>OW052227.1:47398600-48766200 GCA_932527175.1 Operophtera brumata
CAGCCGGTGTCTGGCGCTGCCCGCCCCTGGTGTTATACCTTAGTTGGCTTTTACGAGATCCACGGGAGGAGACTATCCTTAGCCCAGGGTGATAAGTATCAATGCGTAATTTGATCGTCGGAAATTATCGCCTAATACAATGCATTGTTGTACTATTATTTCGAACGTAATAACTATACGAAATTAAGGATTTTTTAGAAGGTCATTTAGTAGTAGTAGAGCTTTTTTGTGAAAGAGTTCGTCCGGGGAAGTACTACCACCATACCTATTTCTGTCGCAAAGCAGTAGTGCTCGCATTGCTGTGTTCCGGTTGGAAGGGTAAGGGTGCCGGTGAAATTACAGGCACATGAGACTTTTCATCTTTATGTCTCAGGGTGGCGGGCGCAGTGCAATGCCACATAGGGCGCGTCCTAGGTGGACGTGACCTATGAGGTAATGCACTGTTCATAGGCAGAGGTTACCGCTTAACATCAGTTGGGCCATCTGCTTGTTCCGTCATTCTAGTAGTATAAAAAATACGCTACAAACGGTTTTGCCTTTAAATTAAAATCTACTATTAATTTAAAAAATCCTACTATAATATTGAAGTGTGTTTTTGGATAAATCTACCTAGAAAATTTAGAGGATTAAATTGGTCCAGTTTGTCTGCAATGTAAAATGTAAATATCTGCCTTATAAGAGGTGTATTTAATATTTTTTTCTCTGTTTTAATAACTTTTACAACAATCGTGAAATGCCACTGCAAAAAAAAAGCCAGCGATATGAAAAATCAGGATAGCAAATATCACTTTCACAATGTTTTGAGAAAAATTTAGATCCATGCCACCAGAAGTTCCAATGCGTCATCTTAACTGGATGTTTGGCTTTACGCCTCGACTTTGTAACTGCAGGTGCACAGCACCCAATTCTACTGATCTACAGACCTAATTTTTTTCTTCACGCTCTCATAACTCAATGTGATCAAGATTACCCCAAACGGTATTGAAGAGGCGCCGTGTACGAGCGAGGTCGCCCCGCGACCAACTGACCTAGATAGCGAGTCGCTGGCTTGCTGGGCCGACTTACATTATCCTTTGGAAAAATTTAAGGAAATTAAGACTATGTGAACATTTTAAAGGGAACAACTATTAACATTATCAACTTTATTTAATATCTTTTTATTGTAACTTCACCTCCTTTTTTTTTTTTTTTTTTATACTATTGAATGACGGAACATCCAGATGGCCCACCTGATGTTAAGCGGTAACCTCTGCCTATGAACAGTACATTACTTCATCGGACACGTCCACCTAGGACGCACCCTATGTGGCATTGCACGCGCCCGTCACCCTGAGACATAAAGATGAAAAGTCTCATGTGCCTGTAATTTCACCGGCACCCTTACCCTTCAAACCGGAACACAGCCTCCTCTCACGTTCTTTACGATCCTGTCCATCCAAAGGTTGCCTGGAAGAGATCGCTCTTAGCGATAAAGCCGCCCATTGTATCACCGTGAACTTGTTTGTAAGACAATTTTTTTTTTTTAGTTGAGTACAATAAAGATTTTTCTATTTTTTTTCTTTTATGAAACAAATAGGCAAACTAAGAATACGACCCACCTGATGTAAAGTGGTCTTTTTTAAAGTGGTAAAGTATGTTTTAATCCAGGTTTTATTGTATCTTTTTACCAAATTTCATCAAAACAGCCGTTTTGGCGTGAGAGCACGACAAACATCCAAACATCATCATTAATTTCACTTTAAATATTTGAAAGGATAGCCATGTATGAAATTGTAACCCACTTATTGCGCTGCACTAAACCTAGGTCTGGTGCAGCATATTCCGAGACAGGGACCTGTTTGACCCCACACAACACACACAACCTATCATCTTACTTGTAGGTACCTACCTATACCTATACCTACTTAGTAGATTTTTGTGTTTGTCTTCTTGTTTTATGTGTGTGTGTTGTGCGTGTAGTCAAATAAATAAATTTTCTTTCTTTCTTTTCTTTTCTTCTTCTTCTTCTTAGCTTCGGTAATGGCTTCTGTGCATTATTTGCAACAATTTAGCCAATGTCAAGTGATTTATTTATTATAGTTTTATAGTCAAGTCGACAAGAGTAGGTATCTGTCAAGTCCTAACCCAGTTTAAACGGTGGCAGAAAAACTGAGTTTTTACTGGAAAAAAACCACCATTTCGAAAAGACTCGCAATACACTTAAATTTCACTACATCACACATGTGCCATTTATCCAAGTTACACCGGTTAAAATGCCACTAAAATTACACGAAATAACTCGAAAAAACACATTAAAATGTAATAAAATGAAAATGACGACGTTTCTTTCAAAAATGGCAGATTTCAACCTTTTCTTTTCTTTCTAATTGATAAACAGGAAAATCAATTTCACATTATTTTTGACCAGACAGATGACACATTATGTAAAGAGTTCTTATGCAGAGAGAACAAACTTTGTAGCGAAGAAAAACCGAAGAATCCATTGTAGAAAACTGAAACTAAGGCGAAAATACAAACCGGCCCCCCAAACTGGTAATCGCTTTTAATGATTATTTTACAGTTCGTTGCGGCGCTGTATGTTTTGAATATAAATGCCCTTGAAGAGAGGCTAAAACATGCGGCGCAATTTACAGCGAAATTGATATCTAAAGCGACTATCCAGTTCATTAGACAAAACGGAGGCGGGTAATATACACTTGTGTGCACTTGCGTTATCTATGTGTAAATAGGTCTGTGGGGAGGCCTGTGCCCACCAGTGGACTTCTACAGGCTAATGATGAAAGCAATCTTAGGTGTTCATTCGAAGGAAAAGGATCGGCAAAACTAAGCTATAGATAAGCAAGTAGGACGTGGAAATTAAATGTATGACGCACTCAGACATAACGGTATACTGACAGAATAAATTATAATGGCACGACACGACGCTCAATTTGCTCTGTGTTGTGCAAAATTATAGTCGAGCAGAATTGGAGCAAAAATAGCAGAACTTTGAGGGTTGCTAAAGGTTACTAAGCCTATATATATACGCTGCGGCGGCCGACCGTCCATCAGTCTTTCTGTCTTTTGCAACAGGGTTTTTTTAAGGCGATATATCAAAATACCAAATGGTTGGAGTCTAGCATGAAAACAATAGCTGCAAGACAGAGACAGTGCTATTGCTCACTTGAACCCTGAAAGAGGTGAGGTATAGATTTCTGCCGCTCGAAAGTAACTGACGTAAGTGACAAATTATAAAACTTAGTTGTGCTTCTAAAGTAGCACATATAAAAATAAATTATCTATAATTAATCTAAGTAATGTGATTACCTACTGAATAGTATAAAAAAATATGCTTAATAATTTATCTAGTCGAAGGCGGTACCTAAACCGGGCTTAAGAAGAGCCAATTTCAAAAAATAAAGCTATCGAGAAATGTTTTACGAATCGTGTTTCTAGTCTATAATTTATTTAGATTACATCATCAAGTAATTACTGTATTAACATCAAGTTTGTAACCTTTACTGATAGTGAGTGAGCATGTAACGCAACGCCTCCAAATTTTTAACATAGCGTCTTAAGCGGTATATGCATTACCTCACAGGTTACGTCCACCTAGGACGCACCCTATATGGCGTTGCACTACGCCCGCCACCCTGAGACATAAAGAAGGAAAGTCTCATGTACCTGTAATTTTATTGTAATTTACCCTTCAAACCGGAATACAGCAATTCGAGCACTATTGCTTTGCGGCAGAATTAGTTATGGTAGTAGTACTTCCCCGGAAGAACTATTTCACAAAAAAGCTCTACTACTGCTAAACCTAGATCGAAACATAATTATCTTGGAACATATTATCTTTGATCAGGACTATGTATGCGTCTGTTGGGTATTATATTTGAAACAGTCCTACTGTTTCAAATATAATACCCAACAGACGCATACATAGTCCTGATCAAAGATAATATGTTCCAAGATAATTATGTTTCGATCTAGGTTTAGCAGTAGTAGAGCTTTTTTGTGAAATAGTATAATTATTGACGACTGTATTCAACTGGTCGTCAACCTCTGTGGCGCGGCGGGCGAACGTTCGCCTGCGACGCAGGAGGTTGCGGGTTCGATTCCCGCCTCGGAACAAATATTTGTGCGATCTGCAGATATTTGTCCCGGGTGTTCTGGGTATTTTCTATATATAATAAAAAATATCTATCTATGTAATATATTGTATTAAGTATATCAGTTGTCTAGTACCCGTAACACAAGCTCTGCTTAGCTTGGGGCTAGACAATGTGGTGTGAACTGTCCAGCATTATTTATTTATTTAATTTTATAAATAACTGACAAACCATGGGCCTTGATATCAGTGTATTTGATCATGTGTGCAAAACTTCATAGAGCTTGATGGGATAATATCCAAAATACTTCGTTTGTATGCAGAGGGCACGGTACACGCTTCACACTTATTTTCGCATTCGGACTGTAAGTAGCCCAATGCGAAAAGAAGTGACGTCAGTTATAAAAACTCTCAAAAAAGCGCAAAGCAGACCTTTTTAAGGTCAACGCAAAGAAACTGGCAAGTCAAAGTGGCAACTGGCAACTCACATCCGTGCTACAATTCACAATCGATAGGTGAAATTAGGTTGCGAGCATTGCCACACAGCCAGCGCAATGAAGAATTAGGGTTCCGTGACAAAACAACACAAAAGAAACCTTTCCAAAAGAAAAGAAAAACGGTGAGCTTTCGGATAGTTATGTAAGCTAAGTTCACTGATACAAAAACGCGCTGACAGCTATACCTTTAGTTCATTTAATTTTATGACACTTGGCCAGATTTGGTAACGGCAGGTAGTGTAAGGCCCTGGCCGAGTGGTGGTTGAGAGGCACTAGAGGCCGTGGCAGACCGTCAGCAAGGTGGGCGGATGATATAGAGGCCGTAGAGGGAAAGACCTGGATGCGAATCGCACAGAACCGATTGGAGTGGCGTTTGAGGGCTTATACCCAGCAGTGGGCTATTATTTAAGCTGTCAACGATGATGATAATGAATTTAAGCCATGATGGCTTCGCATGGGTAGTGACGGGATCCACTCTCACTTACCACTCTCTCTCTGTCTGTCACTCTCTTTGTCCATCTAGAATTTTCTGATCTACATATTATATGCCCAGCCCAGCCCAGTTCCATTTCAAAAGTAGTATCTACTATTTTCGTTCTATTTCTAAATACTCTTGTTACTTATTCTGTCAGAGATGGAAATGGACACACATCTTAGGTCTGAAAAAAAATTACTTAAAATTGTTAAATTATGTATCTGTCTAAATAAGCTAATAAATAGGCGTTTTTTTTACTCCCCATTCCAAATCGTCCCGACGAGGCCCTAGCTAAAATGTAGCAGCCCTAATTTAGAGGCTTGTGGTTGCGCGCCGCGTCATGAATGCGGAGCTTTGCGCAATACGGAACCCCATTGCCGCGTGTTTCACTTGCACTTGACTTTTTTCCAATGTCATACTCGATAAGCCAATGTACTAATGGTTCAATAATAACTTTGGCCGTACATTCGGGTCAGTAGGATGGGAATTACAGGTGACAAAGAAGCTAATGTACGTCAAATTACATACACTCAGTAATTTGACGTTTGGGAGCTATTCAATTTAGATTCTGTGAGATAATATGTATGTGAGTGAGATTGAAAGAAAGAAAATTACCTTATTGTTAGAGGTCGATTTAGGCTCCCTCTTCAACGCGGGCGGTAACACGCGCGCCATCTCACTCGCACTAGCGAGCGTCGTGCACAACATTTTTATGTTTTACTTGCTCTCGCTTGAGGCGCGAAATTCTTTTTTTTTTTTGTATTTTACTAATTACAGCTCATCAGCGCTTCTTCAGATAGCGAAAGTTGATTTCGCGAGGACTAGGAGACTTAACACACATGTTTTAATTAATACCTAGTATCTCATAAATACCATCAGTTTAGCTACGAATACCCTGTCAAATAGGCTTCACTTAAACTTATTTTAAGCAAAATCCACACCGTCTAGGGCAATAAAAAAAACTATGAAAATGAATGAAAATTAAATTTCATGTTCATGCGTTTTTCATTGCATAAAAGGTTATGTTAATCTTCACCATATTTCAAGAGTGCAAAACACGATTAGGTACCAAAAAAATACGCGTAATAAAAAAAACTTGACCTACCTTACTAACCTTTAAAATGAGCTTCTAACATTTAATCTTATTACATACAACGTTGTTAAAATTAATGAGAGTAACAAATAACATGAAAATTATAAAGAGACAAGTTGATTTATATGGGTATTTTCGGTTACGCACCAAATATTTGTTTATATGTTTTTTTTATTTTTTTTATTTCGTTTCGCGAGCGCTATCTGTCACTTTCTAACTTCAAAGTCAAAGTCAAAGTCAAAGTATTTTTATTACTTGAAATACATGTTATAAAAGATGTCAAATATTATTATAAGTATCAATGTATTCCTACCTGAGGCATGCAATATTTTTATTAACAATACAACCATAAAAAAAAACAAGAATTAATTAATTATTAAAATGTCAAAATCCAAATAAATAGCTAAATAATTAATATTAACAATTTATAGTTATGTATATAAACTAATTCAAATTGTAATAACTTTGTCGCTCATAAATTCCTCTATAGTGTAATAACATTTATTTGTCAGTAGAGTTTTTAACTTTCGCCGAAACAACGAACAGGGTAGTTGTCTCAGTGACTCAGGTAAATTATTGAATATAAAAGGAGCCATACAGAAGATACTATCATCAGCCGTTTGACGATCACTGTTGGACGTGGCCCGATGCAATGACGGATTTGCCATAACCATCACGCTTGGCAGGCGGATTGGTGAACGCAGTAGGTTATGGTGTTGAGTAGGTACTCAGATAGATGCTGTTATGCTACCCTGGTGTAATCCCTTACTTAGTCGGCTTTTGCGACATCCACGGGAGGAGACGGTGGCGTCTATTCTTAGGCCGGACACACCACGACATTACCTTAGTAAGATAGTGGTATAATTTGGCTGTTCTCAGCGCCTTAATTGGGAAAATAAAAAAGAAGAAAGAACGCAAAAAAAAAAGTGTCCGAATCGCCGCATCAACGTTAACCTTTCCGCGATTTTTTCCGCCAATCTCTACAGAGTTGCGCCACTAAACCATCCGTTTCACTTTTGCTCGTTCACTTTCACTGCTAACGGTGCGGCGGGCGGTGTGAATCACAAACGAATAACCGCCTTACCATTCAAGAAATACAATCCTTTTTGCATTGCGGTCACGTAGCGCCACGGGATGGAAAAGCTAGCTTCTAGAAAAAACTAATACGCCATATTTGGCGATGATAACCGTGAATTGCCGAGAACTGCCGAGCAGACCCGAACGCTGTAGCAATGGCTTTCGTGCGCGTGAGCACAGAATAAATAGCAGCAAGTCTATGACGACGTCACAGCCACAGACTCAATAATCAAATCTACGAAACGTACGCGAGCTATATTGAAACCTAAAACTAAAGACAGACAGCTCATATTCCAATAACAAAAACAGATGACCAGCAGCATCGGTCCGCGAGTCTTTGAACCGGTAGTAAAGCTATCCAAGCCATATTGAATCTAAAGCCAGCGGAAAAGAGCTCATTTAACATTGGATGAACACAGGCGCGTGAGTTTGAAAGTTTACCCCCACTATTAGCTCAGGGTACCGTAACTGCTTGTGTCATCCGTTACAGTGAAACTGTTACGTAGCAAGACCGCTATGTTACGCCTCCGAGTGAAGATGGTGCGGTATCCAGAGCATTATTTATGAATGAGTGACCCTTTTTCGGTCGGTCGTTTTTGGGGCATAAGCGTTGACCGCTTACCTGTACACAAATGAGGTCGCTTGAGTGCGCAGTTTTGAAAACAATGCACTACGGCTAAAATCGTGAGGCTACCAAGCGTGATTTGGGCCGACCATGGATTACAGCCTAATCACTCTCTCTCTCACTAACAGCAAAAAGATGATGAGGAAGTGAATCCAAGTAAACAAGGTCTGCTACTCCGAGACTAACACTAACAGAAGACGACGTCACTATCCAGTTGCCACTATATAGCAACACTAGCAGAATTACGGTTTTTTTTTTTAGTAAAAACGTCGTGGTTTTATAGAATCGGACAGATACCATAAGGGGGTACCAATATAATAAGGGGGTTAGATTACACTCTATACTGGTAGCACAAGACGGGCTGTCTCAATTCTCATTGGTGATGACGTTATCTGGTGTTTAACCACGTGACCACCGGATCTCGGAGTAGCATACCTGGCGAAGTATATGACTATACCATGGAATTATCAGTCAAATAAAGTCATGATGAACAAGTACGAACTGATGATGAAGATAAAGTGAACGATGATTCAAGAAATAAAGTAAACATTGATATGTGGAAGCTACCGATTACACGGTAGATACTGGTATTAATATGAGAGGTCAAGATTATGGCTCGACACAGACAAGAACCGAGTATTGAATTCAAATTAGCCGGGCACGGAAACGATTGTAACTGAATGGTATAAACAAACTGACAATACAATTTTACTATGTAAAGCCATACAGAATTATATAGTTAATAATTACACTTGTTATGCGGAAATTGTATACTGTATATTGTGATGTCTTAACAATAAAGTCAAAGTCAAAGTCAAAGTCAAAAGTATTTTATTCATTGAAATCACAAGGATCATTTTGAATCGTCTTAAAAAATAAATTTACATTTACTCCTGTTCCAACGCAACCAGACCTAGAAGAATCAGGCAACAAACACGGTCTGTTTTTCTTTTGATGATCCTTCTTACTACTAGGTGGGGAGCGCCTGTGTGGTGCCTCGAGAACAAGTGGAAGCTGATTTAAGGAAAAATGTAAAAAAGGAATATAGTACTTGAAGAACTATAAAAACATTAATAATTTTCACATGTTATAAAGAACAAACTAATAAATCACCTGATTTATAAATCAAATTACCACCAACGGATTCAGTTTCCATCGAATCATTATGAGTTAAGTTGTTCTCAGAAGCAAGTTTAGATATACATATTGTATTATAATGTCCATCATCTGCACGCGATGATGTTTCCACAAACTCCAATGTCACCTTCGCTTCTCTTCGTATCATTTATATATTCTCTGGCGTATGTAGTAACATGTTACATAAAATGCTTACTATACACACATTTTAGTTAATATACAGGGTGTCCCATATTTAATGGATAATCCAGCAAGTGTAAACAGGGGGGAGCAAAGCTGCAGTTTAAAAAAAAAAAAAAACATATTGTCCTGGAAATAAGACACTGAAAAAAAAAAAAAAAAAATGCTGCCTATGCGCACATTATTGGACACTACAACCAAAAATTGAGGAATTATTAATAGTTTCTTTCTGTGAAATGTTCCTGAATGTTGGGCCTTGCCAACGTGCTACCCAATTCATGACTAGCTATTGCTGTTTTTTTTACAAAAGGTTTTAAAAAACCAGTTTAGCAAATGTCTGTTACATTAGTTGTCAAAACTGCACATAATAGCATCTCAACGATAATATCAGGCAGGTGGCAGTACCGTCATTTACACGCATAGAAGCGTACCAACCTTTGAGCATTTGTGACCTATTAGTGCGCGTACTGCGTAGTGCGTTGCGTCTGCATCGGTGATTGAATATATTATTGCAGTCTTTGCTTCTATCTAATGTGTTAGTAGTAATGAGTTTTTGCTCTGCATCTTCGCTATGTGGCCTGCCTTATACTCATTTATTTTATTTATTTATTTTATTTATTAGGTTTACACATGAATACAAAATAAGAGTACTAACTATATTGTTATAAGCTACATGCGAAACCAATTATAGGTAAACACAACATGCACAATAATCAAACAGATGGGTTATTATTAAAGTATTAAACTTAGGTATTTTATCTAGGTAAATTAATATTAGGCATGCTACATACATAAGTACAAAAGTAAAAAATTTGAAACATTTGATATTCCGAACAACTTAAAGTAACGCAACTCCAATATATGTAGTACCTAGTAGGTACGTATCAGAGCGGCTTCACTTACAATCAAAGGACAAGTAACTTGAAATGAATGAATGAATGAATGAATGAAAAAACAATGAAATTAAATGACACATCGACTGAATACAAACATAGGTAAAATATTAGAACGAGTAGGTAAATTAAATAAAGAAACAACAAAAAACAAAAAACAAGTTACCTTATGAATCTGAAAACGAGGTGTAAGTGTATGGATAACTAGCGGCTCGCCCCGGCTTCGCACGGGTAGCCCCCGGTGAAAAACAGCCCGCCCGCGATATTTTATTACTTATAATTTCTCCCGTTTTTTAAACATTTACCACTATATCTTTGCTCCTATTGGTCGTAGCGTGATGTTATATAGCCTATAGCCTTCCTCGATAACTGGACTATCCAACACAAAAAGAATTATTCAATTCGAACCAGTAGTTTCGGAGATTAGCGCGTTCAAACAAACAAACAAACAAACAAACAAACTCTTCAGCTTTATAATATTAGTATAGATAATGGAATAATGGAATGTATTCCAGTGAACCAACTAAATATATGATAGGTATACAAAGCTTACTCATAATTCAAATTACAAAAGTATTTTATTCGTTGACAACAAACATTCGTTGGTTCGTGGACAAGGACCATTTTGAATCGTCTTATAAAACATAAAGAATGTCGCATATAGACCCACGCTAAGTTTTATTCGCATTAAACCGGGAATGTGTGCTATTTCTGTCGACGTTTACGTTTCATCCATTCATTATACTCGTACATCCATAGCAATCCTTTTAACTTTACCATCGTTGATTGAGTACACCTTCAAATCTAGTTTAATCTAGTCTTAACTGGTAAACTTCGGAACCATTTTAATCCTAGAACTGAAAATGTGGTTTGGTATAATTTTAGAATAAATACGACTATACTATTCTCGCGTAGTTTACTATTCTCCTGCTGACGTTTCGTTGTTCCTTCTTCATGAGCACCGACCTTAACCACGCTCGAAGGTCGTGAGACGGTAACTCAAAATCTGCTTTTATCTAGACTTAGCAAGAAATCACTTATACTTCATGAATATCTTAAACATTTCGAACTCGCATTTCTGTCTGATCTAAAGCGTCTAAGATTTTTCCTTCTAATAGGAGAATAATCACAAACAAACCATTTATGTATAAGTACACCTGTACGGAAGTTATTTTTAAACGCCTTTGATGTTGTGTTTCTCAAAAAGGGCAAAGTCCTGATTCAAATTGGCAATGTCAAGAAACCATCAAGGGCTTAACTTGTTTACGCCGAACGTATGGATTGACAAACTAAAACTAAGCTTTGTTTTAAAGGTTTAAAAGTAAAAAATGAAGTAAGCGTGTTGAACGAAAGTGGCCTCGCTACGGGGAAACCCGAGCCTCAACACGCGAGTCTTAGGACAGGTTCGTGTATATAGCCATCTCTTTCGTCTGTATCGCGTTTTTTAGTGATTACGACAAGGATAGATATAGCGAGATTAACGGAACTTATCAGTCTCTATTTATAATTACTGGTCCGAGCGATACCGGAGTAATAACAGGACTGTTGATTTACTTGATATGTCACTTGTTTATAGCATTTTTATGAGAACTAGAAGTTGAAAGGAGTAGATGATTTATTGGATAAGCATGTAAAAAACACAGCCAAAATCTATATACTAAACTGTATTTTCTGATTGGTGGATAAGTGATGTGAAATGATGAAAACAACTAATCGCATAATATTTCTAAACGCTATAGTGTTTGTTGACAAATCGACAATCGGAAAACATCGCAGACACGAGAATTGTATCTTAAAGCTGAATTATGAAACTATTCTGCGTTATAAGGAAAACAAGGATTACCCAACGAAGTAGATAATTTATATTCTGTCTTTACTTACTACATAGTATGTAATAAATAACAAACAGCAGGTATTTAAACTCATAATCATCACAATTTACTATACCTATCATAATTATGGAAGTTACATCAATTATATAATGATGTGGCGTATAAGTTTTTAAAACCAGTTTAATTTTACAAAACAAACTCATAACAGTATCATTATAACAGTATTAAAATATAACCAAACCAGTTAACTTGCCATCGACCAATCCGGTTGGACAGAAATCAGCACTGAACCGGAACTAAAAACGGAACTATAATGCACAATAGCGTAGCCTAGGCTTAGAGATAGTTTAAGAATAAAATATAGTGAAAGTAACGAACGACAGTCGTAATTTAAAATTGGAACACGCTGACCTCATTCCGTTCGAGTCTTCGCGAGAGAGCGGACGCACGGGTGGTGTTAGCGCGAAAATAAATCATTACAAATAAAAATATTGTACTTACAACAATATTAATTCATGATTTTTTTATACAAAATACCATACCATCATATGAGAACGTTTTGTCAATATACATACCTACTTGAAGTGGTTCCACTCTGATAAATATATCATTACGCTTTCACTTCTCATGGAAAGGAATTCGCGAACCGTTCTGTTGAATTTGTAATGTTAAGCTAATAAACATGTTTTTGTGAATGTATAGTAAATATTTTGTAATGTGAGACGTTGAAAACAAATACTGTTATATTGAACTGAAAATATTTGCTAGAGGATTTTAAACAATATTCCAACATAGCATGAAAAAAACAGTACATGATTGATGGATTGCACTTAATTTATCCCCAGCGGATGTAAATAAAATCATTTTGTTACAGTCGGATTAAATAAAGGAACAAAGTGAAAAAGAAATTAAGATCAATACAATCCGTCCAAAAATACAGAAGTTATGTTATTCAAGGACCTTACAATATGTTACTTTGATGTCCTTGCTTACGGATTAATGAATATTCAAGCATAATTACAAATAAAAGAGAAACATTCACAAAATAAATCACAACACACCAGAAGATAGGAAGTGAGATAAGATAGCGAAAATAACAATGTCACAAAATCTAAAGACAAAGTTAAGAGAAAGCGGTCAGAATCCATAAAGAAATTATTTGTATGGTGATTATGTCCTTGTCATAATACAATTTGAAGGAAGGAGCTGAATATAATTAATATTTATGAATCACTAGCGACTCGCCCCGGCTTCGCACGGGTAGCCCCCGGTGAACCCCCCCCCCCCCCCCCCCCCCCCCGTCCTACCCTCCCACTATGTCCTATCTCCTGGTTCTAAGCTACCTCCCTACCAATTTTTCACCCATTCTTGAGTTATAAGTGGTGTAACTAACACGACTTTTTCACCCATTCTTGAGTTATAAGTGGTGTAACTAACAAGAATTGAAAAAAAAAAAAAAAAAAAAACGTATAAACCTCACGGAGCCCGAGACCTTTCCAACGAATGCAAAACCGTGTAAATCGGTTCGTTCGTTCTGGAGTTATAGCGTCAGGAAGGAAAACACGACTAGATTAAATTATTCCGGGAAGTAAAAAATATATTTGTATTATGATGGTAAGTACGTGTCGTCAATAACTTTACTGGTTTGACATGACAGATTTTTTTACTAAGGACCTTACTAGGATTAAAGGATACATACATACATACACACGCCTTTTTCCCCGAAGGGGTAGGCAGAGCCTCAATGGGCCTCTTTTCACAGCGGGTTGCACCATCGTGGTATATAGACGTGACGAGTGGTGAGCTCATCGCCGCCATTGCTTTCCACGACTGACTCAGCTAACGCTTTCTTCCAGTAAGCACATCACTTACATAAATAAGCTAGCAGCCAGGACAAATCTTATACCAACGAATCTTACAAACAAGTCCGGGTAATCCCTAAGTCGGCTTTTACGACATCCACGGGAGGAGATGGAGGGGTCTATTCTTGGGCCGGACACACCACGGTATAAAGGATAAATAAGATAATATACGGAATAAGGCGCACATTATTATGGCCGGTCTGAATTAGTCGCAGGTACACGTTTAGGAGCGAGGTTCGCGACGCCTTCCGCTTGAACATATCAAACTAGCCATAACGTTTGCGCGAACTCTGTTTATCTCATTAAATGGCCATGACAGTGAATTGAATTGCTGTTCTGAATCAATCATAGTCATCATTCTTGCGTCAGAACTTCATCGCAATTGTCACTGCTGAAGTTCAGGGTTCGATTAGTGCAAAGGACTCACTGCCCAGAATCAATAGTCTTCAATAAATATTTGACTATACAATATCTCAATTTGTCCTATCACGCCACTAATTGTGCCTATGGTCCTCAATAAATAAATAATGCTGGACAGTTCACACCACATTATCTAGCCCCAAACTAAGCAGAGCTTGTGTTATGGGTACTAGATAACTGATATACTTAATACAATATATTATATAGATAGATAATTATTATTATGCATAGAAAATACCCAGAACACCCTGAACAAATATCTGCAGACCGTACAAATATTTGTTCAGAGGCGGGAATCAAACCAGCAACCTCCTGCGCCGCAGGCGAACCTTCGCCCGCCGCGCCACAGAGGTAGTCAAACATTTATGCATGTGCCTTTCCAGGTATTTGTCTTTAAGAGACCTGCTGCACAAGTGCTATATTCCACGATGGTGCAACCCACTGTGAAAAGAGGCCCATTGAGGCTCTGCCTACCCCTTCGGGGAAAAAGGCGTGTGTCTATGTATGTATGTATGCACAAGTGCTCCATCTAAACTTTTTTCGAGTCCACAAGGCGCCACGACACCGGTTGCCGTGACCCACATCCACGCCGGCCATTTTGAATATTCAGCGCGCGCGCCGCTTTTGGTAACACATTTCACATCGCCGGCTTATCTTCAGTTTGGGAGAGTTAACGTTGCTTTTTATGAGGGAAACGTGTTGAAAAGACGTAATTAGGACGTCGAGCCACGGGACAAACAAATAGTAATAAAGGTATTTTTAGCTGCAAATGTGGAAAACTGGCTCAATGGCGTTGGGAATGGGAGAGACCTACATTTCAAAAAAGAGTTTTTAAAGTAGGTGGGCTCATTAAAAACTAAATACTAACAGTACTTACAGAGCACAAACTAATTATGATGATTTAATATTAAAACTAAGGATTTAAATTTAAACGCCTTATACGGTTGTACGGATCCTACCATCAGAACTTGAAAACCACTGTTTGAACCAATTTTCTATATGACATATCAATTTATTCAGATCCCTTTTACATTATGGTGTGTCCAAATAAGACCGAATAAGGTGTGTCTTAAGAATAGACACACGTCTCCTCCCGTGGATGTCGTAAACGCCGTCTAGGGGATTACCCGGACTTGTTGATAAGATTCGTTGGTATAAGAGTTGTGTTGGCTGCTAGCTTATTATGGAATGTGCTATTACTGGAAGAAAGCGTTAACCGAGTCAGTCGTGGGAAGCCATTGCGGCCATTAGCTCACCACTCGTCACGTCTATATTCCACGATGGTGCAACCCACTGTGAAAAGAGGCCCATTGAGGCTCTGCCTACCCCTTCGGGGAAAAACGCGTGTGACTTTGTATGATGTAAGTTTCGGAATCTAGTAAAAATTAGGCGTAATTAGATAAAAAAAGGGGAGAAAAAAAGAAAAAAAAAGATTCAGTGGTTTAAGAGTGGAGAAAGATGATTCATTCATGAAGACATGGTTTCTTTCCATGACTTAAGTAGTCGGTCAAATTATATGTATAAAGGGCGGTCATAATCTCGAAGGAATTGAAAAGCCTTGAATTAGACAGAACATACATTATGAACAGCTCTAAGCCAATACAGGAAGTCTCATTATCGCCTCTCATTCACGTATCTTATCACAAACAATTATAGAAAACAATAGATTTTACATAATTCCTGTATACATAATACTTAAATAGCTTTGCCTCTTTTAAACATATTATTTACGTAGAGATAATATGAGCATCTTGCTTTTATGAAAGGATCAAAAAAAAAATTTTTTTTTAACGAAGACATTTACCAACAATTAGTGGAAAAAAATATTTAAAGAAGTTCTACTGGTCTATGTATTTAATAAGTTGAATATTGTAACTAAGCGAGTAAGTCGCATGAAAAATAATGTATTAATTTCAATTATCGTGGTTTCCCATAGACTGGTCGAGTGAATCAGCCTTGGTCGCACAATCGTTGCAATGTTGTGCAATAATACAGTACTTATACATATATTCTAGAAAGTAATTTATGTGCGTTAAATCATACCAAAGTTTTTTTTTTTTTTACATTCTTCTTTCAGTACACTACTTTCATGATGAAATAACCGTATAGAGGTAGTATTGTGACCGTACCGTACAGATAGTACATATTTAAACAAGTAATTAATTTTGTAAAAATTTAAAAACCCTCAACGTAATGAAACAGCTGAACCGATTTTGATCAAACATAGCTAAGAACAATCTCGACAAATTCACCTTTCAAACAAAAAAATAAAAATCGAAATAGGTTCATCCGATTCGGGAGCTACGATGGGACAGGCATACAGACAGACAGACGCACACACACATACACGTCAAACTTATAAAACCCCTTCGTTTTTGCGTCGGGGGTTAAAAAACTAGACGCTAGAACTATACCCGTGGTGTGTCCGGCCCGAGAATAGACCCCACCATATTCTCCCGTAGATGTCGTAAAAGCCGACTAAGGGATTACCCGGACTTGTTTGTAAGATTCGTTGGTATAAGATTTGCCCTGGCTGATGGAATCTACATCTACACTATATAAAAGAATATTATAAAGATGAAAGATTTGTATTTTTGTGTGTGTGTGTGTGTGTGTGTGTGTGTGTGTGTGTGTATGTTTGTAATGAATAAACTCTTATTTCACTATTGGAAAGCTACATTTACCCTGAGAGACATAGGCTACCGGGGGGGGGACTGTTTTTCATCCTGAAACTACCCGTGCGAAGCCGGGACGAGTCGCTAGTGTGTTATAAGTGGAAGAAAGCATCAGCAGAGTCAGTCGTGACAAGCAAAGGCGGCGATGAGCTCACCACTTCCCACCACGTCTATTTCCCGCGATGGTGCAACCCATAGTGAAAAGAGGCCCATTTGAGGCTCTGCCAACCCCATCGGGGAAAAAGGCGTGTGTCTATGATGTAGACACAAGAAAAATGTAAGACGCACTTCATAACTAACTGAAAACCATATTCATCAAAACATTAGGAAGGAAAATTAAAAGCAAGGACAACTGAATATAAAGTATGAACCTTGAGTTTACTGTTCAGCTAACGATTGAGTCAACATCAACATACAGTTTGGCGGTTGTATAAATGAAATCTTTATTGAGGCAGGTTATGTAAGAGATGCGTAGGAAACGAACGAAGTGTATAACAGTATAATAAAATTAGAAACTAAACGTTAGGGTAGTATAGCTACAGCTAATAACCCTAAAAGAGTTGCAACTAATTGTGACGACTTCAACGAATCGAGGAAATCCCGTCTATCTAAATATTTAAGAGTTCGTCCAGGGAAGTACTACCACCATATCCATTTCTGTCGCAAAGCAGTAGTGCTCGCATTGCTGTGTTCCGGTTTGAAGGGTAAGGGTGCCGGTGAAATTACAGGCACATGAGATTTTTCAGCTTCATGTCTCAGGGTGGCGGGCGCAGTGCAATGCCACATAGGAAGCGTCCTAGGTGGACGTGACCTATGAGGTTATGCACTGTTCATATGCAGGGGTTACCGCTTAACATCAGGTGGGCCATTTGCTTGTTCCGTCATTCAGTAGTATAAAAAAAAAATTTAGTTCTCCTCGCATACCATCGATAGTTGGATTTGATGAGAGAATGACCCCCTACTAAACAATGAATGGAAATGAAGGTGTTTTGAAAGTTATGCATTTAAGGAACGACCCTGCAAAGCACTCCAAGAATTCTTTCACCCCACTGGTCTATCTATTAACCAACGGTTACAATCAGGGTGACTAAGATAGAAGAATGGATATCAAAAGAGATTCCATGTTAAAATAAGTCCAGGAGCATTAAAGTGCAATAATACAATTTATTAGTATTTTTGAGCAACGAACCAATATGAATTTTTGTAATCTTGTTTCTGAATACGAGCAACGAACCAATATGAATATTTGTAATCTTGTTTCTGAATACGAGCAACGAACCAATATGAATTTTTGTAATCTTGTTTCTGAATACGAGCAACGAACCAATATGAATATTTGTAATCTTGTTTCTGAATACGAGCAACGAACCAATATGAATATTTGTAATCTTGTTTCTGAATACGAGCAACGAACCAATATGAATTTTTGTAATCTTGTTTCTGAATACTTTCTCAAACAATCTAAGTATATCACTATCAAATCAGTACATGTATGTACAAACACACTATAATACATACACACACGGTGATAGTACTCAAATTAGCACAATATCGCCGTAAGTATGTAGGTCATGGTCCGTGTGGAGATATACACAAATGTTGTATGAAAGGAAATGAAATATGAGCATATAGGTTACTATTATTTATTCTGTGGTACAGGTTCTATCAATCTGTTATACATAATGTCAAATTTTCTTGAGCTTAGTGAGAAAATGTGTCCGATTACAGAAGTGAACATTGATAGACCTTTGTTTGACCACGATCTCACCTGTTGGTAAGTGACGATGTGGCCGAAGATGGCGCACAAAGGTCTAGAAGGCACCTATTCACTCTAGCCTTGAAGAGACCCAGATTATAGTTTTCAGGAATGACACGACGACGGTAGTGTATTCCACTCCTTAGCAGTTCGCATTATAAAGGTAGAAACGAAACGTTTAGTACGAATAGAGGGTATACTAATGAGGTAAGGATGGTACCGAGCCGTGCGTCTGCTCGTCATATGATGAAATGGAGATGGTGGGATCAGGTCGTGAAGTATGATACTTAAAAGAGGTGTAATGAAGTCATTCCATGTTCATTCGTTCTTGAACAAGTGGCCTTTGCGTAGTAGCCTATGACAATTTCAACAATGTCACATACATACACAGACACACGCCTCTCTCCTCAAAGGGGTAGGCAGAGCCTCAATGGGCCTCTTTTCACTGTGGGTTGCACCATAGTGGGAAATAGACGTGACAAGTGGTGAGCTCATCGCCGCCATTGCTTCCCACGACTGACTCTGCTAACGCATTCTTCCAGTAATAACACGTCATTCCTTAAATACGCTAGCAACCAGGACAAATCTTATACCAACGAATCTTACAAACAAGTCCGGGTAATCCCTTAGTCGGCTCTTACGACATTCACGGGAGGAGATGGAGGGGTCTATTCTTGGGCCGGACAAACCACATATGGCACATAATTTTCCATAAAGTCAAATCTACAGTCAAATAAAGATATTTTTAAACTTTCCCAAACATAATGCTATCAAAACATGTATTGTTGATTCCTTAATTAGTTTGATTAGTTTGTGGAACTTTCTTATATCGACGGAGCGCGGCATATTCTACTCTATCACATATTTCTAGAAACACAAAAATAACAAGTACTTTTCCCAGTTTATTTACTTCATCAGCTGTTGTAATGAAAGCGAATGGCAATCGGTAGAAAGTTGCAACGATAATACATCATCTCACGAATTATATGCATTGAATTCTAAAATACACTTTATGTAGAAGAATATACAGCCGAAGATTCCTTGTTGGTAGGAATAATGAAGTGTCGAACTGGTGTAAAGTATTTTAGATTCTAAGCTATAGTAACTATGGACGACAGTAATGTGTATTCTAGGGTTGGTAGAGAAACGGTATGAGTGAATTGAATGATTTAAAAAAAAAAATTATTCGACTTGCTTGCTCCAAAGCTTTTATCGAATTTACTGGAAATACTTCCATGATTTTCACACTTGTTTTGTGTCTAATAATTTTGCCTCAAATTTGAAATATAGTGAAATTGCTACTTTGTTCCAAAGTGTCATGTCAATCGTAAGCAGAGCCTTACAGAACCACCAACTTATCTGTAGAATTAAATGTATGTAGTTTTCTATCATCTACATACATTTCATTCAACAGATAAGTTGGTGGATCTATACGTTACATATCCCATTTTTTTTCCGTCCTGAAATTTCCATCAGCCAATTTTTTAAAATCTTGTTGTATCTTGTTAATCTTGTAGTGTTTTTTTTTTTTTTTATACTACTGGAATGGCGGAGCAAGCAGATGGCCCACCTGATGTTAAGCGGTAACCTCTGCCTATGAACAGTGCATTACCTCATAGGTCACGTCCACCTAGGACGCGCCCTATGTGGCATTGCATTGCACCCGCCACCCTGAGACATAAAGATGAAAAGTCTCATGTGCCTGTAATTTCACCGGCACCCTTACCCTTCAAACCAGAACACAGCAATGCGAGCACTGCTGCTTTGCGGCAGAAATAGGTATGGTGGTAGTACTTCCCCGGACGAACTCTTTTACAAAAAAGCACTACTACTATTAAAACTACTACTGTTTGTTGTTGTTGTTGTTGTTGTTATGCTGTTAGATCTTATTTATTACTTTTACTATCCGGGTTTTACTTTCTTCAGTTAACTTATTTAAATTGGATACAAAATGGCATTCATTAATCACATTGCATTGTAACAGATGACAGTGGAGCCACGCCACACAATGGTAGCAAAACATTGAGCAATGTGCTGGCAACACAGTTGAATGTTCTGTCGATAAATAGATATTGTATGATTCATAGACAGCTGATAAGCTATAAAACACATATCAAATGCAAGATAGACAATAGTGATAGACTGCTATAACATTTATAATAGCACGTGCCGCTTCATATAAATATAAACGTAAATATTAATAGTATCGATATACAACTCAACACTTAAATCAGTGACATTAATATGAATATAAGACACATAATGTAGACGAATATAATGATATAAATAAAAGCTAGAGTTCCTATGACGACATAATTTATGACGTCGAGTTTACGGCAAACGATGATGTCATCAGAGGGACCTGCGAAGTTAAAAACTAGAAACGGATGAATTTGTGACGTCTCTTCTACAACGTCAACGCTAAAAGCGACGAACTAAGTTACTCATAAACATTGATGCTGATGAAAGATGATGATGTAATAAAAGGAATATGTGACGTCAAAACCTAGATACGGATGAACTTGTGACGTCTTCTACAACGTCAACGCTAAAAGCGACGAACTAAGTTACTCATAAACATGGAGCAGATGAAAGATGATGATGTCATAAAAGGAATATGTGACGTCAAAACCTAGATACGGATGAACTTGTGACGTCTTCTACGACGTCAACGCCAGAAGCGACGACCTAAGTTACCCATAAACATGGAGCAGATGAAAGATGATGATGTCATAAAAGGAATATGTGACGTCAAAACCTAGATACGGATGAACTTGTGACGTCTTCTACGACGTCAACGCCAGAAGCGACGACCTAAGTTACCCATAAACATGGAGCAGATGAAAGATGATGATGTCATAAAAGGAATATGTGACGTCAAAACCTAGATACGGATGAACTTGTGACGTCTTCTACGACGTCAACGGCAGAAGCGACGAACTAAGTTTCCCATAAACATGGAGCAGACGAAAGATAACAGCTTGCCAAAACAGTTGATACCACAACCCCGTAAAACATGAACGGTAGAGACTTTAACAAAACACCTATAACCAGGTTATATAAGGGTAGAGTTGACGGCACACGAGCACGGGGCAGATCGCCCATGAGATGGACTGACCAAATCAAGGGAGCGTTGGACGGTCCACTGCATGAATGCACCAGGAAAGCTGCGGTGCGAGATGAGTGGCGAAGGATTGTGAAGCGACCCACAGACCCTGAAGTGACGACCAAGACCACTCTGCCAAGAGTGTAACGACTAAGAAGAAGATAAGGGTACTCACGATATCATGCCCTTGGCTGCCGCTCCTGACCACCTCCGGTGCCATATACTCGATAGTGCCGCAGAAGCTGTACGCCCTGCTTTCTCCCCCGCAGAACTCCTTCGAGAGCCCAAAGTCGGTCAACACTATGTGGCCTTCAGCATCCAGTAGGATGTTCTCCAGTTTGATGTCACGGTAGATGATCCCGAGCTGAAATAAATGGATGGATTAGCAAATGGTACCGAGGCTTGCAGAAATTTGACAAGGAAGAACAGTCTGTTTAACGGTGATACTAACAAAGGTTTCCGAAATACAGAGAGAGCTTCTTTTTCAGAAACCCCATTTTGGCCCCTTATAGAGCGACTATCGGAAATTCCTTTCTTAGTGCACCTTTTTAGTCCATAAAAGGAACAATGTCTCCAAATTTCAAGAATTTCCAAATTTCCTAAACTTACGGTTTAGGCTGTACATTGATAGTCAGTCAGATATAAGACCTATCAAAAGACCCAACAATATCTTGCAATAGCTCAATTAAAATAAAAAATTATTTATTATTTACAGAATTAATAATAGAGCTAATACAAGGTATGTACAAAAATACTTAAATATAGAAAACAAAAAAAAAGAAGCTAACACAATAAATTTGGTTCATGGGGCAAGGTGGCAAGAGCACTGGCTGCATTCCCACGTTGAATGGCCGAAGAAATTAAAATTAAAATTGAGATTGGACCATATAAGACAACTTAGCAATCATCGTGTTAAAAATGAGACTAACCAGTTTACAACAACATTAAAATGTAACATATTTTTAAGAGACTCCAATATCATTATTTGAATTTTAATGCAATTGTTTATGTGACCTTCCTGTGTATAACATTGTGTTTACCAAGTGCCGTGCGTATCCTGGCGTATTCAATATTTGAACAAATTTACCCTGTTTGATCACGGGAATAGTGGATAAAGCGATGAGCAGTATGTGGGATTATATGTGTCACGGACGACGAGCCCTCTCATAGAAAATAGTTAACTTTAATGTACTAGGAAATAAGAACGCCAAGCGAAACGCAACGCATTATAGAATTTGTGCTTGCCCGAGCCGCAGCTAGGCGCGGGACTCTAGTTTGTATAAATACTTGATAATTTTTAATAAATTGTAACGTTTCCGACCAGTCTAACTTTGTAACACCTACCTTTAAGAACATGTAAATAGAACTTAGTGAACGAACCAATATACAGTCCATATCAGCTTGAGCCAGAGTTTAAATTGACGAACCCAGAACATTCCCGATAGACCGCAGATCACTCATAATATGGAAGGTGTACCTTATGTAACTGCTCCAAGGCGAGTATGATTTCCGCTATGTATAATCTGACTTCGTGCTCGTTGAAGTGTTCTCTCTGGTACAGGTGGGTGAATAGCTCTCCACCAGCTACGTAATCTGTTGGAAAAAATCACGTTTTAATGAACATTGTTTTGGAATGTTAACCAAATGAGTGTTGTTATTTTTACCACGTAGTCTGTCTGTCTGCCATATGCGTGATAGCTTCGCGACGAATTATCCAATCAAATCTCTCTTCTGACCCAGAGGTCGCCCCAGGTGGGTTCTTTTAGAGCCCTATATCATCGGACAGGTAACTCTCTTGATGTTCACTTGGTTGCGCCATTTTGGGCGCGCTGCCAGCGTCCAAGATACGAATAAACAAGTATTTATTGCAATCAGTCATTTAGTTAGACTATTTAACAGTCCTTTAAACTAGTTTTACAATACAAAATAAGTACTATTACAGTTAAGACAGGTAATAATTATCCTTTTCAGTATATTTCTGGTAACCGTTACAAAGTTCCCAGTTATCCAATCTTCAAAAATGATGGTCCCCTTAATTGTCCAGGAGTCTGCAGTACCATTCGATAAATCATACCAAATATCAAACAATTGAACAACTCGAAGTTATAGTACCTAGTCTAGGTGTGGCGCGTGATAAACTAGATCTAGGTCGAAACATCTGAGTGTTTAACCTACATCTGCCCACGGTATTAGAAGTATTTACTAATGTTATTCGAATGGAGTCCGTCATTTAAAGACACGTGTCGAGAAAGGGATGAAATTTGAAGTAGAAACAAT
The DNA here is from genome assembly GCA_932527175.1 of Operophtera brumata. Classification (NCBI taxonomy): domain Eukaryota; kingdom Metazoa; phylum Arthropoda; class Insecta; order Lepidoptera; family Geometridae; genus Operophtera; species Operophtera brumata. The sequence continues at coordinate 47,422,596 of OW052227.1, forward strand.
AAGGACGGCAGCTGGAGACAGGATTATGCATAGTGATACAGCACACATGTTTGACAATATGAATAAGAGTAGATGAATAAATAATTGTTTTTTTTTTTTTTTTTTTTTTTTTTTTTTTTTTTTTAAATGTTGGACAGTTCACACAACATTATCTAGCCCCAAACTAAGCAGAGCTTGTGTTATGGGTACAAGATAACTGATATACTTAATACACAATATATTACATAGATAGATATTTTTATTATACATAGAAAATACCCAGAACACCCTGAACAAATATCTGCGATCGCACAAGTATTTGTTCCGAGGCGGGAATCGAACCCGCAACCTCCTGCGTCGCAGGCCAAGCTTCGCCCGCCACGCCACAGAGGTCGTCAAATCGTCGTTTTATTAGATCAGGAGTAAAGATTTTTTTGTAGGATGATAGCAATAGCGGGGAAATTCTAACCAGATATGTGTGTGCGTTTTTAGGGTTCCGTAGCCAAATGGCAAAAAACGGAATCATGTTAATCATGGGAGTAAAAAAGTGATTAAACACTCCAACTCTGAAGGCACCGATGGATGATACATCTCGAATATGACTATTCAACAACCGAATTGCATTAACTGTGAATTAATCGGAGTAACCAGACGTATTGTGAGTTGGGGTTAACAATTAACATACATACATACTTAGAACATACTTAGATCTAAAACTAAAAAAAAATAAAAAACCATACGTGTGGGTTATCTATGGATAGGTATTCAAAAATGATATTGAGGTTTCTAAAATCACTATTTTCTAAACTGAATAGTTTGCACGAGAGACACTTCCAAAGTGGTAAAATGTGTGATTTAGTAAGTAGTTTTTTTGAATACGTCATAAATCGTAAACCATCGAAGTACTTTTATATCATGTTACTTGCTGCTACGGAACCCTTCATGGCCGAGTCCGACTCGCACTTGGCCGCTTATTTATTTTATCTCTTTGACCCAGAACAGAGATAATTTCCCCCCTCGCACTGTAGTGCAGACCGATAAGTAAAATGTGACTTTGAAACTCATAGTGAAGTGACCCTCTCAATCATTACCTTATTACCGGTTGACGAAGTCTATGCCAACTATGCGATACCTTGATTAAAGATCAAGGCCAATATAAGGAAATCATGATCATCAAGGGAATCTTTCTGAAAATCAGGATTACTCGTCATCGTCAACTGACGCCAAACGTCCAATGCTGGTCGAAGAACGTACTGTGAGGATAGTGATAATTACCAAGATTTTCAGGCGGATTGGTGATTGTAGAGTAGTTATTGAGTACTCAGGTGGTTGTGTAAACCTTACTATTAAAACTTCCGTGAGTAATATTCATAATTGAAAAAACCGGTAATAACTCACGTAGGTACTTGTTCCGAGTAAAACACCCGACTCGAGTTTCTGGGACTTAATACCCCCTTCCTCAAGGAGTATACGCGACGTATACTCGTATACTTGTGTTTTACTCGGAACAAGTACCTACGTGAGTTATTACCGGTTTTTTCAATTGTGTAAACCTTGTGTAATTCCTTAGTTGACTTTTACGTACGATATCCATAGGAGGAGATGGAGAGATCTATTCTTAGACTACCCACGCTACAGCCCCCGGCGAGTGTTAAGCAAACCCGAAGCGGAAAGAATACACCGCGAATAAACACAACACTTCACAATATCTGCAAAGCCCTCGAACTAACCTGTAATATATATTAAAGATTATTAGCTAAAGCCACCCGTTATTTTTCAATGTTATTCCCACTGCAATCATAGTGCACGCGAACGATAAACTGCCTATATTTATTAAACTAGCTGCATTCATTTTTAAAGTCCTTAACCGTACCCTGAGCAAAATATCTTTATACAATACAATACAAAATCTTTATTTCAGGCTTACTGAGAAATGCACTAAACCTAAACAGTAAGCCCATATCAACATAAATACCTTAGAAACTAACATACACATAAAAAACACTTTATTACTTAATCTAACACACGTGTGGTCGCCGACGCGTCGCAGCCCGGGGGATCACGTGACAGGCGTCCCTTGAACCGCCGGAACTTCACCCCTTTCGGCCAGAAGTCAGGGCTCAAGTAAGTCATCACATTTTCCGTAGGGACCCTCACCATAAATGAGCTAAAGCTCACATTATGACGAGAGTCCAACTTCATGACCCTCAAACCCACTCCGGCTTTTTTTTTCTTTATATCTTACTACCTTCGTTTTGTGGTAATTGGTTCTTCAGGTTAGTGCTTTTCGTGGAATGCCTCATGTAGAGCGGCTGAGACACCATTGGGTTGGATTCTCGCAGCAGATCAATTGTTTGTTATCTGTCAGTCTTCCAAAGGTGGTTCTCACTCTAGCTAGGCTATATACAAAACTTTGAGACTCCTAACTAAACCATGTAAGGGACGAAAAACTAGCCACCTAATCTATATATATAAAAGATCCACTCACTCACTGACCACTCATCACGAAAACTCGGAAACTACTGGGCCGAGAGGTCTGAAATTTGGCACAAGCATTTATTAAGGGGTGTAGGCGCGCACTAAGAAACGATTTATGAAAATTCGCATCCTAAGGGGTTGAAAAAGGGTGTTAAAGTTTGTATGAATGTCTACGCGTCGACGAAGTCGCGAGCGGGTCAGCTAGTAAGGATATAAAACTGCCACATGCAATTAGGACGACGAGTGTGGGTGTACCGAACCAAAATCAATCAATCTATTGTCTTAACATATTTACTTCAAAGGTTAATCTGAATAACATCGTTAGAAGTACAATGAAAACCTGTCAGATATCGCTCTGTGCAGTTGCATTGTCCTCTATTACTCAACCAGTAGCAAGCGTGTTTCGTTTCTCGTAAATGTTGACACAGAAACAGTTCTATCTTTATAATGAGAACTGCTAAGGAGTGGAATACACTACCGACGTCTGTCTTTCCTGAAAACTATAATCTGAGTCTCTTCAAGGCTAGAGTGAATAAGTGCCTTCTAGACCTTTGTGCTCCATCTTCGGCAGCATCGTCACTTACCAACAGGTGAGATCGTGGTCAAACAAAGGTCTATCATTGTTAAAAAAAAAAAAAACTTATAAGATCTAGAATTATTTCTCTTATGTAAATATGATGGTATGATTTGCCTGTTCACTATTCACTTTTAACAAATATTGCTCACTATAAAAATATAGTGACAGTCATGGAAACGGACTAGATAATATTATAATGTTTCAATGCCATGCGGTGGTAAAATCTGGTATTAAAACTGCCTTATTTAATCTATCTGATGAAATTGTAACCAACGTGGTTCTCGAAACAATAAACAATAATAAATTAAAAGATGCCAGCGAGGCTGATGATGTTAAATCAAATCATTAAGTTGATTCCGCTTGTGTCCCGCAAATTGAACCCCAACTTATCGAGTTAAGTAGCGCACGTGCAACGTAACAATGGCTCGCCGACTAACTAGAAAATCGAGAGTTAAACTTCAGAGACCGACAAATATAAGTACCTTAGTATAATGAATGAATAATTTACTACAGAAAGTATTGATGAAACAAGATCTGCCAATAATATTTAATTTCATTATAATGATGGATTACCAAAACTAGAAAAGCAAAAGTAAACATCAAACGCCAACACAGCAACTAATGATAATTTAAGAATGAGAAATTCAAGATGTTGAAGTAAGTAGTTTATTATTTTTCAAGTGTAAACCACACTTTATGGATAACATTAAATTTAAATGTAACCCAAAAATAGTGTTAATAGTGTTATATGGCCGAACTGGTAAAGGCATTGCCGATCACAGGCAAGGTTGCGGGTTCGAGTCCCGCTGGAACGGAATTTTTGGGTTACATTTAAATTTGAAGTAAGTACTTAATGATAAAAAAGTATATTGTAATGAAAATGCTACTTAAAATAATACAAACTCTTACACGTCATCTCCTGATTTAATTTTACACTTCAATAAAGCTACATATAGATTAACTTTATCGATCATTAGAAACAATACAAAAATAATATTACACTTAAAAGGCAATACAATGGGCGACCTTATCGCTGAGAGCGATCTCTTCCAGGCAACCTTTGGATGAAACGAAATAAGCTAAGCTACGGCTATGTACCAACAAAGCAAAACTATCCTGAATTAATAAAAGATAAAAATAGAACAATAGCTACAATACAATGGATACATACTTGACGCGACTTGGGCTCAAATAAGATTACCAACGGAGTTAACGGGTCTGATGACATCAAAAATGGAAAGCGTAGAAAATTCGCTTGTATCCCATAAATTGAACCTTCACTTACCACGGTAAGTAGCGCACGTGTAACGCAACTAACAATGGATTACAAACAAACTACAAAAGGGAAAAAAACGCGAAATGTATCCGTTGGGTCAAGGTACGTAAGCATTCAAGTTATTGTACATTTTAATATCAACTATATGGAAACAGATATTGACATGAGATAATTTGAGAAAGAGAGACGAATAAAGAGGTATACGCATATCGAATATCAACGATTGTGCGACTTAAGGTGGATGCGCACGCTTGCGGCGCGAAATTCAAATTTTTTGTTTTTTTTTTGCCCATTACAGCTCATCAACACTTCTTCAGATAACGAAAGTTGAGTTCGCGACAACTAGGAGACTTAACACACATGTTTTAATTGATAGTATCTCATAAATATCATCAGTTTAGCTATGATACCCCTAAACACATTTTTACAGTGTTTTTGTTCGTTTAGGGGTATCGTAGCTAAACTGATTATATTTATGAGATACAATCAATTAAAACATGTGTGTTAGGTCTCCTAGTTGTCGCGAACTCAACTTTCGTCATCTGAAGAAGTGTTGATGACCTGTAAAGGGCAAAAAACACCAAAAAATTTGAATCTCGCGCCGCAAACGTGAGCATTCACCTTAATGAACTAAAGTTTTTTTTTTTTTTGTTAACCTATTGTGTCCCACTGCTGGGCAAAGGTCTCCCCCAAAATTTTACAAAGTTTACCTTTTTATAATACTAGTGTAGATACTAGGTAGACCAAGGTCATTTTTAAAAACACCAGGGACCAATGATTGTGATGTTGCTGAAATAAAAAATTGCTAAGCAATACAATACAATAACTTATTCATAAAACCATGTTTACTATCGATTCTGTTTACATTTAGCAGCAATTAGCTGATATACCGATTTATTAGCAAAACGTGACACTAAGTATTACAATGGCATTGAATTTAATACTTACCAAGGCAACTCAGTAAAACCCTTTACCGTATATTTTAAAGAAAACATAAAAATTACTTTGAACTTAGTTGTTTTTTTGGATTGTTTTTATAGTCAATATAGCCAATTATGTAGTCAATTATGATATTGTTTTGACTTGTTTACTGAAGAAAAAACTACGGCTACCCAAAGACCTAAGAATGTCTTTGCTATAAACCTGATAGATTGGTGTTTCACAAATGGGAGACCAAAAAAACCAGTGACACAGAAATAAATAAATAAAATAAATAAATAATGCTGGACAGTTCACACAACATTATCTAGCCCCAAGCTAGGCAGAGCTTGTGTTATGGGTACTAGATAACTGATATACTTAATACAATATATTACATAGATAGATATTTTTATTATACATAGAAAATACCCAGAACACCCTGAACAAATATCTGCGATCGCACAAATATTTGTTCCGAGGCGGGAATCGAACCCGCAACCTCCTGCGTCGCAGGCCAAGCTTCGCCCGCCGCGCCACAGAGGTCATCAAAAAAGAAGTAACATGAAATCTGAAAGATACTAAGTTGATGGTGTTTACAGAATAAAGAGTGGAGAGCGGAGTACTTTGATATGGAATGAAACAGAAGAATCCAAAGGCTCATTTCAAAACGACCTAGAAACTTTGGCAATTGCCATAAATTCACACTAATAGCTTCATAATTTCGGTATAAATTTTTAGAAAAAAAATATTTATTTTGTTTATCTTATAGCTTTGTTTGTATATTCGTTCTATTTCACTTGCTTGTTAAACTATCGTGTGAAATCGTGTTCTACATTTGATAAAACATCGGAATACGTTTTTTTTTTTTTTTCAATATAAGCATTATGAAAATAGTTATCGAAACCGTGTGCTGATCGCAATGAGACGGCCAACACGGCCAGTCTACTATTATCCATTTAGGAGTTCCGTTGTCCACCTTCCGTCTCCATCATCAGATCAGCTCGCTGTCACCATAATAGTGTATTGACATCGGAACTTGACAGGTATGCCAAATATAATCTCAATCGGTTGAGGATAACTGCTTTAAAATTCAGTTAAAACCTGCAAGATTTGACCCGAACATACATACATACTTACATACACACATTGCAAGTTAAAGAAAAGCGTGTAAAAAGATAGAAATTGTCCACAAAAGTTAGAGTAAAACTGCCATCACTTTGCCAACATAACTTGGCCGAGCTTTGACGACTTGGAAAGAGTGTAAGGTTGGACATAAGCTTGAAATTAATAAATATAACTGAAACAGGCGAATGCACAAACCGTGAGAAGCCGAACATAAAACAAAAACTAAACAATTATATGAGTCAATGGTGAGTAGGTCATACTGCAGTAGGTCAAGGTGATAGTAAGTAGGCCTCTCGCCATTTTGTTGGGCAATCCTTCGGCGTACTTTTTATGAATTTCTGCCACAGAAGAAATCAATATAGATAAAATCATTCCGTGACTAACTATCAACGCACAACCTAAACCCTGAAGTTTGGAGAAAGCATTCCGTTAGTGATCTATACTAGAGTATAAAATCCATCGACATTGAATTGAAAGTCAGCGTGATTAGCTTATTAGCTAGAATGATTAGGTTATGATAATGATAGCTTTAAGGTGAATGCTCACGCTTGCGGCGCGAGATTCAAATTTTTTGGTGTTTTTTGCCCTTTACAGGTCATCAACACTTCTTCAGATGACGAAAGTTGAGTTCGCGACAACTAGGAGACCTAACACACATGTTTTAATTGATTGTATCTCATAAATATCATCAGTTTAGCTACGATACCCCTAAACAAACAAAAACACTGTAAAAATGTGTTAGGGGTATCAAAGCTAAACTGATGATATTTATTAGATACTATCAATTAAAACATGTGTGTTAAGTCTCCTAGTTGTCGCGAACTCAACTTTCGTTATCTGAAGAAGTGTTGATGAGCTGTAATGGGCAAAAAACATCAAAAAATTTGAATTTCGCGCCGCAAGCGTGCGCATCCACCTTAATGTAACTAGTTAGCATGTTGACAAATCTTGGGTGTATCCGTATTGATCCAAGAAATTAATCCCACAAGCTGTAAGTAATAATAATTATTCCTGATATCTTTAGTATGTGGTCAAATCTTGAAACTGAATTTTAAACCAGCGATTGAGTTGAAATTTTGCATGCCTTAACAGGCAGTGTTAAGACTCATTTTGATCAGCTCACGGTACTGATCAGTAATTTCAAAAAAGCTTATTTTGATAAGGTATTTATTTATCAACAATAAAAACTCATTTAAAATTGTAAGCTGACTTGGAGTAACACCGGCTATACGCGTATCACAGTGATTGAGGTTTTAATACGAAATATTGTCGCATTTTGCAATATTTCATTTGAAATTAAGCTGTCTGGTAATGTTCAGTGAAATAGTCAACAGCCTGACCTGGTTTAAAATTGAAATTAACTGTTCGATCATTCATACTTTTCATCTTGTACTTTGTTTGTTCACTGGTGAAGATTATAGACTGTTTATCATAATTATCTGTTGGTATTTGGGGTAAGTTTATTTCTCGCAAAAACGTAAAATAAATTATAGAATGTTTCCTACAGAGCTCGACTTGAGTACTGATAAAATTGTTTAACATAAACAATATAATAAAATAACAACATTCACTTTTACTGAACAAGATAAAGCTGATGGGGAGAAAATACAGCATTGTCATTGAGGTAGAGAAATTTCAATCATACGAAATATTTAGGTCAATCAAGAAAACAATAAACTTACTGTCGATAGCTTTTCTAAAACAAGTATGTAATGTAACAAGAATGCAGAATAGATAGTAGTTATCTTAAAACATTTAAAAATCTAAGATAATATTTCATTTCATTCATTTCATTTCATTTATTTCACCTTGTAACATAGGTTGTCACACTGGGCAAGTCACATAATAATACAATTTAAAAAAAAAACAAAAAAAAATTAAAATTCTAATTTCTAATATACAATACAATTTCTATAATACAATTTCTATATAAATTTAATTGTTAATTTAATTAACATTTTTTTTTTTTTTCAATTTTTTATTTAATTTAATAACACCCAGCATTCCAGTTCCAGTAGGAACGAAATAGTTGAAGGAAACGATGATAGTCACAGTACAAACTATCCAAAAGATAAATCACAAGATAAGATACAAAACTAGTCTTTTGATAATTAAGAAGTGAAAGTAAGTATCGAAAGTCGTGTAGAAACAAAGAATATAAAAGAAAAAACAACTTATTTCCTTACTGTCGTCGACAGATCTCGATAGTGATATCGAACAAACAGTGTATCTATGCAGAATAATTGAAAATTCATATTCCGTTCCGATGCAACGGTCAAGGACGAATACCTAAGTGGGTTATTAGAATTTACAACCTTATCAAATTGTTGGCGATTTGCGTTTTGCTGTGATTTTGCAACGTCGCAAGGTCAAGTCTGGTAAGTATAAACTCTAGTCACAGGAAAACTTGTAAACCAATGGCGCCGGTCCGCATGTCTTCAATCTCACCAGACTCAGATCAGAACCAACACGCGGAATCAAAACTCATCAATCTCTGAGTTTAGTTAAGTTCAGTCGGGTACGTTTTTTGTTGAAAAATAGTCTTTTCAATAAAAGCATTTATAAAAATAGTTATCGGAACCGTGTGCTGATCAAAATGGATTTAAACTTAAATCACGAAATTTTATTTTTGAAGGTCAGAAAAGTCAGGGGAGTCATAAAGGCGATACGAGTATTATATGATGATGCTGTGTACTTACTAATATATTTATTTTTATCCTGAGTTCTTGCAGTGTGTGTGGTAATGCCCGTTTCGTTATCTCGTGATTGTTAACCGTTGTCGTAGATGTTTCTTTTTTGTTTCTTTTTTGTTATATTTTTTTATTGTTTTGTGTCAGGTGTGTTATTGTCCGTGACGAAACCAAATGGCTCTGTCGGAAGACCAGCGTTGGTTGTAACGTGTTTACAACTGGCTCATGCTGAGACAGATACCATTTTGTGACTCAATGCAATTTTTTTATTTTTTATTAGGTCTTCTATTTTATTTTAGTTTAGTTTTAGTTTTTGATTGAGTTACAAATAAAATAATTTCTTTCTTTCTTCTTTCTTTCAAAATGAGCTTTCACTAGACCAGTCTAATATTATCCATCGAGGAGTTCCGTTGTCCACCTTCCGGATCCATCATCCATCGTCCATAATATTGTATTGTCATCGAAACTTGACATGTATGCAAAATTTCGGCTCAATAGTTCCAGGTTAACTTGTTAAAAATTCAGTTTCAAGATTTGTCCCACACTAACTAGTAAGAACATAGTACTTAAATTCAGAAAAAAATACATTCATCTAAGAAGATAATTGAGATTCTCTGTACAAGCTAACCTTACCGTTTCACCTTGAGAACGTCAGAGATTTCAGCAATAAAATCGGTTTCAATGTCACATCACAGTACTTTGTTAAATATAAACTTCAGGCAATCATTTTAATGATCGTTTTGTGCGATAAACAACAAGATAAATACTTTTATTTGCAAATAATAATTTTAAATACATTTTTAGTAGGACAACAGATACTCTTTAGTGGGAGAGCACCTTTTGAATCAGTCCCTTCGTGTCCCGATGGGGACAAGGAAAACAGTAAAAAAATACAATTTGCCAGTGATGACTGACGTCACTAACACGTTATCGATAACCATTAGCCTATACATAAACGACTTGAATATAAAAATATAATGAAATAAATCACTTTACATTGGCTAAATTGTTGCAAATAATGCATAGAAGCCAGAAGAAGAAGCTCATATTAGCGCAGCGGGCTACGGAGAGCGATATGCTAGGAGTTCCCTACCTACGTGATAGAATCCAAAATGAGGAGATCCGTAGAAGAACCATAATCACCGACCGACATAGCTCTCAGAATTAGCAAGTTGAAGTGGCAATGGACAGACCATATAGCTAGCAGAACTGATAACCGTTGGGGAAAATAGATTCTCGGGTGGCAACCACAAACCAGACGACTTAAAGAAAGCCCCCAACCCCTCTTGATTGGCCAAAGCGGCTCAAGACCGTTGCATTCCATGGGGGAGGCCTATGGATTTCTATAGGCTGATGATAGATAAATAGATTGCCTGTGCAAGTCGGAGAGGTCCGTTTATATAATGGGTCCCTCGGTCTACAACGTTTAAGGATGCAACTTCCACAATTGCTTTAAAAATCGACTGAAGAAATGGTTTCTTGACAGTACATTTTATTCTGTAGCAGAGTTCTACGAATTGCCAATTATTTAAATTATATCAAATACTATTAATGTTATGAAATTCTAATTATATTTATTATAACCTTTATATTATTAAGTCAATATATGAATTTTTATATTGACCTTTTCTGACCTGTAACTTGGCGTTATCAATAAATGATTTGTATTATGTATTTTTTTGATTAACTTAACAACTTAGACATAACTTAATAACAAAAGATGTTGATGAGGCAGATACCAATTCCTTTTAAAATTGCCTCAAGTACTGTTCAAATATTGTAATGCTTTCATCTATAATTTACGAGTTCACGACTAAACTGGAACACGACATAATTCCCAAGAACTCGATTCAGAGATCAGATACGTACTAGTACCATGAAATTACCATAGAGAATGTAGCTCTTCTGATGGAGCCATCTCAACCACTGCCGTCGGACCTATTTACTCTGATACAAACTAACTATTTATAGAAGAGAAATCCTACGCAGAAGTCGTCTATATAAGCATGGCAGACAAATATATTTCATCATCATCATCATCAGCCACTGTGATAGGTCTTCATCCACTAGCTCCCTATTATTATTATTTTGTATACTTCTTGAATGGCGGACCAAGCAGATGGCCCACCTGATGTTAAGCGGTAACCTCTGCCTATGAACAGTGCATTACATCATAGGTCACGTCCACCTAGGACGCGCCCTATGTGGCATTGCACTGCGCCCGCCACCCTGAGACATAAAGGTGAAAAGTCTCATGTGCCTGTAATTTCACCGGCACCCTTCAAACCGGAACACAGCAATGCAAGCACGAAGTACTGCTTTGCGGCAGAAATAGGTATGGTGGTAGTATTTCCCCGGACGAACTCTTTCACAAAAAAGCTCTACTACTACTAAATCTACTACTATTATCTTTATGTCATGGGTACATCGAATTCATTCCATCGAATTAAAATTCCATACATTTCAAACCGAGGCTGTGGCTTTTTCTTAACTTTTCAAATCAATAATTGTTATTGAGCATAGTCAAGCCACTGAATGGATACTTGACGATGTGCTTGACCCCTTTTGTTACAGACTATAAATATAAATAAATAATGCTGGACAGTTCACACAACATTATTTAGCCCCAAGCTAAGCAGAGCTTGTGTTATGGGTACTAGATAACTGATATACGCAGCAAAAAACGTGTTCTGTTTGTGTTATTATTGTATTGTATTCCATTATTGTGTGTGTATTTTCTGTTCAAAATAAACTATTTCTATTCTTTTCTATTTCTATTTCTATATACTTAATACAATACATAACATAGATAGATATTTTTTATTATACATAGATAATACCCAGAACACCCAGAACAAATATCTGCTGATCGTAAAAATATTTGTTCCGAGGCGGGAATCGACCCGCAACCTCCTGTGTCGCAGGCGTACCTTCGCCCGCCGCACCACAGAGGTCGCCAAACTATACTTTTATTTTGGGTATTATCTAATCAAACTAAATTTTGCTTAATCTTACTTCATTTTGTACACGGGTTTGTCAGTGTCCCATTAAATTGTATTGATGTATAGTCAAACTAGCATGGGTTATAAGATTTCCATATACAAATATATAAAGTCGGTGTGTCAATAATTCTATAATAAACTGAACCTCGGCCACAGAATAAATAATAGTACAGGGGTCTAGATATTAGCGTATTCATTATGTTATTTTCATGGCGTTAATAACATCGAAATTACTTGTATATGGACTAAAATTTCGATGTTATTTCCTCTATTAGTCCACTGTTTTCTTCAACCAAATATGATTTACCGCAAATAATTACTAATATAAAAGCCAACAACAGTCATTTCAGTGTAAAATTATACTCTGTTCGCCCATATTTGTGCAAATACACTGCAATTACAGGCACATGAGACTTTACATCTTTATGTCTCAGGGTGGCGGGCGCAGTGCAATGCCACATAGGGCGCGTCCTAGGTGGACGTGACCTATGAGGTAATGCACTGTTCATAGGCAGAGGTTACCGCTTAACATCAGGTGGGTCATCAGCTTGTTCCGTCATTCAAGTAGTATAAAAAAAAAAAAAAAAAAAAACGTTTGTATGAAAAAGCAACTACCTTAAGATCAATTTTTTTTTTTTCGAATGGAATTTAATGCAGTTGACCGCCTGGGGCCATGACTGCTTTTCCTTAAGATCAAACTTCGTGCGTGTATGCACTCAAGCGGTAGGTAGACTCCTCTAAGCATCAGCTAGATCACTTGGTGTTCATTCATACTCATGTTTACCTATTATATATACCTAACTTTAGCATATCGAGTATCGCACTATCCTACTTCCTATCCTATCCTACTCCCACTAATATTATAAACGCGAAAGTTTGTATGGATGGATGTTTGTTACTCTTTCACGTAAAAACAACTGGATGGATTTGAATGAAATTTAGAATGGAGATAACTGGACTCCCGGAATAACATATAGGCACATTTTTATCCCGAGTTTCCCACGGGATCGAGACTTACGCGGGTGAAACCGCGGAGCGCTGCTTGTAATATTATAAATGCGAAAGTTTGTGTGTGAGTGTGTTTCACTTCTTCACGCTGAAGCGGCTCGACGGATTTGGATGAAATTTGGAATGGAGATAACTGGACTCCCGGAATAACATATAGGCACATTTTTATCCCGAGTTTCCCACGGGATCGAGACTTACGCGGGTGAAACCGCGGGGCGCTGCTTGTAATATTATAAATGCGAAAGTTTGTGTGTGAGTGTGTTTCACTAATTCACGCTGAAGCGGCTCGACGGATTTGGATAAAATTTGGAATGGAGATAACTGGACTCCCAGAATAATACATAGGCACATTTTTATACCGATATTCCCACGGGATCGAGACGTACGCGGGTGAAACCGCGGGGCGCTGCTTGTAATATTATAAATGCGAAAGTTTGGGTGTGAGTGTGTTTCACTTCTTCACGCTGAAGCGGCTCGACGGATTTGGATAAAATTTGGAATGGAGATAACTGGACTCCCAGAATAACACATAGGCACATTTTTATACCGATATTCCCACGGGATCGAGACGTACGCGGGTGAAACCGCGGGGCGCTGCGCTGCTAATGTATATCTAAGAGATAGGTCTGCTGTTTTGCACTGCCAATTTAAAACTACAAATCACCGACGTTCGGATCTACATTTCGCCAGTTATAACGAGCAGGTGTCGACGCTGATTGGAGTGCCGCATTCGATACGGAACATCGATAATGGAGCCGGCAATCGAATGCATAATCGGATAACTTCCGATCGGTGAAAGCGGATAGCTTGCGAGTCCCTTTAAAGTGATTGGGACTGAAATACGTGTTGGAACTTTCCTCTTCTTCAACGGAAATTGAAGATAATTGCACTGTTTAGTAGTAGTAGAGCTTTTTTGTGAAAGAGTTCGTCCGGGGAAGTACTACCACCATACCTATTTCTGCCGCAAAGCAGTAGTGCTCGCATTGCTGTGTTCCGGTTTGAAGGGTAAGGGTGCCGGTGAAATTACAGGCACATGAGACTTTTCATCTTTATGTCTCAGGATGGCGGGCGCAGTGCAATGCCACATAGGATGAGTCCTAGGTGGTCGTGACCTATGAGGTAATGCACTGTTCATAGGCAGAGGTTACCGCTTAACATCAGGTGGGCCATCTGCTTGTTCCGTCAATCAAGTAGTATAAAAAAACTGTTCGTAGGCAGAAGGTCCACTCTCGATTCCACGAAGCCGTGCGGCTCGCTGGCAACAGATCTCACTGGCGCAACATCGTCCGGCAGAAGGTGATCCATGGAGGGGGTCACGACCCTGAGCATTGAGGAATACGAAGCGAGGAGGAGGACAAGGCAGAAGGTACCGCTCTTTGACCTGTCATTCCAAGTTGTATTAAAAAAAAAAAGATACCTCTGAGGAATAACTGTCTACAGAGCACACACATTTCACTACTCCACAGATACGAACACGGGTGATACGTAGATGACAGTTGCAATAGACGAACTCTGTGACGCGGCGGGCAATTCGCCGGCTGGGATGCGAGATGTTCCAAGTCAAATATTTATATGATGTGCAAATATTTGTTCCGGGTCTGTGTGTTGTGGTACCATGGTACTCATAGTTCCTGATACGCTCGACGCAAGGGATACTAGTGTGGGATCAGGACTATGTATGTGACATTTGACTGTTATGTTATAATTTAGATACAAAAATAACAAACAGGCAAGGAAATTGAACGAGAAATCAGTTCAAATCGACGGTACATATTTCTCCATACGAGAAATTTTCCGCGATACAAATTTCTACGAATCAGCATATCCTAGAACCCAAACTTGAGCACAAAGTAACTTGTCACACCGACTGATTTGATAGGAAACGACTGCTAGAAGCGAAATCAGAAATTCCGATTTATCGGAATCGTTTCTGAAAAAGGTTTTGGACGTACGAAATGGGGACTAGGTAGCCAACTCAGAATTTATTACAATTATCGGACATAAGAGTAGAAGGTTCAACAAGTGATAGCTTTTAATCAAAGTCTTGTCACTTGTATATTTCACGATGGTGCAACCCACTGTGAAAAGTTATAGAGTTTAGTTATAGTTGTTATTGGTTAGTTAGTTAGTTGTGTTAGTTGTGCAGTTTATGTTATAAATTGTACCGTGTATGGTTTTTATCAAAATAAACTTTTACATTACTTTTTTTTTAAAAAGCGGCCCATTGAGGCTCTGTCTACCTCTTCGGGGAAAAAGGCGTGTGTCTATGTATGTATGTACGTCAAGAATGTTTTCAATAAGATCTTTGTGATGTCTTTTATTTATTTATCTTTTTACCTGACTATTTTACGGGAGAGGCCTCGTCGAGCAGTAGTCGTCTAAAGCCTGATGATGATGATTCTTTAGGGAAGGCCTCATCATGCCCTGGAGCTGATAATAATATAAAAAAAACTACTTCCAATAATATTATCAAATGAAGACATTACTGTTCCACAGTAACAGGTATTGCAACCACAGAGATGTGGTAAAGGAACAAGAATCTGTCCCACTTTCGCAAAACTATCATTTTATGGATCCACATTTGAGCATAGCCACAACAAAGTTTTGTTAGTAACAAAACTTGAACCAAGCTTATGGCTACGATACGATGTGATTCATAATGAATCTTAGTTAAGTCAAGTAGAAAGAAAACATGAGATGGGAGTGATATTCACCAATTCACACCAGTTGGCACTTTACACAACTGATGATAGTGAAACAGACCATTTTTTTTTTTTTTTTATACTACTTGGATGACGGAACCTGCAAGAGGCCCACCTGATGTTAAGAGGTAACCTCTGCCTATGAACAGTGCATTACCTCATAGGGCACGTCCACCTCGGACGCACCCTATGTGGCATTGCACTGCGCCCGCCACCCTGAGACATAGATTTAAAGTCTCATGTGCCTGTAATTTCACCGGCACCCTTACCCTTCAAACCGGAACACAGCAATGCGAGCACTACTGCTTTGCGGCAGAAATAGGTATGGTAGTTGTACTTCCCCGGACAAACTCTTTCACAAAAAAGCTCTACTGCTACTAAAACCATGGAACGCAAACAGGATCAATCGAGTAGTTACTAATAGATCCGTTGGCTATGATCCCGATGGCTGTAATGGTGATCACAGAAGGATCAGTACACTTATTTGTTTGTAACAAATTTTCTAGATTTTTCAGAGAAGTTAAGTTTTGTCAAGAAACAAATAGATAACGTAGACACACGCCTTTTACCCCGAATAGGTATGTAGAGCCTCAATGGGCCTCTTTTCATCGTGGGAATATAGACGTGACAAGTGGTGAGCTCATCGCTGCCATCGCTTCCCACGAATGACTCCGCTAACGCTTTCTTCCAGTAATAACATAAGCTAGCAGCCAGGACAAATCTTATACCAACGAATCTTACTAACAAGTCCGGATAATCCCTTAGTCGACGTCCACGGGTGGAGATGGAGCGAGACACACCACGACACCAAAATCAAATAATAATCTAAATTTATACAGGATGTAGGGATCTTTCATCATCAAAAAATAAATAATTCGTCATCTGAACGTGAGAAAAAACTATACAATTAAAGTAAGCAGTTTTTCGTTATTGATTAACAAGATGTAATTATGGTACTTTCTCTGGCCGAAAACTCTAATTGAGTTTAGAAAGCTCAAATCTTTATGCTTTCTAGTCAGGACCTGAATACCGTTGGGTTTACCATTATTAGACGAGTGGAAGACACTGCAAAACGAATAAATCCAGCCAAACTAATGGCTACCGTGAAGCGTCTCGGACGAATAGCCACCTGAGACACGAGAGGTGCAGTTTCTATTCCTGCTGCACGACAAATGTAATAAAATATCATAATAATACTTATAATAAACATGGCAATCTATACTATATGTAGAGATTAATTAAGGTTATAATTGTCACGTGAAAAGTAACGTTGCAACACATAAATAAGACAAAAAAAAATTGATACTCCTTTCACAACAGCTTATAAATGTACTTATATAATTGCCAAAACCGAGACGAATTTCCCCAAAAATTTAAGACTTTTCGGTGAACTATACATTGATAGAATAGTTACAAATGATTTTGATAGTAAAAACAAGACGTTTAAGGTTGAAATTGAATTTGTTGTAGAAATTGCAAAAGGTAAACTGTACAATGTCTTTGATACCGCTGCTACAAGTGAGTTTGATTCTAACAGTGCAGGTACTAAGGTTGAATTAGAAGTCGTTGCAGCAATTGCGCAAGACATACGTCGTCCCCTTGACCCGCTTGCCGCTGAACTAGAATCGAACCCAGAATTGTGTTGTCAAATTGTCTATTAGTCATGATCTTTGATATAATACTTTTGATTCATTATTTGAATAACGTTATGGTACCTACAAATTAGTGATGTTAGAATGATGTATCAAGAATAAATAGAAAATAAAAATTCTAAACCTATCGAACTGTATCCGGCTGGTGAGAAGTCTAATTCAATTCAGTGCATCTGTTTTGTAAACAATTGAAATGCACGTCTTGGTGCATCAGCCGTCGTCGCTCGATTATAAATTCAATGAGAATTATTGTTACGTTAACCCATAGTGCATTTATCCGAGGGACTCCTTTTTCAATAACAACTGTGCACCTTTGTGTTGGTAACAAATTCATTTTCATTAGCAACTTGCTTATATTTAATCGTCTTGTTGGCAAATCTAACGTGCATACGCATTTTTTTAATCCCCGACGCAAAAAGAGGTTTTACCGCTATGTGTGTCTGCCTCTTTGTCCGTGGCGCCGTAGCTCTTTAACGGTTGAACCGATTTGAATGAGGTTTTTTATTTTAAAGGTTTTCTAGCGATGGTTCTTAGACATGTTTTATCAAAATCGTTTCATGCATTTCATAGCACTATTTTAAATTTTATAAAAAAAAAAAAATTTGATTGCGTTTGTTTTCTCAGTTTACTGGATGGATAAAACGGGCACGAGTCATTTCAGATACCCTAGTATCTAATATAGTCGATTATCGTAAAATATTAAAATTTACTACACGTCGTATCATACACAGCGAACGCGATGTGATATGAAATACATGAATCAAATCACGATAGGTCATCGTCAGTTCAAGTGTAACTTGGCCTTGAATGGGCCCTTTACACCTACAGGAAAATATATTTGCGGTTTAAAAACACATGCTTGGACTTTGGGAACATACTTCTGGTATTCATTTCAAAAGCAAACTTTTTTGGTAGAAGTTCAATTATCAAAGAATTCAACTTTTAGGTTGGGATAATTAGGATAAGCAGGTGCATCAAACTATGGCGGATATCAATTAACAGAAGAATGAATCAGTATGGTTAAAGTATTCAAGGCGCATCGCAGGGAGGCTCTTTTCACGACTTGGACATGACCAAGAACCTAAGAATAAGAATGATAACAATTCTAAAACATACAAATCCTCTTGTTGTATGTAGGTATTCATTTAAACTTTTTATCTCCTTCAAGCACCTATTTTCTTGGCACACTTTTATATTTCTTTGTTTTTTTTTTTTAAATTGCTTGTTATATTATATTTTGACTTGTGACTCCGTGACGCAACCACATGGATCCGGCGGAAGACCAGCGTTGTGTAACTAGTGTACACAACATCATGCTAAATCGGACTCCAATTTGTGACGTGATGGCACTGAGAGACACTCTATTAATTGTAGAAGTACTTAGTTTTTGCCTTTTGTATGTATTACCTATTATTTTTATTTTATATGGCGAGTGTTTTTTGTCCTATCCATGTGTGCCGTTACAAATAAAGTTTTTTCTTTCTTTCTTTCTTTCTTTTCTTTCTTTCTCTACGAAGCAACAGAAATAAACTTAAGGATATAACAACAAAAAACTTCAGATAAACCAAGAAATGGACGCGCAAAAATACCTAACAAACAACGTTTTCGCGAACACGTGTAGGAGACCTAGAAGGGCATTTCGCAACAGTTGAAAGAACCCGGGGTTCTCTGACATTTATATAAGGAAGGACTCAATCACAAGAAACAGACAAGGTCAAAAAGCCTTTCAAGTACTCGCGGGAACATAGACTTATTTTAGTAATTTAAACGACTGTGATTAACAGTGTGTCCCACGGCCATGCTACATGGAGGACATTTACTTTAAGGTGAATGCTCACGCTTGCGGCGCGAAATTCTTTTTTTTTAGTGTTTTTTGCCCATTACTGCTTATCAACACTTCTTCAGATAGCGAAAGTTGTTTCCGCGAGAACTAGAAGACTTAACACACATCTTTTAATTGAAAATGTCTCATAAATATAATTAGTTTAGCAACGATACACCTAAACAAAAAAAAAACACTGTAAAAATAAATGTGTTTCATATGGGTATCATAGCTAAACTGATGATATTTATGAGATACCATCAATTAAAACATGTGTGTTAAGTTTCCTAGTTCTCGCGAACTCAACTTTCGCTATCAGAAGAAGTGGTGATGAGATGCAATGGGCAAAAAACACAAAAAAAAAGAATTTCACGCCGCAAGCGTGAGCCTTATCACTGCACTAGAGGATATCAAAAAAGTCATTTGCCTAAGCCAAGCTCGAAACCGCTAAATTACAAAAAACAAAAAGCGCAATCAAAGTTATCTAGCCTATCAAAGCAAGTACGGACAGGGATGAAGTCTCAACAACGTCTCCAGAGCATAATCTCGACAAGACCAGAACAAGATTTCGAAAATAAGAAAGCGGATCTTAAAGGCATTGCGCAATAGTTAAAGACCCCCCGAGACATTCAACCGTCATCCAAACAAGGAAAGGACAGAAAAATAACCCGTCAAGGTCATCAAGAAATCCAACCGGCGGTAAAAGCCACCGGAACAGTTTTCGCAAATAAAGGGCCAAAAAGGGCCTTGTGCAACAGTTTAAAGACCTCAGGGTTCTTTGACATTCAATTTGACGGCAGATCAATTACTCAAGGTCATCAAGCGTTCTTGGGTCAGCAGAGGGCATACAGACAAACAAGTTTACGGGAATAACAAACAATCCTAATATTAGGTAAAAAGTTAAAAACTTCACGAATTATTCGCAAATAAAAGATTTATGACGGCATTCGTTGACATTCATACTGTAAATCCCTCAATGCCATTGAAAGTACAGAACACGACCAAATCTATAAAATAGGACACTATAAAACAACCAGTGTAGGGAACTATACAATTACAAAACAATATTTTAGGCTTATTTCAAGGAGTCCTAAAAGGGCATTGCGCAAGTTTAAAGACCCCAGGGTTCTTTGACATGCTGAGGTCGGAGCCCTAGACTACCTAGACAGAGGGTCACATTGTACGCAGCAATCGATTAGACTAACATTTACGACCCCGAATGGATTTGGGAGACTATTTTGTGCGAAGCTTTTGTCGAGTCCTATGTGCTTATTTTGTGAAATCGCCCTAAATAGAGAATCGTTTTTTTTTTTTTTTTTTTTTTTTTTTTTTTTAACTTTGATAGACCTTTGTTTGACCACGATCTCACCTGTTGGAAAGTGACGATGTGGCCGAAGATGGAGCACAAAGGTCTAGAAGGCACCTATTCACTCTAGCCTTGAAGAGACCCAGATTATAGTTTTCAGGAAAGACAGACGACGGTAGTGTATTCCACTCCTTAGCAGGTGCGTCAAGACCAAACTCAGGTTGAGTTTGGTCTTCCTTATTTGAAGAGGAATTTAATGGGGCATACAATATAGTCATAAATGTGTACGAAACTAATTAATTAAGAGCCCCATGTCACATTCCCATAAAAAACGAAGTTGCCGGTTATTTTGGAAACCAAAAGTCTGATCTAAAAAAAACTTTGTAACTATAATCGGATATCGAGTATATAGGCTTGTAGTGTTTTACTTTTTCGAAAAACGGAATCAAAATCAAATTAGAGCGAAATTAATTTTCAGTATTTTCACTACTAGTGGTAGTAGAGCTTTTTTGTGAAAGAGTTCGTCCGGGGAAGTACTACCACCATACCTATTTCTGCCGCACAGTAGTGCTTGCATTGCTGTGTTCCGGTTTGAAGGGTAAGGGTGCCGGTGAAATTACAGGCACATGAGACTTTTCATCTATGTCTCAGGATGGCGGGCGCAGTGCAATGCCACATAGGGCGCGGCCTAGGTTCGACCTATGTGAGAATGCACTGTTCATAGGCAGAGGTTACCGCTTAACATCAGGTGGGCCATCTGCTTGCTAAGTCATTCAAGTAGCATAAAAAAAAAAAAAAGAGTATTTTCACCACCTAAAACGAGTCTATTTCACCTCATTCTATTCATATGATAAACACTTTTAATCAAAAAACTGGGATACTACAAGCCTCTGCAATATAGTCAACATCAAAAATAACCAAAAATAATCAAAACAACTATCGTAAACTCGAAATAAATCAACAAGTACGGGAAACTATCCAAATTCGGTGAAATATTGAATAGTATTGGTTTTGTCGTCGAGTTTACAGAGTACTACAGTATTCGAACTAACTTCAAAGGTAAATAATATTTCATGATTCTACTAATGTAGATGTTTGATACACAATCACGCGCTGTAAAGGGTAAGCTGATTGGTATGAAGTTTTGAATAAAATTCGTGGCCATACTTAGGCTACTTTTTATCCGGGTACTACAGTAACGAATAATAAATAAATAAATAAAACAAATATTGCTGGACAGTTCACACAACATTATCTAAGCCAAGCTAAGCAGAGCTTGTGTTATGGGTACTAGACAACTGATTACTTAATACAATATATTAAATAGATAGATATTTTTTATTATATATAGAATTTTATACCCAGAACACCCTGAACAAATATCTGCGGATCGCACAAATCTGGGAATCGAACCCGCAACCTTCTGCGTCGCAGGCGAACGTTTGCCCGCCGTGCCACAAAGGTCGTCCCCCCAGAACAGTTGAATCTCGGGACAGAGGCTAGTAAAACATTACTAAACAGTTATTAAACATACGATGACGGATTTCTACCTTGCCAGTGTATGTATTAAACCAATCTTTACTTTCTACCTTGCCAGTGTATGTATTAAACCAATCTTTACTTTCTACCTTGCCAGTGTATATATTAAACCAATCTTTACTTTCTACCTTGCCAGTGTATGTATTAAACCAATCTTTACTTTCTACCTTGCCAGTGTATGTATTAAACCAATCTTTACTTTCTACCTTGCCAGTGTATGTATTAAACCAATCTTTACTTTCTACCTTGCCAGTGTATGTATTAAACCAATCTTTACTTTCTACCTTGCCAGTGTATGTATTAAACCAATCTTTACTTTCTACCTTGCCAGTGTATGTATTAAACCAATCTTTACTTTCTACCTTGCCAGTGTATGTATTAAACCAATCTTTACTGCCCATTCATGTAAATCTAAAGGTTACTTATTCGCATTTGTGTTGATTGATTGATTACAAAAATCTTAATTAAAACTGAAAGGTCACACGAATACAAAATTAACTTACCGAGAATAAGGTGAAGTTTTGAGTCCGTCTGGAAGGCGTAGTGTAGTGTGACCAGGAATGGGCACGCCCGAACAGCCTCCAGGACCTGTTAAAACAGAACATCATCAGAAACTGCCAGACGAGGCCTCCCCCATACAATGAAATGGGGAGATTTTCCAAAATCACCCCGCTTGGCAGGCAGATTGGTGATCGCAGTATTGGTCTTGTGTACTCAGGTGGATGCTGCTGCCCATCCCCTGATGTATGCCTTAGCCGGTTTTAACGATATCACCGAGAAGAGACGGAGTTTTATCTTAGGACACCACAGCACACAGAACATAATCAGATTTTGCTCGAGCTTTAGCTAGAATCTAGCTGTCTTTGAATTTTCCTTTCTATGACATAACAGTGTCTTCATGATATTCCTTTACAATTATTCGAACACAATATGGTGAGTGTTTCAAAACCCACTGATGCACACCCATGTTGGGATTCGAACTCACGACCTTTGGTTAATAGTGAGGGGGTGATTGCCTCTAGGCACGGAGCCGAATCTATATTTAACACCGTGTTGTTTAAATTCTACTCAATTATCAATACTCAAGAGAAACTTCAAAAATTGTAAGAGATCTAAAATACACCCCTGAGACACACCGCGACGCGACGCATATTTTTCAATTGATACAAAGCAAACATCATTATCTAGCAACATGCTTAATGCTATCATAATAACTTTCGACATATTATGATAATGCCGTCTTATGTTATTGTTTTTTTTTTTTTTTTTTTTAATTGTTCACACAACATTATCTAGCCCCAAGCTAAGCCAGAGCTTGTGTTATGGGTACTAGAGTAACTGATATACTTAATATAATACATTACATAGATAGATATTTTTATTATGCATAGAAAACACCCAGAACACCCTGAACAAATATGTGCAGAACGCACAAATTATTTGTTCCGAGGCGGGAATCGAACCCGCAACCTCCTGCGTCGCAGGCGAACCATCACCAGCCGCGCCACAGAGGTCGTCAAATTGTTTTATCATGTGCATCCAAAAGTTGTCTAGAAGAGATCGCTTTTAGCGATAAGACCGCCCATTGTACGCTGTTTGTCAGTTTATTTTATTTTACTTTTCTTAGGTGTACAATTAAAGAGTTTATCTATCTATCTAACATGATGTTGCTACAGGTCTAGCGCTTAAGAGAGTCGGTCCCTGATGTGTGGGAGCGCTAAAGGAGGGGTGTTTTCGTTACATCAAAATGAAGCGTGGCTTCATGTCATCTGATAATTTGAGAGACAAAAACACCCCTCCCGTACCGCTACCAATACCTCAGGTACTGACTCAGTTAAGCGTTACCTGTAATTATGAGATTTTGAACAGTATCAAAGGCTTCATCAAAGTCAACGTTTCGTGAACCTGTCAGATCGATGACAGAACGAGTGCAAAACATTATAAATCCATTAACGTTTCACTGTTCGTGGATTGATTCTAAGAACCAGAAGCCCAATTCTCGTAATAAAAAATAGTCAAATTAAAGTTCGGATCATGTTACGATCTAGTGTCGAAGTCACGAACGTCAAAAATGGTATTCTGCTCACCTGACAATACAACGCGGAAAGTGATTATATCGAAATGCGACTGTAACTTGAATGTTTCAAAGTTCTGAGAATTCTCTCTTTCACTCTTTACAATTATTATATAACACTATCCTACTCTAATTTATGGTCGCAAGAACCGAAAGTAGATTATATTGTTGTTATGAGGGAGCAGAATACCAATTTCTCAGTCAATTTACAATACAATCTCGTTTCGGTCAACTTGCAGTGTGGTTATAATATAAACAAGAGAATTGGGCTTCAGGACAAAAACCGAATGGTACACACAATGATATTGCGTTCGATTGATGTGATGATTCAAACAGGAGAGACTACGAAGTAATAGTTCTATAAGGCGCATTCGTGATAATTATTCTTTATATAGATTACAGTGTTAGATTGTTGTGTTAGTGGAATTACCCCCTGGTCACCAACTACCCTGGCCAGTGTGGAAGACCCTTAACAGATTGCGCACTCAAGTCGGCCGCTGCAGGTGCAAACTCAGTAAATGGGGTATGATTGCAGCCTCCGCGACGCAATGCGACTGTGGTGCCCAGTCCCAAACCATGCCACATGTCCTTGCATGCCCATCCTGCCCTGACTCTTGGACGATGGAGGATTTAATGACCTGCTCCGACAATGCCGTGGGTGTGGCAACCTATTGGTCAAAATGGCTTTGAGACATCGACACGAAAGAAGAAGAAGAAGTGTTAGACTAGATGAGATAGACATTAATGAAATAATGATAAATGGTCAGTTATTTGCTAATATAATAATATGAAGGCGAGGATGAGCTAAAATAACTTTTTTGTTTTTAAATAACTTTTTATGAAATGAGTGATTCAGCTCCGCGTGAGCTGAATAGCCTAACACTGCCTAGCACTGGCAGGCTTTACTTTAATTTAACACAGCATCCAACAGTCGCACACATAGTCCTAATCCCACACTAGGATTCCCTGTGTCGTGGGTATCAGAAACTACGAGTACCATGGTACCATATATTAACACCCAGACCCGGAACAAATATTTGTTGATCAAACAGAAATTGGTCTCGCAACGTTTCGCATCTCAACCGGCTACTCGCCCGACGTGCTACAGAGATCGAATTTATCGAGGAGTTACGTTTTCCACTTTTCATCTCCATCATCCGATCAGCTCGCTGTCACCATAATATTGTATTGTCACCAAAACTAAAGGTGTATGCAAAATATCGTTTGGCAGGAAATGATACAAAATTCAGTTGCAAGATTTGACCCAAACATACTGACAAACTAACAGGAAAGTTTGTAATAATGGAGTACTTAATTAATAAATAATAAATAATGCTGGACAAGTTCACACAACATTATCTAGCCCCAAGCTAAGCCAGAGCTTGTGTTATGGGTACTAGGTAACTGATATACATAATACAATACATTACATAAATAGATATTTTTTATTATACATAGAAAACACCCAGAACACCCGGAACAAATATCTGCAGATCGCACAAATTATTTGTTCCGAGGCGGGAATCGAGCCCGCAACCTCCTGCGACGCAGGCGAACCATCGCCAGCCGCGCCACAGAGGTCGTCAGAATTATGGGAGTTCGTCCGGGGAAGTACTACCACCATACCTATTTCTGCCGCAAAGCAGTAGTGCTCGCAATGCTGTGTTCCGGTTTGAAGGGTAAGGGTGCCGGTGAAATTACAGGCACATGAGACTTTTCATCTTTATGTCTCAGGGTGGCGGGCGCGGTGCAATGCCGCATAGGGTGAGTCCTAGGTGGACGGGACCTATGAGATAATGCACTGTTAAAGGCAGAGGTTAGCGCTCAACATCAGGTGCAATGGGCCATCTGCTTGTTCTGTCATTCACATCTATATATATAAAACAAAGTCGTGTTGGTTACACCACTTATAACTCAAGAACGGCTGAACCGATTTGGCTGAAAATTGGTGGCGAGGTAGCTTAGAACCAGGAGAAGCACATGGGGGGGGGGGGAGGGTGTAGGGGGGCTACCCGGTGCTATAAAAATAAAGGTTTCTCACCTGTCTTTCTGTCCTCGTGTGTTCAGCAGTCTTTACTTTCTGCACAATAGATGCCTTCTTCAATACTTTCATTGCATATAATTTACCTTCGTCCACTCCAAACCTTTTTCTAACTAGGAACACTTTGCCGTAAGCTGTAACAAAGAGAAAATCGTTGTTAATAGCAATACTCGTATCGACATAGAATAGTCCTACTCATACAATATACATAGAAACGCAACTCCTTAAGTAACCCCCCACATCATCCAGTTGTCGACCTCTGTGGCGCGGCGGGCGAAGGTTCGCCTGCGACGCCGCAGGTTGCAGGCTCGATTCCCGCATCGGAACAAATATTTGTACGTACTGGGTATTTTCTATGAATAGAAAAAAATATCTATCTATGTAATGTATTGTATTAAGTATATCAGTTATCTAGTACCCATAACACAAGCTCTGCTTAGCTTGGGCTAGATAATGTTTTGTGAACTGTCCAACATTATTTATTTATTTATTTACATGCCATATAGTTAAAAAACAGTGCGTTTGAAGAAAATAAAAGTCACAACAAGTATTCAAAGTTGTGAGAAAGACATAAAAAAAAGCCAGATTTGGAGCACTTGAAGTCAAAACAGCATCAGTGTGGTGTAAATGTAACCCAAAGACCTAGAAATAGTGAAGCCAGAATGAATAGTGCAAGCCAGAGGCCCTAACCTGCGAGGAGCTCGCTGATGGCCCGAGTTATTCATGAAACCACATGTTTTTTAATTTTTAATTTTTTAATAATTAAATAATGCTGGACAGTTCACACAACATTGTCTAGCCCCAAGCTAACCAGAGCTTGTGTTATGGGTTCTAGACAACTGATACTTAATACAATATATTACATACATAGATATTTTTTATTATATATAGAAAATACCCAGAGGCCGGAATCGAACTCGCAACCTCCTGCGTCGCAGGCGAACGTTCGCCCGCCCCGTCACAGAGATCGATTAGTTACAACTTAACGTAGGAGTTTCAGTTCTACATTTTGTCTGTCAAACCAGCATGGTAGTCCTATTTCTCTGGTCATATTAAGGCCAAATGTACATACATGAAAACGGTATTACGCTTTTGTAGGTTACTCTTACGAAAGTAGGGCATGTCATGTATGCATCGCAAACAAGGGCACAATTATTACTTGTTTATTTATTTGAACACAGATAAAGAACGAGGATTTCTTGAAGTATTTTTATTGAATTATATTGTAAGAAGAAATATTATTAAACTGTTGGCTAGATACTAACATTATAAGCATGCAATTTTAATAAATTTTAAAACATGGCGAAATAAGGTGGTCTTAACTGTTATACCATATTTTATGCAATAAATTATTATTTCATTTCATTTATTTAATTGAGGCGTACGTAGTAATATCCATTTTTAACCCCCGACGCAAAATCGACGGGGTGTTATAAGTTTGACGTGTGTGTGTGTCTGTGGCATCGTAGCTCCTGATTGGATAAACCAATTTAGTTTTTTTTTTGTTTATGGTGAATTTGTCTGGAGTTTTCTTAGCTATTTTTGATCAAAATCGGTTCAGCCGTTTCATTGCGTTGAGGTTTTTTTTATTTTTTACAAAATTCATTACTTGTTAAATGATAAGCTACTAATTTTTTGCGACAATTATATTTTCATGTTTTGTGCAACACAGTTGCAAGTAACATTCAAAAAGTGAACTTACAAACCAAACAGCAATGTGTTAGAATTTTGAGAAAATATATTTTGTACAATTAAAATGGGACGCGCTGTCTATGGGCCGCGCACCGTGGGCCAGGCTGTCAACATCCCAATTACTTCACACAAATAGAAAACCTACTTATCTGTCTGGTCAAAATAAAGCCGAAGATGAAATTGTGCAAAATCTGTTTGCTTATAAAAGTAAACTGCTTTCCGTTTACAATGTTACTATAGGAAATGGTCACGTAGGGGTTACAATGGAAACTCATAACAATGCGCGATTAGACGGAGAATTGTAAGGCGCCTGTTACACGTAAAGTATTTACTGTGATTCCGTCAGTTCAGTATTTATTGATAGACGTACGTAATTAACACCAGAAGAACACACGTTCAATATTTATCATATTACAACAGTTCGTCAACGCGGAATCAAGAAATCTAGAAATCCATGATTAAATATTGACATCCATCAGTACGCTAGTTACGTTACACGTTCAATAAATACCACGATACTTCAGTATTTATTGCCGGAACACAGTAAGTACTTTACGTGTAACAGGCGCCTAAAGGATACGAGATGTAGACCAGTCTGCGATAGGTATTCAAGTGGCGAAATAAATAAATAAATAAAATAAATAATGCTGGACAGTTTACACAACATTATCTAGCCCCAAGCTAAGCAGAGCTTGTGTTATGGGTACTAGATAACTGATATACTTAATACAATATATAACATAGATAGATATTTTTATTATACATAGAAAATACCCAGAACACCCTGAACAAATATTTGTTCCGAGGCGGGAATCGAACCTGCAACCTCCGGCGTCGCAGGCAAACGTTCGCCCGCCCCGCCATAGAGGTCGTCTACTAATACTACTAATAAATACTAGTTACAGACCAAATTTTGCCGGTGTGAATATAGTCACGGAAGGCTACTAAACGCAGATACTACTCGTAATAGGAGCGTCGTCGTCAGGGGATCATGAAAGGAATGAGAGATTAGGTCCAAGCACCTCATTACCTTCGTGCATCTAAGTTTTTATAAATCCGTCACTTTCTAACTCATTCAGGTTCAGATAACTCAGAAAGTGGCAAAATAGCGCTCGCGAAACGAAAAGTAAGTGAAAATCACGAAAAACAATTATTTGCCACGTGAAAAGCCATCGCATTGCAGAGTCATGCGTTCTACTTGAAGATAGTCTAAGGTAGGGTAAGGGTGCCGGTGAAATTACAGGCACATGAGACTTTTCATCCTTATGTCTCAGGGTGGCGGGCGCAGTGCAATGCCACATAGGGCGCGTCCTAGGTGGACGTGACCTATGAGGTAATGCACTGTTCATAGGCAGAGGTTACCGCTTAACATCAGGTGGGCCATCTGCTTGCTCCGCCATTCCAGTAGTATAAAAAAAAAAAAAAAAAAAGTCTGTGCCGATATTTCGGTGAAAGAAAAAGTACAAAACTCTAACCCCCTTATTCATAGTCATTTTACAAATCTTTTTTAATTAAAATAGCTTTTGTTTTGTTCGCTCTGATGTAAAATGACGTACCGCATTATTTAGCTATCAATGGTTTAAAATTGTATTATGAATAAGGGGGAAAGTCGTTTAGAAGTTGAATCAAATTTTCCGTCGAAAACAGCTGCACGTTGTTATTTTTATTTCACATGGTTCATGAACAGTTAGAACATTTTTGTACGCTCACTTCACAGATAAACATACATACATACATACATAGACACACGCCTTTTTCCCCGAAGGGGTAGACAGAGCCTCAATGGGCCTCTTTTCACAGTGGGTTGCACCATCGTGGAATCACAGATAAAAAAGGTCAATATATGTCATTTCTTTTTTCAGCATAACATTGACTCCTCTGTGATGAGATCAAAAGCCTCCAAGTAAGACCAACTGCTGTATATTATAAGTATGTCCACAAATAAAAGAATAAGAGATATAGAAACAAAACAACGATAAGGTTGATGACAATTATATATGGTAAACTTTAATCCATAACCAACCATAAATACATCCTACGAAGAATCTGTAAAATTCCCATTCATTTCCACAAATTTCCGATAAGTACTTCCCGACTTCATAGTAGCTAGAGCCAGAATGTCAAGCAAGGTCGGGTTTATTTTCAACTACATATCATTTCCGCAATCAGTTCGCGCAAAATTCTGAGAGCTTATTGTAATAAAGACTCGCGCATATATTCTTAGAAGATGGAAGTAGGGGTCTTGTTTTGGGGAAAACTCATTACAAATATATAAAAGGGAAACGATGCCTGTTTATTATAGGTTTTTAGGTAGAACTTCAAAACTTTTTGGTACCGAAATATGGTTCCAAGATAGATCAAAATCTTAAGATTAACATAGATAGGTAGAAAATACTTTTATAGCATACCATAAACATGACAGTTCAATATAATATGTAAAAAATATGTCTTAATACGATAAATATTTTTTTGAAATATTGTTTTTTTGAATACCAACTTTTATAAAATAAGTGATCGGAACCGTGCGCTGATCGAAATGAGCTGACCAACACGGCCAGTCTACTACTATCCCTCGAGGAGTTCCGTTGTCTACCTTTTGTCTCCATCATCAGATCAGCTCGCTGTCACCATCATATTGCATTGTCACCAGAACTTGACAGGAATGCCAAATTTAATCTTAACCGAGTGCGGTTGAGGATGATAGCTTTGAAATTCAGTTGCAAGATTTGACCCAAACATACATACAAAGCAAGTTAAACAGTTAAGCTTGTAACAATGGGCTATCTTATCATTAACATAGGGTTTATATCCCAAAAGCCATACCCCCCACAAAATACAACGTCTGAAATTACAAAACGGTAACAAATAGCAGAAAGAAATGACGTGAAAAATATTAAAGTTGTTCATAACATGCAACTTGCATCGACCTAGAAAGTAGTAGAGTAGAGTTTAGTAGTAGCAGAGCTTTTTTGTGAAAAAGTTCGTCCGGGAAAGTACTACCACAATACCTGTTTCTGCCGCAAAGCAGTAGTGCTCGCATTGCTGTGTTCCGGTTTGAAGGGTAAGGGTGCCGGTGAAATTACAGGCACATGAGACTTTTCATCTATGTCTCAGGGTGGCAGGCGCAGTGCTATGCCACATAGGGTGCGTCCTAGGTGAACGTGACCTATGAGGTAATGCACTGTTCATAGGCAGAGGTTACCGCTTAATATCAGGTGGAAAAAAAAAAAAAAAAAAAGGTTGATGATCTGAACTGTGAAACAATTCAACGCCAAAAATATCTGGGAAGCTTTGGGATGACTGTAAGCTTTGTTTTGTGCTAAATTGAGGAGTTGGAACGTATTATTGAATTATACCGACATATCGAAATCAGTCGCATCGAAATTCCATCTCTACCCACTGAAACACGTGGACGGAAATATTTATTGAACAAACGAGCGAAGCGTCCATGCAACAACTTATTTCTGCACCAAAGCAGTAGTGCTCGCATTGCTGTGGTCTAGTTTGAAGGGTATGGGTGCCAGTGAAATTACAGGCACGTGAGACTTTTCGACGACCGGCTAACCTTCACACCGCTCTGTCACACTGGTGTGATGGTTAGGAAGAAAACTTCCTCCACGTAACACTAGTATTAAAGGTAGGAAAATGCATTCCTAACCTCAACACCGTCGCTTCATCTTTGTGTCAAGATATTTTTATGCATATTTCCTTGAGCGTTGTTTACACAAACAATAATTACAGAATGAATAGTCAGATGATTTTAATCTACATCTGAACTTTAAAGACGCGGTTCATATTTTCATCACAGTTATCTAAGATTTTAAGCGCCTAATTTTTAACATAGGAAAAACTTTTACACTGTTGAATAAGCGTAAAACAAAAACTATAAAAAAAAAATTATTGACACTTAGTAAACCACATTTGCAAACACTACTTTATTTGTTTTGTAATTTTCAATCTCCCGCACGTAGTTTTACCGAAAAACAAAAACAATTAAACTTCATAGCCTAGTTGCTTTACTTTTTAGTCATCAAATTGACTGAAAAATAACCTAGAAATCAGGCATATACATCCTTGTTGACATATATAATAGAATAGAATATCGATTATTAATCACATTTAAGGAATAAAATTCAAAAAACTCCTGCCTATTTCCACGTATTACCGGCAGTTTACCACGATTTATTTTGATAAATAAAGAATAATTACAAACAAAACAGTATATCAAAATAATATTATAAAGAGGAAAGATTTGTACCTATTTTTGTATGTTTGTATGTTTGTAATGAATAGGCTCAAAAAGTACTTGGCCGATTTAAAAAATTCTTTCACCATGGAAAGCTACGTTCACCCTGAGTGACATCGGCTACCAGGGGGGGGGGGGGATACGAGGGGGGGGGGGGGATACGAGGGGGGGGGCTGTTTTTCATCTGAAACTACCCGTGCGAAGCCGGGACGAGTCGCTAGTATCAAAATAAAGTTAGTTCCTTAAAGAATATCATTCTTATTTATTATTGATAATTCCTTTAATTTAATTAGACAAAAAATACTTAGCGATACTCTAAATTACAATAAATTGCGATGAAAGCGCGTCCCGGTCAGAAATTGACAGATATGTAAACTGTGGCTCTTTTCGATATTAATCCAGTGTTTTCATTAACCATGATTTGCCGCATATAATGACCAATATAAAAGCCAGCAACAGTCATTTCAGTGTAAAATTATACTCTGTTCGCCCATATTTGTGCAAATACCTTTGTATGAAAAAGCAACCACCTGAAATAAAACGTTGAACACTTTCTTCCCTCGCAGTTCCACGAGACTCAGTTCACCCTATACACTTTCTATTGTTTAACCATAAACCTTTGCTCATCACCTCCTAACTATATAATCTGTGCCACCGGACGTGTCAGGTTACTGCTGTCACACAGCTGTCAGTCGGGTGGTCATTGAGCTGCCGCCTTACTCCGAAACTCAAAGCTAATTCACTCGCAATTTTACAGCACAGAATAAATACTAGTACAAATAGTACCGAGTATAATTAGTAGAACCGAGAGTACTTAATTTGATCCAAAATTAATTTCAAAAGGTCGCTATTAACCCAAAATTAGTCACTACTCATAAAATTGCGAAGTCTCCTATGACAAGTATTTTTTTACTTAAAAGGAGATTTCATCATTGTTTTTAAATTATGTATCTTTTGGAAACGCAATAATCATTTGTATTGTATTGTATAAAATGACAGTTGTTATTTACGTTGTTACTTGTTACCGACAGCTCCAAATCCACTGACAGGTTTCGAGTGGGAGATTTCTCTAGGATCGCTTTGTTAATGGGTCAGGTAAGCGCAGAAAATTCGCGAGCGGATCAGCTCGTATATTATGTATGTGAATCAACTCAGATGGACACAAGCATGCCACTTCGGAGTAGCCCCCTAATGGACTGGATTAGCTTCCTGCGGCCTTTGTTGTAAATATTTTTTCCCATCACCTGTGTGTGGTGACGGATGTCTGGGTCATTCTCCGGAGTAGTCAAGGGGTTAATAGCCTGATACGTTTCAATTTCAGTAGTTTCAGTCAGTTTTGTTTTAGTAGTAGTAGAGATTTTTTGTGAAAGAGTTCGGCCGGGGAAGTACTACCACCATACCTATTTCTGCCGCAAAGCAGTAGTGCTCGCATTGCTGTGTTCCGCTAGCTTATTACGTATCTTGCAATAGCAATGCGATAGCAAGAACCGCGCGAGAATTGCGCGATCATCGCATCCAAATTGCAAATTCGTATTACGGATCGCTGATACGTAATACGAATTTGCGATTTGGATGCGATAATCGCGAAATTATTGCTATCGCATTGCTATTGCAAGATACGTAATAAGCTAGCCGGTTTGAAGGGTAAGAGGGTGCCGGTGAAATTACAGGCACATGAGACTTTTCATCTTTATGTCTCAGGGTGGCGGGCACAGTGCAATGCCAGATAGGGTGCATCCTAGGTCGACGCGACCTATGAGGTAATGCACTGTTCATAGGCAGAGGTTACCGCTTAACATCAGGTGGGCCATCAGCTTGTTCCGTCATTCGAGTAGTATAAAAATATATATATATTATACTAGACTAAAGAAAATTCGCTTCGAAAAAATTTATACTTGATTTATCATTGATACCATCTTCTGATATAATGTTGTTTTTGTTAATGGAGTGAAAGTAGAAAGTAATTTATGAACAAATCTTACAAAGCAATATAATTATAATCAATTTCAATTAATCGGATCAACGAATAATATAGTAACAAAAAATATTGTCAAGAAGACCAGTCTTCGACAGTGGAGCGCCACCTAGCGGCTATCTATAAGCTTAGAAGACCAGAATAGACCTATAAAAATTCTTAAAAAAATACCTATAAATTAACCTTGCAGTTGACTAAAACTCTGAAATTACTTAAAATGTATGAAATCTCTCAAATCTCTGCATGTTATAAGAAAGAAAACCAACAAAGTAGGTAATCTCGCAGAACGAAACAAATACAGAAAAAACTACTTCAAAGGCATGAAATCTATACAATAAAAAAAAAAAAAAAAAAAATTATGTGAAATTACAGGCACATGAGACTTTTCATCTTTATGTCTCAGGGTGGCGGGCGCAGTGCAATGCCACATAGGTTGCGTCGTAGGTGGACGTGATCTATGAGGTAATGCACTGTTCATAGGCAGAGGTTACCGCTTAACATCAGGTGGGCCTCTTGCTTGATCGGTCATCCAAGTAGTATAAAAAAAAAACCGTGCTGTAAAACGAATACAGAGAAAACTCTGATGTATGAAATCTCTGAATAAAATAAGAATGAAAACCGACAAGGCAACCTCAATCGCATGAATAAATTCACAGGTTCGATCGAGATTTTTCTTCATAGCAATTACAGTGTTAACTGACCCGAAACCATAATATTAAAACGGCAAGCAAGACGGGTGATCTAGATATTGGTTTCAATTTAACTGGGCCGCTGAGTAATGTAACCAATTATATTGAAAACCAAAATAAATTATGTCGGGTTGATTTCGTTTGAGTTACAACTTTTTTATTTGCTTTATTTTGGTAAAAGAGGTCACAAAATTATAGCTGTTACAACAAAGACAACAAGTAATTAATTTACTAAAAATTAAAAAAAAACAACGCAATGAAACGGCTGAACCGATTTTAATTAAACATGTCTAAGAACACTCCCGACAAATTCACCTTTCAAACAAAAAAAACCATCGAAATCGGTTCATCCGTTCGGGAGCTACGATGCCACAGACAGCAGACACACACACACACACACAAACACACACATACACGTCAAACTTATAACACCCCGTCGTTTTTGCGTCGGGGGTTAAAAAGCACAGACAGCGCTAAAGAAGTGGCTAAATCTTACTCTTAAAATTATAACATAACCATAGTCCTGATCCCACACTAGGATTCCCTGTGTTGTGGGTATCAGAAACTACTAGAACCATGGTACCATAACACTCAGACCCGGAACAAATACACACACACACAGAGACAGACACGTCAAACTTATAACATCCCGTCGTTTTTGCGTCGGTGGTTAAAAGTACAGAGACTAAGTTCTTCATAAAAAGCTAGGAATGTACTTCTGAGAAATAACAGATTAAATATAATGGTATACATTAACCTAGAATTCGCACACGGCTTTACTCTCGTGGAATCTTAGATACGTTGCATAGAATCAAAATGTTTGTTATCAAAATTAGCAATTTCATTTACAATCATTAATTTTCCATTTGGAGTGGTGTCTACCAAAATAATTGAAAACGTAGTGTATTTCCCAAGGACCAGTGTGGTGAAAGGTTGCTGTGCACCTTGCAGAGGCTCTTCTCATGCACAAAGAGTCGCTGATACAATAACGAGTGAAACTGAGACCAGATACGAAACTCGAACTCGTTGAAACTCAGGCAGCGAGTGATAACATGCAAATTCGTGTACAAACAGTGGGGTATTGACCTGCCATAAATGCTAAACAATGGAGCTAGTAGTGAGACACCGAATAGCGACGATCTGACTAACGATATATCAACTCTAGAGTTCACTGGTGGGATGGGAACAAGCGAGATCAAGTGCTTTTTGGACGGGTCTTATGCATAGAACTAGCTGTGAGGATATATCCATTCACGACACTGGTTCACCGTTGATCACAGGCTCGGTTTCAATGCCATCATACCAAGCAAGAAGATTAAGGAAAGGCTATGATACGCCTGTATAAAAAGGATAATGTATAAGTGTAAGGCGATATGTTAAAATACCGAATAGGAGGAGACAAAAAACAATAGCTGCAATAAAGTGACAGCGCTATTGCTTACATGATCCCGGGAAGAGATGAGGTATAGAACCCGTTACCCCGTTCAACGTGACAAACAGAAAGACGGACAACAAATTGATCCAATAAGGGACCCGTTTATTCCTGTTGAGGTGTAAAACTATCTGGTGGCCAGCCTGGTGGTAAAGCTGCAAACCATACTCCAAAACCTCAAGTTCATTTCCACCTCACAACGAACGACCTTCCCAGCATAAAGTCCTGAAGAACAGTAATCTAGAAAGACATTTCGTCTACCCCTTTCAGAAACTGGATCAATATGCCAGAGGTCAATGACAAACCTGACCTCAAGTAGGTCACCGGGTCACGAGTTTAGGACTGACTTTGAACCCGGACCCTAGGACGCGACCCGAATTACCCTCAGACAAGACCTATCTATTTATTCTACAGCTTTATCGTATACTAGATTTTGCACGCGGCTTCACGCACATGGTGTCGCGACAAAAATAAGTCCCCAGCATCCACCCACACACAAAAATATCATCAAAATCCGTTCAACCGTTACGGAGTTATTAGTTAGCATAGCCGAGGGCGGAAGCTACTAAAACATAGCCTACAGCACTCAGGGATAATATACCTTCCTGTAAGCGAAAGAATTTTCATAATCGGATCAGAAGTTTACCGGAGATTACCCCCTACAGACCGTTCACCGTAAGATGTCCCCCTGGAGGGCAATTCTCGTGCTTTAGATATTAAGTCGAATTCGACATATGTCGAAAAAAGATGGCGAATGTCGAATAAAATCTTCATTTGCTATTCTCGTGATGTCACAAATAGACATAAGTCGACGAAAATCATTCAAATCGAATACGATTTGATGGTTATTGTGACATTTTCGTGACATTTTTTGTAGACATTCATGCTTCGACATTATCTCTAATTGAGAGATAATTTCTACAATCCGAGAATTGGCCTCCTGCCCGTTTGCACTGACAAGGCAGGGGACATCTTACGGTGAACGGTCTGACTCTGTACATACAAACTCACAAAAAAAATTTACCTATAATATTAGTAAAGATGTATTAAACTTGACTACCGATCGCCTGTGACTTCAGATTTATATGTTCCAAATATCCCAGTTAGGAGTTAAAATAGGAATCAAACTACCCATGTTTTAATCAACCTGTGCACGAAAATTACATAAAAATTGACCCAGCCGTTTAGGCGTGAAAGCAGCGCAAATGAACAGACCACGTTTCACTTTTATTTAGTAAGGAAGTGCTTAGTGATTTTATGACTTCCCTTATGGCCGTTTCTCCTACTTTACTAGTGTAGACGCGATTAATCGATCGCCTCTCGTCATGTGTCGATACTCGCTAGAGCGAATAGCACTAGGCTGCCTACCCTCAACCAGAGACGGCGAGATATGAACCCCAGAGGCTTTAGTTTGACCCCTGACGTGAAATACAGGGGTGTGAGTTCGACGCCCCATCTTCGATGTGTGTGGGGCCGATGTGCCTAATCAGTCAATGGGCGAGTGATTTAATTTCGATGCTGTTTTAATTCATTGAGAAACGATTTATCAGGGAGCGGGATTGATGATTCCTTAAGAGCTCCTTCAAGTTTCGGGGCCCGCAAACAGAAAACAGTACTTTTCCCGGGTGCATCCGTATCCCATGATTCCATCCCACGAATATTTATTTCCGGATTCTGACCAAAATGTATGTCTCAATAATATCTCAGGTACTTTCCTAATCATATTTTTTCACCTATCAACAAGTCTACGAATTTTAATTTTAACTAGACTTGCGCTTACGCATCGTCTTATTTAGATATTTTATTACAATTAAACGTGAAGTCGAAAAAATATACAAAAATTGTATATTTGTATATTGTTTTTTTTTTTTTTACATGTTTTAGATATACTAGGATAAGACCTACCAAAGTACGAGGTGTTCTAGAATTTTGAAACTATGAACCAGAAAACAATAAGCGTCGGTAATTCAGGCGAAAAAATTAACGAGGTGTAAAAATATATTTTTAGTAATTATTCTGGTCCTCTACGTACTTGAGGATTACCAAAGACATTATTTTTTTTGTCATATATACATACAGTCACAAGGGAAAAAAAACGAACAAAAACTTGTTTCATAGACCACAGTTCGGAAATAGGCAGATTATATTTCTCAGACACCAAAAGGCAACACAAGCTCCACATGGATACGTGGCGAGGTAAACGCCCGGACTCAGAAGGCACATCTGTCCGCGGCGGTGTAAAAACTGAGCACCTGGCAGAAGGGCGACCCAAGTTTAAACGGAGCGAGTGAATATTTTACTAAAATAATGAATATGCAAGTTATATTATTTAGATGAGGTTTTTAGTAAATTGCGTGCGAAATAGGGTGAGGATACGGCTTTTAAAACCGGTCAAGTGAGTGTGGGGTCTCGCATTAGTTGGGATTTTTTGATATTTGATTGAATGAGGCAACAAGCAGATGGCCCACGGTAAGAGGCAGATAACAGACAAATTCCGTAACTATCTAAACTCAGTCCCAGAATACATAATAGTACGGGTACAGAAGGTTGACTTCGCAAAATCATTTAAATAAATAGCGAGTCTTGCCACCACATAATAAAGTGCAATTCAGGTCGCACAGCGCTAATTACCTACAGCTATGTCACTTAGGTAGTAGATACCTCTCCTTCTATCGTGTAACTCTTATCTCGACACACTGAAATGACTCGACAAGTCGAGCCCGTCGGGTACTTGTAGCTTCATACTCGTACCTAAAGTGCGGAGTGCGCCACGCCTAGAGAACACAAACCCGGGATCCCGGCCGTTTTCTGGCCCCGAAAATCCCGAGATTGTACATGGCTAATCTCGGGATTTTCGGGATTGCCGCAAACAGGTCTAGTTTGCGTTCCGTAGTCCGTTACGCCTTGACAATAACCTTAACAGATTATTTTAATAGCATTTATTACATAACGACAAAAACAACCATTAGAGACGCCGTACGTACGATACCTACGTACACAGATACAGCCTTAATAATATGTTTGTCGTAGAACTTAGAAGGGACTTCCCCTTGAATAATTTCCCCAGGAAATTATTCAAGCTTTTTTTTTCATTTTAACCCAATTAGAAACCACATAGTCTAATCCCGGGATAGCCCCGGGATCCCAAGATTACGAATCAAAAATCCCGTAATCCCGGGATTGATAAAAATGCTCGGGATTGTATTCTCTAGCCACGCCTGACTCAGTAAAGTTCAGGAAACCGATAGGACGCTTACGCACTGTAAAAATGCAGTGTTTAGTTTCATGCGCGGGTCTTGAAGTGCGTGTTGCGGCAGGTCAAGAAAGGTTGGCAGATTGCGCACAGGTGGTAGACCAGCCAGGGGGTAAGAAGTTGCAGTTATTCTGTGTGCATGCGAGACAAGCAATCTAATACGAGTTAAGCGACATGCGGCGCATTTAAAAAAACACTAAAAAATCTCAATAAAAAGTCTGCTTATTTAAATCAAGTCTGTAATTCAGTATTATCTTCTAACTCCTAATAGATAAGCCGGCCTAGCCAAGTGGCATTCGCTTCGAAGCGATTCCATTTCTACAGTCGTAATACAATACAATACACACCACGTGACATTTCGATAGCTTACGTCAATTTCACTTACATTGTTGGCTTTTCTACTGGCGACATCGCTAGTAGAATGTTACTTTGTAGTAGAATGTTACTTTGTCTACGGCCTAAGGAGTGCTTTGACTTTCATCAGAAACTCACGAGCATGAAATGAAGATTCGTAAATGTAAAAAAATAAAAAAATATGTTCTTTTAATAAATCTTCAATAAATTCTGCATTTTGTTCTGTTTCTGCTAGTTCCGTCATTCAAGTAGTATAAAAAAAAAAATAAAAAAATTTTTTTTTTCATTTAATTTCATTTTAAGACTCCCAGACGAAAACACCTGAAGAATTAACAAACACACAGTCAGTGCCATTAATTTGTGATTCCATCATCAGATCTTGACTTGGTGATATGGGACCACCTCGGGGGTATACCCATTCAAACAAAATAAGACCACTGCTGGACGAGGCCACCCCCATAAAATACAATGAGGGGGATTTGATAAAATCATCACGCTTGGCAAGGATTGGTGATCGCAGCATTCATGTTCGGTATTCAGGCGGATGGCCATCCCCTGGTGTAATTCCTTAGGGCTTTTACGACATCCACCATACCTATTTCTGCCGCAAAGCAGTAGTGCTCGCATTCTGTGTTCCGGTTTGACGGGTAAGGGTGCCGGTGAAATTACAGGCACATGAGACTTTACATCTTTATGTCTCAGAGTGGCGGGCACAGTGCAATGCCAGATAGGGCGCGTCCTTGGTGGACGTGACCTATGAGGTAATGCACTTTTCATAGGCAGAGGTTACCGCTTAACATCAGGTGGGCCATCAACCAGTTCCGTCATTCAAGTAGAATAAAAAAAAAAAAAAAAAGAGGAGATGGAGGGGTCTATTCTGAAGCCGGACACACCACAGCACTTGACCTGGTAATTATTGGATTCAAATAGTCTATAATAGAGGATATATAAATAAATTCAAATAGTACACGGAGCGAGAACCTCACAGGTGAACTTCACAATGGATTCTAAACTCTATCAAGTTAGAATAGTGTAGTAAATACAAAGGTTCAGTTAGAACTAAGGTATACGTTACCGCAATACAGTGTAACATAAATACAACCGTATTGAGCTGTTGTGATAGGGCTGTCAC
Source organism: Operophtera brumata (assembly GCA_932527175.1). NCBI lineage: Eukaryota > Metazoa > Arthropoda > Insecta > Lepidoptera > Geometridae > Operophtera > Operophtera brumata. The sequence continues at coordinate 47,463,561 of OW052227.1, forward strand.
TCTATTCGGGAATTCCCCGAAGTAGCTCGCCAGTTTTTTTTACATCAGTCTTATTAACAAAGGGCATTGAGTAAGTAGCCTGATTAAGTTAACGGAAAAATAATACTAAGTAGGTGTCACAAATGGCCTAACATTCTGTCTGACCGTACCAATATCCATTGTTATAGGCCGTGGAATGAATCCGGACTACATTTTGGGATTAATAAAGAAAAAAAACAATTTAATTTTTCGTGGGATGAATACGGCCTACATTTTGGAATTAATACGGAAAAAAAACAATTTTACTTTTCGCGGAAAGATGAATACTGCCTGCATTTTGGTCAGAATCAGGGAATAAAATACGTGGGATTCACCCAACAAATAAGGCATATCCAGTACTAATATGTACTGCAACTAAGCAGTGTTAGGCTGCGTTTCCATTGACGCGGAGCTGGGCGGAGCGGAGCTTAGCGGTGCATGAATTGACCAATCACTATGGCGAGCGAGCAGCCAGCAGAGATTTCGAGCATAGTGATTGGTCAATTCATGCACCGCTAAGCTCCGCTCCGCTCCGCTCCGCGTCAATGGAAACGCAGCCTTAGTTATTAAGTTGGTTAAGTTAGTAATAGCGGTATGTAAAGTGTTTTCTACAGAAATAAATATATTTGATTTGATTTGAAAAACAATGTTTGATGATAAAGAAACATACATACATGAACCATGAAAAAAATACACTCCTTTTATGGGGCAGTCTTGTAAAAACCACTGCCTCTGGGCTAGATGACACCCCTAGCTAACCTTAGTTCAGTCAGCAGATGGTAACCCTAATTTAGGGTAAGCGTTATCTGGCATACGGGTGGCCTGTGATACAGTAGTGTCAACGCACTACGCCCCCTTTCTTTACAGAAAGTGCTTCAAAAACCATAGAGAACTCGGTGAAAGTCTTTAAATAAAGGCCAGATGTCTGAGAAACTGAAAGCGAGAACTGACTTCTGGTCTGATAAATGATGGGGCTGGAGGGCGATTCTCGGATTGTAGAGTAAACGTTGATGTCGAATAGAGATAGATAGATAGATAAACACTTTATTGATTACCACACAGAAATAATACAAAATAATAATAATAATAACATATATGACGATACATAGATATGTCGAAACAAAATGGCGAATGTTGAATCAAGAGGCCTCTTGGTTGCCTGGCTGGATGTTGACGCCCTATGTAGCGCGTCGGGCGAGTAGCCTGCTGAGATGCGAGAGGTTGCGGGTTTGATTCCTGTGTTTGGGCTCATTTTGAAAAGCACACGGTTCCGATCACTAGTTTTATAAAAGCGTTATTTGAAAAAATATAAAACTTATTTATATCAAAAGACATCTCATAAAGAACACTCGCGCAAACGAAACGATACCCCTCAGCGTAGTAATTAGTAGAAATATCAAAGTGGGGATTAAGGAATTTGAGATAGATAGGCGCAAATCGCAGTCTTGAATGCTTGTAAAGCGAACTATTTGTAAACATTAACGAGATATTCAGTACGAGGTAGTTAGGAGACGTTCTTCTTTCGATTCACTGGTTCACCGAGCGAGCGAAGCGTCCTTGCAACGACTGGCAAAGAACATGGGCAACTCCCCATACATTGTTTGACCCAACTTTTTTGGCTAACATAACGTACAGTTGAGATACTTTTGGTTATTGATAATATATATGTTAAGATAATGAAAAAGCTAATTTAATTTCTTGCGTTTTGTTTCACGCAAATGCAATGAGTTGATTTATCTAATTATTTAGAAATTCCATTTTACTTTTGCTTCCCAACTTCTTTAAAATATACAAGTTCTTTAGAAAAATTTGACAAAAAAAAACATTTAGTACCGTACTAATTACTTCCATGAAGAAAGAAAGAAAGAAGTTGACGGAATTCGGCTGTTAGCACAGGTAAAAATAATAGGATAATTCCTAAAATTACATTCAATTACAACAGTTAATACTATTCTCAGTAGCTTTAATCACTTAATTATATGTCCCATACAAGTTAGGCATTCGGTATGTTTATAGGTTAGGGGAGTAATGAACTTAAAGCCATTGCAACAGCAAGCGTTGCGGCTGCGTTACTAAGCCCTAACAATTACATTTTTTTTCTTCAAATATGCTCATTTTTATCTGTTTAATTAAGTCTGAAATTCAGTATTATCTCTTAAGACGATATGTAAAAAATTTGGAGTGCGTTATACGCTCACTCAATAACGGTAAAGGTTACAAACTTGATATTACCACAGTATTACTTGAGGATACATCAATATATACATACAGCCGAACATAGAACCTCCTTTTCCGAAGTCGGTTAAAAACTCAATGAACGTGGCAATGTCATACACCTATCTATCTAGTCTAGCCCATCCATCGCCGTTTTGCAAATAAATTGTCACGCGTCGCACCCGCCCCGCACTGTGTAGCCGAGGCCTATATTCCAAAAACTAATTAGGCCTCCACCAACGGTATTTGGTAGCTTATTCAGAGTACAAATATTAGCAGATGCCCACACGAGAACTACAAATTATTGCGGTGTATTTTAGACTTGTTTGTTGTGAGGTTAAATTGAGCATTCAAAAATAGGTGGACTTAAAAACTTTGTTGAGTAACTGGATTATTTTTTGTGATGCGATGTAGCAAAAAAATAAGAGGTTCTACAAGGTGCGCCAAAGTACGAAATACAATAGATTGGACCAATAGTTACGAATTTAATTATTTTCAAACACTAAAATCATTTTTATCATCAGCAAAGATGACAAAATAATTATTCATCTCACCCATGATAGTGAGAGACGATCCAAAAATTCTTTAAAACTTGTTTATTTTCTTGATAACACAATCAAGAAGGACTAACGCAGAGGTCGAACAGTTGTATAGACAATATGACAGCCGTGGTGTGTCCGGCCTAAGAATAGACCCTTCAGTCTCCTCCCGTGGATGTTGTAAAAGCTGACAAAGGGATTAAACTAGGCGATGGGCAGCAACAACTATGCGATCACCAACCCACTTGCCAAGCGTGGTGATTCTGGTAAAACCCCATTCATTCATGCATTCGTTAAAAAAAACTAAAAAAAACTTTGGGTATGCTCTATTAGATACATACTTGGAGATTACTAGGGGGTAGTCCGTCAGGGCAAGTCCAAACAAAGCTCATTTTTAGACAATTTTTAAGAAATGTCAAAAATAACTAGTTTAACCAGATTTTAATTTATTAGAAAACAATCAATAAGTACCAGGTGAACATAAAGGTCGAACAGTATAGGACGGGCGGGTAACGACCGGGCGCGCGCGTTCGGGGGTCGACGACCGCCGCGAACGTCCTGGCACGGCCTCTGCGGTGTCATGAGGCCCTGGTACTACCGTGCGTCTGATAGACTATTCAGTCGGTTATTTTTTGATTTTAGCAGATATTTTTGCATAATTCAACTTCCAATCAACATGGGAGGGAGTACGAGGTAGTTTTGGCATTTCGCATTTTTGACTATGTACTAGGGGAAATTTAGCAACCATGCGGATTTCGATGACAGTGCGATGTTTTTGATGACATTGACCTTAAGATGTTACAAGGATAGGTCAGGGAACTCGTCGGTAGTTAACGGTAGAGGTGTCGTGTTAGGCTCATTTTGATCAGTGCGCAGTTTTGTTTGATTAATCAATACTATATATAAAAAAAGGTCTATCAAAGTTAAAAAAAAAAAAAAAAAAAAAACTTTTTGTGACTGACTGACTGACTATCAAACGCACAGCCGAAACCCTAAGTCCTAGGGACCTGACATTTGGAGAGTACGTTCCTTTTGTGGTCTAGGTGTGCACTAAGAAAGGAATTTAAGAAAGTCTACCCCTAAGGGGGTGCAGCGGGGAAATGAAGTTTGTATGGAAAAGTACACGCGGACGAAGTCGCGGGCATTCCACTATTATTTATATAATGAGTTGATCGATTTCAGGGGTTTGTACTTACTGCGTGAAATTCATTATATATGTATGAGATACAGAGCTAATTTCAGCGACGGACACCGAACTTAACCAGTCGTAGATTTATTTATCTATGACTTATATTTAGGTTTTTAGTGCATTAATGTCATACAATTATTTATTTATTTGATTAATTTAAGGTGTATAACGTAAAATTATCTTAAGTTTGATTTTTAACTGACTAAATCAAGTACAATATTCAAATTAATAATAATATGCATGGATACTACATTATAATTCCGAGGGATCACTGTACCAGAAACACGATCGGATATTTTCTAGATGGAAAAAAAACCCAAAACTACCTCTTTACACATCCGTGTAGTAGCGGTATTTTTATAATTGGTATAGTGTGTGATTTAACGAAGAAAATAAAAGCATGTTTTCTTAAAAACAATATTGATTTGTCCTGTCTGCTAGCTTATTATGGAATGTGTTATTACTGGAAGAAAGCGTTAGCAGAGTTAGTTGTGGGAAGCAATGGCGGCGATGAGCTCACCACTTGTCACGTCTATATTCCCACGATGGTGCAACCCACTGTGAATAGAGGCTCATTGAGGCTCTGACTACCCTTTCGGGGAAACAGGCGTGTGTCTTCTGTATGTATGTATGTAGGTATGTAATAGTATTATTGTCCAGCTAACCTTTGTGTAAAGTCGAGTGAAGGTGGCAGAACGCATGTTTTATTTGTAATGCTTTTAAATACCTAGTAAGAAATCAATAATATTTTCGCCTCATGCAGGGCAAGATAAACCCTCGATCATTTACAGACAGTTCAAAAACACATTATCTTATCTCGTGATCCTGTGGATAACATGTTTATTTTATTAAAAATATTGATAACAGACTGTTTTATTGACCCGCTGAACTGACATTAGTTATCAGAAACACCACGCGAGGGGGCACGCCGCAGAATTACAAATTGTAGACTTGATTTTTATCTAAGTGAGCCAAGTAAAATATACATACATACATATTAGTAGTTTTTAGTATTATACAGGGTGTAACATAATATCCCTATAAGCCCGGGGAGGGGGTATTCTACACATCAAGGCGAATAACTTTGGTTCTACGACTTTTTAAATTTCGCAGTTTTTAATTAATGAAATGTCACGTAAACATCCTGAAATTCCTCAAGAAATGTTCCTAACACAGCATGAGGATGTTACGGTACGTTATGGTACCTTACGTAGGGCTGCCTCACTTTGTGTAAGGTACATTTCTGGAGGAGTTTTAGGAATTTATCGCGGAATTTCAGGATTTTTACAAGGCATTTTATGAATTAAAAACTTCGAATTTAAAAAAGTCCTAGAACTAAAGTTATTCGCCATGCTGTGTAGAATACCCCCTCCCCGGGCTTATAGGGATATTATGTTACACACTGTATAATACTAAAAACAATATATATATAGTCAATGGCAGCGTTTTGAGGTTGCATGCATTCTCTAAGGCTGGGGCTAACTAAGTGAACCGCTATCATTTTCTTTTATAAAAAGGAACTAGGAAAGAAACGACTACTAATTTCAGAAAAGCGTGTTTGAACTTATTACTGTTCCTTTTGTATGAATAAATCTCTCGTGATCTTTATGTCTCAGGGTGGCGGGAGCAGTGCAATGCCACATAGGATGCGTCTTAGGTGGACGTGACCTATAATTATGTGGTAATAATGGATTGTTAAAGGCAGAGGTTACCGCTTAACATCAGGTGGGCCATCAGCTTGTTACGCCACTGACGAAGTTGAAAAAATATTTAAACAAATTACTATCTGACTAGGATACCCAGAAATTCGTGATCTGCAATAGCAATATTCAAATTAGACAAATTATAAATAAATTTAATTCGTGATACTGCGGTTAAGAGCGTGGAAAATAACTTTAAGCCAAAACAATTTAGTTTATAGACACAATTCACCAGCTACTACTTACTATATAGCTCGAAATCTACCGCAGAGTGACCGAGAAAAAAATATATGATTGATTCCCTCGATTGACCGGGATCTCACATCGCAAGTAGGGCTTGCAATCCGGATATCCGAATTATCCGGATATCCACCAATTTTCAAATACGGATAATGACGTCCGCTAAATCCGGATAATTCGGATAGTGAAATTCATCAAAAACTACGATAAGAATCTAAATTAAAAATTCTGATCCTTTCTTTTATATGTTTGTCACATATACATAAAGTACCTGGGGGACCTAGCTTACCTAGGTGTTTGCGAAATGCGTGAAAACTCGGAAACCCGCGTTTTACCAGAGATGAGAACTAGCAAGCAATATTTTAAATGCAAGTTTTGCTTTATTGAAAGAAAAATATAGTTATTTCGAGAAGATAAGTGTTACCTTGAATAAAAGAAAAAAGTTTGTCATTTTTAATTTGTTTATGATTTTTTTTGATATTTTATGATCACATTATTATTATGATAGTAGTTTTAATTTTACCATAAAGAGCTAGCGAATTGGTTAAAATGATTCATATTTTAATGGTGAGTGAATGTTGGTTTAATTTAAACATGAATAACCATAATTTTCTTTTATTTTAATTTTTTTAAAGCTTTTCCTTAATTATCCGTATTATCCGGATATCCGAATACTAAAGTTCACTACTATCCATATTATCCGGATAGTAAAAGTTTACGGATAATGCAAGCCCTACTCGCAAGTGACGATGCGGTCGACGTTGGAGCACGAAGGTCTAGAAGGCACCTATCCACAGAGACTCATATTATAGTTTTCAGGAAAGACAAGACGACGGCAACTTGTTCCATTCCTTAGCAGTTCGCATACAAAGGTGGAACCGAAACGCTTAGTGCGAATTGCGGGTATATTGAGGGGTGAGTCTGAGTTTTGCAAACACCATCGTAACGGTGAACGTAACACGATCGTACGTGTATAACATAATAACTAGCTATTAATCTGTGCCAAAAACGTCACAGATTAATGGCTAGTTACTACGCAATACACGTACACTCGCTGTTACGATCATCGTTACGATGGTGTGTGTAAACTCGGACTTGCCCCTCTGATGACGATGACTGTATACTGATGCGGGTATACTGAGACTGATGGTATACTGCTTGTGGTATAAGGATGGTACCGAGCCGTGCGTCTGCTTGTCGTAAGATGAAAAAGAGAACCGGTGACACGAGGTAGTAGTAGGACCAGATATTACTGCCACGGACACACGTACTCACGGGTGCCAACGTGATCGCAACCACGCCGGCAGTTCTGTGCCACTTTCAACGTGAAAGGAACGCTACGGCGTTGTTAATTAAGTACAATTTTATTGTTAGCCGACAGAAATGCGACTGGAAAAATTTCATAAGAAATGTGTGACGAACTGATTTGTATCATCACTTTGATTTGTCTGACTAAATTCAAGTCAGGATTACACTAATTGACCTACATACATAGACACACGCCTTTTTCCCCGAAGGGGGGTAGGCAGAGCCTCAATGGACCTCTTTTCACAGTGGGTTGCACCATCGTGGGAATATAGAAGTGACAAGTGGTGAGCTCATCGCCGCCATTGCTACCCACGACTGACTCGGCTAACGCTTTCTTTCAGTAATAACACATTCCGTAATAAGCTAGCTAGCAGCCAGGACAAATCTTATCTACAAGTCCGGATAATCCCTTAGTCGGCTTTTACGACATCCACGGGAGAAGACGGAGGGGTATATTCTTAGGCCGGGCACACATTTTGTATTATCCTGTCCATCCAAAGGTTGTCTGGAAGAGATCGCTTTTAGCGATAAGACCGCCCATTGTACATTACTGTTATTGTTTTGGTTATTTTATCTTTTTTATTTTTTATATTTGGTGTGCAATAAAGTGTTAATCTATCTATCTATCTATCTATCTACCAATAATCATATCCTACACAGACAAAGTAAATTAATACACTTTACTACTGCCACAGACTAAAATAATACCAGTGAAGGACATTGCGAAGTTGAATCTAGGATATTACAATACTGTCTAGACGTCATGTACTCGTATATTACGCCAATATACGCGACCTTTTGTGGGGGGAGTCAAGTTGAGGAATTATGATTCAGATGTTTTTATAACAACGCAATAAGGACGCTGCCCAAGAATTTAAGTAGTAGAGCTTTTTTGTGAAAGAGTTCGTCCGGGGAAGTACTACCACCATCATACCTATTTCTGCCGCAAAGCAGTACTGCTCGCATTGCTGTGTTCTAATTTGAAGGTGCCGGTGAAATCACAGGCACAGACTTTTCTTCTTTATGTGGCGGGGGCATTGCAGTGCCACATAGGCTGCGTCCTAGGTGGACGTGACCTATGTGATAATCAGAGATTACCGCTTGACATCAGGTGGGCCATCTGCTCGTTCCGACATACAGGCAGTTAAAAAGAAAAGACTTCTTCGTGGAATTTGGACCTACTGGTTATTGAATATATTATATATTACACGATATATTCCGCGATGGTGTAAATAAAACTGTGAAAAGAGGCCCATGGAGGCACTGCCTACCCCTTCGGGGAAAAAGGCGTGTGTCTATGTATGTATGTATGTATGTATGGTTATTGAATTTGTTCGCCTCTCTCCGCTCGAAAAAGCGTTTTTTATTGAATATCTCGTATATTATAGATAATTTTACAAAACCACTCGGCTTTGTTTTATTAATTTTATTGTTTACCCATACCATACCATTTTAATAAACAATCGAATCTAGGCAAAAAATAGAGGTACCTTTGTTTTTTTTTTCTATCGAGAAAATATTGTGCTGTCGTGTTTCTGGTACAGTGATACCTTATACACACACACACAGAGAGAGACACGTCAAACTTATAAACGCAGTCGTTTTTGCGTCGTGGGTTAAAAATCAAATCAAAGATTAGGAATTTTGCGGCATCTTAAAACATAGCCCTCAGGGGCGGCTGAAACCGCGTACGACAGCTAGTCTAACACATATCTACCGCATGACAGCACACGGTGCAAAAATGTTAATAGCTCGGAATCCTTGGGGTGGCCAGCGTGCTGTGAAGTTCTCTTCAGTCTATAAGTCTAGTAGAAACAGTTCTATAATCTGTGGTGGACAATAACCCTCGCCATAACGGGTTTAAAACGCGGAAATAACGTTACGTGTATGAAAAATGCAATGGTCAAGCCTCTGAGCGGGAACGACTACATTATTCGATTCGGAATATACATTTTTACAATTTAACTTGCAATGTATGTATGTGGAAATCCGTGGTCTCTGCCTACCCCTCCGGGAAACAGGCGTGAGTTTATGTATGTATGTTTGTCTGGGAGGAATCCGGGTGGAATCTTGCAACTGAATTTTAAAGCAGTTATCCTCAACCGATTGAGCTGAAATGTGGCATACCTGTCAAGTTACGATGACAATACAATATGATGGTGACGGCGAGCTGATCTGATGATGGAGACGGAAGGTGGACAACGGAACTCCTCGAGGGATAATAGTAGACTGGCCGTGTTTAGGCTCATTTTGATCAGCACTCGGTTACGATCACTAATTTTATAAAAGCTTGTTTTGCCTGCCCATCTCCAGGTGTAATCATTTAGCCGCCTTTCACGTCATCCACGGAGGAGTTGGAGCTGGTCATTTGTCTTATTATAATTGCTAGGAGCTGTTTTTATAAACCTTACGTAGTTAATGTATATACACATTAGCGAAGAATTTGTGCGATTGAAGATGCCGCTGAAATTACAAGCACATGACACCTACAATTTAACCACTCAGGGTGACAGACGGAATGCAGGCAGATGCGTAATTTTCACGGCATTTCACAGAGATTCTAGTAATTTTCCACAATAACCGGGTAATTAAGGCGAAGTGGTGTTGGAGAGCTTATGAATATGAGTATAGCTTATTAAACTAACAAGTCATTAATTTTGTAAAAACTAAAAAAAAAACTCAACGCCATGAAACGGCGGAACCGATTTTGAACAACACTCCCGACTAACTAACCTTTAAAAAAAAACGGTTCATCCGTTCATGGCAGCTACGATGCCACAGACAGACACACACACAGACACGCCAAACTTATAACACCCCGTCGATTTTGCGTCGGGGGTTAAACAGCGCGCTTTGGCGGTCCCAGCCTAGGAATATACCCGTCTCCATCCGTCGTCCCTTTTTACCATATACACGGGAGTGTATATGGTAAAAAGGGGATTACACCAGGGGATGGGCAGCAGGGGTCGGTAAAACGGCTGCCGTTTTACAAAAACATGACTTGACTGTTACTTTGACGACTTGGAAGGAGTGTAACATTGCAAATTATATTGAAAAACCAAAAACTTGAAAATGGAAAATGAACAAGCCGAGCGACGCCAATTATTTAAAAAAAAACCTTTCAAAGTTGCATTAATTAGTGCAACGGCTACTACTTATCGGGACTCGTTATTGGCCGCTGTCAAGCTGTCACCCCTCGTAATTATAATTGAATCTGTGACTGCCAGCTGACAGGGTGATTGACCTCATCATCTCATGGCGTGCGTTGGCATGGTGAGGAAAAATGTAGTTTGCAGTTACATAATATTATACGCTAACTACATATTTTCAAAGGACCATGGAGCTTTTCATGTTAGGGATAAGGGCTTGTACACAAAACTGCGATGCGACGCGGCATCGCAAAAATCTGCGAATTCTTACACTTACATCTTACTACTTGCGAATTCGCATCGCATCGTAGCCCTAAGCTATAGATAACATAACATGAATAATGCTGGACAGTTCACACAACATTATCTAGCCCCAAGCTAAGCAGAGCTTGTGTTATGGGTAGGTACTAGATAACTGATATACTAAATACAAAACTTTTTTTTTTTAATTATATATTGATAGAACACCATTGGAGAATGGATCAATCAGGAACAAAATTATAGGTATAATGGATCGAACTGGACAATGGATCATTCTCAATGGATCAAACAGGAAACTTCGACCGCGCCACAGAGGTCGTCATAACATAACACCCAACAGGATCCCCTGTCTCGTGGGTATCAGGAACTACCAGTAACATGGTACCATAACACCCAGACCAGGAACAAATATTTGCAGATCATACAAACATTTGTCCCGCACCGGGAGTCGAACCAGCAACCTTTTGCATCTCAGCCGGCTACTCACCCGACGCGCTACAAGGGTCGATAAATAGCACTCGTCTAGCTCACTTTTTTTTAAAATAAAAAAATAAAAATTACTTTTGTTACTCAATTATACCATGGCTGAACCGATGTTAATGAAATGTGTGAATATGATAGATTATGACCTGGATTGAGGTTTATGATACTTTTACTACTAAGCCGTAGCCAGCCAGACCTAGCAATAAATATATCAACAGTCCATAATGTTTTTATTCATTAATATCAGATTAGTTTCGAATCACTAATTAATATAATTAGTAATTATGGCCTAAAGCCTTATCCAAAACTATCCAAGTAGGTAACTTTACTGAACAAATCAATAACTCACTGATATTTTTGTCATCTCGAATTAAGAACGAACTAAAAAATAATAAACATTTCGTGGTATTGTAATTTCATAGAAATCCATATTTAGCACAACGAATTGTCGGCCTTCTTTAGAAGAAAAACGGGATCACGGTACTCGGCGTATTATTAGAGCCGTATATAAATCGAGCAGACTAAATTTAGTCACTGGAATACCGAGTATTGATTAATATTGATTGGTTTTTATATAACATGAGAGCATATTAAAACTCCAGAACCCCGATTCCTGATTGAAAACTCTTGAATGGTGAAGTAAAACATTATGTTCTACTAGCAGCGCCCCGCGGTTTCACCCGCGTAAGTCTCGATCCCGTGGGAAAATCGGGATAAAAATGTGCCTATGTGTTATTCCGGGAGTCCAGTTATCTCCATTCCAAATTTCATGCAAATCCGTCCAGCCGTTTCAGCGTGAAGAAGTAACAAACACACTCACACACTTACAAACTTTCGCATTTATAATATTAGTAGGATAGGATATCTGAAAAGTGTGTATTTGAATATTAGTGCAAGTGCGAGTATTTAGTTATTAGTGTACACAATCGTAGTAAGTATAAGGTCTTTGACACACTCCGTGTAGCTATTGAAAGTGATGGCTAATACTGTTTAGTAATAAATACAAAGCAACTGCACTGATCACTCGCACTCGCACTAATTAAAGTGTGAATCTGCCTTTAGGCCAGCGCTAGGTTTAGGTTAACATGACGCAAACTATAATTAGTGTATATAGTTCGTATTAATATGCGACATAAAATAAATATATTCTGTCTAAGGCCGGCCAGAGTGTATGTGGCCGGCCTAAATGTGGTTAATTCTAAAAAAAGAACAAACTCCTTAAATATGTGATGGTTCACGCCATTGATCTCAAAGTAAATGGACTTTGGGTCAGCGCTCAAAAAGTGTCCGAAACAAAAGAGAGAGAGAGGTACAATTCTGTCAAGTTTTATCAGTCCATTGCTGCTTGATTGTTGAACACATTTGAAGGACTAGAATGTGAACCGGCAGTGTATCTAACTCATTTGTCATCGTTCTAATTTTCAAAGGCCATATGTTGGCGTTCATTGTTTATGGAATGCCAAGTCCATGTATGACACAATAATGATTGTATGATTGTGAAGCTGGTCTGAGTTCCACCAGCAGTGTAATCATGTGATCGTTTGATAACCAAGTCTTAGATAATTGACTCACCTCCAGTGCCGAGAACTTTGAGCAAGTCAAAATGTGATATGTCCACTTTCGACGCACCGTTCAGGTTCACTGAAAAAAAAAGTATGGTTATTTGAAGGTAACACTGAGAAGACCTTATAAAGGAGCGAGGAGCAGCGATGACGACATGGCAAGGAAAAAACCATCAAGACTATCATCATCATCAGGCTACTGAAGTCCACAGGTGGACATAGGCCTCCGCCATAGAATACCACGGTGAACGGTCTTGATACGCCTCCATCCACCGCCTTCCTGCGATTTCTACAATGTCCTTGGTCCATCGAAAGGGGGGCATTCCTATTTTACATCGACCAGTTTGTGGTCGCCATTCGATAACCTTTCTTCCCCAAAGGCTGCACATCATAAAACATGTACCTACTTGCATAATTAATTGATTTCAGTTTCAATTAGGTAGTTTTTTTTTTATCAGTTCAGCGAGCTACGAGTATGTGGCTTGCCCATTGCCACTTCAACTTGCTAATTGTGAGAGTTTGATCAGGAAAACACATACTAATAAGCTATTGAACTAACATACACAGTAATATATCATTCGCATGTTATTGTGCATGGTCTGGACGAGGCTTTAGTTAGGGCAGAACTCATTACAAAATCAGAATTACAAAGACAGATAAAAGCAAATTTTGCCAGTCGTGCCGTGGTGTGACCGGCCCAAGAGCCCTCTATCTCCTCCCGTGGATGTGGATAAAGCCGACTAAGGGATTACACGGACTTGTTTGTAAGATTCGTTGGAATAAAATTTGTCCTGGCTGCTAGTATTACTGGAAGAAAGCGTTAGCAGAGTCAGTCGTGGGAAGCAATGGCGGCGATGAGCTCACCACTTGTCACGTCTATTTCCCACGGCGGTGCAACCCACGGTGAAAAGAGGCCCATTTGAGGCTCTGCCTCCCTTTCGAGGAAATAGGCATGCCGGCTTCCTAACAAAGTTTTCCTAAACCGTTCGAGCACATTAATTTTTCGACATGGATTTGAACCCACGTCCTTATCATCGGAAATCGGGATCCTTACCACTATCTAGACCATTCAGTGCTGTATATCGGACTAAAATAAAGGATTTTACGTGTATTTTCATTGACAGTTATTATGTGAGCTGTAGCCTGTGACCTAGGTAAGTGGATTTCTAGATATAGCGTTATAATCTGTTTAAGTACCTACCTACTTAATTAATACAGTTGGCCTCATGTACGCGGAAGAACAGCTTTTATTATACAGGGTGGATTTTTGAGAACGGGAAGGAAGGACGGGTGATTTAACCATTGCAGCTACAGGAAAACGTTTTTAGGAGACTGTCCTTAAATTCATACCCAGAATTTAAAAAAACTCAATTAATAAACTAAAAGCTATGAATTTAAAAAAAAATGTAGGTATGGGAATAGTTTTTAGCGATTTCTGACATTCTAATAACTAACCTGAGTAGATCCAATAGTTTTAACGTAATAGTTTTAAGTTATTAACTCCATTAAAAACTCATACAAACACCACCAAAAACATTTCATAACATATCACAAGCAAAGTTCTTGTATAAGTTGCCCATTTTTTAGCTGACTGTGATTTTTTCCCAAAACCTTTGTGTTTAGGTCAATCTATCCCTAAAAGTCTAACTTTTGCAAATAATTTGACAGTCTTCTTAGAGCGTTTTTAAAAGAACGAAAGAAAATTGGTTTATGTTTCTCCCAAGAGGTCATGAAAACAAAAAACTAAAATCTAGTACTACAAACAACTGGAATACAAAAATAAAATGAAATAAGCGCTGGTTTTCAGACAGGGCCTAGCTAGGTGATGCCACAAACATCAATAAACTACGGGAGAATAAGCAATAAATAAATATGTTATTACTAAGTTAGTATGTGGTAGTGTTTTTCTATGGTTACAACAGTGAAAGTACCTATGGTACTTCCCTCTCTCAAAAATCCACCCTGTATAGTGTTTGGATCAAGTCCAGATCTAGATCGCCATTCATCATCATCAATACCAGCTGGTAGACGTCAACAGATGAGTCGTTACTCAGTTTTTAACAAACAATTGACTTGGGTGTTTGTTATAGTATCACGGCTTTTGTAAGGAGACATTGAACAGCGCCCCTAGCGTACACTTTATGCACCTCAATTGCCATACAAAATCCGAGTTACACCACACTACACCGTGTCCATGTTAATCCAGTAAAAACATAGACTACGGACTCTGGGCATAGGAATGGACAGAATTGGTACGGAATCGTCCCGAAAAGAACTTTGCTTGGCTTTTTTTGATTGGCCATTCGGTCCGGTTCCGGATTGAAGGTGCCGGTGAAATTACAGGCACATGATACTTTTCATCTTTATGTCTCAGGGTGGCGGGCGCAGTGCAATGCCCTGGTGGACGTGACCTATGTGATAATGCACTGTTCATACGCAGAGGGTACCACTTAACATCAGGTGGGCCATCTGCATGACCCGTCATTTCAAGTAGTACGTATAAAAAAAAATGCATTACCAATGTCTAAAATTTATTATAACCGATAAGGATTTGCATAAGAAGATAATGAGTATATTTGCAGCGTTGAAAACTTGAAACAATATTTTGCCACCTCTCTCAAAGTCAGGAGTTCAATGACATTGGTGTTGTGGTTGGAAATAATATATTAAATGTTACATAGCTACCATACTATATTAACTATATAACTTTTGAAACTATCATGGTTATGTACATAATTTTCACTAGAAACGGGATATTTACCATGATTTTTGAGTTTTATATGTTCCCGATATTTCGGCACAGTTGCATGCGCCATGATGATGATGGTAGTGGTATCGTTCGTAATAAAAGAGTGAGAAAGAGGGTAGATCGATATATCTGCCAATAACATCTACTCGCAAAGACTTTAGTCAGTTCTCCCGTGATCATGGCGCATGCAACTGTGCCGAAATATCGGGAACATATAAAACTCAAAAATCATGGTAAATATCCCGTTTCTAGTGAAAATTATATTAACTATGTAGCATGACATAGTTCTATTCTAGATACCATATCCATTATATCCATCCATTCTAGATATCCATTCGTATATGTTAATGTACCATATCTTGATAAACAGAGTGTATTTTTGAGACGGAACGGTAAGGGCAGGTACCTTAACCATTATAGTTACAGGAAAACTTTCCTAGGAGACAATCCATAACTTTTTAAGATATTCTGATCTGAATTCACTGATTTTGGAAAAAAATTACAGTCAGCAAGAAAATGGTAATTTTAGACAAAAACTTTTTTGAATGCCAATAGATCCTGTTTCATGTAAGGATCAAAAGTCTCTACTAGGCCTACTGAGGTTTGAGTACTAGAAATGTCAGAAATCAATTACAACAATTCTTTAAGATTCTAAGGGTGCTTGTGAAATTACATACCTAATTAAGGCACATGAGACTTCATCTTTATGTCTCGGGTGGCGGGCGCAGCGCAATGACAGGTAGGGCGCATCCTATGAGGATGTGACCTATGAGGTACATCCTATGAGGATGTGACCTATGAGGTACAGCATCGTTAAAGACAGTGGTTACCGCTTAACTTCAGGTGGGCCAACTGATAGCTCAGTCATTCATTTACTCATCAAAAAAGGTGTCACCAGGGCGAGCGCAACGCAATGCCAGGTAGGGCGCGTCCTAGGAGGATGTGACCTATGAGGTAAAGCATTGTTAAAGACAGTGGTTACCGCTTAACTTCAGGTGGGCCAACTGCTTCCTCAGTCATTCATTTACTCATAAAAAAAGTGTCACCATGGGGAAGCGCAATGCAATGCCAGGTAGGGCGCGTCCTAGGAGGATGTGACCTATGAGGTACAGCATTGGGTTACCGCTTAACTTCAGGTGGGCCAACTGATAGCTCAGTCATTCATTTACACCTTTGATAAGTCTATAATTTACTAAAAATTTACTCATCAAAAAAAGTGTCACTATTATTACAAAGTTATCTAAAAATAGTTATCTAGCTACATTACAACGCCTAGATACAAGAACGATACTGAAAGCCAGACTTTAATTAAACAGTAGTATGACATACAAAGTCACCGGTGCAATGACCTAATGTTTGCTAGAAAGGTCGCTCCGCTCATTACCTAACCTTCTGCTATGAGAATTTACTAGATTCTAGAAGAAATTGTTCTTTGCCCAGGTATAGGTTACCACCCCGCCCTGTGGGGCTGCCATCCGTCCGGGTTTCCCCTGATTTGTCCTAGGAAGGCGTCCGGGGACAAATTTATAACTAACCTATTGCCTGTGGCTTTTGCAAGCATGGTGATAGGATAAAAAGCAGTCATATTGACAATACAGTCCTCCCTCCATCCACCCACACAACAAATACCATCAAAATAAGCTCAACCGTTGACCCGACCGACAGATGTCCTGTCCAAATAGTCTTGAGTTCATACAAAAATCCCATTGAAAAAGAGAAGTTTTAGTTTTTGCCGAATTTTTCAAGTTTAAAGTAAACCTAAAATCATACTTAACCCATATTGGAACTAATACTTTTTTTAAATTGACTTATCGGTCAGCCGTTCTCAAGTGATGACGCTTACAGACAAACAACATTTAATTTTACTTTATTTTGATGCCTAGTTCTTAATTATTTTACCTACCTAATTTCTTCCGTAGAGTATTTTAGATAATATATATTTAATGATATATTATTATTATTATATAGTTGACGACCTCTGTGGCGCGGCGGGAAAACGTTGGCCTGCGACACAGGAGGTTGCGGGTTCGATTCCCGCCTCGAAACAAATATTTGTGCAATCGTAAATATTTGTTCAGGGTGATCTGGGTATTTTCTATGTATAATAAAAAATATCTATCTATGTAATACATATATTGTATTAAGTATATCAGTTATCAAGTACCCATAACACAAGCTCTGCTTAGCTTGGGGCTAGATAATGTTGTGTGAACTGTCCAGCATTATTTATTTATTATTATTTATTTATTATTTATTACATCATTTAATTTTTATATTGGAACTATAAAAAGTAAAAATAATTAAATAAATAAATAAAAGGGCATTGTTTCACTCATACCATCATCAATTACGAAGGTATAAATAATAAAGGTAGTGAAACTGAATAGGCCGAGAGCTCAGCCATGCCGTTTTTCAGCCTCAGGTGTTATTAACTTCTTGGTTGCTGGCTGATTGTTGTCACAATTCTGTCAGTATTTGCATGTGTTCTTGCTGAGCATAGCTTAGTAAATAAAGTTTAAGTGCATTAACTTTGTCCATATCTCTGTTTGTTATTATTTATTTATTTTATTTGTACTAGTGCAGGTGAAGCATTAATAAACTATTATTTTGTGTGTACATATGCTAAAAACGGTTTCTTAACTTTAATTTAAAAAAATCCATCTACAATATTGAATTTTGTGTTTGGACGAATCTACTTGGAGAAAATTAAGAAGATTAAATCGGCACAGGTTACCTGTAAGATGTAAATCTCTGTTTTAAAAAAGGTTTCTTTGATGGTTATTCTTTGTTACAATCACGCGAACACCAGCTTTCATAAAAAAAAACTCATTGAAATCAGAGCAGCCGTTCTAGAGCCAAAGGCAACCAGACAGACAGTCACTAAACGGCTACATTGGTTTTGATGACATTTGACTAAGTAATAGGTAGTGTGTTATAATAATGATAGGATACTTTTAACAGGAAAAATAAGTATTTTAATTATTTATTTATTTTATTTATTACACAAAATCCACAGCTCTTAAATAATAATTACTTAGTCTAATATATAATTCTTAAAGCCAATAACGGATTTACATTTTTAAGTTTTACTATAAAACTGTCACTAGATTTATAGAATAACTGTGTAGGTAGTATTAATAACAATGTAAGAAAAACAACTGTGAAACTAATAGAAAGGTATGTGTGTGGTGTGTTTAGTGGGTGTGAAAGTGTGGGTGTGTTTGTTTTTTTTTGTTTGTTTGTTTTGTTTTATGCTGACAAGCAGAGTGCGCCACAGAATAGAATATAGTAATGATGATTAGTCAGCGATGATTATCATCAACAGCCTTTTGACGTCCAATATTAATCGAGGCGTCCACCGTGGAATGCACTAGGAGGATTTATCATATTCACCACGCTTGGGAGGCGGGTTGGTGAATGCAGTATTGGTATAAAGTACTCAGGTAGATGCCCCATCCCCTGGTGTTATCCCTTAGTCAGCTCTTACGACATCCACGAGAGGAGACGGAGGTGTCTATTTTTAAACCGGACTAGAATTAAAAGATGATTATTATACCTACTGTAAGAAAAAATTATTGGCAAGAAAAATTGCTAATAATAAATAACTTTGACACCATACAATTGATAAGGTTTATCACTACAAGGACCACAGATAAGAAAACCATCACAGCGTTCCCACAAGTCTAAGTAGGTTGCAATAGGTACTTTCATTGCAAAAGTACCTACACACACGTGGCATATATATGCATAAACACATACCAGGGTCCCGAGGGATATGCAGGTTGATTTCCACTTAATACGACCCTGACACAACTTTTGTTTCATTTACTCTCATCATATAATACTTATGTTGTTGCAATAAATAAATTCTCGGATGAATCATCTGATCCAGGTTTACTTTTATCATCATCTGGTAGCCTTTAGATATGTCTAGTGCTGATCATAGGCCTCCCCCGAATGGCCTTAACCGGCTCCATCCACTGAATTACGGCAACCTTTAAACTTTCATCAGTCCAGCGAGAGGGGGCCTTCCTACAAGGAGGGGTCGTCTGTTTTGTGGTCACCAGAATCTTTATGCCTGCTATTTTTAGATAGGATGCCAATTACCGGCTGGATAATAATGAAGAGGGGAAAAAATGCTGGCAGAGTATCAAGCTTGTACATAGAAAAATATATCAATATGATAAACTAGCATTTCATTTAATTTTCCTTATTGCCATAATAAAATTCCGGCGACATCATATTTCATCAAAATGATGTTTGTTTAAAGATTTAGGTATAAGGAAAAACATTTTTTTTTTTTTTACTTTGTTAGAACTTTGTTTGACCACGACTGTTCTAATAATTAAAACACTTTTGAATTGGATTTTATAGAATCTTATAGCAAGTAGATCAAATCGCCTATTCACTAAGTGGGACATGAAATCAGGCCACTGAATCTGGCCTGAAGTAGGGCAGATAATAAGGATAATCTTTATAGAGTAATAGTAAGAGTATAGGTACTTGAAATCACAAGGATCTTTTTGTGTTAAATAACTGAATCATCTCAATTACAATCAAGGATCCCTAATCACATGGCTTGTTTTTAGATCATTGAAATCACACACATCATTTTGAATTGTTGAAATCACAAGAATCATTTTGAGTTGTTTTAGTCACAAGATTAGAGCATTTATAATGTCACAAGAATCACTTTGAATAATAGGTTAAGATCTTTTTAAATCACTATAATCAAGGATCACTAACCACAAGGATTGTTTTTAGATCATTGAAATCATTTTTAATTGTTGAATCATAGATCATTTTTAATTGTTGAAATCATAAGAATCATTAAAAATTGTTGTACCTAGTCACAAGCTTAGAATGTCACAATGATCACTTTGAATAGTAAAGATCTTTTTATATCATTGAAATAACAAGGAATCGCTCCAATCAGAAGAATAATTTTGATACAATGAAATCCGTGGGATTATTTTGAGTTGCCGCAATCACAAGGTCACTTTGAGTTGTTGCAATAACAAAGTTAGTTTAGTGTCATTTAAATCACAAAGATCATTTTGAATCATTCCAATCAGAAATATCATTTTGAATCATTGAAATCACAAGGATTCAACCTTCCAACCACTAGTAGTTCAACCTTCCACATGTTTCTGATGTTTTAAGTATAAATATCATATTAAATCGGTCAATGTCAGCGCAGTTTTAAATCTTTATAAATCAATTAATCAATACAGTTGTCATTTGCGATGGATTTGATAACTTCAGATACTCAGGGTGAGGATGTACAGACCAAGCAGTGTGAATGAGTCTGAACATGGGCTGACGTTGATTTCACAACATACTCACCGAGGTGAGTAAATAAAAAAAAAAACTGTTAAAACAAGAATTAACAGAAATTATTTGGTTTCTATTCTATTGTTATAACAGCAAGTAAAATAATTATTAAAATTACAGAACCAAGTAGAAATATCGTGGTATTTCCTATTTTTGATCACTAGGTCAATAAGATCCCTGACCTACAAATAAGTAACACAATAAGTCTTTTTTCCTCAGTGCCCCCTTACCTACACCCAACCAAAATGCCAATAAAGCTTAGTACCTAACCAAAGTCATCAAAATACCTAAAGAAAAACTGTAAAAAGTTTCATAACCAACCTTTATATCTTTTCCTAATTTTACTAGCCTCAACCAGGGACCAATCCACGGAGTCCCTGGCCGGGGCCGGGACGGTCCCACCGATTAGCTCCACGGAACTGGTGCTCCGCATGTTGGTGCTCGGGCCAGCCTCGGAAGACAGATGGTCTATGTGATTCCGATAGCTGTAATCCACAGGCACACATTCTACTATCTCCACACTTTTGTCAATGTTGCTTATTGTATTCATCAGGTGTTCGTCCATCAGAGGCTCCATTCTAGGTTTCTTCGGAGGCAGCTTCTTAGGTTTGGTGTGGCTGTGGTGCCGCCGCTTCAGCATGACGGAGTGCGAGGAATGCCGCGAGCTGGCCGGAGAGCCACACCCGCACTCCACCGCCTCCTCCTCGTCGCTGCCTTCGTAGTACCCTGACTCGTGCTCAGGCTTCTTGTCGGGCACGCTCATCTCAGAAGCAGCCATGGTTCAGACATCCACGAAAACCATAGGAAATCCAAGAAACAAATATCTCAAAACACACTCGCAATCATCAAGAACACAGCACCGAGGTCACTCGCACGCACCGTAACTGCCACCACGTCCGCGATAAATTATTTTCTAACTATTCCTATTCACAACTTTCATCGAAAATACCGAGCAGCACGTAAACGAAACTCGCGACCACTTGCGATCTGCGCGCACACGCGACTGTCAGTCGCCAGACGGCGCCACCGTCGAGACAACCCGCCCGATTTCGGATGTCAACAAACTGTCACCAAACGTCGACGCAAGCCGAAGAATTGGATCTGCGGCTACTTTCACACCGCTAAAACGTCAAATTTTGGTTTATTTCCCTTTGTTTTTCAGATTATTTCGAAAATCACAGACACATCGTCATCCAGTTTGCACTCGCTCAATGAGAACTTAGTCACTGCTATCGGATCCGCATACATAAACAATCCAGGTACACAATTCGTATCAAAATTCCACCTCTGATATCGTTCTTTCGCCTTCTAACAGTTTGTTTTATTTACTTGCACTAAAAACTAGAAAAAAAAAGATTTTTCACACAGCACATCTATTTACACTTATTATACATGATAAAATGAACGCGCAAACAAGAAGATTCCCCACATAACGCGGTTAAGTAACTGAATTTGAGAAAGAAACGCAAAATAGAATGAAAGAAAGAAACCTTCCGATGAGTGACGAGTGCGAACGATATGATGCTTCCCCCTCCCCCACACACCAATACGTACATTACGAGGCCGCATAGTGCTTGCAAGAACTACAGACAAACCGATTAATCGATTTGGTTCGAGGGCACTCCGTTTTTTTTTAATTACTATTTTTTTTTTTAAATTTAAAATAGATCATGTATTTGATAAAACTTACACCACAAGCAAAACGAATATGATATTTTATTCGTCTATTTCTGCGTGTACTATACATAATAGTCTGTCACCGTTTTCATGAAGGTGAGCGACAGAGACGCCAGGTTAGGGAGCAGAGTAGAGTAGGAGACAAAATCGAAGCGTGCAGGAACATTGTGTTATCGTTTTCACAATGCTTTGCCAAGTGGTCAAGTCACACTAGCTAGCTAGGTAGTATGCATAATATGACGTGTTCACGTTCAATGACTACGCCCCGGTAGAGCCAATGCGGCTTGAACGAGTAGTTTTAAGAGGGTCGCTTAGAGGTTCTAATGTTCCGCCTCGGAGGAATTAATAAAAATAATAGAACAATCAACTCTGTACTAAGAATAAATTAATAAATAAGTACATAAGAATAAGCAATAAATGTATAAAGTTAATTGACATACATACATTATATAGACACACACCTTGTTCCCCGGAAGGGTAGGCAGAGATTCAATGGGCCTCTTCACCGTCGGTTGCACCATCGTGGGAATATAGCCGTGACAAGTGGTGAGCTCATCGACGCCATTGCTTCCACGACTGACTATGCTAACGCTTTCTACCTAATAGATTAGTAATAACTAAGCTAGAAGCCAGGACAAATCCTATACCAACGAATCTAACCAACAAGTCCGGGATATCTTATACCAAGGAATCTTACCACCAAGGCCGGGAAATTATTATAATCTCTAATTACAGCAAATTTTAAGAGTTATAATTAACATTTTTATTTATTTAAAAATATCGTCTGAGTGTTCGAGACACTCTGCCAATTGTATTATTTATTTATTTTCTTAGAATGTAGGTAGGTATAATACTTAAAATAGATGACAAATATAAATTACAGTTCCTGTACATTCTGCCGCAGCGCAAAATGTTTGTCCGTAAATCTATTTTAATGAGGTAAATTGCGACGAAGATTACAAAAATTCACAAATTAATTACAAAAAGTCAAATTATAGGAAGATTATACCTGCTTAGGTACAGAATACGAAATAAACACAGTGACTATTCAAACTAATTGATTGTTCTGAACGAATGAGCTCCGTGGCCTGAAATATGGTAATCTGGGTTCAGCATTACCAAACGTGAAAACTACCACTAGAAATTAAGAGCTGACTGCATAAAAGCAAGCGATGATGAATTTACCCTACATTTTTACAGTGACGAATTTACCCGATCACAAAAGACCCCTGCCCCTAACCAGTTACGACATGTCACGTGATAACCATGAAAAACTGAATCAATATTGTACCTAAGAAATCGTGGGTAGAAATATCAACCACGTATTGTACTTATTGAACGCAGCCTAGTATTTGTATAGGTATTTGTGGTTGTAGATCGAAAACATTTAATTAATGATTTAGTTTGTTGTATTCATAGTAATTATGACATAATATTAAAAAGTTAAGTAGGTACCTAGTAGGGTACCTTAGTAGTAGTAGCACAGAATAAATGTAGTAGAGCTTTTTTGTGAAAGAGTTCGTCCGGGGAAGTATTACCACCATACCTATTTCTGCCGCAAAGCAGTAGTGCTCGCATTGCTGTGTTCCGGTTTGAAGGGTAAGGGTGCTGGTGACATTACAGGCACATGAGACTTTCATCTTTATGTCTCAGGGTGGCGGGCGGCGGGCGCAGTGTAACGCCACATAGGGCGCGTCCTAGGTGGACGTGACCTATGAGGTAATGCACTGTTCATAGGCAGAGGTTACCGCTTAACATCAGGTGGGCTATCTACCTGTTCCGTCATTCAAGTAGTATAAAAAAACTGGTAAGTAGTATAGGTACTTACCTGATCTTTGTTCAAGGAATATTCTCCAAAATCACAAATAAATATGTCTGTTAATTTTTTGGATACTACCGAAAATATAGGCGAATAATAAATATTAATTTCGTGCATGATATAATACACAACAAACTGTACCTATATAATTCATTGAGCCTGAGAAACTCATGGAGAATGTAGTAATTGGTCTCATTCCATGCGACTAATAAGGCTTCCCTACCTACATCCAGGTAGCTACCTAAGTTACAACAAATTAAACACTGCTTCGTTTATTTTTGCCTGACTACAAGGGTTATATGAATGCATGGTATTGTTGATGACCTCTGTGGCGTGGCGAGCGAGTTGCCGGCTCTGATGCGAGAGGTTGCGGGTCTGATTACCACTGTGGGACAAAATATGATTTTATGATCTGCAAATATTTGTTCCGTGTCTGTGTGTTGTGGTACACGGTACTATTAGTTCCTGTTACTCACGACACAGGGGTCCTAGTGTGGGATCAGGACTATCTATGTGACGAACACGCTTGGTCTGTGTAAGTATGTGGCTGTTGGGTGGGTGTTATGTATGATCAAAATCGGTTCAGCAGTTTTATTGCGTTGAGGGTTTTTTTTAATTTTTACGCAATTAATTACTTGTCTTTAACCGTGTTGCATGAGAGATCTATCAAATTTTGTTATCGGTAATTCTACTGCTTTGTTTAATATTTACTAAAATGTGGTAACCTTTGTCAGTTTCACATTAACTTGTATAGAATCACCAAACACCAGCTTGCTGCCTTGGACTCGATCGAACGCAATGCATATACAGGCTTATTATATAGGTGAGCAATATATGGCGGAGACTAAGATCCTGAGTCTCGAGCACCGCCGTAAAGTCGCATGCCTTTCGATCTTCTATAGGTTACATTTCGGGGAATGCTCCCAGGAACTTCACGATCTGATCCTACCATCTCATTTTCATCATATGACGAGCAGGCGCACGGCTCGGTACCAGCTTTACCTCATTAGTATACAAACATTCGTACTAAACGTTTCAGTTCTACCTTTATAATGCGAACTGCTAAGGAGTGGAATACACTACCGTCCTCTGTCTTTCCTGAAAACTATAATCTGGGTCTGTTCAAGGCTAGAGTGAATAGGTTCTCCATCTTCGGCCACATCGTCACTTACCAAAAGGTGCGATCGTGGTCAGACAAAAGTCAACCAACCAATAACAAAATTAAAATAAAACTACTATGTGTTTTAAGGTTTGTGTGATTTAGAAACCATAATTTAATCAGAAACTGGTAAAGAACGGGTCTAGTGAAGTTATTAGTGTATATTAGTGTATGAATCATGTAAACAAAACTAAATGTATTTTGAAGAGATAACACAAAATAGGAGTAATCTTCGTTTTAAAACTAAACTAAAACACCTATCATCTCAATAAAAATACATTTATTTGCAGAAAAAAATATACAACTAATACAAGGTATGTACAGTGGCGGAATGAAAACGTTCGTCAGTTTTCAAAGGAATCCCCTTAGCTTGTCGTGAGCACATATTACCTTTTCCAACTATTCTACGTAGCAGACTGCTGTATAGAAAACCATAATTTAAATGTTTATTATAAAGATCAAATTCGCACACCTTTGATCAGTTGCTTGTTTAAGTTTGGAACGACTTTTTTAGGGTCCCATACCCAAAGAGGCCAAACGAAGCCCTATTGCCCTCGCTCATCCGTCTGTCCATCTCTCTATCACACGGGTCTATAGCGGCTAAACCATTGAAGTATTCATATTTGTATTATATATGTATCTGACTGACCCAAACCCAAAAATAATAACCAAAAATTATTTTGAAGTATGTTTCCTGTACAATTTAAAGTGGGGAGGGAAAAATAAATCTGTTGTACCCTAGCATGTGGAGTGTAATTTTAGAGCCTATTAAGTAGAATAATACTGTATTTTTGTTACTAAGTTCAATTTAATTTCCATTTAACCCACGAACTAGTTTTTTTAAATTTTCTACATACTCAGTATGAATATTTTACCAAAAAATATAATATTTTAGAAAATATAAACATTTTGAGAATTTTCTCATATTTCTATTACAAACAGATTTAATTTTGCGTGTGGATTAACTAAACTTAGGCAAATTATAACTTCTACATTTGTTACGGAACCACAAATTATATAATAGTTTCTACGACGGAAACCTGAATGCGCGAGGTCCGATGCGCACTTGGCCAGTTTTTTATTGAGTTAGCCAGAAGTTTTGTCATTTTATTCGTAGACTATCTGTTATTCAATCGCTGCTATTATCCGTTGTCATGGTAACTGAAGGTTATTTTCGTAATATTGACAATACTGTGTCGGTAAAACAGTACCATTGCAATACTATGTCGGTAAAGCAGTACCTATGCTTTTTGCATTGAACAACCAAAAATAGGCCCTAAGGTGACGAACATTTTCATTCCACCACTGTACAAAATACATATGAAACAGGTGTGCTACCTGAAGACCGCTGCTAACGGTCTAAAGGTAGCTCAACTGATCCAAATCTATTGATTTGGCGTCTATAGTAGTCCAGACGGAAGCATTTCTAAGATTCTGGCTGCATTGCCACGCTGAATGGCATAACTAATGCGTTGAGCCAGATAAGAGCCAGTAGCTTTCTTTCTACATAAATACGTCAGGTGCACCAAATACAAAATTAACGAAATTATCTTAACAACAAAGGTTGTCCCTAGCCCCGAAACCCTTTCCGTTTTCTATCGTACCAGTTGAAATATTTGAGTTCACTGATAAAATACCACTCTAAACATTTTTTCGGACATTGATATCGCCCTATGACAAATACGTATTCTGTCTACATTTTAAACCATGCCTCAAAATTAGACGCTGCCCTGTCTTTAAGTTGTAAGTTCTGTAATGACTGAAACCATCCTTCCACAACAAACAAACATACACCCAACAGTCACATACATAGCCTCAGGCTGCCTGGACTACTTTAACCCTGGTCACCTGCCCAATAGCAGGGTGACCACGAAAGAACCACTAGATGACAAATTCTATGGCGTATTTTGAGTAGTTGACCGAATTGGTTGGATCGCTCTTGCTTATTACAACTTTAATAGGTACCTTTTTAGTCACGTCCATCTAACACGTGTCATACGTGGCACTACACTACGTCACCCTGTCTGTACATTTTGTTTCTCCGGCACCCATACTATAATACCATACATGAGATTCAATCGGATCACAGCATTGCGAGCTTTGGAGTGGAAGAAATAAGTATGGTGGTAGTAGTGTTCCCTTGACTAACACTTTCACAAGAAGCTCTACTAAGACTTAACTATTTGCTGCAATTTCTTCAGTCCAGGATAGTATTATTATATCTGTGGTGCAGGTAATCTTAAAGTAGCAAAATTAAACTTTGCTTGGGTAAGTGCTTAACTCATTCGAGGTTTCCTAGTCACTAACCGTCAATCCAATCAATTTGTTCAAAAGGTATGATTGCGGTATTTGCCTCCAATTTAATGGATGTTCAATTATGATTAGTTTTCGTTTGAGAACACGGAAGGTTATCTTTGAAGACACGGAAGCATGACCTTCGCATTAACATCAGAATGGAACAGAAATCACGTTTGTACGCTTTGTTTTGAAATTTTAATCACGATAAAACAGCTATCGTTTAAATGTTTGCGATAAGAGACTCGATCGATCGAAATACGATATCTGTGTATTGGTCGTTTAATATCAGAAAGTAGGTATTCTGCGTGTGATTTAATATAACGACGATACAATGGAAGTCAGTTTTATTAGATGTACCTACCTACTTTTTACAAGATTTTATTTAACTTGCAATGTATGCTGTTTGTCTGGGTGGAATCCGGGTTGAATCTACAAAAAATGTCACGAAAATGTCACAATAACCATCAAATCGTATTAGATTTGAATGATTTTGGTCGACTTATGTCTATTGTGACATTACGAGAATAGCAAACTAAGATTTTATTCGACATTCGCCATCTTTTTTCGACATATTCGACTTAATCTCTAAAGCACGAGAATTGCCTTCCTGATCTGATGATGGAGATGGAAGTTGGACAACGAACTCCTCGATGGATAATTATACTTGCCGTGTTTAGGCTCAATTTGATCAGCACACGGTTACGATCACTAATTATATAAAAGCTTGTATCGAAAAATATTTATTTTCACAAAAAACTTATTTGATAAAAAATATAGCCCCCCAAGCTGCCATTTGCCGTACACATTTTATGGTCGTTGGTCATTTATAAATGACAAAAACAACCTTAGGTATTTAAGTTTGTTTTATAGCTTATGAACTCGATCGCTGATGATAACTAAAGAAGATAATCCGCGTTGGTTTGCATAAACAATATGGTATTTAGATAACTGCCTACCTAGTTAGTTAAGTAGGTAAGTACTAACTTAACTACTTATAAAAAAAGGTCAATTGCGATTCAGACTCCAAATCTAGTAGGTTAAATCGCATACAATCCATTTAGTAGTTGCCGATTTAGGTATTTATAGTACACAAAGACGCGTTTATAGTTATACTATTGTAGATAGTATGTACCTACTGTATGCTGATAACTCTCCACGAGAAAGTAAAACCGTGGCTTCTCGCATCACCGCCATCTTCTTACCCATAATACAATACGAGTACCTACCTAGGTACCTACTTTTACTTAGATAATATCGTACCTAAGTAATCTTGTCTTTTTTTCTCTCAACACTAGTTTTATCTTTAAAAATTCGAAACACTACAATTTATTATAATCAATACTCTTTTTAACACATTTGCTCAAAAACTGCATAAACGAAAGGTTAAGAATTACGCAACCATGCAACGGAATGTGCGGTAAAATAGGAACTAGGAACTTAGGTGAGAGTACCTATTTTACCGCACGTTCCTTTGTATATAATAGCGCCGTGGCCCGTGCGTAAACGTTTACGGTTTTTGTAAATTTCCATAATAGTTATTTATGATACTAGTGTGAAAAATTGTTTTTTTTAAGTCGAGGGCTTGCCATAGTCAAGAGTTTGTGGAAACGCACGTGTGTAATACAACGTTTTTCAACACATTTGCGAGAAAACAGTACATTTGGTAATGATTTAGTATATCTGCAAGTTTTCCATGATTTAAAATTATTATACCTAAATCATTAAATTCCCCTATTTTGGCGGCCGGAGGCTTTTTTTCTGTAATTTGCGCCTCATTCAAGTACATTCCATATTAATATCGGATCCCTCACTTAAACTTATTATTATTTTGTTTATAAATATATCAGTAGGAAAGTCACAACAATCTTTGAAGTTTCTAATATGAAAATGGCAAAAAATTAAAACTAAAATATTAGAAAAAATAATAATATTAAAGTGAAAATTAGAACTACATCTTTCGTCTTATTTTCTCTTTAGTATTAAAGTCAGACAAACGTATTGAGCAAAAGCAAGCGCTTTCACACAAGCCACTGTCGCGTTTGGTCCCTTTAGAGAGAGCCAACGGTTCTATGCGGGACTCTGGGTAGACAGAGTCACCGTTCAGATGAGAATTTACCTGCCTAGCGGGTGGTAAAATAAAGTAGACAAGTCAGAATACAATAGTTATTTTATTTAAAGAAGCTCCTATCACAAAGTCAGCTATATTCCTACCTACGGCTTGAAGAGCCAGAAAAGAAAGTGCCAGATGGGCCAAAAGGCTAGTAACGGCTAATGGGGTGGATTTCACTAGTTATTTCTCTCAATTAGTAACGCAAGCACTGTGGGTCTACAG
This sequence comes from Operophtera brumata, assembly GCA_932527175.1. Lineage (NCBI taxonomy): Eukaryota > Metazoa > Arthropoda > Insecta > Lepidoptera > Geometridae > Operophtera > Operophtera brumata. The sequence continues at coordinate 47,493,592 of OW052227.1, forward strand.
AAGGTAGCAATGATGGTGAATGTAGTCAATTGGCACTAGTACTGCCCTGTTATTTGAAGTCGTTTGTTTGAACCTCCTTGGAAGCCCAAGGAGGTTCTATTATTCAGCTTATTTATTCCCGTAATGTGAAACTCCTTGGTGGAATTCTTTTATTTTTTTCAACACATTTGCTCAAAAACTGCATTTATACGAAGTATACATTGTTCGAAAGTTAAAATTTAATGATTTAGGAAACTACTATAATTTTATATCAAGGAAGACTCGTAGAAATACTCAATCATTACCTATTGTACTGTTTTCTCACAAATGTGTTGTAAAACGTTGTATGACACACGTGCGGAATTTGTTTTTTACAAACTCGTGACTATTCGTCTACTCTTTTGTAAAGACCAACTTTTCGCACTAGTATCATAAATAACTATACTTAATCATCTCTTTGCTACACTCTAGGTTGTTTAAAAAGCTAATGTTAGCAACAGGTTAGGTTAACTTACGCTAAGATACCTATAGTTTACCCAAATATTATTTTATGAATCTACACTAACATTATAAAGAGTTATACGAACTTTGTTTGTTTCTAGTGGGTAGGTAAACTCAAAAACTACTTAACCAATTTTAAAAATTATTTTACTCAAAGAATCCGGAAATGATCGTCAAGTAACATAGGGGGGAAGAGGCGCAGGGGGGGACTGCTTTGAAGCTTTTCTCTAAAATAATGTTTATGTTGCAGTGCCCATAATATTTAGCAATAACAAAATGGCCTACAATATCAGACAGTACGTATAGTTATAGTTTCAAAAATAGTTCAGCTGAACCGGGTGAACCAATAAATTTTACTTACATTGTTATTATCTAATCTTTATGTATGAAGAGATTGTACATTATCCGGTGACTTTAAACTCTTGTATTTTAGCAGTTTGTAGACGTTTCAACTAGTATCTAGCTTTTGTGAGACTCAAAATGAACTGGCACAGTTCTTCAGACGTCAAATTATGTCACTATCTAACTCATTATGTTTAGTAAGTGACAGAATAGAGCTTGCAAAACGAAAAGTGAGCGAAAATCACGAATTTTTGTTATTTAAAAATCATAAGGAAAGTAATTATCAAAAATAAAACCAAGGTTCCCTCGGCGTTGTGTTGTACTGTAATGTAATTTACCGCCAACTATTTGAGAAAATAAACATTACTTACTTAGGTACTTACTTACTTATTTAATATACGTACAAAAAAAACGTCGTATGATACAATAATAATAATAATAATAATAATGAGACAATGTCACTCAGATCTCTCTCCGAAGTCGAAACCTACAAATACCTTGGTATGTCGGAGTCGTTAGGCATGGTAGATAGGGACATAAAGCAGTCGGTGAAGGAGCGTTTCTTTTGCCGCTTGACAAAAGTACTTAACAGTCTTTTGTCGGGTGGCAACAAGGTTCGCGCGTTTAACGGCTGGGTTATGCCTCTGCTCATATACACCTTCGGCATATTAAGGTGGACACAGACAGAGTTAGATGCCCTGGATTGTAGAGTTCGTCATCTATTAACGACCCATCGCATGCGACACCCTCGTTCGTCGGTTATGAGAATGTACATCCCGCGGAAGGATGGGGGTCGAGGCTTTTTAAATGCCAAGACTCTCCACAACCGCGAGATGTGCAATCTCAGGGAGTACTTCCTCCATGCCGAGTACGGGATGCATCACGATGTCGTTGCAGTTGATAAGAACTTTACCCCGCTCTCCTTAGCAAAAGAGAACTGGCGTAAACCATCAGCCCTGAGCACTCAGGAACGCAAGACCGTATGGGAGAGCAAGGAACTGCACGGGCGGTTTTACAAGGCCCTCACAGGGCCCGATGTAGATCTGCTCGCTTCAGTAAACTGGTTACGTTTCGGTGACCTCTTTGGGGAAACCGAGGGTTTTGTCTGTGCGATTATGGATGAGGTTATCAAGACGAACAACTATCGAAAGTACATCATGAAGGATGGGACGGTTGATATCTGTAGAGCATGTCACCGTCCCGGAGAATCCCTCAGGCATGTGCTTTCGGGTTGTTCGCATCTTGCTAACTCAGAGTATCTGCACAGACACAACCAAGTAGCCAGGATCATTCACCAGCAACTTGCCCTCCGATACGACCTTGTGGGACCTGAGGTGCCGTACTATAAGTACGTGCCTCAGCCGGTTCTTGAAAATGGCCGTGCCACGCTCTACTGGGACCGGTCTATCATCACGGATAGGACTATTGTTGCCAATAAGCCTGATATCGTGCTGGTAGACCGGTCGGAACGCCGGGCGATACTTGTTGATGTCACTATCCCGCATGATGCTAATCTCGTGAAGGCCGAGAAAGACAAGTTAAGCAAGTACCTTGACTTGGCTCACGAGATTGCCGCCATGTGGGATGTGGATTCAACGATTATCGTCCCGATAGTCGTTTCAGTGAATGGACTGATTGCGAAGAGCTTCGACCAGTACCTTAAGAAGCTCTCGCTAAATAGTTGGATCAAGGGTCAGATTCAGAAGGCGGTACTCCTGGACTCGGCACGTATAGTCAGGAGGTTCCTCTCTCTGCAGCCCTAGCCCCCGACCGTTTGGGCCTCGCTCCGCGGTCGGTGGTTCCCCGTTTTGATTTATATTTTTTACTATAATGTTTTTTACTATTTATTTTTTTGTAGATAGTATTGCTTTGTAGTGAAAAATATATTTTTTTACGAGATTTTTAATAAATGAGTGATATAATAATAATACAATAACGTTTATTGAACAAGAAAATTACAATAATAAAAACATGACATCGTTGGTCCCCAAACTAGGTAAACCTGTATCTTGGGGACCTCCTTCCTTAATGATACAAAAAAAGTAAATTTTTAATAGTACGTTATTAACTTTAACTGTGTGTATGTATGAGTATATATATATTATAATATATTTCAACCCAGCCTAAGGTCGAAGGCTAAGGCAATTTAAAGTAGATTAAATAAGCGAGGGTGTATGTAAACATGTGTGTAAAGCGTGAAGGTGTGTGTGGGGTTTGTGATAGAAAGTTTAGGAGCAAAATGGTTTTAACTTCGAAAACAGAGGCTACCTTGTAAATTTATTTCTTACATTTTAAGATATTTAAAAAAAAATGAGTTTCATGTAGATTAACATGTATTTTTTTGTATATTTTTATATTAAGATCGTGGAGAAAAAAGGTTTTAATGCACCAAATTTCACATTATATCCACGCCAATATTGCATGAATGCTAAACTGGTAAAATTGCCTATACTTCGGGGATTAGCACAATAAATACATAGATACCTACACCTTTTATTACCAAGCATATTGATTGTGATAATTAAGTACCTACCTTTCAGGTTCTTTACAGAAGTAACGAAGGTAACATAAATTTGTATTTTTAAAATTTTATTTAATTTCTAATAGATTAGTAGTTATTAAATAAATACTTATAGCAATTAAAAAAAAGCAACTTCCGTAAACGATTACAACTTAATTGAAATAAAAAAAACCCAGAATTGATGCTTGAATATTTGTTTGCTAACCAATCACGCTGTAGGCAACGACCGGAATAAACCGAGTTCGATGAAATTTGGTACAGATAGATTATGAATTGGATTGAGATATAGGCTACTTTTTAACCGGTACACACAAAAATGTATGATAAACTAACCTTATTATTTAACTGCTCAACGACAGTTATCCTAATCAATTTACTTGAGTGAACAATAACTCCTAGACTACGGTCTCGTAATCATATTAATGAATCGTAAGTGGATTCAGGTTTATGAAGAACTTTGGAGCTTACATTTACAGGTAGTATGCTTGAATTAACTTAGGTAATTACATCGTTGTTACTTACCGTTTGCTACTAATGTTAATCAACACTACATGCATCCAAACGAACTAAATATAAGATTTTACTGCAGGTACAATTTAGTTAAATAGGGAGAGTAGTTCCTGTTTGATCTATTGAGATGATACTCTGACAATATACAATGTGATGACTGTGGAGCGACGCCTCAGACAATGCCTCATTTACTTTCTTGCTCGCGATGCCCAAACACATGCACAATAAGAGATCTTTGCGATGTCAATGAATGACAAAGCTATTGACGTGCCCAGGTTCTGGGCTAGATTCATTTAAAATCGACACGATGAAGAAGAAGATAGTATCCCAAAAAATACCAACCAGATGGGATTCGAACCCATGACAGTCTCCTGATACGTAGATGCGTTTGACCGCACCGCCACTGGTCGCTGCTTGAGTGATATGGTATTTATAATTTAATTATTAATGTTTCAAATATTTATAACGCTTTGGAGGTAAAACTGTTAGGTTATAAATTATAAAATAAATGAATTTGAATTTGAGTGGGTGAATTTATGGGATAGATAATACTTAGAGATTAGATTTATTATAATTTATAGATTGGGATATAATAATTGTGTGGTTAAAATAAATAATCATTTTAGTTCTTTTGAAACGGACATATCCCATCTTCAGCTTGCAAAATTCGAATTTGTTGAACAGCGGCCAAATTATGCAACCACTTAGAATGTGGTTAGCATAAATCCCATATTTTAGATGTAAGTAACCCAGTTTACTGAAGTATTCCAGAATTTCAATGTTATTGTTTTTTCTAAGGTGGTTTTCGTACAGTTATCCTTTACCACACACCATTATATCAAGATAGACAGACATTGCAAACACGTTTTGTATGAACCCAAGCGTGCCGATTTATTTTGTACCCACTAAGCCCATAGCGGGCTATGAAATGACCGCTATCTGATTCCGAAGAATTTTTACAGTTCACTGCGGTGCAATTAGACATTTACGTGCTATCGCAAAGACGGCCGAGAACGAACTGATTTGAGATTTTCTAATAGGTGCACTGCACCTATATCGGATAGGCAAAGTGCCACTACGCAAAGTAGGTGCACTTGCGTTATCTAGTGTAATAGGTCTGCGTCCTTTACCTTTTATTACTCGTAGCATGGACGAGTTTTATTCGTCCATGCTCGTAGTTACCTTTACAAAATGTACCTACGGTTAAAAATACAGCCTAGTTACGTATTAAGTGTAGGTACTTGACTTATTAAATCTTTTGATTTATTGTGGTTGACCGAATATTGAAAATTATATGATAATGACATATAATTTCTGTGAGTTGTATCACGTTACGTATATTATCTACATATTAATGATAAATATAACAGACCTACCTACCATTAATGATACTTACCTTCGCCAATTTCATGCCGGACGGTGTTTGGGTCTATGATGACTGTTACATTGTCCTTAAAAGAAATCTCTTTAACTGTCTCCATGTTTCTGTCTTCAACTGCCTCCATCTTTTTATCGTCAACTGTCTCCATCGTTTTGTCTTCAACTGTCTCCATCTCTTTGTCTTCAACTGTCTCCAGCTTTTTATCGTCAACTGTCTCCATCTTTTTGTCTTCAACTTCAGTTGATATGTTATCTTCTAGATCATTTTTAAAGTATTTTTCGAACTTATTCTTAGTGAAGAAATCAAAGTCGATGGCAGCTCGAATCATGGTCGGCGTGTATGGAGTATTTGTGCATACTTCGTACTGCAGCATACGAGCTGGCGACATCAACTCAGCAACTGGAGAAGGCTTTACAAACATTTCGCTGTCGTGATTCTTTATCAGGGAAAGCTTTAGCAATGTTGGTGTTTTAATAATGTCATTCATCTTGTTTTCTACTGGTGTGTCTATTATTGGAGGCGACTTTTCAAGCGTTTGTATTTCAGGTGTCTGAAGCGAGGTGGGTATTTCCAGCATCGGTGAGCCTAATGTTACTGTATCTACAGAGCTGTCCCTTTCACCTATTGTAACATTTTCACCAACAGCCGAAAAAGTGTCTATTGTCATACGGAATGTATCATCAGGTAAGTCTAGATCCATATTCTCAGCTATGTACAGTTGATTTGAGCCTGTCGACGTAGTTGATGCGCTTGACATTACTTTAGCTGCATTTTTACTTTCTATTAGAGTCGAATCCATTTTTAATTGAGTTTAATAACTCTCATATGTCATTAATATTCTCAGTTTAGTGTTTGCTACGACCGTTAAGTGTAATTCGTCGTATTATAAATCACCCAACCGTTGTCTACAATATTGTCCTTGAAAAATAATCTTCCCAATCGATAAGCGCAGGAATTCACATCACTGAAACGCACACATGCGCAATACTGTCCGCTGCTTGTGTGACGTGCCTGAGCTGTCAAACGAGTTTCGCGGCTACGTTTTCCTCTTTGTTTTCTTTCATACTAAATATCTAATTAAAATAAAATGATGCACTATTTAAGCGTCAAAGTTCCTCGGAATGTTTATGCAACACAAACATAATGGTAATTTACCATCCAAAACATGTTTATCACACCACAGGTCCGGCTAAAAATAGATTAGTATTCGTCACTTGTTCACTGATTTTGCCCGCCTTTTTTCTCTCACAATAACAGTAATAGAGTCGCAATTGATGTTTGGTAATATCAATAGTGCACTACATAAATAGCACTGTGAAGGTGTCTTGTATACTTCGAGTAATTTTAGTTATTTCGCGGTTCCAATAATGAAATACGGTGCCATGGCGCGGTCCACAACACAACTACTTAGCGCAGAAATGTCAACAAACAAGAAGCGCCGAGAACGCGTTGCTGTTGCGCGGGAGATATGCAATTTTAAAGCCATAAACATACAATTTTACCTCTTGCCATTTGTTTTGATGTATTATCATGCTATAACATGATGTTCATTATCATCATTCTTGAATTACAAGATGATTCTAATTATTTATTTATTCTGCTCGGGCGGATTGTGTGTTGTTAGCTCAGATGAAGAAAAACTATTTTCTTCGTCTGAACTGAGATTGTCAGCATCTCAAATTAGTCCAGAATATACCTACATAAGCCGCCGTTGACCATTCAATGATAATCTTTTGCAACTTTCAGTTCGTACTGATTACTTAGCCATTTAGTAAAATATTGATTTTCAATTGCAACAGGTTCCTATTTGTAATGCTTTGTTTTTTTATAGAAAATAGAAAACTGTCTTAGACATGGGTGATAACTAAAATGACAATGGCGGTAGGTAGGTAGCTACCTACATAAAAAATGAATAATAAAATGCCTTGCCTCAGGTCAAGTTAAAACCAACATTGCAAAATAAAATAGGTCAATGAATGAGTCAATGCAGTTTCGTATCGATAGTGTATTCACAAGAAGCACAACACTAGCAATTCACCCAAAACAATGTTGTTGTTGCAGCTAACTTCACGGCGTGGCGGCGATCGGAATTCGTTCGTTCGTTGTTATTGGAAGCGTTCCGTATTTTTTTTACTGATTCTTGAAAAATAGCATTTGGGACTCTTCGCGCCATTTTCGAAAAATGACGTCCACTTTTGTTTCATTTCCTAGTGTTTTTAGGGTTCCGTAACCAAAGGGTACACCCCCTAGGTAGGTGGGTAGGGTGTTAGTAATAGGTAGGGTCCCAAATGGGACCCTATTACTAACACGGACGTAATACGTAATATTTACGGCCTCCGCTGTCCGCCCGTCTGTCACCAGGCTGTATCACATGAACCGTGATAGTTAGACAGTTGAAATTTTGGCGGCTTGCTCAGCTCGCCTTTATACATATATTGTAGCAGTAGATAGCATTTTAGCTGCACACTCTTTGAAATAAAAATATTTTTTCCATAATCACCACCCTTGGCCGGCAGATTGGTGATTGCAGTATTGGTGTTGAGTACCTACTACGGTGGATGCTGCTGGCCATTTCTCGTCTAATTCCACGGGCGGATTGGTATATGCCGCACACACGACGCGGACGGTGAAGCATACGTAAATATAAACATGTAATACCTATGTATGTATAAATAATATAAAGCATTTATTTCTCTCACAAAGGTTTCATGATACATTATTTTTGTCTTAAAATTATGTTACAGCAATTGTTAACCTATTTTGTGAGAGACTGGTGCCTGACGTATACTTCTTTTAGTAGTAGTAGAGCTTTTTTGTGAGGGAAGTTCGTCCGGGAAGTACTACCACCATACCTATTTCTGCCGCAAAGCAGTAGTGCTCGCATTGTTGTGTTCCGGTTTGAAGGGTAAGGGTGGCGGTGAAATTACAGGCACATGAGACTTTTCATCTTTATGTCTCAGGGTGGCGGGCGCAGTGCAATGCCACATAGGGTGCGTCCTAGGTGGATGTGACCTATGAGGTAATGCACTGTTCGTACCGCTTAACATCAGGTGGGCCATCTGCTTGACTCGTCATTCCAAGTAGTATAAAAAAAAGTGGACTGTTAAAAACAGGACCCTTAAGTCAAAAGTATTTTATTCATTGAAATCACAAGAATCATTTTGGCTTCCTACCTTAGAGCAATGCAGGCCTCCGTACCGGAGGGGAGACGCCATCGATGCTTCCTACTAACATTCCTATAACCGGGTAAAAAAAAACAAATGTCAAACATTGATTAATTTATTTACATCAAATCATTTAGCTTTCCTCCTCTTCCCGCCCGCGCCCTCAAACTTCCCACCCTTACGTTTTCCATCCGCCATCTTGTTTTGCGGTTTTTTATGAAACTTCCCTCCCTTTCCCCCCTTTTTGTTCCCCAATATCTTTCTATTATATCCCTTGATCCATTTGTCCCTGTTTTCCTCCCAGGCGAGCTGTTTGGTGCTGGAGTTATCCATGTTGGAAGTGGCCTGGCTCGACCCTTGTCGTTTATTGGTGGCCGTCTCTTCTAGGAGGGTCGAGAATTGTTCCGCTGACGCAAATAGAGAACCGAGGTCGTCATTACCTGTTAAATATACATTTTAATTATAATTGAAAAAAACCGGTAATAGTTCACGTAGGTACTTGTTCCGAGTAAAAACACCCGACTAGAGTTTCTGGGACTTAATATCCCCTTCCTCAAGGAGTATACGCGACGGCTTTCCGGCGACAACTGCGGGCGCGCGCCCGGAGCTCACGACAGCTGGGTCGCGGAACTTCGGCAACGCTCGCAATCCTGTCGTCACCCGAATGGCATGAATCATCACCAGTACTGCGCCGATCATCGTAAAGGTGGGAACACACGTAACTCACAGTGTCCGGATTATTGTCCATTTTAATTATATTCAAATTAACATTAACCTATTCAACGCTGCGCTGCTTATTAAATAAGGCTGCGTTTACACCAGAGATGAGAGAGGATGCGTAGCGAGGTTTTTTTTACATTCAACCTTCACGAGATCGCCTTCAATCTAACTTCGCTAATCTATCAGAAGCACAGACGTTGACCAATCAGAAGAGAGAACGCTCAAACTCCCTAGGGTACTCCATAGCGCACTTTATCCAATTGTCGTTTTTCGAACAGGTGTGATAAAAAAACTTTTTTCTCTAAGAGCATTATTCTAGTTTCGCCAGCCATGAGGCAGGGTAGCTAGCTGGTCGGGGTAGCTGCGTGGGAGACTGGCTGAGCCCCTAGGCCGGGGCCTTGTCGGCCTAGGCTGAAATCCAGGCCTGACTGGCGGCCTAGTGCGGAAAAGAGTCTGCTCTGAAAAGAGTTTCAAAGTGTGGAAGCCTACATATAACAAAGTAAATTACCCTTTATTTTCATTCCTTTCTTTCCTTTGCCTTTGTTCCTTGGGATGTCTATTTCGTCATCCATGTCATCATCACTGCCTTCGAGGAGTAGTTCTGAAACATAAACAACATGTTAACAAATACTAGCATCCGCTCGCGGTTTGCTTCGAGTGGTTTCATTCATACATTCATTCAAAAAGCTTATTCGTGCTACTAATAAACGCGAAATATCCTTGGATGACAAATTAATTCGATACACTGCCGGTTCACACTCTAGACCTTCAAATATGGTCAATAATCAAGCAGCAATGGACGTATAAAACTTTACAGAATAGTTTTTTTTTGTTTCAGACACTTTTTGAGCGCTGACCAGAAAGCAGATGGCCCACCTGATGTTGATGAGCGGTAACCTCTGCCTTTAACAATGCATTACCTCATAGGTCACGTCCACCTAGGATGCGCCCTGTGGCATTGCATTGCGCCCGGTGAATCATCACTGTAATTTCCTTCGAGGTCTTTGTTTTGAATCGTCCTATAAACTAAATTTAAGACAAGACTTTCCTCCGTAGTCTCCGCAGGGTCCTTCAGTTTTTCGGCCATTTTATTTATTTATTTATTTATTTTATCAGGAAGGAAGGTGGCAATCTTGAAAAGCTGGTGGTCCCTGGTAAATTGCAGGGAAAGAGACCGCGGGGACGGAGCCCCATGCGCTGGAGCGCTTGATTCCAGCGTGAGCGACACCATCGAGGATAGAACCCAATGGAGACATCATCAAAACCAAAGGTCCTACATAGAGGTCACGACCCTCAGCAGTGAGGTTACCTACTAATTAGGGGATAAACTAAATTTACTCCTATTCCAACGACTAAATCTAGAATCTTCTACGGATCTCCTCGTATCTCCTCGTAACTGCCAGATGAGATAAGGGATGCAAAATCAGACGCCGTGTTCAGAAATAAACTGAAACAGTATTTAATAAAAAAAGCATACTATTCGGTCAGTGACTTCGTAGATGATAAATTAAATAAGTTTGTACTTAGCGTATAAATTGTTTTTTTTTTTTTTCTCTTTCTTTATATAAATATAATAATTGTGTACCTCTGTACCTTATTGATAGTATTTGACTTGTAAAATAACATTTTACCAATAAAGTATCTGTATCTGTATCTGTATCTGTATCAGATTCTATCTCGTAGTGAAACTCCGAGCATAGCTCCCTCCATAGCACACTGTATGAGGCCAATAGTTCGCGGCCCCGTCTCAGTGCCGTAAGTCATCACTGGCAACAGGCACTTATTATATACTTTCGTCTCGAGGCTCTGCGGTATCTGTACCGGGTATTGCCTCTTCGTAAGCAAGAGTGTTAAATCATACCTTCATCATCTTCACCAGATAGCGCCGGCTCATCATCATCACCGGCTATGTCCAGTCCACCGTCACTGCCTGTAAAATAATTAATTAATTAATTAATTATTTAAAATTATAGACGAGCAGCTTTCGCTGATGTGCCTATTTCAGAGTGTTGAAATGTCTTAGTTTCACTCGCTGCACTGATTACACTTTAATGTCTCTAATAGAAAAAACTAATTTAATTTTGGAAAATATATTTTTATTTGTTTTATGCATTTATTTTCATTGCCATCTTGTTGGAACAAACGATTTAATGTAATTTTTATTGTTTATGCAAATATTATTGGTTCAAAGCAAAAACTTATTTCAATGGTGCAACCCACGGTGAAAATAGGCCCATTGAAATAGGCTCAGCCTACCCTTTTGGGGGAAAGGGCGAGTGTCTCTGTGTATGTCTATTAGTTCAATGACATTTAATTGCGAGGATTTAATTGGAGGTTGCGGGTTCGATTCCCGCCTCGGAACAAATATTTGTGCGGTATGCAGATATTTGTTCAGGGTGTTCTGGGTATTTTCTATGTATAGTAAAAAATATCTATCTATGTTATTTATATTGTATTAAGTATATCAGTTATCTAGTACCCATAACACAAGCTCTGCTTAGATTGGGGCCAGATAATGTTGTGTAGACTGTCCAGCATTATTTATTTATTTAATTTTGTGAAGTTTTAGTTGTGTTTAGTGTTCAAAGGATGGTATATAGTCAAATGTGCTCGTTGTGGTTTCCAAACAGTTAGGTACTTGTTATTTTTTTTTGCCGTAGTTAAGTTTTACCTCATATGTCACGTCCACCTAGGACGCACCCTATGTGGCATTGCACTGCGCCCGCCACCCTGAGACATAAAGATGAAAAGTCTCATGTGCCTGTAATTTCACAGGCACCCATACCCTTCAAGCCGGAAAACAGCAATGCGAGCACTACTGTTTTGCGGCAGAAATAGGTATGGAGGTAGGACTTCACCGGACGAACTCATTCACAAAAAAGCTCTACTACTACCAGAATCTGGTGAAAAGTGTATACATACCATCATCATCATCATCACCACCGAAATCTCCGCCAGCGTCGTCATCATCTTCATCATCATCATCCTCGCTGCCCATATCAAGGTCCTCATCATCATCCTTGCCCTTCTTATTGCGTCTGAGCTGTTTAGTCTTTTCGATGTCAGCTAAGAAGTCTAATTCTTCGTCTGATGCTCCTGAAATAAATATAATATTCAAATAAGTTTTTGTTTTATAATATATTTGGAAAGTCGTAACCAATCGTAACCGTGTGCTGATCAAAATGAGCCTAAACACGGCCAGTCTACTATTACCCGTCGCGGAGTTCCGCTGTCCACCTTCCGTCTCCATCTTCAGATCAACTCGCTGTCAAAATAGTATTGTATTTTGACGACCTCTTTGGCGCGGCGGTCGAAGGTTCGCCTGTGACGCAGGAGGTTGCGGTTACGATTCCCGCGTCGGAACAAATATTTGTGCGATCTGCAGATATTTGTTCAGGGTGTCTGGGTACTTCCTATGCATAATAAAAAATATCTATCTATGAACTATATTAAGTATATCAGTTATCTAGCACCCATAACACAAGCTCTGCTTAGCTTGGGGCTAGATAATGTTGTGTGAACTGTCCAGCATTATTTATTGTATTGTCATCGGAACTTGACAGGTATGCCTTTCATCTCAATCGGTAGAGGATAACAGCTTTAAAATTCATTTGCAAGATTTGACCCGAACAGATACTTAATACATACAGTGATAGTTAAATAAAAGCATGTACAACAATTTAACTTTGTTATTCCAACAATTTAGCCAATGTCAAGGTTTAATAAATTCAAGTAAAACTAAGACAAGTCATCAAGAGTATCCATTAAATCATAACCCATGTCAAAATGATGGCAGAAAAACCAAGGGTTGGAAGTCAAAATCCACCATTCCGAACAGACACGCAATACACTTATATTTCACTACATCACACATGTGCTATTTATCTAAGTTACACCGGTTAAAATGGCACCAAAACTACACGAAATAACTTCAGTTCAGTTCTTGAACAAGTGGCCTTTGCGGAGTAGACTTAGTTCTTCTGAGAGTAGACCATAATTTCGCCAATGTCATGTTTTAAAACAAGTTCCGCTTTAGCACGAAGGATATTCCGGTATACGGAGAGTGGACGGTGTGCCAATTTAAAAAAAAGCAGCCAAGTGCGAGTCGGACTCGCCCATGAAGGGTTCCGTAGTAGCAAGTAACATAATATAATAATATAAAAGTTCTTGTGGTTTGTTGTAACTTTGATCGATGTTTTAATAATAGTGTATTAACAAAAACTACTTACTAGATCTCGTTCAAACCAATTTTCGGTGGAGGTTTACATCATATATTTTTTTTAGACTTATCATTCTCTTATTTTAGAAGTTACAGGGAGGGGGGGACACATTTTACCACTTTGGAAGTGTCTCTCGCGCAAACTATTCAGTTTAGAAAAAATGATATAGAAAACCTCAATATCATATTGAAAAAATTATATTGAAAACCTCAATATCATTTTTGAAGACCTATCCAAAGACACGTATGGGTTTGATGAAAACAAAAATTGAGTTTCATTTCAAAGTATGGGAACCTCCAAAATTTATTGTTTTTTGACAATTTTTGCGTGAAAATCTTAATGCGGTTCACAGAATACATCTACTTGCCAAGTTTCAACAGCATAGTTCATATAGTTTCGGAAAAAAGTGGCAGTGACATACGGACGGACAGACAGACAGACATGACGAATCGATAAGGGTTCCGTTTGTTTCCATTTGGCTACGGAACCCTAAAAATAACCAAGCAAATGTATACGAAATAACTTCTTCTTCTTATCTTAGGTAATGGCTTCTGTGCATTATTTGCAACAATTTAGCCAATGTCAAGTGATATAATTATTATAGTTTTATAGTCAAGTCGTCAAGAGTCTCCGTCTAGTCCTAACCCAGTTTAAATTGTGGCTGAAAAACTGAGTTTTTACAGGAAAAAATCCACCATTTCGAAAAGACTCGCAATACACTCAAATTTCACTACATCTCACATGTGCCATTTATCCAAGTTACACCGGTTAAAATGCCACTAAAATTACACGAAATAACTCGAAAAAACACATTAAAATGTAATAAAATAAAAATGACGACGTTTCTTTCAAAAATGGCAGATTTTTTCCTAATAAAACGAAACGAAATAACTTACCGTCGTCTTTACCTCCTGTCATGTTGTCAAGATATCTGTCAAAGTCCTCACTGGTGACAGAATCCGCGTCGCTGTTGTCTTCATCATCAGATTGTTTCTCGTTTGCTTCGCGACGTTTTTGAAGGAAACTACAAACACAAGTAATTAATTATGTAAAAATTAAAAAATATCCTATGCTGAACGGCTGAACCGATTTTGGTCAAACAAAGCTAAGAACACTTCCGACAAATACACCTTTCAAACAAAATAAATAAAACAAATCGGTTCATCCGTTCGGGAGCTACGATGGGACAGACACACACACACACACACACACACAGACACGACAAACTTATAACACCCCTACATTTTTCGTCGGGGGTTAATAATAAGTATTCAGTTTTTTTTAAATACTGTTCTGTATATAGAGTGAGGATAGGCAGAGACTCAATGGTCACTTTCCACCGTGAGTTGCACCATCGTGGGAATATAGACGTGACAAGTGGTGAGCTCGTCGCCGCCATTGCTTCCCACAACTAACTCGGCCAATAGTTTTTTTCATATTCCTTAATAGTCTAGCGGCCAGTACAAATTTTATACGAACAAATCTTACTAACAAGTCCGGCTAATCCCTTAGTTGGCTATTACGGCATCCACGGGAGGAGACGGAGGGGTCTATTCTTAGGCCGGACACACCACGGTCAATTATATTTAATTGCCTTATTTTTTATATCTGTGTTATTGTTTTTGTTTTAGTTTTTTATTTTATGATGTTTTCTTTTGCGTGTTGCATGTGTGTGTCTTTGATTGTTTAGTCATAAATAAACGTTTCTTTCTTTCTTTCTTTCTTCCTTTAATTATTTTATATGCAATTATATGACTATTTTTGATTACGAGAATTGGGTTCCAGTTCAGCTCGCTGTCACCACAATATTGTATTGTCATCGGAACTTGACAGGTATGCAAAATAGGAACGAGATGAATCTTATTGTAAGATTTGAACCATACTAACAAAAATACATGATTATATATAGATAAACGTGGTGTGTCCGGCCCAAGAATAGACCCTTCCATCTCCTCCCGTGGATGTCGTAAAAGCCGACTAAGGGATTACGGACTTGTCGGTATGATTCGTTGATATAAGAAGTGTCCTGGCTGCTATTAGTTAGCTTATTATGGAATGGAATGTGCTGGAAGAAAGCGTTAGCAGAGTCAGTCGTGGGAAGCAATGGCAGCGATGAGCTCACCACTTGTCACGTCTATATTCCACGATGGTGCAACCCAGTGTGAAAAGATGCCTATTGAGGCTTTGCCTAGCCCCCTTCGGGGAAAAAGGCGTGTGTTTGTATGTATATACAGATAAAACTCGTAAATACTCACTCATATAAAAACCGCTCATCAACTGGTATTTTCTTGGCGTCTTCATTCAGATATGAAGACGAGTTGACTGCTATACTCTTTAGACCTGTAATTCCATATTATAATTTAAAGTTAATGGTGCATTTCCATGCTTGCCAAGGCACCGCAATCGTCCACAAGCCCCAAACGTCCACAAATCTCGCTTGATCATTTGGAAGTTGCTTACACGCTTGTAATGCGTCAGTGTCCAAGCACGGCGGACACCGAACTTGTATCGGCTATTGCGTTTGGCGTCACGAGATCACAGCGGCCACTAAGCGCGCGCTAACGTGTGAACGCGTCGCAAGCGCTTGCCGCAAGCGCCTTTTGATCTGTGTTAAAAAACCGACACTAGAACGGATCGGCGACAAGCGTCTACATGAGTACGCAAGCCAAGCCAAACGCCCTCTTTAAACGCTCGTGCTTGCGGACACTTGCCGAGCCTTGGCAAGCATGGAAAGGCACCATGAGAGTCTCTCCTCCTTGAATTGTGCTAGCGAGACTCGCCTCAATTAAGGTAGCACAGAGTGCTTGCACACATGTGCTAAAGAGGCCTCGCACGATCCTCGCGAAAAATGTGCTACCCAAAAGTAGTTCAAAAGGTTTTTTAATTTTTTATACTACTGAATGACGGAAAAGCAGATGGCCCACATGATGTTAAGCGGTAACCTCTGCCTATGAACAGTGCATTACCTCATAAGTCACGTCCACCTAGGACGCACCCTATGTGGCATTGCACTGCGCCCGCCACCCTGAGACATAAAGATGAAAAGTCTCATGTGCCTGTAATTTCTCCGCCACCCTTACCCTTTAAACCGGAACACAGCAATGCGAGCACTACTGCTTTGCGTACAAATGGTAGTGTTCTGCAAAGTTCACGAGCAACTCGCACCAGTACCCGGATTGTAGTCCCTTATGTTTGGGTGGCAAGACCAAGACCTACCGCATCTGTTCCTGGCCTCGGCCAGGTAAAGTGCGCTGCCGCGTATATACGTAAGGTTGGTCGAGCAGCCACTTTTAACACGTATAGATGATGAAGGTTTGAACAAATACCTTTGGCTGAATAATTCTTCCTGGCCGCAAACTTAGGATGCGATCCCCGGACCTTCTTGACCCCGTCCACCTCCTGGTTCTCAGTGCGCTTCTTGGGGTTCTTGAACACGAACCGGTCCAGGAAACGGATGCAGGCAAAGTCCTTCAGCGGGTCACCGGAATACTGGATTATTTGCTCTGTGGAGATAAAGAATATATAAAAAGGTTGTCCGGCAGAGATCGCTTATAGCGAAGACCGCCCATTGTACTTCCGTGTTTAGTTTAATATTAATTCTTAATTAGCTTATTTTCTGTGTTGTGCAATAAAGTGTTTTCTATCTATCTATCTATATACAAGAATTATTCTTAGCACGAAGTTCTAGAAGGCACCTATTCACTCTAGCCTTGAAGATACTCAGATTATAGTTTTCAGGAAAGACAGACGACGGTAGTGTATTCCACTCCTTAGCAGTTCGCATTATAAAGGTGGAACCGAAACTTTGTGCGAATTGCGGTTATACTCATGGGGTAAGGATGGTACCGAGCCGTGCGCCTACTTGTCCTATGATGAAAAAGCATATGGTGGGATCAGATCATGTAGGTCCTGGCCTCCTGGGCACATTCCCCGAAATGTATGTCCTTAAGTCTGAGGAGAGACTTTGCCTCTCTGCGTGTTCTACCGTTTGTATAATGGGTTTTGTTCCGAGGAATTGTTTGACATGATGCCAACAGCAACCTTTTTTCACCGCACCGCTCGCCATCGGCAGAGGATTCATCCGCACACCTTAGAGCCAGGGTGGTCCCGGACTGTGCGCTTTCAGAGGAACTTCCTCCCGCGAACACTCAGGCTGTATGATAAGGTTTTCTTTAATTACTACAGTATGGGGTTCTTCAAAAGGGGTGTTTGGAAATTTTTCAAGGGTCGGCAACGCGCGTGTGATGCCTCTGGTATTGCAGGCGTCCATAGGCTGCGGTAACCGCTTACCAACAGGTGGGCTGTATGCTTGTTTGCTACCTTGGTAGTACACAAAAAAACGTGTCGAAAGGCATGCGACTTTATACCGGTGCTCGAGACTCTGGATCTTAGTCTGTGCCAGTTCTCTCCTATAAGCCTGGAAGCTCTGCGTTCGATCAAACATAGACTAACTAAACACAATAGACTGCCAAACTCATACAAGAAAACATGCATCGATAAATGATTGCCTACAATGACGCTAGATGTCGCCGAGTGTTTTGAATGTGCTATAAATGATTGTAATGCTTTTTACATGTATCTATAGACCATAGTTCCAAAATTAAAAAATAAAATATAAATTTAAATGTTTATTTTTAAAGAATTAAAAGATATTAAGTAATTGGTTTAAAATGCTGGTTGAATGATTCCCAGGCTATTTGCTAGCGCCATCTATAAATAGCCTGGAATTTGTCCTTTAATGAGTCACAAAATTTTGTTCTATGTAGCGGTCTATTGTGTTTAGTTAGTCTATGGATCAAGGCAGGCAGCATGTACTATTGACTTGTACTATGTATTTCGTCTCTCGACACTCACGGTTAATGAGTTTCTCTGCGAACAGCTTCACAGTGGGGTGGTAGTGTTCCACGATGGTGACCAGCTCCACATACGCTGAGCACTGTGCGCCTGCGTACGCGGGGTTGCGAGCCGTGGGGTTGTATTCCGTTATTTCCTGAAATACATTTATTACACGCTTTTATTTAACTTGTACATACATTGTTGGTACATCTGCTTGTAGCGCCATTCACGTCGTTACAAAAAGAAAAAAAAACAGTGGATCTATTGTGGGATCAGGACTATGTATCCCACACTAGGTACCCCTGTATCGTGTGTATCAGGGACTACCACTACCATGATACCACACACAGACACGGAACTAATATATGCAGATCATACAAAAATTAGTCACGCAGCGGGAATTAATCACGGAGTTGGCACGAAGCTGTCATTTCGCAACAGTTCACTCGGTGTTACAGTATGGTGCTGAGTTATGGGGGCGCACTGCAAACTGGGAGCGTGCCTTCAGGATGCAAAAACGAGCCGTACGCACCTTAGTTAATATACGACGTGACGTCTCTGTTAGACCACATTTTAAAGAACTAGGCATACTTACACTGCCCTGCATTGTGATAATGCAAGTGGCGATGTATGTCCGGTCAAACCTAGGAGGGTTCAAAAAGAACGGCCGGCGTCATCCACTCGTACGGGACGCGGGACGCAGGGAAGCTCGCGACTATCGGCCGCTCCCTCACGAAGTCCACAATGTTAACTCACGTAATGGGTCCGGCAGTGTACAACAAACTACCAGACTCTCTCACATCTGATGGCAGTTTATCCAGTTTTAAGTTCCGTCTGAAACGTTGGCTTATCGAGCAGAATTTATATTCTGTGAGCGAACTACTCGAAACAAGGTTACTTGTGTAGTCAATGTTAGTGATGGTAATTGTTTTGTCTTGTACCTACCTTGACTTTATATTATTTAATGCTTTATAATAGTAATTTTTTTTTTTTTTTTTAAACATTGATTGACCTTTGTTCATGTAAATTTATTTAGCGAATAAATTGTATTTCTGTAATCCCGCACCTCTCGTATCTCCGCCTGCTACTCGTCCGGCGCGCCACAGAGGTCGTCATTAACCTACCCGGTCCATATTGACAGATTTCTTAAGTTGAATCTTGGCCTCCAGGGTCTTCTCCTTGTCGTCCTCTTGTCCCTCCGCCTTCAGCCGCGCGTGGTACCAGCCCGCCGCGGCGGCCGCTCGCCTCTTCTTGGGCTTGATGTTCCCTTCGCTGTCGATCTTGAGGTCTATGTAGTTTTCTTCGTCATCTAGAAAAGTGGTTTTTTTTTTTTATTTTTTTTTTATACAAGCTTTTATAATATAGGTGATCGGAACCGCTTATCAAAATTAACTTAAACACGGTCTACTATTATCAATCGAGGAGTTTCTTTGTTCCTTTGACAACCTCTGTGGCGCGGCGGGCGAAGCTTGGCCTGCGACGCAGAAGGTTGCGGGTTCGATTCCCGCCTCGGAACAAATATTTATGCGATTGCAGATATTTGTTCAGGGTGTTCTGGGTATTTTCTATGTATAATATAAAATATCTATCTATGTAATATATTGTATTAAGTATATCAGTTATCTAGTACCCATAACACAAGCTCTGCTTAGCTTGGGGCTAGATAATGTTGTTTGAACTGTCCAGCATTATTTATTTATTTATTTATTGGTCCACCTTCCGTTTCCATCATCAGATCAGCTCGCTGTCACCATAATATTGTATTGTCATCCGAACTTGACAGGTATGCCAAATTTCAGCTCAATCGGTCGTGGTTAACTGGTACAAAATTCAGTTTTAATATTTGTCCCACACTAACATACTGACAGGTCAAGTAAAATAAAATTGCAAAAATTGGAAATAGAACTGAAAGTAGAAAATGTTAAGGATTATATATGCAATAAATATATAAGGAACGATTTTATAGAATACTGTACAGACATAGCTAATATAGTAATAAGAAGAAATAAAGATGTATAAATTTGCTGAACACTTATATTATAGAATATAAAGGAATCAGCAATAACAGTCATTTCAGTAAAAAATATGTATCAAATAGATAAAGATATAAAATGTATGTTGTATCTTTGTGTATTATCTTTGTATCTTTATGTATTTTCTGTTATTATAAGAAAAATATGAAAAATTGTATAAGAAATAAGAATAAGAAAATTTACCACCTTTTTCAGAACTTGCAAGCCCTGTAAATTGTTAAAATTATGATTAATAAATAGCTTTAATAAATTGTAAATATATAAAATTAGTAACTCTAACATTTAAGGATATAAAAATGAACGAGATATAAGTACCCTGTAACCCAAATTAGGACCGCTTAGTACCCAATATAAAACTGTCTTCTAAAGTTATGTAATAAAATAGAAACTAAGTGGTAGTAATTGACTTCTGTTTAAATTGTATAAGAATGATGTTAGCCTTTATAGGCACTTATTATCCCAATGGATACGGTTTTACCAATAAAGAATCCCGTCTTAAACCCTTCCGATGAATAAAGACTCTGATAAAGTCAGAGGTGTGTTAGAAGAAAAAAAAAAAAAAAAAAAAAGTTAAATAAAAGCTTGTAAACTCACCCATCAACAGATCCTTCTTATCTCCCTTTAACAAATCGACCTTCTGTTCTTTAACCTCTTGTGGTTCATCTTTATCTTCTGCTTTGGAGACATCTTCTTGAGAGTCTGTGGTGGTATCTAGGGTAGTGTTTCCTTCTTTATCGTCCTTGATCTCTTTAGGTGCTTCCGACTTCACTTCCTATTACAGAAAGATGGACTTAAATGTAAGAATGAGTTATGAAAGCTTTTGAGTCTCAACAGACTTAAAAGTCTCCGATGTTGCAGAGTCTCGGCTTAGCAACATCGAGGGCCTTGGACGAAGGGGGAGATATAGAGATTCGACGACGTCTGTGGCGCGGCTGGCGATGGTTCGCCTGCGACGCAGGAGGTTGCAGGTTCGATTCCCGCCTCGGAACAAATATTTGTGCATTAGTAGTAGTAGAGCTTTTTTGTGAAAGAGTTCGTCCGGGGAAGTACTACCACCATACCTATTTCTGCCGCAAAGCAGTAGTGCTCGCATTGCTGTGTTCCGGTTTGAAGGGTAAGGGTGCCGGTGAAATTACAGGCACATGAGACTTTTCATCTATGTCTCAGGTTGGCGGGCGCAGTGCAATGCCACATAGGGCGCGGCCTAGGTGGACGTGACATATGTGAGAATGCACTGTTCATAGGCAGAGGTTACCGCTTAACATCAGGTGGGCCATCTGCTTGTTCAGACATTCAAGTAGCATAAAAAAAAAAAAAAAAAAAAAAAAAACTGCAGATATTTGTTCAGGGTGTTCTGGATGTTTTCTATGCATAATAAAAAAATACTATTTATGTAATGTATTGTATTACGTATATCAGTTAACGAGTACCATAGACGTGACGCGTGGCGAGCTCTTCGCCGCCATTGCTTCCCACGACTGACTCGGCTAACGCTTTCTTCCAGTAATAACACATTCCATAATAAGCTAGCAGCCAGGACAAATCTTAAACCAACTTTTTTTTGTATACTACTGGATAACGGAACAATCAGATGGCCCTACTGATGTTAAGCGGTAACCTCTGCCTATGAAGAGTGCATTACCTCATAGGTCACGTCCACCTAGGACGCACCCTATGTGGCATTGCACTGCGCCCGCCACCCAACTAATCTTATCAACAAGTTCGGGTAATAGGACTAAATAGGTAGGAGTGAAACAGAGGTAAAAATCACTATAAGAAGGAGTGCAACATAGGGTAACAAGAGTAAGAGTGAAAAGGGGGTAAAAAAGGGTGTAATAAACATGTCTTACCTTTTTAACCTTACTTTGCTCCCAAACCAGTTTAACAGCGTCTTTCTTATCGCCATCTTTTAACACTTGCGATATCAAGAACAACAGGCCGCAACACTGTTCGGGCGGCATGTAGGCACACAGCTGTAGGAGCCGCTTAACGAACGCTATGATGCGGTTAATGTTGTCGTCCCGCTTCAACGACTTGTATATGAGCGAGAAGAACAGAGCCGAGTGGTTTGTCGTGAAGATGTCCACGTTTGTTAGTTTCTTGTAGAGGGCGGTGTAGTAGCTAAAATAAAAAATAAACCTTATAATAGTCGCATTATCATTGCAATTCTAAAAGGGATCATACAGTACTATAATTTAAAGTAGATGCCTCGCCAGTCGTCATTTGTGTCTGTCCCTTTTTCACTCACTTTCAATAATATTTCTGTTTCGAAAAGCCGATGTTTGCCGACGCTGTGGCGGATTTGTCCTAAGGCCCAATAGGCCCGGGCCCAGGGCGGCCAGATATTAAGGGCGGCCAATCTTGACAAAAAAATCACAGATGATAATAAGAAATAGTGCCATTCCGAGGGTGTCATAATCTAGTGATTAAAACCTCTTAAATAAATAATGACTTAAAAAAAAAACTAAGGGCTCGCACATTTCGATAAAAGTTGGCAATAAAGTAGGTACCTAAATTAATTATAAAGTCTATTATGATGGGTGCTGAGAAAGGGGCGGCTGGTACTTACTACATGGCCTGGGGCCTAGGGCGGCCAAGACTGCAAATCAGCCACTGTGCCGACGCGTCTTACTTTTGTAGAAATACTGTAAATGCCTTAATAAGTAATAAGAAATATCTTTATTTCAGGCTTAATGGAAAATGTACTAAACCTAAACATACATACATACATACATACATAGACACACGCCTTTTTCCCCGAAGGGGTAGGCAGAGCCTCAATAGGCCTCTTTTCACAGTTGGTTGCACCATCGAAACCTAAACAATAAGCCCAAAACAACATAAATACTTAAAAACTAACATACATACATAAAAATACTTTTATTTCAATGCACACGTGTCGATGGCTACGTATGACGCATCAGCATATCAGCGACGCATCAGCTAGAGCTTCGTCAATGTCATAGTAAGATTTGAATAGTAAAAAAAAACCAACTTCAAATTTTAATTTCTAATGTCCAAGGGCAATTTATTAAAAAGATTTATGCTTACGCATAAAAAGCTATTAGCGACTATAGCTAGTCTGTGTTTTGGAACAACTATATTGTATGTATGTATTCATCATCAGCCCACAATAGTCCACTGCTGGACATAGGCCTCACCCAATACGCGCCCCTGAGCCCGGTGTTCGGCTCTTCTCATCCACTTTCTGCCGCCGCCTTTCGTAGGGCATCGCTCCACCTAGCCAGAGGGCGCCCCACGCTACGTTTGTCAAGACGCGGTCTCCACTCAAGAACTCGCTTACCCCAATGGTTGTCGGTTCTTCGACATATATTTTATACTTTTTTTGTATACTACTTGAATGACGGAACAAGCAGGTGG
The DNA here is from genome assembly GCA_932527175.1 of Operophtera brumata. Classification (NCBI taxonomy): domain Eukaryota; kingdom Metazoa; phylum Arthropoda; class Insecta; order Lepidoptera; family Geometridae; genus Operophtera; species Operophtera brumata. Next base: position 47,517,180 of record OW052227.1, read on the forward strand.
CCCACCTGATGCTAAACGGTAACCTCTGCCTATGAACAGTGCATTACCTCATAGGTCACGTCCACCTAGGACGCACCCTATGTGGCATTGCACTGCGCCCGCCACCCTGAGACATAAAGATGAAAAGTCTCATGTGCCTGTAATTTCACCAGCACCCATACCTTTCAAACCGGAACACAGCAATGCGAGCACTACTGCTTTGCGGCAGAAATAGGTATGGTGGTAGTACTTCCCCGGACGAACTCTTTCACAAAAAAGCTCTACTACTACTACTATGACCAGCCCTTTGCCACTTCAGCTTGCTAATCCGGTATGTACTTCCCCGGACGAACTCTTTTACAAAAAAGCTCTACTACTACTACTATGACCAGCCCTTTGCCACTTCAGCTTGCTAATCTGGTATGTACTTCCCCGGACGAACTCTTTCACAAAAAAGCTCTACTACTACTACTATGACCAGCCCTTTGCCACTTCAGCTTGCTAATCTATGTATGTATATATATATGTATGGTATTGGTAGTTACCGATCAGAGCTCCCCTTAGACGAGTCACAGATATGAAACAGCAGAGACAGAGCATGTATGGCCACGTTGAGACTCGTCAGGTGGACCAGCTTGTAGATAGCGTCGATGTGTTCCGGCGTCTCCTGCAACCGCTCCTTGTCAGCGAAGGGGTAGGCACGTTTCACACCTGTCAGGATTGCTGACATTAGGCGGGAGTCGATGTCACCCTGGAATTGCATAAAATAACAATTATAATTGAAGGGTGTATGAATCTGCCATTTTTGAAAGAAACGTCGTCGCTTTTATTTTATAAAATTTTTGTGTTTTTTTTCGAGTTATTTCGTGTAAATCTAGTGGCATTTTAACCGGTGTAACTTGGATATATGGCACATGTGTGATGTAGTGAAATTTAAGTGTATTGCGTGTCTTTTGGAAATGGTGAATTTTCCTCTGTAAAAACTCAGTTTTTCTGCCACTATTTAAACTGGGTTAGGACTTGACGGAGACTCTTGACGACTTGACTATAAAAATATATAATTATATCACTTGACATTGGCTAAATTGTTGAAAATAACGCACAGAAGCCATTACCTAAAATAAGACGAATTAGTTTTTTTTTTTTTTTTGACCCCGATCTCACCTGTTAGTAAGTGACGATGTGGCCGAAGATGGAGCACAAAGGTCTAGAAGGCACCTATTCACTCTAGCCTGATTATAGTTTTCAGGAAAGACAGACGACGAAATAAACAATGCTGGACAGTTCACACAAAATTATCTAGCCCCAAGCTAAGCAGAGCTTGTGTTATGGGTACTAGATAAGTGATATACTTAATACAATACATTGCATAGATGACAAGTGGAAATCCGTGGTCTCTGCCTACCCCTCCGGGAAACGGGCGTGAGTTTATGTATGTACAGTGGTGGCCATATAATTAAGAACGCTGATATAAAGGGAAGATTTTTTCCAACTAAGATGCAAAACTAATTGTATGCATTTGTTTTTATTTCTCTCGGTATCGTAAAACATTTCCATATTACCACTGTATTCATTGATACACATGATTGGCTAAAAATCAATAGGCAAACTTTTTACACTACTTTTAAACAAAGTATTCCTTATTACTGGCTGGTCACGTAATTAAGAACGCTAAGTAGTTTATACCTTTATTCTAATTTAAATAGAGAACACTCAGTCGATTTGTTACTGTTTGTATAATTTTGGCGCCATTACGTACTGTAAAAGATTAAAGGTGATTGCTTCTTTAGAAAAAACAATGGGAAAAAATAAAAGTTGTGATAAATCTACAAGGGAAGTAATAATAAAACTTCGCCGGAAGAATTGGTCTTATAAAAGATAGCCGACCATCTGCAATGTTCAAAAACGATGATTTTCCACGCTGTAAAGCATTTTGCTACGTATCAAACTACTTCGAATGTTCCACGTGTACCTAAACAGAGAAAAACAACTCCTCGAGATGACCGAAACATCGTTCGTATGGCAAAACAAAATCCTTTTAAAGGGTCCAATGAGCTTAGAAAAGAATATTTTGGTGAAAACAACCCTTCAGCAATCTCAGCACGCACTATTCGAAGACGTTTGGTAGAAGAAAAATTGCACGGTAGGATAGCAAGAAAGGTACCCATGTTAAAACTTTGCCACAGGCAAGCCCGGCTTGCATTTGCGAGAAAGTATGAAAACTGGACTGTGCAACAGTGGAAAAATGTACTTTTTTCTGACGAGACGAAAATAAACAGAGTATGTTCTGATGGAAAACGATATGTACGACGTCCCCCGAATACAGCATTCGACCCAAAGTACACGAAAGTTACATTAAAGCACGGTGGTGGAAATGTGAAAATTTGGGGTTGCTTTTCTGGACATGGTGTAGGACCTGTAAAGTTGATAGAAGGTAACATGGATCAGTTCCAATACAAAAATATACTGGAAGAAACAATGTTACCATACGCTGAAGACGTTCTACCGGTCATTTGGACATTCCAGCATGACAATGATCCAAAGCACACTGCACGCACCGTAAAGGAATTTCTTACAGCGCAATTAGTTTCTGTCTTAGACTGGCCTGCTAACAGTCCAGATCTAAACCCAATAGAGAATCTGTGGTTTGAAGTAAAGAAAAAGGTTTCAAATACAAAGTGTGGAAATTTAAGAGAGCTGTATGACGTTTTTTTAGAAGAATGGAACTCTATTTCTCTTGCGAAATGTCAAAAATTAATAGAGTCAATGCCTCGCCGGTGTAAAGCTGTAATTAAAAGCCGTGGATATGCTATTAACTATTAATTTTAGTTAAATATTTATTAAATTTCTTTTTATGTTTCCTGTGCTACATAATATTGTGATTTTTTAAATCTGAGTGTCATACAAAACAATTCCCGAGCAGTTAAATAAATCGTTCTTAATTATTTGTCCAGTTTCAATACTATTGGAATGTGTTACTTTGATAAAATCAATAAAATGGGCAAAAAATAGTTAGCGAATTCATACTTTATTCTTAAGTCAGGTTGCTCTATTAATGTGACTATTATATAACATAACTAGTTGCTTCTCAGAAGGTACACATCTCTGTGTATGATACGATTTAAATAAAAAACTTGTAGAACTTCAAATCGTTCTTAATTATATGACCACAACTGTATGTATGTGCATAGATACATATGTTTTATTATACATAGAGAATAACCAGAACACGCTAAACAAATATCTGCAGATCGTACAAATATTCGTGCCGAGGCGGGAATCAAACCCGTAACTTTTTAGTTAAAAAGTTCATACGGGAAAGTACTACCATACCTATTTCTGCCGTTAAGCAGTAGTGCTCACATTGCTGTGCTCCGGTTTGAAGGGTATGGGTGCCGGTGAAATTACAGGCACATGAGACTTTTCATTTTTATGTCGCAGGGTGGCGGGCGCAGTGCAATGCCACATAGGGCGCGTCCTAGGTGGTCGTGACCTATTAGGTAATGCACTGTTCATAGGCAGAGGTTACCGCTTAACATCAGGTGGGCAATACGCTTGTTCAGTCGTTCAATCACATCACGCTCCCTCTGGTGGTAGAAAGGAGAGGGGCAGCGGAGTGGGGAATCGACAAATCAGGTACCAGGAAGTGACGCGTGACTAGAGAAATAGAGTTGCCACTCTCAAACATATATAAATATGCTTCGAATAAGGTATTACGCTTAATAAAAACGCTGTCATTAAAAAAAACTCACCTTTTTGATAGCAGCCTTGAAGAATGAGAAGTATATCCTGATCAGATTCTCAGCGATCTTAGAGTCGTCCTTTCCCAAGTAGAATTGGTTCAGGAAACAGACTCCATAGTACTGCGCCCGAGATGATATATTTGCTCTGAAAAATACTTACTTATAACTTTTGAAACTATCATGGTTGTGTACATACTTTTCACTAGAAACGGGATATTTACCATGATACTTGAGTTTTATTTGTTCCCGATATTTCGGCACAGTTGCATGCGCCATGATCACGGGAGAACTAACTAAAAGACTTTAAATAAATAAATAATTCTGGACAGTTTACACAACATTATCTAGCCCCAAGCTAAGCAGAGCTTGTGTTATGGGTACTAGATAACTGATATACTTAATACAATATATAACAGATAGATATTTTTTATTATACATAGAAAATACACAGAACACCCTGAACAAATATCTGCATATCGCACGAATATTAGTTCCGAGGCGGGAATCGAACCCGCAACCTCCGGCGTCGCAGGCGAACGTTCGCCCGCCCCGCCACAGAGGTCGTTGCGAGTAGATGTTATTGGCAGATATATCGATCTACCCTCTTTCTCACCGATGGCAGTGGTATCGTTCGTAATAAGAGTGAGAAAGAGGGTAGATCGATATATCTTTCAATAACATCTACTCGCAAAGACTTTAGTTAGTTCTCCCGTGATCATGGCGCATGCAACTGTGCCGAAATATCGGGAAAAAATAAAAATCAAGAATCATGGTAAATATCCCGTTTCTAGTGGAAAGTAAATACTTACATATACATAAAAGAGAGACATGTGTTCGGTTTTGATGATATCTGGTGTGTAAGATATAAGATATTTATTTGCATAAATATGTGTAAAAATTTGTTCTTATAAAAGTAATTAATTTTGTATAAATTAAAAAACCCCCAATGCTGAACGGCTTAACCGATTTTGATCAAACAAAGCTAAGAACACTCCCGACAAATACACCTTTAAAAAAAAAAAAACTAAATCTGTTCATCCGTTCGGGAGCTACGATGGGACAGACAGACACACACACGCACACACACACACACACACACACACACCTACACACACACAGAGAGACACGTCAAACTTATAACACCCCTTCGTTTTTCGTCGGGGGTTAAAAGTAAAGAGCACTTATGACTTATTTGCCCTCTGCAGGCATCGCAAATTTTTTTGAGGACGTAAACTGCTAACATTACAAAGTTACTTGATACATTCATCAAGTTGGACCCTGGGAGAGGGGGGAGGGGTGCAGTAGGGGAGGAGGAGTCTGCTTTTTATCCCAGCACCACACAAGCGAAACCGTAGGCAAAAGGCTAGGAAGTTATATAAAAGCTCAATAAATACCTGAACAACATTTTCTCAATTTCAGCGAGAACCACGGACTTCATGTTGGGATGGTTGTACAGCAGTTGGCACAGGTTGTACACCACTTTAGAAGCGACGGCCTGGCTCGGGTCACCGAGCTTGTTTATAATGTTGGTCAGCAACATCTGTCATAAAATACAATTAAAAATAATGAAAATAGTAGTATTTTTTAAATGTATTTATTTTGTTTATCCTACGTGAAAAACACTGTGTTTTTACAGCTCACTATGGTGCAATTAGGCATTTTTCTATTAACATCCGACAGGGTGTGGTGTGTCTGGCCTAAGAATAAACTACTCAGTCTACTCCCGTGGATGTCGTAAAAGCCGACTAAAGGATTACTCGGACTTGTTGATAGGATTCGTTGGTATAAGATTTGTCCTGGCTGCTAGCTTATTATGGAATGCGTTATTACTGGAAGAAAGCGTTAGCAGAGTCAGTCGTGGGAAGCAATGACGGCGATGAACTCACCACTTGGCACGTCTATATTCCACGATGGTGCAACCCACTGTGAAAAGAGGCCCATTGAGGCTCTGCCTACCCCCGTTCGGGGAAAAAAACGCGTGTCAATGTATGTATATATGTGCTATCGCGAAGACGGCCGAGAGCGAACTGATTTGCGGTTTGCTAATAGGTACATTGCGCAAGCTGTCGGACAGGCGAAGTGACTCGCAAAGTAGGTGCACTTGCGGTGTCTATCTTGATATATGGTCTGCGGCTATAGGCTAGTTGTATACCTACCGGTACAACGCGAGACAAGTTTTGTTAGTAGTAGAGCTTTTTTTTGATGAGTTCGTCCGGGGTACTACCACCATACCTATTTCTGCCGCAAAACAGTAGTGCTCGCGTTGCTGTGTTCCGGTTTGAAGAGTATCGCCGGTGAAATTACAGGCACATGAGACTTTTCATCTGTGGCGGGCGCAGTGCAATGCCACGTAGGGCGCGTCCTAGGTGGACGTGACCTATGAGGTAATGCACTGTTCATAGGCAGAGGTTACCGCTTAACATCAGGTGGGCTATCTGCTTGTTCCGTCATTCAAGTAGTATAAAAAAAAAAAGAGCCTCATTGAGCCTCTTCACTGTGGGTTGCACCATAGTGGGAAATAGACGTGACAAGTGGTGAGCTCATCGCCGCCATTGCTTCCCACGACTGACTGCTTACGCTTTCTTCCAGTAATAACGCATTCCTTAAATAAGCTAGCAGCCAGGACAAATCTTATACCAAGGAATCCCACAAACAAGTCTGGGTATCGTAGCTGCTATCAATTCAATTCAATTCATTTATTTCAGGCAACAGTGAAAAATGTACATTGTACCTAGACAAAGGCCCATAGTAATATATACCTTACAACTAACATACATATAAAGATATTTATAACTTAATCTATAACACACGTGTGATCGCCGACGCGTCGCAGCCCAGGGGATCACGTGACAGACGGCCCTTGAACCGCCGGAACCTTACCCCTTTCGGCCAGAAGTCAGGGCTCAAGTAGATCTTCAGATCTTCGGTAGGGACCCTCACCATAAATGAGCTAAAGCCCACATTATGACGAGCGTCCAACTTCATGACCCCACTCCGACTTTCCTCTTGATGTACTCCACTTCTGCGGCTATATTTACCTTTTCCCGTTCAGGATGGTGCATCAGGAGGTAGGACATGGAACTGACTGCCTTTTCCTTGTTCGCGTCGACCGAATCATGCGCGAACTTGTTCAGAGCTTCCACGTACGCTGGAACATTTATAGCATACCTGTCATCACGGTGGTTCTTTCGATACACGGTCTTACGTATTACATTGACGAATCAAATGGCAGTTTCCTCCCGTGGATGTCGTAAACGCCGACTAAGGGATTACACCAGGGGATGGGCAGTAGCGTGAGTACTGAACACCGATACTGCGTTCACCATTTGTCCCGCAGCGGGAATCGAAACTGCACCTCTCGTGACACAGACGGCTACTCGCCCGCCGCGCCACGAGGTCGAGGTATTGGAACACTCCTACAAAGCACAAGTTAGGCCGCACGTATAATACTGTTCCCATCTATGACATGGGGCACCCAAGTACCAGCTGCTTCGTTTTAACTACAGAGAAGAGCCATTAGAATCATCGGCGACCCCAAGCGAACGTTTCAGTTCTACCTTTATAATGCGAACTGCTAAGGAGTGGAATGCACTACCGTCGTCTGTCTTTCCTGAAAGCTATAATCTGGGTCTCTTCAAGGCTAGAGTGAATAGGTGCCTTCTAGACCTTTGTGCTCCATCTTCGGCCACATCGTCACTTACCAACAGGTGAGAACGTGGTCAAAAAAAGGTCTATCATTGTTAAAAAAAAAAAACTCTAGATCACCTTAGCCAATGCAGAGCCATTGGATCTCTTTGCGTGTTCTACAACCTCTACAACGGGGAGTGCTCTGACGAGATTTTCGATCTCATCCCGGCATCGAGATTTTACCATCGTTCTTCCCGGCACCGTGACAAAGCTCATCCTCACATCATTGAACCCTGGGTTTCTCGAACGACTCGTTTCTCGAGATCATTTCTTCTCCATACCTACAAACTATGGAATGAGCTTCCATCTGAGGTTTTCCCGCTTGGTTACGACATGTGTCGCTTCAAGAAAAATGTTCATAAATTCCTTCAGGGTCGGCAGCGCATCGACAATACCTCCGGTGTTGCCAGTGTCTATAAGCGACGGTGACCACTTTATATCAGGTGGGCCGTATGATAGTTTGTCTACTGGTTTCATAAAAATAAAGTCCTAGCTTACTTCCATAGAGTTCTTTAAGCTGGTCCTCGAAGTACCACAGCTTGAGTATGTTCCGGCGGGCCTGCTTGTTGCCTGAGGACATGGAGTCGATGTGGCCCAGGGGGTGTTGCGTGAACGTGCGCAGCTTCACGTCGGGGATCAGCAGGTCAGATATTAGCAGCTCAGATAGTGCATCTGTGGATCAAGATCAACATCGACATCAAAAAAGGAGGCTGTCAGCTCTTTGACTTTTTGTTATACTAGGTACTTGGAATGACGGCTTTCATATTTAATTTTGTTTTGTGTCAAGTATTGTCCGTGACGTCACCAAATGGCTCTGTCGGAAGACCAGCGTTGGTTGTAACATCTTTACAACTGGCTCATGCGGAGACAGAGACCATTTTGTGACTCAATGCAAAAATTTGTTAACTTTGTCTTCTATTTTATTTTAGTTTAGTTTGAGTTTTTGATTGAGTTTCAAATAAAGTATTTTCTTCTTTCTTCTTCTTTCTTTCTTCATTTCAATACAAAAAAAACAGGGGTCTCCCCCCCCCCCAAGAGTTCGTCAACCAAGAACTAAAACCCAATTTATTGTAATTTTTTGGTAATTAATCAACTTACAAATTTGAAATGGTACGAAGTATTATGTAAATCATATTAAGAAAATTAAACAGACTTGTGCGAGTGAGACTCCCGACTTGAGGGTTCCGATCCGTAAATTATTTCTAAATCGTGAGAGCCCGTTTGCAGTTTCAACCACTTCTTCCTACAAGCTTCACCGAGCCATTTTATGAGTAAAAAATCGAAATTCCAAAAATTAGACATTTCCTTTACTTGTGTCATAAACTAACGGAAATACTTCTAGTACATACTTTATTATTTTTCAAGTGTAAACAACACTTTATAGTCAAAGTCAAAGTCAAAAGTATTTTATTCATTGAAATCACAAGGATAATTTTGAATCGTCTTAAAAAAATAAATTTACATTTACTCCTGTTCCAACGCAACCAGACCTAGAAGAATCAGGCAACAAACACGGTCTGTTTTTCTTTTGATGATCCTTCTTACTACTAGGTGGGGAGCGCCTGTATGGTGCCTCGAGAACAAGTTGAAGCTGATTCAAGGAAAAAAGGAAAAAAGGAACATAGATAACATTTAATTTAAATGTAACCCAAAAATTTCGTTCCAGCGGGACTCGAACCCGCACCCTCGCCTGTGATCGGCGATGCCTCTACCAATTCGGCAATAGAACGAGCTATGACGCTGGAGACGAAATTTGTGGGCACTATCAACTCGGCTATAGCGCCGATGGGAGCCATCTACAGGTGTTTCATTAGAAACCTTCTGTTCAAAGTCCGAAATTAGTTCGAAACATTGACAAGAGATGACACCACTGCTATTTTATCATAGTTTATTATTTTTCAAGTGGAAACTTTATGGATAACATTAAATTTAAATGTAACCCAAAAATTTCATTTCAGCGGGACTCGAACCCGCACCCTCGCCTGTGATCGGCGATGCCTTGACCAATTCCGCAATAGATCGAGCTATAGAACGAGCTATTACGCTGGAGACGAAATTTGTGAGCCATCTACAGGTGTTTCATTAGATTTTTTGACTTCTAGTACAGTTTTACTATTTAAATGACTAGTTAAACTTTTTTAGTTCAACGTATTTCCTAGATTAGTAGCGTAGCAGGAGATGAGATACATAGATAGATTAACAATTTATTGTACACCAAAAAATAAACACAATAGGATTAACTAAATCAAATTGCAATACAATGGGCGGCCTTATCGCTGAAACCGATTTCTACCAGGCAACCATTCAATCATGTTATTCGATGATATGACAGAAATGGGAATGGGAAGAGGGAATGGGAAACGGTTGCACAGGACCGTGGTGACTGGCGGAAGTGGGGATAGGGGAGGCCTTTGCCCAACAATGGGACAGAATGGGCTAATAGTAATAATAGTAATAGTAATGACAGAAATAGTGAAACTGTAATAGTGAATAGTGAACTTACCTATAATCGTAATACCATCTTTCTTTTTGGCCGGTTTCACTTGTCCGATTAGATTTCTCAATGCTGATAAATTGTACAGCGGATTGTCCTGAAATGATTTCATAAATAAGTTTTTTGTGAAAAATGTATTTTTCAGTACAAGCTTTTATAAAATTAGTGATCGTTACCATATGCTGATCAAAATAAGCCTAAACACGGCCAGTCTACTATTATCCCTCGAGGAGTTCCGTTGTCTCCATCATCAGATCAGCTCGCTGTCACCATAATATTGCATTGACATCAGAACTTGACAGGTATGCAAAATATCATCTCAATCAGTTGAGGATAACTGCTTTAAAATTCAGTTGCAAGATTCCATCCGGACAAACATAATTACATTGCAAATTAAATTAGATAACTGATATACTTAATACAATACATTACATAGATAGATATATACTTAATACAATACATTACATAGATAGATATTTTTATCGTACATAGAAAATAACCAGCAAAATATTATCTCAATCGGTTGAGGATAACTGGTTTAAAATTCAGTTGCAAGATTCCACCCGGATATACATTGCAAGTTAATATAAAGCTTGTAAAAATTTAGAACCTGCATCTATTGTCAGTTTCAAACCAGTTTTCATACACATAGAACAGCAGCGGCGACCTCTGTGGCGCGGCGGGCAAGGGTTCGCCAGCCCAGTAGGAGGTTGCTGGTTCGATTCCCGCCTCGGAACAAATATTTGTATGATCTGCAGATATGTGTTCAGGGTGTTCTGGATATTTTCTATGCATAATAAAAAATATCTATCAATAATATATCGTACTAGCAGCGCCCCGCGGTTTCACCCGCGTAAATCTCGATCCCGTGGGAATATCGGGATAAAAATGTGCCTATGTGTTATTCCGAGAGTCCAGTTATCTCTATTCCAAATTTCATGCAAATCCGTCCAGCCGTTTCAGCGTGAAGAAGTAACAAACACACACAAACTTTCGCATTTATAATATTAGTATAATATAATTTATTAAGTATATCAGTTATCTAGTACCGCTAGTGACTATGTAAGAGTTGGGTGCTAGGATAACAGTTTTTAATTGCATTTATCTGGCAAATTCCATTGTTGCACCATTTCAACCGCTAATTTTAGTATCTTCTTTTGATTCAGGCTAGGCAACAAACATTTGCCTCAATTGCCCACAGTACATAAACTTGATTATCAAGTAAATATGAGATGTAAAACTGTTACCAACTTGAATGAGAATGGTGGCCGCTGCAACCCTGTCTCCGATGGCACCCTTGTTCAGCAGTGTCCTAGCCCACTGGTGGTCTGAATTTCCGCTTCTATTTGACTCTGCGGAGGACAATTAGGACTTTGTTTTATTTTATTTGAAACACTATTGTTACTATTATTACAAGTAACAACAAAGTATGTCGGAACAAGCAGATGGCCCACCTGATTTTAAGCGGTAACCTCTGCCTTTAACAGTGCATTACCACATAGGTCACGTCCCCCTAGGACGCACCCTATGTGGTGTTGCACTGCGCCCTGAGACATAAAGATGAGAAGTCTCATGTTCCTGTAATTTCACCGGCACCCATACCCTTCAAACCGGAACACGTTACAGCAATGCAATTCCCATATTCTTAGCCATTCCTCGAACCTTCCTCCACTCCACTATTTGTTATTACATTTCAATGAAGATTTTGAAAAGCTTTTAATCATTTTCATCATCATCCTACTGCAGTCCACTGCTGGACATAGGTCTCCCCCACGGCGCGCCACTGAGCCCGGTTTTCGGCTCTCCTCATCCAGTTTCTGCAAGCCATCTCGCGCAAGTCGTCGCTCCACCTAGCCAGAGGGTGTCCTACACTACGATTGCCAAGACGCGGTGTCCACTCAAGAACTCGTTTACTCTACCGGTTATCGGAACAACATTTTATTCCCCATCTATTGGTGTACCTACTGTGGGCTTTATATGAAAATCGATTCTTAAGGAGTAAACTCCATAAAGTCTAAAACACTAAAGTAAAAGCAAAGCCAATTTCTTAGTATAAAGTTCTTTAAAAACTTTTTGGAAAGAGTGGTGAGACACTGCCAAGGACAGGGACAAGTGGAAGAATTTGGGGGAGCTTTGCCCGCCAGTGGGAAAATATAGATTAAGAAAAAAAAAACTTTTTTCTAAATCTGTACAATTCAATCAAAAGTTTTCATTCATTTCTTTTCTGAAAGGATTTTTAATACTTATTTAAATTTTTCAGGAGCCAGTCCTAGGTCATGGTTCAGAGAACAGCAGCTGCTCGTTGAATGTGCTACCGGTCGTTTCCGGCTCCCTGTGTGCACCGAGCCTAATTATAGTAGAACATACTTGTTTCATAAGCTAGTGTGTCTCCGTGTAATGCACTGCTCGCTTCCTTTCTGAATTCCTCGAGTTGTTCCTGTGTCAATGCTTTTTCATCTGATGTGGGTTCATCGGGTAACTGGAAAATAGTATAATTTGCTTAAAAATCTATGTGAAACTTTGTAGATAAGGATGGAGCGTATAACAACATAATATAACACCCCTTAAATAGTCCTGATCCCACACTAGTATTCCCCGTGACGTGTGTATCAGGAACTACGAGTACCATAACACCCAGACCCGGAACAAATATTTGCAGATCATAAAAACATTTGTCCTACAGTGGGAATCGGACCTACAACCCATTGCATCTCAGCCGGCTACTCGGCCGACGCGCTACAGAGGTCGTGTTTGCGATGCCTGTATGGAATGATTTATGAGAAATTAAATCTTTTAACTTTAGTCTGTTGATTGTAATCCGTGGTGTAACCCCAAAATCATGGCATTGTTTACCAAATTAATAAATCTTCGTATAGTATAGTGGAAACTTGTAAAACTATTTTATTCAAAGGAGGCATCGAAGAGCTCTGTTTTACAGCATTTACCTGGTCATGCCACTTCTTCTTCTCTTCATATTCCAATGTTTCAGCAAAATGTTTTGCAATACCCTGAGATTTCTTAACGTCGGCGTTTTGGTCTTCCTTGCCGTAGTTTGTGTACGCCTCGTCTACCAGTATGTTTTCTTCGAACCTTTTGTGCTTCATTTTGTTAAATTTTCACAGAATTTTGAGAATAAAAATAAAAACACGTGAAAATCACACCCGCATTGGAAAACTTACTGTTGTTTGACATTGACACACTGGCATGTAATGTTTGACATTGATTTTGATTTTGACAAAACGTAATAGTTTGACTTTAGATTGATTATTGAAAATGATTGAGATGAATGGCTGAAAAGATCGCTGTTCCATGCCGTAACGCACAATAGAAGGCGTGTCAATTCCTTCGTATATTTGCTTTACCAAAATAATAGCTAGTTCAACGGGTTAAGGTATAGTATTACAGAGCTACTCTTCCTCTTCAACGATTTGTCATTCCATCCATAACTACGTCAGGGTCTCCAGATTGGGGGTTTTTTTCGCAATTTTGGGGAAAAATAAAACGTTTGGGGAACTTTTGGGGAAACGAAAAGCTTGGGGAAATTTTTGGGGAAGAACATTTCGTAATAGGGAATTTTGGGGAAGAACATTTCGTAACCTACTACTGAGAAAATTAGGAAAGGTTTTATATTATTTTTACAAAAATGTTGAAATTTCATATGTTAAGACAGGGTAATTTTAAGTTCAGTGAAATATAGCCTACAGTTATCAGTTTTCTTAATTTTACTTATTTTTATTACACTTCTTTTGGCTGATATATACCCGTTTTCTTAATGTGGAATTGCCCCAGATTATAATTCCATACCTCCTAAACAGACTCGGCATATCCGAAAAAGGCAGTGGTCACAGCAGAAATATTAACAGTTTTACGAAGCATATACAAAGCATACATATGGGTGATAATTATTTCTCTTTCCTGTCCTTTCCAATTCTGATTATAGTCAAGGTTTACTCCCAGGAATTTTGTAATGCCACATGATTGATCTGAAGTTCTAAATAATGAATATTAATGTCAGATTCATTTAAATTATTATTGGATGATAATGATGGTCATTAGATGAGTTTTGATTTATAAGTAAATTATTTTGTTTTCACCATCCAATTACTTTTACTGATCGTAACTTTCAAATGAGATACACATGTGTTGGTAAACATTACAATAATGTAATGTGGCGTTTTGTTCACAAATAACTAGATATATGAAGGAACAGGTAGTTTCAAGATATCTGGGGAAAAGTTGTCGAAATAGTATCTATTTGGGGAATTTTTTTATCACTTCAGGGGAAATTTCAAAAACTCAATCTGGAGACCCTGAACTACGTAAAAAAAAAGAAAAATACCTAAAGTTTGGTCTCATATCAGTGTGGGGTGTAGATTTTAATTTTTTGTATTTTCATCAGAAAATCCTAGATTTCTGTATCAACTTATAACTGAAACACAATCATGGATGATAAAGGAAGGAAAGTTATAGTTTGCGACAACGGCACCGGCGTAAGTTCATCGAAATTTCATGTGAAAATCTGTGTTGATAAGAAGTCTGATTCATTGATTCATCATTTTCCCTGTGTTATTTTTCTAGTTTGTGAAATGTGGTTATGCTGGGAGCAACTTCCCCGCTCACATCTTCCCCTCGATGGTCGGGAGGCCTATCATCAGGGCTGAAAACAAGATTGGCGATATTGATGTCAAGGTATGCGGAAGTTGCTATACATTTGTCAGAGTGAGCAGCGAAGCTCTTTTTCCTCATCAAACTTGTCCGAAAAGACAGTCACTGTACCTACCTACCTCCTACTACTATATTTAAATCAAACTCCAAGACCATATGGCATTCCATGGGAATGGTCTGTGTCCAACTGTGCTCTACCTGTTGGTGATGACTGATGACATACTTTTAGTACAATGAAATTAGATACCTGAGCGATCATATACCTCGAAGCAAATTTACTTCTGGTCAGCGCTAAAAAGTCTCTGACACAAAAGAGAAACATAACACAACAGAAACAATTTTAAAAAGTATTATCCGTCCATTGCTGCTTGATTCTTGAACACACACTAGTCACTAGAGTGTGAACCGGCAATGTAACAAACTCATTTGTCATCGTTTGAATTTTTAATGCCATGTGTTGTTGTTGGTAGTGTATATAATGCTAAGTCCATCGTAGAGTTAAGAAAGTCTGTATGAAATATTAAATTTATTTCTATTCCAGGGTATTACTATTGGAGTAAGTATTACGTTATTGAGTATGGCAAAAATGCATGCAGTTTTTTAATTAACAATACAACATGTTTCATGTCATTGAGTACGTAAACATATTTGTTTGCTGTCTTGTCTTGGTTATTGTTTGTCTGTGGTTTGTTATTGTTTTAAACTAAAACAATTTGTGAACTATCCGTTTTTTAATTCTTTTTTCTGCTATCGGCTGTCTAGCCATAGTCAGATGTTTTGTGGGTTGATGTGGTTTGGGTGTGATTCCAATGAATAACACCATTTAATTTTAAGAACTGGTTAGGTTCTCTGGTCTAGGTCTAGTATTTGCCATTTCTTTAGGTGCTTAACATTTTCTTTTAAGTTTAACAGGTTCTTAGCAATAATCCTATAGAAAAGTATATGATTTATTATAAAGTCGTATACGCTAAAAGGTATTATGCCTTTAAATTATAAAACTACGATTAAATAATTAAATTATAAAATTACGATTAAAATTATTTTAAAAAATCCTACTATTGTATTGAAGTGTGTGTTTGGATAAAACCACCTAGACAATTTACATGATTAAATATACATGATTAAATTTACATGATTAAATTTACGTGATTAAATTTACATGATTAAATTGACATGATTAAATTTACATAATTATATTTACATGATTAAATTTACATGATTAAATTTACATGATCAAATTTACATGATTAAATTTACATGATTAAATTGGTCTTGTTCGCCTGTAAAATGCAAATCTCTGTTTTATAAGAGGTGTCTTTGATAGTTTTTTCTCTGCTATAAAAGTTAAACAATTGTTTAATGCTACTATAAAAAAAAGTCAGTGATATGAAGAATCAGGTCACCAAACAGCACTTTCATATGTTTTGTAATGAATGAGAAAAATGTAAATCCCTGCCACCAAAATTTCCAATGCGTCATCTTAAGAGCGGCCTACCCCAAATACTTTCCATACAAACGCTCGTGCTCAGGTCGTACGTGATTATGAAGTCGTAACAATTTCTTTGTTAGATGTTTTGTACAAATATGTGTCTTGAAGAATATACCAAGGATTGTGGAGAAACAATTTTTTTTCTTTTCAGTGTAAGCCTTTTAAAATCAGTTTCTTTGCACAATTTTTACCTGAACTTCATAATGTACTTATAAACTGTAAAGGTAAAAAAAAGACGTCCGAGGAACCTCGCCCATGTTATGTTGATTCTAAATGACAATCATTTTTTTCACAAACTAGTAAGGCTTTCTCAAAAACACGTACGTCCTGGAACAAGTTTTATAAATATTTTGAGAATTTATTGCCATTTTGCAAGTAAGTAGCCGAATTTTCTGAATTCCAACCGAGTGATCAGGCACTGGCTCTCATTTTTCACAGTGCCTCTCTTTCAAACATTAAAATGGACGAACCTACAAGATTGTAGTTCAAATCCCCCCCTTAAGGGGTCGGACGGACGACTTATAAGTGGCTCGGGGGCAGGTAACATGGACTTAATTATTAGATTACAAGCAGCGCACCGCGGTTTCACCCGCGTAAGTCTCGATCCCTTGGGAATATCGGGATAAAAATGTGCCTATGTGTTATTCCGGGAGTCCAGTTATCTGCATTCCAAATTTCATCCAAATCCATCCAGTAGTTTTTACGTGAAAGAGTAACAAACATCCATCCATGCATACTTACAAACTTTCGCGTTTATAATATTAGTAGAATAAGAAGTAGGATAGGATAGGATTATATTTTATGATTAGTGACAGACAGGTAGCTCTACCCGTGCTCTCATTAAATGTCGCCATTGTGACTCCACGCTGTATATATAATAATAATTGCATCACAAATCTTATCAACTCTATGTAACAATGTACATAACACTAATAGTTTTTTTGTTTTGTGAATGTTTTTTCAGGTTTTATAAACTTACTAATATTACTACTTTATTAAATATTACAAGTAATAGATATATACATAAATAGTTTATCAGGATCTTAAGGGCTTAGGCTGAGATAAATAGACGTTACTTATCTGGTAGGCTTAGAATTGTCTCTGTCCCTCTTTAGTTCGCGTGATTTGAGATGTGTGTGAAAGTGAGAGGGAAATGCTAAGCATTAGCACGTGCTAAGTAAGATCTATTTATCTCGGCCTAGAGTGTGCGCCAGATAAGTCTGCGCGTGGCTTCGGTCGTGATCGGATAAATATCCCTTAGTCTCCTCCCATGGATGACGTAATCGCTAACTAAGGGTACTAACAAGCAAGTCAGGGTAATGGACTTGCTGGTAAGGTTTGTCTGCTAGCTTACTTACTGGAAGAAAACGTTAGCAGAGTCAGTCGTGGGAAGCAATGGCGGCAATGAGCTCGCCACCTGTCTCGTCTATACTTCCTCGACGGTAGAACCCACACTGAAAATGGGCCCATTGAGGATCTGCCTACACTTTCGGGGAAAAAGCGTGTAAATATGTATGTAAAATGGGGAAAATTTATGTATTTATGTATGTATGTACAAAGATTTGACCAAAGAAACGTGATCGACAGAAAAAGAACAGCCAGGCTTGTACAATTATATATTCTGTGCCAGGGCTTCAATCGCGCTTACGTTGGCGTAGTAAAAACTATTTAATCTGTGGCGACGCCGCCAAAATTGACCAATCAGACGTAGGTAAAGTTCGAACGTTCGAACTTCAAATAGGGCTGTTCTTTGTGTTTTGTGATTCAGCACGCCAACAGTAGCGCGCAGACTTATCTGGTACACACTTGAATACTTACATAAATCAAGCTACTGTCGGCCTAGCCAATCGGCATTCGCTACGAAGCAATTCCATTACAGAACCACCAATTTATCCGTAGTATTAAATGTATGTAGATGACAGAAAACTACATACATTTCATTCTACAGATAAGTTGGTGGATGTATTTCATTCGTAATGCAATACAATAGACCACGTGACATTTCGATAGCTTAACGTCAATCTCATACATCCATAGGCTTTTCTACTAGCGTCATCGTTATTAGAATGTTACTTTGTGTAAGACCTCTCTTATCTAGAAACCGTTCAAGTAGCAAAGCATAGCACATCATCAGTATTCTTAGAGTTCCGTACCTCAACACCCAAAAAACGGCGCCCTTATAGGCTCACTTTGTTGTGCATCTGTCTGTCTGACTAGACACTCATGCCCGTTTGCACCAACCGATTCGTATTTTGCGGGACACCTAACGCATGTTAAATTGACAGGTTTGTATGTCAAAATTACAAGACATTCTTTAGTGTTAGGTGGCCCATAAATGATCGGTGAAAGCACAGAATACATAACAGGTACAGAAGGTTGACTCCGCAAACTCATTTAAATTAATAGCGACTCTTCTCTTCTATATAATAAAGTGCAATTCAGGTCGCACAGCGCTAATTTTCTAAAGCTAATTTCTAGTAGTTACTTCTCTTTCTATCGCGTAACTCTTATCCTGTCTGTCTCACTGAAATGACTCGACAAGTCGAGCCAGCCGGGTACTTGAAGCGTCGTACCTAGTGCGGAGTGCGCCACGCCTGGTGAAGGTGAGAATTCTTCTCATAAACGTGTAAATGTATCCACATTGAAATTTATGCCCAATACAAAGGGCTGAGAGCTTATAGTGCCGTACAAAAATCAAGGATCTTGCTAGATATGGCAATTTTTTTATGGAAATCGAGAAAATTATAAACTTTTAGGGTACTTCTAGTAACATCATTCTGAAATTTAAAATGCTTGGAGGCTTTGTGATATAAATAAAGGAAAAAGTCTAAAAGAAGAAGGGCAACTCCCCATACATTGTTTGACCCAGCTTTTTTGTCTAACGTATCGTACAGTTGAGTTACTTTTGGTTATTGATAATACATGTTAAGATAATGAAAAAGCTAATTTAATTTCTTGCGTAGAAGTTGTTGGTAAAGTAATGAAGCTTGTTGCGTTTTGTTTCACGAAAATGCAATGAGTTGATTTAGCTAATTATTTAGAAATACAACTTCTGCTTCATAAGAAGGTACTTTAGTTTTTTTTTTACAAAAAACAACATTTTGAACCGTAATAATTACTTCAATAAAGGGGCCCTGAGTCATTTATTTTTATAATGGGTCAGCGGTTGCCCACCTCCTTTAGGAATTTTTATTTTTTTACCCCTAGAATGAGAAGGTGAAGTTTGTAGGATAAAACTCTAGAAAAACACTATAATTCGGCATGGTAGGAGTTACGCCAAAACAACGGTACGGAAGCCTCAGGGCGCGTGTCCTACTCGCACTTGTCCGTATTTATGTTAACAGTTAACGTCAAGTTGATGAACTATATTTTAATATTTCAGGATTTGATGGTGGGAGACGAGGCTTCACTACTCCGATCTATGCTAGAAGTCAGCTATCCTATGGAGAATGGGGTAAGTGTGACTTTAAAGTTTAAATGCCCCTCGGCTAGGGGCACCTCTGCCTTTATCAATGCATTACCTCATAGGCCACGTCCACCTAGGCCTAGGCCGCACCACGTACCCAATTATAATAATAATAATAAAGAGGGCAGATTTGATTGTTTGTTTGTTTGTTTGCATTAAAAAGGCTCCGAAACTAATGAACCGATTTGAAAAAATCTTTCACTGTTGGGAAGCTACTCTATCCCCTGGTGACATAAGCTATTTTATAATTTAAAAAAAAATAGTGATACTTACTAAAACTCCAATAATTAAACCCAAGGTGTAAAAAAAAATTACATAGGGGGAAATAACGCATTAGCAGGTTTTTGTATCTGGTGTATGGATAGATTGGGGAAGGGGGCAGGGCCGTTCGAAGCACGTTGTGGTAGTAGAGCTTTTTTGTGAAAGAGTTCGTCTGGGGAAGTACTACCACCATACCTATTTCTGCCGCAAAGCAGTAGTGCTCGCATTGCTGTGTTCCGGTAAGGGTGCCGGTGAAATTACAGGCACCTTTTTCATCATTATGTCTCAGGGTGGCGGGCGCAGTGCAATGCCACATAGGGCGCGTCCTAGGTGGACGTGACCTATGAGGTAATGCACTGTTCATAGGCAGAGGTTACCGCTTAACATCAGGTGGGCCATCAGCATGTTCCGTCATTCAGAAGTATAAAAAAAAAACGCAAGTTGTAAAAAAATATTACGTAGGGGGAAATAACTTTAGCAGGTTTTTGTATATGGTGTGTGGATAGATGGGGGGTTGGGAAGGGGGGAGTGCCGTGCGAAGCAGGGGCGAGTTTCTAGTAATAATTATGTTGTCAGGTGGTCCGTAACTGGGAGGACATGTGCCACGTGTGGGACTACACGTTCGGCCCCAGCAAGATGAATGTGGACCCCAAGGACACCAAGATCCTTCTGACAGAGCCGCCCATGAACCCCACCAAGAACAGGGAGAAAATGATAGAGGTACGTGTTTAGTGTTCTATACCCAGGCGGTGGATGGAGGCGGCTCAAGCTCCTGCTCACGGACCCGCAACTCCATCAACACAACAACACAACACACACAACATCAACACTCATCAACACTTTTTCAGATAGCGAAAGTTGATTTCGCGAGAACTAGGAGACTTAACACACATGTTTTTTTTTATGGAATCTCATAAATGCTGGAGAAGAATGCTTGGGGTTTCGTGGACTGAGTTTCGTACCAATCAGTCCATACTCCAAGAACTCGGCATTAAGCAGCGACTGTCAGCTACTGTGCAATCTCGCATCCTTACTTTCTTCGGGCACGTATCGCGACGCGGAGAGGTGTCCATTGAACGCCTTGTTGTACAGGGTAGAGTTGACGGCACACGAGCACGGGGCAGATCGCTCATGAGATGGATTGACCAAATCAAGGCAGCTTTGGACGGTCCACTACATGAATGCACCAGGAAAGCTGCGGTGCGAGATGAGTGGCGAAGGATTGTGAAGCGTGCCACAGATCCTGAAGTGACGACCACGACCACTCTGCCAAGAGTGTAACGACGAAGAAGAAGATCTCATAAATGTCATCAGTTTAGCTATGATACCCCTAACACATTTTTACATTGTTTTATTGTTTTTTTTTAGGGGTATCGTAGCTAAACTGACGATATTAATGGGATACTATAAATTAAAACATGTGTGTTAAGTCTTCTAGTTCTCGCGAACTTTCGCTATCTGAACTTTCTCCGGACTTGTTTGTAAGATTCGTTGGTATAAGATTTGTCCTGGCTGCTAGCTTATTTATGAAAAGTGATAATACTGGAAGAAAGCTTTAGCTGAGTCAGTCGTGGGAAGCAATGGCTGCGATGAGCTCACCACTCGTCACGTCTATATTCCACGATGGTGCAACCCACTGTGAAAAGTGGCCCATTGAGGCTCTGCCTACCCCTTCGGGGAAAAAGGCGTGTGTCTATGTATGTATGTATGTATGTATAAATTAAAACATGTGCGTTAAGTCTTCTAGTTCTCGCGAACTTTCGCTATCTGAAGAAGTGTAATGGGCTAAAACCACAAAAAAAGAATTTCGCGCCGCAAGCGTGAGCTTTCACCTTAAGGCGCTATAGGTTCAACGAACATTTTTGTATGAGGCGAAGAAGGCGAGCGCACGCTCTGATACCGTGTGTTTATGTATAAAAAAATTATATAAAAATGTCGTCCAAAGTTTTGTTTAATTTAGCTGATGAATTCACTAACTCAAATAATAACTAACATGTAAAAAAATGTTTCAAAAATTAAAACGTGAGAGAAGTGAGTGAAAAATAGCATTTAAATTTTAAAAAGGAGGTATCTTTGTTATTTTTTTTATCGAGTGAAGTAATTCAAATATTGTATTGAATTATTGATTTCACTAGATAAAAAGCTCAAGAATATCATATATTTTTTTCTTAATAAAAAACTATGAAAATTCTTATCAAAAACTTTAAAATTCTAGAGACATTTGAGAACCTATCGCGTCTTAATGTAATTTTGTGATGTGATTTACAGGTGATGTTTGAAAAATATGGATTTGACAGCGCGTATATCGCAATACAAGCAGTTTTAACGCTGTACGCGCAGGGACTGATTTCTGGCGTTGTCGTGGACTCTGGTGAGTAGTCGGTGGAATTACAGGCACGTGACACCTTCAATTTGATAATTGAGCTTGATTTAGGGTCATACAGCAGATGATTGGTCTTATTTGGAGGCTTTCTCCTCATAGAGGACCTCTGTGGCGCGGCGGGCGAAGCTTGGCCTGCGACGCAGGAGGTTGCGGGTTCGATTCCCGCCTCGGAACAAATATTTGTGCGATCGCCGATATTTGTTCAGGGTGTTCTAGGTATTTTCTATGTATAATAAAAAATATCTATCTATGTAATATATTGTATTAAGTATATCAGTTATCTAGTACCCATAACACAAGCTCTGCTTAGCTTGGGGCTAGATAATGTTGTGTGTACTGTCCAGTATTTTTTTTTATTTTTTATTAATGTTATGCTGAAAAAAAAATATGTCATTCATTGACCTTTTATCTGTAGAGTGAACGTACAAAAATGTTCTACCTGTTCATTAACAATGTGAAAATAAATAACAAAGTATAGCTGTTTTCGACTGAAAATTTGATTCAACTTCTAAACGACTTAGAATTTTGTATTTTTTCTATCACCTAAATATCGGCAAAGATTTTTATCTTCAAGTTGAAAGTATGATTCTGTGATGCGACAGTTTTTCACGTGGCAAACTATTGTTTTTCGTGATTTTCACTTACTTTACGTTCCGCGAGTGCTATTTTGTCACTTTCTAACCTACCTGAACTTTAATTCAATTCAATTCATTTATTTGAGGCAACAGTGAAAAATTTACTTTGTACCTAGACAAAGGCCCATAGTAATATATACCTTACAACTAACATACATATAAAGATATTTATAACTTAATCTAACACACTTGTGATCGCCGACGCGTCGCTGTCCGGGGGATCACGTGACAGACGGCCCTTGAACCGCCGGAACTTCACCCCTTTCGGCCAGAAGTCAGGGCTCCAGTAGATCTTCAGATCCTCCGTAGGGACCCTCACCATAAATGAGCTAAAGCCCTCATTATGACGAGAGTCCAACTTCACGACCACTCTGCGAAGAGTGTAACGACGAAGAAGACGATAACTTTAATGAGTTAGAAAGTGATGGAACTTGGCTGCTGTATGCGTCTTAACTTAACTTTTTGTTATTTGTAGGTGACGGCGTGACCCACATCTGTCCCGTGTACGAGGAGTTTTCTCTGCCTCATCTGACCAGACGGCTGGATATTGCTGGGCGAGACATCACCAGACATCTGATCAAGGTATACATAAAAAGGATTTTCAACATTTTCTTTAATAAAAAGTATCTGAAAAATGTTTAACGGCTGAGTTATTAGAAAGTCTGTACGAACCACTGACCTCAAAGTAAATGTACTTCGGGTCAGGTCTCATAAATATATATTTCAATACAAGGTTTTATAAAGTTAGTCATCGTAACCGTGTGCTGATCGAAATGAATCCAAACACGGCCAGTCTACTATTATCTATCGAGAAGTTCCGTTATCCACCTTCCGTCTCCATCATCAGATCAGCTCGCTGTCACCATCGTATTGTAGTGTCATCGGAACTTGACTGGTATGCCAAATTTCATCTCAATCGGTTGAGGATAACTGCTTTAAAATTCAGTTGCAAGATTTGACCCGAACATACATACACACATTGCAAATTTCACAGTGCCTCTCTTTCAAACATAGAGTTTGATGAACCAACAAGCTTTTAGACCACGCCTGCGATGTACTTCGGACCGTCACGCAGCGCCACCTTAAGCTCTCATCTCCAATGCATTTATTCTACTTTCATGTCTCTTCACATATTAGTTTTATATGTTAATGTTAAATGTTAATGTTAAAGAACTCCCTTTTCCGCATTCGAACTCTATGGGCGGTCCATTATGCGTGAGAGTTGTCTGACTAGGTAGTTAGTCTAACTCCGTCCAGAAGCACAAAAGTTTCCTGGGGTCTTCGCAGGCTTGGCGGAGTGACCTCGGGTTGTTGAGGATTTGTTTACGTTGAGCTGCTACTCCCACACATTCCAGGACTACGTGGGCAGCCGATTCTTCTTCGGTCAGACACCCTCTGCAGAGTGGGCTGTCTGTGGATCCGATGTTGAAGAGGTGTTTGTTCAGGAGACAGTGTCCTGTGAGTGTCGCCACGATGGTGCGAAGGTCTATTCTTTGAAGGTTGAGCAGGCGACGTGTCAGTTGTGGTAAGGCAGCCGGTAGGGCTGCTCTTGACTGTCTGCAGTCCGTAATCCGTGCCCAGCGTTCATTGTGTTGTTTAATGGTGCGGAGCCGCATCCATGTGCGTAGCTGAGAGAAGGGCAGAGGGAGGAATGGAGATGGGCCCTCTGTGGTTGTTCCCGAAGTTAGTTTAGTTGTATATGTTCCAGTTGCTGCTTCTGCGCGGCTACGCGTTCAACCACTCGGCCGACTTCGAGACAGTGCGCATGATGAAGGAGAAGCTGTGCTATATCGGGTACAACATAGAGCAGGAACAGAAGCTAGCCTTGGAGACGACGGTCCTCGTTGAACCTTATGTGGTGAGTATTAAGTAATTCTTCTGCGTGGCTATATATGCGTTCAACCACTCGGCCGACTTTGAGACAGTACGCATGATGAAGGAGAAGCTGTGCTATATCGGGTACAACATAGAGCAGGAACAGAAGCTAGCCTTGGAAACGACGGTCCTCGTTGAACCTTATGTGGTGAGTATTAAGTAATTCTTCTGCGTGGCTATATATGCGTTCAACCACTCGGCCGACTTTGAGACAGTACGCATGATGAAGGAGAAGCTGTGCTATATCGGGTACAACATAGAGCAGGAACAGAAGCTATCCTTGGAGACGACGGTCCTCGTTGAACCTTATGTGGTGAGTATTAAGTAATTCTTCTGCGTGGCTATATATGCGTTCAACCACTCGGCCGACTTTGAGACAGTACGCATGATGAAGGAGAAGCTGTGCTATATCGGGTACAACATAGAGCAGGAACAGAAGCTAGCCTTGGAGACGACGGTCCTCGTTGAACCTTATGTGGTGAGTATTAAGTAATTCTTCTGCGTGGCTATATATGCGTTCAACCACTCGGCCGACTTTGTGACAGTACGCATGATGAAGGAGAAGCTGTGCTATATCGGGTACAACATAGAGCAGGAACAGAAGGTAGCCTTGGAGACGACGGTCCTCGTTGAACCTTATGTGGTGAGTATTAAGTAATTCTTCTGCGGGGCTATATATGCGTTCAACCACTCGGCCGACTTAGAGACAGTACGCATGATGAAGGAGAAGCTGTGCTATATCGGGTACAACATAGAGCAGGAACAGAAGCTAGCCTTGGAGACGACGGTCCTCGTTGAACCTTATGTGGTGAGTATTAAGTAATTCTTCTGCGTGGCTATATATGCGTTCAACCACTCGGCCGACTTAGAGAC
Source organism: Operophtera brumata (assembly GCA_932527175.1). Lineage (NCBI taxonomy): Eukaryota > Metazoa > Arthropoda > Insecta > Lepidoptera > Geometridae > Operophtera > Operophtera brumata. The sequence goes on from OW052227.1 coordinate 47,542,730, forward strand.
AGTACGCATGATGAAGGAGAAGCTGTGCTATATCGGGTACAACATAGAGCAGGAACAGAAGCTAGCCTTGGAGACGACGGTCCTCGTTGAACCTTATGTGGTGAGTATTAAGTAATTCTTCTGCGTGGCTATGTATGCGTTCAACCACTCGGCCGACTTTGAGACAGTACGCATGATGAAGGAGAAGCTGTGCTATATCGGGTACAACATAGAGCAGGAACAGAAGCTAGCCTTGGAGACGACGGTCCTCGTTGAACCTTATGTGGTGAGTATTAAGTAATTCTTCTGCGTGGCTATATATGCGTTCAACCACTCGGCCGACTTTGAGACAGTACGCATGATGAAGGAGAAGCTGTGCTATATCGGGTACAACATAGAGCAGGAACAGAAGCTAGCTTTGGAAACGACGGTCCTCGTTGAACCTTATGTGGTAAGTATTAAGTAATCTAAAGTACCACGTACGAGGCATCGTCCAATGACCTAGAATACTGAGGAATTTGTATTCTAAGTATTTCTCAACCGGCCAATGTTCAAATCAATCTAACCGAATTATTGTACATACATACATACATACATAAACTCACGCCTGTTTCCCGGAGGGGTAGACAGAGACCACGGATTTCCACTTGCTACGATCCTGACACACCTCTTTTGCTTAATTTACTCTCATCACATTCTTCATACATGCTCGTCGGTTAAGGGTACTCTTGACCTGGCCTTTTTCCAGAACGTCTCCGATCTGGTCTGAATATGTTCGCCGAGGTCTTCCCCTTCCCACTGTCCCATTCACGCTCGTCTTATGTACCCGTTTCGTCAATCTACTATCGTCCATCCTTTCTAAATGCCCAAACCATCTGAGCATACCTTTCTCAATCCTAGTCACTACGTCTTCTTTAATTTCACAACGCTCTCTTATCACACTATTCCTTATTCAATCTCTCAAAGTCACACCACACATACTTCTCAAAGCTCTCATCTCCACTGCATTTGTTCTATTTTCATGTTTCATCTGCCATACCCAACTTTCGCTACCATACATTAGTGTAGGTACTAACACCCCTCTATGCACGGCCAGTCGTGCCTTTTAATTATTGTCTACGTATTTTATAGTTTACATGGATAAATTCGTTGCAATACAGCGCTCATCGGGTTTGGTATTAATTCATTTACCATCCCTTACATTTCGTCGAGCCGGATACAGAGGAATTTGCATTCTGTCATCGGATGATGCGAAAGATGTACTACATCATACATACCACTTTAATAGTTCACATTTGACATCCATTTGACATCTGTCAGTCGTAGCTTCATTCATAGTGAGGTGCTTAAAATTATCGATTAAATTTAATGAATCAATATGGTTTTAGATTTTCAGATTCATAAAACAAATGCTTAGAATGTCTCGGAGTTTTCATATCTTTCACCGTCTATCTTTTTAATCACCTGTCATTCTCCATCGTTTGCAAGCCTTACTTACTACGTGACATTGGCGAACTAGTGGCAACACCACTCCAAGCCACTCATAAAAAAATTTAATTGATTGAATCAATATGGCTTTCTAAACATAAATGAATCAAATGCAAATCAAATTGTGAAAAAAAATAACAAGTACTGCAATTTTAATTGAGTCCCATAAGAATCCCTGTCGCATTACTATATTCTCGTAGTAGCAGAGCTTTTTTGTGAAAGAGTTCGTCCGGGGAAGTTCTACCTCGATACCTATTTCTGCCGCAAAGCATTAAACATACATACAGGGGGGTAGGCTGAGCCTCAATGGGCCCCTTTTCACAGTGGGTTGCAACATCATAAAATATAGACGTGACAAGTGGTGAGCTCGTCGCCGCCATTGATTCCCACGACTAACTCTGCTAACGCTTTCTTCCAGTAATAACACATTACATAATAAGCAGCCAGGACAAATCTTATACCAACGAATCTTATCAACAAGTCCGCGTAATCCCTTAGTCGGCTATTACGACATCCACGGGAGGAGACGGAGGGGTCTATTCTTAGGCTGGACACACCACTTATCACAGCTTAACTGATGATATTCATGAGATAATATCAATTAAAACATGTGTTAAGTCTCTTAAGTGTTAAAGGTGAATAGCAGGAGTTTGTGGATTCCTCAGGGGGTCCACAGGGGATGGATCCCCCAGAGGTACAAGGGTTGACCCCTGAGGGGACAATGAGGGGCCGAAGAAGCTCCTGCTCGAGTAACTAGAATAATGATATTTGCAGTTACCAGATGGCAGAGTGATCAAAGTGGGGGGTGAGAGGTTCGAGGCTCCGGAAGCGCTGTTCCAGCCGCACCTCATCAATGTGGAGGGGCAAGGCATCGCCGAGCTGGTCTTCAACACTATACAGGTACACTTCCACTCCTATACGTACCTCTCATCATCAGTAACCTATAGACGTAGGACGAGGCCTCCACATAGAATGCAATGAGGGTGCCATAATCACCACGCAGGTGGGTTGGTGAATGCAGTATTGGAGTTGACGACTCAGGTGGATGCTGCTACCCAGACATACACGCCTTTTTCTCCGAAGGGAAAGACAGAGCCTCAGTGGGCCTCTTTTCACAGTGGGTTGCACCATCGCCACCATCGGTGGTTTTGCCTATTTCTGCCGTAAAGCAGTAGTGCTTGCATTGCTGTGTTCCGGTTTGAAGGGTATGGGTGCCGGTGAAGTTACAGGAACATGAGAATTTTCATCTTTATGTCTCAGGATGGCGGGCGCAGTGCAATGCCACATAGGGCGCGTCCTAGGTGGACGTGACCTATGTGAGAATGCACTGTTCATAGGCAGAGGTTACCGCTTAACATCAGGTGGGCCATTTGTTTGTTACGTCAAGTAGTATAAAAATAAAACGTTGAATATCCATCCTGTTTATTTTCTGCTATTTTCAAAGTTATTTATTTAAATTGACATGTTATTTTCCTAGTCGGCCGACATCGATATGCGAAACGAGCTGTACAAGCATATCGTGCTATCCGGCGGATCGACAATGTACCCGGGGCTGCCGTCTCGCCTCGAGCGGGAAATCAAACAGCTCTACTTGGAAAGGGTGCTCAAAAACGACTGTGACAAATTAGCGGTATGTATCATGTAACGTGCTATACAAGCATATGGTGCTATCCGGCGGATCGACAATGTACCCGGGGCTGCCGTCTCGTCTCGAGCGGGAAATCAAACAGCTCTACTTGGAAAGGGTGCTCAAAAACGACTGTGACAAACTAGCAGTATGTATCATGTTACGTGCTATACAAGCATATCGTGCTATCCGGCGGATCGACAATGTACCCGGGGCTGCCGTCTCGCCTCGAGCGGGAAATCAAACAGCTCTACTTGGAAAGGGTGCTCAAAAACGACTGTGACAAACTAGCAGTATGTATCATGTAACGTGCTATACAGGCATATCGTGCTATCCGGCGGATCGACAATGTACCCGGGGCTGCCGTCTCATCTCGAGCGGGAAATTAAACAGCTCTACTTGGAAAGGGTGCTCAAAAACGACTGTGACAAACTAGCAGTATGTATCATGTAACGTGCTATACAAGCATATCGTGCTATCCGGCGGATCGATAATGTACCCGGGGCTGCCGTCTCGTCTCGAGCGGGAAATCAAACAGCTCTACTTGGAAAGGGTGCTCAAAAACGACTGTGACAAACTAGCAGTATGTATCATGTAACGTGCTATACAAGCATATCGTGCTATCCGGCGGATCGACAATGTACCCGGGGCTGCCGTCTCGTCTCGAGCGGGAAATCAAACAGCTCTACTTGGAAAGGGTGCTCAAAAACGACTGTGACAAACTAGCAGTATGTATCATGTAACGTGCTATACAAGCATATCGTGCTATCCGGCGGATCGACAATGTACCCGGGTTTGCCGTCTCATCTCGAGCGGGAAATCAAACAGCTCTACTTGGAAAGGGTGCTGAAAAACGACTGTGACACACTAGTATACATACGTATCTATGTAACGTGCTATAAAAGCATATCGTGCTATCCGGCGGATCTACGATGTAGCCATTTGGCATTTTATTGACTTACGGGCCTCTAACTAAAGGCCAAGGCTTGATAACTAAAGGACGCGGTTTGATGTAATGTTGCAGAAGTTCAAGATCCGGATCGAGGACCCGCCGCGGCGTAAGGACATGGTGTTCATCGGCGGCGCCGTGCTCGCCGAGGTCTGCAAGAACAGGGACAACTTCTGGCTCTCCCGCCAAGAGTACCAGGAGCAGGTACGAGCGTCACCTCCGCCAGAGGCACCTAGCTGAACGTAGACCGCGCATCGCGGGGGCTGGGGCTCGCAATGATGATAGAATGACGAGGGAGTGATGAGAGAATGATGAGAGAATGATGAGGGAGTGATGAGAGAATGATGGGAATAAATCGTAACCATGAGCTGATCAAAATGAGCCTAAACACGGCCAGTCTACTATTATCCATCGAGGAGTTCCGTTGTCAACCTTCCGTCTCCATCATCAGATCAGCTCGCTGTCACCATTATATTGTATTGTCATCGGGTCTTGACAGGTATGCAAAATATCATCTCAATCAGTTGAGGATAACTGCTTTAAAATTCAGTTGCAAGATTCCATCCGGACAAACATAATTACATTGCAAATTAAACTAGATAACTGATATACTTAATACAATACATTACATAGATAGATATTTTTATCGTACATAGAAAAGAAAATGACCAGAACACCCTGAACAAAATATCTGCAAATCGTACAAATATTTTTTCCGAGGCGCGAATCGAACCTGCAGCCTCCTGCTTGGAATCCGTCCGGGAATGGTGGATGGATGATTAGAGGTTACCTCTTAACTTCAGGTGGGCCATATGCTTGATCCGTCATTCACGAAGTTAAAAAAAATAACAAAACCATGGTCCACCTCCGAAAAGAATAAATAAATAATTGAAAGGTGGAACAAACATATGGCACACCTGATGTTAAGCGGTAACCTCTGCCTTTAACAATGCATTATCACATAGGTCACGTCCATCTAGGACGCGCCCTATATGGCATTGCACTGCGCCCGCCACCCTGAGACATAAAGATGAAAAGTCTTATGTGCCTGTAATTTCACCGGCAACCATACCCTTCAAGCCGGAACACAGCAATACGAGCACTACTGCTTTTCAGCAGAAATAGGTATGGTGGTAGTACTTCCCCGGACGAACTCTTTCACAAAAAAGCTGTACTACTACTCTAAGCATGTATATGTAGCTTGACCCTTTGTATTTTTCAGGGATTGGGATGTCTCAGGAAACTAGGACCCCTTGGAAAACTGGAAAATTGAATACTGGATTTAACTGGCCCTTGCCAGTTAAATCCAGTATTCAATTCGGACAACTCCTGACTATTAGAACTATAATAGTCCTTATTCGTTTAGCTATAAGAGTCACAGTCGCATACCAGCCGATACATAACTTTAGGGGGCACTTACGCAATAACGGTGAGCTGTCATGAAATGAGCGTAAATGCGTAAATGGACAGATAAAAAAAAAACTTATTATGACTGTAATTTGTCACTGGGTTGTGTGATGGTTTTAATTGTGACAGTAAGAAACCAGTGTGGTGAAAAGATTCAGGGTTTGTTCCGCAAGAGAAGCTTTCATCAGCAACGTTTAGATGAGGCCTCCCTCATAGAATGCAATGGGAGGATTAATGATCACCACGCCTTGATTGATCACAGTATTGGTGTGGAGTACTCAAGGGGATGCTGCTGCCCATCCCCTGGTGTAATTAATCCATAAACCATAAACGAAAAATAACCTTCGAATAGTTACACTGTGTTTTGTATTGACAAGCAGTTTAAAATTCAATTGAATGAGACAAAACCCGGTGTAATTACTCAAAGGATATTCCGCGATATTAGTAGCACAGTTTGTTATTACATCAACGGGAGGAGACGGAGGTGTCTCTTAGGGCGGAATCGCCACGGAACTATGAATGTAATAAATTAATTACTTTAATTAGATTGAATTGTTTTTTTTCTTTGATTTGTTTTTTTTAGACTTTTTCAAATATAAAAAAAATATAAATGCATTTTAATTCTGCATTCCATAATGTATGTTATTGTGTTAGCAAAAGGTTGATTTACGCTCGCACTCAGAGGCCCCAATTAATATAATGGTTTTTTAATTATATAATCGTACTTTTACATATATTTTTGTTATAAATGCTTTGTTTTTTTTTTGTTACTCACGCGATAACGGCTAAACCGATTTTGATTAAATTTACCAGAGACAGTGTCTCAACTACTTTCGTCTCAGTACCACGCGAGCTAAGCCGCTTTGTTTTTATGTATTCAAATGTTTCTATGTAAAATCTTTACTAAGGACTTCTATTTAATGACCATTAAAGTGAGTGACGTCTCTGGGTATGTTATTGAATTTGACAACTGTAGAATAATTTACTGAATATCTTTCGTAACCAAAACTATGTTTTTAAGTAATCATGAATTGTATAGTATTATCATTTCTACTTAATTATTTAATACATTTTATAATACGGACAAGTTGTTTTCATATCATTTTATTAGAATTTAAGATGTCTTGTTGGTAATTCACTACACACGCATTTGGCCCATTTGATGGTTAGGCGATATGTTACAATTTTCATAGGTCACGTCCACCTAGGACGCGCCCGCCACCCTGAGACATAAAGATGAAAAGTCTCATGTGCCTGTAATTTCACCGGCAACTATACCCTTCAAACCGGTACACAGCAATGCGAGCACTACTGCTTTGCGGCAGAAATAGGTATGGTGGTAGTACTTCCCCGGATGAACTCTTTCACAAAAAAGCTCTACTTAATACTGAAAAGAGTAGTTATTTGAGTATGTAAATATAGCCGACTTTGATCAAATCAATCACGTAGTTTTATTTTTACTATAAACTAATGCCACATAGGGCGCGTCCTAGGTGGACGTGACCTTTGAGGTTCACTGTTCATAGGCAGATGTTAAAGCTCGAGTAGTAGTATGAGAAAAAAAAAAAAAAAAAACTAGCAGAGGCCCGCCGTTTCACTCGCTTAAGTCTCGATCCTGTGCGAACACTAAATGAAAATTATAATTATTCCAGAGGTATCTCGAGTCCCAATTTCGACACCATGGTACCAATATTTGCAGATCATACAAACATTGGACCTGCAGCGGTAATCGAACCCACAGCCTCTCGCATCTCAGCCGGCTACTCACCCGCCGCGCCAGAGAAGTCGGCATGAGAAGTAGAAAGTGTTTTATTCATTGAGATCACAAGGATCATTTTGTATCGTCTGTTTAAGTACTCCTGTTGCAACGCGACCAAACCTAGACTAATCAGGCAACAAACACGGCTCGGCTTTATTTGATGCTTCTTACTACTAGGTGCGAAGGAATAATTTTATGAAACACCTGAAAATATTTGAGTGACAAGAATGGATAAAATAAGGAATGAGTATATCAGAGGAAGTTGAAAATTGCACCAGTGACAGAAAAGTTGTAAGGAAATCGTTTAGCTTGGTATGGACATGTTATGAGGAGGGATGAAACGCATGTAACTAAGAAAGTTATGAATATGAATGTTAGTGGATGGAAGGGAGAAAATAAAAGATGATGAAAGATGAAATGATGATGATGAATGAATGATGGAAGACCTAAGAAAAGATGGATGGATTGAGTGAGCGATGATATGAATGTGACGGCTGACAGGGGAGAGGAAGGCGTACTGCGCTGACTCAAAATAAATTTGGATAAGGGCAAAACAATGATGATGATAGTTTAAAAGTTACTCATGCATCGATTTATCTCCTCCTCCTCCTCCTCTACTCTCTCTCTGTGGCGCGGCGAGCGAAGATTGGCCTGCGATGCAGGAGGTTGCGGGTTCGATTCCCGCCTCGGAACAAATATTTGTGCGATTGCAGATATTTGTTCAGGGTGTTCTGTGTATTTTCTATGTATAATAAAAATATCTATCTATGTAATGTATTGTATTAAGTATATCAGTTATCTAGTACCCATAACACAAGCTCTGCTTAGCTTGGGGCTTGATAATGTTGTGTGAACTGTCCAGCATTTTTTATTTAATTTAAAAATTAGATACTAGGTACTCGTAAATTACGCAGGTAAATAAACCTTAGACCACAGAAACCTAAACCTATTAACTCTCATCATTGGACGAGCAGACGCACAGCTCGGTACCATCCTTACCTCATCAGTATACCTACTCTCTATTCATACTAAGCGTTCCAGGTCTATCTTTTTTTTTTTTTTTTTATACTACTTGGATGACGGATCAAGCAAGAGGCCCACCTGATGTTAAGCGATAACCTCTGCCTATGAACAGTGCATTACCTCATAGATCACGTCCACCTAGCACGCAACCTATGTGGCATTGCACTGCGCCCGCCACCCTGAGACATAAAGATGAAAAGTCTCATGTGCCTGTAATTTCACCGGCACCCTTACCCTTCAAACCGGAACACAGCAATGCGAGCACTACTGCTTTGCGGCAGAAATAGGTATGGTGGTAGTACTTCCCCGGACGAACTCTTTCACAAAAAAGCTCTACTACTACTACTATCTTTATAATGCGAACTGCTAAGGAGTGGAATACACTACAGTCGTCTGTCGTGCCTGAAAACTATAATCTGGGTCTCTTCAAGGCTAGAGTGAATAGGTGCCTTCTAGATCTTTGCGCTCCATCTTCGGCCCCATCGTCACTTACCAACAGGTGACATCGAGGTAAAAACAGGTCTATCAATGTTAAAAAAAAAAAATTGGTGCGCCCTGCGACCAAGGTGCTTGTATTTCGCAGGTATCTCTTTCTCGCATATGCAACATTGCTCGATCGTGCCGCCGTATGTAGGTACCTACACAAATAAAAAAATGGTGTGCTGTGGCTAGGGTGTGCCACAGCACTAAACGAATATACAATAAAAAAAAACATAGAATGGCTTTATTAAAATGTTTATTTAAAAATGCAAATGCTATTTTTATTAATTACAACTAAAGCACTTCGAGTTATCGATTAGCTAAAACCAATTTAACCAGAGTTAATCATTTCGTTAAAACAGATTTAACTCAAGTTAATACTTAAGATAGATTTAACCTCGACTAATATCTAGTTAAGATCGATTTAACTCTCCACTTACAATTTAGTTAAGATCGATTTACTCGAGTTAATAATTAAGTTAAAATCGATTTAACTCTCCACTTACAATTTAGTTAAGACCGATTTACTCGAGTTAATAATTAAGTTAAAAACCAATTTAGCTCTCGATCAATAATTATTTTAATTCGAGTTAATACAGTTTAAATCGATTTAACTGAGTAACAATTAAGTTGAATCTTTATTAGTAAAAAAAATATTCAAATCAGTCAATATCACAAATTAAATGTACATAAAATAGTTGAGATATAAAGGAATAAAAAAAACTAGATATTAAAGCGAAATATCAAATTGCTAAATAAAACACAATTGTTAAAGCCCCCAGCGTTAGGGTGACAAATCAACATCGGAGCTATGCTGCGCTGTACTGCGCTGTGCTATGTTTGGTCAACTCGCTCGTCTAATATTTTAATGAGGATACAAACAAACCATGCTGTGCTGCGCTGTGTGAGGCTACGCTCTGTTTACTTCAGATTTCACAGCACAGCGCAGTACAGCGCAGCATAGCTCGTTGTTGATTTGTCACCCTTATTGTTAATTGATAACCCCCGTAGTTAAAGAAAGGAATTGTAAATGGCGGCTTTTGTATATAATCTGAGTGAGACAGCATGAGAGTGTCCGCCATTTTGTATATAACATGAGTAGGACAGCATGAGAGTGTCCGCCATTTTGTATATAATGTGAGTAGGACAGCATGAGAATGGCCGCCATTTTGTATATAATGTGAGTAGGACAGCATGAGAGTGGCCGCTATTTATAATCTCATTCTTTAACTACGCGAGTTATACTAACTTAAGAGTATTTAAGTATATTCCTTAATTTTACGATAAAATTGTAGTCTATTCGAAAATTTTAATAAAAAAAAGCCTTAAAAATCTGGAATCTTAAAATCCAAACAATAAATATCTTGACACTCATGCGTACAAAATGCAGTTTATATCTAAAATCTTACTAAAAAACATGATATAAATATGAGTCAAATTGACAGAATCTTAGCTAAATCTAAATCTAAGTCTGGCACTAAGCATTATCTTAGATCTGTCAGTTTTAAACTGACCTAAATATTAAATATTATTAATACTTACACGTTATGCCTAAAATTATAGAAAAAACTATGAGTGCTTTATCTTTTGCTGAATATAAAATTATATAAGTCATGTTACTTTATTAACAAAAACCTTTCTTTAAAATATGCAACAAATACCTAAAACATATCCAAACTATGTTATGATATAGTCAGCTGCCTGAAATTAACTAAGATCATCTTCTAAAACTGTTGCGTGACTGAGTGCTTTATGAATTGTAATCGCCTCATAAAATACTAGCGACTCGCCCCGGCTTCGCACGGGTAGCCGCCGGTGACCCCCCCCCCCCCTCCTCCTACCCCTCCCCCCTATGTCAATCTCCTGGTTCTAAGCTACCTCCCCACCAATTTTCAGCCAAATCGGTTCACCCGTTCTTGAGTTATAAGTGGTGTAACCAACACGACTTTGTTTTATATATATATATATAGATGTTAATTTATTCCTAATCTATCCTATAAGAATCGGGGACCCTTTTTACTACCAGGAATCTTCACTATTATGAAGACTTCCAAAACACAAACCATACATTAAATGGAGAAAAAAACAACTACACGCGGTTGAAGCTAGACATACATCGGCCTCTGCCATAGTATTCTACGACGACCGGTCTTGAGCCGCCTCCACCCACCGACTTCCTGCTACCTCTAATCTTCCTGCGGCTTTCCTTCAATGCGTCGTCGGTTCATGGTTGCATACCACTTAAGGTCGTATGTCGCAAAGATACGAATCGTAGATTAGATTTTTAACTAACTAAATCAAGTACAATATTCAAATTATAAATATGCATGGATACTACATTATAACACCGAGGGATCACTGTACCAGAAACACGATAGGACAATATTTTCTCGATTGAAAAAAACCCAAAGTTACTTCTAGCTTTTGGCTTTCGATTGTTTATTAAAATGGAGCATATTATTGGGTAATAAATTAGATAAATAAAATCAATACAACAAAGACGAGGGTTTACTGCAGGGGTTTTGTAAAATTATCTATATTTTAAGAGATATTCAATAAAAACCACTATTACAAGTGGCGCCCCAGCAGAATCACTATTACGGGTGATTTCTGCCTATTGTTGGCGCATTCCTATGAACCTTTATTCCTCAACGGCTGTCAATTCAGTCTGGGAGTTTATACTAGTATGCAGTTAATAAACAAATACAGTCTTATTATAAGTCTATCAAATTAATAGGTTGAGATTAACTTATTCTAATAAATGCAACGCTGGTCACTTTTAAAATAATGTACACTATCTTAAAATTAAACAATGAGGAGATCGATCTGAATTGAAAATTTTAATCTAAAGATCTATTTTGGAACTCTCAAGTTTGGATTAACAAGTCTAGTTTATCTGTGTAAAGCTAGGTTCATATTGCTGTGTCGGGGTGTGTTGGGTCGCGGAGTGTTCATACTGATGTGTTGTGTTGGGCCGCAATATGGCGCATTTTGAGATCTTTCATCGTGTGAGAGTTGTGGTGTAATACCGTGATCCGTGATCTTTACATTTAGTGTCATAGAGTACTCTATATTGCCGTACTAACTCGATAAGTTCATCGGTCATTTTTATAAAGTAGAACAAAAAAAAAACAATATTACGGAATTAACTGCATCCCTCGCGGTAAATCGTCGTAATGGCAGATTCACATTGATGTGGCGTGTTGTGGCGCGACAGATCCCCCACCACCTCTCTGGCCCGGCCGAGCGTCGACCGATTGTAACGCGACAGAACGCGCCACAACACAACACAACCTACTAATGTGAATCTAGTCATAGGTAATAAACGTAACCGATTGCGTTCTGGCGCGCCACGCCACACACCGACACAACAATATGAACCTAGCATTACTATAAAACTCAAATTATCCTTGGAACACTTAAACAGTGTTTTGTCTTTTGCATTGATAGGCAGTTTCAAATAAGATCGAAAGAGACAAAACACGGTGTAACTACTCAATGGATTATCCGCGTTTAGTAGTACGGTATATATAAAACTTTAACCTTTCAATAGTTAAGTAAGTACTTCCCAATGTCGAAATAATTAGTCTAATTCTAAAATTTCGATTCGATCAGGACGCTAACATATAGGACGTATTCTAAATTAAAATCTTATGTTCTAAAACAACTTATACTCTAAAATGGCTATATTTCAGTCTTAATCTAGTTTTTTATTTACAAATTGGCAGTTTTGTTAGCTCCGGTCTTCGTCATACTTTAAATCTTATAATTATTTTATATTTTAATAAAAATATTTCAATCAATAATTATATTTTGAAATAATGATTTTGTGACTGAGGTTATAACTAATTTTGTGCGTAAAATTTTATTATCATGAAACATTAAAATAATTAAATGCTGTTTCAATACTTTTAATAAGAGATTCGTTAAATTAAGAAAAGATTGAGAAATTGATTTATATATTTTTATCAATGTCGTCTTACATAATACCTACAAACTAAAGTTATACAGGATGGGTAAGAGTTGTCGAAATTATTTCTCAAGAAGAAGTCCCTTTCGCATAAAGTCATATTCACTAGAAGTCCCTTTCGCATAAAGTCATATTCACTAGAAGTCCCTTTCGCATAAAGTCCTATTCACTAGAAGTCCCTTTCAAATAAAGAACCATTCACTAGAAGTCCCTTTCGTATAAAGTCATATTCACTAGAAGTCCCTTTCGCATAAAGTCCTATTCACTAGAAGTCCCTTTCACATAAAGAACCATTCACTAGAAGGCCCTTTCGCATAAAGTCCCGTTATCAAGAAGTCCCTTTCGCAAGAAGTTCCTTTCGCAAAAAGACCCTTTTTTGTCACAATCTTTAGTTTTAGTTTTTTTTTAAATATTAGCTCTGAGTTTTACCTCAGTAGTCACGATCAGGCCGCTAGTGTATCTATAAAGTCATATATTATCAGGTATTAGTTGTATAATTTTTTCAGTACCTAAATAAATGAATTTATTGTAAAAAAGGCCTATATTAATCATCTTACCCAAACTGTATACAGACCCTATTTTTGAAAAATCCGAACTCATTTTATTTCTTGGCGATATTATATCCATTTTAGAAAATATATTTAATTCATAATAAATGCAAGTTTAACACCTTTATTCTATATGTATAATAAATATGTTATATTAGAGATACGTCACTTAAAAAAACTAAATTATACATACTATATGTAATACTCAATTGTAAATGCATACAAAATGAATAAAATGTATATTTATAAAATACTAGCTTCCGCGCGCGGTTTTACTCGCGTACCGGGATAAAATGTAGCTTGTGTTAACCCAATAAACGGGCATTTTTATCATTAAATTAGCAATTCTTACTATTTCTGAAAATATTGAGGCTATTTTTTGTAAATTAAAACCTTAAATAGGCTGATTCTTAAAGAAAAAATAACTTATTTTGAAGTCAATGACTTTAAAATAACACACACTTTTACAGCTGATTTTAGGTTTTTTATTTTATTTTATTTTTTTATACTACTTAATGACGGAACAAGCAGATGGCCCACCTGATGTTAAGCGGTAACCTCTGCCTATGAACAGTGCATTACCACATAGGACACGTCCACCTAGGACGCACCCTATGTGGCATTGCACCGCGCTCGCCACCTATGTTCTATGAATTAAATAAATAAATAAATTGTCATGGCTGCCAGCTTATTAAGGAATGTGTAGAAAGCGTTAGCCGAGTCAGTCGTAGGAAGCAATGGTGGCGATAAGCTCACCACTTGTCACGTCTGTATTCCCACGATGGTGAAAAGAGGCCCATTGAGCCATTCGGCCACATCGTCACTTACCAATAGGTGAGTTTGTGGTCAAAGATCTATCAAAGTTAATAAAACAAGGGGGTCTGCTTACCCTTTCCGGGAAAAAATCGTGTGTCTATGTAGGTATGTATATAATTACTAGATTAACCTCAATATTATCAGAAAAGTTAAGAATCTGAGCTGGCGCCAGGCGGGCGGCGTGTGGGCGCGCCTAACACTCGTCGATCCTCTCCTGCGACACTTGAGACACGTTCTCCGAAGTGACCTCTTTGAGTATGGCCGCCATCTCCTCGCAGATCTGCGCGAACTGCGGCCGGTCGGCGGGCGACCGGCTCCAGCAACGACTCTGTCAATAAAAAAAAATTACATAATGTATGAAACAACAAATACAGGAAGGTGTGTACGACATTAAAAAAATACAAATGAAAGAGTTGTGCTATCCGAAGACCGCTGCTAACAATCTAAATTCAGCTTCGTGAGTGTATGTGTGTCCAGTATCTTACCAGTAAGCGAGCCAGCGGCTCGGGCATGCCGCCGGGCGTGCGCCACTCCAGAGTGCCCGCCCTCAGGCGCTCCAGCACCGAGCTATCATTCAGCTTCGTGAATGGGAGCTCTGCCTTTGTGTAGATCTGTTGATGAGTACAAATGTTGATTATAATAATACTATTAAAAGGTACAATTTGTTTGTATTTCCCTATAATTATACATATACTACGTACCTCCCACACAGTGGCAGCGAACATGTACACGTCACACTTGGTCGAGTACTCGCCTTCCGCCACGGCCTCGAGCGGCAGCCACCTCAGAGGGATCACCTACGGACAGACACTTCATTTTACACTACTACCACAGAATACATAATAGTACAATGACAGAAGGTTGACTCCGCAAAATCATTTAAACTAGTGGTTCGCCCCGAACTGAGACCTCGCGAATACACGCGATTTAGGTAGGTTACCTTATTTCTTTCGAAAAAATATCTATGTCGTCGTTCAAATTTCTAGGAACGGGCGATCATCAATGGATGTTATACTGGTTATACTCTAGTTTCGAAATTCGAGTCTTTGGACCATCGAAATCCACTTATGCGTCGTCAGATTGGCGTTCGCCACAAATTTAAAATTAAATAAATAAATAATGCTGGACAGTTCCCACAACATTATCTAGCCCCAAGCTAGATAGATACCATCAGGCAGTTGAATGAACAGTATACCTGATCATGTAGCTTGTAGTATTCGTGCGAGTCTGGTCCGCGGTTGAGCGCCGGGTACGACAGCTTGAGATGCAGCCTCGACGTTATCAGGCAGTTGAATGAACAGTATACCTGATCATCTAGCTTGTAGTATTCGTTCGAGTCTAGTCCGCGGGTGAGCGCCGGGTACGACAGCTTGAGATGCAGCCTCGACGTTATCAGGCAGTTGAATGAACACTATACCTGATCATGTAGCTTGTAGTATTCGTGCGAGTCTGGTCCGCGGGTGAGCGCCGGATACGACAGCTTGAGATGCAGCCTCGACGTTATCAGGCAGTTGAATGAACACTATACCTGATCATGTAGCTTGTAGTATTCGTGCGAGTCTGGTCCGCGGGTGAGCGCCGGATACGACAGCTTGAGATGCAGCCTCGACGTTATCAGGCAGTTGAATGAACACTATACCTGATCATGTAGCTTGTAGTATTCGTGCGAGTCTGGTCCGCGGGTGAGCGCCGGGTACGACAGCTTGAGATGCAGCCTCGACGTTATCAGGCAGTTGAATGAACACTATACCTGATCATGTAGCTTGTAGTATTCGTGCGAGTCTGGTCCGCGGGTGAGCGCCGGGTACGACAGCTTGAGATGCAGGCTCGACGTTATCAGGCAGTTGAATGAACAGTATACCTGATCATGTAGCTTGTAGTATTCGTGCGAGTCTGGTCCGCGGGTGAGCGCCGGGTACGACAGCTTGAGATGCAGCCTCGACGTTATCAGGCAGTTGCGCGCCGCGATATCTCTGACAATATACACATCGATTAGGACAAGTGCGAGTCGGGCTCGCGCATAGAAGGTCAAAATGTACAATAAAATAGTGTCCCCTTAATGGAGTATGGGAGAGGAAAAACCATTTATTTCCTCTTAGTGGAAGAAAACGTCAGCCGTTTTGCCGTAGGAAAGCAGTGGCGCCAATGAGTTCACCACTAGTCACGCCTATATTTCCGCGATTGTGCGACCCACGGAACAGAGACCCATTGAGGCTGTGCCTACCCCTACGGGAAAAAGAGCGTTTCTCAATATCAAGAACACGTTGTGTTATTTTGTCAGTCTAAGTAAAAAACCATTTAAAATGAGTGATTCTCTTGGCAGCCAGCTTGCCCCCAGCAATGGCCAAGAGTAGTACCAGCAGATGATGATAGGGGGCGAGGGGGGCGCCGCTGGGAACTCGGGACTTCCTCGTGAGAGGTACTCCTCGCTCTCTGCCGGGGCCGGAGTCTATTCTTACCTATGAGTGATCCTCTTGGCAGCCAGCTTGCCCCCAGCGGTGGCCAGGTGCAGCACCAGTAGAGCCTGGTGCTGGGGGCCCAAGGGGGGCGCGGGGTCGCGCGGCGCCGGGGGCGGCAGCGCGGGGCCCGCCCGGGAGAGGTACTCCTCGCTCTCAGCCGGGGTGCGGGTGGCGGTGAGGAAGTTTTTGAGGTCACCCTGTGAAACAACTTAATTTTATAAAAATATTCAATAATTGATAATAAAAAAATATATATCTATGTAATGTATAGTATTAAGTACTAGCGACTCGCCCCGGCTTCGCTATTCACTCTAGCCTTGTTTTTTGACTGCCTACGCCTGTAAGGCTTTTAAGTTGGTTTTACATTTTTCCTTGAATCAGTTTCCACTTGTTCTCGAGGCACCACACAGGCAATACCTAGTAGTAAGAAGGATCATCAAAAAAAAAAACAGACCGTGTTTGTTGCCTGATTCTTCTAGGTCTGGTTGCGTTGGAACAGGAGTAACTGTAAATTTATTTTTTAAGACGATTCAAAATGATCCTTGTGATTTCAATGAATAAAATACTTTTTGACTTTGACTTTGACTTGAAGAGACCCAGATTATAGTTTTCAAGATAGACAGACGACGGTAGTGTATGTTTGTTTGAATGTAGTTACCCAGTCGGTGTGCTCGAGCAGCATGTAGTGCGGGTCGGCCTCGTTGCACAGGCCGACGAGGCGCGCCACGCTCTCGTGCCGCACGCGGCTGAACAGCTCCAGCTGTCGCCGGAACTCCGCTAGCTGCACCTGCAACGCGACACATGCACTCACACACACTCATCGGAGACTGCGCCAGCGAGAGCCCGCACTCACAATCAACCTTATCGTCCCACAACATTCGTCTCAGACACACACACTCATACTCGTCCATACATCCACACACCCATGCACACACACATACACACACATCCCTACTCATTCATCCATACACAGAAGCGGTGGTGGAGTACCTCGAGCAGAAAACAGGGCTAACCATGAGGGTCGAGCAGTTGGAACCTCGCCATGATGTCAATTTTATTTCCTTTATGGTGAGGGTGCCGACTGACCGTCTATCGACCTTCATGAATGGAGAGTTCTGGCCGAAAGGTGTCAAGTTCAGGAGGTTCTTCGGACGCCTGACACGAGACACCGCGCAGGTGCGTCATACGCCTACACGTGTCTAAATAATAGTCTAGTCTAAAAGTGTTTTTTATATGTATGTAAGTTTTTAAGGTATTTATGTCGCTATGGGCTTATTGTTTAGGTTTTTGTACATTTTCCAATAAGCCTGAAAAATATATATTATATTTGATTGATTTGATACATCCACTCATTCGTCTCATACCCACTCACTGATCCACACACCCTCCTGCTCATTCATTAACACACCAACTCATTCGTCTCACACACACACAACCCCAATCATCCACACCCCTATGCACACAAAAACACGCTCATCCATGCACCCACTCATTCGTCTCACACATCCACACATCTACTCATTCATCCACATACCTACACACACTTACTCATTCATCTACACACTCACTCCTTCGTACACTTATCCACTTACTCATCCACACTAACACTCACACACCCATTCACTCATACAAAAACACTTACTACCTAGAAAACACTGTGAGCGGGCCTTCAGACTACAGAAAAGAGCACTACGTGCCATAGTGCGAGTCTCACGGGACACATCAGCTCGACCATATTTTAAATCCCTGGGAATCATGACAGTACCTGACCTTGTCATGTTCCAAGCAGCACTCTTTGTCAGAAAAAACTTTGATGAGTTTGCAAGGTACGGTGACGGGCATAGGCACGCATACAGGTTGAGAGTGCTGCCGCGACGGCTCACGAATACGGCAGAGCTAACCCGCGTGATGGAGCCGACGGTGTACAATCGTCTACCAGCTGATATCACAGACGCACCATCGACACAATCTTTTAAAAATAGGCTACAGAAGTGGCTTATAGAGCAGTCATTCTATGATTGTAACGAGCTCACTTCAATAGGTTTTACGTATTAGAAGTTATGACTTAGGTACCTTACTATTAATAATTTAAAATGATCATGTTTTCTGTTTGTTTTAATTAATTACGAAACATACCAATTTATTGCATTATTTTATATTATTATTTTTTACCTCTTTATTAATAATTCAGTTATTAATAAAGAAACTATGAACTATGAACACCGTCACAAAGCCACGCACGCATATATTCTTGTTGTTTTGTGCTAGTGATACGACAGACGTACCTCATCCTTAGTAGTGAGCGCCTTGACCAGTACGGGACGCATCTTGGGTTCCCCTCCATCCTCTCCTCCACCCTTACTCCTCAGTTTCTTCACTTGATGAATATCTATCTTGCTAAGCGACACTTCTCCAAATTCACCGCGACCTAGAAATAAACACAGTTCAAATTAGTATGACATAACACCCAACAGTCATACCATCATTAGCCTGACGACGTGCCCGATTTCGTCGCTAAGGAACTGCATAAGCTCCCACCAGGGGGATTCGACCACGTCGACGTCACACGACTGCTGATGGACATCATGTTCCAGAAGACAAGCCTGGCTGTGGTATAGGCTAAGTTGGAGGCGTCCGATGATGCTATCTCCGGTCTGCGTGCTGAGTTGGTGTCATTACGTGACATTAATTTAGTAAGTAGGTCGTCCGCTTCTAACGAGGTCAACGTGCAGCAAGGTGCAAAGTGCACTGTTTCGGTGTTGAGTGTCGAGTCGGAATGTGTCGGCTCCGCGGAGTCGTCGCTCGCCGCTGCGATTACACCGAACGCGTGCCCTCGGTCCGCCGCCAGTATCTCTCGCACCGCAGAGAAGCCGACACCGGTCACGCTGGTTCCTCCCCGACAGCATAACTACGCTTCTGCAGCGGCTAGCAACTCGGCTGCCTCTCAGAAAAAAGGGAAGAAGCGGAGCTGTGAACCAGTTCGCAGCGCTGCAATCGCTAGGGCTCCAAGGAAGGAGCCCTGTGATGCAGAGGGCTTTATCAAGTAATAAATAAAGTGTTTTTATGTGTATGTCAGTTTCTAAGGTATTTATGTTGATATCGGCTTATTCACTTACTTGAGCTGGTCGAGCTGCCCCGACTTCTTGGAGGCGCGCGAGACGCCCGACATGAGTTGTCTGCACCTATCAACAGAGTCTTTACCCAGCGGGATGAGCTCCGTGAGCAGACTCCTGGGCACAGCGAGCTGATCAAACTGCCCCGACTTCTTGGAGTCGCGCAAGACGCCCGACATGAGTTGTCTGCACCTATCAACAGAGTCCTTACCCAGCGGGATGAGCTCCGTGAGCAGACTCCTGGGCACAGCGAGCTGATCAAACTGCCCCGACTTCTTGGAGTCGCGCGAGACGCCCGACACTTCAGGTTGTCTGCACCTATCAACAGAGTCCTTACCCAGCGGGATGAGCTCCGTGAGCAGACTCCTGGGCACAGCGAGCTGGTCGAACTGCACCGACTTCTTGGAGGCGCGCGAGACGCCCGACACTTCAGGTTGTCTGCACCTATCAACAGAGTCCTTACCCAGCGGGATGAGCTCCGTGAGCAGACTCCTGGGCACAGCGAGCTGATCAAACTGCCCCGACTTCTTGGAGTCGCGCGAGACGCCCGACACTTCAGGTTGTCTGCACCTATCAACAGAGTCCTTACCCAGCGGGATGAGCTCCGTGAGCAGACTCCTGGCCACAGCGAGCTGGTCGAACTGCCCCGACTTCTTGGAGGCGCGCGAGACGCCCGACACTTCAGGTTGTCTGCACCTATCAACAGAGTCCTTACCCAGCGGGATGAGCTCCGTGAGCAGACTCCTGGGCACAGCGAGCTGATCAAACTGCCCCGACTTCTTGGAGTCGCGCGAGACGCCCGACACTTCAGGTTGTCTGCACCTATCAACAGAGTCCTTACCCAGCGGGATGAGCTCCGTGAGCAGACTCCTGGGCACAGCGAGCTGATCAAACTGCCCCGACTTCTTGAAGTCGCGCGAGACGCCCGACACTTCAGGTTGTCTGCACCTATCAACAGAGTCCTTACCCAGCGGGATGAGCTCCGTGAGCAGACTCCTGGGCACAGCGAGCTGGTCGAACTGCCCCGACTTCTTGGAGGCGCGCGAGACGCCCGACACTTCAGGTTGTCTGCACCTATCAACAGAGTCCTTACCCAGCGGGATGAGCTCCGCGAGCAGACTCCTGGGCACAGCGAACTGGTCGAACTGCCCCGACTTCTTGGAGGCGCGCGAGACGCCCGACATGAGTTGTCTGCACCTATCAACAGAGTCTTTACCCAGCGGGATGAGCTCCGTGAGCAGACTCCTGGGCACAGCGAGCTGGTCGAACTGCCCCGACTTCTTGGAGGCGCGCAAGACGCCCGACATGAGTTGTCTGCACCTATCAACAGAGTCTTTACCCAGCGGGATGAGCTCCGCGAGCAGACTCCTGGGCACAGCGAACTGGTCGAACTGCCCCGACTTCTTGGAGGCGCGCGAGACGCCCGACATGAGTTGTCTGCACCTATCAACAGAGTCTTTACCCAGCGGGATGAGCTCCGTGAGCAGACTCCTGGGCTCAGCGAGCTGGTCGAACTGCCCCGACTTCTTGGAGGCGCGCGAGACGCCCGACATGAGTTGTCTGCACCTATCAACAGAGTCTTTACCCAGCGGGATGAGCTCCGTGAGCAGACTCCTGGGCACAGCGAGCTGGTCGAACTGCCCCGACTTCTTGGAGGCACGCGAGACGCCCGACATGAGTTGTCTGCACCTATCAACAGAGTCTTTACCCAGCGGGATGAGCTCCGTGAGCAGACTCCTGGGCACAGCGAGCTGGTCGAACTGCCCCGACTTCTTGGAGGCGCGCGAGACGCCCGACATGAGTTGTCTGCACCTATCAACAGAGTCTTTACCCAGCGGGATGAGCTCCGTGAGCAGACTCCTGGGCACAGCGAGCTGGTCGAACTGCCCCGACTTCTCGGAGGCGCGCGAGACGCCCGACATGAGTTGTCTGCACCTATCAACAGAGTCTTTACCCAGCGGGATGAGCTCCGTGAGCAGACTCCTGGGCACAGCGAGCTGGTCGAACTGCCCCGACTTCTTGGAGGCGCGCGAGACGCCCGACATGAGTTGTCTGCACCTATCAACAGAGTCTTTACCCAGCGGGATGAGCTCCGTGAGCAGACTCCTGGGCACAGCGAGCTGGTCGAACTGCCCCGACTTCTTGGAGGCGCGCGAGACGCCCGACATGAGTTGTCTGCACCTATCAACAGAGTCTTTACCCAGCGGGATGAGCTCCGTGAGCAGACTCCTGGGCACAGCGAGCTGGTCGAACTGCCCCGACTTCTTGGAGGCGCGCGAGACGCCCGACATGAGTTGTCTGCACCTATCAACAGAGTCTTTACCCAGCGGGATGAGCTCCGTGAGCAGACTCCTGGGCACAGCGAGCTGGTCGAACTGCCCCGACTTCTTGGAGGCGCGCGAGACGCCCGACATGAGTTGTCTGCACCTATCAACAGAGTCTTTACCCAGCGGGATGAGCTCCGTGAGCAGACTCCTGGGCACAGCGAGCTGGTCGAACTGCCCCGACTTCTTGGAGGCGCGCGAGACGCGCGACATGAGTTGTCTGCACCTATCAACAGAGTCTTTACCCAGCGGGATGAGCTCCGTGAGCAGACTCCTGGGCACAGCGAGCTGGTCGAACTGCCCCGACTTCTTGGAGGCGCGCGAGACGCCCGACATGAGTTGTCTGCACCTATCAACAGAGTCTTTACCCAGCGGGATGAGCTCCGTGAGCAGACTCCTGGGCACAGCGAACTGGTCGAACTGTCCCGACTTCTCGGAGGCGCGCGAGACGCCCGACATGAGTTGTCTGCACCTATCAACAGAGTCTTTACCCAGCGGGATGAGCTCCGCGAGCAGACTCCTGGGCACAGCGAACTGGTCGAACTGCCCCGACTTCTTGGAGTCGCGCGAGACGCCCGACACTTCAGGTTGTCTGCACCTATCAACAGAGTCCTTACCCAGCGGGATGAGCTCCGCGAGCAGACTCCTGGGCACAGCGAGCTGATCAAACTGCCCCGACTTCTTGGAGTCGCGCGAGACGCCCGACACTTCAGGTTGTCTGCACCTATCAACAGAGTCTTTACCCAGCGGGATGAGCTCCGCGAGCAGACTCCTGGGCACAGCGAACTGGTCGAACTGCCCCGACTTCTTGGAGGCGCGCGAGACGCCCGACACTTCAGGTTGTCTGCACCTATCAACAGACTCCTTACCCAGCTGGATGAGCTCCGCGAGCTGACTCCTGGGCACAGCGAGCTGGTCGAACTGCCCCGACTTCTTGTAGGCGCGCGAGACGCCCGACACTTCAGAGTTGTCGGCACCTATCAACAGAGTCTTTACCCAGCGGGTTGAGCTCCGTGAGCAGACTCCTGGGCACAGCGCGCTGGTCGAACTGCCCCGACTTCTTGGAGGCGCGCGAGACGCCCGACACTTCAGAGTTGTCGGCACCTATCAACAGAGTCTTTACCCAGCGGGATGAGCTCCGTGAGCAGACTCCTGGGCACAGCGAGCTGGTCGAACTGCCCCGACTTCTTGGAGGCGCGCGAGACGCCTGACACTTCAGAGTTGTCGGCACCTATCAACGAACAGACAACATTTTATTTACTACTAGTGTTTTTTTTCTTTTATATACATGTTGGTATAACGGTTCAAGCTGATGGCTCACCTGATGCTAAGCGGTACCCTCTGCCTATGAACAGTGCATTATCACATAGGTCACGTCCACCTGGGACACATCCTATGTGGCATTGCACTGCGCCCGCCATCCTGAGACTTAAAAATGGAAAGTCTCACGTTCCTGTTATTTCACCGGCATCCATACCATTCAAACCGGAACACAGCAATGCGAGCACTACTGCTTTGCAGCAGAAATAGGTATGGTGGTTAGTACTTCCCCGGATGAACGCTCTCACAAAAAAGCTCTACTACTAACAAAATGCCTGTGTCTACGTCCGTGTGGAGGTTTTTCCATTCAAACTTCATCAGCTGATTGCTCTTATTTGGAGGCTTAGAGGAGTCAAAGTTATGAGCTGGAAAAAAAATATGTCGTTCATTGACCTTTTCTCTGTAAAGTGAACGCACAAAAATGTTCTACCTGTTCATTAACCATGTGAAAAAAAATAACAAAGTGCAGCTGTTTTTGATTCAACTTCTGAATTTTGTACTTTTCACCTAAATGTCGGCAAAGACTTTATCATCAAGTTGAACGTATGATTCTGTGATGCGACGGTTTTTCACGCGGCAAATAATTGTTTTTCGTGATTTTCCCTTACTTTTCTATCGGCGAGCGCTATTCTGTCACTTTCTAACATACCCGAACTTTAATGAGTAAGAAAGTGACAGAATTTCGTGGTTGTATGCGCCTGAGGGGTAAATTTCGGAAATTCCTCTCTTATACACCAAACGGAATGCATCTTCCAAATTTCAGGTCTCTAAGACTTACGATTTATGCTGTGCGTCGATTGTCAGTCAGTCACGTAACTATTTTTTATATACAGGGTGTAACATAATATCCCTATAAGCCCGGGGAGGGGGTATTCTACACATCATGGTGAATAACTTTAGTTCTAGGACTTTTTAAAATTCGAAGTTTTCCTGAAATTCCGCGATAAATTCCTGAAACTCCTCCAGAAATGTACCTAACACAACGTGAGGCAGCCCTACGTAAGGTACCATAACGTACCGTAACATCCTCATGCTGTGTTAGGAACATATCTTGAGGAATTTCAGGATGTTTACGTGACATTCCATGAATTAAAAACTGCGAAATTTAAAAACTAAAGTTATTCATCTTGATGTGTAATGTGTAGAATACCCCCTCCCCGGGCTTATAGGGATATTATGTTACACCCTGTATATTGATGGTTTATTCATAGGTGCACAGAACTTTCGCTATTTACGATAGCGCGTTACACAATTGAATATGTACATTGGCTAGAAAAAAATATTTTATGGTTCTGAAATCCCCCAAGTGAATGGGGCACTTCACGCCTTTATGGGCAGCCGGAACGTGTTCAAAAAGGCACGACTGGCCGTGCATAGAGGGGTGTTAGTACCGACACTAATGTATGGTAGCGAACTTGGGTATGACAGAAAAAACATGAAAGTAGAATAAATGCAGTGGAGATGAGAGCTTTAAGAAGTGTGTGTGGTGTGACTTTGAGAGATAGAATAAGGAATAGTGTGATAAGAGAGCGTTGTGAAATTAAAGAAGACGTAGTGACTAGGATTGAGAAAGGTATGCTTAGATGGTTTGGGCATTTAGAAAGGATGGACGATAGTAGATTGACGAAACGGGTACACAAGACGAGCGTGAATGGGACAGTGGGAAGGGGAAGACGTCGGCGAACATATTCAGACCAGATCGGAGACGTTCTGGAAAAAGGCCAGGTCAAGAGTACCCTTAACCGACGAGCATGTATGAAGAATGTGATGAGAGTGAATGAAGCAAAAGAGGTGTGTCAGGATCGTAGCAAGTGTAAATCCGTGGTATCTGCCTACCCCTCCGGGAAACAGGCGTGAGTTTATGTATGTATTTAAAACGTTTCAGTTCTACCTTTATAATGCGAACTGCTAAGGAGTGGAATACACTGCCGTCGTCTGTCTTTCCTGAAAACTATAATCTGGGTCACTTCAAAGCTAGAGTGAAGAGGTGCCTTCTAGACCTTTGTGCTCCATCTTCGGCCACATCGTCACTTACCAACAGGTGAAATAGTGGCCAAACAAAGATCTATCAAATTAAAAAAAAAGAAGAAAAAAAAAGAAGTATGATATCCCCCGATCATTAGCTTCGATGGCGCTTTTCATAAGATAAGAAAGAGAGGTGTTACCGCTGTCTCTGTCGTGTGGCAGCAATCTCCCGTTCTGTGCTGGCACGCCGTTGCCCACCTTCTTCTCTTCTTCTCCTTCTTCTACGAGCTTCTCTCGACCTTCCACCATCTCTAGTTCCAGTTTTTCACCTAAAAAGTCAAGTAAAGGTTAGTGACATGAACCTAGTAAAATACGTGACGAAAAACCCGGATACCCGGGAATTATTACAAATATTTTATTTTTCTACTTAGTAGAAAATCGTAGTAGCCTTAATCCTATAACTAAGTTGACGAAGGATAATTATTGGAGCAGTTTTCAATTAAAAAAAAAACATTGATTATTTTGTTGCTTATTTTGGTTTTAAATATATATTTCAATGAGTGAAACACATGGATAACGGAGTTATATACATTTAAAGATACCCGGGTAGCCGGTTATATGATAAGATAATTTGTTTATATCAGATTCACACAATAAAAAATCACATGTCATCCATTTTGTGATTTAATTATTATTAAGTACTTACACAAAATACAATTATTAAAAAAAATAAGCATTACATATTAATTCAAATAAAGTCATCATTCAGTATACCTGGTATGAAAAAGTCCGGGTAACCGGGTATACCCGGTAAAAAAGACCGGGCTAACCGGGTATATCCGGCAAAAACGACCGGGTATTCGGTATATCATCGGTAAAAAAGACCGGGTAACCGGGTATAAAACAGCCCGAGTACCCGGATATACAAAAAGTCCGGGTACGCGAATACCTTCTTTTTTTAAATCTAAAATAGGCTTGCGTTTGGCTACATCTCGCCTGATGGGAAGCGACGATGAGGCCTACTTAAACACGCTCGCCTAGAAGATGCCTATTAACTCTTCGTTTGAAGACGCCCAAGTTGTATGATAAAGGGAATAAAGAAGCTGGAAGAGAGTTCCAGGCCTTTGCTGTTCGCAAAAAACCCGTCGGTAAATGTCCCTAAACTAAGCATTGGGTAGTAAAAATAGGCAAAAAATTGTTACCAGCTTGTCGCCTCTGCAACCTCCGTCGTCGGCAGTAGACCATCAAGGCGAGCACCAGCAGCATGTACGCGCCGGCCACAGACACGGACACGACCACCGCCTTGCCCGCCACGCCGCCAGACTCCGACGGCGGCATCTCACCTTCTGGAACATACACAGGCGCAAGGTCAAGCAGCGGAATGTGGAGTTTATTTTTATTTTTTTACATTGATTGACCTTTGTTTGGCCCCGATCTCACCTGTTGGTAAGTGACGATGTGGCCGAAGATGGAGCACAAAGGTCTAGAAGGCACCTATTCACTCTAGCCTTGAAGAGACCCAGATTATAGTTTTCAGGAAAGACAGACGACGGTAGTGTATTCCACTCCTTAGCAGTCCTTAGTTGATATGCTCCGAGTCTTATACGATTATATCTACATTTATGACTATCAGTGCCGTGGTGTGTCCGGCCTTTAGAATATACCCTTCCGTCTCCTCCCGTGAGTGTTGTAAAAGCCACAGACCATATATCAAGATAGACACCGCAAACACGTAAATTTGTGCACGATGAGTTGCAGCTCGTTCCTGGCGAGTCCCGCGGCGCTGCCGGCCGTGCAGCCGTACTGGTCTGCATCAGGCGGCGCCACCTCGCGTTTAACGAGAGTACCGTTGTTCAGAAGACGCCTACCTTTGTGCACGATGAGTTGCAGCTCGTTCCTGGCGAGTCCCGCGGCGCTGCCGGCCGTGCAGCCGTACTGGTCTGCATCAGGCGGCGCCACCTCGCGTATAACGAGAGTACCGTTGTTCAGAAGAAGGAACCTGGAAAATATAAACACGTAGGAGAGACTCTAGCATTGATGTTAATGTAGTGCCGTGGAACCGGCCTATGAATAGGCCCCTTCGTCTCCTCCCGTGGATGTCATAATAGCCGACTAAGGGCTCGACAAGTATTCGAATTATACATGAATGTAAGTTTTAGTCGTTGTTGTTAGTTTATTACAACTTCTATATTACTATATTACTTTTGAATAATGTTGCTTTTTAGGCACATCTCCGTCCATTATACCTTTGCTCATTTCGTTCCATCCATAGGTTACCTGGACGAGATCGGTCTGAGCGATAAGGCCGCCCATTGTTTTGCCTTTTTTACAAGTTACTAATTAACTTGCAATGTATGTATGTTTGTCCGGGTGGAATCTTGCAACTGAATTTTAAAGCAGTTATACTCAACCGATAGAGATGATATTTTGCATACCTGTCAAGTTCCGATGACAATACAATGTCATGGTGACAGCGAGCTGATCTGATGGTGGACAACGGAACACCTCGATGGATAATAGTAGACTGGCTGTATTTTATTATGTATTTGTGCACTACTACTACTGTGTCAATTTTTTATGGAATTATTTAATTTAATTAAGACGGACACACCAATTACATTAATCAAAGATAATTATAACAATAAAATGTCAGTTACACGGAAAACATATAGATAATAAAATAACAATAAAATAATATAAATCAAACACACAGCTATACATCACGCTCACAGAACCTCAAACATTCCGACAAAATCCTCGTCCAGCCATCCATTCACACAAATCACACTCAGGACTATCTTCCAGGAGAGCATTGAGCGCAGCGAGAGAACGCGGTACGGGTGAAAAAGCTCGAGCCACCGTACGACAAAACGGTACAGCGAACAACCTATGCTTCCGAGCTGCACAATAATTACTCTGGAAAAATAATCGACACAGCTCATCACTCAAGTCCAAAGCGTCTATCCTGCCACGGAAAATCTTGCAGACCATAGTGATTTGACGTGACATGTGTTGATTATGACATTGTAAAAATGTGTACCTTTGCAACCTTAGCTATATTTGTAAATCACTTACAAGAAATATATGAAAGAATTGAATGATATGGTGTATTTAAATGATGAACTTACTTAGCAATGGTATCGTTCTGCCCTCCTTCGATTTCAACGCCTTCTTCTGAAAATATTAAGAAGAAAATATTGAGAACAAAAACAGCAAAAACATTTTTTTTTTATTTATGCATACATAGACACGCGCCTTTATCCCCGAAGGGGTAGGCAGAGCCTCAATGCGCCGCTTTTCACAATGGGTTGCACCATTGTGGAATATAGACGTGACAAGTGGTGAGCTCATCGCCGCCATTGCCTCCCACGACTGACTCAACTAACGCTTTCTTCCAGTAACAAAACATTCCATAATAAGCTAGCAGCCAGGACAAATCTTATACCAACAAATCTTACTAACAAGTCCGGGTAATCCCTTAGTCGGCTTTTACGACATCCATGGGAGGAGATGGAGGGGTCTATTCTTAGGCCGGACACACCACGGCATGCTTTATGCTTCTTAGAATTACGGTACAAGCAGATGGCCCCACCTGATGATAAGCGGAACCCTCTGCCTATGAACAGTATTGAAGCTATTGAAAAAAATCCTACTAAAATATTGAAGTGAGGGTTTGGATGAATCTACCCAGAAAACTAAGAGGCTTAAATCGGCCCCGTTTGCGTATGAAATGTAAATCTCTGTTCTAAAAGAGGTTTCTTAATTTTTTTCTGTGTTATAAAAGCTAACCAATCGTGTAACGCAATAAAAAAAAGAGTCAGTGGTATGAAGAATCAGCCGGCCTAGCCAGGTGGCATTCGCTTCGAAAAGATTCGAATGGGCGACTTATATTTTGGGTAAAACTGTATGTATGTGCTATCGCGAAGACGGCCGAGAGCATACTGATTTGAGGCTTGCAAATAGGTACATTGCGCTAACTTTCGGACAGGCGAAGTGACACGCAAAGTAGGTGCACTTGCGGTGTCTATCTCGATGTATGTTCTGTGGATATAGGCTAGTTGTATACCGGTACAACGCGAGACAAGCCGGGGAAGGACATAAATACATACATAGACACTCGCCTTGGGGGAAAGAGGCGTGTGTCTATGTTTGTATGTATGTACTATCGCGAAGACGGCCGAGAGCGAACTGATTTGCGGTTTGCTAATAGGTGCATTGCGCAAGCTTTCGGACAGACGAAGTGACTCGCAAAGTAGGTGCACTTGCGGTGTCTATCTTGATATATGGTATGTGGCTATAGGCTAGTTGTATACCGGTACAACGCGAGACAAGCCGGGGACGGACATACATACATACATACATAGACACTCGCCTTGGGGGAAAGAGGCGTGTGTCTATGTTTGTATGTATGTGCTATCGCGAAGACGGCCGAGAGCGAACTGATTTGCGGTTTGCTAATAGGTGCATTGCGCAAGCTTTCGGACAGACGAAGTGACTCGCAAAGTAGGTGCACTTGCGGTGTCTATCTTGATATATGGTCTGTGGCTATAGGCTAGTTGTATACCGGTACAACGCGAGACAAGCCGGGGACGGACATACATACATACATACATAGACACTCGCCTTGGGGGAAAGAGGCGTGTGTCTATGTTTGTATGTATGTGCTATCGCGAAGACGGCCGAGAGCAAACTGATTTGAGGCTTGCTAATAGGTGCATTGCGCAAGCTTTCGGGCGAAGTGACACGCAAAGTAGGTGCACTTGCGGTGTCTATCCTGATATATGGTCTGTGGCTATAGGCATGTATGTATGTTTTTTTTTTTTTTTTTTTTTTTAACAATGTTAGACCTTTGTTTGACTACGATCTCACCTGTTGGTAAGTGACGATGTGGCCGAAGATGGATCACAAAGGTCTAGAAGGCACCTATTCACTCTAGCCTTGAAGAGACCCAGATTATAGTTTTCAGGAAAGACAGACGACGGTAGTGTATTCCACTCCTTAGCAGTTCTCATTATAAAGGTAGAACTGAAACGTTTAGTACGAATAGAGGGTATACTAATGAGGTAAGGATAGTACCGAGCCGTGCGTCTGCTCGTCCTATGATGAAAAGGAGGATGGATGTTTCTTACGTTGTTGCTGCAGCACGGTGCGGTTGCGATCCCAGTGTATAGTCGGGGGCGGGTCACCGGTCGCGCGACAAATCAGCGCGACCGTCTGACCGATAGTCGCGTGCAACTGTTGCCCGACTGCCGGCTCCAGGACGCGTGGGGACACTGCAAATAGGTTTATGTAGTTTGATAAAAAACATCGCATTCTAAGGCGAGGCTGAAAAACATGGCTGAGCCCTCGACCTTTTCTCTTCAATTTCAATTTCAATTTCAATAGCCTTTATTAAACAAATCTTAATTCTAGTTTATTATAAAAATCTTATCCTTAGACATCAGTAATGCGATTGTTTTGCTTTTCAGCATAGGCCTCCCCCAGCCTTTTCCAAAGTTCTCGATCGT
Source organism: Operophtera brumata (assembly GCA_932527175.1). Taxonomy (NCBI): domain Eukaryota; kingdom Metazoa; phylum Arthropoda; class Insecta; order Lepidoptera; family Geometridae; genus Operophtera; species Operophtera brumata. The sequence goes on from OW052227.1 coordinate 47,573,464, forward strand.
GAGCTTTCCTTCTCCAAACCTTTTCTCTTACACTAGAATAAATATGTTATTTTTATACCTATATCCTTTGTTATATATTATTTTTTAGTATAGTGTAAAGAATAAATGCCCTTTTTTCTTTTTTTATGTTGAGAAAAATAATAATATTTTATCATAATTATTTTCGCGTTAAAACCGACTACGGAGCTAATCTAGGATTTTTTCCCCAATACCAACTATTATTTATTCTGTGCCTATACAAGATTTTATAATATTAGTAGTGATCGGAACGGATCGGTGATAATGTGCTGATCACAATGAGCCTAAACACAGCCAGTCTACTATTATCCATCGAGGAGTTCCGTTATCCACCTTCCGTCTCCATCATCAGATCAGCTCACTGTCACCATCATATTGTATTGTCATTGAACTAGACAGGTATGACAAATTTCAGCTCTTATTATACATAGAAAATACACAGAACACGCTGAACTAATATCTGCGGATCGTACAAATATTTGTTCTGAGGCGGGAATCGAATCCGCAACCTCCTGCGTCGCAGGCAAACCTTTGCCCGCCGCGCCAGTGAGGTCATTAAAGAATATAAATAAATAATGCTGGACAGTTCACACAACATTATCTAGCCCCAAGCTAAGCAGAGCTTGTGTTATGGGTACTAGATACCTGATATACTTAATACAATACATTACATAGATAGATATTTTTTATTATACATAGAAAATACCCAGAACACCCTGAATAAATATCTGCAGATCGCACAAATATTTGCTCCGAGGCGGGAATCGAACCCGCAACCTCCTGCGTCGCAGGCGAACGTAAGTGAGATAAGTAAGATAGAGTCTTACCGACAATATCCAGGTGTATATCAGCCTCGATCTTGTGTTCGTCCTCGACGGCGCGGCAGGTGTAGCGATCAGTGTGCCGACGGGATGCCGCCGTCACCAACAAGGTGCCGTTCACTGAGGTTATACCTTCTGGTAAGTATAGAGATATCTTAGATAATAGAGTCTTACCGACAATATCCAGGTGTATATCAGCCTCGATCTTGTGTTCGTCCTCGACGGCGCGGCAGGTGTAGCGACCAGTGTGCCGACGGGATGCCGCCGTCACCAACAAGGTGCCGTTCGCTGAGGTTATACCTTCTGGTAAGTATAGAGATATCTTAGATAATAGAGTCTTACCGACAATATCCAGGTGTATATCAGCCTCGATCTTATGTTCGTCCTCGACAGCGCGGCAGGTGTAGCGACCAGTGTGCCGACGGGATGCCGCCGTCACCAACAAGGTGCCGTTCACTGAGGTTATACCTTCTGGTAAGGGGTCCGCCTCGTTCTGGGAAAATAACAACACAATGATGGCAACAACAAAGAAGTTATTAAAACTTTTTTCAATTCATAATTAAAAAAACCGGTATTAACTCACGTAGGAACTGTTCCGAAAAAAACACCCGACTCGAGTTTCTGGGATTTAATATCCCCTTCCTCAAGGAGTATACGCGACGGCTTCCTTGGGGAAGGGGATATTAAATCCCAGAAACTCGAGTCGGGTGTTTTTTTTTACGCTTTCTTCCAGTAACTCTTATACCAACGAATCTTATCAACAAGTGCGGGTAATCCCATTGTCGGGTTTAACGACATCCACGGGAGGAGACGGAACCCTCACTTGATAATGAATTACAATGAAGATGCTCACCAGATACCAGGTGACCACCGGCGCCACACCGCCGGCGACCTTGCAGTGAATCTTGCCAGAACTGTTCAGCTCCAACTTCTTACTGTAGGGTTCAGGTTCGAAGCGCAGCCCGCCATCTGTTGACGAGTAGACGAAACATTAGCCCTTCTATAAATGCCATATGCAGGGTTGGCAATGTTTAAAACATTTGTTTAAAACAAAGGGAAAAATGCATACTTGTTTAAAACGTGTTTCAAAACCTAAAAAACCTATGTATTTCATATCAAATTTTATTTGATAAAATATTTTTTGATCTTCCGATGTTTTGAAGTGCGTTGAAAATCACGATCAAAGATTCCGTTACATACCTACAAACATACAGACCAATCTATTGTAGGCGTATTAAAAAAAAAAAGTAGCAAAATGTGTTTAAAACACGTTTAAAACACTACAAAAAAAAACATATGACAGAAATTTATTTTAAACAATGTTTTTTTGTTTGCTTATTAAAAAAATTGCTTTGTTCTATTTGAAAAATAAAATGTTTTTTTTGCTACTCTGGTCTTATGATTATTTTAAACTTTCTTTAAACCTTGCCGTTTCCTAATCAAACCACAGAAACAAATAAAATAGAAAGATATTTTTTGATTTCGTGTAAGCACCTTAATTCCTCTACGCTATTAAACTTGAATAAGAATACCCTGTACAAACGCAAATTTAAAATGAAAGTTACAAACCGGCCTCAAGCCCTCAAGAATTCAACAATAGGAATTCATACCCGTAACTAGATACCCAGAGATCCAGGATATTTTGTTTTCATCTGTTCGTTTCTTGAATAGTCATATAAACTAGGCTTGGTGGTCTCGGTGATCAAGCGTATAATCATTGAGGTTCTAAATACGTTAGTACTAATACCTCAATGCAATGATAAGAAAGTTACCTACGTTTGAATCCTCGCGACCAGACAAAGTAGGTAAATCAAATCTTACAGATCCACCAACTCCATTCACGCATTAATGTATTCTTATTCTTTATTGGTAACAGAGCCATATGAACAATGATACTAGAGGTGTTAAGCTTTTTAGTACTGCTACTCCACGACAGAGGGCGGAAGTTTAAGCAAAATCAACAGCGTCAAACAGGTATTTTATTTCATACCATCGTCCGCCTGATATCCGCGTTTGGAACCAATAGAAGTGCGCGCAATGCTGTGTTCCAATTCTCTAAGGCTGGGCCATATCACCCGGCCGTAGAGCTATTAAAAAAAAAATATCTCCATATAAAATTAAGTTTATCAAGCTAACTTTATATTCGTGACTATATTCTATTTTTAAATTATTGGTGCCATACGTTTAGAAGTATAGGCTTTCTAAGATAGGTCTATATTGCAGTTTAGGGTCTATTATCGGTGGGGTATGCCGCAAAATACCTATTCGTAGAGTTCATTTTTAACTGACAAAATCAAGTAAAATATTCAAATTAATAATATGCATGGATACTACATTATAATTCCGAGGGATCACTGTACCAGAAACACGATAGGACAATATTTTCTCGATACAAAAAAACACAAAAGTTACCTCTAACTTTTGGCTAGATTAGATTGTTTATTAAAATAATGCATAATATTGGGTAAAAAATTAGATATATAAAATTTTAATAAAATCCATACAACACAGCCGAGGTTATCCTGTAAGGATTTTGTAAAATTATCTTTAGTTTACGAGATATTCAATAACAAGTAATTAATTTAGTAAAAATTTTAAAAAAACCCTCAACGCAATGAAACGGCTGAACCGATTTTGATCAAACATAGCTAAGAACACTCCCGAAAAATTCACCTTTCAAACAAAAAAAAGAAACGAAATCGGTTCGTCCGTTCGGGAGCTACGATGCCACAGACAAACACACACACACACACACCCACACAGAGAGACACGTCAAACTTATAACACCCCGTCGTTTTTGCGTAGCGGGTTAAAAACGGGTTTTTCGAGCGGCGTGAGGCGTTTTTTTGTATGAAGATTTTTGCCTGACGGGGTTGTGCCCATTTTCACCAAACAAAATATCACGGAAAAAAACTTATGAATGTAAGATAGACTGGTTTCTACAAGGAGTTCGGGCAAACATTTGTTAAGCAATTATTTTCACTAAACACGGGATATTTACCATGATTTCCGAGTTTTGTTGGTTACAGATATGTCGTTCTCCCGCGATCACGGCGCATGCAACTGTGCCGAAATATCGGAAACCAACAAAACTCCAAAAAAAGTAAATATCCCGTTTTTAGTGAAAATTTACTTTTATTAAATCTCACAAAGTAGGTTAAGAATCTATTTACCGTTGACGGCGCGATGACGTCTATCGAACTTGTGGGAATGCAGTCTGTGCACCGATTGAGGATGACTCCCATCTGAAACAACCAGATAATACAACATTATTCACAAAGAAAACCAAAGGAAAAAATTTAAAATACCTTGTAGAGATAACATTAGAAAATTAGCAAAAAAAATACTACATACTCATAGACACACGCCTTTTTTCACGTAAGGGTAGGCAGAGCCTCAAATGGGGCTCTTTTCATAGTGGGTTGCAGAACGTGGCAAGTGGTGAGCTCATCGCCGCCATGCTCCCCACTCATGCTTTTCACTCAATAAAAATTTATGACTTATGACTTCTGACTTATGACTGACTACTGACTCTGCTAACGCTTTCTTTCAGTAATTAACACATTCCTTAAATAAGCTACCAGCCACGACAAATCTTATACCAACGAATCTTACAAACAATCTCTTAGTCAGCTTTTACTACATTCACGGGAGGAGATGGAGGGGTATATTCCCGGACCGGACACACCACGGTTATGTTATGAGAAAACAATCCAAAAACGTTTAAGTTTTTTTTTTAACCCCGTGAATGACTGATCACGCTTATGCCTTGATTCCTTTAACAATGCATTACCTCATAGGTCACGTCCACCTAGGACGCACCCTACGTGGCATTGCACTGAATCCACCCTGAGATATAAAGATGAAAGTCTCATGTGCTTGCAATTTCACCGGCAACCATACCCTTCAACCCGGAACACAGCAATGCGAGCACTACTGCTTTGCGGCAGAAATAGGTACGGTAGAACTTCCCCGGACGAACTCTTCACAAAAAAGACTAAATACTATTTACAAAACTGTCATAACTTATACTAATAATGTTATTAAGTTTATTTTGTTCGTTGTTACACAAATCCCTTTGAAGTTGCGTCGCCTATTATAGATTTATCTCCGGAAATACAGATGGACCGACAAACTTAGCATTTCCTCCAGCTATTTAAACAGCTACTAATGAAAACTATGACATTACTGCCGGGTGGCCTAATATATCACCCTGTATTTTAGAAGAACGAGACATGCATACAGGGTGGCCTGCTGCTATGATTAATTTTTGTGTGAAAAATATGTTTTTCAATACAAGCTTTTATAAAATTAGTGATCGTAGCAGTGTGCTGATCGAAATGAGCCTTAACACGGCCAGTCTACTATTATCCATCGCGGAGTTCCGTTATCCACCATGCGTCTCCATCATCAGATCAGCTCGCCGTCACCATAATATTGTATTATCTTCAGACCTTGACAGACATGCAAAATTGTAACTTTTGAAACTATCATGGTTAATGTACATACTTTTCATTAGAAACGGGATATTTACCTTGATTTTTTAGTTTTTATTGTTCCCCCGTGATCATGGCGCATGCAACTGTGCCGAAATATCGGAAACAATTGAAACTCAAAAATCATGGTATTATATCCCGTTTCTAGTAAAAAGTATGCCAAATTGTATCTCAATCGGTTGAGGACATCGAGCAACGCAGGCCTCCGTACCGGAGGGGAGACGCCTTAGAGCTGTCAACCGATACATATTTATTCAGAAATTTTTGGGGGGGGCTTCACGCACTCACTTACAGTTTAATGCACACTTTTGTAACCAGTCGTTCTATCGCTATAAACGCACACATCTATAAACAGCAACACATCAAAAATCTTTATACACACATAGATGCTTTCTGTGTACAAACATCATGTTATGTCACAAAATTGACAGTAACACCCGTTCTAGGGACTTCCAGCACTCAAGTCGATAAATTAATAGTATCGATAACTTTTTGGTAGGAACTTACTTTGCCTACTGTATATATTCTGTGCTACCATCAAGGGTCATTGAAGGGATTTAAGGGCGGCTAGGTATGGGGGGAAGGGTTGAACGCTCTCTGTGAAGGAGGAGTTCCGGAGTTGTTATCGAGGATAACATACAGATCATTTTGTGGATCACTATGAAATTTTAGATTAGTAAAAGGTAGTAGTAGGCTGGAGAGAGAGGGGGTAAACGCGGAAACTTAGAGTATAGAGAAAAAATCAAGAAAATTTTGAGTACCCCAGGTACAACCACTAGCTCATGGGATGATTAGTTCTTGGGAAAATTTAATTAGAATTTTGTTCAAAGCATACAATAATTTCATAAAACTATGGGTCGGCAAGTCAAAAGAGACGAAAGGAAAGGAAAGGAAAAAACGCTTTACTTAGCTGCCGTCATCCTTCTAACCTACATAATCCATGTCGGTTTTGGCCACGAAATATACGATGTATTATATCTGTCAGTCACTGTTATTGTCAAAAACCAAAAATCATGATCCTAAGTGCCAAAAAACTACATTAGTCATTAAAATGTAAAATAGTTTTTTTTTTACATTTCAGGCATAATTATCCCACGTCACATGGGATCCTAGTGTGGGATCACAACTATGTAGGTATGTGTTGGGTGTGTTAAGTTATGTTAATGTTAAACAATGGTAGGTAAAGTAATACTTAGCGCTTTACCTAGTGAACAGAATATCGCGTTGAAAAAATTATACCTAGCAATTTTTTTTTTAATTCTTTGGTCAATCAAAGAATAGGATTTGAATAGGAAAATCCCACGACACAGTACGGACACTCATGACACGACTTTTCTTGAAAATGAGTAAATGAGTTCAAACTGGGAAATGCTTTTGTTAATTTATCGTGATCACGTATCCCACAACCTAGGTAGGCATGCAACTTTTTACGAAAAACTATCACACCTCTAGATTTGTAATATCACATAGTAATTTAAATTCATGTCAAGATGTCGTTCCCCTCTGGCTATGCACAATTTCATTTGGGCATACGCGTTAGTAAAACTGTTTTCGCCCGATCATTAGGGCGAGCGAAGCGAGTCCTCTACTATCCCATGCAATTTTGTGGTACACTTAACGAAAAAATTATCCGTTGTAATTTAGCATAGTAATTTAAATTCATGTCTTTGTTTAAATATAAATAATCACGGAAAAAAAGCTTGCTAGCCCTCACCAAGCATGTTTTGCTTTTGCTAGTAATAAAATTGTATCATGATGGGCCGATTGCTCTGTCAGACTGAACCGATCGTGTGACGCATAGAGTAAAACAGTGTGACAGTGCTACAAATACTGAAATGTCGAATCGTTACATTTTCAGCTCTAAATCAAGGTCTGGAACATCGAATTTACGAAAAGATGGTGTTTTCTTTCACATTGTACCTAAGTGAATTTCATTATATATATAAGTATATTTATTTTTATTTTATTTTTTGATGCTGGACATAGTTCACACAAGATTATCCAGCCCCAAGCCAAGCACAGCTTGTGATATGGACTAGATAACTGATATCCCTAGTACAGTACATTACATAGATATTTATTTTGCATTAACATAGAAAATACCCAGAACACCCTGAACAAATATCTGAAGATCGTACAAATATTTGTTCTGAGGCGGGAATCAAACCCGCAACCTCCTGCGTCACAGGCGAACCTTCGTCCACCGCGCCACAGAGGTCGTCAACTTATGGTATAAAATGAATAATTTCAAATTAAAATCATAACAGTTACCTACCTTGTTACATACCAATACCTTCATGGTGATTGGATTAACGGTTAGAAAGTTAGGTTAGGCTAGGCTATGGCTCCCGAATAATATAAATCAAATTTCAATAGCTTGTAAAACATATTAAACGAGCATTTATTTTATCGATAAATAATCTACTTTATTATTGAGGCACATCACTAATTTAGTTGTATAAAAGAAAACACGGGCAACTCACATACAGAATTTTTTGAGAAATAAAAAAAACTGTTAAATGAGCACAAAGCTGTTTCAGTGTGCATTGAGGCAGTTATTGTTAACAGTTGCTTATTTAATATAAAAAAATTAGGTTTACCAACAGTCTACACATGTATGTCGGAGAGAGAAGTCATATGATGAATCTGGAGAATAGATCTACTGAGATTGAAGGCTTATAAACACCATGTGTACGGCTGCGAACAATCGTATTCTGTCGTGTCGCGCCACCCAAACGAATGCGCCCGAGTCTTGTTTACGCAAAGACGCAAAGCGATCGAAGCTCGGATATTATATTATATTATATTTATTATAAGGAAAACCAGCAGCACATGCATACAAAATAAATAAAAGAAGTTAAAGCAGAAGACTATTAAAAGGTTTTCACGTTTAGAAATAATAATAGATACATAAAAAGAGAGAACAGGCTGAGTGGACTAAAAACTACTATAAACTACAATCTGGTATACAAAACACATAGCAGAAAAATAGAATAAAAAATAAAAAATGAGAGATACAAATGATGAATACATACAAAACAGAAAACAACAGTATAACTATAACAGTAAAAGTAAAACAAACAGTATAAATGAAGGAAACAGATATAAATAATAGTAAACAAAAAAAAAATAAGAACAAGAACCAAAAAAGTAAACCACACCTATCTCATGACGAAATTTCATCATCCTCCGCGGAGGGCGAGAAAAAGTCAGAACTGAGCCGCCGCCTCACGAAACCGACACTGGAGTAGAATAGGTCTAGACCTATTTGCTTAGATAATTTATTAAATTGGTTACCAACTCGCCATAAATAGGAGTTTTGGCGATAATTCGTTCTAACTATTGGTACATGAATAATCTCGTTATATCTAATTATTGTACGGGGAACAACAAGTGTTATTTTACTAAGAAGTTCGGGGCAATTAATATGATTATTAGTGATTTTGAGCAAGAAAAGCAGGTCACCAATTTCACGCCTTTTTTTGAGTGGCAGAAGGTGGAATTTACGACAAAGGTCAACATAGTTAGCAGAATTATACGGAACCTTAAGGCGAAAGCAAATAAACTTAATAAATTTGGTTTGAATACGCTCAATTCTGTTGATATAGGTATCATAACGTGGACTCCAAATTTGAGAAGCATATTCAAGTATGCTGCGCACGTAAGTGCAATATAAAATTTTAAATGTTTTACATCTACTAAAACTAACGGAGCTTCTCATTATAAAGCCTAAAGCTTTGGACGCTTTAGCAATGATGGAATCGATATGAGAGTCAAAGAGAAGTTTAGAATCATGCAGCACGCCTAGATCTCTCATAACCGTGCAATCCTGCAACCTCTGATTTTGTAATAGATAAACTGATTTGACTACAGTTTTTTTGCGAGTATATGTAATAGTAAAGCATTTAGACGGATTGAGATCTAGTTTATTACTAGCACAGTTCGTGTCAAGTCGATATAAATCAGCCTGCAAGTCAAGCACATCCCGAGGAGTAACTATAGTCTTAAAAATCTTCATATCATCAGCAAATGAAAGCAGGTTACTGTTGACAAAACAGGAAGAGATATCATTAATAAATATCAGGAAGAGCAAGGGTCCGAGCAGTGATCCTTGGGGGACTCCACTAGGAATAAGAACCCAGCTGGACATATAATTATTAACAACAACAGCCTGCGACCTATTGCAGATGTACGACGAGAACCAACGGAGCAGATCCCCTCTAATACCCATACTAAATAACTTAAGCAACAGAAGGCTATGGTCAATCCTATCAAAGGCCTTGCTGTAATCAGTATAGATTACGTCAACCTGACGACCATTATCCATTGACTCACTCAAGAACTCATTGAAAATAATAAGGTTAGACACAGTCGACCGCCCTTTAAGGAACCCATGCTGGAAGGGGGAGAAGTGCTGATGAAGCGCTGAATAAATCTGATTGTACACTATCCTTTCAAATAGCTTAGCAACTAAGCATAGCTTGGAGATAGGCCTATAGTTGATAATCTCACATTTAGAGCCCTTTTTATAAATTGGCGATACAAATGCTGCTTTCCAGAGCTTAGGTACGGCACTCAAAGATATTGATTTCTTAAATAAAAATGAAACAGGAATGTAAATTGACTTAGCACACGACTTGAGGAAGACAGGGCTAACGTGGTCTGGGCCAGCAGACTTGGATAAATCAAGGTTAGAGATCAATTTAAACACGTCATCAGGATCGATCTCAATACTGCCAATATCGCATTTCACAGCCTCTGAAGGGACTAATGAGTCAACGTTATAAGAACAGATGCCAGAGGGGACAAGGAAAGTAGAATGAAAATACTTAGAGAATGCTTCGCAGATAGATTCACCTGTAGCTACTGAAGCGTCTAAATAATTTAGATGTGAAGGTATACCATTTGATTTCGAGCGACTTTTTATGTAGGACCAAAACTTTTTTGGATTTTGTTCAATACTATTCTCAATGGATGACATATAATCGGCGAAGCATTTCTTTTCCAAGAGTTGGATTCGATTACGTAAAAGTTTGTAAGTGGCTAAGTCTGTAAGTCCACCATAAGTTTTATATTTCCTATAATGCCTATATTTTTCCTTAATTAATCTAATGAGTGCCCGGCTAAACCACTTAGGGTAAGAGCTGTCACTGACCAACCTAGACGGGACATATTGGTGTTTAAGCTGATCTAAAATCGAATAAAAAAACTCAACTGCTTCCTCGAGCGAACGCGAATCAAATTCAGCATTCCAGTCCATGTCCGCGATCTTGTTGTTAATAGATAAATAATCACCTTTGTTATAAGAATATTTTAAATAGGACTGAGATTTAAGGCAAGATACATTCAGAAAAGAGGCTCTGAGAAGAAGAGGTTTGTGGTGTGGTTTGTGGATATAAAAGGAGCGTACGAAAGCGCCAGAGCTCATTATTACATCGGCGTTGGCAGAGTGCACACGATTTAATCAACAAAATACAAAATCAAGTTCAAAGTCAGTTTGAATAAAATCTTAGTGAAACCTCTTTTGAATTTTCCTCATTTGCACGAGACCCACTGGAAAGCCCCTAAGTTGCCTTTTGCCGCTCGGAGGGATCTTGAGGATCCGACATGCATATATGAACTATATAACTATCTTTAGCTACAGAAGAAACCAATGGGGGCTTTTCATTTTAGTTTTTTTTTTTTATTCAATTTGGCTCAATTGATGGCCCTGACTCAACTGTGGTTGTCAAAATCAACAAATCCATCGTACCTCTGTTATTTTGTGTGATAGTAACAAAATACCACGAAAATATATCACTTCGTTGTTGACTTTTACATTTCACTTTATTTTTACAGTTAAGTACACAGCAGCGACATCTATTTTCAAGGGTTTATAGATGATTTGGTATGGCCGTAAAAACCCCTCATTATAGGCAAACACAACGTGCAAAGATTGTACAGTAACCTCACAATGGGCGATCAACGATTTTTTTAAAGCATCTTTATTTACTTTTAACTGAAAAGAGTAAAGTTATTTAAGTATGATCAATATTGCCGATTTTGATAAAATTAACCACGTAGTTTTATTCTTATTATAAACTAGAAGCAACCCGCGATTTCACTCGCATAAGTTTTGATCCTATGGGAACATCTAAATAAAATTTAAAACTATTCCAGTGGTCCAGCTATCGCCGTTCTAAATTTCATCCAATCCTTAGAAAATTTAGCATTTATAATATTACAAACATACACACATACTCACGCCTGTTTCCCAGAGAAGTAGGCAGAGACCATGAATTTCCACTTGCTACGATCCTGGCATACCTGTTTCGCTTCATTCACTCACATCACATTCTTCATATATGCTCATTGGTTAAGGGCGCTCTTAGCCTGGCCATTCTCCAGATCGACCCTGATCTATTCTGAATACCTTCACCGAGGTCTCCCCCTTCCAACTGTCCCATTCATGCTCATCTTATGAACTAGTTTCGTCAATCTACTATCATTCATCCTTTAACCAATAACCCAAACCATCCAAGCATATCTTTCTCAATCCTTGTCACTATACACGTGCTCTTTCATTTTACAATGCTTTCTTAACACACAGTTTCTTATTCTATCTCTCAAAGTCCACCATACATACTTCTCAAACCTCTCATCTTCAGTGCATTTATTTTACTTTCATGTTTATTCTGCCTTAGCAACTTTCGCAACCACCATACATTAGTTTTGGCACTAACACTCCTCTATGCACATCCAGTCGTGCCTTTTTGAATACGTTCCGGCTGATAATAAGGCGTTAAGTTCACCTGGTTTCCAGAATTTACTCTCATTTAAATATCATCTTCATGCTTGCCATCTCTTGTAATCAAAGTTCCCAAATGTACAAACTTTTTCATGTTACACTTGTTGTTAATAGTAGTTTGATTTAATTCTATTTCTTTAAATATAGTTACACATGACATTTACGTTGACATATCATCATACACCTCTGCGAGGCACAATTAATCCTTTTACCATACTGGTTCTTTCACCATTGGTCACTAGGCCCCTTTCAGGGACACTATATCTCAAGCTGGTTAGTGAACCAAGAAAGAGCCCGTGACACGAAGTAGTAGTAGTTAGTAGTTACCGGTTAGTTAGTGGTTACATAGCCATCAAATACAAATACACGTTATTCCACATGTCACATTTTGTCGAACGTGTTTAATGAATTGTATTTAGTAATCAAGGATATTAAGTAATCATCCACATCTTGGCTTACTGACATTACACGTTATATACATGTTTACGTCAGCAGAATAAATCCTGAAATGCACATTGATGTATTATACACATTTATATCTACGCTTTTGGTCACTTTTATGTCGCCCCTGTGTCTCACGATTAAGTGGAGCTCGATTGACGAGTGAGCAGGGCAGTCGTAAGGGAATTGGCTTTCATTGCGAATAAATCACGTAACTTGGCAGTGATTTTAGAGTAATGAATGACCAGTGTACTGAAGTGCAGTCGCAGTGAAGAGTGAACCAGTGTTATTGAATAAAATATTCACGGTTTGTTTTGTTAAACCGTTCAGTTTTATTATTTTATCCCGAACACGAACTCAAAAATTACTAAATCTGAGATGGCCACTTTTGTTTTTATACGGCTTAATTTTACTTGGTCAATTTTCATGCAATAAGTTATAATAATTTAATTGAAATTCAGGTACATGTGAAAGGAAACACTATCTTTTTGTAAATTTGATGATCCAATCATTTTTTTACAGCATAAAACTGAACAATTCGGCATTTTTCTTAGAGCACTATCTCCCACGCGAGTCGATTCAGTCTGACAGAGCGATCGACGACAGCTAGTTTTTTATAATTTGTATGCCCTCGAGGGCATTCAATTTAGAGGGGAACTACAGCGGGGAATGCCTTTGATGGCGTCTCCATTCCGTGTTGCTCGATGGTTGAGGATAACTGCTTCAGTTGTAATTCAGTAATTATTTGACCAGAACATACAAACAAACATTGCAAGTTCAATTTTCACGTGGAAAATTTGTACGTTTTATAATCTGTGCTAAACCACCATACCTATTTCTGCCGCAAAGCAGTAGTGCTCGCATTGCTGTGTTCCGGTTTGAAGGGTAAGGGTGCCGGTGAAATTACAGGCACATGAGACTTTTCATCTTTATGTCTCAGGGTGGCGGGCGCAGTGCAATGCCACATAGGGCGCGTCCTAGGTGGACGTGACCTATTAGGTAATGCACCGTTCATAGACAGAGGTTACCGCTTAACATCAGGTGGGCCTCTAGCTTGTTCCGTCATCCAAGTAGTATAAAAAATTAAAAAAAACCCTGAGTTGTGATATAGCAGTAGGTGGGTAAAAAAAATAAACAAGTAGGTGCACAAAGACTATTCATGGTGACAGGTGATTTGGTGATGGAGACGGAAGGCGGACAACGGAACTCCTCGATGGATAACAGTAGACTGGCCGTGTTTAGGCTCATTTTCATCAGCACACGGTTCCGATCACTACTATTATAAGATCTTGTATTGGGGATAAATTCCTAACTTCGGAGTCGTTTTTTTTTTTGTAAAGAATGATTGCAATTATTCCATTCACGGACGGCCCCGGGCGGAGGCGGCGTAAGCTTAGTAATAGGATGTCGTTTTCACCCAACAGGACTTGGATACAGACCCCTAAAAATAATCTCTCTTTTTTGGTGAATTGTATACCTAAAGCCAAAGTGTTGAATTGTGATCACTAGGGATAATGTATTATCTCTGATTCATCAGTTGGGCTGTAACATAGGCATGAACATCTTCTTTCAACGCGCTGCGGTGCAAGTGTGAATTGACTGCCGCCGGCCGCAGCGTGTCGAGTGACGCTCATTTATGTTGTAATAAAGTCGGATGTGATGTGTACGGAAATACTCTGGACTACTCTGGAGTATTAACATAGGCCTTATTCTGTCTCTACCTAACTCAGTAAAGTTCAAGTAAGTTAGAAAGTGACACAACAGCGCTCGCGCAACGATAAGTGAACGAAAATCACGAAAACAGTTTTTTTTTTTTTTTTTTTTACTTGATTGACGGAACAAGCAGATGGCCCACCTGATGTAAAGCGGTAACCTCTGCCTATGAACAGTGCATTACCTCATAGGTCACGTCCACCTAGGAAGCACCCTATGTGGCATTGCATTGCACTGCGCCCGCCACCCTGAGATATAAAGATGAAAAGTCTCATGTGCCTGTAATTTCACCGGCACCCTTACCCTTCAAACCGGAACACAGCAATGCGAGCACTCCTGCTTTGTGGCAGAAATAGGTATGGTGATAGTACTTACCCGGACGAACTCTTTCACAAAAAAGCTCTACTACTACTATTTGCTGCGTAATCGAAAATATAAATCTACTATATATGCCTCTAAAATAATATTTTTTGTTACACACTTTAATTGTATCAATGTACGTTGACATGTTATATAGATATTTACGTTATAAGCGCATTTTAGAGTTCACGATCTAAGATAGACCTTTGTTTGACCACGATCTCACCTGTTGGTAAGTGACGATGTGGCCGAAGATGAAGCACAAAGGTCTAGAAGGCACCTATTCACTCTAGCCTTGAAGAGACCCAGATTATAGTTTTCAGGGAAGACAGACGACGGTAGTGTATTCCACTCCTTAGCAGTTCGCATTATAAAGATAGACCTGAAACGCTTAGTACGAATAGAGGTATACTAATGAGGTAAGGATGGTACCGAGCCGTGCGTCTGCTCGTCCTATGATGAAAAGGAGATGGTGGGATCAGACCGTGAAGTTCCTGGAAGCATTCCCAGAAACTTAACCTATAGAAGATCGAAAGGTATGCTACTTTACGGCGGTGCTCGAGACTAGTATCGAGAAAGTGTACCTATTGAAGTTGTAATTTGGGCTTTATCATGTTACAATCACTTTATCATGTTACAATCACTTTATCATGTTACAATTACTTTATCATGTTACAATTACTTTATCATGTTACAATCACTTATCATGTTACAATCACTTTATCATGTTACAATCACTTTATCATGTTACAATCACTTTATCATGTTACAATCACTTTTACTTCCCATCTATTTTGGTACAGTGGGCCATGAAAACCGATTCTAAATGAGTAAACTCCATAAACGTTCGTTCACAAATATCCGTGTCCTGTCAAATCTCAATCCACAGATACTCTACTTAAAAGGTACATAGAATAAACAGTAGTCGCTGCGGTAAGGTTCATGGCGTGAACTGCGAAGCCCTTTGAAGTCGCCGACCGGTAACCGAACTGTGTTTACGTTCGTTTTAACCGTGTTTAATGAATTTCTATTTAGCCGATGTATTTGTATTCAGATTAGTTTTTACCAATGCGATAACTACCCTGGCCACAGAATAAATAATAGTGCACGGCTAGCTTATTACGTATCTTGCAATAGCAATGCGATAGCAAAAATCTCGCGAGAATTGCGCGATCATCGCATCCAAATTGCAAATTCGTATTACGGATCGCTGATACGTAATACGAATTTGCGATTTGGATGCGATAATCGCACAATTATTGCTATCGCATTGCTATTGCAAGATACGTAATAAGCTAGCCGGCTTACACAATACATAAGTGTCTAAATTATGTTTTTATATCTGTTTTTTTTTATGTTTTTGGTTGTTATTTCTTATTTATTTTTCTGCTTTTTGTCCTACTGTTTTCCTAGTATTCTGTTTGTTCTGTTTGTTTTTTGTTGTGTGCCAAATAAATGATTTTCATTTCATTTAATTTCATTTCAAGTCAACATAGAGCATGCACACGTCGTATTTTATCATATTAGTTGAAAATTAAATGAAAGGAATGAACCAACGCTGTAGCATATAAAAAACCGGCCAAGTGCGAGTCGGACTTGCGCACGCAGGGTTCCGTACCATTAACTACAAAAACGGCAAAAAACAGGTTTGGTGAAAATTTAAACTGTCTAACTATCACGGTTCATGAGATACAGCCTGGTGACAGACGGACGGACGGACGGACGGACGGACAGACAGACGGACAGCCGAGCCTCCATATCTGTTTCTTCTTAGTGTGTTCTGTATTTCTGTGTAGCTCTTGTATACAAATAAATATATATTCTTTCTTTCTTTCTTTCTTTTTCGTTAGTAGTACGGTCCCGTTCTACCCTTTGGGTACGGAACCCTAAAAAGTTAATTTGCCATTTTTAAAAACAAAACAAAAACGACTAAATTTTTTTTTCCTTTTTTTTCTGCTTAATATCAAAACTTTGAGCTGATCCAAATGAGCCTATAACTAAACACTGCCACATAACGGAACTTAGTATTAACCATCGAGGAGTTCCGTTGTCCACCTTCCGTCTCTATCATCATATCAGCTCGCTGTCACCATCATATTGTATTGCATTCCAAACCTACAAAATAAAATAAAATAAAAGGGCATTTATTGCTTACACTATCATTGCTAACAAACAAAGGTTATAAGTACCCATAGAAGTAATATTTAGGCTAGTGCAAGAGAAAAGGTCGATGGCTAAGCCACGCTATTTTTCAGCCTCGCCTTAGAATGCTGCTGTCGTCACAGCAGCCATGATACTCGGTCGGTATCCGCTGTTCACAAACAAAAGTGCAAATTATATAACAATGATTGAAAAAATAAGGAACAGCAGGACAACCACCGAGAACTCTCTATAGATACGTGGACCGTATAAGTTTTCCACAAATTTATGTTTATTAATAACAGTGTTGTTTGGTATTGGACTTGACACAGTGTAGTAATGACGAGTTTACCCTCGAAGTATGGAAGTCAAAAGTAGCACAAAAAATGGTGTGGTGACGAAATAACCCTATAACCCTATTTTTGTAGTAGTAGAGCTTTTTTGTGAAAGAGTTCGTCCGGGGAAGTACTACCACCATACCTATTTCTGCCGCAAAGCAGTAGTGCTCGCATTGCTGTGTTCCGGTTTGAAGGGTAAGGGTGCCGGTGAAATTACAGGCACATGATACTTTTCATCTTTATGTATCAGGGTGGTGGGCGCAGTGCAATGCCACATAGATTGCGTCCTAGATGGACGTGATCTATGAGGTAATGCACCGTTCATAGGCAGAGGTTACCGCTTAACATCAGGTGGGCCTCTTGCTTGATCCGACATCCAAGTAGCATAAAAAAAAAAAAAAAAAAAAAACCCTCTAATTTGTGTTGATGATCTTTTTAATTGATGGCATGTTTTTATCTTTGTCCCTAGGTCGATACCGTGTAGGTTTTCATCAGGCTTGATTTTCTCTACTATATTATTAAAGGTTTTATCCAGAAGCGGTGATATTAAAATTCATCTTGTCCTTGTCTTCTGAAAGTTTAAGTCGTTGAGAAGTTTTGATGCGTCAGTTAGTTTCGCTACCAGCTGTATTTTGTCAATGCCCTTATTTTCAATCAGGTTATTACTTGACCCACAACGGCTTTGGCCATGCCTAGCTGGTGGTGTGCTGTTTCAGTACCTTACCTAGTAAGCTTAGGAAAGTTTCAGAATTTTTCATAGACAAAAAGTCTCTCAAATACCACCGATTTGATTCCAGACAAACAAATAAACAACGTGAAACTTAATGATAGCCAACGGATCATAGCCACCGGATCATAGCCACCGGATCATAGCCACCGGATCATAGCCACCGGATCAGAGTAATCTACTAGTAAAAGAAATCGTCCCATTTGGGACTGTATTTTTACACGTTTTTATTTAACTTGCAATGTATGTGTTTGTCCGTGTAGAATCTTGCAACTTAATTTTAAAGCAGTTATCCTCAACCGATTGAGCTGAAATTTGGCATACCTGTCAAGTTCCGATGACAATACAATATGATGGTGACGGCGAGCTGATCTGATGATGGAGACGGAAGGTGGACAACGGAACTCCTCGAGGGATAATAGTAGACTGGCCGTGGTAGGCTTATTTTTATCAGCGATTACTAATTTTTATAAAAGCTTGTATTGAATATTTTTTTTCACTTAAAAACTTATTTGTTTTTTTCTCGTACCCGACTATCAATCTAGGCGGGTACATTATCTAGGGATTAGGTACCTTGTTTGCTCACGAAAGTTGGATTAGATTAGTCGTCGAAGTTTTACGATGTCCTATGCAAGCAGCATGGCTGTAAAGTTTTATATCAGCCACGGACAGGAGGGTGCACGTCTGTAAAATAACTCACGTACGAAGTTTGATTAATTTTGTTCTATGTATTTAATAGTCACTCCTGTTACGTTTTACATACATACATACATAAAATCACGCCTGTTTCCCGGAGGGGTAGGCAGAGACCACGGATTTACACTTGCTGCGATCCTGACACACCTCTTTTGCTTCATTCACTCTCATCACATTCTTCATACATGTTCGTCGGTTAAGGGTGCTCTTGACCAGGCCTTTTTCCAGAACGTCTCCGATCTGGTCTGCATACGTTCGCCGAGGTCTTCCCGTTCTCACTGCCCCATTCACGCTCGTCTTATGAACCCGTTTCGTCAATCTGCTATCGTCCATCCTTTCTAAATGCCCAAACCATCTAAGCATACCTTTCTCAATCCTAGTCACTACGTCTTCTTTAATTTCACAACGCTCTCTTATCACACTATTCCTCATTCTATCTCTCAATGTCACACCACACATACTTCTCAAAGCTCTCATCTCCAGTTACGTTTTATGTCACATAATAATACAGCCAGTCAGATCCTCCACGTTCTGGG
The DNA here is from genome assembly GCA_932527175.1 of Operophtera brumata. Classification (NCBI taxonomy): domain Eukaryota; kingdom Metazoa; phylum Arthropoda; class Insecta; order Lepidoptera; family Geometridae; genus Operophtera; species Operophtera brumata. The sequence continues at coordinate 47,592,536 of OW052227.1, forward strand.
AAGAGACATCCCGGGAATGGGACATTCTGGGAAAGGGATATTTTGGGAACTTGGGGAATGGACATCCAGGGAATGAGACATTTCGGGAAAGAGATCTCCTGTGGAAGGGACATCCTGGGAATGGGACATTCTGAGGACGTTATTGGGAATGAGACATCCTGGGAAAGGGACATTCTGGGGACGTAATTGCGAACGCGACATCATGGGAAAGGGACATCCCAGGAAAAGGATATTCTGGGAAATTTTTGAGAAAGAAACACCTAGGGAATGATTTGTGAGTGTATAAAACAATTTTTGTGTTATTTTTTTTGATTAAATATAAAAATAAAAAATAATGATAGATTTTGGGAAAAATACTTACTAAACCTAAACGGAAGTTTGCTTCTATTTTGGATAAAAACTAATCAAACACAATTAAATTTTGTAAAGATGTAGGGTTTCTTTTTAACATTATAATAACGAAGTCCGAAAAAGGGTCACCTATTTTCTGCCAAACCATATTTTTCCTCATCACGTACAGTCAAAAACAAAAGTGCCATCGTAATTCCCAACATATCTCTCGTCATAGAACAGACAACCGTACAGACATACCATACCTTACCATAGAATGAAAACTCAATTCTAGATTAAAGACATAGAGTTCAGTGTCGAATAGAGAACGCAGCCACAGCCTTCTCAGAAAACAAACAACTCAATTTTGAGATCTTTCGCTATAATACATAGAGTTGAAAGTCGTACAGAGAGCGCGCTTAATATAAAAACACAGGACCTTAGAGCTATATTATAGAGTTGAAAATCGTAAAACAGGGTGGGTGCGAAAACAAAAGGTGTCATTCTCATCACGTACGTAATAATGTTTCCCGTGTCACTCGCAAACTCGCAAGTTGAGCTGTTGGTTAATTAATATTGTATTAGATACCTATTTGTTTACGAAGTTAGTGTAACACGTGTATGAGACTGGGTATTTGTAGAGCAAAGAAAGGGGCTCGAACATTACTGGCATCGCTAACAGCCGCCATTTTTTTTAAATTCTCTGTCCTTCTATGGCCCTATACCTATATTAAATAGAGGGTACAAACCAAAAATATGACTAATATAGTGTTATTTGGAGGTTTAGTTAGCTATATGAATGTATGTACAGTGGTGGAATGAAAATGTTCGTCACCTTAGGACCTATTTTTGGTTGTTCAATGCAAAAAGCATAGGTACTGCTTTACCGACATAGTATTGCATGGATACTGTTTTACCGACACAGTATTGTCAATATTACGAAAATAACCTAGCGGGAACGTCGAGGAACTAACGGGCGCTGTCAGAAAATGTATGGATGGAAACTAAACTTCATATAGTTTCTGAAACCTATCCAAACTCGTACTAAGGCCTCTGATGTATTTAGTCGGCAGTCTGATAAAGTTCATCGTAATAGAAGAGATCAGTAGGTATAAAGTTTGTGTCCGTAGCTATAAGACAAAACTGATGAGCAAAAGTTTATTTCGTATGGCTCCATTTATTTACAACAAAATACCTACCTCTATCGCTGAGAGAGTTGCCAACTTCAATGGTTCAGAGAAAGGTGTGAACCATTTTATCTAATTATGTTATTATACGATAAATTAATTTTCTTGACAAGTGATGAAATTTCTTAATAATTTAATTACATGTTTAATTAATTTAATTTTCTGTGTTTTAATTCAAATTATTGTAAATAATATAAGAAACATTGCACGCCCTTAAAGGGTAAATTACATTGAATCCAAAATTATTACTGTAATATCTTTTTAACATGTAATTCAGCAATAAATATACTTTGACTTCGACTTTGGCCCTCGTGTCGAGACTTCGAGAGTAAAAAATATAGGATCATTAGTAAATGCCGCGGTTGCAATCCAAACCCGAGCAGACAAACCCTGCAGAATGCAATAATTTGGTTAACCAAATCATCGTGCAATTTAAAAATAAACGACGCTGGCCCCCGCGTTTTGCCGCGCATCGCGCCGTAATGGCGGCGTTTCCATGGCAACCGGTCGTAAAATTTTATGGCGCGCGGAGCTTGCAGCGGGGGCTTTGAAAGTGGCTACTGTGAACACTACAACTTATGAGATTAGAGGTTTCCATAGTTGGAAGCTATGCCGATTCAAATATGATACTAGAAATAGCCGGCGACTTCGCGTGGAATGTCCTATAGGTACCGAGCGTTACGAAGCTACCTTTGTAGGCTTAGAAGAGGAGGTTGGGTGTTAAAAAACCGGCCAAGTGTGAGCCGGACTCGCGCACGAAGGGTTCCGTACCATTATCTATAAAAACGGCAAAAAAAAAACATGTCTGTTGTATGGCCCCCTTAAATATATATTTTATTTTATTTTTTAGTATTTGTTGTTATAGCGGCAACAGAAAAACATCATCTGTGAAAATTTCAACTGTCTAACTATCACGGTTCATGAGACAACCTGGTAACAGACGGACGGACGGACAGCGGAGTCTTAGTAATAGGGTCCCGTTTTACCCTTTGGAACGTTTACGGAACCCTAAAAAATACCATGGGCGGAGACTGGGTGTTAAAAGTAACATTTGGTGAAGACTCTGTGTTAAAAGTGACCTATAGTGGTAGTAGGGTGTTAAAAAGTTACCTTTTGGGGAGGCTGGGTTCTATCTAGATACCACCAAACCAATGCGAAGCCGTGGGCATAAAATTATATGTAATCACAGTATAAATAATAGTTTATTATTTTTCAAATGTAAACCACACTTTATGAATAATATTAAATTTAAATGTAACCCAAAAATTACGTTCCAGCGGGACACAAACCCGCTACCTCGCCTGTGATCGGCGATGCCTTTACCAATTCGGCCATAGAACTAGCTATGACGCTGAAGACGAAATTCACAGGCGAGGTTGCGGGTTCGAGTCCCGCTGGAACGGAATTTTTGGGTTACATTTAAATTAGTTAAATATTAGTTGATGTAATTAATAATTATAATTGTTTTTGTCATCTAATTGTTTTTGTTGTGTACAATAAAATATTTTCTATTCCATTGTAAGGTACTGCTTAGGAAAAGGTACACAGAAGTATTGCAGTTATTTCTAGATCACAAACAGACACATACATTATAATAATGTTTGTATGTATAGATGATGTTCTTCAAAGGATATGCTTGTTAACATAATGGTGCCTGTTTCAGGAAAGCTGAAGCGTCTGCCGTTTGAAGTTTGATCGTAAGGATTCCACGGAAACCGCATGTCCTTTAGTTTATAGCTTTCTTCATTTATTAACGTAAGACATTCTAATAACTCTATAGAAACATTATATTTGTACGATCTGCAGATACGTCTGTTTGACGACCTCTGTGGCGCGGCGGGAGAACGTTCGCCTGCGACGCAGGAGGTTGCGGGTTCGATTCCCGCCTCGGAACAAATATTTGTGCGATCCGCAGATATTTGTTCAGAGTGTTCTGGGTATTTTCTATATATAATAAAAATATCTATCTATGTAATATATTGTATTAAGTATATCAGTTGTCTAGTACCCATAACACAAGCTCTGCTTAGCTTGGGGCTAGATAATGTTGTGTGAAATGTCCAGCAATATTTATTTATTTTATTTATTTGTTCAGAGTGTTCTGGGTATTTTCTATGTTTAATAAAAAAAAACTATGTAATGTATTGTATTAAGTATATCAGTTATCTAGTACCCATAACACGAGCTCTGCTTAGCTTGGGGCTAGATAATGTTGTGTGTACTGTATTCAGTAATATACCTATCGGCAAAGGTATAATAGTAGAACAAAATATGTCAGGATTCAAAGATAAAGACCATTTATTTGTAACCCTTTATGGGGCTCTGTCCATATATTGGACACCCATACAATACAAAAATAAATAAAAAATATATATATATATATATATACAATTTTTTTGATTTGGCCAGGGCCTTCTGCCCTATAAAGGGTTAAACATATGTAAAAATAGATGGTAAAATCCTTATACTTCAAAATAATTGACAAATACTATACTTAAAAAATATTACAAGCAATCCCTATGCTTCCGTCTGGTAGTGATTTGGATTAGTTGAGTTACCTTTAGATCGCTGGCAACGGTCCTTAGGTAGCACAACTGTTTCATATGTATTTTGTACATTATACTTTTATTATTATTGTGTTATTATTATTTCTGTTAGCTGTTATTTCTGTTATTAGACCTTGTATTATTATTTCTGTAAATAAATGTAGCGTTAATTTAACTTGCAGTGTTTGTATGTATGTTCGTGTCTTGTTGACGGTTATTTTTTATGTCTATATCTATACTAATATTATAAAGAGGAAAGATTTGTACCTATTTTAGTATGTTTGTATGTTTGTAATGAATAGGCTCAAAAAATACTGGGCCGATTTAAAAAATTCTTTCACCATTGGAAAGCTACGTTCACCCTGAGTGACATAGGCTACCAGGGGGGCGGGGGATACGAGGGGGGGGGGCTGTTTTTCACCTGAAACTACCCGTGCGAAGCCGGGACGAGTCGCTAGTTATTTATAAGGTAATCAATAGTACCTAGATTAAATTAAACGTATTTATTTGTATATTTGTTACTTTTCAAGCAAACGATGTTTCAGTTCAGTTCTTGAACAAGTGCCCCTTGCGGAATAGACCACAATTTCGGCAATGTCACGTTTTAAAACAAGTTCAGCTTTTGCACGAAGGTTATTCCGGTGTATGGAAAGTGGACGGTGTTACAAAAAAAAAAAAAAAAAACACGCTTTTATAGCTAACCGAACTACAAAATAGAAAATAATTTTCAATTTCAAAGAGTTTATATTACAGTAGTAGAAGATCGAACAATCAATCAGCTTTTTTTTTTTTTTAAAAAGCGTGGGTTGCATTACTCTCCTCTCATAGATAGTTGCCAACAGAATGATAGTTATATTTACTTTAAAAAAAAAAAACAAACTGATTGATTGTTCGATCTTCTACTACTGTAATGTAAACTCTTTGAAATTGAAAATTATTTTCTATTTTTTAGCTCGGTTAGCTATAAAAGCGTGTTTTTTTTAATATATATTATTTATTTTTCATTTTTTAGTTCGATTTATCTCTCTCTCTCTCTCTCTATCTCTCTCCCTCTATGCAAAGTTTCAAATTAATCAGACTTCTGGAAATTGGTGAAAATTATGCTCAAAGATTCAGTTACATACATACATACATACATACATACATACATACATACATACATACATAGATACAACCCAAGCTAATAAAAGCGTGTTAAAAAAAGAAAACCCAATCAAAAGTATCTAGTTGAACTACCTACCAATTCAATCTAAAAAACACAACTAAAATTTTATATTACAAATTGAAACTAACTATATAAGTAATTATAACAACACAAGATGGTACGAAGCTTAAAGATTAATTTTAAACTTATCTATATATTTACATAAAATATTTACAAAAGGTGAACAAACAAGGGCAAGGAGACATTTAAAGGAAGTGGGACGAGGAATATCAGAGGGAATAATATCATACAGAGAAAAAGGATTATTTTTACAATTAAAGAAAATATGATCAGATGTTTTATAATTTGTCGCTTCGCTTACGTCAGTAACTTCGCTTACGTCAGTTACTTCGCTTACGTCAGTTACTTCGCTTACGTCAGTTACTTCGCTTACGTCAGTTAGTTCGCTTACGTCAGTTACTTCGCTTACGTCAGTAAGTTCGCTTACGTCAGTTACTTCGTTTACGTCAGTTACTTCGCTTACGTCAGTTAGTTCGCTTACGTCAGTTACTTCGTTTACGTCAGTTACTTCGCTTACGTCAGTTACTTCTGAGCGGTACAAATCTATAGGTACCTCATCTCTTCCCGGGTTCAAATGAGTAATAGCGGTATCACTTTCTTGAAGTTATTGTTTTCATGCTAGACTCCGCCATTCGATATTTTAACATATTCAAACTTGGAACTTCTCATTCGCCTCCATTACTTTTTAACGGTTTAATTTAATGAATGGCAAAGCCAGCGCCAGCGTAAAGCCAAGGGGTGGGACTAAGGGCAGAGCACAATAAAACAGCGCTACTTTACGACTTCTAGGGGCAGTTTACGACTTAAAGGGGGATTCTAGAATTTAATTATTAACACAATCTCTTGGTCTTAATTAAGGGTGACATTTTTATTAAGACTTTTACGTTTTTATCAGGTTGGTAACTTTTTAAACAAGCGGCAGTTTTGTAATTGCCTATAGAGGTGCAAGACGTAAAATCGTTTTTTTTTTTTTTTATACTTCTTGAATGACGGAACAAGCAGATGGCCCACGTGATGTTAAGCGGTAACCTCTGCCTATGAACAGTGCATTACCTCATAGGTCACGTCCACCTAGGACGCGCCCTATGATTCCGCAGTTAACAAGACAAGGAACCCTTATAGTTTCGCCATGTTTAGCGTCTGTATCCGACTGGCGCGATGCCAATCTAGTTAAGTTCAACGCATCTTAAACGCAGGCTTGTCTCTTCTCGGCGAAAAAAGACAGTTTCTCCAAGTTCCTGTCTTCCGAGATGTACCTGTAGCTATAGAAGATCACCTCGAACTCTTAGGCGTTTCACTCATGCCTATACCCTCAAGACTGGCTCCTCCATCGAGTCTAAGGCAAAAACAGCTGCCATGAAGCTAGCCATCCTGAATAAGGTAAAGCGTTACTTCACACCAAGACAGTTTCTGAGTCTATATAAAGCACAAGTCCGGGCTGGTATGGAGTATTTCTGCCACGTTTGGGATGGCTCGGCCAAACACCAGTTTGCTGCCTTGGACTCGATCGAACGCGGAGATTTCAGGAGTATAGATGAGCAACAGTCTCTATAAAAACCGGCCAAGTGCGAGTCAGACTCGCGCACGAAGGGTTCCGTACCATTATCTATAAAAGCGGTAAAAAAAAACACTTTTGTTTTAACGGAGCCACCTTAAATATTTATTTTATTCTGTTTTTTACTATTTGTTGTTATAGCGGAAACAGAAATACATCATCTGTGAAAATTTCAACTGTCTAACTATCACGGTTCATGAGACACCATTATCTACAAAAACGGCAAAAAAATCACGTTTGTTGTATATATGGAAGCCTCGTTAAATATTTTTTTTATTCTATTCTTTAGTATTTGTTGTTATAGCGGCAACAGAAATACATCAGCTGTGTAAATTTCAACTGTCTAACTATCACGGTTCACGAGATACAGCCTGGTGAGAGACGGTCAGACGGACAGCGAAGTATTAGTAATAGGGTCCCGTTTTACCCTTTTGGTATGGAACCCTAAAAATGGCAGAAAGAACCCCGACTTTAATTAACAAGAGCCTGAGCTCTATTTAACAAGCTAACATCTATTAGAGCCCTTCAACTGCGTACGACCTACGGATCACCTCTATCCCCGCTCGCAGGGCCCAGATGTATCGAATTATCAGTCTGTCTGTAGGTCACGACTCGACATTAACTTTGTCTGACGCCCTTTCAAGAAGGTTGCGTAAGTTTTGTCAAATTTGTGTAGCATTTCTTTGTTTTTAGCATTGGCAAGTTTATTATACGGAGTGACAATGTTAAAACAGCGTAGTGAAAATTCTAAGTATATAACAACATATTAATAAAAAAATATTAACAAACAAACAAACAAACAATAAAAAAAAACTAAAGTGTGTCCCACGGCCATGCTACATGGAGGACAAGTAAATTAGGAAGTTTTATAAATGAATGAATGAATGAATTATTTATTTACCTACATTAGGTATAAGTAGTATAAACATAGATGGTAGGTATATATAAATTGAAGTTCCCAGTACATTCTGCCGTTAAGCGTGCAAAATTAAATCTTAAAAGCTAGTTATAATTAAGTTACATGCGAGGAAAACAACAAAAAATCACTAATTAATTACAAAAAAATATACAATAATTATATGTAGGTTATGTACAATACCACAAAACTTAATCCAGAATACACAAAAAAATACAATGTTAATAAAAACCAATTCATTATTCTGAGATAGAGAAAGAAACAAATAAATAAACCCTTGTAATAAACCCTTAATAAATAAACTCTTGTAGTAGTAGAGCTTTTTTGTGAAAGAGTTCGTCCGGGGAAGTACTACCACCATACCTATTTCTGCCGCAAAGCAGTAGTGCTCGCATTGCTGTGTTCCGGTTTGAAGGGTAAGGGTGCCGGTGAAATTACAGGCACATGAGACTTTTCATCTTTATGTCTCAGGGTGGTGGGCGCAGTGCAATGCCACATAGATTGCGTCCTAGGTGGACGTGATCTATGAGGTAATGCACTGTTCATAGGCAGAGGTTACCGCTTCACATCAGGTGGGCTTCTTGCTTGATCCGACATACAAGTAGTATAAAAAAAAAAAAAAAAAATTGGACGCTGTTTTTATAACTAAAATACTCATTCATTGAATAAAAGCACTTCGATAAAAGCCACTTCTGAATTTCATCCTTAAATCTGTTAAGGGGTTTTTTTTTTTTTTATATACTACTTGGATGACGGTACAAGCAAGAGGCCCACCTGATGTTAAGCGGTAACCTCTGCCTATGAACAGTGCATTACCTCATAGGTCACGTTCACCTAGGACGCACCCTATGTGGCATTGCACTGCGACCGCCACCCTGAGACATAGATGAAAAGTCTCATGTGCCTGTAATTTCACCGGCACCTTTACCCTTCAAACCGGAACACAGCAATGCGAGCACTACTGCTTTGCGGCAGAAATAGGTATGGTGGTAGTACTTCCCCGGACGAACTCTTTCACAAAAAAGCTCTACTACTACTGGCATGGCATATCCTTTACATAATGGAGACTTTACTTTATATTTTAAAGTCCGTAATACTACATTCATAATATATAAAAAAAAGCGGCCAAGTGCGAGTCGGACTCGCCCATGAAGGTTTCCGTAGCAGCAAGTAACATAATATAAAGTACATCATATATATTTTTTAGTTTTATAATTTTTAATTAATTAATTTTATTAATTTTATTTTTAATTAATTTCTGCTTTTTAATTATGATTACCTGACACCGACAAAACAATTGTATAGAGAAACAAAAATTATGAATATCCACCAAATATATAGCTATAACACCTGCATTCTAATTAGAAAGATTTTAGACGGTCAAATACACACACAAACAATATTCAAAACAAATAGACAAAAGGGAAAAAAGTAGTACTTCGTAATGCAGACAATATTCATATATCAAAGGTCCGTACGAATTATGGTCAGAAGAGCATATGCTTTGAAGGGGCCAAATTGTTTAATGCTCTCCCAAAAGAAATTAAAACCACGAAAAGTTTAAATATATTTGAGGCTAAACTAAAAAATCACATAATAACTAAATTTTAATTGCGACCCTGTATGTGGTAGCATTCTCGCTCACTCGACCGCGACCGGTATCGCCGTCCGTCCGCCAAACGAGCGATCTTTTCTACTTGTACCCACTTATTTATTTTTATTATTGTGGACACATACTTAGATGCAAATATCAAATGAGCACAAGCTCAAGCTCCTTTAACATGTTTACTTGATATAACTTCGCTGCAAATGTTAATAAGTCGTATAGGTAGTGTTTTGTTGTTGTATAATTAATACTTACCTACTTAATAATTTTACTCACAACGTTCTGCATGCTCACTGTTTATTTTAGAACTTAAGTTTAAATTAGTAATTTTCTCATTAAGCGAAATGCAATTTCTTTTGAGAATATCTTTAACCTGATAATTCTCTTATCTTAGAAGTTATGGGGGGACAAACACTTTTTACCACTTTGGAAGTGTCTCTAGCGCAAACTATTCAGTTTAGAAAAAAATATATTAGAAACCTCAACATCATTTTTGAAGACCTATCCATAGATACCCCACACGTGTGTCGTCCTTGTCTTTGACTACGGAACCCTAAAAAATCACTCGCCTATAACAGGACTCGAACCCGTTAAATTACTAAATAACATCCTGTATTATTTTTATGATACTGGTCGGAATGGTAAATTACAAGGATCAATGCCTTATCAGTAATATACATACATAAACACGCGCCTTTGTCCCCGAAAGGGTAGGCAGACCCTCATTGGGCCTCTATTCACCGTGGGAATATAGACGTGACAAGTGGTGAGCCCATCACCACCATCACTAAGCACGCGATAAGTATATTAGGCTTCCGTGATAATTTAAATCTTTGATAATATCAAATATCGCGAAAGTTTACAAAATACTAGGTACTACTGTGTAAAACGGCAAGTGACAGTAGGACTCGCGCACGAAGGGTTCCGATCCCTTCGTTCTAGATAAAACATCTATAAAAACGGCAAAAAAGTCATTTATGTTGTGCTAGTCGGACTCGCGCACGAAGGGTTCCGTACCTTCACACTAAGATTATAAAGGCGAAAGTTTGTGTGTTAGTGTGTGGGTGTGTTTGTTATCTCTTCACGCAGAAACGGCTGGACGGATTTGGAAGAAATTTGGAATGGAGATAACTGTGTTCCCGGAATAACACATAGGCACATTTTTATCCCAATATTCCCACGGGATCGAGACTTACGCGGGTGGAACCGCGGGGCGCTGCTAGTTATCTATAAAACGGCAAAAAAAACATGTCGGTTGTATGGGGACCCCCTTAAATATTTATGTTTGTTTCATCCTAATTTTTTTTCTTTCATTTTACATATCGCGGAATTGATGGGACTTTTAAGACGATATGTTAACATTTTGGGGTCGTTGCGTTACACGCTCACTCAGTAACAGTAAAGGTTACAAACTTGATGTTAATACAGTAATTACTTGAGGATGTAATCTAAATAAATCATAGACAAGAAACACGATCGGTGAAACTTTTCTCGAAGGCTTTATTATTGAAATTGGCTCTCCTAAAACCCGTTTTAGGTCCCTCCTTCGATTAGAGAAAATATTAAGCGTAATTTTTTATACTATTCAGTAGGTAATCAAATTACTTAGTTTAATGTAAGAGTTTTTTTAATACTTGGTACTTTAGAAGCAAAACGAACAGGTTACTTACGTCAGTTACTTCCGCTAGCTTATTACGTTTTCCTGCAATAGCAATGCGATAGCAATAATTGCGCGATCATCGCATCCAAATCGCAAATTCGTATTACGATCGCTGATACGTAATACGAATTTGCAATTTGGATGCGATAATAGATCAATAGATCAAACAGGAAGTACTCGCAAAAACTGCTAAGGAGTGGAATACAATACCACAGAATACATATTAGTAACAATACCGTCGTCTGTCTTTCCTGAAAACTATAACCTGGGTCTCTTCAAGGCTATAGTGAATAGACTTCCTTCTAGACTTTTGTGCTCCGTCTTCGGCCACATCGTCACTTACCAACAGGTGATATCGGGTTCAAACAAAGGTCTATCAATGTTAAAAAAATGGTGTACAAGGTAACTCCATATAAAGTGCGTGTCCTATTTCTTAAAAGCACACAACTCTTATTATGTTGTTGTTGTTACGTCCCGCCTGGGCCCGACTGACACATATTATGGTGATTTCTCCCGGGATCCGCATATAATAGAGATTTGATCGCCATTCCTGTTTGTCCCGGGAACTGTTATTTGTTCCGTAGCCGGGTCACCATGCATGCCAATGATGCCTTGTTTGTTTGTATTCATTGTATTAATGTGGTTTCTACGCTCGTTTCCTCGATAACTTCGGTGATTATCCATACAAAATACCCGCGGACTTGTTGATAAGATGCGTTGGTATAAGATTTGTCCTGGCTGCTAGCTTATTATGGAATTTATTATTACTGGAAGAAAGCGTTAGCCTAGTCAGTCGTGGGAGGCAGTGGCAGCAATGAGCTCAACACTTGTTACGGCTATATTCCACGATGGTGCAACCCACTGTGAAAAGTGGCCCATTGAGGCTTTGCCTACCCTCCTTTGGCGAAAAAGGCGTGTGTCCATGTATGTGTATTTATTTACATACATACAAGTCATGAAGTTATTTTTTTTATAAAAAATAGACACAATAGTAGTAGTGCACAAAGCTATATATATAAAACAAAGTCGTGTTAGTTACACCACTTATATAACTCAAGAACGGCTGAACCGATTTGGTTGAAAATTGGTGGGGAGGTAGCTTAGAACCAGGAGATTGACATAGGGGGTAGGGGTAGGAGGGGGGGGTTACCGGGGGCTACCCGTGCGAAGCCGGGGCGAGTCGCTAGTACATAATACTAAAATACAGTACCTAGACTCATCAAGTAGCATACCTATTTCTGCCGCAAAGCAGTAGTGCTCGCATTGCTGTGTTCCGGTTTGAAGGGTAAGGGTGCCGGTGAAATTACAGGCACATGAGACTCTTCATCTTTATGTCTCAGGGTGGCGGGCGCAGTGCAATGGCACATAGGGTGCGTCCTAGGTGGACGTGACCTATGACTTATGAGGTAATGCACTGTTCATAGGCAGATGTTACCGCTTCACACCAGGTGGGCCACCTGCTTGTTTCGTCATTCAAGTAGTATAAAAAAAAAAACTGGTCGTCGAAATCGAACTTCAGTCTATTACGCGATTTGTCCGCGGGTCCCAACCGCGCTGGTTTTGAACGTTAGTACCAAAACAAAACCAGTACCTTTCACGTTATTCCGTACGTCTGGATTCTGGATTGAGGGATCCTTGAGCTGCGAGACCGGCTGAAGAAACAGACAGACGGCAACAGACTGAAGAATAAACATGAAAAGTCTCATGTGCCTGTAATTTCACCGGCACCCTTACCCTTCAAACCGGAACACAGCAATGCGAGCACTACTGCTTTGCGGCAGAAATAGGTATGGTGCTATTCATAACGTCGCTTGTTTTAAATATTTCAGCTCTTGAAAAAAAACTAAAACACGCAGCGCAATGAACAGCAAATCGACATCGATTAGACAATATGACAGCCGGGTCTATTCATCCAAAATTCGAACCTATTCAGGCAGTTCACACAAAAAACTCAATATCTGCAGCCTAAACTGGAATACAATGAAGAGGGCTAGACAGGAAAGCAAATAAAAGCTCGCAGTCGAAAAACTATCTAATCCTCTAACGATTCAACGAAAACAAAAAAGTAGAAGAGTTGCGAGCGTACGAGTGGGTCGGACAACGGTAAGCATCAATAAAGCCGGATAACTTCATTGTGTTACTAATGTACTAACTAGGTTCAGTAGTAGTAGAGCTTTTTTGTGAAAGAGTTCGTCCGGGGAAGAACTACCACCATACCTATTTCTGCCGCAAAGCTGTAGTGCTCTCAATACTGTGTTCCGGTTTGAAGGGTAAGGGTGCCGGTGAAATTACAGGCACATGAGACTTTTCACCTTTATGTCTCAGGGTACTACTTATACTACTTGAATGGCGGAACAAGCAGATGGCCCACCTGATATTAAGGGGTAACCTCTGCCTATGAACAGTGCATTACCTCATAGGTCACGTCCACCTAGGACGCGCCACTACTACTTTGCGGCAGAAATAGTAGTAGTACTTCCCCGTCCGAACACTTTCACAAAAAGCTCTACTACTACTAAAATTATGTATGAAATTAGATGAACATCATGAACATAAATATTGTATGAACTAGAATTAGTATATTATGAAACAATCTATTCATTTGCTCAAAAAAACAACAAAAAAAACTTTACATGGTCAGGAAGATTTAAGCCGGACAGTGTCCATGTCCGGCTAAAATCTCACAGCCCTTAGTCACGGAGCAGACTTATAAATTATTTGACGGTGGAATTTTCGAGAGTGGCAACACAATGGTCCATCAATCTGCGCAAAAACTGGCAACACCGCCATTCTGGCGGGAAACAATGACGTTAGGAAAAACGGCGAAATAACAACGGCCATATTTGATTTTGTTAAAAACAAAATACTGTACGTTTAACAAATTAACTGGATAACTTAGAAACTATCACGGTTGCTTTCTTTCTTTTTTTTAACTTCGTGTATGACGGATCAAGCAATCTGCCTTTAACAATGCATTAACAGTGCATGCATTGAAAAGGGCTCCTGTTTATTTATATTTTTTTATAAGTCTAAAGTATTTTTTGATGTTATTGGTGTGTAGTAATTGAGCACAATTCCCTCCCACACTCGCTAGTTAATTAACTTTCCCTCTGCACTCTCTTTCAACATTGCAAAAGTGTCAACATGGACCTCTATGGGAAACTGGCCTCCAATATGGAAGAGATGGCTGGTACGTTTGATGCCAGAATGAAGCTTATGGAGAGTGACCTAAAGAAGCTTTCTGGTGGTGAGCAGGTCCCTCATAAGGATCTTGAAGCCTTGTCACGGGAATTCATTGAGTTCAAAAGCCTTGTATGGAAATCAATGACTATGATGCGGACCCAATTGGAGCTTCTAGTCCAAGGATTAGACCGTCAGGAGACTGCGTCGCGTAGAAAGGTACTGCTCTTTCATGGTTTAGTGGAGTCTACTGAATCCGTTGTTGAAGACTCGATTATTCACCTACTAACCAACCAAGTTAAGTTGTCAAACATTTCTCCGGAGCAACTAGCTGCGTGCCATCGTCTAGGGACAAACACAAGCAAACCTAGACCTGTTATGGTGCGGTTCGCTAACTACAAGATCCGGAACTTGGTTTGGAATTCGAAGACGTCCCTTAAGAACACGGGGATTACAGTTTCTGAGTTCCTGACTAAGTCTAGACATGATGTTTTCACTGCTGCGCGTAAACACTTCGGGATGAGGCACTGCTGGACTTCGGAAGGCAAAATCGTCATCCTACTGCCCGATAATAAACGCCGTCGCATTGAAACTCTTGCTGAACTGAAGCCGCTTCTCGCCGAGTTTCCTGCTGTGCAAGCCGCTTCTGATAAGAAGGGCCCGGGGACATCCCAGGACAAAGGCAATGCCTCCTCCGTTCTGGCAGCTAAGGCCCCCAAAGCTGCAGCCGAACCCAGGGCTAGGCGCGCCGTGAAGTGAATCAGTGGTTGGACGGTCATGCTATATTTGTTTTTTCTTCATTCACTGCTTATCATACCTAGTTACGATCCTGCATAACTTTGCAACTTTGCAGCATATTAGGTAGAAACCTACCTACGCTGAACTACTTACAAATCTCTTTCTTTATTTTTGTATAATTAAGTAAGGTAGGAATAGGAAATCTAAACTTGTTTGTGGTGTTTTTTCATGCAATGTTTTTGTTGAAAACTGATGGATTGTTTGATCAATCATTTTAATGTCAGTCAGTGTCAATGTCAATCCTTTCGTTCAGAAACGTAATGTTCTGGATACAGGTTTTTGGCCCTTTTTGTGCATAACGTAACAAAGTGTTTTTTCCATTTTTATTTGTTTGATTGATATATTAGAGGTTTCTTTTTATTTTTGTTTGAGCAGTCAGTGTTTTTAATTTATTTTTATTGACGATGTTTGTTGTGTATTTTGCAAGTGTTGTTTTACCTCTCTGGCAAACTAGCGACTGTCTAGGAGGCCAGTGATTGATAGTATAGTATAGTAGGCTTATTTATAGGTAATTTTGTTTAAAATATATTATATTTTTAGTATATTTTAATTATTATATAAGTACTTAAGTATATTTATTTTATTTATGGATAGTAATATTGTTTTTGAAGATAGTTTTTTCTCATGCTCTTCCTCGTGTTCATCTGATATTGATTTTGCTAGTGCGTTCGATGATGACTCAACTCTTTTAGTCGATCAACTCGAAGCTAAATTTTTTGGGCAGTTCAAAAACCTTAATATAATTCACATTAATGCTCAAAGTATCCCTGCTCATTTTGCCGATATTCACTCGTCCTTTGATTGCAATTTCATTGATGCTATACTTGTATCTGAATCTTTTCTGAAGCCTGGTTTACCATCTACTCAATACCCTCTACCTGGCTTTAGGTTGATTAGGAATGATAGGATCGGCAAAGGGTGTGGCGGAGTAGCGATCTACTTACGCGGCGATATTCCTTGTAAAGTTATTGACCAATCTCCTGGTGAGTACAGTAACTTTGCTGAACACCTATTTATTGAAATTATTGTTAATCACTCGAAAATTCTCCTTGGCGTTTATTATCCTCCCTCTCTTAATGTAGATTACTTCTCCTCTCTTGAATCTAAATTAGAATCCCTAACTCCCATTTATGATCATTCTATTATTCTAGGGGACTTTAATACATGCCTCCTTAAGAATGACGTGCGTGCCCTAAAGCTTAAGTCTTTGGTCTCTTCCGTAAGTATGCACATCCTTCCTCTCTCTGCGACTCACCACGCCCCTAACTCTGTTCCTTCACTTCTTGACCTTATTCTGGTTTCTGATGTAGATCGTGTGGCTACACATGGACAACTTACTGCCCCTTTCTCTTACCATGATCTTCTATTCCTTTCGTATAAGATCCGTTGCCCTAGGCGTAAGCCCAAATCTATTCTCCTTCGCAGTTTCAAGGATATTGACCTGGAGCGATTGAGGGTTGACGCGTATAGCATCGATTGGTTTCCTGTCATCAATGCTAATAGTGTTGATGACAAGGTGGCAGCTTTCAACCTTATCCTCACTACCCTCTACGACACTCACGCACCCCTTAAACTAGTTAAAGTAAAGCACCCCCCGGCGCCCTGGCTTACGCAGCCATTAAAGAAGGCTATGTCTAAGCGTGACAAGGCTAAGCGTTTCTACAAGAAATTTCCCACTGATGAGAATTTAGCCTTGTATAAGAAATTGCGTAATCGTTGTACTAAGATGTGCAGGGATGCTAAGAGACGCCACATACATAATTCTATACAAAATTGTAATTCTTCTCAAATGTGGAAATTTCTTAAATCGCTTGGGCTGGGTAAATTGTCTAGTGACTCCAATACCATCTCGTTTGATTTAAACTCAATTAACACTCACTTTTCTAAAGCTCCTTTCTGTTTAGACAATCATATTAAGCTAGCTACTCTCGACAAACTTTCTCGCTTACCCTTGCCCGAGTGCCCTCCCTTTATCTTCACAGAGGTTACTGAGAGGGAAGTTATGCTATTTCTTAAATCCATCTCTACTAAAGCTGTAGGCTCGGATGGAATTTACGTTCAGATGCTACAACTTATTTCCTCTGAGCTTGCTCCTGCTATTTCCCATATCCTTAATCATTCTCTTTCTACAAGCTTGTTTCCTTTTGCCTGGAAAAAAGCATTTGTGCTACCTCTTCCTAAAACGTCCAATCCCACCATTGTTTCTCAATTTCGTCCTATCTCCATATTACCAGTTTTGTCCAAAATCCTAGAAAATGTTGTCTATAGGCAACTATCGCTCTTTCTCACTCAATATAGTCTGCTGAGTCCTCTTCAGTCTGGTTTTCGTCCTGGTCACAGCACCGTGAGTGCTCTTACGAAAGTATCCGACGACATACGCTGGGCCATGGACAATAAGTGCCTTACTATCCTTGTACTATTGGACTTCAGCAGTGCCTTTAATTCGGTTGACTATGACATCCTTCTATCCATCCTTTCTTCCCTCAATGTTTCTCACCCTGTAACCACTTGGTTCAAATCTTATCTTTCTGGTCGTTCGCAGTGTGTGCGCTTGGATGAGTCCTGCTCTGACTGGTGTGACATTACTGCTGGCGTTCCTCAAGGTGGCGTTCTCTCACCTCTCCTCTTTTCAGTGTTCATCAACTCTATAACTCAGGTTATTTCTTCACACTGCCATTTGTATGCTGACGATCTACAACTCTATCACCACTTCATAGCCGATGAGATTTCCGAAGGAATTGACCAAGTTAACGCTGACCTCGGTTGCATTAATAGGTGGGCAAAAACCTTTGGTCTTCTGGTTAATCCCTCTAAGTCCCAGGCTTTGATTTTAGGTAGCCATTATATGTTAAATGTTGTGAGCCAGTCAGTAACACCCTTAGTTTTATATGATGGTGTGCCGATACCTTATTCTATCAAAGCCAAGAACCTCGGTGTATTTTTCGACAATCGGCTATCTTGGGGAAGCCATGTAAACGAAATTAGCAAAAGGGTGCATTTTTCGTTTCAGTCTCTCAAACGCTTCCAGAAATTTCTTCCTATTGAAACTAAAATTACTCTTGCCCAATCCTTAATGTTGCCCCTTCTCGACTATGCCGATGTCTGTTTTCTCGATGCCACGGAGGAACTTCTTGACAAACTCGAACGTCTTCAAAACTTGTCTATCCGATTTATATTTGGACTGCGCAAGTTTGATCACGTATCCGAGTTTAGATTCAAACTTAAATGGCTGCCAATTCGTCGTCGTCGTGATCTTCACGTTCTGACACTTCTCTTCAAAGTTCTTTATAGGCCACTCTCTCCCCCTTACCTCCGTGAGCGCTTTGATTTCCTTGTCCCTCGTGGTGTGCCCTGTAGGTCCGCTAAGTCCCTTCTCCTCAAAACACCGTCTCACAAGTCGAGTCGCTACGGTGGCTCTTTTACCGTTCATGCGGTAAGGCTCTGGAATGCCCTTCCCCATGAGATTCGCAACAGCCCTTCAGTTTCTATCTTTAAAGGAAAAACAAAAGAGCACTATTTATCTCTTTAACTTTATTAAAGTATGTATTTTATATTTATATATGTAATATTTAATTCTAATAATTTATGTATCACGTTAGGTTTATTTTATAGATTGTGTATATATTATATATAAATATATATATATGTTTATATATATATAAATTTGTATTTATTGTTATTATGATTTAATTATTATTTCTCTGGGAAACTGATTTTATTTCTAGATCTGTTTCCTATTTTAATTTACTTTTTGCACTAACTTACCTCTATAATCACCTCTCTCTAGCCTCAAAGGTTTGCTGGTAGAAAACTCTTTTTAGGGTTAAGCTCGCCTCTGTACATGTTCGATACCTCTTACTGTATTTTTGTGTTTTCTTGCGTGCAATAAAGAATAAAGAATAAAGAATTGTCTCATAGATCACGTCCACCTAGGACGCGCCCTATGTGGCATTGCACTTGCACTGCGCCCGCCCCCTGAGACATAGAGATGAAAAGTCTCATGTGCCTGTAATGTCACCGGCAACCATGTCCTTGAAACCGGAACACCGGGCAGAAATAGGTATGTGAATAGGACTTCATGTTTTGTTAACGATTTTACTCCCCATCTATTTGCAGGTCCTATATGATAAAAAAAACCTCAACGCAATGAAATGGCTGAACCGATTTTGATCAAACATAGCTAAGAACACTACCGACAAATTCAACTTTCAAACAAAAAAAAAACGAAATCGGTTCATCCGTTCGGGAGCTACGATGCCACAGACAGACAGACAAAAACACACACACACACAGACACGTCAAACTTATAACACCCCGTCGTTTTTGCGTCGGGGGTTAAAAATCTATTCTTAAGGAGTAAACTCTAAAAACTACAAATGCAGTTGAGCTATGAAAAGACCGTTGCAAACGGATAGCTCAACTGAGCAAAATCACTAGCAGAGGGAAACTTACTCTCCTATTTGACAAGCAAATACTTTTTACAGCGACTGTATCCTTAAAAATTGTTAATTATTCCTTTCGCTACTCGTCTTTTCATCCCAAGACCACCGAGACCACTTAGCACAGTCTGAGTGTACTTCCATTCAGGCCTTTCCATTAGGACGTCTACTTACAAGCTCTTCACTTTTTTAGATATAAGCATTTTAATTATGTTACTATTTTGTAGGACTCTTAATTCCATCGTTGAATTTATTATAAGTTTTGTTGTTGAGAAAATACATTTTATCTACTCTCATATTATAAACGCGAAAGTTTATAAGTATGGACGGATGGATGGATGTTTGTTACTCTTTCACGTAAAAACTACTGGATGCATTTGAATGAAATTTGGAATGGAGATAACTGGACTCCCGGAATAGTAGTAGTAGAGCTTTTTAGTAGTAGTAGAGCTTTTTTATAGTAGTAGTAGAGCTTTTTTGTGAAAGAGTTCGTCCGGGGAAGTACTACCACCATACTTATTTCTGCCGCAAAGCAGTAGTGCTCGCATTGCTGTGTTCCGGTTTGAAGGGTAAGGGTGCCGGTGAAATTACAGGCACATGAGACTTTTCATCTTTATGTCTCAGGGTGGCGGGCGCAGGGCAATGCAACATAGGGTGCGTCCTAGGTGGACGTGACCTATGAGGTAATGCACTGTTCATAGGCAGAGGTTACCACTTAACATCAGGTGGGCAATCTGCTTATTCCGTCATTCAGCAGTATAAAAAAAAAAAACACATAGGCACATATTTTACCCGATATTCCCACGGAATCGAGACTTACGCGGGTGAAACCACGGGGCGCTGCTTGTATCGAATAATTCGAATGAGGGTTTTTCACGGCCGTTTCACAACATGTTTAGAGCCTTGAAAATAGATGGCGCCAGCTGTCAGATATGTCAACGTCAACAACGTAGTGATAGAGACTCTTCCCGCCATTTTCGAAAAGAGACGTTGGGGACGTGTGGGACAAATCTTGAACCTATTGAGCTGATATTTTGCATACCTGTCAAGTTCTGATGACAATACAATATTATGGTCATAGTGAGCTGATCTGATGATGGAGACGGAAGGTGGACAACGGAACTCCTCTATGGATGGAGTTTAGGCTCATTTTGATCAGCACACGGTTCCAAAACCAATAATTTTCTTGAAAAAGCTATGAATTTATTTATTAGTTTACATTTACTTTTTCATTTAAATTTTCAGGAAAATTTAGTAAAAACCGTTACGTAACGTTGTTTAGGTGAACTTTGCCAATTAAAAATACAATACCACCGAGGCCACGACCTACGTGGTATTGCATGGCGTTTTTTACCCTGAGAGAGCAGTATACATAGGAATTGGATTTTTTACAGAAGATAAAAATTATAAAATCATTATTTGCGAAGTAGGGTAAATCAAAACCCCCCTTCCCCCACCAATCAAAACACATCTCAGTATCAGAATCATTACGACCAAATAGTGGGACATTTTGTGCAACGCTCTCGAGTATCGCCATCTTTCTTATTCGCGTACAATAAGAAGGGGATAGACAAAAGAATGCTCCTGTATTCATGGATGTGGAGGCGACGAAGCGTGCACTAGACTAGTCGATGACGATGACGTAGTGATGGGAAGCTGTCGATAGAAGATATCGATAAAATGTTTTTGTATCTTTATCGTCGCGGCAGACCACGCATGAGGTGGCGGGATGAACTGGACGCCTATGAGAGGGAATGGGAAACGGTTGCACAGGACCGTGGTGACTGGCGGAAGTGGGGGGAGGCCTTTGCCCAACAATGGGACAGTATGGGCTAATAGTAATAGTAATAGTAATCTTTATCGTAAAGTTAGGCCCAAGCCACACAGGCACAAGCTTCTCTTGGTTAGTAGCGTGAGGGGTACCAGATGCAAAAATTAGATTTTCTGACAAAATCTACGTTTCAGTCACTAGATTTCCTGAAATTTTGGAACAATAAACTTTTTGATTAAATTACGGCATTATTATTACTTGCCAGACAGCTAAACTCTGACGTTTTTGAAATGCCTGCTTAATGGAAACTTACTTCTACTATTTAAATTTCAAAAAATCCTGACAAACAGGGCTAAATTTCCTTGAGGGCTTCGTACCTACAGGTTTGTAATTTGAAACGACTCGGAATAACGAAAACCGAATTGCGAGTCGACATGCCTTTTGCAGAAAAGCCTTAACGTACTTGTTGAGAAACACATTAAATACACAAAAAAACATATAAAATTAGTTAACAAACAGTGAGCCGATCAAAATGAGCCGAAAATCGGCCAGGCTAATATTAACCATCGACGAATTCCGCTGTCCAACTTCCATCTCCATCATCAGATCAGCTCGCTGTCACCATCATACTGTATTGTCATCGGAATTTGACAGTGATGCCAAACTTCAGCTCAATCGGATCTCAGGATTTGCTTGAAAATTCGATTCCAAGATTTGGTTAAGTTATTACTAACTTACAAGTGAAGCTAATAAAAGCGTGTTATAAAAACAATATAAAAATGTAATTTCGCGCTATTTGCCTTATGTATCACCTGAGTAAGACTTTTTTAGGGTTCCGTAGTCAAAGACAAGAACCCTTATGGATTCGTCATGTCTGTCTGTCTGTCTATCTGTCCGTGTATTTCACAGCCACTTTTTTCCGAAACTATAAGAGCTATACTGTTGAAACTTGGTAGGTAGATGTATTATGTGAACCGCATTAAGATTTGCACACAAAAATAGAAATTAACAATTATATTTTGGGGTTCCCCACACTTAGAACTGAAACGCAATTTTCATCAAACCCGTACGCGTGGGGTTTCTATGGATAGGTCTTCAAAAATTATATTGAGGCTTCTAACATATTTTTTGTTTTGCGCGAGAGACACTTCCAAAGTGGTAAAATGTCCACCCCCCCACCCCGTAACTTCTAAAATAACAGAATGATAAAACTACAAAAAATATATGTAAACTTCCAACGAAAATTGGTTTGAACGCGATCTAGTAAGTAGTTTTTTTTTTATACGTCATAAATCGTAAACCATCCTAGAACTTTTATATTATGTTACTTGCTGCTACGGAACCCTTCATGGGCGAGTCAGACTCGCACTTGGCCGCTTTTTTTTAAGACTTTAATAAACGATTTTTCTTTATTTTATTTCTTTCTATAAAGGTTATATGCGTGAAAACAGCGGATTGCTTCTGTTTACAAAACGTTGTGATCATAAACTATCGATATGAGCAGTTACATCCCTAGATCCGAAATAGACAGTGCCACTTGATGACTCCTCAGCGCTGTATTCAGTAAGGTACCAAACATAGCAGATACTCGTATTTACGAAAATACTATGTAATATATTATTACATAGTGTCCGGGCGCGGCTTCACCCGCGTTTTACCGTGATAAAAAGTAGCCTATAGCTCAATCCAGGTCATAATCTACGTGAATACCAAATTTCACCGAAATCTTTTCAGCCGTTTCGGCGTGATTGAGTAACAAACATCCAACAAGTAATTATTATTTTTATAATTAAAATCCCTCTACGCTATGAAACGGCTGAACCGATTTTGATCAAACATAGCTAAGAAAACTCCCGACAAATTCACATTTCAAACAACAATAAAAAAACGGTTCATTTCGTTCTTTAGTTATGATGCCACAGACACACACACACACACACACACACACACACACACACACACACACACACACACACCTATACGTGTCCTGACGTCCTTAAGAGGACTATAGTGGTATGTCACCAACCGAGGACCCTCTGAAAAACTAGGTTAGCGACCTCTTAGGGAATTCTGAGTGAGCCAGAAAGAAAAAGAAAAAAAAAACATGACTGATGAGCCAAGTCTTATAGCTCTATCTCAACATTTTTTCGTTTGAATTTCTGTGAACAACGTGAGGTCTTAATTACACGCGAAAACGTTTATAGCGACATCCTTTAGAGGACTTTTGTGTGAGCCAAGCGAGGACCATATCATTTGACCAGGGATGACCATCTGAGGACTCAGTTTAACACGTTTTTTCTTGATCCTTGTACAAAGTGAGGACGTTGTGCTAGATTTTACATGAACAAACTGAGGACGTTTTTCCGGGTAGGCCGTGTACAAAACGAGGACCTTGTAATTTTATTTTAGTTTTTCTTCCTACACTGTTCATAAACACTGTACCTTGCGAGGACGTTTCTTTTTTAAATTCGAACGTCCTATTTAAGCTTGTTTTTACTATTAACCCAATAATCAATTAACCAATTTTTTCAAAAACAATTTACCGGTTAAATTAAAAACAAAGGTTATGGAAATGTGTTTGTTGCCGTGCCTCACGTATGCATGTCAGACATGGCCTTTCACGAAGAAGACACTGGAAAAATAAGAGCATGTCAAAGACTCGAGAGAAGCTTAACCTGGTCATAAGCTGAAGGAAAAAAAAAAAAAAAAATACCGTAATTAGAAAAAAGATAAAGTTTGCCTTTATCTTTTTTCTGACGCTGGGAAAAAAGTTCTTCAGCTAAAGTGGAAATGGGCTGGACATGTACAGCGAGCGACAGACGATAGGTGGTTGAGAACTATAACTAACTGGTACCCCATGGACAAAAAGAGACGGCCTGGAAGACCGCATAAACGTTGGAGCGATGACATCGCTAAAGTGGCAGGCATTACCTGGAGCAGAGCAGCTAGAGTTTTTTTTTTTTTTTATACTACCAAGGTCGCAAACAAGCTTACGGCCCACCTGTTGGTAAGCGGTTACCGTAGCCTATGAACGCCTGCAATACCAGAGGCATCAAACGCGCGTTGCCGACCCTTTAAAAATTTCCAAATACCCCTTTTGAAGAACCCCATACTGTAGTCGCTCGGGAAAACCTCAGCAGGGAGATCATTCCACAACCTGAGCGTTCGCGGAAGGAAGTTTCTCTGAAACCTCACAGTCCGGGACACCCTGGCTCTAAGGTGTGCGAATGAATCCTCTGCCGATGGCGAGCGGTGCGGTGAAAAAAGGTTGCTGTAGGCATCATGGCAAACAATTCCTCGGAACAAAACCCATTATACAAACAGTAGAACACGCAGAGAGAGGCAAAGTCTCTTTTCAAACTTAAGGGCTCGATACCGTTCGTGAGCTTGGGATTCTCAACAATTCTCATTGCATGCACGCCTTTGAACCGAGTCAAAAGGTCCAAGCTGGTAGCCAGGTGCTCCTGCCCAAAGGTGACAGCAGTACTCCATGTGGGGCCGGACTTGCGACTTATAGAGAAACAGCCTTTGCCCCGCAGTGAAGTACAGCTTCGCTCTGTTAAGTACACCATGCTTTTTGGCAGCCAGCTTGACCTTATGTTCTAAGTGACTACGGTACTGGACGTCACTAGAGATGTCGATGCCTAGAATCCCAATGCTCGTAGAGATGGTGAGGGGAATGTCCTGGAATTGTGGAGCCACAGTAAATGGGGTTTTTTTAGCAGTGAACGCTCAAACTTGTGTCTTTGTAGGGTTAAACTGAATCAGGTTTTGCTCTCCCCAATCGGAGACTCTGGTTAATATACCCTCAATGTCAGACACAAGTTGCCTTCGGCTTTCCTCTACAATTTGACGAGGGCTGTTGGCACGGCCCGTGTAAAAAGAGATAGAGAGAGATAGGGGCAGATGGTGGAGGCTTTTACCGCTCAAAGTGATATTTGCACTGGTTGAGATACCCGAAAAACGGGTTAACTAATTATTTACAACATATTAAGATAAGTCAATAAATTGTTATATTTAAATATTAGAGTGTAAGAGTAATTAAAGCTTATATTATATTATATTATATATTAACCCAATACACATAATATACAATACCTCGTATAGGTTGCGAGGTAAAATGATGCTTTATTATATCATCTTTAATATTATTTATAGATGCCCTACCTAAAATGATGTGTTACCTAATACACATCATTTTAGGTAGGGCATATTTATTATACTTTCAGCCACTTGACGACATAGGCTTTCCCCATAGAATTTCACGATTAATGGGCTTGTGCCGCCCCCATCCACTGAATTCCTGCAAAGTTATCAGTGTCAAAGATTCATCGAGTGGGTTCTATTAGTAAAACTAAACAATAATACAAATAAGTTGGTTACAAAATATTTACAATATATTTACTTACTCACAAATATGAGGCACTATTTCCTCACTTTCAATATTGTCACAAGAAAGACAAAAATCTGTCTATCTGTCACATCGTTTTTTTTTCTTTATAATTGGCGTCGCACGTCTTGTACATTTACCATTTACTCACAGGGAATAATCAAGGAATAATCAATTTATTTGTTAATATAAATTTAAAGGTCAGACAAATAAAATTTCATACAAAAAAATTATGAAAAAAATAACTAAAAGTGTAGTCAATAATTCAAATTGTAAACATAAACTAATTAATTATTACTCATTGCAGATGTCATGTTATAATTAAATATACTAAGTAGCAATTACCTTAGATTTTATTAAATCTAATCTAATTTTAAATTATTTCTTTTGCCCGATGTTTGCTCGCTTCAGTGAACCGGCTACGTTTCGGTAACCTCTTTGGGGCAACCGATGGTTTTGTCTGTGTGATTATGGATGAGGTTATCAAGACGAACAATTATCGAAAGTACATCATGAAGGATGGGACGGTTGATATCTGTAGAGCATGTCACCGTCCCGGAGAGTCCCTCAGGCATGTGCTTTCGGTACGCATAGTCAGGAGGTTCCTCTCTCTGCAGCCCTAGCCTCCGACCGTATGGGCCTCGCTCCGCGGTCGGTGGTTCCACGTTTACATTTATATTTTTACTATAATGTTTTTATACTATTTATTTTTTGTGGATAGTATTCCTTTATAGTGAAAAATATATTTTTTTACGAGTATTTGTATAAATGAGTGAGATAATAATAATATAGCCTTATTATTTCCTTAACTAACTATTTACATAAATGTTTTCATCCCATCTATTCGAAAAGGACGACTGGGTTCGCCTTTAAGTGCACCCAACGGTGGTGTTTTCTATGAGAAACTTTTAGCGGGCAGTAATGAGTTTTCCGGCGCACTTATTAAGTTCCTAATTCAAAAAGTGCGCGGCAAAGATAATTGCGGCGCACTTATTGAATTTGGACCCAGCGCCAAATAATTCGAACGCAAATATTGTTTGAATAAATACTGGCTGGTACGACGGCCCAAAACCCAAAACAAAAAAACCCAAAACACAAAATACACAAAAAAACACAAAACACAAAAAAAAAAACAAAAAAAACACAAAAAAAACTCAAAAACA
This sequence comes from Operophtera brumata, assembly GCA_932527175.1. Lineage (NCBI taxonomy): Eukaryota > Metazoa > Arthropoda > Insecta > Lepidoptera > Geometridae > Operophtera > Operophtera brumata. The sequence continues at coordinate 47,619,302 of OW052227.1, forward strand.
CAAAAAAAAAAACACAAAAAATACAAAACACACAAAAAACACAAAACACAAAAAAAAACACAAAAAACACAAAAAAACACAAAACACAAAAAAAACACAAAAACACAAAAAAAACACAAAACAAAAAAAAAACACAAAAAACACAAAAAAAACACAAAAAACATAAAACACAAAAGAAAACAAAAAATACATAATACACAAAAAACACAAAACACAAAAAAAAACACAAAAAAAAACACAAAAAACACAAAACACAAAAAAAACACAAAAAAGCACAAAAAACACAAAACAAAAAAAACACAAAAAAGCACAAAACACAAAAACACAAACACAACAAAAAAAACACAAAAACACAAAAAAACACAAAAAGCACAAAAAACACAAAACAAAAAAAACACAAAAAAGCACAAAACACAAAAACACAAACACAACAAAAAAAACACAAAAACACAAAAAAACAACCATTTGTTTTATTAAATAATAATATTACAATAACATATGAGGCGCCTTTTATTTTCTCATAGTGGGTGATGAAAAGTAGAGTGTATCACACGGGCGCAACATATATTTTTGGCTCGGGCGACGTACTTTGAATCCCTCGCTACGTTCCTAGAATCCCTCACTTCGCTCTGGATTCAAAAAAGCGCCCTCGCCGTAAAAATATTATGTTGCTCCCTTATGATACAATCTACTATTATAATACAACTATATAGTAGACTTTTTTTAATATAGCTAAGGCCCCTTTCGGCTATAGGTCTCTTTGTGTTTCTTTGTTATTATTGCCTCACTTCTTTGATTATTTTTCAACTTGATATTAAATAGGCTTTTTTCCACTGAGCGCAGTTTGTTTGTATTTTTTGCCTCGTGGTATCGTTAAAAATCGGAGTAGACATAACCAGGACCTTATTTTTACTTCATACACATTTCAAGTTATGTGGAGAGAAGCAAATACACTTTAACATAGTACCTCTACAACAAGTAAATCCCTTGTCCAAAGAGAGAACGGTTTATTCCCGATGTCCACGTTATCTTGGCCACGTTAACGTGGACAGCGGGAAGTCACTAAATCCCTTCCCGTTGTCCATCTTATGTAGAGCGCTATCTCCATAGGTTTCAACTACACAAAACTTAAATAAGACATACAAAACATACAAATCAATTACTGAATCAAATTCAATAACATTGAATGTAGGCAGATTAGTACGGTAAAAAAAATACGTTAATTGCAGTATTAAAGTTATTTTCTCTCATAATTATGTTACAAAATTGCACGTATCACAGAATCATCTTGCAAAGAGTAAGTACTTTAGTCTCATAGTATTACATTATCAGCAGGTCAAATTAATTTGACGACCTCTGTGGCGCGGCGGGCGAAGCTCGGCCTGCGACGCAGAAGGTTGCGGGTTCGATTCCCGCAATCTGAACAAATATTTGTGCGATCGCAGATATTTGTTTAGGGTGTTCTGAGTATTTTCTATGTATAATAAAAAATATCTATCTATGTAATATATTGTATTAAGTATATCAGTTATCTAGTACCCATAACACAAGCTCTGCTTAGCTTGGGGCTAGATAATGTTGTGTGAACTGTCCAGAATTATTAATTATTTATTATTTATTATAATATTGTATCAATATTGTAAGCAGTCTAAAATTCAGACAACACAGGAGCACATGTTTTTAATACTACAGCTGAGATACCGTCTGGCCCGCTACTTTATCCACATCCAGGCTATGTAGCCGCTACATAGAACATACAACTACATACGCTACATACTTTTTGCTGTATGCAAAGGAGATGTTCAGATTTGGTATAATATTCCGAGAAAATTCTTACAGTTATAAAGTATATCTCAAAAAAAAAGCTTATTTATTGGGCTACTCGATTATATAAACTTATATTTTATAAAACCTCCGTTTCCGAGAAAATAATAAAAATGTTCTTGAAGGGAAAACATAATGAAACAAACATGCCCCGCCCCAACCACACGTGTTTAATAAATAAATAAATAATGTTGGACAGTTCACACAACATTATCTAGCCCCAAGCTTAGCAGGGCTTGTGTTATGGGTACTAGATAACTGATATTATACTTAATACAATATATTACATAGATGTATGTTTTTAATTATACATAGAAAATACCCAGAACACCCTGAACAAATATCTGCGATCGCACAAATATTTGTTCCGAGGCGGGAATTGAACCCGCAACCTCCTGCGTCGCAGGCCAACCTTCGCCCGCCGCGCCACAGAGGTCGTGAAATTGTGTGTGCCACTGGTCGTAATTGTGTAGTCTATGCAATACAATAGTAGTAGAGCTTTTTTGTGGTTGTAGTAGTAGAGCTTTTTTGTGAAAGAGTTCGTCCGGGGAAGTACTACCACCATTACCACCTATTTGTACTACATATTTCTGCCGCAAAGCAGTAGTGCTCGCTCTGCTGTGTTCCGGTTTGCAGGGTAAGGGTGCCGGTGAAATTATAGGCACATGAGACTTTCATCTTTATGTCTCAGGGTGGCGGCGGGCGCAGTGGATTGCCTCATAGGGTGCGTCCTAGGTGGACGTGACCTATGAGGTAATGCACTGTTCATAGGCAGAGGGTACCAACTTAACATCAGGTGGGCCATCTGCTTGATCCGCCATTCCAAGTAGTATTAAAAAAAAAAACAATATATTTTGTGTTTTTACTAAAACGAACTACGGAAAAAGCACGCAAATCCTTTACAAACTCAAACAAAACATAACTATCCTCCATGTGTCACTGTCAGTAACATTCTATTGCTATTTAATAATGTGTCTTGTAAACTTGTTCAAGAAATGAACTGAACTGAACTTAAAATTATTATTTATACCTGATATAAAATGTTATGTATAACATGATCGTACATATGTAAAATGTAGAGGAGGACATACATCGCCATCTCTTGGGCACGGAAACAAGTTGATAGTGCTATCCCTATCTATTATTCAACACGCAAATATGCCATTTTGTCTTCTTCTGTCTGTTCCCAAAGATATGATGACTAAAATATTCTCCTTGAAAGGAATACGTGCTTATACACAATTTACAATCAATTTATCTGTGCCCTGAGCTACCTGAAAAATACAAATTTTAATAAGGAGGCGAGGAATGTAGGTACCTATGCGTATTGCTATAGGTACTATTATCATTATAGGCAGCTCCTATCTATTAGTAAACTCTCCAACAGTGTAGGTAGGTACCCACTTAGAATGTTTCCTGAACCTATACAGAACGGATAAACTAATAAATGAAGTATTAGTAATAACGTGACAACACGGAACGAAGGTAGGATACTCCTATGAAAAATTGTCTGTGGTTGTCTGTCTGCTGTCTGTCTCGCTAGCTAGAGAGTATCAAAATTCCTTAGTCTGCCTGCCAAAGAGCATCAAGTTCACCTTTTGGGAGTGTTGCAAGCTCTAAACTTTATTTTGAAAAATACAACAAATAAATAAAGTTTTTAAAAAAACGGAGGTACATTTATTATTTTTCATTAGGTTAAAAATAGCTAAATAATATGCCCTTTCTCCGTAAGTAAATATTATATTGCTAAGAATTTCTAGTTATTTTTATACCGGCCACCATATATTTTTTGGACATCTCCTTTCCTGCATTGAAACTTCGCAACGAGGACAGCTGAATGGAGTTTCGCCAGAAGTGCTCAGACGCGAGGTTTCCGCAAATTGAGTTGCAAATTTGCTTTATCAACGGCGGCGTGAGCTAGGGTTCCATTTGCTTTCAGCAGTGGGGGAGTGAAGTACGGCTGAAATTAGCTTCAACCGATTTAGCCAGAGTCCAGAATGCTTTACTTCCCAGAGGATATGCGGCAAGCTTAGCCCCCAAACGGCCAATCCGATCGAAGCGACCCTTTTGTTTCACCTTCTTGCAGGACTTGGCGGCTATGTTAGGCCTTCTTCTAATCCCATGCATCCGAGGCTTTTCTGTTTCTTGCGTCAACCTAGGCTAGATATGCCACATGTTTTTGCGCTTCTGCGCTGGCACAAGCGGGACTGAACCATGGGCAAGCATAACTTGAAGGTGAATCATCGGAGAATGGCATAAAGTATTCCATTGTTCTTTTGATCACCTCTGTAATGGCATCAGCACAGACCGTTGGGTCACAAGAAGAAAAGCTGGTTTGGCGCCATGGATAAGAAGCGAAGAAGTGTCACATCTCATTCCAATCTGCCTACACGTAACGCCACACTCACCTACTTCCTTTGTGGAAGGAATCGGGTGGCGAGTATGACGATGCAGACCACAGTGATCTGGGGAGGCAGCACTGAGTGGCGGTCCGGTGCGTTGCCAGCAGAAGTTCCAAAGTTGACTGTGTGGTCCTCTACGTTTGGAATTCTTGTTGATTAAGCAAAATTGCAAGTTTCCACAGCTGTCTCCGATCATGGTCCGTGATCTGGTATGGGAACAGCCACTTTTGGTGAGCGTTAAAGTCCTCCAAAAGCACTAGTTGGGCATCAGGGTACCGTTGTTGGGTCACATCCGCCGCATGTAGTTAAATAACCTGGTTGTCACGTGATCTCTAGAGTGTGAACGATATAGACTGGCATAGATGATGTTATCTGAGACTTTATCCACCAAAATCCACAAAGATAATAGATCGGGATCTTCAAGATCATGCAGGCGCACAAAACAAATGTCGTCCCAGGCATAAATACAGATACCAGCTTTTTGTTTCAAATTGTGCTCCAAAGCATAGCCTGGGTATGTCAGGTATGCTGTATCGGGAGGATATTGAATCTGCGTCTCCGTGAGCGTCACTTATTAAAGTATGGCTTAGTGGGCTCTAGATTCGAGCAGTCGTTGGCGGCTGCTCGACTGGGACGATGCTAATCTGGTTAAATCCAACGCGTTACTTCACACAGCACTAAGGGAAAGCTTTACTTCACACAGGGACAGCTGCTCAGTTTGTACAAAGCGCAAGTCCGGTATGGTATGGAGTACTGCGGCCATGTTTGGGATGGCTCGGCCAAACACCAGCTCGCTGCCTTAGACTCGATCTAACGCAGAGCTTTCAGGCTTATAGGAGAGCAACATATGGCGGAGACCAGGATCCAGAGTTTCGAGCACCGCCGCAAAGTAATTATAGGTTACATTTCGGGGAATGTGGCCAGGAGCTACAAGATCTGATCCCACCATCTCGTTTTCATCATACGACAAGCAGGCACCCGGCTCAGTTACATCATTATACCCGCAATTCGCACTAAGCGTTTCGGTTCCACCTTTGTAATGCGTACAGCTAAGGAACAGATAGAACAAGTTGCCGTCGTCTGTCTTTCCTGAAAACTATAATATGGGTATATAATGGTGAATAGGTGCCTTCTAGACCTTCGTGCTACAACGTAGGCCGCATCGTCACTTACCAACAGGTGAGATCGCGGTCAATCGAGGGTCTATCACAGTTAAACAAAAACAATCACAGTTAAATTCATATTTTTCCTGTCCGTTAAGTTTTGAGATTTGAGTGATTTGAGTGATTTGAGTGGTTTGTGGGAAGACGAAAGTTGAGCGTGGCACTGGACAGCGAGCCAAAAGACATACGGCAGGCTGCTGTGCCAGTAGGGGACTAAATTGGAGACTGCAGGGACTCCCGAACCCCCAAGCATGGCCATCGGGTCTTCTCAGACATTATCCAGCCCAAAGTCCTTTATTTCCGAGAATGTTGCATTAAAGACTGTCGGAATGCAGGGGACATCGCTTGTAATTTTTTTTAAATTACATTTTTACATGAAATAGTATATTATAGGAGGAGGTATACATAGGTGGTTTTGATTAACATTTTGTATACAAATGATTCGGTCTATGCTATCATAATATATGATAACGTGGACATCGGGAACGTTTTTTAATTATTTTATTTTATTCCCGTTGTCAACGTTAACGTGGACAAGCTGAACGTGAACAACAGGAATAAACCGAGAGAACGTGTGTCAGACTTTTTCAATTAGTTTTACTAACCGAGGACCTTATATTTTCTTCATACCTATGTCAAGTTATGTAGGAACTAAGCGTGGACTTTTTTGAACACGGTACACATCACCCTACAGCAGACTTGTCCGAAGTGAGGACATTAGACTTTTTGGAGTTGATAAGAATAAATAGTTGAACCAAAACCCTGTACTATTATTTATTCTGTGCCAAAACGTTATATTTTCTTCATACACAGTTCAAGTTACGTGAATACAAGCGAGGACATTTTAACATTGCCCTACAACAGACAAATCTATGTTAAAAAATCACGTACGCACATTATAATGTGGGTCTGGGTACCCATGTATATGTAATTTACCTTCTACCGGCTCCAGAGGCAGAATTTAATTTAATTATTTTTGATTTTTATTTTAAGCTCATTTATTTGTATAGGATGGGCAGCGTTCAGGAAACAACCCCATATTGACGAACTCTGTAGTGCGTCGGGCGAGTAGCTGGCTGAGATGCGAGAGGTTGCGGGTTCGATTCCCGCTGCGGTACAAATGTATGTATGATCTACAAATATTTGCTCCAGGTCTGGGTGTTATGGTGATACTCGTAGTTCCTGATACTTACACACGACACAGGGAATCCTAGTGTGGGATCAGCCTAGGTATTCGGGGTACAGTGAGGTGGTTAAGTGAAGTGAAGTGTCAACTTGCGCGCGTCGATGCCAAAGGCCGGTCATCATCGGGATAAGAATACCAGAAATAGTAGTTGCATAGAAGAATGAAGCCAAAGAGAAATACTTATTTTTAGCTTTCGTTTCTTGACCGTGTTTATTTACTGTGGATCACACAAGCGTAGGAATATAGACGTGAGCTGACTCGGCTTACGCTTTTTATATCGAATGTTAGCCCAGGTGAAAAAAAAAGAATTTAAAATTCCTACAATAAAATTCACAGCTTTTGACAAACAGATCAAATCATCCATAGATAATGCTGTCATCATAGACGTAGAATTTTTGCTACGCTGAATAGACAAACGAAGCGTGGGAGAGAGATGTCATTTTTAAATGTACCCCGTGCAAGAAGAAATGATACAGCAACAATTGTATTGAATTTGACATGTTTTTGCTTGAGTAGATGCCCATAGCGTCCGGTCTCTTGTGCAGTTTAACTAATTTTGTATTTTTTTTAGTAATCTTACTATTAAATAACAAATATTACTTTGTATGACAATGGTGTCGTGTTCAGTTTGTGACTGTGAAGATACAAGACGTAATAATCCGGGAAAATACACGTTTCTCAGGTAAATAAGAGATTATTGGTAGTTCGGTTGTATTGCTTATTTTATCAATTCTGCTTTAGTGAATGACCTAAAAACTAGTTTCATTCGTAGATTAGGACTTTTCCTTATATTTTTTAATAATATTTCGTTGCTGCACCTAGAAATAAACAATATTATAAGTAAAATATAAAAATGTTTGATTACGATAGGGCTTGGCCAAGTGATGACGTCAGAAATATCGATAGTCCTGTTGCAGTCTATATCGTAGTACCTACCTATAAATTAAATTTTTGTCCATCCTCGAATGGAGGTTTAATTTTGTTTGGAGTAAATATGTGTGCTCTGTTAACATATTACCGTTTTTTTTAAAATCTAAAATAACCAGATGGACATTGAGGTGTGTGATTTTGTATTGACTATTGAAAAGGTAACTTTAAAGCACCACGTTTTTAGGGTTCCGTAGTCAAAGACAAGGTACCCTTATAGATTCGTCATGTCTGTCTGTCTGTCTGTCCGTGTATGTCACAGCCTTTTTTTTCCGAAACTATAAGAGCTATACTGTTGAAACGGGGTAGGTAGATGTATTCTGTAAACCGCATTAAGATTTTTACACAAAAATTGAAAAAAAAAACAATTTTTTTGGGGTTCCCCATAATTTTTTTTTTCATCATACCTATACGTTTGGGGTATCTATGGATAGGTCTTCAAAAATGATGTTGAGGTTTCTAATATCATTTTTTTCTAAACTGAATAGTTTGCGCGAGAGACACTCTTCCAAAGTGGTAAAAAGTGTGTCCCCCCCCCCGTAACTTCTAAAATAAGAGAATGATAAAACTAAAAAAAATATATGATGTACATTACCATGTAAACTTTCACTCAAAATTGGTTTGAACGAGATCTAGTAAGTTGTTTTTTTTTGAATACACTATTATTAAAACATCGATCAAAGGTACAACAAACTAGAAGAACTTTTATCGCGAGTCCCATTCGCACTTGGCCGCTTTTTTTGTTAGTATTATATTATTTAAGTTTCTTTATAGTGTACCTATACCTACTAGCTACCTTAATTTTGTAAAAATATTAATAATAAAATACGTCATTAATCGTAATCCATCCAAGAACTTTTATATTATGTTACTTGCTGCTACGGAACCCTTCATGGGCGAGTCTGACTCGCACTTGGCCGCTTTTTTATTTTTTATTGCAGTTTGTGTAGTGGATATTTTGGAGTAAATATTTACATTGTAGATTATTAAACACGCCTTTTTCCCCAAAAGGGTTTTTTTTTAACAAAAAATATTGTTTCTTTCTGCTTGATAAAGTAATAGGTAACAAATTAAATTTAAATATACCCCAAAAATTCCGTTCCAGCGGGACTCAAACCTGCACCTTCGAAAAAAATTATTATCGGTTATAAGAAGAGTGGGATGGACTCAAATAAGAACTCCACTAGGTAACTGCAGCAAAGATTTTGAGTTTAAATTTAATAGGGAAATTCTAAGATCCCACCTAAATAAAACCATAATATTTAGGGGTCAATAAATAATGAAGGTTTATTTATTAACTGTTTTATTTCTCCAAACGATCCCTTTAAAATAAGAATAAAAATTAGTTTATTCAAAATCGGAATAAGAACCTTATTCTCTTTATGACGTCAAATCTGCCAAACTGTGTTATTCATGAAAGACTTAATCTGCATTAAGATGTATTTATCTACCATACACATCACGGACGGATGATGAATTCTATCGACAATGTAAAAGTGTTGATCGAGGACAACACTATTTTTAACTTACACATAGACTTTCACCAACACGTGCACATTTTTTTTTGTTTCTTCTTCGATCTCTCATTGTTTATCTTGTACATACTAGATCTATGACTGTCATCGAGACAGCCATTAATTTTTGACACACCTAACATTACCGAAGTCAAATATTATGTTACTGCGCAACGCGTGACTTCACCCCGTGACTCGCTCAGCAAGTTCACCGAGCCCCGAATACGAGGGCAGGACTATGTATGTGTCTGTTGGGTGTGTGTTTATGTTTATATCTTCACGTCACAGATACTGCAGAGCCATAAAATTAAAGTTTGAATGTTGGAAGTGATAACTCATGGGACTAAAACTTTTTTTTTTAATACTGGATATTTAAAATAACGGAACAAGCAGATGGCCAACCTGATGATAAGGGGTACCCTTTGCCTATGAACAGTGCATTTTTATATAGGTCACGTCCACCTGGGACGCGCCCTATGTGGTCATTGCACTGCGCCCGCGCACACTGGGACATGTAGATGAAAAGTCTCATTTGCCTGTAATTTCACCGGCAACCCTTCAAACCAGAACACAGCAATGCGAATACTACTGCTTTGCGGTAGAAATAGGTATGGTGGTAGTACTCCCCAGACAAACTCTTTCACAAAAAAGCTCCACTACTACTTAAACGTCAACCTCAACACAAGCCCAAATACGCGCAACGGGCTTTGGAGAGAGCTATGCACACAGATTCTGTATCCGTACCGTAAACGATCCGTAGATCCGTAGAAGAACCGAGATCCCTGACATAGGTCTCAAAATTAGCAAGTTTAAATTGTAATGGGCAGGTCATATATATAGCTCGCAGAACCAACAACCATAACATAACATAACACCCAACAGTCACATACATAGTCCTGATCCCACACTAGGATTCCTAGTGTCGTGGGTATCAGGAACTACGAGTACCATGGTACCTTAACACTCAGAACAAACATTTGCAGATCATACAAACATTTGTCCCGCAGCGGGAATCGAACCCGCAACCTCTCGCATCTACCGCCTGCCACTAAAGTGGTCGTCAACCACTGGGGAATAATGGTTCTCGAATGGCCAACCTCGAACCGGAATACGCACAGTAGAAAGCCTATCCCTTTTCAATGGGCCAACGATATTTTAAAAGTCACATGAAGTCGTTGCATGCAGGCAACTCAGGACGTTCATTGAGGCATTCTTATATTAATAGCCAATAGTCTGATATTTATACCACCATCCATTTAGAATGCGTATTACGAGAAGGTGTACTCTATGTAAATATAGACGAAGCCGAGAGCGGGTCAGCTAGTAATATAATAAAAGAGCGAATGAGGATCTGATGATTGACCTGGACGGTAGATTACGGAACCCTTGAATGCCTACTTTGTGCTTATCAAATTTGTCTAAATGGGGCAAGATAATCGACCTGGAAGGCGGTATTCGATCACCTCCCAAGCAAAGGTAGGAAGCGTGTAATGCGAAGTTTCAGCACAAAGGTATGGGAAACTTATTTCTATAACTTTTTATTTATTTAGTGAAATAGTAATTTGTTTTAAAGTTTTAATTTTAACCTTAAAATCATATATTTTCAGAGACGTATCAATAGAGCCGGAGGTTACCTACTTTCAAACTCACAAAGTTTATATACCTACTTTAACCTAGGTATAATACAAAAAGTGTGCGTTAGCCAAACGAGGACAGAAAATTTATATAACACACTTGGAAAATTCACTGTTGTAATATTACTGATCAAAGCGAGGTCGTTAATACACATTGTCCGGAAAAGCTACCATTACGAGGTCTTGTGTGTTAAATTCACACATAAGGCCTCGGAAGGTACAAAGAACATGACAGAGTGTGAAATGGAGTGTATAGAAGGCGATAGTGGCGCCGCCTGGTGGTCACACACTGTCGGGGTGTGAGCATGACTTATCGTGACCAAAACGAGGTTAGGTCAATATTTCCGTTTCAAATATACAATTAGACTCAAAATCGCGCATAAAATACGATGCAATGGTCCGATCGATACGAGGACCCATGAAAAAGACCTCGCTTTGAAAATGTCCTCGGGTGTGCCTTGTGTATTCAATAGCAAGTCCTCGCTTGGTACTTAAGGTCAACACACACACACACACACACACGTCAAACTTATTACACCCCGTCGTTTTTGCGTCGGGGGTTAAAAAACAATCTGCTTGTTCCGTTATTATACATAGACACACGCCTTTTTCCCCGAAGGGGTAGGCAGAGCCTCAATGGGCCTCTTTTCACAGTGGGTTGCACCATCGTGAAATATAGACGTGATGAGCGTATCGCCGCCATTGCTTCTCACGACATTCCATAATAAGCTAGCAGTCAGGACAAATCTTATACCAACGAATCTTATCAACAAGTTCGGGTAATCCCTTAATCGGCTTTTACGACATCCACAGGAGGAGACGGAGGTGTCTATTCTAATGTGTAAATAAACTCAAAGTTCCAACTTTCAGCTGTCTAGGTCCAGCGGTATCGCCCCGGCGATGACGAATCAATAAATCAACAAGTAAGTAATTAATTTTGTAAAACTTAAAAAAACCCTCAACGCAATGAAACGGCAGAACCGATTTTGATGAAACATAGCTAAGAACACTCCCGAAAAATTCAACTTTCAAACAAAACAAAAAAAACAAAATCGGTTCATTCGTGCGGGAGCTACGATGCCACAGACAGACACACACACAGACACGTCAAACTTATAACACCCGTCGTTTTTGCGTCGGGGGTTAAAAAGAAAATAGTAAAGCAGAAAATCGCTACAAAGTATAGCCATAATCGTGAAACTAGAACATTCGAGTGATAAAAGGCCGTTTCCCTTCGCTATGAAAGTGGAACACAAACCATGGGCGAATCAAACTGGTCGCCTATCAAAATACTTTTTTGTTCAAAAAAATCTTCATTGCTACCGTCATATTGCACGACACACGCCAGAAAGGACCAGTTAGATCACTCCACGTCAAGGATTACCAAAATAAAAAATTACGGATTATCAAAACACAAATAAACAATGGTCGTCGAAAAAAATAAAAATAAGACTTTTGACAGGATTTTTTTTCCTATAAAAACTTTCGTGAATCATATCAATTATTTTATAAAAACGGGAAATTTTCACGTACCGTTAAATCGATGTAAGCACCGACATTGTTTCGACCCGTTTCGAGAGTCTTTTTCAAGGTGAGTGAACGCGACGCACTCCACCCGCGTCTCGCTTAGCACTAATCCGCTCGGTAACGGGTCGAAACAAATAATTTACGCAAAAAAAACCATAAAAATCTTATGCTTCTAAACGCCTTGAAGGGTTTGTAATGATTCTTTCGCAATATTAAAGGCAATTTATAGGTTTACTAGATGCGGCCCGCGGCGTTACCAACATAAGTCTCAAACCCGTTGGAATATCGGGACAAAAAAATAGACAGGAGTCCAGATTCTCTGTTCCAAATTCGATCTCTGGTCATTTCGAGTCGGTGGTCGTTCGTGTGACTTGGCATGGTGGAGTGTCATAGAGACAGCCTTAAGGCCGTTTGTCCACCACCGCCGTCACCGTCACGTCACCGTGAACGAGATGACGGCGCCGAAGTAGCGATACACACATTTACTATAGCCGCGTGTCCGCCACCGCTGTGACGGTGACGGACGTGCGGTGGACACGCTGCTATAGTATCGCTATTTCATACTTCGCTACATACAAATGTATGTACCGCTACTTCGGCGCCGTCATCTCGTTCTCGGTGACGTGACGGTGACGGCGGTGGTGGACAAACTGCCAAAGAGTTGTCATTGTCAAGATAAGAATTCCTATACATAAGGTAGTTTTTCAGTATAAATAAATCTCCTTTGTCATAACTTCTGGTTGAGTCTCCCTTTTTCAAAGACCGACCACTTTCATAAACTCAGATCTCCATCGTCTTACCGTTTTATATCCTGTCGGTCGACACTGACATTGGCAAAATTGTGGAAACTAAGGCCACAGTAGCCACAAATAAAAGAAGAAGAAGAAGAATACATAAGGTAACCTTCCCGTGAGTGAACCATCGAGCAACACGGAACGGAGGCCTGCATTGCTCTAAGGAGTGAACTAACTAATTCGCCTATGAGCTGTGCTAGAATTGTCCATGCTTTTTGGCAATAGCAAATCCGCCATCCAGCAGGCGTACATTGTTTTCGAACGGATTGTCGTTTTGAATAAATAACTTGAATATTCAAAGCTTTGACGAGTGTACGTCGGTGATATGAATATAGGATTAGGATTTAACAGGATTTACTAGTTTTTTTTTTTTTTTTACTACTTGAATGACGGTTCAAGCAGATGGCCCACCTGGTGTGAAGCGGTAACCTCTGCCTATGAACAGTGCATTACCTCATAGGTCACGTCCACCTAGGACGCACCCTATGTGGCATTGCACTGCGCCCGTCACCCTGAGACATAAACATGAAAAGTCTCATGTGCCTGTAATTTCACCGGCACCCTTACCCTTCAAACCGGAACACAGCAATGCGAGCACTACTGCTTTGCGGCAGAAATAGGTACCTATGGTGGTAGTACTTCCCCGGACGAACTCTTTCACAAAAAAGCTCTACTACTACTATTAAGAGCTTTTTCGCTAGTTAGGGCGAGACTGGCTGAAGAAAAACCGGCAAAGTGCGAGTCCGATTCGCGCACGAAGGGTTCCGTACCATTATCTATAAAAACGGAAAAAAACACGTTTGTTGTATGGGAGCCCCCTTAAATATTTATTTTATATTTTGTTTTTTTATGTATTAGTTGTTATAGCGTCATGTCAACAGAAATACATCACCTGTGAAAATTTCAACTGTCTAACTATCACGGTTCTTGAGATACAGCCTGACAGACGGACAGACGAACGGACAGCGAAGTCTTAGTAAAAGGGTCCCGTTTTACCCTTTGGGTACGGAACCCTAACGCCTGAAGCGAATTTAATGATTCTTTCACAATATTACAGGCAATTTATAGGTTTATAATGACATATGTTTTGGTTTTTGAGAATAGTCATTTACTAGAGACAGTTGCGATTTTTCGTGATTTTCTCTCACTTTCTGTTTCGCGTACTCTGTTCTGTCCCGTTCTTACTTACCTGAACTTTACTGAGTTAGATAGTGACATAATTTGGAGTGATAATCACCAACACAAACAGTACACTCACTCACAATACATATTCTCACACCAACATACCTACGAACACTCAACTACGCATACCCGTCTAAAATACAACACATTCACACCTACATGTACACACACACACACACACACACCCACTCACACACACGTATATACACGCATACTAAATTTTTCTTGCTTTTGTTTTAATATAATTTTTCTTGCATTTACTTTTTAAGATAGACGTAAAAAAAAAATGTAACATAACTAAACCTAACCTAACAAAACAAAACTAAACTAAATAAGGAAGAGCGAGACCACCTAGCACAGGTATTTTATACTTAAAAGGTGGTCTCAACTACGGATATTACTATGTTACATTAAGTTACAGAAATAAATATTATCTTATATTATCTTAACAGCCTGTGTAAAGTACCCAGCATAAAATATGAATGAAATAGACTAGACTCACCTTTACAAAGTTCAAAGTTAGCATGCAATGTGACTTTGACCGGCTACGACCTTTTGTCATTTGCCACGGTTTAATTAAGTACCTAGACTATTCTAGGAGACTTTAAGACTGCGCAAACCCCAGGCAGAAAACTTCATACACAAAGAAGCGGCCAAGTGCAAGTCGGACTCGCCCATGAAGGGTTCCGTAGCAGCGAGTAACATAATATAGAAGCTCTTGGATGGTTTACGATTTATGACGTATTAAAAAAAAACTACTAACTAGATCTCGTTCAAACCAATTTTCGTTGTAAGTTTACATAGTAATGTACATCATATTTTTTTTTTGTTTTATCATTCTCTTATTTTAGAAGTTACGAGGGGGAACACATTTTACAACTTTGGAACTGTCTCTCGCGCAAACTATTCAGTTTAGAAAAAAATTATATTATAAACCTCAATATCATTTTTGAAGACCTATCCCATAGATAACCCACACGTATGGGCTTGATGAAAAAAAAATTGAGTTTCAGTTCTAAGTACGGGGAACCCCAGAAATTTAATGTTTTTTTTCTATTTTTGTGTGAAAATCTTAATGCGGTTCACAGAATACATCTACTTACCAAGTTACAACAGCATACCTCTTATAGTTTCGGAAAAAGTGGCTGTGACATACACGGACAGACAGACAGACATGACGAATCCATAAGGGTTCCGTATTTTGCCATTTGGCTACGGAACCCTAAAAACGCCTCGCGCCGCTCGAAAAAGCAGTTTTTATTGAATATCTCGTAAAATATAGTCAATTTTACAAAACCCTCGGTTTTGTTGTATTGACTTTATTTAACTAATTTTTTACCCAATAATATGCACCATTTCAATAAACAATCGAATCTAGCCAAAAGTTATATGTAACTTTGGGTTTTTTTTCTATCGAGAAAATATTGTCCTATCGTGTTTCTGGTACAGTGATCCCTCGGAGTTATAATGTAGTATCCATGCATATTTATATTTTGAATATTGTACTTGATTTAGTTAGTTAAAAATCTAATCTAAGATTGGTAATTTTGCGCTATACCCTGACGACCTCTGTAGCGCGTCGGGCGAGTAGCCGGCTGAGACGCGAAAGGTTGCGGATTCGATTCCCGCTGCGGAACAAGAGTTTGTATGATCTGCAAATATTTGTACCGGGTCTGGGTTTGGCAGTACATGTACTCGTAGTTCCTGATACACACGACACAGGGAATCCTAGTGTGGGATCAGGACTATATATATGTATCTATGTAATATGTTATTACGTTACGAGGCCTCCCCCGTAGAATGAAATGGGGGGTTATTTGCCATAATCACCACGCTTGGCGGGGGGATTAGTGATCACAGTATTGGCACTGATTAGACAATAGTTACTACAGTATTGTTGTTGAGTACTCGGATGTCGAGTCGAGTTTTACGACATCCACGGGAGGAGACAGAAGGATACTAGGCCGCCGGACATGCCACGCCTTCAGGATACTCAATTTATGAACCACTCACCTTGGGATCCGATAGAAAGTTCAAAACCTGTAATATAAAAACAATAATTAGTATCGAACTAATAAGATAAGTTTATTTCACTTAGAATACAACTAATCATAATTAAGAAAATAAATGCACTTATTATTGCAAAAAAAGAAACACTTGAGAGTGCATTAAACGTGTGCGTCCGTATTCATCCCATAAGCTAAAAGTAATAATTATTATTCCGGATTCTGCCCACGTAATTTTTGGAGACCGTATTCTTCACACCTAGAGTAGGTACCTATTATAAAATAAAAAATAAAATAAAATAAACTTTATTGACATAATACAGAGTACATAATAATATTAGTGATCGGAACCGTGTGCTGATCACAACGAGCCTAAACACGGCCAGTCTACTATTATCCATCGAGGAGTTTCGTTGTCCACCTTCCGTCTCTATCATCAGATTAGCTCGCGGTCACCATCGTATTGTATTGTCATCGGAACTTGAATGGTATGCCAAGTTTCAGCTCAATCGGATATCGAAAAGTCACCCTTATCGCCACCCATGAAATACTTATCATTGAGTAGTTCCAATGGCCATCTTTTTTTTTTTTTTTTTTTAATGAAATAAATAGGCAATCTAGCATACGGCCCACCTGATGTGAAGTGGTCACCGTCGCTTATAGACACCGGCAACACCCAAGGTATTGTCGATGCGCTGCCTACCCTGAAGGAATTTATGAACATTTTTCTTGAAGCGACACATGTCGTAACCAAGCGGGAAAACCTCAGATGGAAGCTCATTCCATAGTTTGTAGGTATGGGGAAGAAATGATCTCGAGAAACGAGTCGTTCGAGAAAACCAGGGATCTATGATGTGCGGATGAGCCTTGTCACGGTGTCGGGAAGAGCGATGGTAAAATCTTGATGCCGGTCTTCTTCACCAGTTCCACTTCACCAAATGGCATTTTACAAAAAGACCCACAGCCAACACTTCAAAAGAGTCACCACAAAAGGCAGAAGTATGTTCAGGAGATGCGAGGCAGAGTGATCAGTGGACCTCATATTAAACTCGTAAGAGTCAGATAATAATGCAAACTTAGACTTCAGGTATTGAGGGGTATCTGGATCATTCAGTATTGAGAAGAGGAGACAAAATAGTAGATTATGCACTATGGGAATAAAGCAGAGTCTTACGTCGCGGGCGTCATATTGAACCCTGAGCGTAACGAGGGACTCTAGTTATATAGAGTCCTGAGTGAAGCGAGGGGTTCAAGCTGCCCAAGACGAAGACAGGCTCTAACCCAGAGGAGCATACTCTACTTTTCACACCTTCTGCGAGCCAATAAAAACTCACAGCACCAAACACCGTCTTTTGTTTTACATTCTTTGTAGTAGCGGTACACTCTTGGTCTGTGTTCTCTGTAAACGCATCTGTTTTTTTTTCGAGTTCTCCTGATGTTGGCCTGTTCGATTTTCGAACAAACCTCTTTACAATGTCATATGGGCATTTTTTTACTTAGTTTTCCACTAGTTTCCACACAAATTTGACGTTCCAAATTCAAATCACTTTATTCCCTAGGGAGTTTTATACAACTTTATATCCCTTAAGAGAGTTTGCTTTACTTTACGTTTAGGTTGCATGATATGTAACTGGACATTGTCGAGAAGGTGCTGTGAAAAATTATATTTCACAGCTTTCGCTGCGATTCCTCGCTCGAGTACGAAATAGCAGGCGTGACGCACTTAAGGTGGATGCTCACGCTAGAACTAGAAGACTTAACACACATGTTTTAATTGATAGTATCTCATAAATATCATCAGTTTAGCTACGATACCCATAAACAAACAAAAACACTGTAAAAATGTGTTTATGGGTAACATAGCTAAACCGATGATATTTATGAGATACTATCAATTTAAACATGTGTGTTAAGTCTCCTAGTTCTCGCGAACTCAACTTTCGTTATCTGAAGAAGTGTTGATGAGCTGTAATGGGCAAAAGACACCAAAATATTTGAATTTCGCGCCACAAGCGAGAGCATCCACCTTAATGTGCAAGCTATAACTACCCGGCGGGCTCGACTTGTCGAGTCAATGAAGTGATGAGTCAGACAAGATAAGAGTTACGCGATAGAAAGAGAGGTAACTAGGTGACTTTAGCTGTAGGTAATTAGCGCTGTGCGACCTGAATTGCACTTTATTGTCTGGGACCAAGAGTCGCTATTTACTTAAATGATTTTAAGGAGTCAACCTTCTGTACCTGTACTATTATGTATTCTGTGGAAATAGCCTCATGCTCAATACGAATATTTTACTATTTACATTTAAAAAAATCGCCTACAATTTATTTTTTTCATTGTTTTCCCGTTCCGCTCCGACTGACACGACCTCAATTAAAATATTCGTTCCAAAAAGTCCGCGAAAGAAAAAAGAAGCCTACACTTGCATGGCTTCATCCCCCAGAACTTCAAGCTGGAATCGCACTTAAATCTAGACAGATAAAATCTATTTTCACGTGGGTTTATTTTTTATTTTGAATGGGTTAAGTGACAGGCGATGAATCCACCACAGTTTAATAAATAAATAAATATAAAAAAAATGCTGGACAACATTATCTTGACTCGAGTAGACGGAGCCTCAAATGGGCCTCTTTTCACTGTGGGTTGCATCATCGCGGGAAATAGACGTGACAAGTTGTGAGCTCATCGCCGCCATTGCTTCCCACGACTGACTCTGCTAAAGCTTTCTTCCAGTAATAACACATACCTTAAATAAGCTAGCAGCCAGGACAAATCTTATACCAAGGAGAATCTTACAAAAAAGTCCGGGTAATCCCTAGTCGGCTTTTACGACATCCACGGGAGGAGATGGAGGGGTCTATTCTTGGGCCGGACACACCACGGCTATGGCGTAGTATAATTATGTGTCATGTCTCGCTCTAACTCCAGAGCGATTTTTATAGTTGCATCCTTATCATCACAGTTCCGCAATTCGCTGCCGCATGCGAATGCCGCTGCCGCATGCGGGAGTGTACGGCTTCAAAATAGACCCCACCGTTTCCTCCCGTGGATGTAGTGTAGTCCGACTAAAGGTCAGGAAAAGCTCGTTTAATTAGACGAGAAATGGGCAGCAGCATCCACCTGAGTACTCAAATACTGCGATCATCAATCCGGCTGCCAAGCGTGGTTATTATGGCAAATTCCTCCTTTGCATTCTGTGGGGGAGGCCTCGTTAAAACGCTATAGCTAGAAGAATAGTAAAATATGTCGTGTATAGTCGTTATTTTATAAAAATTATACCAAGCCACGGTAATTTCAATTTTATGCTATATTCGGTTTAAAGAACTTTATTTGACTCAAAAAGAACTTTAACAGTTCACTTAAATATGAGCAAACATTAAACAAATAAACAATAAAGGTTAAAACTATGTGGGTAGTTCGATCCTATAAAATAATATATAACAATTAAAAAAACACATAAGTAGAAATCATTCAGTGACCCAAGCGATAAGTACTCACAATGTGGGTAGGCAAGCAAAATGACAGTGCGTTAGCACAAGCAGCAATTATATTAGCTATAATTACTAAGTTGAAATGGCAATGGGCAGGCCGCAGAAACGACAACCGCTAGGATAATATATATATATATTCAGATATTCATTTAATTCACCATCCCGTTATATTGCATAACATTGGCATGTCAACACATAATAACAAATAGCACACAATTAAAAAATATGAAATAATAATAATACCTAGTTCTCGAGTGGCGACCACGAACCAGAAGACGCAATGAGGACGTTCCACGCCCACTCGACCCCTTCCCAACCCCTCCATCTATCCACACACCAAATACCATCAAAATCAGTTCCATCCCTATGTTACTCGCTAAGAATTTTTTAAATCGGTTTTGATGCATTTTCACCAACACATTAACGGACGTTTAAACGGCTGTTTAGCTTAAACAACTCTTTATGACACATGTTTTCATACGTTATCTGTCACTTTGACGATTGATTACGGTATCCACCGATTTATTTGTTCGTGAACTTGGGCCTTAGTCTCAAAGTCAAAGTCAAAGTCAAAAGTATTTTATTCATTGAAATCACAAGGATCATTTTGAATCGTCTTAAAAAATAAATTTACATTTACTCCTGTTCCAACGCAACCAGACCTAGAAGAATCAGGCAACAAACACGGTCTGTTTTTCTTTGGATGATCCTTCTTACTACTAGGTGGGGAGCGCCTGTGTGGTGCCTCGAGAACAAGTGGAAGCTGATTCAAGGAAAAAAGGAAAACCAAATTAAAAGCCTTACTTAGGTAGGCAGTCAAAAGTAAGATGATAGAGAGAATCAGCAAAAGTTCATAAGGCAGCACACACTACGCTTGATATACTCATAAATAACACATCAGTAATAAATTATATGCAGGTACAGACATTGCAACTTAGTCTTATAATAATTCTTTGGGTTTAGTATTTTTGAGTTTATCCACAACAACAAACAACAGTTTAGTAGTAGTAGAGCTTTTTTGTGAAAGAGTTCGTCCGGGGAAGTACTACCACCATATTCTATTTCTGCCACAAAGCAGTAGTGCTCGCATTGCTGTGTTCCGGTTTGAAGGGTAAGGGTGCCAGTGAAATTACAGGCACATGAGACTTTTCATCTTTATGTCTCAAGGTGGCGGGCGCAGTGCAATGCCACATAGGGTGCGTCCTAGGTGGACGTGACCTATGAGGTAATGCACTGTTCATAGGCAGAGGTTACTTGTTCCGTCATTCAAGTAGTATTCAAAAAAGAAAAAAAAATAGAAAAAAAAAGTTGAGAAACCAACATACAGACATCGTAACTTTGACATTTATGATTAGTGGGATTCCTTGAAAAGAAATTCTTCACCCGCGCGCCGCTAATCAATTCCACCATAAAAAATAAGAGCGGGGGTGCACCGAGCTCGTAAATATGTCGGCTTTATAGTTGCAGGGCCCAGGGGTGAACCTTAGGGTCCCGTAACGTAGAACCTTAGGGTCCCGTAAGGTAGGTGATGATGGAATTTGATTACGTATCTTTCTTTACAATTTAGTTTTAGTAGTAGAGCTTTTTTATGAAAAAGTTCGTCCGGGGACGTACTACCTCCATACCTATCTTTGCCGCAAAGCAGTAGTGCTCGCATCGCAATATTCCGGTGTGAAGGGTATGGTTGCCGGTGAAATTACAGGCAATTGGGACTTTTCATCTTTAAATCTCAGGGAAAAAAGAGTTCGTCCGGGAAAGTACTACCTCCATACCTATATTTGCCGCAAAGCAGTAGTGCTCGCATCGCAGTATTCCGGTGTGAAGGGTATGGTTGCCGGTGAAATTACAGGCAATTGTCACTTTTCATGTCTCAGGGTGACGGGCGCAGTGCAAAGCCAAATAGGGCGCGTCCTAGGTGGATGTGACCTGAGGTAATGCATTGTTAAAGGCAGAGGCATCCATACCCTTCACACCGGGATACAGCAATGCGAGCATTACTGCTTTGCGGCAGAAATAGGTACTAATACTTCCCCGGACGAACTCTTTCACAAAAAAAGCTTTATACTGCCCCACTAGTACGTCGGAACCTCTGCTTGCGAGCCCGACTCACCCTTGCCAGTTTAGAGTCCTCACCCCGGTTGTTAGCGTTGATTTCTCGATTGCTTATCCGGGAGCTGCGATGTATCGCGCACGTCTAACAATAATTCTATTGTTTTTAGTCTGGTTCTTGTAAGGGAATACGATTTGTATGTCTTAAGTATACAACATCTGATTGGTCTTAATTGGAGGCTTTCTCCTCATAGAGGAGTCAATGTTATGTGCTGAAAAAAATATGTCATTAATAGACTTTTTATCTGTAAAGTGAACGTACAAAAATGGTCTACCAGTACCCTTACCACAATAAGTTTCTGACGTTATCGAATCGCTACCGAAACGATAGTCAGTGTCAAATTATTGGCCAATGACATCGGGGTGACTAGAAATCTTAATAACTTGACTGGTTAATATTTGACATTGACTATCGTCTCGCTAGCGACTCGATAACGTCAGAAACTTGTGGTAATTATCTATATTCTCCCTGT
Organism: Operophtera brumata; assembly: GCA_932527175.1. NCBI lineage: Eukaryota > Metazoa > Arthropoda > Insecta > Lepidoptera > Geometridae > Operophtera > Operophtera brumata. The sequence goes on from OW052227.1 coordinate 47,641,534, forward strand.
TCGTTAATCATCTCAGACCATTTAATTAGATAGTTTATTTCATCGTTATGTGGTCCAGCTGTGATCATTATTTTCGGTCGATCGGCGCCGAGGGCGGGTTCCGAACCTCCTACCTGGGTGACGAAAGGTAATAATACTAGCGCATAGAAACGCAACCTTCTTTGTATAGTATGACGTTGTCTAAGCTGAAATCCGGTGGGCGCTAGTTTCTATGCGTGAAAGTGCAAAAAGTGAAATCTACCTCTGTTATTCGTTAGGTCAGTCCCGCCAGGCAGAATCTTCGTACAAAAAAAACGCCACGCACCGCTCGAAAAAGCGGTTTTTATTGAATATCGAATATCGTGAAATATATCTATAAAAACCCCGTGAGTGAACCCACCGTTTTATTGTATTGATTTTATTTTTCTTATTTTCGACCCAATAGTCTGTACCATATTGACAAACAATCGAATCTAGCTAAAAGTTAGAGGTAACTTTGTTTTTTTTATCGAGAAAGTTGTGTCCTATCGTGTTTCTGTTTAAAGATAAAGATAAGTTTATTTCACTTAGAATAGGTACAACAAAACATAATTAAAGATGTTCGTAAGTATATGAAAATAAGAGAACTTTGCCTTCCGTGAAGCTAAAATAGCATGAAGCATAGCATGAAGCTAAGAAGCTATGTTTGATCAAAATTGATTAAACAATGATTAATTTTCTAGATTAGTTCGAGTGCATTATAATATCATTGATTAAACAATGATTAATTTTCTAGATTAGTTCGAGTGCATTATAATATCATTGATTAAACAATGATTAATTTTCTAGATTAGTGCCACACACAAGTTCAATTCAGTGTCTAATGGTGACTCATAGACCAACCAACAGTGAGGGTGTTTAGAAGTTCAGTCGGAGTCTATCAAAGGGTTACAGTTGACTGGACTTAAATTCTTTTTAGGTTTTATTTTGTTTTATTTTTGTGTTAACACAAAAAACAATGTGGCTTCCTTTTCAGAGCTATATATGTGACCGATGGCAAAGGGCCAGTGTGGTGAAAGGCTTGAACACGCATTGCAGAGGGTCCATTCGTGAAATTGATCATTAAATAAAAATCAACGAGAGAAAAATGAGTACTTACAGCAAGTAATTTGGAAATTAATGATAATTTTCTGATCATGCTTTTAATTTTTTGCCGTTGTGACTAACTTTTTAGAGGTCTGATTACCTACTCTTTAAAAACTAAAAAAAAACTATACATAATCACTAACATCCTTCCACACATTCAAAATAAGTACCTGACTAGTTCCACCCAGTTCTAAATACAGGCCAGAATCCTCCCTGATCAACAATAAATTGCAGACAGACAACCAATTCAAAAAACCCAGTGCTAAACTTGTTCTTAGTCTTCATTTGCATCGTGGGCTAATGGACACTTCAAAGGGCTAAGATACATATTACAAAACATTAAAATTTGCGACCGTAAGTCTAATAATAGCGTAAGGATGCTCACCGCACAAGAAAAGCAGGAGAATAAACCCGATGCACCGCCTCACACACATATTTACACTGTTTTATCACATAAAACTTCAAACAATCGGCTTAGGACATAACTTTTTGATTAAATGAAAACATTGTTCGTAGTTGAGAAGACTTGTTTGGAAGATATTTATGAAGAATTTTGATGAAACCCGATGTAAATAAAACCGTATACGTCCGTCCGCGACGCTTGTTGTCAAAAGACGAGAGAGAAACGGACGGACCAGTGTTACCAACTGTTTTATCGACTGCCCACTAGATTCGAAAGTCGAAACCACCAGAAATCCGCTAAAATATTTTGCTATCCTAATATATATATAATATGTTCAGATTTCGTAACTAAGAAAAACTTTCAAGCTATGTTACCATTCTCGTATCTAGAGCAAACTTTGGTTCATATTGTGGCTTAGCAAAAAGTATTATTTGTTGTGAAAATTTAAAAAAAATTAAGTATTAAAATCACGCCTCATTCCAAACCTACCCAAAATACATAAAAAATAATATATATTTCGGTATGGCATTAGAATCGGGAATCCGGAAATTAAAGGGGAGGGGTAGGGGGAAGGGTAGGGGGGAGGGGGATACTCTACCACCCGGTACCATACCCACCCCGCGGAGATGCATGGTTCCAGAGATATTCAGACATAAAATTTGAGGTTATGTAGCTCGATAAACACACTCTCGTATGGGCTCTCGCCAGTACTCTCGTGAGGTTGCCCCTGAGAGTCGCTTCACCCATTCGACCTTCGCTACGCTACGGAGCTACTGGCTCCGCGTTTTTATATCCACTCTAGAGGCGTAACGCACAAGACCACGTGGAGTCGGGGTGCTCCGTGTCGGTTCTGTCACTTATTTTATCATATTTGGTGATCTTTTGACAGATACGAGATCACTACCTACAAAAATTACGTGCCTGTAACTAATTCAATTCGCGTTTCCTATGAAAAAAACTAATTAAAAAAAAGACATCTCCACGGGTGGGGAGGGGGTTGGATGGTAGTAAGGGGTAACCAACCAAGGGGCAACTGATAATGCAACAAAAATTAACGCCGAATTTCGGATTCCCGATTCTAATGCCGACCCCATATTTCATTATGAAAAAAATAGAAACCCAAATAAATTTATAAAAAATAAGTACAAAAACTAAAACCTGACTTCTGAAAAATCACGTTCTAAAAAGTATGAAACAAGAAAATATTATCATGATAGTGATAGGCAATTCGAGATTTGGCTCTGGCAACATTGTCTAGTGGTAAAATGTCCGGTCATTTGCCTAAAGATAATAACGTTGAACCACCCACAGAATGTCCAACAGTATCTACTGTGGCTCTAGCTGTGGGAGCTTTCAAAAGCTTTTTGGAGACAGCACACAAGCACAAGTTTGGATTCATGGACAGCACACAAAGAATATAATACGATTCAGACTGCGGCTAGCTTCATGCTATATTTGACAGTTCATTCACACACGGGTTTCGTTTCGGATACTGCTGCGATTTGGCCTGCTATGTTTTGTATCTAATAAATTATAAGTTACTCAAAAAGTATCAACGTCAATCAGTAAATACACATCACGCAGTTTATTCAGCTTAAGTAGTACAAACTTACGCAGTAGAAGTTACCTATTTAATTTTAATACATTGCGGATGCCTGTTTCCCATTTATTTATAGTTTCCGAACGTACTTAATTAGTAATGCTACTCGTCACTAGATGGCACTAATCGAGTAAAGCTTAGAATGATTTACAGAAATAATAATACAACTAATACGTTTAGGTAAGTACATATAAAAAATACAAATGAATCAGTTGAGCTGAGCGAGAGGCTAGCTCTCGGAATAAGCGTCGCTTCGACTAGACATCCTGAAAGAATTTTGAAAACGCGAAGGGGCCCGTTACCCCACGGACTGAGTCTGGACCCCGATGTCAAGACTCGATCAAATAAGTAAGCTCGGTCGAGACTTGCATATTTGCGCCTTTTATGGTCCTCAGCAGAATCTGCCGCCGCGCACCGCCTCTTCTATAGTATACAGGCAGAGCTGTTCTGTGGCACCGGCCCTAACCATGAATCTTGCTTTGTTCTTAATCCGAGGCCCTAACATAATTATATTCTGTGCCCTTACCATGGAGGTAGTTCTTAATCCGAGGCCCTAACTGAAGTCCCGGCACAGAATATATACAGGTCCCGGACAGATGAGTGGCGCAAGCAAAGGTATCAACGCATGTAACGTCCCACACCAAAGGCCTACCCTTCTCCCACGGAACAAGTGTCATACCGTTAGGCCGCTTACCATCGTCGCGTAGCACACCATTCGGTTCTAAAATGGTTCATTTATAAGTAGGTATAAGACCAAACTTTGAAATTTTTCAATTAAATAATTTCTGTCCTCGTGTCGTAAACAAAAGGTTCGCACTTGTATCTCCTAATTGCCAATATTACAATAATAAAAGCAGTAGAGCTTTTTTGTGAAAGAGTTCGTCCGGGGAAGTACTACCACCATACCTATTTCTGCCGCAAAGCAGTAGTGCTCGCATTGCTGTGTTCCGGTTTGAAGGGTAAGGGTGCCGGTGAAATTACAGGCACGTGAGACATTTCATCTTTATGTCTCAGGGTGGCGGGCGCAGTGCAATGCCACATAGGACGCGTCCTAGGTGGACGTGACATATGAGGTAATGCACTGTTTATAGGCAGAGGTTACCGCTTAACATCAGGTGGGCCTCTTGCTTGCTCCTTCACCCAAATAATATATATAAAAAAAAAAAAAAAAATGATGTCGCTTAACCGGGCTGTTGCAAACAGCGCTTCACAGCTAAGATATCTTTGTAAAACTACAGATCGAAAAAAAAGAATATGTTTTTAAGGTTTTTTCTTCCTGCATAAGTTTCTAAACAATTTTAGTGGATACTTATAAATTAAAGGATCAATAATTAAACATTCTTTTTATTGCTGAAGTAATGTTTGGCAAATGTCTGAGCTACAATCAAAGGAAAGACCAATGTTGCATCTGCATACAACTTCACTGGGTTCGCATTCGGCCTGATCTTGCCCCAAGACACGGCTTCATCAGGCCTTGCTCCGGAGTCACTTCCATCAAACTCACTGGCTGTGTTTATAAATACAGAGAAGTCGGCTCCGTTCCTCATAAGATTTGCATTGCAAATATGGTGTTTTACTACACCACCACCTAAAATTATCATCCCTGTATGATTGGCTTTCACTGCCATCGTATTTAGTCTTCTCAGATCACTTAAAATGTCAATAATCAGTCCCGGTTTCTTGTATGAGTGGAAATACATCATATCGCCTAAAGAACCATCGGTTAAAGCTGGACTAAAAATGGGTATGTTGTTTCTCCAAGCCCAGTAACAAACGGAGCTTTCATCGTTGATTTTTTCTCCCAACTTAGCTATGATTCGTGATGGTGACCATACTGTGCCATCTTTGATTTGCTCGACAAGCATTTCATCAAGTATTGGAGTGACCCACTCTTCAAACTTGCAGTAGTTATCATTTGGTACGAGTAGATTACCAATCCTGTTGATGCCTCGAGTACGTAGAACCTTCCCACTCAAATTGAAGTCTCCAATGTATGTGGGAGCAAGACATTTGATGAAATCTTCTTCGACACCACCTGCAGTGGTCACTATACAGTCAACAAGCTTGTTTTTGACTAGGAATCGAATTGTGTCGCGCAGTCCAGATGAGATCAAGTTAGAAGTGAAGCCTAAGAATATAGTACAGTTGGTTTTCTTCTTGATAAAAATGTCTTCTTCGTATTGGTCTGAATTTTCTTCAGTCAAAGGAACAGATCGAGCTTTTAGCATATTGTTGATTTCTGTAACAGTTTTCCCGAAGTTGGTGGCTTGGAACCCCGATTGGGCGTAGCTTTCGAGTATTTTGTTGTAGTCTGTACCGTTTTCCCAGTCGTAACCAACGACGATTGGGGTTTCAGCAGGCAGGTCTTGACTCGGCAACAACACTGCGTTCACGGCCATGTTAGGCGCGAGTTTTATGTTTTTCTCGATCTTTGGCACTTCCATTGTTGAGTATTTTAGTTCATAGTACTATTAGGGAAAGAAGAAAAAATCTAATACCTAATTTATTTTGGTAAATTAAAAATACAAGATTTTCACGAACATGGAACAGACGATGTGTGATTTTTGATTGATAGATTTTCTGTCATGTCATTAATGTTAATGACATTGACATTTGTTTGATACTCAGTGCTGTCATTTACTTTATTATACCTCCGATTACGAAGTAACTATTAAGTAATCTGTGCCTCCGAGGACCAACTAAAATAATACGGAAATGAACGTATTGGTAGGTATGAATGTTCGTTTTTTGAGTCCCAATAAACGAAAATTTGAAAAATCCAGACTAGTCCAGTCACAGATAAAATAATACTATACTGTCCAGTCAAGATGTACATCCGTGCTTGCAAAAGTTCGGGTCACGCTGATTTTTTTATATGTTGTTAGGAGCTTAACCAACATAAAAAAAACAGATTTGCAGTTTTCCAAGTGCTGTGCGTTCGGCGGTGTGCCCAAAAAACCATGAAATTAAGGGGTTTTTTTCAGTTTTCGGCCAATTTCTTAGTGAAGGAACTGTACCCTGACCCGTACAGTTACTACGAGTACTTTTAAAGAAAACTAAATTTTCTACAATTTCACACTATCGCGAGCTCTTTAGAGCCATTGGTTCCCAAGATACAGTTGTCCAAAAATAGGCAATTTTTAACTAAGTGTTTTTTTTCGAAATGTCACTTATTTTGTGAAATATCTTCTAAAATACGCATCCCTAGTCAAATATTATGGGATATAAAGTTGTAGTAAAAATTAACTTTAATTTGAGACCAAACCGGTACATGTAGGCACAGCGGTTCTTTTAAAAATGGCAGATAGCCAAGAACAGTCATAAGTGTTCTCACGTCTTTTTAAGGTTTTATTTATCAAACAGTTGAAATTTACTGATTACAATTACTCAAAAAATATAACTAATATAGTTCATGAAGGTAAGGCAAAACATAAAAGGCATGACTTTGCCAAATTATGACTTCTTTTTATCTTAGATGGCCCGGGCTTGGGCTCGCACGAAGATGGTGTCTCGATGGCCGTGATGGACGCTGGGAGAGGCGCCCAGTCTGTAGTCGGGTCATCTTCATCGTCCGAGCATTTCAGCTCCACATCCGGGGCGTTAATACACAATACTGCCGTACCAACGATAACCACAGTAAGTCGCATTTTTGGCGATATTGAGTTACATACATATTTGGAATCTGCACAACAAGATCTACATTTCTGTGTACTCAGAGTTTTAAAATGTGGCATCAAACCCTAGTTATTAATAAGCATAATTGCAGTAAGTCGTGTTTTGTAGTTTGATTTGTAGTTTTATTTACAATATGTATACTTGCTTTCAATTTTATTTCAGATTTTAAACAATTTCCCATGCATTGCTGCAGTATGTTATCTTGCTTTTAATATACGTTAGGTTACAGGTATATTGTTTCACTTGCATTTCTTACCATATGTGCAGTAAGAAACACTTACTGTACACATATACTGTAGAATAATATGTTATTAGCCCGTAACATTGTCCCAGTAAAATATTTTACTGTATTTATGCATTGGGGCACCTTATACGTTTTGCATAGTTTTACTTAAAACACATACAATAATCGCCCTAGTTACTGTGGGTATGGTAAGGGATATTGGGGCACTTTATTAGTCTTGCGTAGTTTTAATTATAGCACATTCAACAAACGCCCTAGTTACTGTGGATATAGTAAGGGGTATTGACTATCTAGGTTATGCGGGCTGTCAGAGTGAAGGTAAGTTTGTTAAATGTGAGTCGCAAGTTTCCACAATTAGCTATTGATTTTAACAAAATATGGCATAGGTACGTGGATTTTAATAATCATCGGGAAATAAATGATTTCCCTAATGAATACCTTAATTCCATTGGGTTTGTGATGTCAAAGGAAATGTCAGATTTTACGAAAGTGCTGCTTTTAAAAAGGAGCCCATCGATAATGAGTGCAAAAATACTACTACTGAAACTAATAACCTACAAAATACTTATTTAAATATCAAATCAAAAACAAACTTTGGCTCTGGGGAGTAATAGAAACAGTATTAGTATTTTGAATGATAGAGAACAGTAAACCTAAGTAACAGTGCCACTGAAGATGGAAAATAATTTACTAAGTCTGGTTTACCGCGGAAGAAAATAACATTTGAGCAGCCACAAACAGAAAGAAAGTAAACTAAATTTATAAAACACATGGTTGACACAACAGTCCAAAATAGAAAACAAACAGGCAAACAATCCTATTACTTTAGGCAATTTATGCCTATTTAAAACTATCATGGTTATGTACTTAATTTTCACTAGAAACGGGATATTTAAGATGATTTTTGAGTTTTAAATCATGGTAAATATCCCGTTTCTAGTGAAAATTATAGGTAATCTAATTAGGATAGCATATTACACTCTAAGTGACTAGAGTGACTAGACTAGGTTTATAAATGACAAAGACGCGTGGTCTGATGTACCGTCTACCGTCGTTTTCTACCGTCTTGGTTTTTAAGCTTCTTCTCTTTTTTCTTTGATCAGCTCATCATTGTTCTAGAGGCGCCACACAGGCGCTTCTCACCTGGTAGTAAGAAGGATCATCAAATAAAGCCAAGCCGTATTTGTTGCCTGCTTCTTCTAGGTTTGGTTGCGTTGGAACAGAAGTAAATTTAGTTTAAAAGCTGATTCAAAATGATCCTTGTGATAAAATATTTTTGACTTTGACTTTTAGTTAAATGTTACAAGCTCTGATTGCAGTAAGTCACACTGCCAAATAAGTAGATTTTGCCCTGCTATTCATAAATTTATCTAACTTCCTAATCATTGTTACAGTATGTTCTTCGGCCTAAATATACTCACAGCAAGTTACTCTCTTACTTTACCAATGCCAAGGAAAGAAACTTTTCTATATTATTTACTCCTACAGATAAACACTTTTTTAAGGTTTACATGTATAATTAGTGTATATATATAGTATATATATACAATAAAAGATATGGAAATTGTAAAACAAACATGAGTACACATGGCAAACAAAAAACAATGTCTTAATTTCTCATAGTTTGGAAGTAATACCAAAAAGTGTTAAAAAAACTTTAACCGCCATTATCTCAAAAGTGTGTTCAGAGCACTTACTGTATTTATCACACGTGCGGCAGAATATGCCACCGCATGACTGGCAGAGGACTGAGCAGTAGAGCCCAGCCTTTCTGCACGAGCTGCTCCCAGAGCACCCTTTCTTGCATTTACATTACATTTTTCACAGAAGGGCAGGAGGTGCGGGATCCATGGTGGTGGGGATGGGGGTCAGTCTCTGATAAGACAGCTTCCACCCCCAATCAGTGGGATTCAAGTTGAATCCCCGCCACTTTTGCACAGAAGACGTCGACCTACTCGTTCTTCTCAATGGTTTAGGCGCTGAAGAGACAAACGTCTACCTTCAGAAGAGCACGAAGGGCGAAGCTGGTTGCTGTTACTACTCTACGACCTTCTACAACCACCTTGACTCCCAGAGATTACCGGGGACGGTACTATTCACCCACGCGTTTACTGGGTGCGAAACCACCTCAGCACCATGTGGCCCAAGGAAAGACCAAAATCACCACACTCCTGGGCAAGATTGAACCACTTGCGGGGCAAGTGGAGGTCTTCCTTCAGCCAGACTTCACCACACAAGTCGTGAGAGAAGCAGGCATCAAGTGCTTTGTGACTCTATATTGTCAAATAAAATTAAGGCCGCTGTCGACGGGGTGTGTTCCGAGGTCATGGCTATCAATGCGGGGGTCCCACAGGGTTCTGTGCTATCGCCGACGTTGTTCATCCTGCATATCAACGACCTCTAGAACATTAATAACATGCACTGCTATGCGGATGACAGCACTTGTGATGCTCGATATGCAGGCCGTGCGAGTGACTCTCGGGCAGAGGTGGATGCACACCGAGAAATGCTTGTATCCGAAGTTGAGTGCTCACTCAAGTTGGTCTCAGAATGGGGGCGTGTAAATTTGGTTCAATTTAACCCCACCAAGACATTGTACATTTCTGTTATTTCTTTTGTTATTGAGTTATGTTTTGTATTTCTGTGTGTTATTTGTGTACAATAAAGAGTTAATCTATCTATCTATCTATCAAGACCCAGGTCTGCGCCTTCACTTCTAAAAAGACGGCATTTGTTGTTGCCCCGCAATTTCAGGGTATTACCCTTCCCATTTCAACCAGTCTCTCGATCCTGGGTGTCGATATTTCAAGCGAAGTACTGTTCAGGGGTCATTTAGAGAGCAAAGCTGCTCTTGCCTCCAAAAAACTCGCTGTACTCAACAGATCGAAGCGGTACCTACTTCACACCGGGGCAACGTTTTACGCTTTACAAAGCGCAGGTCCGTCCCCACTTGGAGTATTGCTCTCACATTTGGGATGGTGCACCGAAGTACCAACTGCAGCCTCTGGAATCCCTACAACGCAGAGCTGTTAGGATTGTCGACGCACCCATAGTTACCAAGGATCTAGAACCGCTAAGCGTGCGCCGAGATATTGGCGCGCTTAGCGTGTTATATAAGATTTTTAACGGGGAATGCTCTGAGGAGCTGTTTGAACGAATCCCAGTTTCGCTCTTTTATAACCGCACATCCCGCCATCGTGAGCGAGCTCACCCGCACATTTTGGATGCGTGGAGGTCGAGACCTCCACGCATCCAAAATGTGCGAGCACAGTGCGTTTCACGCGATCGTTTCTCCCGCGCACCTGCAAGGCGTGGAATGAGCTCCTGTTGGATGTTTTCCCACAAGGCTACAATATGGGTAAATTCAAGAGAAATATCAATAGGGCTCTTAATGGTAGGCAACGCGTTTGCAATACTGTGGGTGTTGCAGATGTCCATAGGCGGCGGTGATTACTTTACATCAGGCGGGCCGTCTGCTTGTTTGTCACCTTATAATATAAAAAAAAAACTCTATTTAGTTATCGATAAAGTGAAGACAATAATAATTAGCCCTATTTAGTGATCGATAAAGTGAAGACAACAATAATTAGCTCTATTTAGTTATCGATAGAGTGAAGACAACTATAATTAGCTCTATTTAGTTATCGATAGAGTGAAAACAACTATAATTAGCTCTATTTAGTTATCGATAGAGTGAAAACAACTATAATTAGCTCTATTTAGTTATCGATAGAGTGAAGACAACAATAATTAGCTCTATTTAGTTATCGATAGAGTGAAGACAACTATAATTAGCTCTATTTAGTTATCGATAGAGTGAAGACAACAATAATTAGCTCTATTTAGTTATCGATAGAGTGAAGACAACAATAATTAGCTCTATTTATTTATCGATAGAGCGAAGACAACTATAATTAGCTCTATTTAGTTATCGATAGAGTGAAGACAACAATAATTAATGAAACTGTCAAGGAAACTGAACAGAGTAATTTTTTTCATATATAATTTTTTGAATCTAATGCATCAGAATATTAACGATCTCATAAATAAATCAGATCAATTAATGGTTCATCTAGATAGCATGTATAGTGCTGGTAGAAATATAGATATATTGTGCATCACAAAACAACATGACAGGGGATGATCGGGCTCGACTCGCGATAATTAACTTTAAGCTGGCTTCATCGTTTTGTAGAGATGGAAGATGCGGAGGCTCATGCATACTACTGAAGAGACACCATGATTTAGAAAATATCCAGGACATTGTCAGTTTATCAATGCCAGGCATTGTCGAATGCTCAGCTATCAAACTGATCCTCCACAAAATTTACATTGTCTGCATATATAGACCTCCTAGAGATAGCTCGCAAGTTATAGGTTTATTTTTTGACAAACTTGATAAAATCTTAACCCGCATCTGTAGCAAAAGCAATTCCAAAGTACTAATCTGTGGAGATTTTAATATAAATATCCAGAAAAGTAATATACGTTCAATAGATTTTAGGAACCTTGTTATGGGATTCAACCTTAAGTTCCAATTTACTGAAGCAACTAGGCTAAGTAGTAAAACTGGGATGGACAATATTTTACACAATATACGTGGTAGCACAGGGGAAATAATCGACTTTGCCATGTCTGACCATACAGCTGAGATTATAAAAATACCAGTTGGGAAATGCCTAAAGCTCAAACATTGGTTTATTCTTAAACGGAATTATAGCACGGATAATATAAATATATTTAAAAAGTACATAAGTGAACTTACATTCTTGGAGGCCTTTCAAAATAAAGATGCTAATGAGTCGTTTAATATTTTCTTTGATTTCTTTAAACTTTTATATGATTTGTGCTTTCCTTTTACGAAACACAAAATAACTGTACACAAAAAGCCGAAATGGATATCCAAAGGTATAAAAAAATGTAGCAAGATGAAAAGGATGTTATTGTGGAAATACAGATGTGTGTGAATAAATTTAGGGAATATGCGAAGAGATATAAGAAAATTGTAATACTCACACAAAGAGCGCAAAATAATTATCAGATCAAGGTTGCAAGCAACAAATCAAAAGCTACATGGACTATTATTAATAAGGTAGCAAACAATTACCCTAAAGAGAACATCTCAAAATTGATAGTGAATAATGCTCATATAACGGATCCTACTGAATTAGCAAATATATTTAATAATAATTTTACCTACGACATGGTTACAGTAAATGATTCTAATGGTATTGCTGTGAATCCTGACATTAACAGTAGTATGAAACTTGACATTATAAATTCGTTATTTCTATCACCAACTGCCCCGTTTGACATTTTAAAAACTATAACCTCATTGAAAAACACAAACAGTGTAGGCTGCGATGGGATATCAACGAAAATTGTGAAAGAAGTTGCAATGATGATTGCACCAATCATTAGTCACATTGTAAATTTATGCCTGGAACAAGGAGTTTTTCCAGATAAGCTGAAGTTGTCGATTGTAAAACCCTTATTTAAAAATGGCAATAAGGAAGACATCAATAATTATCGACCTGTGGAACTAATTCCAGTGCTTTCAAAGGTGTTTGAGAAAATATTCTACAATAAGCTCAATAGTTTTTTGGAATCTAATAATGTATTTTCAAATCATCAGTATGGCTTTAGAAAGAGTAAAACAATTAATATGGCAATTTATGATTTTCTTTATAAGGTGACCACAAATGTAGATAGAAGGAAAAATACGATAGCCATGTACATGGACATGACAAAAGCTTTTGATCATGTCAATCACGGTCTTCTATTATATAAACTACACAGGTATGGCGTAAGAGGGATGCACACAGTTTTATACAATCTTATCTATCTAATAATAGAACACAAATTAACAAATTGTGTCCTATTACGCACACTGACACAACATACACATCAGACACGAGAACAATGAGTCACGGTGTACCCCAAGGTAGTGTGTTGGGGCCATTACTATTCATTATATATATTAATGACCTACCAAATGTTACCGATAACTCTATGACATTATTTTCTGATGACAGCACAATATTATTTACAAATGACTCACTTACTGACTTAGAATTTGACATTAATCACACTTTGACATTAATTATTAATTGGCTGACATATATAACAATTTGAATATCAACTTAACAAAAACGTTTCTAATGAATTTTAAACAACGACCTAAAACGCTAACTAATCTGAACATTAACTATTTGAACACAAAAATAAATGATATTATTTCAACACGATTCCTAGGATTACAAGTTGACAGTCAATTAAACTGGAAAATGCAGATTGACAATATTTGCAAAAGACTTCACCAGTTCTCTTATGCTCTCTATAAGTTAAGTAAAATAGTTAACACACAGGCTCTACTTATATCATACCATGGTCATGTTGCATCAATCTTAAAGTACGGACTTATTTTCTGGGGGAACTCAACAGACAAGATACGGGTGTTTAAAGCTCAAAAACGTTGTATACGATCGATGTTTGGTTTAAAACAGACGGACACCTGTAGGGATATTTTTAGAGAGTGTAAAATTCTTACTTTGCCGTCATTATACGTACATGAAGTTGCAGTATTTGTAAGAAATAACATGCATCTATTCGTACCCTATCCTATCGGGAATCGACGAGCTGGTACCCTACGCCATCTGCCATGTAGGACGAAGCTGTTGCGTGTAAGTGTGTTCTGTATGGCGCCGATTATCTATTGTAAAATTCCATCGTCTATACGAACCATTAATAATTTAAATATATTTAAAAACTCCCTGACGAAACTACTGGTGGAAAAGGCTTACTACTCTGTGGACGAATTTCTAGACGACTGTATTTAAGACAGAGTAGGTAGGTAAATTATTTCTCGCTCTACGGTATTTTAATAATTGTTTGATTTTTATAACATTTACAATTCTAATTAATCAATTAATTAATTACTATGTTACTACCAGACCTATTCACTATGTTAAAATTAATTGTTGTTTTTTATTTTATTTTAAAATTTGTATGCCTTGACAAGGCGAAACATGGTGATACTATAGCTATTATGACATCTTTATGTAAACCTGTGTTTCGGACAAATAAATGATCTTATCTTAATTAGCTCTATTTAGTTATCGATAGAGTGAAGACAACTACCTATAATTAGCTCTATTTAGTTATCGATAAAGTGAAGACAATAATAATTAGCCTTATTTAGTCATCGATAAATTGAAGACAACAATAATTAGCTCTATTTATTTATCGATAAAGTGAAGAAAACTATAATTCACTCTATTTAGTTAGTATCGATAAAGTGAAGACAACTATTATAATTCGCTCTATTTATCTTTATAGATAACTAGATAAAGTGTTTCGTCCTAATATTAGGTAGGTAGGTGAATACGTGAATAGCCACAAATACACACCAGATTTTTTACATACACAGATACTGCCTTTTCCCCGAAAGGGTAAACAGAGCCTCAATAGGCCTCTTTTCACTGTGGGCCGCACCATCGAGAAGTTATAGACGTGTCAAGTGGTGAGCTCATCACCGCCATTGCTTCCCCACGACTGCCCACTACTCGGCTAAAGCTATCTTCCAGTAATTACAAACTCCATATAAGCTAGCAGCCAGGACAAAGTTTCTCCAACGAATCTTACTAACAAGTCCGGGTATCCCTTGGTCGGCTTTTACGGCATCCACGGGAGGAATTTGAGGGCTTTATTCTTAGGCTGGACACACCACGGCTCAGAGCATAGGTACGAAATTCATAGGTATTTGACTCTCTAACAGAGTTTATTTAAGTACAGCACGTTCACCGTAAGATGGCACCTGCCTTGGTTGGCACGCCGCGCACGCCATACAAGGCAGGTGACATCTCACGGTGAACGTGCTGTAGTCATGGACTTAGTATACAAACTAAGCCCATGGCTGTAGTTAACATTTCACCGTAAGTTGGCACCTGCCATGGCATTTTGTTTTTAATTTATTAACCCCCGACGCAAAAACAAAGGGATGTTATAAGTTTGACGTGTCTGTGTGTGTGTCTGTCTGTCCGTCCCATCGTAGCTCCCGAACGGATGAACCGATTTAGTTTTTTTGTTTGTTTGAAAGGTGTATTTGTCGGGAGTGTTCTTAGCTATGTTTGATCAAAATCGGTTCACACGTAGGTTTTTTTTTTAAATTTTACAAAATTAATTACTTATTTTTCTAATTCTATTCTGGAATCATCAAAAGATTTTAAAACCGGCCAGTATTTTTTGAGTTTAAGAACCAAAACCCCATGAAATTTCCCTAAACGGTGTCGATGTGTTTACTTATACCTATTATTCGTTCGTTCGAAAAACCTATTATTTATGTAGGTACTTATTTTATGTAGGAAGGTAAGTATCAGTTTAGGTTTATTTACTCGTTGATAGATTTTCAGTGCTTCATAAGAATGTTTTTGGATAAGATTAAAATTAAAAACAAACTACTTTGGACGAATATTTTTATTTTAGAACATTCCTGGCAAGTTGCGCTGCCCGTGTATTCATTTAACTGGGCCAGAATCGTAAGAGAGTCAATGGGCACTTTCACATCGGACGATAACGACACGACACGATATCGTGACTACAACGCGTGCGGGTGAAGGAGAGTAGCGGGCCGGGTGACGCGCCGCAACACACACCACACTGTATGTGCGCCGCACGTTGCGTTGCGTGCTGCGGCCGTGTAGTGTGTGTGGTGCATCGTTTCACCGCTGAGGCTCAAGTCAGACACTTTAACGTCTGTTTTGCAAACACCGTAACGACGATCGTGCTTGTATTACTGCCTAGTCTGTAACTAGCCATTAATCTGTGACGTATCTGGCACAGATTAATAGCTAGGTTTACGTTATACAATACACGGATAATCGTCGTTACGATCATTAATACGATGATTTTTGCAAAATTCCGACTTGGGCCGAGGGCTGAGTCTGGCTTTTTACCAACCATTTGGCACGGGTGTATGGTGTAGTATAACACGCATTTTTGTATGGGAATATGATAAGCGCCCCTAGCGTACACTTTGAGAACTTATATTCTGAGTCCCAGCTGCCATGCTTACGATTATCGTCGTTACACCATACACCGATCGTATAAGCCGAGCCACGGCCGTCGTATCGTAAACACTTACGTACCGTTTTTAACGGTTTTTCATTTATTTCTGAGTCCGAGTGCCAAATTTGACAGCTTCACGCTTGGAATACGATGACACGGCGGCGACGATGAGCGTTCACTGCGTTATAGCCCTTGCACACGTACGCCAGTTCGACAAACGGACGATCAATTGTCACCGTGTGCACGCGATTGTGCTTAGCAATTCGACAATACATTCGTTCAATTCAATAAAATCATTCAATCAGCGATTGCCGCCAGCCATTTTCAAACAGGGATAATAGCTGTCATTAGCTGTGCACAAGAGGTTCCCCCATTACCAAAAATACAATGTTACCAACTCAAAAAGATGAGTTGGTTGGTCACAATTTCCCAAAGGTAATGTGAGACCGCTAGAAATCGATTATAATTTACCCACATTTTAGGCACACCACATAGCCCACCTCCATTTAATTTTCTAGTTTGTAATTTGTTATAACTTAGTACCCCATATTAGTCTAAGAATGTGATTAGATGCGTGTCCAGTTCACCCCACAAAGTATATTTATAATGATCACCCTTAGAGCGTTAGTTTACGCATTATTATCGAAGGAAGGAAGCTGCCATAAAGTGCCATGGTAGATACACTAAAACATAATTAATTATATGGAATCATGGAATGGAAGCCCCATCGCCATGCACCACCACAATGAACAGAACAGGCAGGCAGGGTAGGAGACACTGGACTGATAGACCTCTCCTGAAGCAAAGCAAGGCTAGCTCATCACAATAATGCTTTCCAAAAAAAAAAAACTTCAAAGCTAGGAATTTATCCCTAATATAAGATTTTAAGAGATCGGAACCATGTGTTGATGAAAGTGAGCCTAAACACGGCCAGTCTACTATTATCCACTGAGGAGTTCCGTTGTCCACCTTCCGTATCCATCATCAGACCAGCTAGTTGTAAAATTTGTGATCGGAACCATGTGCTGATCAAAATGAGCCTAAACACGGCCAGTCTACTATTATCCACTGAGGAGTTCCGTTGTCCACCTTCCGTGTCCATCATCAGACCAGCTAGTTGTAAAATTTGTGATCGGAACCATGTGCTGATCGAAATGAGCCTAAACACGGCCAGTCTACTATTATCCATCAAGAAGTTCCGTTCGCCACCTTCCGTCTCCATCATCAGACCAGCTAGTTGTAAAATTAGTGATCGGAACCATGTGCTGATCAAAATGAGCCTAAACACGGCCAGTCTACTATTATCCACTGAGGAGTTCAGTTGTCCACCTTCCGTCTCCATCATCATATTAGCTCGCTGTCTTTTTCTTTCTTTAAGTTGAAGTCGCACGGCTTGAGCATTTGCCATTTTCAATTATATTTATTGTATTTTCACTATAATGGTGTGTCTGGCCCAAGAATAGACCCCTCCATCTCCTCCTGTGGATGTCGTAAAAGCCGACTAAGGGATTACCCGGACTTGTTAGCAAGATTCGTTGGTATAAAATTTGTCCTGGCTTACTGGAAGCCGCGCGTTAGAAGAGTCAGTCCTGGGAAGCAATGGCGACGATGAGCTCACCACTTGTCATGTCTTTTCCCACGACGGTGCAACCCACAGTGAAAAGAGGCCCATTTGATGCTCTGCCTACCCTTTCGGGGGAAAAGGCGTGTGTCTATGTATGTATGTATGTATTTGCAACTTTACACTCCTTCCAAGTCGTCAAAGTAATAGTCAAGTCATATTTTAGTAAAACGGTGGCCGTTTTACTAAAACGCTGGTAGAATATTTCCACCAACTTTAAAATCCCATAGATCTAGTAGCAAAAATTGTACGTCTATGGAAAATCCCGATCGCTGATCTATCAATAATCGTTTTTATTTAATGACGTCCTAAGACAACTTAATACAAAATTTTATGGACTTTATTAGTTTATGTCAAAATGATAACAAGCAAACTATGAATATCTATATAGAGCTGCCATAACGCATGTTTAAATTAATGAAATAAAATATATTTATTTCTCCGAGTTATTTTGACTTTAAGGCCTTAATTATTGGAACTTCTATAAAATAGTAGGTAAAACAAATGAAAAAAATATATATACAAAAACAAACAAAAACAAGAAAGTAATAATTAAACCAAATGAAAATTGTATATCATTCTACGAATCATTGTATAATCAAAATCATGTTTTGGTTTTGGGTCACTCATATCTTTTTTCTTAGACTCTTCTTCTCTCAGTATTTTGTTAACAGTTGTTCGAGAAATTTCAGTTATGAATTTTATTAATATATTCAGCCTAGACTTTTTTCAGACCAGATCGGAGACGTTCTGGAAAAAGGCCAGGTCAAGAGTACCCTTAACTGACGAGCATGTATGAAGAATGTGATGAGAGTGAATGAAGCAAAATAAGTGTGTCAGGATCGTAGCAAGTGGAAATCCGTGGTCTCTGCCTACCCCTCCGGGAAACAGGCGTGAGTTTATGTATGTATGTATGTAGTTTTTTTATTATTGACTTTCGGATAAAAAGTACAGGAAGAGATTAAATAAGATTTCGCGGGCTTGTAGCGCAATGCGTTTATCATTTCCGAACGTTTTTGGCATGGCTATTAAGCTTTAGTAATTTGTCTGAAAAAAATATTGTAAAATATGGCGTAGGTACCTATATGAAAATTGGTATTATCCACTCTATATAAATATGATTATAATTATTATTCGATGCGATCAAGACATATAGATCCACCAACTTATCTGTAGAACCATTTACCTAAATTTTTCTATCATCTACATACATTTCATTCTACAGATAAATGGGTGGATCTCTACACTGTCTTCCGAGGCACTGGTCCATAATCTATGGATGTAGTAGCACTGAGCATAGAGTTTTTTTTAATACGCAAAAGAGAAGGAAAGAAAACTATAGACTTAGTGTAGTCCATGGAGAAACAGAGAAGAGAAGAAGACAAGAGTATTCTCTGTCTACGGTCGCAGGCTAGATTCATGGTCGCAGGCCTAGTCAAAGAATAGAGGTAGTAGGCTGTTGCAGCTGCCATACCCTCTCGGTATGCATAGAGAAATTTGTTATATATAGTCGGTATGTTAACAAACAGGTACACTACGTTCTACGTATGTTCTTTGTGCCGAATTCCCAAAAATAAGTTAATTATATTTCCAACGAAATAGAACTTAAGGTACTTCGAAGTTGGCCACTGCTGCTCGTGGCCGGAAGGCAGATGTTCTACGGATGAAATAAAATCATAGGGGGCTGAGTGTTGGGAAGACCACAACTCACATCTTGCGTCTGTTGGGCTCTTTATCAGTGGGCTTCGTTGATCGTAGGAAGCTCTTGCGGCTCTTTAAGCGGACGGGAGGTAGCTTGTGGCCGTGAAGAGGATGCCAGTTATCAGCTTCCTGCTTGCTCTTTTCAACGCTGCAACCAACCTCACGGCGAACGCTTGGTGGCTGCCAGTGGATAGGTATAGCATTTTAAGGGGGTTGCGTTTTAGGCAGCCTGTAATAATTTTGCATGTGTCGTTGAGGGCGATATCTAATACCTCCTTCGCGTGGGCAGACTGGTGCCACTGGGTGCCACACTGGACATGCAAATTCGCCCGCCGAAAAGGAGAGTGACAAGCCAGTTGTCCGTAGCACATGAGGTGATGCCCCCCAAGTTAGGCGCCCAAGTTAGGTAGAAGTTAGGCGCCGCAGTAAGGCCCTATCGAGCGTATAATACCCAGGTAGCAAGGGAATGAGCAGTGGTCAATGCTTTCACCTTTCCAAGTATATAGGTAGTAATATAGAGGGTCCGTTTAGAGTGCCGGTTGCGAAGGTGCAAGATGCAAGATTTTGTCGAAGGGAATTTTCATCGATAGTACTTCCCTAGTTCTTCTAGTGCCACCGACACTCTCGTCCGTCTCTTCGGCCCCTTTAAAACTATCGGTTGAGGCGGCCAGTGCTAGATCGTCGGCATCGACAGAGGTAGCGATGTGTCAGCGAAGTGCTGCGCTGATCATTTGTGTACCTACCTAAATTTTAAAAAGTGCTGGAGCCAGTATGTACGCTTCCATATGTGCGACCTCTGTGGCGCAGCGGGCGAAATTTCGCCTGTGACGCAGGAGGTTGCGGGTTCGATTCCCGCCTCGGAACAAATATTTGTAGGATCTGCAGATATTTGATCAGGGTGTTCTGGGTATTTTCTATAAAAAAATAAAAAATAAACGATCTATTACCCACCCACAATTACACAAGTACCCATTACACAAGCTCTGCTTAGCTTGGGACTAAATAATGTATTTTTTTTTTACTTCTAGAATGACGGATCTATCAGATGTAAGCGGTAACCTCTGCCTCTGAACAGTGCATTACCTCATAGGTCACATCCACCTAGGACGCGCCCTATGTGGCATTGCACTGCGCCCGCCACCCTGAGACATAAATATGAAAAGTCTCATTTGCCTGTAATTTCAACGGCACCCTTAGCCTTCAAACCGGAACACAGCAATGCGAGCACTACTGCTTTGTGGCAGAAATAGGTATTGTGGTAGTACTTCCCCGGACGAACTCTTTCACAAAAAAGCTCTACTACTGCTAATGTTGTGTGAACTGTCCAGCATTATTTATTTATTTATTATTAGGTAAGTATTCGTAAAATTTCAAGTGTAGCCCTACCAGCGTTCTTGTCTTCCGTCTATAGCACTTGTTCTTTGGTTAATAAAATTATATCTCCTTCTCTTGTGGCTCTTTCTGGCAACACACTCAAAATTTCATACTTAGACGAGGCTCGAAATGCTTGGCATAGTGCTTGCCCCAATACTACTCCCCCCAAATCTCTTTCGTCTCAACGGCAATGGGACGGGCCTCTGTGCGAGCTGACGCGGAATTGTCTGTTACAAACGTGCTCAAGCTCCACAGGTCGTGCTCGTCTCCTGGCCGTTTCCAAATGGGAGTCAGGGTTTTGGTTGCAAGCACTTCCATCACACAATACTGGTACTTTAATGGATCCAGTTTCTTTCCGTATTGCAACTTCTTTACGGTTGGGTGCAGGGTGCTGTGCCCCTCATCACTGCCAGTGCGGTACTGCTGTTGATCAGCTTGGTCACCACGGATTATCGTGCACCAGGGCTGCCAGTAGGATTTCCCGCCACGCTAGCCTTAATGATATCATTCGGCGGGCCCTTAACAGCGTTAACATTCCAGCCATTCTAGAACCGAATGGTCTGTTACGTGACGATGGTAAGCGGCCTGACGGCATGACTCTTGTTCCGTGGGAGAAGGGTAGGCCTTTGGTGTGGGACGCGACATATGTTGATACCCTTGCGCCATCTCATCTGTCCGGGACATCAGTTAGGGCCGGTGCGGCGGCAGATTCCGCTGAGGACCTCAAAAGACGCAAATATTCAAGTCTCGACATAGCTTACTTATTTAAGCCTTTCAGGGTCGAGACTCTGGGTCCGTGGAGTTCCGGGGCCCTTCGCGTTTTCAAAATTCTTTCAGGGCATCTGGTCGAAGCGACGCGTGACCCGAGAGCTGGCTCTTATCTGGCTCAACGCATTAGTATTGCCATTCAGCGTGGCAATGCAGCCAGCATCTTAGGGACGCTTCCGTCTGGTAGTGATTTGGATCAGTTGAGCTACCTTTAGATCGCTTGCAGCGGTCTTCAGGTAGCACAACTGTTTCATATGTAGGTATTTTGTACATACCTTGTATTATTCTTTCTGTAAATAAATGTTTATTAATTATTTATATTGCTCGCCTGCTACCTACCTTGCACCGACCCGCGCGCCGCGCCACGGAAGTCATATTCGTTTGGTCCTCTGTCTACGGGTTGGTCATTTGGCTCCCACGTGGGTGGATTGTGCTTTGATTGTACACAGTCCATTGTGTCGGCTAGGCAACTCATGGCGCCAATCGGGATTATAGAATTGTCTTTGGAAAATTGGAATTCGATAGACAATTCTATGGAATTGATGGCAATTGGTGTCCGTGTGAACGCCTACACACAATAGGGGTAGTTTGCTGGGCACAATTCGACAATCAGTTCGTTCATAGAGTTTCGTGGTTCATTCATATAACGTAAGACAGAGAAAGATATGGGAGACTCATAGCAAGATAGAAAGAGGCGCATATATCATAGAATGACGTGGCTTCCGGAAAGTTATTAGTGTCTTTTTGTTTAAGCTGCATTCAATTATAAGCTAGAAGAGGAACTGATTTAATGTAAATACATTCTATGAATTGATTGGCATTTTTCATTAAATTTCTTCATGATTTCTTCGTTATTAAGAATTTCCAAAGTAGGTACTAAGTAGAACTAATCAGATGGTCAAGCAGATGTCTGAAATCGGGCTGCCAGCAAAAGACAAATATTTTCCCGATAATACTACCAGCATGCGTGTTCGTATATTTTTTGAATAATAAATCTAAAAGAAAACCGGTCAAATGCTTGTCAGATTCGCGTGGAGAGGGTTCCGTACAAGTAGGCTACTATAGTAGCCAATAGACTAGTTGAACTTATAAGTCTTCGGTGAAATTAAGGAAAACTTTTCCCTCCAAAAATATTCACTGTTTTCCGTAGGAATTTAAAGACGTGGGATTTTGGGTATGGTGAACAAACGAGTTTAAAAAAATTAGGTAATCGGTTAGGTACGTATGCAAGTTGTTGGAATTGCACAATATTCTGATATGATATTGGCCTCTAAACAGGTTTTCCAAATGTAGGTACGTATGCAATATTGTTTGAATTGCACAATATTCTGATATGTGTTAGTATGTTGGCCTCTAAACAGGTTTGCCAAATGTATTAAGCATAAACTTAATTTCGTTTCTGTTAATTGGTCGTTGCGCTCTATCAGTTCTGCACTTCTCTATCACAATCACAAGACTGCAGCCTTCAGAGGAAGTTTTAGATATTCGGCAACAAAGTGCTGGAATAATATTCCTCCCCCGATCCGTAATGTTAAAACCAAGTACACCTTTAAAATACATTTTAAAAAGTTTTTGTGACAGATACAAATTGCAGGTATTCATAGAAGAAAGAAAGAAAGAAATAAACGTTTATTTATGACTAAACAATCAAAGACACACACATGCAACATGCAAAAGCAAAAAAGATTTAAAAAAAACAGACATAAAAAATAAGGCAATTTGTGTGTGTGCCTGACGTAAGCCACAAAAGGGTCTTCAACTCAGCCTTTAGGCACATAGTTACGTTTAGCGTCATAGGCACTTCGTTTGCCAAAAATAATACTACCATATGTTATCGCTTGCATTCGCATGTGTTGTCATGTACATCACCTAGGTAGCAAACTCCAATATTATAAGGACTCCTGTATTACTGCACAAGCACCAACATTTTGTAGCCAAGGTACACATTACACATTGTTTTGTAACTCGTTCTGCTTGCTATCGATGGATTATGGCTGAAAATCAGTGTTTTTGCTTCTTGAGCAAAATATATCGCTGAGCCATGGCCTTTTTGACGTACTGCAGCACACACAGACATTTTACTTGGATTTTGTATATATTATTGTTTGTTTTTATTAGTATATTATATTTTATTGTTTATTTTTGTGCACTTGTTATCTACACTTGTGCACAGTACAATTTGTTGTAATTTGTATGTGTGTGTGTCTGAATTTGCAAATAAATACTTTTTCTGTATATCTATCTATATGTATGTACTCCGTCCAGGAGTTTCAGAGAAAATCAGCTGTGACCTACAGACACGAGAGTCATCCTATCGTGAGCATCCACCATAACTATCTAAGTTTAGGTCAAGCAATGATCTGCGAGGTCGGTATTTATATGGGTGACCACTTGGTCTTAACAAATGTCTACCTACCTCAAATATTACTGCAAACATTTTTAATTTTTTTCTTGTTTTTTTTAAAAGAACATACTTTGACTGTCACCACTCCCACTCTTTCCACGCATACGTTAGCTTGGTAAATATGTTTGAAATAGAAATGGTGTTATTTTTTCTTACTGAATATTTTGTGTAAGATATAGTAAAAACGTGATAGATTTAACAAGAAAACTGTTAATTGGAAACACTGCACATTTTAACCATCCTATTGCCGTAGGCCAATCGGCATGTGTGTGCACGCGAATTGTGCTCAAAATCGAACTGCCCAACTTCCCGACTGTCGAATCGGCGTACGTGTGCAAGCGGCATTACGCTCAACACTTGTGTTTTTGGCGGTGAGAGGTGAGCGCTACACGGTAGTGTTTATTTTTCTGTGTAATTGTGGACTTTTGTGGGGTTCTTTGTTATTGAGAATGTCTGCGTGATATTTTCTTGCATAGATGTTGATGAAGAAGAACGGGCTCGTGAGCTACGGGAAATGCGAGACAGTCTTCGGGCATCCTTTGATCCTGTCGAAGATCTCCCGGAGACCGAATTTAGGAATACCGGCTGTCGAAAGCGTACCGACCGACCGACCAAAGGCCTAAGCAGCGTGTGAACCTTGAAGTAAAAGTGAGTACCTATATTACTTTTGTCAATAATTTACCTCGTAGACAGAGTATAGAGGTACGCTCTACGATTTACCTGCTCTAGGCCTTATTTTGCTTGTAGATTGTGGTTTCTTTCTTTACCTCTGTCTCTGGTTCGTTTCAAAGACTTCTTTGTGGTTTTCTAGCGTGGTGAAAGATTCTTCTTTGATGATACAAATTACCTACTTAGGTACTTAATGCTCAAAAAACTAACTATATGTGCTATACAATATATAATAGAACCCAACCTGGAAGGGATTTCAACATACGGATACATAATTATGAAAACATACATGACGACCAGTGTAACTGTCTCATAATTAACAAAGTCTCCTCAACTAAGTACTTGGGAGTCATGTTAGATCAAAAAATCAAAAATCATTCCTAGAAAATTTTACTTTAGCAATGTTTATAACTTAGGTATGTATTTCTTGTTTCAGAAAATCACGAAGGACTCCGGAGAAAAGGTGGCCGTAAGCCTCACATCAGTCATCAAACCCTACGGATACAACTAGTAGAGGATAAGATATCATACAAATTCTAAATTCTTTGCATAAAAATAAACATCTGGTTGTCCAAAACGTGGTTTCATTGCTGATAGGTAGATACATAACTAAATCAAGAGAATATAGGACTACAATTATCTTACTAGTAGTAGTAGAGCTTTTTAGTAGTAGTTTGAAAGGTGAATTAGTCGGAAGTGTTCTATAGCTATGTTTGATCAAAATCGGTTCAGCCGTTTCATTGCGGCGTTGAGGATTTTTTAATTTTTACAACATTAATTACTCGTCATTTCTATAGTTCTTGTATTTATTAACATTGATATACTTTTCTTTTCTTTTACTTTATTTAGCGGCTTTTGAACATATTGTTCATGTCAGCCCGTATTAACAAACACAAATAAACTTCTAAAGGTTTAACAACAAACATAGGACAAAAAAGGTTAGAAAACATAGGTTAAAAAACATAGGACAAAAAAGGTTAGAAAACATAGGTTAAAAAACATAGGACAAAAAAGGTTAGAAAACATAGGTTAAAAAACGGGACAAAAAAGGTTAGAAAACATAGGACAAAAAAGGAAAAAAAAAAACATTTAACAAGAAAATAAACTTACTTAAATAACAATCCCATAAAACTAATCAACCGTAGATATACCTTTGTTTGACCACGATCTAACCTGTTGGTAAGTGACGATGTGGCCGAAGATGAAGCACAAAGGTCCAGAAGGCATCTACTCACTCTAGCCTTGAAGAGACCCAGATTATAGTTTTCAGGAAAGACAGCACTCTTTAGCAGTTTTCATTATAAAGGTAGAACTGTAACTTTACGAATAGAGGGTATATACTAACGAGGTAAGGATGGTACCGAGCCGTGTGTTTGCTCGTCCTATGATGAAAAGGAGATGGTGGGATCAGATCGTGCAGTTCCTAGGAGCATTCTGAAAGGTCTGCCCAGTTCGTCCCGAATGTGACCTCACGTGTACCCCAGTAGCTCAAAAACCTCTGCACCGATTAAGCTCAGTTTAGTACTACTTAGTTAGAGCTTTTTTGTGAAAGAGTTCGTCCGGGGAAGTACTACCACCATACCTATTTCTGCCGCAAAGCAGTAGTGCTCGCGCGCATTGCTGTGTTCCGGTTTGAAGGGTAAGGGTGCCGGTGAAATTACAGGCACATGAGACTTTTCATCTTTATGTCTCAGGGTGGCGGGCGCAGTGCAATGCCACATAGGGCGCGTCCTAGGTGGACGTGACCTATGAGGTAATGCACTGTTCATAGGCAGAGGTTACCGCTTAACATCAGGTGGGCCATCTGCTTGCTCCGCCATTCCAGTAGTATAAAAAAAAAAAAGTACTGAAAAATATTAATAATTTAATTTCTACTTCAATCTTTGAATACACGGGAGTAACCAGCTTTGCCGTCTGTACATTATATCTAAGATGCTATTATGTACTAACATATTAATGAACATTCTTGTGTGTTCGCAAACTTCTACTTTGCGAGAATGTCTTTTCGCAACTGTTGCAGGCATATGGTTTCTCACGTGTCTGATTAAATTACTTCTACAAGTGAATGTCTTACAGCAGCTGTTGCAGGCATATGGTTTTTCTCCCGTGTGGGTTCTCGTGTGGCTTATTAAATGACTTCTACAAGCAAATGTCTTTGCGCAGCTGTTGCAGGCACATGGTTTTTCTCCAGTGTGGGTTCTCGTGTGTGTTTTCAAATCACAACTCCATATGAATGTCTTATTGCATCTGTTGCAGGTGTTAGATTGTGATTGCATTTCAACATGATTAATATGTGAAATGTCATATTTAAAAGTACCACCACGTTGGATGTCTGTCAAGTAAGATACTCTTACATTAAATTATACGTACCAATCTGCCACTGACTAAACTGGGTTATGACTTGTCTGAGACTCTTGACGACTTGACTATAAAAATATACTAATAAATCACTTGACATTGGCTAAATTGTTGCAAATAACGCACAGAAGCCATTACTTAAGATAAGAAAGAAATGTATTTTGAAGTTGTAAGAATCATCTCTGTAATGTACATATTGGTACCTATGTACATTTCAATCATGTTTTATAATTGAAAAAAGTTTGTTTTTAAGTAGGTAACACGTGGTCGGGCGTCTGCTCGTTTACTTGTAGGTAGGTATAAATAATTGAAGACAGGTTTAGATATTGTGATAATACACTCATCAACACGGTCTAGGGATATTTCATACTCAATTAAATAACTCGAAAAGTACTAGCCGCATTGGAATCTTTTATACACCGATTTGTTTGTAATTTATCTCATACTAATTGAAAATTCAAATTTTTGAAAATTCTTTTGTTTCGGTGGCATAAAAATGTCTTGATGTGTAGGAGAGGGAATTTTCATTTGTGCGTAGAAAACAATACGAATTACGTTTAGTTACAGTTTTTTTTTATTTTTAAACGAAATATAAAGTTAAAATTGAGGTATTGTAGCCATGCAACGCCAACATTTGACGAGGGCGGAGATGTTACGAGCTGTGGGAATGCTGGAAGCTGGGTCTGTTCAGCGTAATGTTGCTGAGGCCATAGGGACCCACCAAAATGTAATTTCAAGATTGTGGACACGCTATCGTGCTACAGGTGAAGTAGCGGAGAGGCACCGGGGGCCAAGTCGCATCACTACCCCCAGACAAGACCGAGTTTTGCAAATTACTGCGTGAGCTCAACCAAATGCAACAGCGACTCAATTGGTCCAAAGGCTGCGAGTGGAACACCAAGTGCTTGTGAGTGACCAAACTGTAAGAAGGCGACTGCATGAAAGCAATCTACGCTCTCGTAGACCACTCCGGGTCCCACCTTTACGGAGAGGCAATCGTGGACGACGATTAGAATGGGTTCAGAACCACGTGGACTGGGGTCGTGAGCAATGGTCCAATGTGCTGTTCACGGATGAATCCAGGTTCGGCTTCCATCCAGATTCACGAAGGACGCGTGTTTGGCGAGTTCCTGGACGGTGGAGCCGTCTTCAGAACCCTCAGGAAGTTCACCCATACCAAGGAGGAACAATTATGGTTTGGGCAGGAATTCGTCTTGGAGGACGGATTGATCTCGTTTGGGTGCGGGGCAATATGACGGCAGAACGATACGTCCAACAGGTGCTGGGGCCCGTAATCTTGCCCCACAGAACACAAATGGGGCAAGATTTCCTGCTCATGCACGACAATGCCCGGGCATACACGGCGAGAACGGTAGCAGCTTGGTTACATACACACAATGTTAGGGCCTTACACTGGCCTGCTCAATCGCCAGATCTAAATCCCATTGAGCATGCGTGGGATATGCTGCAAAGAAGAGCTCTGAAGGAAGTTCCTGAAAATCTGGCTACAGAAGATCAACTTTTTGCGCACCTCAGAAGGACATGGGACAATATTCCGCAGCAAGACATTGACAACCTTGTTCTTAGCATGCCGAATCGTTGCCGATGTGTTATGAACATCATGGGCGCTTTCTCAGACTACTAACTTCAAGTTTATAAACACAAATTAAATGATTTTTCTATTTTTTTCAGTTTTTACTCATAAATTAAAAGTTAATTCATATACGGTTTCCGTCTATGCTTCATTTTTTTCCATAATATCCTGAAATTTTAATCGAAGTAAAACCATTATTAAAAAATGGTAGAATATTAATATAACGTATCTTTTAAATATATACATGTCATATAAATAATTAACACATTGATAGTAATTCGCTTTTTTTTAAATATCCATAGTCCGTGTTGATGTGTGTAATTGATGAGTTCATTTATAATTTATACTTACAATATTAGATCGTATAGTTTTCATTGCAATTAAGCAGAGGACGTGATTTGACTATTGTTTACACTTGAACTTGAATAATCTTAATCTCTACAATCATACGTAAATTCACTATTAATTATTTGAAACGTATATAGTAATTAGTTTTGCAATGATCGATTACCAGAATTGTACATAATTGAAGACGGAACATGAACTTGTCCGACTGTGGGCTTTATAAAGAGCTGCTATTCGTTGCAATGGCTCAGTCTTGTATCTACAGCGCTACCCGTAACATGTAAAACTGGTATGTTGTTATTTCATATTATTTGTCACTTTTATTTGTTTTTTGCACCTATGTATATTATATTGACCAGTAAATACGAACCAAGCAGTGTTTCTATTTAAATATGACCAATGGTAAGTAAAATGGAAAATACAAAACCAAAACGAATTCTTATCTTTTATTTGATTTGACAAACCCATTAATTGATTGGATACGGTACCGTGATACTCTTGCCAAGAGTCTCTTGATCATTTACCTGGTTCTTAAACTGTTACAGGCATATGGTTTTTCTCCAGTGTGGGTTCTCATGTGTTTTTTCAAATCACCACTCTGTATGAATGTCTTATTGCATCTGTTGCAGGCATATGGTTTCTATCCCGTGTCGGTTCTCACGTGATTGATTAAAGTACTTCTACAAGTGAATTTCTTCGAGCAGCTGTTGCAGGCATATGGTTTTTCTCCCGTGTGGGTTCTCATGTGTCTTATTAAAGTACTTCTACAAGTAAATGTCTTCGAGCAGCTGTTGCAGGCATATGGTTTTTCTCCCGTGTGGGTTCTCATGTGTTTTATTATATGACTTCTACAAGCAAATGTCTTTGCGCAGCTGTTGCAGGCATATGGTTTTTCTCCCGTGTGGGTTCTCATATGTGTTTTCAAATCACCACTCTGTATGAATGTCTTATTGCATCTGTTGCAGGCATATGGTTTTTCTCCAGTGTGGGTTCTCATGTGTGTTTTCAAAACACCACTCTGTGTGAATGTCTTATTACATCTGTTGCAGGCATATGGTTTCTCTCACGTGTGGGTTCTCATGTGCTTTTTCAAATCACCATTCTGTATGAATGTCTTATTGCATCTGTTGCAGGCATATGGTTTTTCTCCAGTGTGGGTTCTCATGTGTGTTTTCAAATTATAACTCTGTATGAATGTCTTATTGCATCTGTTGCAGGCATATGGTTTTTCTCCCATGTGGGTTCTCATGTGTCTTATTATATGACCAAGCAAATGTTCAAGCAAATGTCTTTGCGCAGCTTTTGCAGTCATATGGTTTTTCTCCCGTGTGGGTTCTCATGTGTGTTTTCAAAACACCACTCCGTATGAATGTCTTATTACATCTGTTGCAGGCATATGGTTTCTCTCCCGTGTGGGTTCTCACGTGTGTGATTAAATTACTTCTACAAGTAAATGTCTTCGAGCAGCTGTTGCAGGCAAATGGTTTTTCTCCCGTGTGGGTTCTCATGTGTTTTATTATATGACTTCTACAAGCAAATGTCTTTGCGCAGCTGTTGCAGGCATATGGTTTCTCTCACGTGTGGGTTCTCATGTGCTTTTTCAAATCACCATTCTGTATGAATGTCTTATTGCATCTGTTGCAGGCATATGGTTTTTCTCCCGTGTGGGTTCTCATGTGTGTTTTCAAAACATCACTCTGTATGAATGTCTTATTGCATCTGTTGCAGGCATATGGTTTTTCTCCCGTGTGGGTTCTCATGTGTGTTTTCAAAACACCACTCCGTATGAATGTCTTATTACATCTGTTGCAGGCATATGGTTTCTCTCCCGTGTGGGTTCTCACGTGTGTGATTAAATAACTTCTATAAGTAAATGTCTTCGAGCAGCTGTTGCAGGCAAATGGTTTTTCTCCCGTGTGGGTTCTCATATGTTTTATTATTTGACTTCTCCAAGCAAATGTCTTTGCGCAGCTGTTGCAGGCATATGGTTTTTCTCCCGTGTGGGTTCTCATGTGTCTTATTAAAGTACTTCTACAAGCAAATGTCTTTGCGCAGCTGTTGCAGGCATATGGTTTTTCTCCCGTGTGGGTTCTCATGTGTGTTTTCAAAACATCACTCTGTACGAATGTCTTATTGCATCTGTTGCAGGCATATGGTTTTTCTCCCGTGTGGGTTCTCATGTGTCTTATTATATGATCGCTACGAGCAAATGTCTTTGCGCAGCTGTTGCAGGCATATGGTTTTTCTCCCGTGTGGGTTTTCATGTGTGTTTTCAAATTACCACTCTGTATGAATGTCTTATTGCATCTGTTGCAGGCATATGGTTTCTCTCCCGTGTGGGTTCTCACGTGGCTGATTAAAGTACTTCTATAAGTAAATGTCTTCGAGCAGCTGTTGCAGGCATATGGTTTTTCTCTAGTGCGGGTTCTCATGTGTGTTTTCAAATTACCACTCTGTATGAATGTCTTATTGCATCTGTTGCAGGTTGGTTTCTCTCTCATGTGATTTTTTAAATGATTACACAAATTACTTTTTTTCTTATACTTTTTGTTACAAATGTCACAAGCATAATGAGAATCAGTTGTATTGTTTGATACAATGGCTTCTTCCATTTGGGAATGCTCCTTATCTATAACCATTTCTTCTATTACAATGTAATTCAAATGTGTAAATTCCTCGGCTTCATTGCGTTCTTCCTTAACAGCTACTTGAGCACTTCCACATTGTGAATAATCAGTCAAAGTCATGAACAGTGTTGGGGTCACTGATAATGCTAAGTCCTGTATAGGCTCTAGGTTAATAAAACCACCATTCGTTTGTGTGATCTGAAAGAAAACAACACAGAATGTGAGATACCAGCAGGCGCGGTCGCAGCTCAATATTTGGGGGACTGGCTTAGAACATACAGTTCAAGAGGCCAATTTTAACAGTAAAACAGGTAACATATATCTAGCATTAGAACATACAGAGGCGAGCGGAGGGAGCCGCGAAAAATTCAGTATTTTTAGCTCGAGTAGAGTGCAGTAATAAAGATATCCACTATTTACATTTTTATAATCTGTTAATTCATTGTAATTGTTTTTGAACAAATACTTTTAGAGTGAACAGGTGCCTTCTAGACCTTTGTGCTCCAACGTCGGCCGCATCGTCACTTACCAACAGGTGAGATTGCGGTCAACCAAGGGTAAATCAAAGTTAAAAAAATAAAATAATAAACTTATCCTGTATCAGAATTCAGAACTTCAGAACATATATTTTGATATTGGCGAAATTGCTATTATAGGAGTATTGCAAGAAGAGAAGAAGAAGTAGAGTTCTGAAGGTTCATCCATACAAACATACATAGGCGCTAAACTCATTACCCTTCCTCACTGAAGCGAGACATAGCATTGCTTTGCTAAGCTAGTAGTAGTCGGTCGTCAGCGGGGGCCCGACTTCGCGGGTTTTTAGGGTTCCGTAGCCAAATGGCAAAAAACGGAACCCTTATGGATTCGTCATGTCTGTCTGTCTGTCTGTCCGTCCGTATGTCGCAGCCACTTTTTTCCGAAACTATAAGAGCTATGGTCAGGCCTCTTGCACTCCATGTACTTGCGCGCGATAATTACCTACCGGCCGCCGGGCAGCTAGCTTCCCATTTCTCAGTTGGTTGCCGACAGCCGCGTGGAGCATCCGTTCGTACGCATTTTTTTTTTTTTTTTTTTTTTTTTTATATTTTGAGTAGGTACATTATTTTTGTCGCGTCGGCGTCGTGTTGTGTCTATAGTTGCTCGCGGGAAAACTTTCGAAATATTCCCTGGGAATATATAGGTATTGTCAATTTTCTATGGAGTGATTTATCTGTTACGAAGTAACTATTAATTAATCTGTGCTATGGTGTTGAAACTTGGTAAGTAGGTATTTGTATTCTGTGAACCGCATTAAAACTTTCACAAAAAATAGAAAAAGAAAACAAAAAAAATTTGGGGTTCCCCATTCTTATAACTGAAACTCATTTTTTTTTTCATCAGACCCTTTCGTGTTCTATCTTTGGATGGGTCTTCAAAAATGAGATTGAGGTTTCTAATATTTTTTTTCTTCTAAACTGAATAGTTTGCGCGAGAGACACTTCCAAAGTGGTAAAATGTGTGCCCCTCCCCCCCGTAACTTCTAAAATAAGAGAATGATAAAACTCAAAAATATATGATGTTCATTACCATGTAAAGTTCCAACGAAAATTGGTTTGAACGAGATCCAGTAAGTAGTTTTTTTTAATACGTCATAAATCGTAAACCAGCCAAGAACTTTTATATTATGGTACTTGCTGCTACGAAACCCTTCATGGGCGAGTCCTTCTCGCACTTGGCCGCTTTTTTTCTAAACTGAATAGTTTGCGCGAGAGACACTTCCAAAGTCGTAAAATGTGTGTCCCCCCCACCCCTGTAACTTCTAAAATAATTGAATGATAAAACTAAAAAAAATATATGATGTAATTACCATGTAAACTTCCACCGAAAATTGGTTTGAACGAGATCAAATAGTAGTTTTTTTTAATACGTCATAAATCGCAAACCTTTTATATTATGTTACTTGCTGCTACGGAACCCTTCATGGGCGAGTCCGACTAGCACTTGGCCGCTTTTTATTTTATTAGGTGTCCTTCAGCGCATTTTTCAAATTGTTGGATTACTTTTTATAACGTTATTTTGAATATTTTTGACTAAGACAGATAATAGTAATTCACACAACATTATCTAGCCCCAAGCTAAGCAGAGCTTGTGTTATGGGTACTAGATAACTGATATACTTAATACAACATTTTACATAGATAGATAATTTTTATTATATATAGAAAATACCCAGAACACCCTGAACAAATATCTGCGATCGCACAAATATTTGTTCAGAGGCGGGAATCGAACCCGCAACCTCCTGTGTTGCAGGCCAAGCTTCGCCCGCCGCGCCACAGAGGCAGATAATAATTTGTTTGAAATGTTCATAACTGTCAAGTTTTAGATCTGTAAAGTTGTCATGACTTATTTGGGGGGGGGGGGGGGGGGGGGGCTCATGACCCCGTAACCCCCTTCGGACCGCCACTAGATACTTGCCTGTGACGTCCACATCCCCAAGTGGCGTC
Source organism: Operophtera brumata (assembly GCA_932527175.1). Taxonomy (NCBI): domain Eukaryota; kingdom Metazoa; phylum Arthropoda; class Insecta; order Lepidoptera; family Geometridae; genus Operophtera; species Operophtera brumata. The sequence continues at coordinate 47,675,573 of OW052227.1, forward strand.
TACTCCTGCTGAGAAAACGCATAATAGAGCCACAACGAGATGAGCGTTGCTGCGATGAATGTCCCCACATTTATTTTATTTTATTTAAATTCAACTGCTTACTGCACTCACAGTATACACCAACGCGCGCAGAAAGCCAAACAATAGGTACAAATATTAAAAACTACTTAACTTAGAAAACTAATAGAAGAATTTAAGAAAACATTAAAATGTGAAAAAAATACATCGGTTTCTGGTTTCTGAGCAACCAGGGCATTGAACGCATTGACATTGAAAACATGACTCCACTCAATCACTCAAGTGATATCACAGACATCCCACTAGTAGAAATAATAGTCAACCTTACCTCCACACTATTAGTAACAAGGTTTGAGAATACATATTCAGCTCTTTGAGACATTTCTGAGAATGTGCAGCACCTCTGCAATACAGAGCGACAGATGTAGCATATTGTCACAGGCCTACCATCTTCTGTGATGAGCTGAAACAAATATACATTTGAGCACTTGACGCATCCTAGATCCTATTCATTGTTTGAAGTCCCCTTATTCGCTATGACCAAATGTAACATAACGCAGGCTTGATATATATGGGTGGAATTACCGTTTAGAGCGATGGTAGCCTAACGGTTCAATAGTGCAACTCAGAATCCAACGATACCGGGTTCGATCCTAGGCTCCGCACCAATGACTTTTCTAAGTTTTTCCATCGCTCTGTGCTTCGGAGGGCACGTTAAGCTGTCGGTCCCGGCTGTTATTGATTAATAGCAGTCGATAAGCCATGTCAGAGGCCCTCGGGCGGCTTGACAAACTCTGACACCAGAGGCCAGCACTACCTCATACGAAACGACGACGATTACCGTTTCAAAATACATACGTCACACGTTATTGGAAAGGTATCCTATGGTCATAGCGAATAAAGGAGCCATATGCATACCCTGGAACCTGACGTCATCAAAAATGAAGAGAAGGGTTTCCACTATCGAGTATAAAGCTGGAGGGGAGGGAAGGAAAGATGGAGGGGGGGCAGGGAAAACTTCCGCGGAAACTTATAGTTTCAGAGAAAAAATAATGTAAATTTTGAGGCTAAGTATGGCTATAGATATAATACACCACCTTGGGACAGAGGGGAAAGGAAGGAGGTGGAAACGAGCCGGGGGACGCTCCCCTATGAAAAATAAACTTTTTGGGCTCAAACTGAAGGTTCTAGCAAAGATTTTATTGAAATCTTTGGGTTCTAGCAAAAAAATGTCCGAGTTAAATAAATTGACGTTCTCCATACGTGCTAATTTCCACCCTGACTAGTGGACTTACCCTGGCACTTGTGACTTTTTCAAACATCCCTTGTAGTCCGATGTCCTCAATGCGGTGCATTCGTACATTGCCGGCGAGACACACTCTGCAGACAGCGGCGGTAGACATTCTCAACTATTTTATGTAGATGAGGTTACTTTAGTGCCTACTTTCCCATCGCTAACATTTATGTTGTACAACTGTACAATACTATACTTAGAAATTTGTGTGTACATTAACTAAGAATATTCAACTCAATATACCGTTAGCGACCGATCGTATTTGTATGTAATGTACAACCGTATTTATGTATTTAATGTACATGAACCCAAAGACTTGCCACAGACCAAGACTGTACCACAAAGTACAGATCGTTCACAAAAGCAAGGCACTTATTTTGTGTATTGGCAGCATTGCCTACGGTCTGTACTAATATTTATTCTGTGCTACGGTGCTTCCAACAATATATGTAGCATTTACCCCACTTGGTGATTGGTGGTCGCCGACAACATTACCTATCTAAACTTGTATGTACCACCGATTAATATGTTTTACTTTCCTATTTTTAATTTGTACCTTTATATATAGAATGTACTGCACTTAGTTTTGTATACTAAGTCCATGGTACTGCATATATTGTAGTTTTTGGTGTACTGCGTAGAGCGAGACAGACAACCTATGGATTAATACGTAGTATGCGGCGAGAGGGATATGACAATGCTCAATGCTTCCCCCATAGAGTTTTTTTTTATATTGAAAGCTTCCCCCACCCCGCCGCGGTGGAAGCATGAAGTTATAGGTAAAGGAGATGTCCAAAAAATATATGGAGGCTGGTATAAAAATAACTCGAAATTCTTATCAACATAATAGCTATTTACGTAGAAAGGGCATATTATTTGGCTATTTTTAAGCTTATGAAAAATAATAAAGGTACATCCGTTTTTTTTAAACCTGATTTAACTGTTGTGTTGTGCAAAAAAAAGTTTAGAACTTGCAACACTCCCAAAAGGTGAACTTGATTCTCTTTGGCAGGCATACTATTGAACTTTAATACTCTCTAGCTAGCGAGACAGGCGGCCATGGACTTAGTATTCATATACGTCCATGCAGGCGGCATACTACGTCCATGCAGGCAGCAGCAAGAAGCTTGAATTTGGCGGCAGCATGAAGTTATAGGATTTACCTATAACTTCATGGGCGGCAGGCAGAAGACCACAGATAACTTTTCATACGGCTATCCTACCCCCCATATATTACTTTATTATTATTTTTTTGTTAGAGTTTGTAGGTAATATTTGAGTGATTTTTCCGTACTTCGTTTTAGTAAAACCTCAAAATATGTTGGAAGTATTGCATAGACTACACAATTACACTCGTGTGGTTGGGGCATGTTTGTTTCATTATGTTTTCCCTTCAAGATTTATTTTATTATTTTCTCGGAAACGGAGGTTCTATAAAATATAAAATTAATATATTCGAGTAGCCCAATAAATATGCTTTTTTTTGAGATATATTTCGTACTGATGGAATTTTATCGGAATATTATACCACTTTTGACTTCTCCTTTAGTCCATCTTCCTAGAGGTAAATCCTAAAACTTCATGGGTGGAAGAGTGTAGGTAGGTACCCATTGAGGAAGTAAGCAGTAGGTACCTACAATCTTCATTTTACTTTGGTCGATGCCTACAATAATAGCCTTTTTTTCTTTCTACCATCTAATCTTCAAAACCCAATAGGTTCCTGCGACCGTCGAGTAAATCCCCATTTAGCCAACAGGCCTCCCCTACTAGTATATCCGTATGCCAGACTCGAACCGGCTAAAACCACCACTGTGTTCACCCGGTCGCCTTTTGTCGGGTCAACGACGCTTTCGCACTCTTCCGCTGTCCTAACAGCGTTGGTCCCCTACGGAAGGGACCCCTTCCCGGGGAAGTGGAGCACCATACTCTACCCCAGTGTTTTCAACCTTTTTCATGATGGTATGAAAAAATATTTCGCGACTCCCCCCCCCCCCCCCTCCTCCCCTCCCTTCCCTTCGCTTTTTTATCATGTATGTATGTGTACGTTACAGTCAGTGTTACAAATATTCATTCCATACGACGTTACGCAATTTACGCACATAGATATACGTACGTACGGCCATACAAATTTTTATGAGTAGGTATATCGTTTTGTTAAAATTCTCTTACTTAATAAAGTTACTAAAGTTCTCTCGACCTCTGGCGACCCACAGGTTGAAAAACACTGGTCTACCCTATCTCCATGAGGGACGCGCAGGAACAGTGCAAGCCACCTCGGGGCCTAGACCCCTACCCCCATCGGCAACGGCCGCCCCCGTGTCCGCTACCCAGGCTCCAGTTATGGGGGCTGAAGGAGAGCGTGGAAGAGCCTTGTCCGACGCCCTGGTCTCAAGGGCGTAGCGTGGTATATGCAGGGAGGGGCGCTAAAAAAAAAAGGGCGCTCTTCTAAGGGGCGCTGCCCTTAGAAGAGCAGTCTTTTTAGGGTTCCGTAGTCAAAGACAAGGAACCCTTATGGATTCGTCATGTCTGTCTGTCTGTCTGTCTCTCTGTCTGTCTGTCTGTCTGTCTGTCTGTCTGTCTGTCCGTGTATGTCACAGCCTTTTTTTTCCGAAACTATAAGAGCTATACTGTTGAAACTTGGTTGTTAGATGTATTCTGTGAACCGCATTAAGATTTTTACACAAAAATTGAAAAAAAAAAACAATTATTTTTGGGGTTTATATGTATATTTTTTTTTTTCATCAAACCTATACGTGTGGGATATCGATGGATAGGTCTTCAAAAATGATGTTGAGGTTTCTAATATCATTTTTTTCTAAACTGAATAGTTTGCGCGAGAGACACTTCCAAAGTGGTAATAAGTGTGTCCCCCCCCCAGTAACTTCTAAAATAAGAGAATGATAAATCTAAAAAAAATATATAATGTACATTACCATATAAACTTTCACTCAAAATTGGTTTGAACGAGATCTAGTAAAACAAAAAGTTTCACTGTTCCGTTTCAAGTTTTAAGTCATGAAAGTTTTTCACCGTTACTGTTCATCTTGATTATATAAGAACTTTTTTATATAAATATCTATCACATTTTTTATTAGCGTTACCCATTTATATTATTATTATTATAGCCTATTCATCTATATATTACCTACCATATTTATTATAAGTCTTGCCTATAATATGTTTATTTTAAATCTATCTTTTTTAAACGTTCTAATTTCAATTAAGTAGTTTTCTTGTTTACCTAGATCTGTTTAAAATTTTTAGATACCTACAAGTTTATAATGTTATCTAGACTTTCCAGTAAGTCGCGCCTTTGTTAAAACGTACCATTTTACTTGAATTTTAGTTGCACCGAGTCACTAAGTTAATTTGAGAATTTTATAATCGTAAGTTTGGCCCTCACGATACAGGCTCAGCCTAGTGTGAGGGCTGTCGATAATACTTAAATTTAGAATAAGCAGGCCGCATATGCATTGTCCGGTTCCTTTTGTAACTGTTATTGATAAATGTTTTGTTTTATATGTAATCCGACTTTGTTATGCTGTAATAAAAAAAATCTTTCTTTCTTTTCCTTTCTTTCTAGTTAGTAGTTTTTTATTTTTGGGCTTCCCCATACCTAGAACAGAAACTCAAAAAAAAAAAAAAACATCAAACCTATACGTGTGGGGTATCTATGGATAGGTCTTCAAAAATGATATTGAGGTTTCTAATATCATTTTTTTCTAAACTGAATAGTTTGCGCGAGAGACACTTCCAAAGTGGTAAAAAGTGTGTCCCCCCCCCCATAACTTCTAAAATAAGAGAATGATAAAACTAAAAAAAATATATAATGTACATTACCATGTAAACTTTCACTCAAAATTGGTTTGAATGAGATCTAGTAAGTAGTTTTTTTTTAATACGTCATTAATCGTAATCCATCCAAGAACTTTTATATCATGTTACTTACTGCTAAGGAACCCTTCATGGGCGAGTCCGACACGCACTTGGCCGTTTTTTTTTACATCATTGCTTCCAAAAATTACTCTTAATTAATTACTACCTCCACTGCTCATGTGAAATCATAGATGTAGAATTTTTCGCTACTGTGTGAATCAAATCAATATACTTAATTTAGGATTTTCGATTGGGAGATCGGTGGAGATTACCCTCTCCCGCTCCGCACGGTTAGAAAATACCTGAGCTAAGCTATGTAATTCCCATTCTATCTGTACATATAGTTTACCCGCACGCGCCACAATGCTTCTCACTTTCTATCGGTTACGTAACGGATAATCTCGCTCAATCGAACAGGTACAGCTAATTAAGCGAGTACTATGTGCTGGGATTGTAGATCTACGAGGATATAGACATTATGTAGTTCTTCTGATATAATAATAATGGCGGTGTGGTAAGTACCAAAAGTGCAAGTGAGACTCGCGTTGAGAGGGTTCTGTACAACTAGGCTACCTACCATGTTTTAGTCCTTGGTGAAATTATGAAACACATTTTCTACATGACGTGAGCGTAGGTGGGGAGAGGGGTGTGATAAAATGTTTTTTTATATCGTTTAAACATTGAATTAAAAATATATTAAAAAAACAGTATTCCTTATAACGAGACCTATCAATTGATGTGTCATGCATGATGCAATTTTTACGATTACGTGAAGGTACAAAAATAATAAGTAACTTTACAGTCTTCGGGTTAGGATTTTCACCACACCTTCACTTTCGTGGTCTATATGTCGGGTGGCGAATTGCGACGCTACCATTGCGTCTCCATCAGAATTTCTGGAGGCTCTGTATCAATAAATAAACTTTGTAACAAGTAATTAATTTTGTAAAAATAAAAAAAGACCCAACGCAATGAAACTGCTGAACCGATTTTGATCAAACATAGCTAAGAACACTCCCGACAAATTCACCTTTCAAACAAAAACAAAAATCGAAATCGGTTCATCTGTTCGGGAGCTACGATGGGACAGACACACACACACACACACACACACACACACACACACACATACACACACACACACACACACACACACACACACACACAGACACGTCAAACTTATCACACCCCTTGGTTTTTACGTCGGCGGTTAAAAAAAGATATGTCTTCTATACATTTTCCTAACTCTACATAACACTCGCACTATGATGGCCTCTGGTCCAAAATAATAAAATTATCGGCCCATTTACTTTCGCCCGCGGCTCAAATTATTTGCTAAAATAATACTTCATGAATGTAGCCGTAGGTAAGTAGTTATTTATTTTGGAGAGGTTTATATATTGCATTTCAATTTCAAAGTGCCGACAATGGACAAAGCGAGATGCGATGAGAGATGAGATGCAAGAGGTTGCGGGTTCGATTCCCGCTGCAGGACGAGTTTTGTATGATCTGATCGGGTTGGTATGGAGTACTGCTGCCATGTTTGGGATGGTTCGGCCAAATACCAGCTTGCTGCCTTGGACTCGATCGAACGTAGAGCTTTCAGGCTTATAGGTGAGCAACATATGGCGGAGACTAAGATCCAGAGTCTCGAGCACCGCCGTAAGGTTGCATGCCTTTCAATCTTCTATAGGTTACATTTCGGGGAATGCTCCCAGGAACTGCACGATCTGATCCCACCATCTCCTTTTCATCATAGGACGAGCAGGCGTACGGCTCAGTACCATCCTTACCTCATTAGTATACCTTCTATTCGCACAAAACGTTTCGGTTCTACCTTTATAATGCGAACTGCTAAGGAGTGGAATACACTGCCGTCGTCTGTCTTTCCTGAAAACTATAATCTGGGTCTCTTCAAGTCTAGAGTGAATAGGTGCCTTCTAGACCTTTGTGCTCCATCTTCGGCCACATCGTCACTTACCAACAGGTGAGATCGTGGTCAAACAAAGGTCTATCAATGTTAAAAAAAAAAAAAAAAAAAAAAAAAAACTGTAAATATTTGTACCGAATCTATGCGTTGTGGTAGCACGGTGTTCGTAGTTCCTGATACACACGACATAGGGAATCCTTGTGTGGGATCAGGACTCAGGATTATGTATGAGCCTGTTGGGTGTCTGTGACTGTTGGATGTTTTGATTGAAGTTTCATAAATATCATTAGTTTCTGCGAATATCATTCAATAATTTTTACAGTTGTTTTTTTGTTATTGACATTCGTACTAATGATATTTATGAGACAATTTCAATCAAAATATGCGTGTTTTAACTACTTAGAATGACGGAACAAGCAGATGGCCCACCTGATGTTAAGCGGTAACCTCTGCCTATGAACAGTGCATTACCTCATAGGTCACGTCCACCTAGGACGCGCCCTATGTGGCATTGCACTGCGCCCGCCACCCTGAGACTTAAAGATGAAAAGTCTCGTATGCCTGTAATTTCACCGGCACCCATACCCTTGAAACCGGAACATAGCAATGCGAGCACTACTGCTATGCGGCAGAAATAGGTATGGAGGTAGTACTTCCCCGGACGAACTCTTTCACAAAAAAGCTCTACTAGTTTCCGCAAAATCAGGTTCGCTATCTCAAGATGTGTTTATGAGCAAATAAAAAGCAGCCAAGTGCGAGTCGGACTCGCCCATGAAGGGTTCCGTAGCAGCAAGTAACATAATATAAAAGTTCTTGGATGGATTAAGATTTGACGTATTAAAAAAAAACTACTTACTAGATCTCGTTCAAAACAATTTTCGTTGGAAGTTTACATGGTAATGTACATCATATATTTTAATTAGTTTTATCATTCTCTTATTTTAGAAGTTACGGGACACACACACACACACACACACACACACATTTTACCACTTTGAAAGTGTCTCTCGCGCAAACTATTCAGTTTAGAAATAAAATAAAATAAAAACCTCAATATCATTTTAAAAGACCTATCCATAGATACCCCACATGTATGGGTTTGATGAAAAAAAATATTTTGAATTTCAGTTCAAGTATGGGGAACCCCAAAAATTTACTGGTTTTTTTCTATTTTTGTGTAAAATTCTTAATGCGGTTCACAGAATACATCTACTTACCAAGTTTCAACAGCCTAGCTCTTATAGTTTCGGAAAAAAGTGGCTGTGACATACACGGACAGACAGACAGACAGACAGACATGACTAATCTATAAGGGTTCCGTAATTTTTGGTTACGGAACCCTAAAAAACACAATAAAATTTGAATTTTGCGCCACAACCGTAACGTTCCACCTTAATGACGCTAATATAGCTACCTAGGTTAGGTACTTATGTACGTAAGTAGGTACTTAAAACACCGTGAGAAATTAATCCGGATCTTAGTACGGTGTTACGCCACCGCGAACTTATTATTGAAGTGTGTTTGAAACCTGTTTGAGAGGAAGTTCTTAAATCTAGTTCCCGTGAGATGATCATGTTTATAATCAGATCCGATGAACCGAACTACTGTTTTCGAACGATAACAACTGGTTTATTTAATTGGTACTTTTTTCAAGCTTGTAAAAAAAAAACTTGCAATGTATGTCCGGGTGGAATCTTGCAACTGAATTTAACCTCAACCGATTGATATTATATGTTGCATACCTGTGAAGTTCCGATGACAATGCAATATTATGGTGAAAGGGTGCTGATCTGAACTCCTCGAGGGATAATAGTAGACTGGCCGTGTTTAGTCTCATTTTGATCAGCACACGGTTACGATAATTTTTTGTAAAAGCTTTTAATGAAAAAAATATTTTTCACAAAACACTTATTTTTTGTCTTTTTGTGGCTATGATGTCACTGCGTGCAGATAGGCCTATTCTGATCGCCACTAGTCACATACCGCCCCTGGAGAGGGCGTTTACAGTTCACCGCTAATACCTACAGCTGTTAAGAACGTAGTCACAGAATAAATAATAGGACGTAGTACCTACATAATATGATACATAATAATATGACGTGGTACACTCTTGGTCTGTGGTTAGGAACTGTAGCATTTTCTTATGGGTGATTTCTTTCTATTCATCCGGGCTGAGGATGTGTTTGCCTAGAAATCCGAAACTCAACTCACAGGAAGTGTATTTTTGCTTTGTTTCGTTCCTATAACTATTTGTCTATGGCATAGTGTTACAATATCTAACATCCGGTTGCTAACAATTGAATGATAGACAAAGTACAAACCCTTTGTGGAGTCTGTCGCGCGACAGTTGCAGTACTTGACCTTATGAGCAAAATCGTCTGTCGCGCGACAGTTGCACAACGCGACCGGTTAAGGAGGTTGCTTTCGCTTGTGGCGCGAAATTAATTTATTTTCGTGTTTTTTGCTCGTTCCAGCTAATCAGCACTTCTTCTGATAGCGAAAACTAATTTGCCGGTAATTATGCGACCTAACACACAAGTTTTAATTCATAGTATCACATAAATATCATTAGTTTGGCTATGAATGAGCTGAAACAAAAAAAAAAACACTATAAAAACCGTTGAAGCAGAATCGTAGCCTAAACTAATAATATTTATGAGATACTATAAATTAAAACTTGTGTGTTAGGCCATATAATAACCGGCAAATTAGTTTTCGCTATCTGAAGAAGGGCTGATGAGCTGTGATGAGCAAATAACACGCAAAAAGATGAATTTCGCGCCACAAACGAAAGCAACCACCATTATGGTCCACACACACCTAGCAGATGAAGGGGCGTTTCATCCGCCTTTTGAAAGAGTCACCACAGAATATATACAGGTTCATATATTCACTAAGGAGGTGTATGCTGCAAAATTCCTATTCATAGATTTGATGTTTTACTAACTAAATCACTCTGTTATGAATAAATAATTTTTAATTTGTGTTTGCGTCTGGCAGTCATCATCTCGTGCTCGTGAGCTGATGATGAAAGCCACAGTACTCCTATCGATTAGGAGTTAGGAGATATACTGCGCATAAGACTTTATATTGAAAGATTTGAAGTCTGTTGTTTTGTGTGTAAAAAGTGTATACATGTACGAGTATTATATTCAATTATCCCAGATTTGGATCCTATTAGTGTTCCCCTCATATTTCGACTGCCTATTGCCTCCCCTATTAGGGGTTGTTAAGGAACTACTAGACGAATTGTAGTAACCTGGAGGTAGGTTAAGTAAATATTGTAAATTAACTGATATATGTCGTATTTTATTTATTTATATTTTTTAACGATCGCGAAAACCAAGTAATTACATACATACACGCCTTTTTCCCCGAAGGGTTGGCAGAGCTTCATACGTGGGTTGACTCAAACTTTTCTCAAAACTTTTCACCGTGGGTTGCACCATCGTAGGAATATAAACGTGACTTGTGGTGAGTTCATCGCCGCTATTGCTTCCCATGACTGACGGCTAACACTTTCTTCCAGTAATAACGCTAGCAGCCAGGACAAATCTTATACCAACAAATCCTACTAACAAGTCCGGGTAATCCCTTTAGTTAGCTTTTACGACATCCATCGGAGGAGATGGGGGTCTATTCTTAGGCCGGACACACCACTGGCATTAATCCCACTAATATCATAAATGTCAAAGTTACGATGTTTTGATGTTTGGATATTTGTATGTTTGTTTTTCAAACAGCTGAACCGATTTTTATGAAATTTGGTACACGTATAGGTTATGGATTAAGCTATAGGCTACTTGTTATCCTGGCTAAAAGGGAGCGAAGCCGCAGTCGGATACTTAAAGTGTAATTCCGTCCAGCCGAGGCCACGGCGCCATGTAAAACTTCGTCTCACCTGACACGGGTAGAAAGTGTAGGTCGGTAATTGAATCGCCTAGTTTTAATAACATTGGTTTCACCTGGTTGGAGGTAATCCGAGGCGTCTAGGGCTTCACTTACCTACTAGGTTTTAACAACCGAGGATGTTCCGTCATCATAGAAACTAAACGCATTCTATCTAATCGACAATATCGATGTTTATGTCATCTGTGGCTCCACAGCAGCTTTTTCACCAACACCGTTAAGGTGGGGTATGTATGCCGCAAAATTTCTCTTAGTAGATTTGATTTTTAACTAAATCAAGTACAATATTCAAATTGAAAATATGCATGGATTCATTATAAATCCGAGGAATCGCTGTAGGTACCTGAAAAACGATAGGACAATTAATATTTTCTCAATTTAAAAAAACAACAAAGAATTTAAAAAAAATGTATGTCGCCAAAAAACCCAATTTTATCTCTAACTTTTGGCACAGAATATATAATGCTTTAGGCTGGATTCGATTGTTTATTAAAATGGTGCATATTATTGGGTAACAAATTAGTTAGATAAAATCAATAGGTTAAAGCCGAGGGTTTACTGCAGGGGTTTTGTAAAATTATCTCTATTTTACGGGATATTCGTTGTTCGATGCGTTTTTTTTGTAACGTAATTTGATGTGCTGTTTTATACCGGTTTAGATGCAGTTTTTATATTAAAGATGGTGTTTGCGAGATGATATATAAAAAACCAGCCAAGGGTTAAAGTTTATTTTAATTTTATTTACTGAAACAACAAACAGCTACATTATAAAATATTAGTAAAGGGACCCGAGAGCTGGCTCTTATCTGGCTCAACGCATTATTATTGCCATTCAGCGTGGCAATGCAGCCAGCATCTTAGGGACGCTTCCGTCTGGTAATGATTTGAATCAGTTGAGCTACCTTTAGATCGCTAGCAGCGGTCTTCAGGTAGCACAACTGTTTCATATGTATTTTGTACATACCTTGTATTATTCTTTTAGTAAAGTAGTTATATAAGTGCAAATAAAACTTAGTAATAATGCAGCCCAAAACGCTGTTATCTGGTACGTTATTACAGATAAGGGCGGCTGACGTAGAGGGTAGAGGGTTAACCTCTACGCCTTAAGGCGTCGATGGATGTCGAATTCAGGTCACTTTCTAAGTTCAGGTAAGTTAGTAAGTGACAGAATAGCGCTCGCGAAACGGAAAGTGAATGAAAATCGAGTTCTTCTTGTTGAAACATCACTAGGAAAGTAATTTTCAAAAATAAAACGAGTTCCTCGGCGTTGTGTTAATCTTTTGATTGATAGTTGTAGAAAAATGGTTGTAGGTACTACGATAATAGAGGCCAGTTACATTGCAAATTTATTTCTTACATTTTAAGAAAGGTATTTTTTCAAATTTTAGAAAACAAGACTATTATGTAGCTGGCATATACAGGGTGTAACATAATATCCCTATAAGCCCGGAGAGTGGGTATTCTACACATCATGGCGAATAACTTTAGTTCTACGTCTTTTTAAATTTCGAAGTTTTTCATTCATGAAGTGCCTCGTAAAAATCCTGAAACTCCTCTAGAAATTCCTGAAATTCCTCCAAAAATGTACCTAACAGAAAATGAGGCAGCCCCACCCAAGGTACCATAGCGTACCGTAACGTCCTCATGTTGTTTTACGTACGTTTTTAGAGGAATTTCAGGATTCTTACGAGGCATTTCATGAATGAAAAACTTCGAAATTTAAAAAGTCGTAGATTTAAAGTTATTCACCATGATGTGTAGAATACCCCCTCCCTGGGCTTATAGGGATGTTATGTTACACCCTGTATATGCATATCATGTAGATTAACATACATTTTTTTGTAGATTTTTCGACCAAGATCGTGGAGAAAAAATGGTTTTAATGCACCACATTTCACATATACCAGCCGCAAAGTAGTAGTGCTCGCATTGCTGTGTTCCTGTTTGAAGGGTTAAGGGTGCCAGTGAAATTACAGGCACATGAGACTTTTCATCTTTAAGTCTAAGGGTGGCGGGCGCAGTGCAATGCCACATAGGGCGCGTCCTAGGTGGACGTTACCTATGAGGTAATGCACTGTTCATAGGCATAACCGTTTAACATCAGGTGGGCCATCTGCTTGTTCCGACATTTAAGTAGTATAAAAAATAAAAAATAAACACGCCTTTTTATTAAACACGGCTATCTATAGCAATGGCACCTCTCTCCATACGAGTGATTGATACTAAAACATGGATTCTAGTACTTTCTCCGTGTTTAAATCGTCGATTTATGATCCGGAATCGAAACATCGCGCCGAGGAGGAAGGAGCCAATGTTCCAAGTGAGTTATCGACGCCCTCACGCACGCACATACGTTATGCCATTCATAATCACGATTATAGTAAACTAGCAGTGCCCCGCGGTTTCACCCGCGTAAGTCTCGATCCCGTGGGAATATCGGGATAAAAATGTGCCTATGTGTTATTCCGGGAGTCCAGTTATCTCCATTCCAAATTTCATCCAAATCCGTCCAGTCGTTTCAGCGTGAAGAAGTAACAAACACACTACACACACACACACAAACTTTCGCCTTTATAATATTAGTATCGGGATAAAAATGTGCCTATGTGTTATTCCGGGAGTCCAGTTATCTCCATTCCAAATTTCATCCAAATCCGTCCAGTCGTTTCAGCGTGAAGAAGTAACAAACACACTACACACATACACACAATCTTTCGCCTTTATAATATAAGTGTAATAGTGTAATGTAATGTAATGTAATAGTGTAATGTAATGTAATGTAATAAAAGTTAATTTTATCACTATATCCACTACTGTTTTGTTTTGCTGTGTTTTTTTGTTTATCTACGCTTTCTTTTCTATACTGTCTGTTCTGTGTATTTGTGTGTTGTCAAATAAATATACTCCATTTAATTTCATTTTTAACCCCCGCCACAAAAACGACGGGGTGTTATATGTATGATATTTCTGTGTGTGTGTGTGTGTGTGTGTCTGTGTGTGTGTGTGTGTGTGTGTGTGTGTGTGTGTGTGTGTGGCTGTGTCTGTGTGTGTGTGGCTGTGTGTATGTCTATGTGTGTGAGTCTGTCTGTGGCATCGTAGCTCCCGAACGTATGAACCGATTTGGATATATATTTTTTTGTTTGAAAGGTGAATTAGTCGGAAGTGTTCTATAGCTATGTTTGATCAAAATCGGTTCAGCCGTTTCATTGCGTTGAGGATTTTTTAATTTTTGCAACATCAATTACTCGTCATTTCTATAGTTCTTTTATTTATTAACATTGATATACTTTTCTTTTTTTTTTCTTTATTTGATCATATTGTTCATGTCAGCCCGTATTAACAAACACAAATAAACTTCTAAAGGTTTAACAACAAACATAGGACAAAAAAGGTTAGAAAACATAGGTTAAAAAACATAGGAAAAAAAAGGGAAAAAAAACCATTTATTTAACAAGAAAATAAACTTACTTAAATAACAATCCCATAAAACGAATCAACCGTAGATATACCTTTGTTTGACCACGATCTCACCTGTTGGTAAGTGACGATGTGACCGAAGATGGAGCACAAAGGTCCAGAAGGCATCTACTCACTCTAGTCTAGCCTTGAAGAGACCCAGATTATAGTTATAGTTAGTTAGTTATTCATTTATTCGCTTAAAAATATGGTAATTACAATGTTCTTAATAGATATTTAGTTTCACATATTTTTACTAGTTACTGCTAGCGTGCAAATATTTAATAGGTATACAAATTTAAAAATGAAAACAATATAATTATGTCAATAGGTACTATCAAATTAATCAATTATTTATTACATTTATGTCACATTCATGTTTTATAATTGTAAAAACGACACGAACCCTTTTTCAGAAAGTCGGATATTAAGTAAAAGCTTTCCGTGAACAGCCACTTTTCCAACTCCACACAAAATTTTTTGTACGGTAGATCGACAATCGGTTTTGGAAGGGAGTTGAAAATAAGAGGTGCCATATACACGCAATTTTTCCTAAAGGTTTCAAGCTTAGGCACTGGCATTTTAAGATTTATGTTAGTTACTAGCCTTCTATTTAAATTACAGTGTTTTTCAAAGGTCGACTCATTATTTTTTATAAATTTAGCAACCTCATAAATATAAAGGCACGGGACTGTCAAGAGTTTTTGTTCCTTAAATATAGGTTTACAAGAGTCAGTCCATTTCATGCCAAATACAGCACGAATACACTTTTTTTGAGCCACGAAGACTCTTGCTATTTCTGAAGAATTACCCCAAACAACGATGCCGTAACGAATTATTGAACACACATAGGCATGATAAACAAGCAAGGCTGTTTGCCTTGACGAACAATTTTTTAGTTTTCTCAGTGCAAACACAAATCTGTTAAGTTTAGCACAAATATAATCAATATGAAACTTCCATGTGAGATGCTCATCAATAATTATATAGTTTTCAGGAAAGACAGCACTCTCTAACGAGGTAAGGATGGTACGCAGCCGTGTGTTTGCTCGTCCTATGATGAAAAGGAGATGGTGGGATCAGATCGTGCAGTTCCTGGGAGCATTCTGAAAGGTCTGCCCAGTTCGTCCCGAATGTGACCTCACGTGTACCCCAGTAGCTCAAAAACCTCTGCACCGATCTAGCTCAGTTTAGTAGTAGTAGAGCTTTTTTGTGAAAGAGATCGTCCGGGGATGTATTACCACCTATTTATGCCGCAAAGCAGTAGTGTTCGCATTGCTGGGATGGGTGCCGTTGTAATTACAGACACATGAGACTGTCATCTGTATGTCTCAAGATGGCGGGCGCAGTTCAATGCCACATAGAGTGCGTCCTAAGGTCCTAAGGTGACCTGTGAGGTAATGCATTGTTAAAGGCAGAGGTTACCGCTTAACATCAGGTGGGCCATCCCTTGATACGTCGTTCAATCAAATAAAAAAAAAGCTGCCGAAAGACACCTCTGCCGTGCCTTCCATCGACAGCCAAGTGGGGGCCCCTCGGCGTCGTGGACGGGGGGTCGCGACGTGGGGGATGGAGAGGGGGGGTTGAGGATACAGCTTTTACTACACACGTATCTAAATACATACATAGACACGCGCCTTTTTCCCCGAAGGGGTAGGCAGAGCCTCAATGGGCCTCTTTTCATAGTGGGTTGCAGCATCGTGGAATATAGATTTGCGATTTGGATGTGATAATCGCGCAATTCTTGCTATCGCTTTGCTATTGGAAGATACGTAATAAGCTAGCCGGTAATTCCTTAGTCAGTTTTTACGATACCCACGGGAGGAGACGGAGGGAGCCGGACACACCATAGAACTACAGATTTCTACAGGTTTACATAAATTTAAGCACATATTATAAATGACATATAATATGTGTATATATATACACATTACATATGTACCTACATAATAATGAATTCCGCGTCTCCGGTACAGCGGCCGCCAAGTGACGGCTGGTAAGCCGGCTGTACGGGGAGGGAACTCGTTCCAAGGAAAGGGCACCACTCGTACCAGTGATCTAAGTAGTACCAACACGCGCGATCGAGCACACGCGTTCACCGGCTGAATACAACTGCAGCCGTTGACAATTTGTGAAAAAGTTTTGTGTAGTGTTGTGTTATCGTTGGGAAAAATAGTGAGTACCATGGACGTAAGATAAAATATATTTGGTAGCATCATAGATAGGTACCTAGTCCCTCTGTTTGGATCGCGCAACGTATCGGCTCAGCCGATTTTGATGATATTTTTGATGATAGAATATATAGACCTATATAGAGATACCCACTGTACTTCACAAACAAAATCGTCAAGGGATCAATTAGTAATTGGAAAACGGCTACTAGTAAGATCTAAGTCCACACGATCATAGCCACGGTAACAGTCACATACATTATCTAAATAAAAAAATAAAAATAAAAATGGACAGTTCACACAACATTATCTAGCCCCAAGCTAAGCAGAGCTTGTGTTATGGGTACTAGCTAGATAACTGATATACTTAATACAATACATTGCATAGATAGATATATTTTTTTATACATAGAAAATACCCAGAACACCCTGAACAAATATCTGCGATCGCACAAATATTTGTTCGAATCCCACACTAGGAGCCTTCCCGCCATTTTTGAAAAGAGACGACGTCTACTTTTATTTTATTTATTTTCCTAGTGTTTTTTTTAGTTATTTTGGTGGCATTTTAACCAATATAGCTCGTTTAAAGAGCACAAGTGTAGGTAATCCGTGATGTGTCCGGCCCAAGAATAGAAGAATCTCCTCCCGTGGATGTCGTAAAAGCCGACTAAGGGATTACTCGGACTTGTTTGTAAGATTCGATGGTATAAGATTTGATTTGTGAATGTATTATTACTGAAAAAAAGTGGCTAAGTGCGAGTTGCACTCGCCCATGAAGGGTTCCGTAGCAGCAAGTAACATAATATAAAAGTTCTTGGATGGATTACGTTTTGACGTATAAAAAAAAAACTACTTGATCTCGTTCAAACTAATTTTCGTTGGAAGTTTACATGGTAATGTACATCATTTTTTTTTTTAGTTTTATGGTTCTCTTATTTTAGAAGTTATGGGGAGGACACACACATTTTACCACTTTGTCTCTCGCGCAAACTATTCAGTTTAGAAAAAAATGATATTAGAAACCTCAATATCATTTTTGAAGACCTATCCATAGATACACCAAACGTATGGGTTCTATGAAAAAAAAAATAGTTTCAGTTCTACGTAACCCCAAAAATGTACTGTTTTTTTTCTATTTTTGTGTGAAATTCTTAATGCGGTTCACAGAATACATCTACTTACCAAGTTTCAACAGCCTAGCTCTTATAGTTTCGGAAAAAGTGGCTGTGACGTACACGGACAGACAGACAGACATGACGAATCTATAAGGGTTCCGTAATTTTTGGTTACGGAACCCTAAAAAAGGAAGAAAGCGTTAGCAGAGTCAGTCGTGGAAAGCAATGGCGGCGATGAGCTCACTACTCGTTACTTCTATATCCCACGATGGTGCAACCCACGGCGAAAAGAGGCCCATTTGAGGATCTGCATACCCTTTCGCAAAAAAAGGCGTGTGTCTATTAATGTATGTTAAGTGTAGTGAAATGAAATGGAAGTGAATTGCGTAATTTTTCAAATTGGTGGAAATTGTCTACCAAAGTTTTAGTAAAACGGCCATCGTTTTACTCAGGACTCTCTTACCCTCGCTACTTTATTCCCATAGTGCTTAACCTACTATTATATCTACATAATGTTGTGAAGTGATTCACCATAGTGGGGATAAACTAACTTGCTTAAGTTTTGTATATACTTACTTGTATTAGTTGTAGCCTTATTTCTGTTATTAATTATGTTATATTAAAGACTAGCAACAAAGTTCATTAACTCCGATTCAAAACAATTGTTATGTGCTTATTACGTAATTACGACACAATGTTATCGTACCTAGTCTGCAGATTATACGTTGGTATGCGAGAAGACTGGCCGTGGTACGTGTTCAGCCTAAGAATATAACCCGTCTCCTCCTGTGGAAGTCGCAATACCTTGCGACTTAGAAACGACAAATATCCTTCGCAGTAAAACCGTGTTTTGTCTCTTTCGATCTTATTTGAAACTGCCTATCAATGCTCTTGCATTGATAGGCAAATGTAACAAATTGCAAACAATTGCAATTTGAAATTGTCTTGACAATAGTAGATTATGCTCTATGGGAATAAAGCAGTGTCTTATGTCGCGGGCGGCATATTGAACCCTATGCGTAACGAGGGACTCTACTGTTTAGAGAGGGAGTTATACAGAGTCCTGAGTGAAGCGAGGGGTTCAAGCTGCCCAAGACGAAGACAGGCTTTATTCCAGAGAAGCATACTCTACTTTTCACATCATCTGCGAGACAATAAAAAATCACTGAAAATCACATCACCAAACACCGTCTTTTGTTCTACATTATTTGTAGTACACTCTTGGTCTGTGTTCTTTGCGTAAACAGAGTATACTCTACGGGTCTTTGTAACCGTCCCCTTTTTCTTTTTTAAATTCTGTGTATGGTGGCCAGTTCGATTTTCGAGCAAACCTCTTTACAATGATAAATGGGCTTTTTTACTTAGGAGTTTTCCACGAGTTTCCACATAAATTTGACGTTCCAAATTCAAACCACTTTATTCCCTAGGGAGTTTCATACAACTTTATATCCCTAGATAATAATGCTTTACTTTACGTTGAGGTTGCATGATATGTACCTAATTGGACATTGTCGAGCAGGTGGTGCGAAAAACTACTTTACCTGCCTAAAGTGGTAATGCTTTAGGTACTTTACGTTGAGGTTGCATGACATGTAAGTAGTAGGTACATAATAACATTGTCGAGAGGTGGCGTGAAAAATGTCTAATCATACGTTTGTTCAGCAATTACTTACCTGCCTCAAGATACGTGTTACGGCTTCTTGTCTGTCATCGCTCGTGGTTAGTCACGGTGGAATTACCTTGATATGATTGCAACGGTGGAATTACTGTGATGAAGATTGCACACTATTTGGTTAGCTAATAACAGGGTAC
This sequence comes from Operophtera brumata, assembly GCA_932527175.1. Taxonomy (NCBI): domain Eukaryota; kingdom Metazoa; phylum Arthropoda; class Insecta; order Lepidoptera; family Geometridae; genus Operophtera; species Operophtera brumata. The sequence continues at coordinate 47,695,157 of OW052227.1, forward strand.
GCAGGCAATCATACTGTATAAATGAATGAGATCATTAAAAGATTTACATTTATTTTAAAGTGCCAACTCATTTATAAATTATATGCAGTAGGTATAATTAAGATTTTTATGTAATCTATAACAATAAAAAAAAAAAAAAAGACCTGGTGTTTGTGACCTAAGAATAGACCACTCCGTCTCCTCCCATGGATGTAGTAAGAGCCGGTTAAGGGATTACACCAGGGGATGGGTAGCAGCATCCATTTGAGTACCTACACTCAATATCTCATAGGGTTGCGTAGCCAACAGGACAAGGTACCCTTATCCCTTATAGCTTCGCCATGTCCGTCTGTCTGTCTGCCCGCGGCTTAGCTAAGACTCAGAAAGCTGTAATTTGGCTTGGAATTACCCGGATTTGTTTGTAAGATTCGTTGGTATAAGATTTGTCCTAGCTGCTAGCTATTATTACCTACTGGAAGGAAGCGTTATCAGAGACAATCGTGGGAAGAAATGGCGGCGATGAGCTCACCACTTGTCACGTCTATATCCCACGATGGTGCAACCCATAGTGAAAAGAGGCCCATTTAAGGCTCTGCCTTCTGATCTCTGAAAAAGGCGTGTGTCTATGTATAATTCAGTGGTCCGTTTGCGAAATATTAAGCTCTAAAGTGCAAATTTTTGTTAGTCAAGTGTCCTCCCCCCCCCCCCCACCCCTAAACGATTGTTTTTGGATATGTGAAAAAAATCTCGGCAGTAACACCACACAGTTATCTACGATGCACTTAGTAAGAGACTTTTTTAAGAGAAATAAATGTTTATTATTATTATTATTAGTATGTAATACCTAGTACAATCAGTAGTAGTAGAGCTTTTTTGAGAAAGAGTTCGTCCGGGGAAGTACTACCACCACACCTATTTCTGCCGCAAAGCAGTAGTGCTCGCATTGCTGTGTTCCGGTTTGAAGGGTAAGGGTTGCGGTGAAATTACAGGCACATGAGACTTTTCATCTTTATGTCTCAGGGTGGCGGGCGCAGTGCAATGCCACATAGGGCGCGTCCTAGGTGGACGTGACCTATGTGAGAATGCACTGTTCATAGGCAGAGGTTACCGCTTAACATCAGGTGGGCCATCAGCTTGTTCCGTCATTCCAAGAAGTATAAAAAAAAACATACATACATAGACACTCTCCATTTTCCCCGAACGGGGGTATTACGCAGAGCCTGAATGGGCCTCATTCACAGTGGGTTGCACCATCGTGGAATATAGACGTGACAAGTGGTAAGCTCATCGCCGCCATTGCTTCTCACGACTGACTCGGCTAACGCTTTCTTCCAGTAATAACACATTCTATAATAAGCTAGCAGCCAGCACAAATCTTATACCAACGAATCTTATCAACAAGTAATTGATTTAGTAAAAATTAAAAAAACCCTTAACGCAATAACCGATTTTGATCAAACATAGCTAAGAACACTCCCGACAAATACACCTTTCAAACAAAAAAAAACTAAATCGGTTCATCCGTTCGGGAGCTACGATGCCATAGACAGACACACACAGACACGTCAAACTAATAACACCCCGTCGTTTTTGCGTCGGGGGTTAAAAAGTCCGGGAGTGAGTATAACAGCTTTCTATAAAAGCGCTTTGTACAAAACCATTTAATTGTTTAATTCAACTATATAATTGAAAGTATCATACTAAATCATAAAGTTCTCAACATCCATCACCTGCATTCAAAGAGTGAAGGTTCTTATGACGCACCTAACTTAACAAAAGAGTGAAGGTTCTTATGACGCACCTAACTTAACAAATTGCCTGCATTGTTACATTGTGAAAGAATTAAACAAAGCTAGGTATTACGTATTTGATAATTTGTTTTAAACTGTTAAAAACCGGCCAAGTGCGAGTTGCACTCGCACACAAACGGTTCCTTACCATCGTACAAGATTTAATACTATGATTGTTAAAAAAAACTTCGTTTTAGGATCTGAATTTTTTGTTTTACTTTATTTTTATTGTTTACTAGCGACTCCCCCCGGCTTCGCACGGGTAGCCCCCGGTGAACCCAACCCCTCCCCCCTATGTCAATCTCCTGGTTCCAAGCTACCTCCCCACCAATTTTCAGCCAAATCGGTTCTTGAGTTATAAGTAGTGTAACTAACACGACTTTGTTTTACTTATATAAATAGATTAGAGAATAGAAATACACACTGAAAATTGCAACTGTCTACCTATTACTAAGGCTGCGTTTCCACCAGAGATGAGCGAGGATACGTAGCGAGGGATGTGTTTGTTAAGAACCAATAGAATCACTTCATTTACGTAGCCTCGTTCACTGCAGCTCTGGTCTCACGGCTTAGCAGAGCGAGGGTTTTATATACGTACAAAATAAGCGAGGGATGTGTGCGAGAGATTTGTGCAAGGAATGTGTGCGAGAGATGTGCGCGAGAGATGTGCGCGAGAGATGTGCGCGAGAGATGTGCGCGAGGGATGTGTGCAAAGGATGGACGCGAGCTTTCGCGTTTGGAGTTTTCGCTCGCATCTGAAAAGAGCCCGCTACACATCCCCGCACCGCCCATCTGCACACCGTTTTACAGCGTCGCTACACATCTTCGCACCGCTCAGCTGCCTAGCACATCTCTGGTGGAAACACTCACATCGTTCCACAGCCTCGCTACGCATCCTAGCACCGCTCATCTACCTCAAACATCTTTGGTGGAAACGCAGCCGACTTGTGCTATTACGGTTCATGAGCTACAGCCCGCTGACATACAGACGGACGGACAGCGGAGGCTTAGTAATAGGGCACACACAGGCATTCATGGGCCAGGGCCAGGATGTCAACATCCCAGTAGTAAGACGGATATCTAATAAAGCGCGAGCCGGGTTTGTTGACTGATTCTTCTAGGTTTGGTCACGTTGGAACAGGAGTAACTTTATTCTATAAGACGATTTAAAATGATCCTTATGAATTCAATGAATAAAATACTTTTGACGTTAGACTTTGGTCCTTTTTTGCACCCTTTGAGTACAGAACCCTACAAATTAACAGCTAGTATAAGGGCCGGCTTCTTCCAAAGCTCTGTCAAATCTTTCTTTCATCTTTTAATCATATCTGCTCAGAGCTCAGATCTGAGTGGCTGCTTTAACATATAATATAATCTCAGAACAATACGGCTTTAATAATTGTTCTGAAGATTTATCAAATATCTTCAAGCGCCAAGCATCAGAGCTCCTCTTTCATATATTTTTCATTTTGATCAGGGTTTAAAAAAGTGTCACCATTTTTCCCCATCCCTGAGGAAATGGTCTAGCTAGGATGTAACAGAATGATAATCTTTAGTAATAAAGATTATCATTCTGTTACACAATCAGTCCATACACTACACGCGTTGTGTATGACCTAATACCATCAAGACTGACATGCATATATAACTAGTCTAGACCTAATTTAAGGAGTAGGTACAATAGTTTATTTTATTTATTTATTTATTACACAAAATCCACAGCTCTTAAATAATAATTACTTAGTCTAATACATAATTCGATTTACATTTTTTAAGTTTTACTATAAAACTGTCACTAGATCAGGGATCCCCAAACTATTTTGGACAAATGACCCCTTTTCCAAAATGAAATGTTACCTCAGACCCCCATGGCCAAATTACCTACTTTTAAAATAAATCCCCTTATTCATAATGGTCCGCTAACTTAAAACAGCTGCTACAGAGTGTTATTTTTCATTCTGACTTAGGTCAATAGAAGACAGAGTGAGAATTAGCAATGCTTTAAGTTAGCAGACTATTATGAATCCTATCTTTAGTTTTTTCCTATTGATACAAAATACCTAGGTACTAAGGTACCAATTGGAAAACTTTGCACTTGGTTAAGTGTGTACAGTTGAATTCATTTTTTCAACAAAATTTTACAAAGCAAAAAGACATACAATTCAGTAAATATCAAGTTTAATTTATAATGATTATTACAAATTAAGTACTTAAAGAATCTTAATTAGGTAGGAAATTATATTTAAAAAAGTATTAATTCGCAAAGAGAAAATAAAACATTCAGTAAATAACTAAATAAGTAATGTATTGGGAATTTCATAATATATTTTAAAATGTAATTTTTGCATGCCTATAGTGGTAGAAATAGTTGGTACTTTTAAAAAAAATTATAACATCTTTGTAACACTATTTGTAGCAAATAAACAATTTGATTGATTGATTGATTGATTGATTCAGTGTGTGTGATGGATGAACCTGGTGACTATCTACCAATATACACGTAACACAACATAAACAATACAGTATCTACCTACCTATCTTGAAAGTTTTAAATAAGAACTTGTGTTAATTTAATAGGGGTCGATTTTTAGACCTCGTTGACCCCCAAATCAGTTTTTGTTTATGTCGACCCCTAGGAAACCGACCCAAGGGGTCGATATCGACCACTTTGGGAATCCCTGCACTAGATGTATAGAATAACAGGTAGTAATAATAACAATGTAAGAAAAACAACTGTGAAACTAATAGAAAGGTGGTGTGTTTAAGAGGGTGTAAAAGTGTGGGTGTGTTTGTGTGGGTGTATTATGTGAAGTGTATGGGTGCGTGTGAGAATGATTAAACCTGTGTGAAAAACATATTATTTATAAATAGATAGATGAGATAATAAAATATAAATAAATTACTTTAAAAAATTATATTGCCATTGGGTTTTCTCCGAAAGCACCAGTCTCTTAAGAGCCTGGGCACAGAATAAATATTAGTACAACTGGGTAACAGAAAAAGTACCTACGTCAACCTATAATAATAATAATAGGAAGTAAGTAAGTAGTTAAGTATTCATTTGAGATTTTCCCAGTAATTTGTATGTTATTGTTGCAGATTTTCTCAGTGAAGACACACTGGCTGCAACCAAAATAAAATAATAAGGGACAACATTATGGTAAGTACCTACGTAATTTAGAAGTTACAGCTCATATCAAGCTAGGATCCCTCAATCCGGAACTAAAAAATAACGTGAAAGGTTCAGATGGTGAAATGCTGCAGACTCAACCTACTATGTTTGTTTGTAACGACTGAACCGATTTCGATTAAATTTGGTACCTACAGAGATAGATATGACGATTGAGACATAGGTTACTTTTTTGCGGTATCATGCGAGCTGATCTGCGGTTATGAGTTTTACATAATGTTGAAAGACGGACATTTTGTCTGTGGTCTAGTACTCACATCATAAAACATGGAGTTGGATTACGTAGGTAACATAGTTACAGTAACAATCTAAAATATTTTACAAGCTTTTATATGTATATTCTGGTCTTGCAAGTATCAGTTTAACCAGGAAATAACCAAGTCATTCTACAATTTCAAAACGTTAAAATTACTTTTCATTATCAAATCAATAAAAATGTTCTCTATGCGTAAAACCCATTCTCTAAACCCTCAGATTCCAACCCTCTGCCTTTTTTATCTTTTTCTACATGACAGCCCCACACAAAACCTCCAAAAAGATTGCCGCCTATGAAGTTATAGGTAAAAATTCAAGCTTCTTGTTGCCGCCAGTATGTCCATCAGTGTGATGATTTTTTCTACTCCAGTATAAATTGAACCTAACACAAGCTGAATTAGAACCACTTCTTGACATCCGATTGAGCTGAAATTTTAGGTACCTGTCAATTTAAGTTTTATGACAATACAATATTAAGATCAAGCAAGCTGATCTGACGATGGATATCGACCCCTTGGGGTCGATATCGGTTTCCTAGGGGTCGACATAAACGAAAACTGATTTTGGGGGTCAACAAGGTCTAAAAATCGACCCCTATTAAATTAACACAAGTTATTTTTTTAAACTTTCAAGATAGGTAGGTAGATACTGTATTGTTTATGTTGTGTTACGTGTATATTGGTAGATAGTCACCAGGTTCATCCATCACACTGAATGTTTTATTTTCTCTTTGCAAATTAATACTTTTTTAAATATAATTTCCTACCTACTTAAGATTCTTTAAGTACTTAATTTGTAATAATCATTATAAATTAAACTTGATATTTACTGAATTGTATGTCTTTTTACTTTGTAAAATTTTGTTGAAAAAATGAATTCAACTGTACACACTTAACCAAGTGCAAAGTTTTCCAATTGGTACCTTAGTACCTAGGTATTTTGTATCAATAGGAAAAAACTAAAGATAGGATTCATAATAGTCTGCTAACTTAAAGCTTTGCTAATTCTCACTCTGTCTTCTATTGACCTAAGTCAGAATGAAAAATAACACTCTGTAGCAGCTGTTTTAAGTTAGCGGACCATTATGAATAAGGGGATTTATTTTAAAAGTAGGTAATTTGGCCATGGGGGTCTGAGGTAACATTTCATTTTGGAAAAGGGGTCACTTGTCCAAAATAGTTAGGGATCCCTGGTGTAGTGTAACATAATAGGCCCTATAAGCTCTATAAGACTTTTAAATTTGAAGTTTTTCATTCTTGAAATGCCTCGTAAAAATCCTGAAATTCACCGAAAAATTTACGTAGCTCACCCTAATTAATTGCGCGTTCACATGAGGACGTACCTACGTTAAGTTACATTACGTGGGGCTGTTTCTTGTTGTTTTAGGAATTTCAGAATTTTTACGAGGAATTTCATGAACACTTCGAATTTTTAAAACTCGTAAATAAAACTAAAGTTATGAATGATGTGTTGAAGACCCCGTCCCCGGGCTTATGGGGATATTATGATACATTCTGTATTTATCACAGAAAAGTTATATAAGTAAGTAAGTAAGTAGTCATGTTCTTTGTTCCAGTGGGTGCATCTCTGGCTGGCACTCAGCGTGTCGTCTATAGCGGTTAGGACACAACCACAACTCACGGACCCTGTAAGTATACCATATCGTATATTTTATATCGCCATATCACAGCACAGGTAACCCTAGTTTGGGTACTAATGTTTTTCCAATAAGTATGTACCTACATAACTAATTTAACGTGTAAAAGATAACTACTTACTTTTAAGATTGTACTAATGTAATGTTAATTGTAAAATAAGTTGAATTTAATTTCATATATTATTATTACAAGCTTTTATTTAACTTGCAATCTACCTATGTATGTTCGGGTCAAATCTCGCAAACTGAATTAGAACTACTTCTCGAAATCTGATTGTGCTGAAATGTTGCATACTTACCTATCAAGTTCCGATGACAATACAATATTACAGTGACAGCGAGCTGATCTGATTATGGAGACGGAAAGTGGATAGCGAAACTCCTCCGTCGTTGATCAGCACACGGTTCCGATCACTAATTTAATAAAAGCTTGTAAGTATGTATTTAAAAATATACTTTTCACAATAAAATTAAAAAAAAAACCTTTTTTTTCGGTGTCTGAAACCGTGAGAGTTATCGAAAATTGATGTTAGGAGTTTAGGAGTTGGAAATAATTAGTTATTTTGAGTTAGAGTTGAAAATAATACTTCCGACATTTATAAATGTTGAAATTTATTTTTAGTTTTTTTTGTTATTTATGCCTTTTTGGGTTCTTTGTTTGATCATTATGGATCGACATTAATGCATACATGTTTGCGCTCTCGTCTACTGTTCGCATAACTAAGTCATGGAAGAAGTTTGCTAATGATGTGAAGTTTTAAGTTCATTGAAAGCTTAGAATCTATTAGAAACTGTATTTCCACAGCTTATCTTGTGCAACGCAATAATTTGAAACAATCCATCATTCCGCTATTGTACCAGCTGAGCAGGAAACGAGTACTTTCTCCCGCTAGGAAGTAACGTGCCCGTTTGTTCACTGTTTCATACAAAGTTCTCATCATTTTTAGCAAATTCTTTACAAATTGTTACATAACTAAAATGTTTGGTAAAATCGCATTCACATGTTACGTATTTTTTGCAAGAAATATCAAAAATGTTTTGAAATTTATGAAATAGGTTCCCGAGGTATAGTTAGGAGAGTAGTAATAGAGCTTTTTATGTGAAAGTGAAAGTTCTTCCGGGGAAGTACTACCACCCCGAAATGGATGTTTGGATGTTAGTTACTCAAATATACCGAAACGGCTAAACCGATTTCGGTGAAATTTGCTACATATACACATAGGATGACCTGGATTGAGCTACTTTTTACAAGCTTTTATTTAACTTGCAATGTATGAACCTTCAATATGCAATGAATTTTGCAACTGAATTATAAACCAGTTATAAATCCTCAACCGATTGAGCTGAAATTTGGCATACCTGTCAAGTTCCGATGACAATACAATATGATGGAGACAGCGAGCTGATATGATGATGGAGACGGAAGGTGGACAACGAAACTCCTCGATGGATAATAGTAGACTGGCCGTGTTTAGGCTCATTGTGATCAGTACACGGTTACGATCACTAATTTTATAAAACCTTGTATTGTAAAATATATTTTTACAAAAGCTTGGAATACAGAAAAAAATATATTTCAAAAAATACTTATTAGCGTGGTAAAAAATAATATAGCGAGCGAAAATATCACACTCAATATAAAACCTACTGACCCAGATTTGTCTATCAAACATGATAGTATTCTCTGACCACAGATAGAATTAAATCGTTATACTTAACTATTTCTGATGTAATACCACTTTTACTTTTTATGCGTGATTTCTTGTAAAGCTGTAATTGCCCTTTAAGCCGCTTGCATAACTTATGTCGCGGTTATAGACTATTTCCGAGAGAAAGTATGAAGTATGACATGTGTTACTATAAACTATAGCAATATAATACACGTTACTACCTCTATGTAGGTGCATCAAGGGAACACACGTAGTAGCTTAGGTTCAGATATTTGTGTGCATATAATATTTGAGGGGTTCCCTCATTTCCTCATTGATCCCATCATCAGAACCAGATTTTGATGAAAATGGGATCAACCTGGAAGCATATCGAGTCAACTTAAAAAAAACTGTTTATAAATGACGGAGATATGGGGTAACAAAAAAAACAACGACTTTTGAAGTCTGTTAAAAACAACTGACTATTTTTTTAATAAGTACAAAGTTAGTTCATCGAAAGTAAGTACATTACTGTGTTTAGAAATTTATTTCTCAAAAGAATATACATTCGCTTATAAAGAGAAATACAAGATTGACTTACAAATTAGGGTGGGTTGGTTAACAGTGCAGAACGGGGTTTTTTTTTTTTTTTTTTTTTTTGTGCTGGCACTCACATAATATTATAATCTAAATTATTCTATAGGTAAGCAGCTACAACAATAACAATAAGTACATACCTCTAGATCCTCAACAATGGGCTGAACATAATTTTCTTCCGGTTATAGATAACTATCAAGAAATCAAATAACACACAGCTGAGTAGTTACCTTCCCAGTAGATAAATGTTTCAATATTATTAGGATAGGCCGGATAACTACAAAACTTTAGCATTTAGCACCAATAACGTAATAACATTATTTTTCAATTAAAGTAGGTAGGAACGTAGTAGATAAGTAAAATATAATATAAGTTCAGAATAGTAAAAGTGGGTATATTGAAATAGTTTATGCCATCGGAGCAGTGACAGTAAAGTTCGTAGAGGTTCCATTACGTGTTGAACTACAGTTGCTATGGATGTATGCGAGCGGAGTGGACATTCCGATTAATAAACATGTAAGTATGCTTTTATTTAAATTCCGAAAAATCTTTTGAAATATGTTTTTTTAGCTTCTTTTTGAATATGATATAGGATTTTGTTTCCTTGATATGATTTGGTATATTATTAAACAGCTGAGCACCCTCGTACATTATATTTTTCTTGCCATAGTTTGTTCTCGGTGCCTGTAAAATGATATCATTTGGTCGTCTAAGTGACCGGTTTTGTTTTTGTGATTTTTTCGTAAAAGATATTTGTGTGTGAATTTTTTTGTTGAGTATCTTGCGTATCAGTATACATGTGTTATATTTATATGTTTGAGTCAGAGTCATTAATCTAGTTTCATCATATATTTTTGACGACTTAGTTAAATAGTCGTAATGAAAGAGAAGTTTTATTATTTTATTTTGAGCTGTTTGCAAGTTTTTTAAATTAGTTTTGGCAGCACAGCCCCATACCTCGATCAGATAGTCAATGTGAGACTTTGCCAAGGAGTTATATATTATGTACCGAACGGACTTGGGAAAGCAGCGTATAGAACCACGAAGTGCACCCATTAGAGATGATATTTTACACAGTTACAAATTAGTACTTCCACTTGTTCTCAAGGCACCACACAGGCGTTCCCCACATAGTAGTAAGAAGGATCATCAAAAAAAAACAGACCGTGTTTGTTGCCTGATTCTTCTAGGTCTGATTGCGTTGGAACAGGAGTAAATGTAAATTTATTTTTTAAGACGATTCAAAATGATCCTTGTGATTTTAATGAATAAAATACTTTTTGACTTTGACTTTGAGTAGGAAAACTTCTTCAGCGCCTATAGAGGATACTTGGGTTACTAAAATGCTTTGTATGAGTCGGTCACGTGTTCTAAACTACCTACACTGCAAGACTATAGATTGCCCTTCTCGTAACGTACTATTTCTTTATTTTTATTTTTATGCGGTAACCTCTGCCTATGCACAGTGCATTACCTCATAGGTCACGTCCACCTAGGACGCGCCCTATGTGGCATTGCACTGCACCCGCTAACTTGAGACATAAAGATGAAAAGTCTCATGTGCCTGTAATTTCACCGGCACCCTTACCCTTCAAACCGGAACACAGCAACGCGAGCACTACTGCTTTGCGGCAGAAATAGGTATAGTGGTAGTACTTCCCCGGACGAACTCTTTCACAAAAAAGCTCTACTACTAATAAAAAAATATTACTACAGTAGTAGAGTAAGACGATTTAACTAAGTTATTAACTCGTATCCGTTATCTTGCATGTTCGTTACTCATAAATAACGAACATGCAAGGACACACATTGCAAATTGACATAGGTACTACCTACTGACTTACGAGATAGCATAACGCAAAAAAACATTAAGCATAAATTAAAATCCTTTTTTCTAGCTAACATGGAAAGCTACTAACAATAAAAATATTGCATTTACCTAGTTCCAGAAGTAAGATGTATTTAATGTATATTATATATATTTGTACCTATTTACTAAAATAATTGTTTCTATTAATCTAAACGTACCTACGTACGTACGTTGTTTACTTTACTCGTTTTATTGTATCGGTTCAGTAAGACTCGCTTATAGCATTATTTGTTTGCAAACCTTTGTGGTTTTTAAAGTGCTATATCTATGTAATATGTTGTAATAGTAAGTTTAAATGATAAATAAATTAAAAAAAAAAAAAAAAAAAAAAGGTATTAGCTGCTAAATTAATTCAATATTATTCAACACCACACATTCAAAATGGCGGACCTCTTGCTAAAGTTAAGATGGCATGTTGTACCTATAAGGTTAGATATTAACGGGAGTTGCTCCATGTTCCTCATTGCGTCTGTGCTCATTGCTATTACCCAACTTATAGGTTGCATATGCCATCAGTTACATGAGATTTCATAACCTGCCTGATGGTGGCACTTCAATTGATATCATGCTATCTACCAACACCGTAATAAAATAGTGTTTACGCATTAATAAATATTAATGGAAACACGCAATCTTATTCATGCACGTCTCTAGAGACAAAACTATAGAAAAGCAGAGTTAAGATTAAGATAGCAGTAGAGCATTTTTGTGAAAGAGTTCGTCCGGGGAAGTTCTGCCTCCATACGTATTTCTGCAGCAAAACAAAATACAAAATACAAAATACAAATGTTTTCTTTACAAATAATAGTGGCTATTGATAATTAACAATGGGTACCGCACTAGGACAAGCCTGTATCGCGGATACCCGGACTAAAATTGACAAGAAAGTTTATTTATGAAGAGAAAACAATATGCGAGGCAAACATTGCAAAAACTAAATTTAAACAGTACTATAAAGAAAGAAAAGAAAAAAGAAAGAAAGAAATAATTTTTTTTTTTTTTTTTTTTTTTTTTTTTTATTTTTTATTTTTTTTTTTTTTTTTTTTATAACAAAAAATGGGCGAGTGAAAGAAGATTAATTGCGTGTAAGGGTGAGTGTGAGAAGGTGTATAGGTGGGTGTGGGCAGGTGAGCGCGTGTGTGAGGCACTCCTGCTACCACCAGTCTCATAAGGGTCTGGGTATCACAGGAGTAGCCACCGTGTGTATGTATTTGGGTGTGTATGTTGTGTTGGAGTTTGTGAAAGTTTGGGTGTGTGGATAAGTGGATAAAACATGGTATAAATTATGTGATGGCCACCAATAATGACTCTGTCTCGTCATAGTCAAGTGCGATCAGCCATTTACTGATCCTTAATTTGGCACTGTATAAACAGTATAGCTGTGTTCTGGTTTGAAGAGTCCCGGTGAAATTACAGGCCAGGGTGGCGGGCGCAATGCATGACGTAGGTAACCTAATGAAGTAATGTATTTTTTTAGGCAGAGGTTACCGCTTAACGTCAGGTGGGCAATCTGGTTGTTCCGTCATTCAAATCAAATAAAAAATCAGAAAATAAAATAATTTTAGAGCGTGATCAGCTCTAGCGTCTAGTAATCAAAAATAAAAAAATGGCTATTGTGTGGCCTTTGTGCCGTGGTGTGTTCGGCCTAAGAATAGACTTCTCCTCCCGTGGATATCGTAAAAGCCGACTAAGGGATTACCCGGACTTGTTGATATAATTCGTTGGTATAAGTAAGATTTGCCCTGGCTGCTAGCTTATTATGGAATATCTTATTACTGGAAGAAAGCGTTAGCCGAGTCAGTCATGGGAAGCAAGGGCGGCGATGAGCTCACCATTGTCACGTTTATATTCCACGATGGTGCAACCCACTGTGAAAAGACGCCCATTGAGGCTCTGCCTATCCCTACGGCGATAAAGGCGTGTATCTATGTGTATGTATTGTATTAGCTCATCTAACACATATTTTTTTGTAAAATAGTAACTTTTTTAGCGGTACCATCTTACTAGGTACTTCTTTCCAAAGCATCTTTTTCACGTGCTTTGTTCGAAATCACACAGAGACCTCTTACTAGCCTTTCTCTTCCTCATCCCTTCTACCTTATCTTCAATGATAAATAGATAGATAAATAAATAAATAATAAATAAATAAATAATGCTGGACAAATTCAAACAACATTATCTAGCTTTATTATAAATATTTATTGCATATATAAAAGCAGTACATAGCTAATTAGCATTTTCTTCCAGCTAACTTTGTGTAATGCAGAGTGGGTGGTAGTACTATTGTACATCAATAGAGGTCGCATAGTTAAATTAAATACCTACTTTAGATAACTAGATATATAAATACCTAACATAATCAGCGTGGCAATGGAGCCAGTATCTCGCTTCCGTCTGGTAGTGATTTGGATCAGTTGAGCTACCTTTAGATCGCTTGCAGCAGTCTTCAGGTAGCACAACTGTTTCATATGTATTTTGTACATACCTTGTATTATTCTTTCTGTAAATAAATGTGGCGGGCGCAGTGCAATGCCACATAGGGGTGCGTCCTAGGTGGACGTGACCTATGAGGTAATGCACTGTTCATAGGCAGAGGTTACCGCTTAACATCAGGTGGGCCATCTGCTTGTTCCGTAAATCAAGTAGTATAAAAAAAAAAGTATTATACCTAACATAACATAATAGATAAAAATAAAGATAATTAAATAAATAACATTATCGCTCAATTTTGCTGGACATTTTGCAATAACAAAAAGTATTGGTACGGCTTGGATTTGAAGACTCCCATGGAAGCGGCTTCTCTGTACTGATGATCTTCGGTACCTACCAAGCTGTAATGTCGTACAATACTGGCCTATGATATTTTAATCTCCTACTTGCAAAAATCCTACTATTATTATAAATGCGAAAGTTTGTGTGTGTGTTTGTTACTTCTTCACGCTGAAACGGCTGGACGGATTTGCATGAAATTTGGAATGGAGATAACTGGACTCCCGGAATAACACATAGGCACATTTTTATCCCGATATTCCCACGGGATCGAGACTTACGCGGGTGAAACCGCGGGGCACTGCTAGTACATTATAAATGCAGCGTGCATTTTATTAGTGCAGTGCTGTGATGTATCCGGCGTAGAGAATATACCCCTATATCTCCTCCAGCGGATGTCGTAACAGCCGAAGGAATTACACTAGTTGAAGGGCAGCAGAATCCAATCCTACGCGATCAACAATCCGCCTGTCAAGCGTGGTGATAATGAAAAATCCCCCCATTGCATTCTATGGGGGAGGCCTCGTCCAGCAGTGGACGTCTAAAGACTGATGACGATGATGATGGTGGGCAGCAGCATCCACCTGAGTGCTAAGCCAAGTACACCAATACTGTGATCACCAATCCGCCTGCCAAGCGTGGTAATTATGGCAAATCACCCCATTGTATTTAATGGCGGAGGCATTGTCTAGAAGTGGATGCCTAAAGGCTGATGATGATTATATAGAAGGGTCACCCAGCACTAGATGTTCCACGTTGTTTAGTTATCACAAAAAGCCTCTAAATTCTTCAGCTAGAACAAAACCTGGGTGCGGAATCAGGATCCCATAGAAATACCTAGGTTCACTTTCATTTCGCTCACTTTTTTCCCAGTCACACCACTTTTACTCACGGCCAGGCAGGTTTTACTTTTGTATATGGTAACACTAATGCTGCCATGCCTTTTGCGAAGTTCCGGATACCGTTTGGCTTTTAAATCTCTACAAAGTCGTGCGAAAAACGGATGATGAAGTTCCTGCTTAGGAGTAAGATGATCTGATTATTGTGTAGACAGACAGACTTAATGTTTCCGTCCTTACAGATTAGTCGCTAATACCGGTTATGTAAATGACGTGCGCTTGAGTAGGTAGGAACGACCAAGCAAGCGAAAGTAAACAAAATATTTGTCTGAAAGCATTAGCCGATATCAATATGCGTATTAATAAACCTACTACTAATTAGTGAATAATGATGGAAGATAGTAGAAGTATTTTTTAATTCATTAAAAAAATACGGACAATTGCGAGTAGCTTCCGGCATCTTGTGGCTTCTGTGCCGTTGTTTGGGCATAACTTGATTTAACATACCTAATTATAGTGTGCTTTTAAACATCATCCCATTTTAGAGGGGAAAAGGCGTAATTCCTCATTTTTAGAAAACTTACTTTACATTCGAAAAAAAAACAGAATTGTAGGGTTACCTACTGGAAGTACCGTAGAAGTTTTTCATGTTAGGGATTGCCATGATTTTTTTTTTAAAGAAATTAATAGGCAAACTTGCTTACCTTATATAAAGTGGTCACCGTCGCTTATATACACCGGCAACACACCGGGGTTATTGTAGATGCGCTGCGTATCCTGAAGGAATTTATGAACATATTTCTTGAAGCGACACATGTCGTAAACAAGCGGGAAAACCTCAGATGGAAGCTCATTCCATAGTTTGTAGTTATGGGGAAGAAATGATCTCGAGAAACGAGTCGTACGAAAAACCCAGGGCTCTATGATTTGCAATATATTTCAAGTCAATACTTACACCAAGTCGTATCCGAGAAAAGGTCTTGACTGTGACAAAATAAGCACTTTAAAGCTTAATATTTCGCAAACAGATCCATTGATCGAAAAATGATTTTCATACACTCTCAATATTTTAGACCGACCTATCCAACGATACCCGACACAAAGGGATAGATGAGATAAAACAACTGTTACGAGGCCCTCAAAAAAATTTGTTTTTCCATTTTATTTTACCACTTTGTCGACGACTAATATTTATGCCCATGCCAAATTCCAGCTGTCTAGTACTAAGAGTCTCTGAGCTAAGCTGGACAGACAGACAAACAGACAGACAGACCTGGCGAAACTATAAGGGTCTCTTGTCTTATTGACTGCGAACCCTAAGAATGTATTACTCAGTATTAGTACGCAATACGGAAGCGATGGGTCGTAGACATACGGTTGATTGCAGGTAGTGTTGGTACTAATCTAGTGCCCACACGGATTTCATAAGCGTGGCGAGTGTGGTGTCTGTAGCTACAATCACTGTGTGTCATAACACCACTTAGTCCCTTATATCATAGGAATATGTCTTGTGGTTTAGATAGATAGTGTTAGCGTCTCTACAAAAGAACTTCCAATGTAATTGTATCAAGTGTTGTTTGTGTGCGTTACTTAGATTAGATAATTTATAGACGTGCTTTATTATATACAAGCAAGCAAGACGACCAGTGTGAGCTTGATATTTGTCGCGCAGAACTTACTCTCAAATGGTTGTGTGATTTTAATGTTAGCTATACGACTGCTGTATAGCGGTTTAGGTAGAGACGTCTATGTTGCATTCACCTTAAATTCATTAATATATATGTATATAAAATCGTTGACTGACTGACTGACTATCAAGGCACAGCCTAAATCAAAAACACAAAAGAAACCCGAAATTTTGAAGGTACGTTTCTTTTATGGTCTAGGGGTGCACTAAGAAAGGAATTCCAGAAATATAACGGGTGTTGCAGTTTGTATGGAAAAGTACACGCGGACGAAGTCGCGGGCAATCCACTAATTTTGATATAATATTATATTGTACTAGCAGTGCCCCGCGGTTTCACCCGCGTAAGTCTCGATCCCGTGGGAATATCGGGATAAAAATGTGCCTATGTGTTATTCCGGGAGTCCAGTTATCTCCATTCCAAATTTCATGCAAATCCGTCCAGCCGTTTCAGCGTGAAGAAGTAACAAACACACTACACACACACACACAAACTTTCGCCTTTATAATATTAGTGTGATAGTGTGATTGTCATCAGAACTTGACAGGTATGCGTATGCCTAATTTCAGCTCAATTATAGTATTCTTTTATCTGTGGTTGAGGATAACTGCTTTAAAATACATACATTGCAAGTTAAATAAAAGCTTGTAATAAAATGTGTGATGAATCAAATAGCGCTATCCACTTATATTACACAACCAAACATTCCGCATGGTTGACCATGTACAATTGATACTGGAGATATCCATCACACAATCTACATGCACAGTAGTCAAATCTAGCTTTACAACCTAACCGAATACGCGTGCATAAATAAATGAATATTAGTCCAGTCAAGACGTACATCCGTGCTTGCAAAAGTTCGGGTCACGCTGTTTTTTTTTATATGTTGTTAGGACCTTAACCAATATTAAAAAAACAGATTTGCCAAGTGCTGTGCGTTCGGCGGTGTGCCCAAAAAACCATGAAATTTTCTGTGTTTTTTCAGTTTTTGCTTAATATCTTAGTGAAGGCACGTGAAGGAAGGGTCTGACCGTGATAGTCACTGCGAATACTTTTAAAGTAAACAAAATTTGATACAATTTGACACTAACGCGAGCTCTATACAGCTCCCATAGAATGCCACGGCGAACGGTCTGGAGCTGCCTCCATCCACCGCTTTCCTGCGACCTCTATAACGCCTTAGGTCCATCGAAAGGGGGGCATTCCTCTTTTGTGTCGTCCGGTTTGTGGTCGCCACTCGAGAACCTTTCTTCCCTAGCTGTTATCAGTTCTACCTACGAGCTATTTGCCGCTTCAACTTGCAACAAGTTTTACTTCAACTTCAAAGTTTACCATAATAATATATTAAATATATAGGTACAAAGTGAATGTTGCGGTATTTTGCAGTTTGGTCCATTGATATAATGCCCGGTTCACATTATTCCAGTCCAGTAGTCCAGTGCTAGACTGGATCATATCGTCCACATTATACCAGTCATTCAAAAGCTTCAGGTTTTCAGTTAACTTCATTGTTAGGAATTACCTATAGAATTCCACAAAAAACAATGCGTTTTCACTGTTCAACGTGTAATCAAGCACTGGATTGGCCGTTCACGCTATTCCAGTGGCGCTGGAATGGGCGAGCTGGAATTAAAAATAGACCATCATTCCAGCCACTGGACTGGATTGAACACTGGAATGGGTACATTCCAGTGCAGGTTCACATTATTCCAGTGGCATTCCAGCGCTGGACTGGAATGCTGGACTGGAATAATGTCAACCGGGCATACAGAGGATAATGCTAAGCTATTAACGTCACTCTTTTGGTCACTTGAGTTGTAAAGCTACTACTGGTGACTGTACTCGATGTATGTTGCGTGTATGTATGTTTATGTAACACATTGATTTATGAAGTGATACTCCCCGGAAGTGTACGAGAGTAATGCTATATTACATAAGTGACGTTATTTCAATCCAGGTCAATATCAAAATAAATAAACAAGCGTCAATCAAGATGTATGAAACACATGATTGATTAAGTTGTGCCCATTCAAGAAACTGGATGTCTGAGCCAATGTGTTAGAAATATAAAATTATACATACCAATCAATTAAAAAAAATGTACCAATGCAACGCGTTATCGATGCGTTCTGGGTTTTTTAGAGTTCCGTAGCCAAATGGCAAAGAACGGAATCCTTATGGATTCGTCATGTCTGCCTGCCTGTCTGTCTGTCTGTCTGTCCGTCTGTATGTCACAGCCACTTTTTTCCGAAAATATAAGAACTATGCTGTTGAAACTTGGTAAGTAGATGTATTCTGTGAACCGCATTAAGATTTTCACGATTTTTTTTCTTTTTCCAGCCGTGTGAACATGGAATTAAAGAAAAATGAAGTATTCACTCGAGTGAACATTCATTCGAGTGACCTGTCTGATATCACCCTTACGATCCGTTTCCGAGATGATATTATGACCTTTAATTTTAATTTTTGTGACGTTTGTTTTCAGAGGGTGCAAAATGGCGCTAGCTTCGAGTGGGGGTGGCAGTTGGCACCTCCGGGGGAGGCCCCAGGCACCATGGGACATTACTACGTGAAACTACCACAGGTAGGTACAGCAACCACTGTAAGGGACGATGGTAGAATGCGGTCGCACGCGCTGTGCTTAAAACATTCCAAAAACAAGCTTAACATAAAAATCGTTGGTCAGATCAGTTGAGCCACTGCCCTACGCGAACTTAACTCCCAAGTCATACCTACATAGTCCTGGGATCAGTTTAGTTTTGGGAAATGTTTGTGTGTCTACAAACAGCACGTTTTTAATAGGTTTTAAACAGACCGGCCCCTTTATTGCGTAATTTCAAACCTACTGTCAGAGTACTCAAATCGAACACCAGTGTTCATGCCAGCCAGACTACCATCTCGAGGAATTGCCGAAGACTGAGAACAAACTGAGGTTTGGTTTTGGAACGAATGAAGTGAATGCCATTCACTGGACTTGAAACTGGCTCATAGTTGGACGTTGCCGCTGTCAAGTAGTTACACAATACGAAACTGACAGAAAAGTGTCCAGACTGGGCTATAAATGTCAAAGTGGAGTTCAATGGAACTGCGCAATAACCCCACAGGCAACAGGCATAGGTATATTGGTATATTAACCCCCGACGCAAAAAAAGGGGTGTTAATAAGTTTGACCGCTATGTGCGTCTGTCTGTGGCACCGTACTTAAACGGGTGAACCGATTAGAATTCATTTTGTTTTCATTTGATATCAGATTTTCTAGCGATGGTTCTTAAACATGTTTTATCTAAATCGGTTAGGCCGTTTCATTTCGTTGGGAGTTTTTAACCATCTCCATCATCTTCTTTTCATCACAGGACAAGCAGGCGTACGGCTCAGTACGCACCAGTATCCTTACCACATTAGTATACCTTCTATTCGCACAAAACGTTTCAGTTCTACCTTTATAACGCGAACTGCTAAGGAGTGGAATACACTAACGTCGTCTGTCTTTCCTGAAACTATAATCTGTGTCTCTTCAAGTCAAGAGTGAATATAGGTGCCTTATAGACCTTTGTGCTCCATCTTCGGCCACATCGTCACTTACCAACAGGTGAGATAGTGGTCAAGCAAAGGTCTACCA
Organism: Operophtera brumata; assembly: GCA_932527175.1. Classification (NCBI taxonomy): domain Eukaryota; kingdom Metazoa; phylum Arthropoda; class Insecta; order Lepidoptera; family Geometridae; genus Operophtera; species Operophtera brumata. Next base: position 47,715,059 of record OW052227.1, read on the forward strand.
AAGTTAAAAAAAAAAGAAGTTAAATTGCTACTTGTTCCATTTCAGTCAGAGCAGCGCGTGCTCTACGCGGCAGACGGCAGCGGCTACCACGGCGCAGTGGCGGTCAACACGAGCGACGCCCGCCACACGCACACTGCACACTTCGCTCTGGGGCAGAGGGCGATTGACCTAAACGCACAACTGGTGAGACGACTTCTCTTTAGAATAGAATAGAAATAGTTTATTTTGAACAGCAAATACACACAGCTTGGGAACACAATACAATAATAACACATACAGAACACGTTCCTTCATTGCTGTGAGTAGTGCCGTCAAAAAAAAAAAACATCGCAAAAAACTTCATGCGTTTTGTCTCTATATTGGTTCGGACACTTAGCGCACTCAGCGATAAAGTAGCTACCTAATACCTACAAGTAATTAATTTTGTAAAAATTAAAAAAAACCTCATCGTAATGAAACGGCTGAACCGATTTTGATCAAACATAGCTAAGAACACTCCCGACGAACTCACCTTTCAAACAAAAAAAAAACTAAATCGGTTCATCCGTTCGGGAGCTACGATTCAACAGACAGACACACACACACACAACACCCCATCGTTTTTGCGTAGGGGATTAAAAACATACTTACCCTATGTTACACGCTGATAAACTTCTATAAGTAAAAGTTTTTTTTAACGCTTGTTTACTCAAAAAACAAACAAAGTGACATGACTAGTTTTTACCCGCGGCTTCGCTCGCGTTGATTTGTAGTTAGGGAAAAAAATACGTATCCTATATTCATGACTATAAAATATGTGTTAAAAACTTCATGATGATCGTTTGAATAGTTTAGGCGTGAAAGCGTAACAAACAAACAAACAAACAAACTCACTTTCTCATTTATAATATTAAAAATAAGGTTAGGATAGTGTATGAGAATATCACATACACTATCATTTCATTAATTTGTCATGTCACTTGTTCTTTCTTGGTCACCCTGCGTTAGGCCAATGTCTAGGAGTGAGGTATGGTGGCCCTGGTGCAGCAGGCCCCTCCGTCTCCTCCCGTGGATGTCGTATAAGCCGACTAAGGGATTACCAGCCAACCAGAGGGTGGGCAGCAGCATCCACCTGAGTACTCGACACCAATACTGCGATCACCAATCCGCCTACTAAGCGTGGTGATTATGGAAAGTCCCCCCACTGCATTCTATGGGGGAGGCCTCGTCTAGCAGTAGAAGTCTAAAGGCTGATGATAATGATGACGATGATGATGTTGAAGGTGGCCCTTTCAATGATCCTGTGACCAATGGTTAAAAAAACAATGTACCTAGTGGAAGGAGAAACAGTAGAACCTTTTTTTTTTATATACTACTTGAATGACGGAACAAGCTGATGGCCCACCTGTATGTACAAAGCACCAACACCTGTAAGCGGTAACCTCTGCCTATGAACAGTGCATTACCTCATAGGTCACGTCCATCTAGGATGCGCCCTATGTGGCATTGCATTGCGCCCGCCACCCTGAGACATAAAGATGAAAAGTCTCATATGCCTGTAATTTCACCGGCACCCTTACCCTTCAAACCGGAACACAGCAATGCGAGCACTACTGTTTTGCGGCAGAAATAGGTATGATGGTAGTACTTCCCCGGACGAACTCTTTCACAAAAAAGTTCTACTACTACTAAACCTACTATATAACCTAACATCGGGGATCAACAAACTATTATTTATTTCAGGCACCACCACAGGGCGACCAAGCTGGACCACCAAACGTAGACCCTGTCGAAATCTTTCTTCTGCAACAGCAATACCCGTTAACTGCCATTGGACAACAACCATACCTGCTGCCCAGTTCCAGCAACATCCCACAGCCAAACTACTACTTTAACAACCTGACACCCTTGTACAACATACAGACACAACACCCCAAAAACGAAGAAACAAGTGAAGTCGTAGAGGCGAGAAGCTCGAAGCCTCTCGAAAGAGATGCTCATACCGAGCAGGTTTTCGCCACACCTGTAGTCCAAGTCTTCAAAGACCACAATTGTTCTGATGATAAAACTAACCAAGACGCCAAAGACCTGGCAAGCGATGTACAGAAGTCTAATGAACTTTTTGCGGAAATTCCTTCGTATAATGCACACAATATCAATGGGAATTTTGGAGCAAGAGAAACCAAACGACCTTTGACGTACAGGGGAGCTGTTAATTTTAGGGTGGAAACTCCTACGGTGAATGCTAGAAATGAAAGGTTTTTTTATACTACTCAAGTTACTCCAACTGAAGTTGCACCCACTGAAGAATATAACGAAACAAATGAAGGAATAAGAAAATTAGTTGCTTCTACACAGGATCTTATTACAAACGAAGATTTGCTAAGAATAAACCATGCTGTAGAACAACATTTTAAGGAGCAAAGTGAAGATTTAATCAAACCACGGCCTAGATTTAGCATCAGAAGTCAAGAAGGGCGTGATTTAGAGACCTTACATACGTCTCCTACCCAGATCACAGTAAGAGCTAAAATAAGTAATATTGTCAACTCTGATAATTTAGAAAATTCAGAAGAGAATCAGTATAAAGAACAGGTATTGCAGACAAATTCAAACGACTTTAGATTTGCATCTCCTATAATCGTAGGAGATACGCCTCACAAAGACTACAAGGACCAAATCGTAGGCAACATCATCTCAACAATGGTTCCGTACCTAGAAAATGGATACGAAATCGTCGGTGTAAAGAAAACTGAGGAAGAATCTGGGAACCACAATGATTATGATAATCAAGTCAAAGTTACTCCAAGACCGCTCAGTCAAACCTACTTGGCACCAATCACTGTAGCTTTAAGACTTCTCAATGATAACGATACTTTCAATTCTATTGATGATTATGAAACTTCTGATAGTGAAATAGTAACAGACACTGTGGAAAGACCTTATAAAGAGAGAACTCATGTTGAGGTTCAGGAATCGATACCTTCAGAAATAATACACATCAATGATGTTGAAGTCCACGAATATTTGGACGAAGGTAGAAGTAATAAGGATAGCTCTTTCGAAATGGCGAAAAATATTTATAGCAAATACATGGAGGCTCTAAGATCTATAAAACTGAACGATAGTATAAACAAAGTTTTGTATAACCATGCTAAGAATAACAATGAAAATACAGAAGAGAGGGACAAAGATGATTATAATGATTCAAAGGAGCCTTTAGAACAGAGTGAGAATTATCAAAGTGAAGTAGAAATCAGACCGGACAGTGAAAACAATCAAAGAAGCGAACTTGTTTACTATGACAATTACAACAACAATAACGACTACAATGGAAACGACAATCAGAAGATAATCCAGCCAATAATAATCGAAAAACAAGTACCGATAACAAAATACGTTGACAGATACATCGAAAAGCAAGTGCCATACCCTGAAACTGTCACAGTACAGGTTCCCATCGACAGGCCTGTACCTGTTGGCTATCCAGTCGAGAAGATTGTAGAAAAGCCTATAGCAGTGACAAAATACGTAGACAAACCATACCCTGTCGAAGTGCCCCGGCCTTACCCAGTACAAGTAAAAGTGCCTTATCCTGTAGAACAGAAGGTCTACGTCGATCGTCCAGTTCACGTGCCGTATCCAGTAGAAAAAATTGTTGAAAAGCAATTTATCCAGCAAGTACCAGTGCCTACTCCCGTCGCAGTACCTGTTGAAGTCCAAGTGCCTGTAGAACATAGAGTGATCTACCCATTCGCTGTGGATAGACCAGTTCCGGTCGCAATCGAAGTAGAAAAACAAGTTGAAACTGTCAAAGAAGTGCCAGTTCCTTATCCTGTTGAGAAACGGATACCGTATCCTGTTCATTATGAGACGAAAGTACCAGTCCCGTACACGGTTGAGAAAATGGTACCGTACCCTGTTGAAAAAATAGTCGAAAAGCCAATTACGGTTACCAAAGTTGTCGATAGACCTATTCATATTGACCGTCCGGTCCCAGTTCCCGTCCACGTTCATCATCCTTATCCAGTCGACAGAATTGTAGAGAAAAAGGTACCATATCCTGTACACGTAGACCGAATAGTGGAGAAAAAGGTACCGTACCCAGTTGAGAAAATCGTCGAAAAGATTGTCGAGAAACCAGTAGTTGTCACCAAATACATCAACAAACCTTACCCAGTCGAAAAGCGCGTACCATACCCAGTTGAAAAGATTGTGGAAAAACCTTACGCGGTACGAGTACCTATAGAAGTCAAAGTACCATACCCGGTTGAGACAATCGTCGAGAAACAGGTACATATACCTGTGTTTTTACGGTACCTCTATTCTCAGCAATATCAAGGAGACGAATCGAGAAACAACCTACAGTATCAACAGCCAGACCCAGACCAAAAGCAGTACTTAGCAGATCAGAAGGAAAAAGTAGCTCAAAACCCGAACCATATTTCACATTCTCAATATACTAAAATCCTCAAAGAATTGATGCAGAAAAACGCCCCGAAAATACAGAGTACTCGTTGGGGTAACCAGTACGCTTCATCTTACCAGTATATAAATCCGCCTGACGTTAGACAGGAGGTAAAGATTCAACCGACACATCCCTACAAATTCGAAAATCCTAGAGACGAGAAGGATCTACCACATCAGAACTATAATTACGAAAATAAAAGACACGAAGACAAAAATGAACCACAGCCAAACTACAATTACGAAAAACATAGACACGAAGACAAAAATGAACCACTACCGAACTATAATTACGAAAAACATAGACACGAAGACAAAAATGAACCACTGCCGAACTATAATTACGAAAAACAAAGACACGAAGACAAAAATGAACCACTGCCGAACTATAATTACGAAAAACATAGACACGAAGACAAAAATCAACCACATAAGAACTATAATTACGAAAATCATAGACACGTAGTTAAAAATGAACCACAGCAGAACTACAACTATGAAAATCGCGGTGAAGAACCCCATAACTACAACTTTAACAACCAACATCAGTACTACGGACCAGCTCCAATGCAACATGAAAGAGATCAATGGGAGAGTGCCCAAAACTCAGTCGAGTATAAGCATAGGAGAACTGATAGAGTGCCTAAAATGACAAAACTTAACATCGAATACGGCTTTAGGCCACCCTTAATTCCGAGCACAGAGATAGATTTGGACGGCCTGCCTGTTAATAAGAGCGAATGAAGTTACCGACTAACCTGATACCTACCTACTACCTACTTTTAGAAACCTTCGACTTTTCTTTTGGTTAGAGTTGGCCTGCCCCAAGAGTGGGAAGGTGATTGTAGGTGATGCTGAAGCGTGCTGCCTGTACCTCATCTACTAATTGACACTTCATCATAACGTTTAACATAAGGTGGTGCTTCTACGTACGTGCTGTCATCATAAGATCTTCGATGTACTGATAGTAATATCATAGTGAGGTTCCTCGTAAGATCGTTGATAAGGTGGTACTAGTGGTACTAGTAGTAGTATTATCATAAGATCGCTGGTAATACTACGTCTAGAAGAAGTATCATCATAAGGTTCGTTATAAGGTAGTTGATTAGGTGGTACTACTACGTAGGTACTAGAAAGATGTCGTCACAAGATATTCGATAAGGTGGTACTACTACGTACTAATAGTAGTACTGTCATTAGAAGTGGAGGCTAGCTACCCTCAACACAGGTATTCCTAGGGTGCGAGCTAGCGCACTTGCAAATTAATTCTTTACCAACATTGCTTTGTTCCAATTATTGTTCATTAGATGGTATTTTTTTTGTTAAGTATAATATTAAAGTTCTTTATAATGTGTACCTAACTATCTTATTTTGTAAAAATTGCGTTTCATATGTTTTTTGTCAAAGAAATAAACTTTTTATACTTTTACACTTTTATCATAAGATCGATGATAAGGTGGTTGGTTACTAGTGGGAATGTGCGCCTGGTTCAAAATTATCCTTGTGATTTCATTGAATAAAATACTTTTTACTTTTTGAATACTATGTAATAGTAAGGTACTAGTAGTATCGAGAAGATATTACTACCAGAACATAAAGTCATTTCATACTTACATTGCCCTTCCTTTCATAACGCGTATCTGTCGAAAAGATATTTTCACTCTTTAGCTTTATTTGTTTTTTCATGTTCCCGAAGGATGGATTCCATAAAACGATAGTGTTGTGCTTCATTTATCGAGTCCGATGTCAGAGAATGTATATGTTTGATGTGTAAAAAGCTAGTTCTAAGTTAAATTATAAGCACGTTACAGTATTTCTTGTATTATAACCATATAGTCTTCTATAACTATTTTTATTTCTTCGTGTAATTTAAAATTAAGAGCGCCATCTAGTTAAGTGTTTTTGTTATTTATTAAAATATATGCAAGGTTTACTAAATATAAAAATATTTTCATACAATAATGTTTACTTCATTTTACCTGTTTTCTTATTTGCACTGACCTCAAATATAGTAAAAAAAACGTTTATTTTTAAAAAACCTATTAATTTTTGGAGCACTTTGTAACAAGATTTTTATAAGATGAGGATTACATCGTAAACTGTTTAAGGGTGGTTGCTTTCGCTTGTGGCGCGAAATTCAAATATGTTCGTGTTTTTTTCTGTAACTTATTCTATAACTAGGTATAACTTAATATTCTATACTATAAAAAAGCGTGGAAAGTCGATAACAAAATTCATCATCATCAGCCCACACCACACTAGTCCACTGCTGGACATAGGCCTCTTCCAATACGCGCCACTGAGCCCGGTGTTCGGCTCTTTACATCCACTTTCTGCCCGCCGCCTTTCGTATGTCATCACTCCACCTAGCTAGAGGGCGCCCCACGCTACGTTTGCCAAGACGCGGTCTCCTCGCAAGAACTCGGTTACCCCAACGGTTCTCGATCCTTCGGCCTATGACTAACCCATTGCCACTTCAGCTAGCTAATCCGGTGGGCTATGTCAATGACTTTAGCTCTCTGTCGGATAATCTCATTGCGGATTTTATCTTTCAGAGAAACTCTGAGCGTAGTCCGTTCCATAGCTCGCCGTGCAACCTTGAACTGGTGGTAGCCCTACCTTGAGTGTCCACGACTCCATATGTATATAGGTAGACATACTGGTACGTGGTTTGTGCTATATTATACTTCTGGTAATTCGATAATCTTCTGTCCATTTAAGAGAATGGGCAGCGAAAAAATACTTTTCGTGAATTGTATAATTAACTAGTGGAATGCCAGCGACTTCGTCCGCGTGAAGTTTTTCCATACAAACCTCAACACCCGCTGCACCCGTTGAATTGAAGGGAATGTATTTCTTAGTGCACCCCTAATACTAATAACTAACTAACTTAACTAGTTTAATTTTAATTTGATGTACCTATTTAATTCTGACATTCTTTTGTATATTTGACGACATATGACATATTGTTGTATATTTGACGATATTTTTGACGACCTCTGTGGCGCGGCGGGCGAAGCTTGGCCTGCGACGCAGGAGGTTGCGGGTTCGATTCCCGCCTCGGAACAAATATTTGTGCGATCGCAGATATTTGTTCAGGGTGTTCTGGGTATTTTCTATGTATAATAAAAAAATATCTATCTATGTAATATATTGTATTAAGTATATCAGTTATCTGTACCCATAACACAAGCTCTGCTTAGCTTGGGGCTAGATAATGTTGTGTGAACTGTCCAGTATTATTTATTTATTTATTTGAAATTTGCATGCTATATAAGGTAGAACATAATTGGAACTTACCTACTTATTTTTAAGACCTTTCATATGACATTATATTCAAGCAAATAAATTTATCTTTATCCTACATAACAATAGGAACGTACGCTCCAAATTTTAGATCTATGGGACTTACGGTTTAGGTTGTGCGTTGATACACAGTCAGTCAGTCAGTAGGACACGCATCAATTTTATAAATATTGATTTTGTTAAACGGTTAGAGTCGCTTCCACCTAACTCCTCTGACGACCTCTGTGGCGCGGCGGGCGAAGCTTCGCCTGCGACGCAGGAGGTTGCGGGTTCGATTCCAACTTCGGAACAAATATTTGTACGATCTCCAGATATTTATTTGTTCATGGTGTTCTGGGTGTTTTCTATGTATAATTGTACTAAGTATATCAGTTATCTACATAGTACCCTAGTAGTGCTCTGCTTAGCTTGGGGCTAGATAATGTTGTGTAAAGTGTCCAGGATTATTTATTATTTATTTATTTACCTACAATCGATACTGTAAAATTAATAATGGAGTTAAGAAATAATTTGAGGTACAAAAATAAACTAAGAAAAACACAGATTGGAATTAAAAATAAAATTTATTTTCACTTGAATACCTCACAAACGCCGTGTCACGGCCGAACCGCCGACCTCTACGCCGTGTCACGGCCGAACCGCCGGCCTCTACGCCGTGTCACGGCCGAACCGCCGGCCTCTACGCTATCCAATAAAACAAAGCTCGTCTATATATAAAGTCAACTACATTAAACTGTATGTAGAACGGGAGCAGTGTCGTATCGTCGATGCTTACTGTAATTATATCGACTAGATATATCGATAACGGTTACGCGCAGCACTATCACATTAAATCTGGCAGAATGCAGTGGTCGTCGCTTGCCATTAAAAAGCTACGGGTCAACATTAAAACTTCAGTAAAAGTACAAGTATTCGAATAAATTCGAGGAATCGAATATAATTATCATGAAAAAGTTCATTACAGACAGAAAATCTCATAAATCAAGACACATTTTGTACATAAACGTATACAAAGATCTACATTACATTTAAAAGTTTTTTTTTTTAATGCTGAGCAACGACAACACGACTGATGGGACCGAAACGTCAGATTTGTGATTTCATGTAAAAGATAATATAACACTACACTTAATTACAATACAATAATAATTATTATTATAGAAAAGAGCCGCGATCGCCTCACAGCACACACACACGCACGTACCTATTATTATTTTAATATAGTTATTTAACATTATCACCTAGCAAGTATGCGAAGTCACACACAGAGAGAAAGAATAATATATATAAACAAATCAAGCTTCACACCGAAAACACTCAAAACAGGCTGAAGATAGAAATAGAAAGACAAATATTTTTAAAAGGACCTACGTTTTGAGACGAGCGAACAATAATGAACTTTATTGCTTACTTATAAACTTCATAATACTTTGATCACAATTACACACCTAATTTTTTTTTTTTTCAGTGAATGTTATTCTACTACGCGTCTTAGTTGTGTGGTTTTGACCCGTAAATGTTGTGAGAACATTTAGACACTTTCTAATTCAGCCTTACAATTAGAAAGAGACAGCCGTATTGGGCGATCGCGTATACCACACCACTCTATCTCGCCACCAGTTTGTATGATTTGTATGAAAACCGGTGGTCAACATAAAATGGTCGCGTAACTTATTAATATTAATGACATACAATATATGAACAGTAAGACTGACTCAAGACAGCCATATTTTTGTATATTTATATTTCGTCATGCGAAATAGAAAAAAAAACGAAAATAATATTATTTAACTCTAACTTGTATTTCCTTGAGCGCTAACTCACTTTGTACATTATTACACGATTAACATATATAATGTTTTTTTTATTTATAATGTAAGCAATAGCACAATAAAAACGTGTGTCCGTTTGTGTGCACCGCGCTAAAAAAATATGTCTTTTAAAAACCGATTTTAAAATGTTAAAAAAACTAAATTTATTTAATTATAAAACAGATAAGAAAATTTTCGCGGTCCATACAAACGGGCATGCCTTAACTATACAAGAAAAAAATAAAAAAACCATCACACACGACCGTAAAACTATTATTACTATACAATGCGCATTATTGAGAGCATTTCACAATGAAATTGAACTACTTAAATATGGACCAATATTCAAAGTTCGTATAAACTTAATGAAGTAAAGTCTTAAGAACTTTCAATAGTTACCGATTTTACTCCAAAGTTTAGACGAGCTTCGTAAAATTAGCCGAAAATTACACAAATGTTCGAAAGTTTTATTCCGAATTTCGGAATTGAATCCGATCTCTTTCCGGTAATAATAGATCATGACCACATCACTTGGCACATTTCTCATGCATTATTTTATCCACCGCTATTATTATATGAAATAGTCTCATTTAGTATTGAAGCTCTTTGATTTTCAGTTTTGGAAATTACACAACCTAGTTTTTTTAATATGAACCGTAAACAGGTATGAATGAACGATCAGCTTATGGAATCTTGGCTTTCTATTGAGCTCTAGAGTCACCTGTTATTACTCTAACAAGTTTATATCATCATCAACAACAGGTATGATCATTTCGGATTTAATAAATAAATTGTATGAATTGTCTGATACAAAATCGATTTTCGTTTTATCAATAGTCTAGACTACCACAGTCTTGAGTCACAAAGGAGTTGCCAATGTTTGCTGATTAGTGCTTTTAAGTGGGTTCGAATATTAGAAGCTAACATAACATAACACCCAACAGTCACATACATAGTCCTGATCCCACACTAGGACTCCCTGTGTCGTGGGTATCAGAAACTACGAGTACCATGGTATCATAACACCCAGACCCTGAGCAAATATTTGCAGATCATACAAACATTTGTTCAGCAGCAGAAATCGAACCCGCAACCTTTCGCGTCTCAGTTGGCTACTCGCCCGACGAGCGACAGAGGTCATCAGAGGTCGTTTCATACATTATATTCAATCATGTCAAAACCTCGTAATCCACTTTTTAATTTTATACAGATTTGGACTTTATTTTGTAGAGGATATGTGTGTTTTTTTTATCGAATCCTTCAACTTTGTATCTGATATTTTAAAGCGGTTTTGAACTCTCTTGTTAATGAAACACGGTGTAGTTTAGAATTAGCGAACAAAAACGATCTAAAAGTGGATTTACGACGTTTTGATTCTAACTTCATACACCACTTATCGGTTCTTGGTGGGAAAGGCTCTAAAGGATTTTTATACATCTTTGTTTCAAAGTTTTGTATGACAGACTTCCATTAACAATTATGAGATACTAATTTTAGAAAGAAGTTGTAAACTCGACTTTATACGGTCTAGTATAAAGTCGAGTTTACAACTTCAGTCTAGATCTACTATAACAATAGTAACATCAAAACAAGGTATTTGTTATTAACAAAGATACAAAAACAGCTACAAAATATGCAACTTTTTTTTTTCGAAACTTTAAATTTTGATAAAACATGTTTAGATGCCAAATTATCCATTAAATTTTCATACAAAATGTCTATATCCTGAAGTTTTCATTAAAATTCCATACAAATTGTCTAGATCTTTCATACAATTTTCATAAAAAACGCATCAAAAGTCGAACAGTTCAGGCGGCGGTATAGGATCCATTGGTAGACAATCGCAAGGGGGTGAGAAGGGGGGTGAAACCGCCCTAGGCTGCCGCCGTAGAGTGTGAACACTGTACGAGTACGACTGATGTTGCACTCGCGGTCTGAGCGTCTTGCATCTCGTTTCAACCTCCACACTCTCCGCCTTGAGGGACAGAGAGGAGCGGGGCTGCTTGCTCGGCGAGGCTTGCGGTCTGAGATAGTCACTTTTGGCTAGAGTTATTTCATCGGCGGTGAGGTACGTAGAGCGCTTCGGTGAGACATTAGGACGCAGATAGTCGCTCCTAGCGAGGACCTGCTCATCGGGAGAGAGATACGTGTTCTTGGACTTTAAGTGTGGTATCCTATAGTCGCTGCGCGCGATGTAATCCGCAGCTAAGAAGTGTGCTAGTGTACCTGAGGGGGTCCTCTGACCGCCGTTCGCGAGCTTCACCATGTCCTCAGTGGAGAGGCGCAGGCTGTCGGTGCGCGGCGGCGGGGGCGGCGGCACGGGGGGCGGGGGGGTGTCGCGGTCGGAGGAGGAGGGGTCCGGGGGGGAGGGGCGCCGGCGTCGGCGGCGACGCAGGCCGCTGCCTGGCAGTCACAGCTTGAGCTCGTTCGCGATCTTAGACGCAATGTTCTTGAAGCCGATGCTTGTGCCTGCGGAACAATCAGCATACATTGAGAAAAGGTTAAAAATCAACACAAGTTGAGATAATGTTCATAATCAGCAGAAATTGAGGATAAGGTTAAAAATCAGCACAAGTTTGGGATAAGGTTAAAAATCAGCACAAGTTGAGGATAAGGTTATCAGCAGGAGTTAAGATATTAATAATAAAATAAATAATAAATAATGCTGGACAGTTCACACAACATTCTATGTAACATAGAATACACCCAGAACACCCTGAACAAATATCTGCAGATCGCACAAATATTTGTTCCGAGGCGGGAATTGAACCCTCAACCTCCAAGATAATGTTCTGTTAACTGTCCAGCATTATTTATTATTTATTTTATGACTATTACTTTTTTCAGTTCGTGCGATACCTGTAACTTTTTAAGAAAATAAATATTTTTTACTTTTTCTTTATTTTTAGTAGTTACCGGATATCCGTTTGAACCGCACGCCGTTGAGCGAGAGTCGCGGCAGCTTGCACACCTCTATCTCCCACTGCACCAGTGAGTCTGCGTTGGGGTCGCCGTGGACACATAGCAGCAGGAACCTCTCGCGCTGCTCGTAGTCACAGTTATTACTTACCGGATATCCGCTTGAACCGCACGCCGTTGAGCGAGAGTCGCGGCAGCTTGCACACTTCTATCTCCCACTGCACCAGTGAGTCTGCGTTGGGGTCGCCGTGGACACATAGCAGCAGGAACCTCTCGCGCTGCTCGTAGTCACAGTTATTACTCACCTGATATCCGCTTGAACCGTACGCCGTTGAGCGAGAGTCGCGGCAGCTTGCACACTTCTATCTCCCACTGCACCAGTGAGTCTGCGTTGGGGTCGCCGTGGACACATAGCAGCAGGAACCTCTCGCGCTGCTCGTAGTCACAGTTATTACTTACCGGATATCCGCTTGAACCGCACGCCGTTGAGCGAGAATCGCGGCAGCTTGCACACCTCTATCTGCCACTGCACCAGTGAGTCTGCGTCGGGGTCGCCGTGGACACATAGCAGCAGGAACCTCTCGCGCTGCTCGTAGTCACAGTTATTACTCACCTGATATCCGCTTGAACCGTACGCCGTTGAGCGAGAGTCGCGGCAGCTTGCACACCTCTATCTCCCACTGCACCAGTGAGTCTGCGTTGGGGTCGCCGTGGACACATAGCAGCAGGAACCTCTCGCGCTGCTCGTAGTCACAGTTATTACTCACCGGATATCCGCTTGAACCGCACGCCGTTGAGCGAGAGTCGCGGCAGCTTGCACACCTCTATCTCCCACTGCACCAGTGAGTCTGCGTTGGGGTCGCCGTGGACACATAGCAGCAGGAACCTCTTGCGCTGCTCGTAGTCACAGTTATTACTTACCGGATATCCGCTTGAACCGCACGCCGTTGAGCGAGAGTCGCGGCAGCTTGCACACCTCTATCTCCCACTGCACCAGTGAGTCTGCGTTGGGGTCGCCGTGGACACATAGCAGCAGGAACCTCTCGCGCTGCTCGTAGTCACAGTTATTACTTACCGGATATCCGCTTGAACCGCACGCCGTTGAGCGAGAGTCGAGGCAGCTTGCACACCTCTATCTCCCACTGGACCAGTGAGTCTGCGTTGGGGTCGCCGTGGACACACAGCAGGAGGAACCTCTCGCGCTGCTCGTAGTCACAGTTATTCGCGTCTAGTACCTGCAGATAACGCAAACAGGACATGACATCTGAGGCTATACTCATCAAAGGAGCAACAAGCATTTTACATCAAATATTCGATGTATGGAACATACACACGCTTGCTCACACTTATTATCACACTTTCTAGGGCGCGTCCGAGGTGGACGCATTGGCATTGATGTGGCATTGCACTGCGCCCGCAACCCTGAGACGCGGCCATCGCGCCCGGTCGACTGTTAGATGTGAGCGGGATACAGCTATACAGCGGGTCAGAGCTATACTATACGTTCGGCTACTGTCGGATATCAGGCTGCGCTTTTCTGCGCAAACGAAAACAGACGATCGGACTTATATTTTGGGTAAAACTGTATGACTGTAGAAATGGAATTGCTTCGAAACGAATGGCATTTTGCTAGCCCAGTAGTAGGTACTATGTACGTGAGTGTCGGGTGTCGCGGCCGTGTCACGTACCTTACGTATCTCGGCCATGATCTCGTTGGGGTCCCTGGAGGAGGTGGTCTTCATGCTCCACGTAAAGCGCAGCACGCGCGGCTTCACCTGCTCGTCCTGGCCTGGCCTGCATTACACGTAAGTTTTTATGATATAAATAACAAATAATCGAATTTAATTAATTACATCATTTTAAAGCCGTTTAAAATTGTAAAATTTATATATCAAAGATTCTTTTCATATACCTATTTATACAAAAAATAGACCCAGAAATTTACTCTATTATCGTTTATAAATAAAGCGTTGTAGTGGAAACTCACCAAAATCTATAATATTTGTAGGTTTAATATTTTTTTTTTAAATTGAACTTTTCTCTGATGATGCTACGATATTGTTTAATTCTTTGTATATCTGACATGCGCATTCGCAGGGCGCTTCAATTAGTTGAAGTAAGCAACATACCTTTGATACACACAACATCAAAACGTTGATACATATGTAGCCACAATATTTAAACGAAGGCTGTATCTTTTTTGATAATTCAAGTATATATAAATGGTCGAACATAATTACCCAAGCATGGCTTGTGGATTAGCGCCTACTGCATGCTTCGGGGTGGTACCGTCCAAAGGCCTAAAAACAGAAAAACATAAAACTAACGCTAGGGTTGGGAGTGTGACAGTTAAGATAAGGCCAAACCAACGCGTTCAGCCCGCGTCCTCAGTGGCGTGCACAGTGGCGATCAATGGTATGACAACGGATCGCCACCGTGCATGCCAACGCGGACGCGGGCTGAACGCGTTGGTTTGGCCTTAGCTTTATACAACGTGATTTTACGTAACAAGCTGACATCCTAAAATTTAGTCGTTATGTTGTTATAAATAAAATGTTAGAAATAAATCTAAAATTAAATAATATTCAGAGACAAAAAATACAAGTGGTCAGAGGATAGATCCGTCAAATCTAGGATGAAAACCATAACATTATGGAGTCATACGAGACGTGACGTCATCTCGTGGACGAGATTACGGGTATATGGATGCAGTTTTTGAATGTCATCGAGTGATAAAATATCAACCAAATGCGGCAGTTCACCGATTTCCAGGATATCATCTGATATCATTGGAAATACACTTGAATAAAATAAAATAAATAAAAATAAATAAATAATGCTGGACAGTTCACACAACATTATCTAGCCCCAAGCTAAGCAGAGCTTGTGTTATGGGTACTAGATAACTGATATACTTGAATTGGTGGCTACGGGGTCTTGGAATAACATAAAACATCAATAAGTTACAAAAATAAGAACTTAGGAAATCGGTGTGTAACGGCCATTTTACTGACATTTTAAATTCAAAAATCGAACCCCTGGACTACATTTGAAGTACCTACATAAGTTCTGCCAAAGGATTTTGGCCTTGAAGTTATAGGTACGTAAAAAAAACATTTACCTATGCCTATCGTAACGGCCAACTTCACCCCGGCCAGGATCCATTGACAGAGCTGTATGGAGTTTGAATTATTTCAGCTTGTTACACAAATCGTTTACATAATCGTGGTGCAAATAGAAAATCATCTCAAAAAAAGCACACACAAGCCAAGCCAATCACATAAGACAAGCTGAAAATGAGTATGGAAAAAATAACACTAAAACACTAACTACTAATAATACTTACCTTATTTACCTAGATGCTCGATAACAGCTGACGGACAACTCAACAACATTCCTCTTGAAGTTATTGGACTCATATTTAAAAGTATTAAGGTTATTATTAAGTTTAAAAAATCTCGTCTTAGTTTGTGCAGGGTTATTGAAAAATATGAAGGTTAATTTGACCACACAAATTAGTAATGAAAAATTTAAGTTAAAATTTAAATAAATCAAAACGGGTAAAGGTTAAATTTTGTTATTGACAAAGCAATCCATCCAATTTAATACAAATAATTAAAAATAAAATATAATGTCTAATAAGAATTTTAAATCTGATTAAATTTATATTAAGAAAAAAGGTTGAGAGTAAGATACTAAAATAGATAAAAGGTTATTTAATTGTTTTTGTAAATAAATAAGTAATAATAATAAACATAGAAAGATATATGTAATATTATTTGAGTAAGCATGTATAAATCGGTTGGACCACGCATTCGAAACACAAAACAAATTAATTTTAAATCAAAACAGGTTCAAACGATGCATAGTACTTCGGTGAGACGAAAATATGTGAAATATTTACTACAAATGCATTTAAAAGAAAAGAACAAATTTATATTAGGTATCTTATTTATTAAATGAACTAACAGCTACAAACGTTATCCATCATGTAACAGACTAAATTCGAAATTCAAATATCTAAAATGGTCGTTAGCTTCTCATTTCTCATTTTCGACTCACCATAAAACCAAACACCGCAGTCCCCAAAACTATCAAAAACTTAAAAGAAACTGTATAAGTCCATATGTCACGCCTACCTGCGCTGTATGTCCAGAGAGGAAAAAATTCGTGGTTTCTGGCGACCGGTGGAGTCACCCAACACCGACAGGCTGATTTTACAATACAAAATTACAATTGGAGCAACTAACACTTTCTTATGTGACGAGGAAGTGGAAGAGTGGAAAAAGGATACTCTTTGTAATTAGATAATTGAAGATATGTTTGATCAAGATCAATCATCTTAGCCTGGTATTCGTGCTACGGATGCCTCACAGAGACATGATAATTTACACCATCAACCAACAGGTGCCACATTCTACTATTTTTAAAAGAAAAACCATTCTTATACTATGCAATTACAATTAAATTATAAGCGTCATAAAAATGGTATTCTGCTAAATGTAATTGTATGTAGATTTTAGGATTGTTTAAAAATAGTCATAATTGTAATGCAATTGAAAAACCATTGAAGTTATTAGAATACCAAAAGTGTAAAAAGTGACAAGAATGAGACAATTCAATAACAATTTAAATACAATTTAAATTTAGTAGAATTGGGCCCCAGGTTATAAATTTATCAAGAAGGATATGTTTTTTGCCAATATTTCCAATTAAGAAGTATTCTTTTTCAATCCTTTGTAAAGTACATTCTAGGTACTACAAGCTTCCGAAAGTATTCACTAAACATCCTGACAGAGAAAAATATCTAGATTACTTATTGTTGCAACGTGACTGAAAAGTTACAGTTCTCACAGTAATGCTATGGTTGGGAATTTCGGAAAATTTGCAAAAAAATTGGGCCCAAAAGGACCACAAGAACTAAGAACCACGCATTCTGGCATAACGTGGTCTCATTCCCTAGTGGAGTTTCGGGAGGGAAAATAAAACACAGAATAGTTATTGAAAACTCGATTATTTGAAAAAGCGCAAAACATTCACTTTGAATTTAATACAAGTCATTAAATTTTTAACAATTTCCAAAGTTTTTAACATTTTCGATTGAATTGTTTTTACTAAAATGCTAATGTTAAAAAGTTCTCTTAATACATGATAAAAAAACAATGACAAACCAAAATTTACTTTTATACCAATATTACAAAACATTAAACAAAGAAGGACATCAAATAAAATTATTCTTTTGTATAAAACTTGCAAAACGGATAAAGCGAGAAAAAATATGCTAAGGGGGAAAACACATGATACATGTTCAATAATAATTACTTTATTATTTGTATATCTAACTAAACTTAACTAAATTAGAATGTATTGCATTTTTCTTATGTCGCATAGTTATATAATTATAGATTACTTAAAGTAAATAAAAAAATGCTTGTAGGAAAAAAAACAATATAATGCACTGTCTATGTGCGAAAATTTTACACCTCACTACTATTGCCTATGTTAAATTGATATATTAATCTATGTCAAAATATATGTCTATATGATATACAAAACGTTACTGCATACAATATAATACGAGACAGGTGCACAAAGTAATTGCTTTTAAACAATATTTTAACCTTCATATAATTTTAGGGTACAAAAATAGAAAAAAAAACGTTACTTGTTTTGTTAAATTTCAGTTATTATTTTTATTATTTATATAATTCTATATTTTATTCAGTAACGTTTTAAAATATTGATGTCAAAAATATTTAATTTATCTAATCACAATGTCAAAAGAAATATATCATACCATTAACAGCACCTACGTTTCGAAAAAATATTTGTTCGATGACCTACGAAATGTTTGTTAGACATTTTTAGATGATAAATAAACAATACTGGAGATTAGGACGCAATTAACCGAATTTATACATAAAGTTAAAAATAGAGTGAAACAATAAGGTAACCTTTCGATTACTTTATATTCTTAACGATAATATACCCGAAAGTAATACATGTAAAAAAATTTTTTTTTTTATATCAAACAATATAATGGCATAAATAATAATATGTCCTATCAGACTACCTTTGTCGCAATTTTTTAATAAAATTTGATAAGGTAGATTTAAGACTTTCTATTAATGTAATATTAAATGTAACTGACGAATAAAACTGAGAGATAACTGATATAAGATTAAATATATAAATTTGATATTACATGATATATAATGATAATAAAATGACAGGATAATTAAAAAGGAGTGTGCAAATAGAACATTAAAATGGACCGACCATTAAAAACTACATATTAGAGCGACCAAATATAAAATCAAACAACTACGGTGTTCAGGACAGAATTCGGGACGTTATCCATTTTCTAAATGTTCCAGTTCTAACAGCCCAAAAATATTTCAAATTGAAACAATTTAAATGACATTTACATTATACTATAGAACAGACGTATCATATAAAAAGTGATAACATAATGTTACGTTTATACGTTAGTATACTACAGGATGTCCCAGAGTAGAAACCTTCCAAGACCATGCAAAAGCCAATGTATATTCTATGAACTTTAATAGTTCATTAAATGGTTCAATATATGCCACTAATATATATTCAATATAGCTAAGTCAGTCGTGGAAAGCAATGGCGGCGATGAGCTCACCACTCGTCACTTCTATATTCCACGATGGTGCAAACCACTGTGAAAAGAGGCCCATTGAGGCTCTGCCTACCCCTTCGGGGAAAGAGGCGTGTGTCTACGAGTATGTTGTTGTTGTATGCCACAAATTTCCTCGATTTGTCATCTACCCACTGAGACACCCTGTAATTACTGAATATAATATGGACTATTCGCGATATAGAAAAGTTAGAAAGTACACTTATGGCGATACGCAGAGACGTCATTAAAGTTAATGGTCAATCCTCAATTAAGATTGAAATTATTTAATATGAGAAGGTGGACAGATTTGTAGAGCCATCAAGTTGTATGAGACTCTGTGCGCAGCCGGTACATACGTTCTTCACACACTCACACTACGTCAAACGTACAATATATGTACAAATAACCTAAAACACTGAGTAAATATGAAAAATATATTGAAAATATATTTTCTATTGAATGTACATAAAATTATCTACCATAATATTGATATTATTGCAGTATTGATACCGCACTGTCGTTGATTTCGTATAGAGCCATTTATTTAAGGTTTCTTTACAACTCCATTACTTCTTTAATTATTTCAAAAATATTAATTTGTAATGGAAGTCGTGTAAATTATAAATTATTAAATACGTTTTCACGGAAATAAAACAAAGTTTAAAAAAAAAACAAAGTGTAAAACCAAATTTCTATAGTGAAAGCCTTGTTTCATTGTAATTGTTTTCTACAAATTATATGTAAAAAAAAAAAAAAAACCCGAGACCAAGACTTATTAGAAAAAGCTGCCTAAATGAATTTCGTCTACGGTAACAACTATTGAGTATTTGTACCAAAACTAAGCGGATGACCCTACGTTCTAAAAACATTAAAATGACACTATTAATATAATCTCACTTATACTCATTAATATGGACCTTACAAGTACAATACGTGTACGTTCATACAATTACCTAAGTCGCACAACCAGTTTCAAACCTAATCGAGTGGGAATAAAATCTAAAACTGATCAGACTGGCCGACTGACAAAATATCATAGGATAATAGTGCAGTTTTAATAATGGTCCACGAATAAGAATAATGAGACAAGGATGAGAACCATTGTATGTCGTCACGGGCAAATAATACATTAGCTAGCAATAAGCTAGGCATTTTATCAAATTGCGGCCTCATGTGTGTGGGGGGAAGTAAATTAAAGCACGATCCGCACGTAGAAAATGTTGTATCAGTCCTCATACATGATATAATAAACATTTAGGGCCTTTCTCACCAAGTTCTTACATGCAGCTGTTAAAACTTAAGCATTTTGACATATGTTTTCATATTTGTTTTCTTTAACTGATGTATAACTGGAGGGCGATTCTTGGATTGCGGACATTGATGTCGAATAGAGATAATATGTCGAAACAAGATAGCGAATGTCGAATAAAATCACGACGTTCGCCATCTTGTTTCGAAATACCTCTATTCGACATCAAAGTCTACAATCCGAAAATCGCCCTCCTGGCGGCCAATTCTACTAAACCAATTGTAATATCAATCTATGTACCTAATGTATTATATTAAGTATATCAATTATCACCCATAACACAGGCTCTGCTTAGCTTGGGGCTAGATAACGTTGTGTGAACTGTCAAGCATTATTTGGTTATTTACATTATTAATGAATTGACTTGTACTTGTCACTTTTGACACTGTTGGTATTCAACAAACTTCAATGGTTTTTCAATTGTATTATAATTGTGACCATTTAGAAACAATCGTGAAATCTTTCATCGTTTAAATTCGTAAAGTCATAAATTTAGCAGACTACCATGTTTAATGACAATTGTAATTGAACTGTATGAACTGTAACAATGGTTTTTCTTTAAAAAATAGTAGAACTGGGCCGCTGATGTATTGTAATATGCCATCCGCAATGTATCAGCACTTGGCGAGAAAGCTAGAAAAAAATCTAGACTCTGGCCACATACGTATAGAGTATAGAATAGCGTTTGTGCTTTTGTGAACTTATTAACATATGCGGAACCCTGGAATGTTGGAAATTCGTTCGAAGTTAGAACATGTACAATTATAACTATATGAAATGCGATCCACGACGGGACTAGCACCGCTACATGCCATTTCATTAAAAATATGCAATACCGAGTATTTTTAATTTAAGATTCAAAAAATCTATTATCTTAAAGGAGGCCGGATAAATTAAGAATTTAACACCACTAGAGATGTGAGACTCTTCATTTGAAAGGCTTATACTGATATTTTTTTAAATAAAATAGCGAGAAACTCTGCCCTGGAACTGGTTTTTGTAGTCTTGTGGCATGAAAATCCCTTTCGAATGAAGTATCTAACATCTCTGGCAGTTGTTACCAGTCCAGCATCCTCTAAATTTCAATAAAACAACATGTAGACGGAAAACTCGTCGTTTGAATTTAATCAACGCGTTACACCAATCAACTTAAACTAAAATGAAACTTAATTTTAGAAAAAAATATAAACTCTTACGTTATAGCGAAATTTTCTGTTTTTACTGTCTTGCAAAATCTAGAAAATCCCTAAATTTACTATAGTTTATTCTAAATTTTCTATAGTAATAACTTTTTTACTTGAACTCGTAAACGTAGCTTGTCCGTCGATCTTCAGTCATCAGGGGTTTTGGTTCAACCTGCGTACAACGGAACGGGGTAAGCGAAACGACCAATCAAAAGCCGAATCGCCCCCCTCTTCTTTCCTCCGGCTCACTTCACTTGATGAATTAAATAAGGTTGCCATATTGAAGCTACTTTTATACAAGTTGGTAGGTATGTTGTGATAACTGTGAAATATTTTCCCCAGGTTTTTATTTACCTATTTATAATCGTTATGGCAACCCTATAGTTTATTTTCCCGCGCCGCAACACAAGATGCACAATACTATAAACTCCCTTAATTTAAAAAACAAAAACAAAAAAAACGTTCCGTCACGTTGCAACGATAACTTTAAAGGGTTGTGGATTGACTAAAAGCGTTTTTTTCTATAATTGGACTATGTAGATAACCGCGGTACGTTCACGTTAGTAAAAGCGAACGGTTAGGTAAAAAAAAAGTTAATCTTAATACCGGGGATGCACGAGAGAGTGATAAAAACACGTTATACTTATCTCTCTTTCTCTCTCTCTAATACTTACATTTTTATAAGATGTATCGCGTCACTAAATTCATCGAAAGCTCTACGTACAACACTCAAAGCATGGCATTGCGTTTGGATCTTGCCTTAGCTCACACTTTAATTGGCGAAATAAAAAATGCAAATAGCTACAGTAAAATGGCTTGTAACGACATAGGGGAGTACAACATGCTTTGAAACTAAGATATCTAAAACGGTATATAATACTGAAAGGGGGCATTATCCGCGTTATCAGAATCCTAATTGTTTAATAAAAAAAATAAAAAAATCACTAGTTTGGCGCAAAAAGGGAGATAGGAAGTTACAGCATCGTGCATCCCCTGTATTGACGCGAGATTTGTAATAAAAATAAATAAAAAATAAATAGAGCACGGAATTACAAAGAGGGAGACAATTACATCATTTTAAAATAAATTACAAGTAATAAAATACACATAAATGATACCACAAATACGAAACACGAATGGGTTAATACTGTGAGATACGTTACAAACTGTGTGTTTATAGTAAGGTGTAAATATTATTTACAGAATAAGATACATTTTAACGGATTAAAAAAGCCCTCTTGAGAATGTTAGTTTTTCATTCATTTAAGAAATGTTAGCAGAAGGTTAATATACTATACAAAACGAAGAATTAAGTAACGTAGGCAAAAAACTCACTTCCAAGGATTTAAAAAGAAAGTTGTTCACCTTTAGATCAATGAATGAAAATTCAAAAGGCACTAAACAGAGGAACATAAAATAAACGTTGGAAATACGAGTCTTTCTCCACAACCCTTTTTTTTATAAAATCTAACTATTATTCTTCGAGATCTGCCAGTCTAATAGGAAATAAAAATATACTATTACACTAGCTATAGGTACTATAATGAGTGATATGATATGAGAGAAGTGCACATAAAGCTGTGTAGCTAACATTAAAACGCGTGGCGTGGGAAATATTCTAGGCCTCATTTATTTGCGAACTATATTTTTGTGTTAAACCGCAAAGTTTCAGAAAATTTCTAATCTGAATTAGTTTTTTTTTTTTTTTTGACTTTGATAGACTGGTACCGTGGTTGAGAGACATTGGTATCGTGTGTTTCAACAGGCCGAGACCAACTGATTAGTTTTAAGTTTAACGATTTTTCAATTATAGCAAAATATGACTTTAATAAGTCATCAACACAACCTTGGAAATAACCATCGTAATCATTGAAATAAAAATAGATTGAATGGTCCATTTAATCGTTTTTTTTTACAAAAACTTGATCAAAAATGTTATGCATCTTTAAACAGTAACACAAAAATATTTTTCCTTGATGAAAATAATGTGTATGATTTTGCTCCGAAGCTGGATGTAACTATAATACAAATAAACATATACCACCGATGTTAATACATATTATGTAAAATGTTCCGTTCGATTAATCACATAATGAGTATGTTAGTTTATGATTTCTTATATATATTGTTATTTACA
Source organism: Operophtera brumata (assembly GCA_932527175.1). Classification (NCBI taxonomy): domain Eukaryota; kingdom Metazoa; phylum Arthropoda; class Insecta; order Lepidoptera; family Geometridae; genus Operophtera; species Operophtera brumata. The sequence goes on from OW052227.1 coordinate 47,738,823, forward strand.
CCTTCAAGTTTTTCTGAGCCAAAATGTGACTCAAAATTCAAATTATGTGACGTGTAACAATTTTGATGTGTGAGAGAGTTATTTTGTTTGAGAAACATTCATTTTTGTTGTAGATAAAAGGTTTCATTTAATTTTAGACTCAAATTATTGTCACATGTCACATCAACCATAAAGTGTGGTTACATAATCTAACAACTTGGAAATAGCATTCTGATACTTGTGCCGAAATTTATCTCATTGATTCGTTTCAAGCTGCAGGTTTAGCGCTTAAGGTGGTTGCTTTCTCTCGTGGCGCGAAATTAAAATATTTTCGTGTTTTTTGCTCATTACAGCTCATCAACACTTCTTCAGATAGCTAAAACTATGTTGCCGCAAATTATGTGACCTAACACACAAGTTTTACTTTATAGTATTACATAAATATTATTAGTTTAGCTACGATTGTGCTTCTACGATATTTACAGTGTTTTTTTGTTTCAAGCACATTCATAGCCAAAGTAATGATATTTATGTGATACTATAAATTAAAACTTGTGTGTTAGGTCACATAATTTGCGGCAACATAGTTTTAGCTATCTGAAGAAGTGTTGATAAGCTGTGATGAGCAAAAAACACGAAAAAGTTTTAATTTCGCGCCACAAACGAAAGAAAAGTTTTAATTTCGCGCCACAAACGAAAGCAACCACCTTAACTGAGTCGTCCCTGAGGTATGGGAGCGGTACGGGAGGGTGTTCTCGTCTCTCAAATTATCAGATGACATGAAGTCACGCTTCATTTTGACGTAACGAAAACACCCCTCCCGTACCGTTCCCATACCTCAGGTACTGACTCAGTTAAGCGCTAGACCTGTACCAACTATTTTGATAGATTTCTGGATCGCCCTCACCCATCAGTCAAATCGGAATGCCATCTCAAGCAAGGCCATGACTTATATCGTATGATACGGCACGCATATCATAATGATACGCGTCAGCCATATCATATCGGTGATGCTTATCATGATCACTTATAAAATGTGTGTCGGACAGTCGATCATGATACGCCGCCGATGATTGGACACGATACAAATCTGACGCAGCCAGTTTTGAGTGCGTGTTGTCAATAAGCAGTGCACTCACCGTTTGGAGAACCTCGACGACAGCTTGGAGAAGAATGAGGGTCGCGCCTGGTGCGGCGAGCCGCCGTCTCCGTACGCGCCCCCCGCGCCCCGCGACCGCGTCTGCCCTATAATAAAACACGAAAGAGATTGTTCAAACGTCTGTTTAGTCTAACTTTGTATTGAATGGAAAATAGTCAGGGAAGATAACTAAAAAGGTAACAAACCCGAAAAATACCTGTGATAATATAGATAAATATGAAATAAATAAATAAACAATAAATAATACTGGACAGTTCATACTCGTGCAGAACTTGTGTTATGGGTACTAGATAACTGATATCTAAATATATAAAACAAAGTCGTGTTAGTTATATCTCTTTTTTGGTGAATTCTTAATTCTTAATAAAATATCAGGGGGGAGGGGGCTGCTTTTCACCGGGGGCTACCTGTGCGAAGCCGGGGAAAGTCGCTAGAACTTAATAGAATACATTACTTAGATAGATATTTTTGATTATACATAAATAATACCCAGAACACCCTAAACAAATATCTGCAAATATTTGTTACGAGGCGGGAATCGAACCCACAACCTCCTGGGTCGCAGGCGACCCTACGTCGAACCCTGCAACAGAGGTCGTCCCCAGGTTTACCCGCATTATAATCCTCCGTCTGAAGTCGGTCAAAGAGGAGTAAAATATACCCGGGTGAAAGGTGGACAGTGCGTCGACTACTCTAGAGAACAGTAGATACCCGAATGAATAGTGGACAGGTAACTACCCTAGTGAAAGAGTGAAATCTTTAAAATTTCTTGGAGTAACCATGGACAAACCGCGTAGCAGGAAACTCCACATAAACGAGCTCTGCACAAAACTAAACCGCTTTATTTATGCTCTTAAGCGAACCAGACAAGTAGTCTCCCTTCAGGCAGCCCTCCAGGCGTACCACGGTTATGTGGCATCTGTACTACAGTATTGGCTACTGATATGGGGTAACTCAACGGATACAGACCGAGCGTTTGAATTACAAAAGAAATGCATACGATCTATTTGACCAGCTTATTATTTAGAACCTTGCAGACTGCTATTTAAGAAGCTACATTTACTAACTCTACCGTGTCTATACATAAAACAACAAGCTATTTTTGTAAAACAAAACCCAGCATTACTTAAAACAAATCAAGACGGGCGTTCTCTCTAGCTGCGAACACAAACAAATAATAGGCTCTACCTCTCGTTTTGTAAAAAATCTCTTCAGAAAAACGCCAACTTTATGGCAGCAAAAATTTATAATAATCTCCCTGAAGGACTCAAAGAGTTGTCCGGAAACCTATTTAAGATAAAAATACATAAATGGTTATCAGAGAAGTGTTTTATTATTTGGATAAATTTTTGAATTTAAAATTTGACTATTGTAAATTAAATCAATTATTGATGTTTGCTTTTGCGTGTTGCATGTGTGTGTCTTTGATTGTTTAGTCATAATATTTGTGAATTTAAAGTTTGATTTTTTTTATATACTTTGGACTAAGTAATTTTTGTTACCACGATATTGTAATTGTTTTAAAATAGGTACGTCTCTATAAAATACATTGTCGTCGTCGTTTCGTATGAGGTAGTGCTGGCCTCTGGTGTCAGAGTTTGTCAAGCCGCCCGAGGGCCTCTGACATGGCTTATCGACTGCTATTAATCAATAACAGCCGGGACCGACAGCTGTATAAAATAAATACTAATCAAATCATTAATGTATTATTAATGTAGTATTAATAATTTGATTAGTATTTATTTTATACAATATAATATGTAATAGAGACGTACCTATTTTAAAACATTTGCATGGTTGTGAAGCAAGAACATGTGTTCCTAACTATAACATAAGGCCTTCCATGTATCCTACCATGTTTTAGCAAATAAACTGATTCATTCATTTAATTTCAAAGTGAAAGCTACCTGAGTGAAAGGTGGACCGCGACGGCACGTTCCTCGGGAACACCAGCGGGTTCGGGAAGTCGCGCTGTCGGGCCGCGGCCGACGCGCCCGTCGCTGCGCCCGTCGATAGTTGCGAATTCAAGCTGAAACCACAATAAACAACTTTAAGTATAGAGATACAAGGTCTATTGTGTACAACACAAACACGGTAAGTTCAAAAATAAGACCTCACGCACTCAGAGGTTTAGTGTAGTCGCATAGATGGATTACAATCTGCCATTTTTGAAAGAAACGTCCGTCATTTTTATTTAATATTTTAACATTTTAATATATTCCGGGAATTGGACATTGCAGGAATTGGAAACTGTGTCGTAATTGAATATTTTAGGAATTGGACGCTGTGGTAATTTGATATTGTAGGAATCGGACATTGTGTGAATCGCGCTATGGGCGACCAAAGTGTGACAGATTACTTGTGAGTGAAGATCCTAAGAACTTACATTGGTGTATAAATGTACACTATAAAATACAAAGGTATTAGAAAATAACCATAGGTGCTATAGTGGCAACAAGAACCATACTTAGCGTGTATGTGATAGGGTACAAAATTAAATAACAAAAAGGAGTAACCGTACACAGGATATCACTTATAACAATAAGAAAGTACAAGGATATAAGCCTAGGTGCTACCACTAAACTATCTACCTACATTAGTGCTTAAAACAAAGTTAATAAGGGGTTTTCACAGTCGTCACGAAACACGATTTCAGTTGTCAAAATAGATGGCGCTGCACTGCGGATACACTGTCACATGTTAATTTGACTTTGACAAACAACAGAAATAAACCAGCTAAGAATTTTTGACGGTGGCTTTTGAGTCAGCGCCATCTTTCGAGCCAGATGAAACTACTTTTTATTTTTTAAGTAATAATGAAAAGCCCTCATTGAAACCAAATTAAAAACGTAAGCTTAGCGAGAATTACAAAACAACATCATTTAAATGAGAAAATTCGTTAAAAAAACAATAAAAGTGTTTCGAAGCTTGTAAAACACACCGTTTGTCACAGTTTGACTTTGACAAACAACAGAAAGAAACTAGCTAAGAATTTTTGACGGTGGCTTTTGAGTCAGCGCCATCTTTCGAGCCAGATGAAACTACTTTTTATTTTTTAAATAATAATGAAAAGCCCTCATTGAAACCAAATTAAAAACGTAAGCTTAGCGAGAATTACAAAACAACATCATTTAAATGAGAAAATTCGTTAAAAAAACAATAAAAGTGTTTCGAAGCTTGTAAAACACACTGTTTGTCACAGTTTGACTTTGACAAACAACAGAAATAAACCAGCTAAGAATTTTTGACGGTGGCTTTTGAGTCAGCGCCATCTTTCGAGCCAGATGAAACTACTTTTTATTTTTTAAGTAATAATGAAAAGCCCTCATTGAAACCAAATTAAAAACGTAAGCTTAGCGAGAATTACAAAACAAAATAATTGAAATGAGAAAATTCGTTAAAAAAACAATAAAAGTGTTTCGAAGCTTGTAAAACACACCCAATCATAAAACAACAACACTCTTGTAACAAAACACGTTCAATAGAGCGGATCCAACGTGTAACAAAATGAAGCGTACAAAATAGAGATCAAATAATTACGTTACGATTTTAGGGCAATCTGCACAAATATGTCTCAAAAAATTGAGCAAATTATCCTAAAAGTCTGATAAGAGGCGAAAACACACAACTTCGTTTTTTTTTTAAATAAGCAGAAAATCTGATGTCAAACTTCAAAAGCATTTGTTTTTCAAACAATTATCCCCAACTAGCGGTAAAGCGAGCTTCTCCAGAAATCTAGGCTAATAAAGTTTCAATTAGACAGTTCATTGCATGTTGACCGAACTTGCACGCCAGTTGGGCAGTGAATGAACACTGAATGAACTAACAACGCGACGGACAACAATTGGAAGTTATTAATTAGCTAATCAAAAACAAACTATGCATCAAATTTAATCCATAGGTATTTTCAGGGTGTTCTGGGTATTTTCTATGTATAATAAAAAATATTGATCTATGTAATGTATTTTATTTACATCAGTTATCTAGTACCCATAACACAAGATCTGCTTAGCTTGGGGCTAGATAATGTTGTGTGAACTGTCCAGCATTATTTATTTAATTTTATTATATTGGTATAGATTTATATATCTATCTCGCTCTAGTTCATTCAATGTTCATTCGTCAGTCAAATCTGTTCTTTTACTGCCCAGCTGGCGTAGCGGGCTACGCCAATAAGGCATAGGAAAGCAGTTTTAACCATAGTATCAAATTAAAATATGAGTATTTATGGATTAAAATCTAAAAACAATCAAAAATAGCCGAAAAAAATCAACAAGCTATCTAATCGGAACCATAAGATAAAGTATTGCGTATCACAGAGGTGCCAAGTGCCATCTAGGGTGCGGGGTCTAGGCCACTAGACTACCTTGGCCTCGGTTGAGCAAGGTCCCTCGCCGACGCGTTATGCGACGTCCCTTCAGCTAAGGGCGTGGCGCCACTGGCGGAGGATATAGAGGCGCTCTTCACGTGCGTCTTCGCAGTGGGCGTGGTTCCATTCTTCTCTGGTGCGGCTCCCGAACTATTATAGCCGCTAAGTTAGTACACGGAACTCGCTAACATGTAGATAATTCTAGTTCTGCCTGCGCAAACTAGTTCTGCCAGCGTAAAACTAGTTCTGCCAGCGTAAAATAGTTTTGCCCGCGTAAACAAGATCTCCTTGCGTAAACTAGTTCTGCCTGCGTAAACTAATTCTGCATTCGTAAACAAGTTCTGCCTGCGTAAACTAATTCTGCATTCGTAAACTAGTTCAGCCAGCATAAACTAGTAGTACCTACTTCGGCAGAACTAGTAATAGTAACATTACTATTTGCAGGGTACCTAGCATAGCGTAGGTCCTATATACGGCGTCAAGTCATCGTGCCTTATCTAAGCTTAATTGATCCTAAACGTAGAGTTATAAAGATCATTCTACATTGAAAGTCGATGTCAGTTATTCTGACACAGATTGTACGTGAGTGATATATCGAAAATAAGCTTTATATCGTTAACATTAGGTTCAACATGGCTAAGACGTGATCGATGTATGTAGGACCTTTTATTTAGCCTTTGCTACATTGAAAGCAAGTCAGGAAGGCAATGGTTTCACAATATCGATAACACAACAAAACTTTAACAGTAACATTATACAACAAAAACAATGTATAAACCTAACTCTACAAATAGTATCATAATTGAACTAAACAATTAACTAAGCCTAGCCATATCCGTCTCCTCTCGTGGATGACGTAAAAGCCGAATAAGGTTTTACACCAGGGAATGTTCAGCGGCATCCATCTGAGTACACATCATCAATACTACGATCACCAATCCGCCTAAAAAGCTTGGCGTCTATGTAACATTAATTGCATTATACGGAAAGTAGACCTCGAGAGCAGATCTTATCACTTTGAATTAGAATATTAAGACGCTATGTTAAAATGTTGGAGTCGTTGCGTTACACGCTCTCTCATTGATTAATTGATTAATAGCAGTCGATAAGCCATGTCAGAGGCCCTCGGGCGGCTTGACAAACTCTGACACCAGAGGCCAGCACTTACCTCATACGAAAAGAGAGAAGAGTAACAGTAAAGGTTACAAACTTGATGTTAATACAGTAATTACTTGAGGATGTAATCTAAATAAATCATAGACTAGAAACACGATTGGCGAAACATTTCTAAATAGCTTTATTTTTTGAAATTGGCCCTCCTAAAAACCTGTTTAAGACCTATAGAAGATAATTTATTTTGTATATTTGCTACTTTAGAAGCAAAACGAAGTTTTATCATTTGTCGCTTACGTCAGTTACTTCCGAGCGGCAGAAATCTATACCTCATCTCTTCCCGGGATCAAGTGAGCAATAGCGCTGTCACTGTCTTGCAGCTATTGTTTTCTTGCTAGACTCCGCCCATTTGATATTTTAACATTTCGCCTTAACCGTTGTCCGCATCAGAGAGCTTTAAGTTAGAGAGCTATGCTCGGAGTTTCACTTCGTGAATGATCCGCAATGAGATCCGTAGAACCGAGATCAGCGACACAGCTCTCACAATTAGCAAGTTCAAGTGGCAATGGGCAAGCCATATTGCTAACAGAAGGTTCTCTAGTAACGACCACGAACCGGACGACGTATGCCCACCTCTAGATGAACTAAAAGCATTATAGAGGTCGCAGGAAGGCAGTGGATGGAGGCGGCTCAAGACCGTTCACCGTGGCATTCTATGGGGAAGGCCCATGTTCTGTGGGCTGACGGTGCTAGTGGCGTACCTGGGTGCGTCCGCGGCCGGCGGCGACAGCTTGGCGGGCGCCGCGTCGGTCGCGCGCCGCGTGCCGCCGCTCGTGAGCGTGCGCGAGCGCGCCTCTAGCTTGGGCTGCGCGCTGCTCGGTCGCGTTGTGCTCGCCACCTGCAAGTTACAACATAAATTACGCTCAAAAAATCACAATGCAGTTCAAAAAGCACTTGACGTTAAATATCGACGCCACAAGAAACTAATAAATTGCATTAAAAATATGACGCAGGAAAGGACACAGTTAAGGGTAGCTCAATCATTAATCGAAAATGAACTATTAAGAAGAAGTTCAACAGTAAAGGACCTGCAAGCCCAGTGTGAAGAATTCTTGGAAATGATACGCCAATATGAAATGGACATTCATCAAGAAAGTCGGATACAGGAGAAAGTGGACTTCTTAGAGAAAAAACTATTAGAGCTGCAAAATTTAATTGAACGTAAGTCTACTACCACAAATTGCGAAACAATGAAAAGCGTAAACAAAGATTGTAAGCAGGACAACTCAAAGGCACCTGTAAAAATAATTATGTTCTCTGATGTTTGTGGAAAAAATTTGGCTACAAAAATTAATTACAAATTAAAGGCAAATATGGAATTCACCAATTACTGTATGCCAGGTGCCGATACTAGAAATATTCTAGCAGTGTTAGAGAATAAATCAAAATGTTTAGAGGCTAATGACACTTTTATATTATTGTTGAGCAGGTACTCTAAATATAATGGAAACTATAACATTTACCCAAAATTGTTAGAGAAGAAGCTATATGACATAAAATGCAAAATAATAATTACTTCTCTAAAATATGACGGAATTAATGACGATGAAATATTCAGATTAAATCAGGCCATACATCACTTGACAGTAGTAAACGAAAGAGTAAAATACTTAGAGATAAATACCTCGATTCACAGAATGTCGACTGAAGTCCTAAATTTAGTAGAGATATTATGCCACAGTATAAAAAATTTCAAGAGTACAAGTAATCTTCAGTTTATAAAACCAGCCACATCAAACTCAAACCAGAATGCGGATTTTCCAAGTGCAAAGGAATCACTAGAAAATACATAGGAAAAACAATGAAGCAAACTACATTGACAATTGGACATCAAAATGTAGAAGGAGTGAAAGGGAAGACATTATTAGTAGATTTATTTTTAGAGCATGAAGGTCTTGATGTTTTCTGTATGACGGAAACATGGCTGAAAGAAGAAGAAATAAGTGTATGTGCTTTTAATGATCATAAAATTGTAAGTGAAAGTTATAGGAAAAAATTTGAGCGTGGTGGCACAGCCATTGTTGTTAAAAATGGCATTCAGGCAAAAGCAAGAAAAGACCTTAGTAAACTAATGCTCGAAAAAGTTTTTGAGGTAAGCTGTGTAGAAATTAAAAATTATATTATTGTTGTTGTGTATAGGTCTCCTTGTGGTGATTTTAATATTTTTCTGGATAAATTAGAACTTTGTCTATCTATACTAACGAAGTCTAAGGCGAATATACAAAAAGACATCATACTTTGTGGTGATTTTAATGTTAATTTTAAAATTGACTCTAACCAAAGTAATATTTTAATAGATCTACTCGGATGCTATAATTTAAAGCAAAAAATTTATGACGTAACAAGATTGACAAACCATAGTGCCACTTGCATTGACAATATATTCTCGACTTTAGATGTTTTGAATTCAAATGTAGTGAATGGTGTAGAGTCTGACCATTTTGCGCAAATAGTAGCTGTCAATGCTGTTACCGAACCTATTAAGACTTCTATAAAAAAACGTATTGTTAATAGTGATTCGGTAGAAATGTTGAAAACTAATCTAAGAGATGAATTTAAAAATCGAAGTGTAACGTGTTTTAGCGACTTCTTTTCTACATTTATTTTGCAACTAGACGCTGTTATGCCAGTTAAAACAGTTAGACGGAAGGTCAAGAAGTCATTTAATGACTGGGCAACTCAGGGTTTAAAAATTTCACAGAACAATATGAAGAATCTGTATTACTTGCTTGCATTGACGAATAATGAAAATCTTAGAATTTATATAAGAAAATACAGTAAAATATTTAAACAATGTGCCCTATTGGCCAAAAAAAATTATATACGTAGGAAAATTTTAGCTTCAGACAATATTATAAAATCGACATGGAATATTATAAAAAAAGAAACAGGAAAAGCTACAGCATGTTCTAATTATATTCATAAAATTCAAGGTCCTAATAATGAACAGTTAACGTCGCCTTCTAAAATTGCCAATCATTTCAATGACTTCTTCACTCAGATTGCGACTACTTTGAAAAAAGATTTGATGAAATCAGAGGCAGAAGCTGTAACATTTCTCACCCAATTGTTTGTCTCACCCAATGGTAATACATTCTCCCTTAGAAACATTACTCCAGTTTGCGTCGTAAAAATTATTGAAAATCTAAAATGTAAAAGTTCATGCGACTTATGGGGTGTTTCTACATTACTGTTAAATAAACTCAAGTTTGAACTAGCTGTCCCATTAGCAAATGTTATCAATGATTGCATTAATAGAGGTAACTTTCCAGACTTGCTTAAAGTGGCTAAAGTCATACCTTTATATAAAAAAGGTTCTCACTCAGATGCTAATAATTATAGACCCATTTCGCTTCTGCCAGTTTTTAGCAAAGTTTATGAGAAATTTATAGCAAATGAGTTGTACGCGTTTGTAGAATCTAATGAAATTATTAACAGTAGACAGTTTGGATTTCAAAGGAAAAAAAGCACTGCTCATGCAGTAACCACTCTGCTGGAGAAAGTTCTATGGGATTTGGACAGTTCTAAGAACACTTACGGCTTGTTTTGCGACCTTTCTAAGGCCTTTGATTGTGTCTGTCATAAAATTCTACTGGCAAAACTTAATCATTATGGCATACGCAACAACGAGCTTTCTATTATATTGTCTTACCTGGAAAATAGAAAGCAGATAACAGAATGTAATGGTTCTAAGTCTGAATCTAGTGTAATAGAAATGGGAGTACCCCAGGGCTCAATCCTAGGGCCTTTATTATTTATAATTTACATTAATGACCTCGTTACATGTGTAGAAAGGGAATCAGACATAGTTCTCTTTGCTGACGATACTACTGTCGTAGTCAGCGATAAAAATAAGGAAAACGTTTGTATGAAACTAGATACATTGATCTTAAACATTAATAAATGGTTCAAGGCAAATAATCTAATTTTAAATGTTGAAAAGACTAATATTGTGAGATTCTTTTTGGGCAATGGTCACAGTGCTGACCCAGCTCAAAATACAATTATTAAATATTCAATCAATGCAATTAATGATGTTAGATTTTTAGGTGTTCAAATTGATAGTAAATTGACATGGAACAAACATATTGACTCTCTTGTAGGTAAACTTAAGTCGGCTGCTTATGCAATAAAAACAATAAGAGTATTGAGCGATGTCAGATCTGCCAAAGCTGTATATCATGCATATTTTCACTCGTTGATGACGTATGGTATACTAGCCTGGGGTAATGCATCCCAGTCTAATAGAGTGTTTGTGTTGCAGAAGCGGGCGGTACGGTTTATATTGAAAATTGGTAAACTAGAATCGTGTAGACTAAGGTTTAAAGAATTAAATATCATGACTTTTACCGGCGAATATCTTTTTCAAAATTTAATTTATACTAAATTACATATTGACGATTTAAAATTAAAAAGTGACATCCACAATTACAATACACGCAATAAAAACAATATAGTTGTTCCAAAACACAGACTAGCTAAAGTAGCTAATAGCTTTTTATGCATAAGCATAAACCTTTTTAATAAATTGCCCTTGGACATTAGAAATTTAAATTTTAAAGATTTTAGTGATCAAGTAAGAACTTTTTTACTACTAAAATCCTATTATGACATTGACGAAGCTCTAGCTGATGACTTTAGTATGTAATCATACCAGTTTAGTGTTAGTGTGTTTGAATGTTTGAATTTTTGTTCAAATATCTGTAATTTTTAGAATTTTATGTAACAATTATGTATAATATGACTTTTCCTAGTATACAATAATTGGTATCAAGACGGAATAAATAATTTTGAATTTGAATTAATTTTTGAATTTGAATAATCACATTCATTTAATCAAATGTTGGATAAAAGTTACAACAAAACAAAAGAGACAATTGGGACAAAACTTGTTAGCTATTGGAAATGAGATAAAAGTTATAAACAACTGAGCGAAATGTTATAAAACAATTGGCAGAACAGTTATAAACAATTGGGATACAGCTAGCAAGCTATAAAAGTAAAAAACAACTGAGGTAAAAGTTATAAACTCGGGTAAAAGTCATAAACAACTCAGGTAAACGTTATAAACAACTCGGGTAAAAGTTATAAACAACTCGGGTAAAAGTTATAAACAACTGAGGTAAAAGTTATAAACAACTGAGGTAAAGTTATAAACAACTGAGGTAAAGTAAGCAACTGAGTTAAAAGTTATAAACAACTGAAGTAAAAGTTATAAACAACTCGGGTAAAAGTCATAAACAACTCAGGTAAAAGTTATAAAACAATCGGCAGAACAGTAATAAACAAATGGGGTATAAGTTGTACAGGACTGAGATAAATACTTATTGAAAACACCTATAGTAAGCAATCGTGGTTTTAATAAAAACACTGCCATAAAAGATACAAAACACTGGGCAAAGCTGTAATATATTGATATACAAGTTAAAATTTAGTTGTGAAACACGGTCAAAGTTAGCAAACATTGCGATAAAGGTTATAAACAAGTTGTAAAACTGGATAAAGTTATAAAACGTTGGTATTTCAGTTATAATTTATTTTTTAATCACTAGGATAAAGTGTTATCAATTTTTTTTTTTTTTTTTATACTATTTGGATGACGGAACAAGCAAGAGGCCCACCTGATGTTAAGCGGTAACCTCTGCCTATGAACAGTGCATTACCTCAAAGGTCACGTCCACCTAGGACGCACCCTATGTGGCATTGCACTGCGCCCGCCACCCTGAGACATAAAGATGAAAAGTCTCATGTGCCTGTAATTTCACCGGCACCCTTACCCTTCAAACCGGAACACAGCAATGCGAGCACTACTGCTTTGCGGCAGAAAAAGGTATGGTGGTAGTACTTCCCCGGACGAACTCTTTCACAAAAAAGCTCTACTACTACTATAATAAAACTATATAAGTTATTAAACTATTAACGTTAAAGCACTTGCGATAAAATAAATGATGAATGAGTTTTACCTGCATTTGAGCAATTCTCGCTGTGTTCTCCTTGATTGACGCGGAGTCGATTGTGTTCTGAAAACAAATAAAAATAAATAAATCAATAAATAATGCTAGACAGTTCACACAACATTATCTAGCCCCAAGCTAAGCAGGGCTTGTGTTTTGGGTACTAGATAACTGATATACTTAATACATTACATTACATAGATAGATATTTTATTATTATATATAAAAAATACCCAGAACACCCTGAACAAATATCTGCAGATCGTACAAATATTTGTTTCGAGGCGGGAATCGAACCCGCTACCTACTTGTACAACTTACAAATATAATCAAGAGTTACTTCAAATTGTATTAAGGTGGAAGCTCACGCTTGCGGCGCGAAATTCAATTTTTTTGGTGGTTTTTGCCGATCACAGCTCATCAACACTTCTTCAGATAGCAAAAGCTGATTTCGCGAGAACTAGGAGACTTTACACACATGTTTTAATTGATAGAATCTCCTAAATACCAGTTTAGCAACGATATCCCTAACCAAACAAAAAACACAAAAATGTGTCTGTGTGTGTGTGTCTGATGATTTGTGATTATCGATGATTATCCTTTCAGTTTGTGATTATCGATGCCTTATATCCACAGACCATACATCAAAATAGACACCGCAAATACGTTAATTTGTATGAAACCAAGCGCGCCGTTTTATTTCTTACCTACCTCCATTTTGTACCTATAAAATACCACCATTCGCACGGCTAGCTGATTTCGAAGAATTTTTACAGCTCACTGGCGCAATTAGGCATTTTTCTTTTAACATCCGACATTCTATAGCGAAGACGGCCGAGAGCGAACTGATTTGAGGTTTGCTGATAGGTGCATTGAACCTACTTCGAACAGGCAAAGTGACACGAAAAGTAGGTGCACTTCTACTGTAATATAGGTTTGTGCTAGGGATGGGTCTGCGTGCGGAACTAGTGACTTTACTTGCAAGTATTTTTTACTTCCAAGTCTTTAGGGTCCGCACCTGGTCGGAGTACTTGCAAGCAAAAACCAGGTGGAAAAACCTGGTCACTCCTTCCCTAGTATGAGCTTATATCTCAGCGGTTTCCGGATACTAGCAACACTGCTTACTCTGAAAATAAGTACTATTTAACGGTACTTTCCAATTGCAGTAGTGATATAGAGGGGACTTACCTGTCTTTTGAAATTGGAGGTTGTCGTGGTAGCAGTTGAGGTTGTGTTGTTGGCGACCGTGGTCGTGGTACCCACTGAGAAATACAAAAACAATAACAATATGTATTATGTCTTATGGCGGCACTTCACTTGGCGTATTTGCGCAAATGTTCGCGTTATTTTTCCAAGGCAAAATCAACCATATGTACAACAACGCATGGTAGTATTTAGCTTGACAAAATAAATCAAGTGTTTGCGCAAATGTACCAAGTGAAGTGCTAGCATTAGATGTAGGAGACCAATAGATGCAGTGGCAGCGTGTTGCTTTTAGATACACATAGTTTTATATCAAAGTATCTTTTAAGCTTAGTCTAATAAAAAGGTACTTGAAAACCATGACTTTTAGGAGCAATATAAGTCCGCCCAAGCAGTATGAAATTATATCTAATTCAATAATCTCCTATATCTATGGAAAATATGGGTACACAATATATTTTTTCTAAATAAACCATGCTATGCAACATTGCACCATAGCACACAGAGCCATGGAACGCGCAATGCTCGGCATCAAGCTTATAGACCGTGTTCCCAACGTCGAGATACGAAGTCGAACGAAGCTCAACGATGTTGGGAATCGTATAACGGAACTAAAATGGAGTTGGGCAGGACACCTGGCAAGACGAGGTGACGATAGGTGGAGTAAGGCGCTGAATGCCGCCCAAGAACTGGATACAGAAACGCACAGAACGTTTCAGTTCTATCTTTATAATGCGAACTGCTAAGGAGTGGAATACACTGCCGTCGTCTGTCTTTCCTGAAAACGATAATCTGGGTCTCTTCAAGTCTAGAGTAATAGGTGCCTTCTAGACCTTTGTGCTCCATCTTCGGCCACATCGTCACTTACCAACAGGTGAGATCGTGGCCAAACAAAGGTCTATCAATGTTAAAAAAAAAAAAAAAAAAAACAGAAACGTTGGTCGTCCAGCAGCAAGATGGGCAGACGATATCGCATGCATCGCAGGCCGAACCTGCCCCCTTATTAGCTATGACAAAAAGTGACACAACGCAGGCTCGTTAAGATATCTGCGTGGAATCATCGTTCAGAATACATTGTGACGTCACACGTTATTGTCAAGTAATCTTCCATGATCATAGCGAATAACAGGGCTGGATGAGACTGGCACGGGACCGGAAGGAATGGCACAGGCAAAGAGAGGCCTATACTCAGCAGTGGGTGAAGTCAGGCTGTGGATGATGACATAAACCACAACATGGCACCCAACAGTCACATACATAGTCCTGATCCCACACAAGGATTCCCTGTGTCGAGGGTATCAGGAACTACGAGTGCCATGGTACCATAACACCCAGACCCGGAACAAATATTTGCAGATCATACAAACATAGGTCCCGCAGCGGGAATCGAACCCGTTACCATCTCGCATCTGAGCCGGCTACTCGCCCGACGCGCTACAGAGGTTGTCACAACATAACAAATTTGATATTAAAGAAAAACTTATAAATTTATCTATAAAGCTTATATTAATGTCTAAAAAGCATGGTTAGAATATTTGAATAAATGGTAGCTTACAACTAAATCTAAGAAAAGAACACAGTAAAACGTGGCAAAAACTGAAGATATAGATTAATATAACAATATAAGTATAAAATGAAAATATCTAAATAGCGCAGATTTTTGCGATAAGTTATAAAGCCAATAAAATGTGTGAATGACCGTGGAGATTCATTGGCTCAGAAATATGTGCCAGCAAATGAATATCCCCAGTGAGTCAGTGAATCACCTCAGTGAGTCGCTAAATGTATTCCCAGTGCATGTTTAAGTCAGTGAGTATTTTATTGCATCAGTGAGTTTTTATTGCGTCAGTGTTTCATTTACTCAGTGAGTGTGTTTTTGTTGATATTCCTTGTTTTTATATACTTACATACTACGTGACCGTAACTCATAATAGATATACTTATCTAGATCACTACTACAGGATCAAAATGATCCTTGTGATATCTATATATATAAAACAAAGTCGTGTTAGTTACACCACTTATAACTCAAGAACGGGTGAACCGATTTGGCTGAAAATTGGTGGGGAGGTAGCTTAGAACCAGGAGATCGACATAGGGGGGGAGTGGTAGGAGAGGGGGTGGTTCATCAGGGGCTACCCGTGCGAAGCCGGAGCGAGTCGCTAGTCAATGAATAAAATAATTTTAACTTTGACTTTGACACGTCAGTGAGTGTTTTAATACGTCAGTGAGTGTTTTATTGCATCAGTGAGTTTTGGATGGCGTGTTTTATTAACCCAGTGAGTGCGTTTATGATGATATACCTTGTGCATAATAAATATACTTATCTAAATCACTACTACAGGATCAAAATGATCCTTGTGATTTCAATGAATACAATAATTTTGACTTTGACACGTCAGTGAGTGTTTTAATAAGTCAGTGAGTATTTTATTGCATCAGTGAGTGTTTTATTGCATCAGTGAGTTTTGGATGGCGTGTTTTATTAACCCAGTGAGTGCGTTTATGATGATATACCTTGTGTCCGCAAGACCTCTGCACCAGACGAGGCCCGCCTCGAAGCGGCCGGCCGGGCGCTGGCTGAAATGCTGCGTTGGACGCCGCGATGCGAGGGTGATCCGCCGGCCCCGACACAGCCGCCGCCTAACACCGTGTTATGTATGTCAACATGTGCGTGCGACGATCACAACATGGCCCTTTTAAAACCAGACAAGGGCCGAGCGAAGCGACTCAAAAGAAAGAAGAAGAACGAACTTAGGTTTATCGGGACTTTCTCGGCATTCCATGCGTCGAAATGAATGAGTTGAAATTGGTTACATCAAATATTTCTCTACGGTTCTTAGACTTTCAAGGGATGTCATTAATTTGCGTTTACACTTTTGAAAAATAATATAAATAAGTTTTTATGAAAAATATAATTTTCAATACAAGCTTTTATAAAATTAGTGATCGTAAGTAACCGAGTGCTGATCAAAATGAGCCTAAACACGGCCAGTCTACCACTATCTCTCGAGGAGTTCTGTTGTCCACCTTCCGTCTCCATCATCAGATCAGCTTGCTGTCACAATAATATTGCATTGTCATCGGCACTTGCAAAATATCATCTCAATCGGTTGAGGATAACTGCTTTAAATTCAGTTGCAAGATTCCACCCCGACATACATTGCAAGACAAATAAAAGCTAGTAAATAACTGTTCTAATTAACAGGAACGGTATTGGAAATAATTAATAATTGAAAAATACCTCATGATTAATGATTTGTGATCGTCCCACGTTTAGTAGATATGATAAAGCACAAATAACGGGACAATAGTAGATTAACAAGCGATTTACAATATAATTACTGTCAGCCATTTTCAAAACTCTATCCATAGATAAAGATAGATTCAATACATTGGTCAGGTTACCGATATCTCAAAAATAACAAAGTATTTCTATTTATCGGTTAAAACCAAAATAACGATAAATAGTAACCGATATCAAAATAACCGATATTTCGGTAACGCGAGCGACGTTGCTAATACGTTATTAGTATCGGTAGCTAGTAACGTTATTTCCATTTTGTTTTAGTTTTATCGGTATTTGTAATGTTTGTGATATCGATATCCATTTTTATCGGTATTCAGCCGCTGGTAGTTATTGAAAATGGCCGTAACTGCAGTAAGACGGCACCAATGGTATGGATATGACTAACCAGTTAGAAAGCTAAGCCCCAGTCTTATGAGTCCTAAGCGTTTATCAAGCTATTATTAGATAAGAAAACTTAAATTGTACAATTCAATCGCAAATCACTACAGTAAGAGCTCGGCTTTAAAAATGTTTATATCAAGCCTTATTATTACTGTGATTCAGAATATATTATTAATTATATACCTACGTGTTGCCAACTTAGCCGCTTTATAGCTAAAACTAGCAACTTTTTGAAGTACAATTTATAGCTAAATACTTTAGCTACACTTGCTAAGGCGTACAAATATTTAAACAATTGTATTATTCACCAGCCTAGTTTTATTTTCTTCCTACTTGTTTTGTTCGTAGCATTGGTACGCGCAACTAAATTAATGTCATTGTGATCCAAAATGGGGTAGATTGCTGCACTGAAGTCCCCGCATTGTATTGTGCAATGTTGCCTTCTAACCAGACCCCAACAACTCCTTAAGGCGAAAGGCAACCTAAACTTAGCAGCCCTTTTATTCGCTATGACCAAACGTGACATAACGCGGGCTCGTTACTATATCTGCGTGGAATCATCGTATATAATACATTATTACGTCACTCCTATGGTGATAGCGAATAAGGGCCCTCGTCAATATTCCAAGTTTGTAGGCTTTATAGTATTGGAGATCTGAGTATGAGTCAGCCCATTTTGTTTTCGCTTACAAATATTGTTTACCTGAGTGTGAGTTCGTCTGCTGCGTGCCGCCGGTCGCCTGGCCGCCAGCCGCCGTCCGCAGCGAGAGCGACGAGCCGGACCGACTGCCGTCAGACTCCGGCTGCGGAACAACATAGCTGTTATTCTGCGTTGTCGGGAAATAACGGACAAAACGACATACCCAATCACGATACTTAACGTTATCGTGTCGATAACGTTCTACTAACGTATTGCCGACCTGCCTCATTATTTTGCAGTTGTCTAGTAATATTATTGTATTTAATTATCGCTTTCCAAGGAAGCCGAGATACTCGTTAAGCTATATTTTAGAGTAGTATGAATAGTATGTAAATATAATTATTGTATATTTCCTATACGGGAGTGACGTTGTCACACAGTGACAAAACTCATCATTGTGCCTAAAGATAAATAAAATAAATGAAATTAAATGACATTTTCTGCGACTTCGGCGGTCTCTCCAATCCTGTGACATTGACACTTGCCGAAATGTCCTTACCGGTCTCCTCCGATTTTCGGTACCTAGGGTCACTATTACAGGGGGATAGTCAGATTGACCGCGATGTAACCCATCGAATCAACTCAGGGTGGATGAAATGGCGGCAGGTCACAGCAACAACATGTGACCCACGGATGCCACTCAAGTTAAAGGGTAAAATTTATAAATCCGTAATAAGACCTGTCGTTATGTATGGATCGGAATGCTGGGCCATGAAGAAGAAGGATGAAAGAAGATTGCATGCAGCAGAGATGAGAATGTGGAGATGGATGTGTGGAGTAACAAGAATGGATAAAATAAGGAATGAGTATATAAGAGGAAGTTTGAAAATTGCACCAGTGACAGAGAAGTTGAAAGGAAATCGTTTAGCTTGGTGCGGGCATGTTATGAGGAGGGATGAAACGCATGTAACTAAGAAAGTTATGAATATGAATGTTAGTGGATGGAAAGGAAGAGGAAGACCTAAGAAAAGATGGATGTATTGCGTGAGAGATGATATGAATGAGAAGGAAGTGAATGATGAGGTGACGGCTGGCAGGGGAGAGTGGAAGAAAAAGACATACTGCGCCGGCCCCAAATAAATTGGGAAAAGGGCAAGACCATGATGTCGGCCTAGATCAGCTAGCAAAATTTATTTGACTGACAAGAACACTCACTCTCGGGACTCGATGTGATTAGCCCAGACTGAATCCGTCTTAGATTTCCAGACACCGCTTTAACATAACATTTTATTAAGGTGGATGCTCACGCTTGCGGGCCGATATTCAATTTTTTTGGTGTTTTTCGCTCATTACAGCTCATCAACACTTCCTCAGATAGCAAAAGTTGAGTTCGCGAGAACTAGGAGACCTAACACACATGTTTTAATTCGTCGTCGTCGTTTTAATGTTTTAATTGATAGTATATCATAAATATCATCTTGCATTTCGCGCTGCAAGCGTGAGCATTCACCTTAAGTGCAAATCAACTTTCAGAAGTCTCAAACACCAATTTACATCGTTTGCGCGTCGTGAAACTATTTATTTCGTCTGCTAAACATTGTCTTCGGTAAAAATCTAATTATGCTTCATTAATTTTCCACTAAAAGATTTTATATAAAATTACCGCTCAAATCCATAAAAATGTTTAGATTATTAGGAGATAAATACCTACAGATTGTAATTGGAAATTATAAAGGACAACGTCCACTTTGGTACTCACGTCTGTGCTTTTCCTTCCTAGCAGTAGATACGTCGCGAACACGTCGTCGTATTTCGCTTCGGCGAGTGAGTATTCGATCTCTTGTCTGTTGTAACCCAAGCATACTAGAGCTTCTGAAATAGGTAAAAAATAGAAAAGTTTAGTATTTGGTCAACGATATGTTATTAGATACATCAACAACAGTTGCTAACGTATTGCGTAACGGAAATCGAAGCAAAACTATTGTTTCTAAAGCATGCCTAATGCCTGTTACTATAGAACATGCTCTTCCATATTCACACGACATTTAATTCGGCATTATAAAACGTAAGATTTAAAACGAGCATGCATGGATATTGTTTTATAATGGCAGAAGCCGTGGTTAATGAAGTTCAGAAGTATTATTTTTTGGTCACACCCTACTTTCATTATGCATGCAAGACAATACACAGCTAAACACATAACACCCCTGTATAAATTCACGTACCAACTTGCGCTGTGTCGTTTAGTAGATAGCGATGCACGCATGAAATACATAAAATTGTGTTAGTCTGTGGTCCAACCGCACACCAAAATTAAATTGATTTTGTTTTACATTATTATAGGAAAGTTTTTTTTAAATTTCAATTTGGATATGGCAAAGTTGCAGCCAAAGCATGCGGTTAAGTAGTCAATCACCTTTAAATTTTGAAAGGGAAATTTATTTTTTAGGAGGGAGAATATTGTAAAGAAGAATTTCAGTTTAAATGGAAGGGCCAATAGGATAGGTAAATTCAACAATACCTTTATTTCTTTCCTCTTTTCGTCAAAAGAAAAAAGAAAAGACAAATTACTATCAGACAACAATCACAGTACGACCAATACATACAATTTTAATGACTTTTATCGCAACAAGTCAATTTGAAATAATTAATTGTAACAATTTCTAAGTAATTATTTTCAAAGACAGCCCCGTGTTTTAGGAAATACTTATCTATAATGCAAAGCAGAATAGGATTAGGCAGGGCATGTTATGGCGTTGGTACTTCGGCGGTCAGATTGTGCACCAAAGCGCCCTACCTCCTTTATTCGCTGGTTTGTTTTGCATGCTCTCTTTGATTTGCGTAAGTTGATGTGGGGTTAGACTGTTTAGTAAATCAACTTAGCAGCTGAGTGTAGCGTCAATAGATGGGGTAACGCCGACGTGCATAAGCGTCTTTAACTGTACACATAAGATAGAACACCGTGTTATTGTGGAACACAAACTTACTGGACGCACTTATAACCGTGACAAAAGCTTGTATTGATATCAACTTTCACACTAATACAATACTTAAAATTAAACTTAACTTAATTTTATTACCTGTGGTCCTTGAAGGAGCCAAAATCCTCCTGCTCGTAATTCTCTCGGAAGATTATAGATATAGTTCAAGCTCTACACAGATTAAAGATACGATCCACGCCCTTGATAGACACATTCCTCAACAAATTATAGACACAGTCCGTCCACGCTCTCGACAGATAACAGACACTGTCCATACTCTCACAGTCCACGCTCTCGACAGATAACAGACCCTGTCCATACTCTCACAGTCCACGCTCTCGACAGATAACAGACACTGTCCTTACTCTCACAGTCCACGCTCTCGACAGATAACAGACACTGTCCATACTCTCACAGTCCACGCTCAAGACAGATAACAGACACTGTCCATACTCTCACAGTCCACGCTCTCGACAGATAACAGACACTGTCCATACTCTCACAGTCCACGCTCTGGACAGAGGCACGCTCTGTTCATGGGCAGAGGGTACCGCTTAACATCAGGTGGGCTATCTGTTTGACCCGTCATTCCAAGTAAAATAAAAATAAGTTCGTAAGTTAAATAAGTGCGGACCGCCGGAGCCAAGCTAGTTCCCCTCTCACGGCGTTCGAGTGTGGTCGCGGTCGGTGCTCATGAAGAAGGACCTCTAAATGGTCAACGAAACGTCAGCAGGAGAATAGTAAAGCACGTGTATAGTCGTAATTTTTCTAAAATGATACCAAGCCACGGTAATTTCAATGCTATGTGATAAAAAAAAAGATTATAGGTACAGTCCACGCACTCGATACATAACAGACACAGTCCGTACTCTCACAGTCCACGCTCTCGACAAATTATATGTCCATACTCTCACAGTCCACGCACTCGATACATAGCAGACACAGTCCGTACTCTCACAGTCCACGCTCTCGACAAATTATATGTCCATACTCTCACAGTCCACGCACTCGATACATAACAGACACAGTCCGTACTCTCACAGTCCACGCTCTCGACAAATTATAGACACTGTCCATACTCTCACAGTCCACGCTCTCGACAAATTATATGTCCATACTCTCACAGTCCACGCACTCGATACATAACAGACACAGTCCGTACTCTCGCAGTCCACGCTCTCGACAAATTATAGACACTGTCCATACTCTCACAGTCCACGCTCTCGACAAATTATAGACACTGTCCATACTCTCACAGTCCACGCTCACGACAAATTGTAGACACTGTCCATACTCTCACAGTCCACGCTCTCGACAAATTATAGACACTGTCCATACTCTCACAGTCCACGCTCTCGACAAATTATAGACACTGTCCATACTCTCACAGTCCACGCTCTCGACAAATTATAGACACTGTCCATACTCTCACAGTCCACGCTCTCGACAAATTATAGACACTGCCCATACTCTCACAGTCCACGCTCTCGACAAATTATAGACACTGTCCATACTCTCACAGTCCACGCTCTCGACAAATTATAGACACTGTCCATACTCTGACAGTCCACGCACTCGACAAATTATAGACACTGTCCACGCTCTCGATAGATTACAGATACAATCCACATTCTCGACAGATTACAGAACCAGCCTGCGAATTCTACAGATTACAGAAACAGTTCACGCTCTCGACAGCCCCTGTCTCTGCCCACGGTCTCTACAAGGTAGCTACAATGTCTGTGCGCTGTTTGCTTACCTATCCGCTTGTGGTCCTTGAAGTCCTGCTGAGGCTCGATGAACGGCCTGAGCTCCTCCTCCTCGTAGCCCGTGTTCATCCACTTGTCCCTCATGATGGCCTCCAGCGACGCGCGCTTCGCCGGGTTCAGAACTAGGAACTTCTTGAGGAGGTTCTCGCAGTCAGTTGACATGTAGAAAGGTATTCTGAAAACGAGGGAATAGTATCTCATCATCATCATCATCATCCACAGCCTGACTTCACCCACTGCTGAGTATAGGCCTCTCTTTGCCTGTGCCATTCCTTACGGTTCCGTGCCAGTCTCATCCAGGTTCGGCCCGCGACGCATGCGATATCGTCTGCCCATCTAGCTGCTGGACGACCAGCGTTTCTGTACCCAGTTCTTGGACGTCATTCAGTTAGCGCCGTACTCCACCTATCGTCACCTCGTCTTGCCAGGTGTCCTGCCCAATAGTATCTCAGCAAAGTTAATGAGGGCTTTTCATTTTCGAATAAAAAAATTAAAAGTAGTTCAATTTGGCTCGATAGATGGCGCTGACTCAAGTATGCTTGTCAAAATTAACAAATGCATTGTCTGTGCTTTTGTGTGATAGTACATAATACCACGAAAATATATCACTACGTTGTTGACTTCGACATCTCACTTTATTTTGAAAGCTAGGTTTAGAGCAGCGCATGATTTGAAACGTCCGTGAAAACCCCTCATTCATTCATTCATTTTTTTTTTATTTATTCTTAGGTCAGGCACGCCACGGTATCAGTTGGTCGAGTATTGACATCTTTGCGCAAGCTCCCGAACGGTATTGAGCCCTTAAGCCTGAGGAGAGACTTTGCCTCTCTCTGCGTGTTCGCCCGTTTGTATTTAATGGGTTTTGTTCCGAGGAATTCATTGACATGATGCCAACAGGAACCTTTTTTCACCGCACCGCTCGCTATCGGCAGAGGATTCATCAGCACACCTTAGAGCCAGGGTGTTCCCGGACTGTGCGGTTTCAGAGGAGCTTCCTCCCGCGAACGCTCAGGTTGTGGAATGATCTCCCTGCAGAGGTTTTCCCAAGTGACTACAGTATGGGGTTCTTTAAAAGGGGTGTTTAGAAATGTTTAAAGGGCGTGTTTTCATAAATAACGCGCGTGTGATTACTGTGGTATTGCAGGCGTCCATAGGCTAACAGGTGGGCCGTATGCTTGTTTGCTACTTTGGGAGTAGTATAAAATCAAAACAGTGTATTCTGATCTCAAGTAGTTTCAATACATGATAGAATCTGGAAATGAGGAGATCCCTAGAAGAATTAAGATCACCAAGAGCTATGTTTTCAGAATTAGCAACATGAAGTGGCAATGGGCAGGCCATACAGCTCGTGAATCGTGTTGGAGAATATAGGTTCTCGAGTTACGACCACAAACCGGACGACGATAAGACGAATGCCCTCTTTCAATAGACCAAAGATATTATAGCGGTAGCAGGAAGGCGTTGGATTTGAATATATTTATTTCAGGCTTATTGAGAAATGTACTAAACCTAAACAATAAGCCCGTAGCAACATAAATACCTTGGAAACTAACATACTTTATAACTTAATCTAACACAAGTGCGATGGCCGACGCGACGCGGTCAGGGGGATCACGTGACAGGCGACCCTTGAACCGCCGGAACTTCATCCCTTTCGGCCGGAAGTCAGGGCTCAAGTAGGTCCTTACACTTTCCGTAGAGACCATCACCATCAAGCTCACATTACGACGAGAGTCCAACTTCATGACCCTCATTTCCAACTAATGGGGGAGACCTATGTCCAGCAGTGGACTTCTGAAAGCTTCTTCTTCTTCATCGTGTCGCTGGTTCCCATAATAGATAATTATATTGTTTTGGACCAAAATTTAGCCACGTCGACAGCATTTTCAGTGGCTTCGAACAGGTCATTTAGGGTGCAGGTGTTGGTGCACAGTGAACAGGATAGCAAGTGAGGCATCGTCTGTGGAGTGAACCCACAGTCACATTGTGCCTCGTCGGAATACCCCCATTTAACCAAGTTATACCAGCAGCGGCCCACCTGGCTCCGGAGTCGGTTCAGAGATTTCCAGGTGGACCATGACAGTTCTCTAGGCTGATGATGACGGATGTAACGCACCTGTATTTTCCCCGTAACACTCGTTCCCTCAGTTCCCGCAGAGTTGAGCCGTCGAAGGGCAGCGAGCCAGACACCAGAGTGTACAGGATGACACCGAGAGACCACACGTCGACCTCAGGACCGTCGTATTTCTTGCCTGCAATCACAGTAAAGATGCTTTGTGAAAGAATCCATCCGGGGAAGTACTACCACCATGCCTTTTTCTGCCGCAAAGCAGTAGTGCTCACATTGCTGTGTTCCAGTGTGAAGGGAAATAACTGGCACATGAGACTTTCATCTTTATGCCTCAGGGTGGCGGGCGCAGTTCAATGCCACATAGGGTGCGTCCTATGTGGACGTGACCTATGAGGTAATGCATTATTATAGGCAGGGCCAAAAGCCCCGCCACTTATAACTAACACTTACAATACACATACATACATAGACACACGCCTTTTTCCCCGACAGGGTAGGAAGAGCGTCAAATGAGCCTCTTTTCACCGTGAGTTGCACCAACAAGGTTGACGTGACAAGTGGTGAGCTCATCGCCGTCATTGCTTCCTACGACTGACTCTGCTAACGCTTCTCCCAGTAATAAGACATTCCTTAAATAAGCTAGCAGCCAGGAAAGAAAGAAAGAAAGAAAGAAAGAAATAACATTTATTTGTGTCAACAACATGAGTTGACAAATCTTACCAACGAATCTTACAAAGAAGTCCGTGTTATCCCTTAGTCGGCTTTTATGTCATCCACGGGAGGAGATGGAGGGGTCTATTCTTGAGCCGGACACACTACGCAATGTTCTGTTTTGATATTAGCTCCGTGCCTGTGTGTTGTGGTAGCATGGTGCTCATAGTTCCTGATAAACACGACACAGGGCAGGGTGTTGTGGGATCAGGACTATGTGTATGACTGTTGGGTGTGTTATTTGTTAATATCGCAAAAAGAAGATTGCGAAGTGAATTGTGAAGTGGTCTCACCACACTCGGTGCCAAGCCACCGATTGGCAGTGGCGAGTCAACTGAAGCTTGCAAGCGCCTTGCCAGTGAAATAGAATGGGTTTTAACCGTTGGGGTAAGCGAGTTCTTGAGTGGAGACCGCGTCTTGGCAAACGTAGCGTGGGGCGCCCTCTGGCTAGGTGGAGCGATGACCTACGAAACGCGGCGGCAGAAAGTGGATGAGAAGGGTCGAACACCGGGCTCAGTGGCGCGTATTGGGAGAGGCCTATGTCCAGCAGTGGACTAGTGCAGGCTGATGATGAAATTTGGTGGAAAGCGACACGTCGCGCGCTATCTCTTTCCACCACGCGGCACTTATCTCGCCACTTGGCGTAGGTGTAAACAGTAAATCTAATATTGCAATAAATGTTGCGCAGAATCGTACGTATTTAGCGACGTGGCTCATCCATCTGACGATCCATTTGACGACCTCTGTGGCGCCACGGGCGATGGTTCGCCTGCGACGCAGGAGGTTGCGGGTTCGATTCCCACCTCGGAACAAGTATTTGTACGATCTGTAGATATTTGTTCAGGGTGTTTTGGGTATTTTCTATGTATAATCAAAAATATCTATCTATGTAATGTACTGTATTACGTATATCAGTTATCCAGTACCCATAACACAAGCTCTGCTTAGCTTGGGGCTAGTTAATGTGCGAACTTTCCAGCATTATTTATTTATTTATTTATTTATCTTGGCGAAGAAATGCCACTTTACTGGCTGTAGTGTAAACAGTGACTGGTCCAAGCGCTCGCCAGTCGCCACTGTACTCGCCACTTCGCTAAGCACTTCGCAAAGTAAAGGGCCAAGTGCGTGTCGTACAATACCGCTGTAAGGTACCTTGGAACAGCTCCGGCGCCGCGTACGGTGGACTGCCGCAGAACGTGTCCAGTTTCGAGCCGGGAGTGAACTCGTTCGAGAAACCGAAATCCGCGATTTTGATGTTCATCTCGCCGTCTAACAGCAGGTTTTCCGCCTGAAAGTAGACAGTACGTTATTAGCATCTTCAGAGCTCGGCGGACGTACTCTGACCTATCTTTCTGGAAAAAACCTGTATTACATACATTTTGAAAACCGACGATTTAACAGGACGCTAATAACTGATCCAGGGTTTGAGAAAAAAAAATGTAATACAAGCTTTTATATAAAATTAGTGATCGTAACCGTGTGCTAATCAAAATGAGCCTAAAGACGGCCAGTCTACTACGAGTACTATTATTCATTGAGAAGTTCCGTTGTCCACCTTCCGTCTTCATAATCAGATCAGCTCGCTGTCACCATAATACTGCATTGTCATCGGAACTTGACAGGTATGCAAAATATCATCTCACTCGGTTGAGGGTAACTGCTTTAAAATTCAGTTGCAAGATTCCACCCGGACATACATTACAAGTTAAATAAAAGCTTGTAAAAAGGACTGCGGACAAGGCCGGAACTCGGGTCGTCGCCTCGAAACATATCTTTAAAAGAGAAGCTGTTGCGTACCTTGAGATCTCTGTGAATGATCCGTTTCTGATGGCAGTACTGCACCGCGGACACGATCTGCCTGAACTTGGCGCGCGCTTCCTTCTCCTTCATACGCCCGTGGAGCACCAGATAGTCGAACACCTAACACAACAAAAACATCACAATTACATTATCAATCAACACTTGCGAGACCTTGAACTTATGAGCTCTCAATTTAATTTACGAGTACATAATACATATTTTTTTTAACTACTTCAATGACGGAACAAGCAGTTGCTAAGAATCTAGTAAAAGTGACTAACCTCGCCGCCCGACGCGTATTCCATAACTAAGTATAGCGTCTTCTCAGTCTCTATCACTTGGAATAACTTTACTATGTTCGGGTGGTCCAGCATCTTCATTATCCGCACCTGGAACACGGTTTAAAACAAATCGTCAGTTATTGGTACAGACACGATAAGAGAGGCACATACATTTAATACTAAGCTCTTTCACATTGGCAACGATATCGTCGACGACACGTTGCGGGGTGAAGAGTAGCGGGTGGGGTGACGCGCCGCAGCACACACAACATCCTTCTTTTTTGCTTTTTTTTTAACATTGTGAATGACAGAACAAGCAGATGGCCCACCTGATGTTAAGCGGTAACCTCTGCCTTTAACAACGCATTACCTCACAGGTCACGTCCACCTAAGACGCACTCTATGTGACATAGCACTGCGCCCCACCCTGAGACATCAAGATGGAAGGTCGTGTCTGTAATTTCACCGGCACCCCATACCCTTCAAACCGGAACACAGCAATGCGTGCATTACTGATTTGCGGCAGAAATAGGTATGGTGGTAGTACTTCCCCAAACAAACTCTTTCACAAAAAAGCTCCAACTGAAACTACATGATGTCTGTGGGCCGCGATTTGTTTGATGTATGAGTCGTCTACAGGCTGTTGATGATACATAGATCGTGTCAATAGAAACAAAAAGTAGCAGCGCCATCTAGTTTCGTTTAACTAACCTCTCTGAAGAGTTTCTGCAGCGAGCCCGGGTTGAGCTGCGTCTTGTCTATGATTTTGATTGCCACCTCCTTGCCCGTGGGCACGTGCTTCGCTAGTTTCACCTTCGCGAAGTTGCCTTTGCCGATCGTTTTGAGAAGCTTGTACTTTCCTGAAAAACCCCAAGTAAATATATGAGAAACACTGCACTAGAGTATTTTAAAAGCTTTTTCAACACACATGCTCATAAAGTGGCTCTAATTTCACCGCAATTAGGCACATAATGACACCTGTAACCAAACTGTGACTTTTTCATTGCTATTATTCACAAGTGATTTATAGAGCCAGTTGAATATTTACAAGGAGTGTGTATTTCTGTTTTTTTTTTCACAAGTGTTTTGAAAAACGTCGTATGATACACGTGTGTATTGATTACCGTCCTCGGCTCTCTTAAGACCCGAGCCGTTAGGTGAGGCGTCAATGCCACCTCAACGGTAATCACCAACATTACACACTTGTACCATAATGTACCATTATTTAACTTGCAATGTATGTTTGTTGAGAGATAGAATGAGGAATAGTGTGATAAGAGAGCGTTTTGAAACGTAGTGACTAGGATTGAGAAATGTATGCTTAGATGGTTTGGGCATTTAGAAAGGATGGACGATAGTAGATTGACGAAACGGGTACATAAGACGAGCGTGAATGGGACAGTGGGAAGGCGAAGACCTCGGCGAACGTGTTCAGACCAGATCGGAGACGTTCTGAAAAAAGGCCAGGTCAGGAGTACCCTTAACCGACGAGCATGTATGAAGAATGTAATGAGAGGGAATGAAGCAAAAGAGGTGTGTCAGGATCGTAGCAAGTGGAAATTCGTGGTCTCAGCCTACCCCCTCCGGGAAACAGGCGTGAGTTTATGTATGTATGTTTGTTTAGGTCAAATCTTGCAAGCTGAATTAGAACCACTTCTTGACATCCGATTGAGCTGAAATTTTGCATACGTGTCAAGCTCCGATGACAATACAATATTATGGTGGCAGCGAGCTAATCTGATGATAGAGACATAGCACGACGGAAGGTGGACAACGGAACTCCACGATGGGTAATAGTAGACTGGCCGTGTTTAGGCTCATTTTGATCAGCACACACGGTTTCGATCACAAATTTTATAACTTTTTTTTTTACAAAAACCTATTTATAATCATTTTACATGGGACGTACAGTGCACTTACAAAGTTTCTGCTCTCGGTACTTAGGTGAGTGCGTTCTAGTATGCTAATGGCTCGAAATAAATTTGTTATAGGCATTTTACGGGGAATGAAGTATAAATTCGATTTGGCGAGGGTGCGTGGGGGAGTTCTTTTAAGGCTGCAAATACAATTGGCGACCTCTGTGCCGCGGCGGGCGAAGGTTCGCCTGCGACGCAGGAGGTTGCGGGTTCGATTCCCGCCACGGAACAAATATTTGTACGATCTGCAAATATTTGTTCAGGGTGTTCTGGGTATTTTCTATGTATAATATAAAATATCTATCTATGTAATGTATTGTATTAAGTAATTAAGTATATCAGTTATCTAGTACCCACAACACAAGCTCTGCTTAGCTTGGGGCTAGATAATGTTCAGCTTTATTTATTTATTTATTTTGACTATACTATTAAACAAGCAATATTTGTACGTACAGTGTACATAAAATATATATTTAGTGATCTCGGAAATGGCTCTTATTATCTTATTAGTAGTAAGAAGGATCATCAAAAGAAAAACAGACCGTGTTTGTTGCCTGATTCTTCTAGGTCTGGTTGCGTTGCAACAGGAGTAAATGTAAATTTATTTTTTAAGACGATTCAAAATTATCCTTGTGATTTCAATGAATAAAATACTTTTGACTTTGACTTTGACTTTGACTCTTTGAAGTTTCCACCTATGAAGGTGGTTTCAAGGGACGAAGAATAAATCTTACTAGAACCCAGCTCCGGGAAACGCCGGTCGAACGAAGCTCTATAATGTAAAAAAAGCTATGGAATGATAAAGCGTCCCTTAGAAGCCGTGTACGGCGCCCGCCCGTGCGAAGCCTTGCTAGTTAGTACTGGAGAGATCGTATACCTAGGTTGTACTGACCAATGTGGGGCTCCTCCGATGTCCTCGAGCGGGAGGAGACGCGGGCGGTGCCGCCGGAGGTGCCGCCCGCCCCTGCTGACGACTCCGACGCACTCTGAAAATAGAGAAAATATAATAAGTTTTCTGAGAAAAAAAAAACAGTACAAGCTTTTATGAAATTAGTGAACGTAACCGTGTGCTGATCAATATGAGCCTAAACACGGCCAGTCTACTATTATCCCTCGAGGAGTTCCGTTGTCCACCTTCCGTCTCCATCATAAGATCAGCTCGCTGTCACCATCATATTGTATTGTCATCGGAACTTGGCAGGTATGCAGGTGGTAAATTTCAGCTCAATCGGTTGAGGATAACTGCTTTCAAATTCAGTTGCAAGATTCCACCCGGACATACATTACAAATTAATATAAAGCTTGTAAAATCTCACTAATATTATAAATGCGAAAGTTTGTGTGTGTGTTTGTTACTTCTTCACGCTAAAACGGCTGGACGGATTTGCATGAAATTTGGAATGGAGATAGCTGGACGCCCGGAATAGCACATTAGGTCCATTTTTATCCCGATATTCCCACGGGATCGAGACTTACGCGGGTGAAACCGCGGGGCGCTGCTAGTAGTCAATAAAACATCTATAACAACTTGTATTTTTGTAACATTTCTTCCACAAGTGGATGCTTGGTGCTGGTCAGAAAATTAATGTAGATGATGGTAGGATATTTGTCGAGCTTTTACGCGAAAATGGCTGGGCCAATTTTGATGAACGTTTGTACACCAATAGATGAAAACCTGGTTTCAAACGTAGCATAGTTTTTATCACGAATTTCAGTTCCATCGGGAAAATAAAGCAGGTGATCCCACGGGCAAACGCTAGTAAACAATATGAAGTAATATTGAATGGTTATCCAGGGATAATCTCTTAGCTGATGGCTAAAGGTCAATATGGCAGTCTTATCCGGGGCTTCAGTTGTTCTTTCCGTGTTCCACAAATTGGTTTGTTCCTCGATAAGACGCACATAAATCCAAGTAACTTTACTTGAGTTGAGACAAATTAGCCCTCCAGAGACGCCCCTTATCACTACCAAACAGCGTGTATTTTCCGTCTCATTTCCTGTCTCATTTATAACACCCAGGTTACTGACTTGTCTTATCCGGGTCTGATATTAATTCGAGCGTTTTCAATAAGAATTGTCTATACTTAGTAGAGTCTGTTCAGAAAGAGAGACGTCGTGACCAAATTCCAAACTATCGTTTTCTTGATTTGCACGACTAATGTCAAAAAAAGAAAAAACCGGCCAAGTGCGAGTCGGACTCGCGCACGAAGGGTACCGCAGGGTTATCTATAAAAACAGCAAACAATCACGTTTGTTGTATGGGAGCCCCCTTAAATATTTATTTATTCTGTTTTTTAGTATGTGTTGTGTTATAGCGGCAACAGAAATACATCATCTGTGAAAATTTCAACTGTCTAACTATCACGGTTCATGAGATACTGCCTGGTGACAGACGGACAGACGGACGGACAGCGGAGTCTTAGTAATAGGGTCCCGTTTTACCCTCTGGGTACGGAACCCTAAAAATGGTAAATAAGCACAGCTGCGCCCTCAAATCCCACGACGGGTCTCTTTCTGAACAGACTCTAACTTAACTTGAGATTTTAGACCATAAGCAGGCAGCCGCTTTTCCCATATACTAACCTGTTTTATCCGGGTCTCAATGTGTTAACTTGATATAAACAGATTTGCATGTTTCGCAAATACATCATACAGTAATGTAACTTAAGACAAATTGGCCCTCAAGACAAACACGTCTCGACGCTTTTCTTCAAACAAACCGCAATAATATGTTGCTCCATTTCCTGCCTGATATATTACACCCGGGTAAGAGGTTACTGACCCGTCTTATCCGGGTTTCATATTAATTTATGCATCTGGATCATTTATTTATAAACCATCAGAGGGTGCTATAACAATCCAGGTTGATCAGCAAGGATATGGTTTGCAAGTTAAAAAGTAGCTGGAGTTGCAAGAACCTGTACAAAATTTGTTTATGACTTCAAAAAATGTATACGTAAAATATAATAATAAAATAATATTGCTGGACAAGTTCACACAACATTATCTAGCCCCAAGCTAAGCCAGAGCTTGTGTTATGGGTACTAGATAACTGATATACTTAATATAATACATTACATAGATAGATTTTTTTATTATACATAGAAAACACCCAGAACACCCTGAACAAATATCTGCGATCGCACAAATATTTGTTCCGAGTGCGGGAATCGAACCCGCAACCTCCTGCGTCGCAGGCCAAGCTTCGCCCGCCGCGCCACAGAGGTCGTCGTATACCCTGTACTAAAAGATCGTACAAATATAACGAATATGACAGTAAGTGTGGATGTTATACCTAAATATGGAGAAACGACTGAACCTATTTCGATGAAATTTTGAATTATAGTTCGCAACGTCGAATGTGTATCCCCATCCCACGCGAGCAAAACTGCTTCTGGAAGCCAGTTGTTTATCCGTCTAAACTAAATATTTCTAAATGCCAATTTACTACACTTTTTCTTGACTTCCATCAACAATATTTCCTTCTTACTCCATAAAGAAGACAAACACCGGGGTTTCCTATAAAATATCCGGTGCTCCCCGGTTTTATCCGGCTGTTTGTCCGGGGCATCTTGATATATGGGACTATTGTCCCGGTTCAAGTGTTACCTTGGCAAAATATTTGTATAAGTTTATCTCAAGAAATAGGCGGGTTAAGTTTTGTTGGCACGATTTTTATATCCGGGTATTCTTATGTAAGGTATTATTTATGTGCGGAAAGCTTCCCCATCGTACTAGCACCTTGAGAAAGAGTTCTTCTAGGGAAATTCGACCGCTATTTGTGCCTAAGGGGGTGAAAATGGGTAAAAAACCATTGTATGAAAAATTGTGTTCCTTAAATTTACAAATTTGAAATTTTGCTTTGCGTATGCTTCAATACAAATCATAAATGGGTAAAATATTTTTTCCCCGAACTTTTCCCAAAAGCGGGTGCAATGGTGTGTTAAAGTTTGTATGGGAACTTTTTATCGCGTGGTGCCTCTTTTGCTTGTAACTTTGGTATGGGTACTTATAATAAAGAATATTGAACACGTATTACGAGTAGTTCCAGTTTGTCCCCGAAGGTGCATTCTTGTAGTTGCAGGATTTTTCAAAATAACCCTTTAACTTGGGTAAAAATGAGTGACTTTTTTGTTTTGGGGGGATTTGTGAGGTGATGCGTAGCGAAGCTCGGGTATCCAGCTAGTAAAATTATATAGTTTCCAAATCGCCGACTTAAAGATTTGTATGCAAATCTTATAACCCATGCTAGTTTAATTCTATACAATTTAATGTGAAACTGTCAAAGCACAGGTCTAGATATTAGTCTCTAGATTGTGTTTACAAAATTTAATTGATTTGAATGAATTATTATCCAAGTGAGGAGCAAACTTCGTTTTGTATGTAGCGAGCTAGCTGTACATAGTAAGCCTTCCGTCAGTACCGAAAATTTATTATTTAGAATATTTGCATAAATGTTACATCCTATAATCATAGGTTTTCTTTAGATAAATGTTGGACGCATTTATCTAAAGAACATTTATCTTTGGGAGGTTTCTGCCAGTCAAGGTAGATGGATTCAGGGTAGCGGGCGCAGTGCAATGCCAGATAGGGTGCGTCCTAGGTGGACGTGAACTATGAGGTAATGCACTGTTCATAGGCAGAGGGTACCACTTAACATCGGGTGGGCAATCTGCTTGAACCGTCATACAAGTAGTATAAAAAAAACTACTCATATCAAGAATAGTTAAGATTTCAAACATGCAAACTTGTTTCTTTCAAATAAACTCTGCCTCTCAGAGCCAATGGCCCAGTCAGAATCAATTAGAACGCCAACTTTAACCCCAATCAATAGACCCGCCAGAACAACCAAGGTTAAGGCTGTACAAAAATAGCCTTAATTCATTGGGAAGCCGACAGTGACGCCTTAACAACCCCAATGGCAATTTAGAATTCTATTTTTGGGGCTCTAAGTTTGTTTGTTAACTTTACGTATCTATTTTTCTGTACCGTTCGCAAGGCAGAGCAAAACTTCATCAGCCGAAAGATGGTCAATGTTGGACATATATCTCTTAAACGTAGGCTAACCCCGGACACTCCATACAACGCGTTGAAAATCAAACTCTTACTTGGCTTAAACAAAAGACGACTCGGCTAGTATAAGGACCTCGCGATTCGACCCGCTATCTGCGGGGGTAGGGTGCGACGCGGAATACTCGGGGCGGAAACTGGCCGTTCTGGATGAAGGTATACATTCTGTGACGTAGGTCCTGAGTTTCCTCAATCTACCGTCTTCTCACAACCTTTACAATTACATTGATTTATTGGCTGCGGGCCGCCCCTCATCGCGTCTTCCATTTTGTGCACGGCACCTCGACCAACCATTCCCCAAAGGTTTGCAAAGAGCAAATATTTCTCTCCAATTCAAGTTTCAAATTCCCATTTGATTGTGATTAGATAAGCAGTGGGGTAACCCCAAGGTAACAACTTATTTAGTTTTGGACCTAACCTGTATTTCAATCGAATTTCTGAGAGATTGACTTTGACAAGACATATTTTGGTTAATTTTACATAAAATTTTGTGATAGCGATCGATTTTGACAAATAAGTGAGCGATACAGTTCTGACGTAAGGAGGGCTTTAAGGAGGATACAAAAAAATGTAGTCATAGTTAATTCATTCATATATTGTAATGGCGTGGCTCTGTGGCGTAGTCAGCTGAGATGCGAGAGATTGAGGGTTAGATTCCCGCTGCGGGCCAAATGTTTCTATGATCTGCAAACATTTATTCCTGGTCTGGGTGTGTGATACAATGGTACGCGTAGTTCCTGATACCCACGACACAGAGGATCCTAGAGTGGGATCAGGACTATGTATGTGACTGTTGGATGTTATGCTATGTAACAATGTATTATTCTGTATGCATTCTCATTTTGGCTTTCGTTACGGTTTCTCGTGTCGATACATATTTTCTCCTTATTCAAGCTTTTTCCTTTTTTTGGGACAAACCGGCTTTCTTTGTTTTAGTCCCATGTAATATTCTACAGCGCTCCCTAAAGCAATTTTCCTGCATAGACTTTTCTGCAAACGCTACAGTATTCTAGGTCACGAATGGCGTTGCTTTTCTTTTTGCGTAAGCAATGGTTATTTGTTAGGCTTCTCGCTTGCCTCCTTTTTAAGGCTTTGTCTGCCTTTTAACCTCACCGAACAAGAGACATAACAAGTGAGCTATAGAACTAGCTTTTAAATGAACCGTTGTTTGTATGAACAGCTGATGGAATTGCATTTGCATGTAACTATAAAGTCTGCTCACACATGACATACGACAGAGATATGCCCTCGTTCGTGGACTATGTAGTAAGTTACGACACTGAAAGATTGAGAGCTTTATGTGTTCATTCATTGCCAAAAACGGTACATTCGCATAAGATCTTGAATCTCAATTCAACGTTTTCTTAAGTGGCTAAAGAAAGCCGAAAAGGCGAGGTCTCAATTCCACAAGCACCCGAAGTCACGATTTATTTACTTTATTTCAATGAACTGATCTGGGTTAGTGATTTATATTGATTCAGAGTAAAATAAAGTTAGTAGTGGACCACGGGACTCCTTATTTTGGATATATCGAAAGTAGCAGAGTTGGTGCGAGCGAGTACAACACCGGCACTTGATTGAATTTGAATAAATAAGCAGTAGTGCTTGCATTGCTGTGTTCCGGTTTGAAGGGTAAGGGTGCCGGTGAAATTACAGGCACATGAGACTTTTCATCTTTATGTCTCAGGGTGGCGGGCGCAGTGCAATGCCACATAGGGTGCCTCCTAGGTGGACGTGACCTATGTGGTAATGCACTGTTCATAGGCAGAGGTTACCGCTTAACATCAGGTGGGCCTCTTGCTTGTTCCGTCATCCAAGTAGTAAAAAAAAAAAAAAATGCAAACGCTTGTGCCTCAGTTGCCGATATTAAAATAAATCAGTCCATAAACCAAAAAGTTCAAAACGGCGACCACTTTATTCAATTCTAACAACAGATTCGCGTCAGGTGGTCTTATGTGTCCGAAAAAAACGCAACAAGTTCGTAACTGGTCAAGATTGTACTGATCAAATAAAGCTGCTGGCTAGTCAAGGGTCTAGGTATATATTAGGTACCTAGGTCTCATTGGTCAGCCAAGCACACTCATTTATAATCTCAAAATAATCTAGGCATTTTTAGTAATTTACAGTAATTTATTATTATACGTCATTGTCTAGCAAGTTTATCACGATGGCAGTATTGCGACCATAGGCAACCATAGGCATAATTTTAAAGTTAAGTGTATCAAAGAGAACTACAACGTCATTCAAATTCCTAGAAATCGGAGGTCAACAATGGATGTTATATTGGTTAATGTTTAGTAGAGCAATCGAAAGAAAACATGGAGCCGGTTCAGTGGCGAAGGCAGTACATGGCACTTGCTAAGCGTGACTGACTGTTCTCTTCTCGTAAGAGGGAAAGTAAAGGGAACTGTGGACAGCACAAAGGTTCATGTTACCCCATGGAACTTCTCGATGGCCTTAGCCCGACGCCTCCGTCTCCACAGCTTCGACAGGAAAACTGGTGCCAGCAACGGCAGGACACGGTGTCGCATCGTTTGAGGATTTATTTTGACGGCTTCTGGTAACAGTTGGGAGGTTTATGCGTCCAGCTGGGCGCTGGGCTGACCTGGTAGCTTGTTGTCTTAGCGGTTCTCACCGTACCGAGGCTCTTTTATGAGACCAGTTAAGAATCTACGTGTGCTGGCGAATCTAGGTGGCTTCAAGGCCTGAACAAGACTCGTGTTGTGTAGAACCTTTGAATCTCTAGGTACTTTAGGGAGTCCCTTGATCTGTTGTGACTCTCGATTGTCTCAGGAGAGCGTATATTCAGAGATGTTGGATATACCAAAAACTTCTCAAGGTAAAAGTACAAGATAATGGCGCTTTTGGAGTGTCCAACTTATTTAACTTGAAACTTCAAACACTTTATTAAGGTCTTAAGACTTGAGTGGGAAACTTTAACAGTTTTTGAGACAGGGAACACCAGGGAAAACTTTTTCTTTATTCAGTAGCTGAGCTTAACACTCGAAATATGCACTGATTTCACAAAAGCTTAAGTTTCACTGGACTTCAAATAGTTCTTTTAGGAGAAAATATACACAGATGTTTTCTAGTTGAACACTTAAAGCACACTAAATAGGAAGATTTGTGTTGTTTTGTTGATAACCCGCTTATAACGGTGTATTGTGTTGCTTAGGTTATCAGTTATATCGCCAACTACAAAAAAAATATTGTGCCTCGCGTTGCGGGTCGATATTTTAAATTGGTTAATTACCTACCCTTTTAAAATAATTTGTATGACGCGCGTGTTAAAACTAAATGTACAGCTATGTTTATAGAAATGAAAATACACTCTTTGATTAAAATGTGTTATCGTGAACCGAATGTTGGCCGATAACCAGGAGGTCAAGACAGTATGACGAAGTAAACAATGCAATTTCAGCTAAAAAAACATCATTCATGAGGATGACAATTAAGTAGCAGAATGAATGAATGAATGAATGAAAATACTTTATTGCACACCTTACAAACTAGTTAAAAACAAGACATAACAATAAAAAAAACAAAAAAAAACAATGGGCGGTCTTTTCGCTAAAAAGCGATCTCTTCCAGACAACCTTTGGATGGAGAGGAGCTGAACTTATATGGAAGATTGGTTGGCAGATTTAATTTGGACGTAAATTCGTTAAACGTCTTCCTCGTGATCCCAGCGGGCAATCCAGAAAAATTGCGCTACGAAAAAAGTTTACCTTTGAGAGCTTTGATCTCATTAAGTTTAAAAGTCACAAAAGTGATAGTTATATCGTTGTGAAGATCCATCTGGCGACAACACAAAAATATATGTTTTTCCCCCCCTATATCCCCGAGATGACGTCATAGACCACGGCAGTGAGAGCACTCGTCGTCGTTTCGTATGAGGTAGTGCTGGCCTCTGGTGTCAGAGTTTGTCAAACTGCCCAAGGGCCTCTGACATGACTTATCGACTGCTATTAATCAATAACAGCCGGGACCGACAGCTTAACGTGCCTTCCGAAGCACAGAGCGATGGAAATCCACACATAACTTAGAAAAGTCATTGGTACGGAGCCTAGGATCGAACCCGGTATCGTTGGATTCTGAGTTGCACTATTGAACCGTTAGGCTACCATCGAAACGACGACGACCAACCGATTCAGCTGAAAGGTATACTTGTCAAGTTCTAATGACAATACAGTATTACTGTGACAGCGAGCTGAGCTGATGATGGAGGCGGAAGGTGGGCAACGGAACTCCTCGATGATTAACAGTTGCCTGGCAGTGTTTGTGCTCATTTTGATCAGCTCACAGTCTCTACCCGGGGGTGCAAGTGGTGAGGTATAAGTTGAACTTTGAAGGCATCGTATGCGTTACGAACTATAGGGATGCTTGACGATAGACGCAACACGATAAGTTCACTCGATTTGGCCTAATTGACTTCAAGATTTCGCCGTGTGGAGCAAACCCAAGTAAGCAGAAGCCCAATTCTCGTAATAAAAAATAGTCAAATAAAAGTTCGGATCATGTTGCAATCTAGTGTTGATGTCACAAACGTCAAAAATGGTATTCTGCTCACCTGACAATACAACGCGGAATGTGATTATATCAAAATGTAACTGTAACTTGAATGTTTCAAAGTTCTGAGAATTCTGTCTTTCACTCTTTACAATTATTATATAGCACTATCCTACTCTAATACATGGTCGCAAGATCGAAAGTAGATAATACTGTTATTATGAGGGAGCAGAATACTAATATTTCAGTCAATTCACAATACAATCTCGATTCGGTCAACTTGCAGTGTGCCTTTAAAATAAATAAGAGAATTGGGCTTCTGAATAAAACACAAAGAAGGAATGTTGCTATCGCGTTTGACATAAAACAAGTGATAACAAATTACTAACCTCTTTAAAATGCAACAAAAGCAATTTAAAACACGTAAATCTAACAAAAGCTTTATCTGGTATTTTCCGAGGACCGTTCTAAACCCATTAGGGTGACCATAATGTTTGTGAGACTGAAAGTTGTGCTATAAATAACACTAAACATTTATATTGTCTTAAAATATTGTAGCGTTAAATGTATTAGCTTTGTGCTTTGACTCATATGGGTATATGACTATTCATTTATAAGATTTTCTACACTACAGACCTACAGAGGTAAAGTTTATTTGTTTTTTTAATTTCTTTATGCTGCTATATGTAAACAATTTTTACGTTGCTTATAATAAGCACCTGACCTGGACGTAAAGCGTAAATAAATTTATTCTGAGTTTGGGGGTTAATTTTGGGGGGCAATCTTTGTCAAGAGCATCATTTGTGACATCAAAAGAAAGGGCTTCTTATGAGTTTTTTTTGTATAATCTAAAAATGCATAGGTCAAAAGATATTAAACAATTTAATTCTAATAACTCTAGTATGAAAGAAAATACCTATACGAAAATTGACCTACCCCCATATTTGAAATTCATTGACACTCCCCCCCCCCTTTTTATCTCCTGAGACTAAATTAAAAAAGAAAACGGAATATAAGGCATCACTCATAGTTTATAGTAAATAATTGAAAAAAAAAAAGTATTTAATCAAGGACTAATAAGTTTAATTAGTTTAGTGGTTTCAGTGTTAGCCTATTTGTACGGATCCCTCTGCACGAGAGTCCAACTCGCACTTGAGCGTTTTTTTTATTTATTATTTCTGTGAGTGCCGAAACTCAACGGCCCACCTGATGGTATGCGGTAGCCCCCGGTGAACACCCAAAACTAGCAGTAATTAAACTCTTTGTATAATTAACTCCGCCCATCATTCAACTAATATTCAAACAGTCGAGTACTGCTCCTAATTCAACGAGCTAACAATGCTAAGGGTGGAATACAAAGCGGGGTAGAAACTAGGGGGTTGTTTGGTCGATTGTATAAATAATTAGTAGAGTAAATTTTTCAAAAATTAAAATAACTCTTTTATTTATAGTTTTCTATTCAGAATAGAATAGGTAGAATAGGTTTTTTGTTAAAAATATATTTTTCAGTAATACAAGCTTTCATAAAATTAGTGGTCGTGTGCTGATCAAAATGACCCTAAACATGGCCAGTCTACTATTATCCATCGAGGAATTCCGTTGTCCACCTTCCGTCTGCATCATCAGATCAGCTCGCTATCACCATCATATTCTATTGTCATCGGAACTTGATAGGTATGCCAAATTTCAGCTCAATCGGTTGAGGATAACTGCTTTAAAGTTCAGTTGCAAGATTCCACCCGGATTCCACCCAGACAAACATACATACATTGCAAGATAAATAACATACATACATACATACATAGACACACGCCTTTTTCCCCGAAGGGGTAGGCAGAGCCTCAATGGGCCTCTTTTCTCAGTGGGTTGCACCATCGTGGAATATAGATGTGACAAGTGGTGAGCTCATCGCCGCCTTTGCTTCCCACGACTGACTCAGCTAACGCTTTGTTCCAGTAATAACACATTCCATAATAAGCTAGCAGCCAGGACAAATCTTATACCAACGAATCTTATCAACAAGTCCGGGTAATCCCTTAGTCGGCTTTTACGAGATCCACGGGAGGAGACGGAGGGGTCTATTCTTAGGCCAGACACACCACAGATAAATAAAAGCTTGTAAAAATGGATGGATAGACGTACTAACATATTCTATAGTTCGATACTGAAAAAACTTAAATATTCGATGGTTCGATACTAGCTGAGGCTATAAAAAATTCAAAGGGAAACCGACACGCCAATAATCGTTAAGGAATGGAAAATGTATAACGTACTAGAACAAGGGTATTGGAAAGGACGGTCGAGTGTAGAGTGCATTAGTACGACTTGCCTTCCTCTGCCCCATTATAAGGATCTAAGGTTTCGCTCTAAGGCTTTCACTAGTGGCGCGAAATTCAAATTGTTTCGTGTTTTTTGCTCAACACAGCTCATAAACACTTCTTCAGATAGCGAAAACTATGTTGCCGGTAATTATATGACTTAACACACAAGTTTTAATTTAAAGTATCACATAAATATCATTAGTTTGGCTATAAATGTGCTTGAAACAAAACAAAAATTAAAAACCATTGAAGCACAATCGTAGCTAAGCTAATTATATTTATGTGATACTATAAATTAAAACTTGTGTGTTAAGTCATATAATCACCGGTAAATTAATTTTCGCTATCTGAAGAAATGTTGATGAGCTATGATGAGCAAAAAACACGAATAAATTTGAATTTCGCGCCACTAGCGAAAGCAACCACCTTAAGGGGTTAATTTAAAGAACGAATGGCTACACGCATGCGATCTACCAGTACCAGTTAAGAGGATTATTTACAAGACGATCATAAGGCGTGTTAAAAACACCGCGTAACTCTTCGAAGGATATTTCGCGTTTTAAGTAACACGGTAAAACTTATAAACTCAGTAACGATAAATAA
Organism: Operophtera brumata; assembly: GCA_932527175.1. Taxonomy (NCBI): domain Eukaryota; kingdom Metazoa; phylum Arthropoda; class Insecta; order Lepidoptera; family Geometridae; genus Operophtera; species Operophtera brumata. The sequence goes on from OW052227.1 coordinate 47,781,023, forward strand.
TACAATTATATCGACACGCAAGCGGCAAGCACTTCCAACCCACAATATTAAAAAAAAAACGTTTGACTTTTCCGGATCGCTTTAATATCGATTTCGCGTTACAATAACAACGTTTTAATATCGATAGCGCGTTATCGAGTGTATCGCTGTGAACCTGACGAGGTACTGGTTTGTGTGAGAGGGTCAAAGGGCTATAAAAAGCCCACGATTAGCGAACCAAGCGATGCATTCGGTCCGTGAAAAATAAGGGCTGATGAGCGTGCTAACCTAGATCCGCGAATAAACACCTATTTAAAGCTAATTACTAAAGAAACAAGTAATTAATTTTGTAAAAATTAAAAAATCCCTCATCGCAATGAAACGGCTGAACCGATTTTAATCAAACATAGCTAAAAACACTCCCGACAAATACATCTAACAAACAAACAAAAAATTAATTGGTTCATCCGTTCGGGAGCTACGATGCCACAGACAGACACACACGCAGACACACAGACACGTCAAACTTATAACACCCCGTCGTTTTTGCGTCGGGGGTTAAAAATACACCGCGTATATTACTATTATCTTGCTGAAATTTCGTTGAATTTTGAGAGGTCCTTCTTCATAATCACCGACCGCGACCACGCTTGAAAGTCGCCAGACGGGAGCCCAACGCGGGCGTGGTCGCGGTCGGTGCACAGACTGAAATTATTACTATTAAGAGCAGTCAATTCCAGTACTTTCGATATAAACGCTGGTGCTCAGCTCGTACGTGATTATAAAGTTGTTACAATTTTTTCGTCAGATGTTTTGTACAAATATGTATCTTGAAGAATATATCTACGTACGTGATCTTTTTTTGTTTTTTTTTGTTCACCTCTAAATTCTGTATAAGCCTTCAAAAATCAGCTTATTTGCACAATTTTACCTGAACTTTGTATGTTCATAATGTTCTTACAAACTGTAAAAGTAAAAAAAAAAAGATCAGGTATCTCGCCCATGTTGTGTAGAATCTAAATTACAAACATTTTTTTCACAAACTTGAAAGACTTTTTCAAAAAAACGTACGTGCTGGAACAAGTTTTAGAATATTTTGCGCGTTTATTGCCGTTTCGCAAGTAAGTAGTGGAATTTTCCGAATTCCAACCACAGGATCTGGCACTAGCTCTCATTTTACACAGTGCCTCTCTTTCAAAAATTGAATTGTACGAACCTACAAGATTTTAGTTCAAATCGAATTGGGGCCCCTTAAGAGCCCTGTGGTGTCCCACTGCAGGGCAAAGGCCTCCCTTCCCTCCTTCCATTCATCTCTATTGTTGGCTATTTGGGACCAATCTTCAAGTAGGAGTCGAGCTCATCCCGCCATCTCCGTCTGGGCCTTCCACGTGGCCGTCGTCTGTTTGGGATCCATTCTGTCGTGGTCTTCGCCCATAGTTCTTCTGACATACGGCACACATGTCCAGCCCAGTCCCACTTAAAGTTTAGCAGCTTTTTGAGCGACGTCAGCTATCTGTGTTTGGGAGTGTATTCTCGAGTTCCTTATTCGGTCCGTGAGTTTTACTCCTAGGTTACTACGCTCCATAGCTCGTTGGCATACCGACATAAAATCTTGGGACTACGGTAAAACAGCTACAATTGACCAGTGATATTGTCAACTGGTCGCTTGGTTCTAATTTAACTAGGTAGTGAAATTATAATACCATAGCTTTGACAATAACCCTGCGCCATCAATAACAATGCTGAGATAGCACAAGGCCAGTTCCACCTCATTTATAAACTAATGTTATACATACAAGACGCGCATAATTTAATACCACATCTCAAGTAAAGTTATGCTAGTATGCCATAGTTTGTATTTGCAGCTTCATGTATCTTAATTGTTACCGCACCGCTCAGTACTAGCTAACAGACGCTGCATTCCGTGGCTTACCTGTAACAATGGCGAAAAATACAATTAGTATATTAACAAAATTTGGTGATAATGAGGAGTTTTCCTAGTGTAATTTTAGCATTATTTATGTCTCACTAGATGGCGTTGGCGACAGTTTTGGTAACAGTAAATATTTCAAAATACGTAACAACCACAAAGATATTAATTATTACATAATTTTACAGGATTTTCAATTTTTTTAAAACTATTTTCGTTGGCTGAACGTAGTCATGATACAATTTAAAAAGTAGGTAAATACCAATAGTTACGCGAGCGCCATCTCTTGACAATGAAAGAACTAAACTAACAATGACACTTGGATAACTTCTCATTAAGGTGAATGCTCACGTTTGCGGCGCGAGATTCAAAGGGTGTTTTTTGCCCTTTACTGGTCATCAACACTTCTTCAGATGACGAAAGTTATGTTCGCGAGAACTAGGAGACCTAACACACATGTTTTAATTGATTGTATCTCATAAATATCATCAGTTTAGCTACGATACCCCTAAACAAACAAAAACACTGTAAAAATGTGTTATACTCATACAACAACATTTATAATCTAAAGTTTCGCACAGACCGTCCAGAGTCAATGTCAAAGTCGTAAGTATTTTTTTCATTGATTTTATCCGCCATTTTTGGAAAGAAGCGACAACATTTTCATTTATTTCATTTTAATTTCATTTTATTTTGTTTGTTTTTTCGATTTATATCGTGTAACTTCGGTGGCATTTTAACCGGTGTAACTTAGTTGCTCGAGGACAAGGATCATAGGACGGATCATTTTCGGGGAAAAAGGCGTGTGTCTATGTATGTATGCATGTAAAACCTAATTACAATATTCAAATTTCCCAGTTTTAATACAAAAAATACATTTGAAAACTATAAGTACCAAAATTTACAAAAAATTCATTTGAATATTATTGTATTAAATTTATTACATTACCAACTAAAAGCAGAATGTTTGCATGTGCCAAATGCATTATAGTTTGGATTTGCCTGTGACTACTCCTAATAGGATTCCCCGAATTGCTATGAAATAACCCCGCGGGGTAATTACAGCCATTGCAGAAGCAAACCTGTCTTATTTGTTGAAAATTGTAAGATCATTTTGGCTGAGCTAAAAATATGCACAAAATAGAAAGTGTAGCCAACATTAATTTCACCAGGTTCACTCACTAAAAGCGTGACTGTTGGCGGGTCAATTCGATTGGATTCGATCAGTTTCAGAGTTATTGCCGTGACTCAATCTCGATTGAAACTTAAATGTAAGTTGTTCCCCTTTTTAACCGAAAACAAAAATAGTTGGAGGTTGTCAAGTCGTGTGTTTTTTTAGTTGACTCGATATACTTCCAGATTGCTCCCATTTTCATCAAAATCTGGTTCTGATGATGGGAGCCATGAGGAATTGAGGGAACTCCTCAAATATTATAGGTACACATATAGCGATTTCGGTATTTTCAGCAACAAGTCAAGCTAATTCAGAAATTTCCATTCGATGAAGTGGAACTGATGAAGAAGACCAGAGATGGCCATGGAACTACTCAATGATAAGTATTTCACGGGTATTTTAAAGGTGACTTTCCGATATCCGTTTGAGGTGATATTTGGCATACCTGTCAAGTTCCGATGACAATACTATATGATGGTGACAGGGAGCTGATCTGACGATAGAGACAACAACGGAACTCCTCGATGGATAATAGTAAACTGGCCGTGTTTAGGCTCATTGTGATCAGCACATGGTTCTGATCACTAATATTATAAAATCGCTTGTATTGGGGAAAAAATACTAGCAGCGAAGTCGGTTTTATTTCGAAAATAATTATAACTCATTCTAAACTGCGCACAGCGAGTTTGAAGGACCCAGCCGGTTGGAAAGATGCAAATTGAAATATATAGACACACTCCTTTTTCCCCGAAGGGGTAGGCAGAGCCACAATAGGCCTCTTTTCACAGTGGGTTGCACCATCGTGGAATATAGACGTGACAAGTGGTGAGCTCACCGCCGCCATTGCTTCCCACGACTGACTCAGCTAACGCTTTCTTCCAGTAATAACACATTCCATAATAAGCTACCAGCCAGGACAAATCTTATACCAACGAATCTTATCAACAAGTCCGGGTAATCCCTTAGTCGGCTTTTACGACATCCACGGGAGGAGACGGAGGGGTCTATTCTTAAGCCGGACACACCACAGCACAGCATATTGAAACAATGGTCTGAAATAGCTAATAGAGTAATACCTAGCAGTGAGCAGTCAGTCAGTCAGTGTCATCATCATCATCATCCGTTAGACATACACTGCTGCACGAGGCCTCCCCTATAATGCAATGGATGGACTTGCCATAATAGCCACGGTTTATAACAAGTAATAAATTTTGTAAAAATTAAAAAAACCCTCAACGCAATGAAACTGCTGAACCGATTTTGATCATACATAGCTAAGAACACACCCGACAAATTCACCTTTCAAACAAAACAAAAAAACGAAATCCGTTCATCCGTTCGGGAGCTACGAGGCGACAGACACACACACACACACACACACACACACACACACACACACACACGCAGACACGTCAAACTTATAACACCCCGTCGTTTTTGCGTCAGGGGTGAAAAATATATATAAACTCTGATATACACAAGATACAATAAAATACAAGAAGGAAAACTCCGAAATCAAACCCGGGGAGATGGGCCTCGTCAGCATTGGTCTGCAGCCTGTCTTGGAGAAGGAAAACTCCGAAATCAAACCACCACTCAGGGAGCATACCCGAAAAAAAACCCCGATCCAAGGTGTAAACCGACCCGTGCCGAGGGATTCGTAGCCAGAGGGCAGTCTGGTTGTTAACGGAGGGTGCCTGTGTTGGCGGTCACAGGGCACAGCGGAGATCTGCCTTACCCCCGTAAAGGGCTCTGCGGGGGTGGACCTTTAGATCCCTTCTACTCGTGGGAACGCAATGGAGATATATAATTATAATAATCATCCGCATGGCGGCGACGCGGTCCGCCACCCGTCACGTCTCGTTTCCCGCGGGGGCGAAAAGCGGTCTACGGAGAGCCGTTTCGCTACGTTGAATGTTGGAGGAGGAATGGAAGAAAAGTTGAATGAGGTGTGTCAGATGATGGATGAAAGAAAGATTGATGTTCTATGTGTAAACGAGACGAAGCGGAAAGGCTGTGACACCACCAAGCACGGACTCTACACGGCATATTGGTCTGGAGTACCTAGTACCGCCAGAGCTTGCCAGGGAGTTGGTGTTATACTTTCCGCGCGAATGGCTGAGTGTGTGAATGAGTTTGAATGTGTAAATGCGAGATTGCTTTGGTTAAGAATGAAAGTCGGCCTCACTCGTATCTTTGTCGTAGGGGTATATGCTCCTACACGGTATGTATGACTACGGTACAGGTGGGTCTCAGCGTGCACAGGGAGAAAGAGAAATGTTTTGGGAGAGTTTGAGAGATGTTCTGAGAATATGCAAGGATAATGAAAGGTTAATAATGTTAGGTGATTTTAATGGTTGGGTGGGGGTAAAGCGGGATGGATTTGATAGTGTTCTAGGAATGTTTGGTGACGAAAGGGTAAATGAGAATGGTAAAAGTTTGCTTGAGTTATGTTTGGAATGGAACCTTTGTGTGACAAACACCATGTTTAACCACAAAAGGATCCATATGTATACGCGAGAGGCGAAGAATGTGAGAAAAAGTATGATTGATTTTGTTATAGTGGATGAAAGAATCAGAAAGAAAGTTTTAGACACTAGGGTGTACCGTGGGACCAGCATTCATACAGACCACTTCCTGGTAATGAGCCGAATAAGTGGTCTGTTTCAAGGATGGCGACATCGGGTGCGTGAGCCTACAAGTGTTTTAGAAAGAATAAAAGTAGAAAACTTGCAAGAGGAAGAAGTGATAGATGAGTATAAAAATAAGTTGATTGAAAGGTTTCATAGGTTCGATGACATTTCTGAGATTGAAGGATTGTGGAAGTCATTTAAAGAAGAAGTAGTGAGAGTTGCTATTGAAGTATGTGGGGTGATTAAGAGGAGGAAAGGAAAAAAGGTGAAGAATGTGTGGTGGGATAAAGATGTACAGAAGGTAGTAAGTGAGAAGAAGAAAGCGTGGATGGATTGGCTAGCTGCCAGAGCTAACGAAAGAATGCAGAAGGCAACGAATGCGGATGTAGATGAAGCTAAGAAAGAGTTTAAGAGACTGAAAGGCAGAGTGAAAGAATTGGTTAAAAGAAAGAAGAATGCGCAGGAAGATGAGTTTGATAACAGGTTATCTGAAGATTTTCGGACGAACATAAAGTTTTTCTGGAAATCTGTTCGTTCAGTTAGAGGTAAAACTCAAGGCTCTGAGCTGAACTCAATCAGAGATAAGGATGGAAGTATAGTGAAAGGAGAAGAATGCGTATTAAGTAGATGGAAAGAGTATTTTGAAAGTTTGTTTGAAAGAGAGGATCGTCAGGCACCTACCTCAGTTATGAATGTAAGCGATAACCATAATGAAAGTGGTATAAGCATGGATGAAATCGTGAAAGCATTGCGAAGTATGAAATCAGGGAAGTCTGCAGGGTATGATAGGATAACAGTTGAGATGCTGAAGGCTGGACATGGTATCGTAGCGAGTCAGCTGTACCGCCTTTTCAATTTGTGCTGGAATACCGGTCAAGTACCAAGGGATTGGAGCAAAGCTGTCATCATACCTCTTTACAAGGGAAAAGGTTCACAGCAAGACTGTAAGAACTACAGAGGTATTAGCCTACTCAGCATCGTCGGCAAACTGTATGCAAAGGTGTTGATTGAAAGAGTTGTGAATGAAACCGATGAGAAAATATGGGACGTACAAGCGGGATTTCAAAAGGGTATGGGATGTACGGATCAGGTCTTTTCCTTGCGATGCATAACCGAAAAATTTTTGGCTAAGGGTCGAAAAGTCTATTGCGCTTTCGTGGATTTGGAAAAGGCCTACGATAAAGTGATGAGGAATGAACTATGGTCGGTACTGTCGATGTATGGGGTAGACAGGAACCTCATTCGAGCTCTGAAATCTCTCTACGAGGATTCCAGTGCTTGCGTAAGAATACACGGGTCATACACTGAATGGTTTAGCATCGAAAAGGGTGTTAGACAGGGATGTGTAGCGTCACCGTGGCTGTTTAACCTATTCATGGACAGTTGTTTGCGAGATTTGAAAGATAGTGAATGTGGGTTAAGAATGAATGAGTTACTCGTCAAATGTCTTCTCTACGCCGACGACCAAGTAATACTTGCGCCGTCCGCGGATGAGTTACAAGAGATGGTAACAATTGCGCATGAATGTTTTGAGAGGAAAGGAATGAAAGTAAACGTAAGTAAGACGAAAGTAATGGTTTTTGAAAGAGATGAACTAATGACGAAATGTGATGTTTTGATTGGTGGAGAAAGAGTGGAACAAGTAAAAAAGTTTGTATATTTGGGAACTTTGTTCACAAGAGACGGCAAGCATGAAGATGATATTGAAAGGAGAGTAAATGCTGGAAACCAAGTGAATGGGGCACTTCACGCCTTTATGAGCAGTCGGAATGTGTCCAAGAAGGCACGACTGGCCGTGCATAGAGGGGTGTTAGTACCGACACTAATGTATGGTAGTGAAAGTTGGGTATGGCAGAAGAAACATGAAAGTAGAATAAATGCAGTGGAGATGAGAGCTTTGAGAAGTATGTGTGGTGTGACTTTGAGAGATAGAATAAGGAATAGTGTGATAAGAGAGCGTTGTGAAATTAAAGAAGACGTAGTGACTAGGATTGAGAAAGGTATGCTTAGATGGTTTGGGCATTTAGAAAGGATGGACGATAGTAGATTGACGAAACGGGTACACAAGACGAGCGTGAATGGGACAGTGGGAAGGGGAAGACCTCGGCGAACGTATTCAGACCAGATCGGAGACGTTCTGGAAAAAGGCCAGGTCAAGAGTATCCTTAACCGACGAGCATGTATGAAGAATGTGATGAGAGTGAATGAAGCAAAAGAGGTGTGTCAGGATCGTAGCAAGTGGAAATCCGTGGTCTCTGCCTACCCCTCCGGGAAACAGGCGTGAGTTTATGTATGTATGTATGTATGTATGTACAATAAATTAAATGAGGCTAACTGGTACAAAATTCAGTTGGAAGATTTGACGGAAACACATACATTGCAAGGGAAAAGCTTTTAATAAAATACATGTCATTCCTGACTTCAAGAGCTAAAGTTATCATACAACTCCCATAACACAAGCTCTGCTTAGCTTGGGGCTAGATAATGCTGTGTGAACTGTCCAGCATTATTTATTTTATTTATAACTTTAGTCTGCAATCAAATTATAAATTCTGAGTGGGGGTGTTTTAGACCAATCTCTAAATTCTAGGCTCTGTGTATGTAATTTGTTTGTTTGTTTGTTTGAGCTGGATACATTAGTGTACATCACATACAGCTTGTTTTGCTTGTGTGTACTGGTGAGACACTCCCGGGTAGCTGTGACCCGCTCCAATTCGGAAATGGCTCAAGTGGGAGACTCAATCTTCCTAGTTCATAAGGTTGCGCAAACCACAAGCAGAAATCTTCATACAAAAAACACCTCGCACAGTTCAAAAAAGCAGTCTTTATTGAATATCTGTTAAAATATAGATAATATGCTCCATTTTGATAAACAATCGAATCTAGGCAAAAAATAGACCTAACTTAGGAAAAAAAAACAATCGACTCAATATTGTCCTGTAATGTTTCTGTTAGAGTGATCCCTCGGAATTATAATGTAGTATCCATGCATATTTTTAATTTGAATATTGTACTTGATTTAGTCAGTTATAAATCTTTGCTGTGGTGTGTCCGGCCTAAGAATAGACCCCTCCGTCTCCTCCCGTGGATGTCGTAAAAATCGACTAAGGGATTACCCGGACTTGTTGATAAGATTCGTTGGTATAAGATTTGTCCTGGCTGGTAGCTTATTATGGAATGTGTTATTACTGGAAGAAAGCGTTAGCTGAGTCAGTCGTGGGAAGCAATGGCGGCGATGAGCTCACCACTTGTCACGTCTATATTTCACGATGGTGCAACCCACTGTGAAAAGAGGCCTATTGTGGCTCTGCCTACCCCTTCGGGGAAAAAGGCGTGTGTCTATGTATGTATGTATGTTGTACTAGATTTAGTCAGTTAAAAATCTAATCTAAGATTAGTAATTTTGCTTTATACTCCACCTTAAATAAAAGCTTTTAAAAATAATTGGTAATATATAAAATCGTTGCGTGACTGACTGACTGACTGACTGACTGACTATCAACGCACAGCCTAAACCGTAAGTCCTAGAGACCTGAAATTTGGAGGGTACGTTCCTTTTGTGTTCTAGGGGTGCACTAAGAAAGGAATTCTAGAAATTCAACCCCTATGGTGGTGCAGCGGGGTGTTGAAGTTTGTATGGAAAAGTACACGCGGACGAAGTCGCGGGCATTCCACTAGTTGGTAATAAAGGCCCCGAGTGATTTGCACTTGTTTAATTTACGTGACAAATCTATCCCCCCCAGGACTATCTATCAAAGTCCATGCAAATATGTACCATCAAACTAGAAAATGCAAATTGGCCAGCGCAATAAACACACAATACGGCGCAGCCTTGGGCCTTGTTGTTATTCCAAAGGCTATTATTCGTCATGTTTCCTGGATACATCCCATGGGATGGGACTGGCTAAAACATGTCATGTCATATTTGACGTCACAACTAGTAGAACAGCTTATGTTCTAGAAGTTTTTTTTTATGCTACTTGAATGACGGATCAAGCTGATGGCCCACCTGATGTTAAGCGGTAACCTCTGCCTATGAACAGTGCATTACCTCAAAGGTCACGTCCACCTAGGACGCACCCTATGTGGCATTGCACTGCGCCCGCCACCCTGAGACATAAACATGAAAAGTCTCATGTGCCTGTAATTTCACCAGCACCCTTACCCTTCAAACCGGAACACAGCAATGCGAGCACTACTGCTTTGCGGCAGAAATAGGTATGGTGGTAGTACTTCCCCGGACGAGCTCTTTCACAAAAAAGCTCTACTACTACTATTTTATACTACTTGATTGACGGAACAAGCTGATGGCCCACCTGATGTTAAGCGGTAACCTCTGCCTATGAACAGTGCATTCTCACATAGGTTACGTCCACCTAGGACGCGCCCTGTGTGACATTGCACTGCGCCCGCCACCCTGAGACATAAAGATGAACGGACGAACTCTTGCAGTGTGGATGGATGCTGGGGAGGAGGAGAGGAGGGTAGGTTATAAAGAACAAGGTAAAAATAGTAAAACGACAGAAAACTAACAAAATATGAGGTTTTCCCGCTTGTTTGTGTATGTGACTGTTGGGTGTTATGTTAACAAAATGTGACGTTTCAAGAAAATTTATCATAAATTCCTTCAGGGTAGGCAGCGCATCGACAATATTCCCGGTGTTGCCAGTGTCTATATGCGACCCTGACCACTTTACATCAGGTAAGCCGTAAGCTAAATAGCATACTTGATTTAAAAAAAAAAATATAAGTTACATACGCCGACTAGTTAATATAATCTCTGTCGTCTCAACAACACAAGAACCTAACTTATTTAAATAAGGCCCAAAGTTACGTACTTACAACATTATCAACGCTAAGATAAGGGGCTTTTGGTGTTTCATGAAAATGAAGACGGAAGTTTTTAACAAAATGTATTACGACACTTCGCGACGAGTTACGAAATGAGAAACCTGAATTTTTTTCAAAATTCTGGTACTTTTTAAAAAACAAATAAATAATGTTTAACGACAAGCTGATAGTCTATTATAATAAGGCAATCAAGTTGAGTTGAGACCTAAAGGCCATTTCTCTTGATTATTTTAAAACCACACTGAAAGTTGACCGAATCGAGACTGTATTGTGATTACTCTGAAAATGTGTATTCTGCTGACTCGTAATTTTATTACAAGAAACAAGTAAAAAAAAAACAATTCATTGAAATCACGAGGATCATTTTGAATCGCCAAATTAAATAAATACTCCTGTTCCAACTCGACCAAACATAGACGAATCAGGCAACAAACACGGCGCACGCTTTATTTGATGGGGAAGGGCCTGTGTGGTGAGTAATCGCAAACGTGAGTTTATCAAAATGAGCCCAAACACTGCCAGGCTAGTTTCATAATCGAGGAGTTCCATCATCAGACCAGCTCGCTGTCACCATAATATTGTATGTAGTGTCATTGGAACTTGACTGGTATGCAAATGTGGTGAAACAGGTTCAAAATTCATTTGCAATATATGACTAGACTACATACTAACCGGTGAGGGCTTATATATAATATAATACTCAGGGTGGCGGGCGCAGTGCAATGCCACATAGGGCGCGTCCTAGGTGTACGTGACCTATGTGGTAATGCATTGTCAAAGTTAGAGGTTACCGCTTAACATCAGGTAAGCCATCCGCATGGTCCGTCATAAACGCAGTAAAAAAAAGAAGCTAATAATAAATTCCCCGGCCTTCTTCATCTCGCAAAAGGCCTTTCGGCATTTAATATCCGAGGACCATCGTTGTTGAAAAACAGCCATTCAACGAGTGGATTCAACGGAAATTGTAGGAAAACGGAATGTGACCTCATTTTCAAACAATCTGCGGAAACGCTGAGTAGGATAACCTGGGGATGCCAGATATCAATTAAAACTCGGGAAATCTTCCAATCTTTGGGTAAACTGAATTAAATTAAATCAAACACGTTTATTTGACACGCAAATTAATAAAACAAACCGGCCAAGTGCGAGGCGGACACGCACGCGAAGGGTTCCGTACCATCGTACAACAACATTAACAAAAAAGAAACACGTTCCCTGTAATTTTTAATAGTTTTTTTATTAGTTGTTGTGATAACGGTAATAGAAATACACACTCTGTGAAAATTAAAATTGGACCGCTAAATTCCTAATCTTAGATTTGATTTTTAACCCCCGACGCAAAAACGACGGGTTGTTATAAATTTGGCGTTTGTGTGTGTGTGTGTGTGTGTGTGTGTGTTTGTCTGTCTGTGGCATCGTAGCTCCCGAACGGATGAACCGTTTTTTTTTTTTTTTGTTTGAAAGTTGAATTTGTCGGGAGTATTCTTAGCTATGTTTTATCAAAATAGGTTCAGCCGTTTCATTGCGTTGAGGGTTTTTTTAATTTATACAAAATTAATTACTTGTTAACAGATTAAATCAAGGTACAATATTCAAATTTAAAATATGCGTGGATACTAAAATAATAATTCCGAGGGATCACGATGTTTGCGGAGGCTCGGGTTGATGGATTTCACTCAGTGTTTGGGCTCATTTAAATCATCTCTCGGTTCCAACCACTAATTTCAAAAAAGCATGTACTGAAAAGATTTATTTCAACAAAAAACTTACCTATTTATATATTGCTTAATACACAACGTGTTTTAGCTTTCCTAGCAGCCCTACCCCAGACATTATAATGTAAAAGAACGCTCCTCCTGAATCACCTCAGACTCGATTTATTATTCTCATGCAGAGGCGAAGCAACTTAACGTGAACGGCAGTTTTTGAATATTTTACGGGGAATTTGCGAACTCATTCAGGAAACATTTTTAGTAATTATGTTGTAGATATTCCCTACTGTGTCCTCCCGCGACTTCGCTCGCGTTTTAAAGGAAAAAGTAAAAAAAAATAGCTTAAAGCTTAATCCAGGTATCTGTTAACCAAATTTCACCAAAATCGGTTGAGCCGTTTCAAGCATACAAACATCGACACTTTAACATTTATGAGCTTAGTGGGCTTGCCACATTTTGGGTAAAATTGTACTGAACCACTTACAGACGCACAACTGACGATGAGATGAACAAGTGATGAAGTCCTACTCATCCTATGAGTTCATCATCATCATGTTCAGCCCGTATCTGCCCACTGGCTACTAATAAGCCTCCTCGAGTTTCTGTCAATTTTCTCTCTCCACAGTGGAACGCAGCCAGGTCTTTCCTGCAAACCGCTCTATGTCTCCAATAGGTACATCTGCCAGGTGGTCTTCCAAGGCTTCATCGCGTTTTTAGCAACCATTCCGTCAATGCTCTGCTAAGGGGATAGTCAGAGTTATAAAGCATATGCCCCCCTTTTTGTTAACTAGTTATCATTTTGTAGCTCATAGCCACTTATTCGAATACTAACTTTAATATTGAATTTTATAGAAGAAAATTACATACAATACAAAACTATTGAAGACTAGAAAGTTCTTTATTAGAAACCTTTCACAGACCTTTTGAAACATGTAACTTGATTATCTGACCGAACATACCTCAACCTCATGAACTCAGAAAGCTATTCAGACCCAAGGGTTCACTCAGGTTCACAATATTCAGTGCCGACTTTTAAGAATAGACTGAAAAGTCGGTGATGAATGTAATCTAGTCAGTCAGTGACCTTAGACAAAAGTAATTTAGGGGACAAAAGAAAGGGCTAAGGAAGTAGTGACCTTGCTAAAGGGACTAATGGCACTGTACAAAACCAGATGGTCAGATGACATCGTTAAGGATATTAAGGCGGCGTAGGAAAGGTAGGAAAAAATTGTGTGGACAACTAAGAGATTGTCTTCAACGGTACAAAACACCAGGAATACCACAAGCCAGATGGTCAGACGACATCGTTAAGCCAGGAAAGGATGGTTAATTGCCTTGATATTAGACACAAGGTCAAAGAAAGTTGCGTGATATGATAGCGTAACCAGCGAATTTATCCAGCCAGCAGTAGGTTAATGGGTGCTAACTTGAAACCTAGTTATAATCCACGAAACGCTTTAACTGCAATGAACCAAACACTCTTATGATAGTAAAAAAGAAACAGACTCCCACTTTTTTGGATGTAAAATCCGTTGTATTGATTTTGTTGTAGGTATTTATGTGGTAAAACTATAGAAGGGCTATAACTACAATACGATTATGATACTACTGAAAAATTATTAGTTATTATTAAATAATGTATCGTTGTAGGTCGTATTGTTTCGTTTTGGATAAAAAAAATAAAAATAAAATTTTTGTTATTGTTTGCTTTATTATTCTTTTGGCGTTTATTTGTATTTTGGTGTTTTGGATTTTGCATGTTAGTCTAACTATGTTAGGTTGGTTTTAGTATTACGTTTATTTAAAACTTTATTGTATTTAATTACAATATAGTTAATACCTATTATTATTATCCTTCATTATGTACGTTTATTTTAATTATTTTCTTAATTTAATGCATTCATTAGCTCTAATTAACTGTATGCATGGGGAGTTAAGAGCTACCTCGCCGTAACACAGTTTTAAACTAGCACGGGAGGTAGGTTCCTAAACCTCATAGTGCCTACCCTAATTCTCAATAGATATGTTTTAACCTTAAGTACCTATAAAAGCACTATGTAATGTATCCTTAAGTTATGTAATAAAAACTATTCTATTCTATTCTATTCTGTTCATTCATCAATCGGATGAGTCGTTTAGGCGCTACGGTGGAACATACGTAAATACAAACCTCTATACTAGACTGCTAAAAACATAACCCTTCCTTTTGGTTTGAGAGTAAGGAAAATAATAGGTGTCATCAAGTGTTGTGGGATTTTTTGGTTTGCTTTCAAACTTTCACACTTAAATCAATAAAAGCCAAAGTTTGTCGGAAGAATTTCACATACAGAATTGATCTCGTACTTGCGCGAACCTTGTCCCAGATTTGGGATAGCTGCAGAGATACAAATAGTACGTGGGAAATAATTGTAAATATGCTCTGAAAACCCACCTAGATCCTCTTTTCCCCAATTTAACGGTTGTCCGTTTTGCGAGCTATATCCCCACGAATATTTATATCTAACCATGAACCGGACGGCGCGGTGCAGTGTAGGACCCATCTTAATTTAGGTCACAGGAAGTATGTGGATGTAGGCGGCTCAAAATCGTTCGTTCGGAATTATATTGGCAATACCTATGTCCAGCTGGCTATAGGCTGAGATGTCAGAAAAACCGTATAGCACAGAATGATGTAAAGTGCATAGTCTGCCAATTCCTATCCAGACCAGTAGAAAAGCCTGTGATGTTACGGCCTGTCTGCTACCATTGCCGAGTATAGTGTAGCTTCTAATGTTTCCAAGCATCATGTAGCATTTTAACTTCTTTTCGCAGTAAATTTACATTATACAAAAGCTAAATGTAACCTTCCAATCATTAATAATAGGGATGCTGGTGCTATGCTAAATATCAACTTTTGCATAAGTACTCAGTATAGTTCTAAACAACAAAGTGGGTTCATGCAAGGATTTTCAAAATTCAAGTAAAACCACTAACAAAACGTGCAAAACTCAGTTTCTATGTTGAAACACATTTAGAATGTCCCAGTAACCAAAATATCAGGAATGCTCAGGGAAAAGCCTCTTCTAAATAGTGCAAATCTCCGTTTATTTTCTATGCATAATAAAAAATATCTATCTATGTAATATATTGTATTAAGTATATCAGTTATCTAGTACCAATAACACAAGCACTGCTTAACTTGAGGCTAGATAATGTTGTGTGAACTGTCCAGCATTATTTATTTATTTATTTCTATGTCGGAACACATTTTGAATCACCAAGTATAAATTCACGTAAATGCCTCTACTGAAAACGTGCAAAACTCCGTTTCCTTTCTATGCCGAAACGTATTTTGGTATCGCCAGGTCAAAATTCAGGGAAAACTTTACCAAGAACGTGCAAAACTCAGTTTAATGTAGGAACACATTTTGGTATCTCCAAAGTCCAAGTAAAAATTCAAGGAAAAGCCTCTACTAAAAACGTGCAAAACTCAGTTCTACTGGTATGAGAATAAAGTTACATTCACCAAGTATCTGCTCTTGACGCCCATCGTCGCGCTAGCGCCGTGTCCTCAAGTGAATGATTGCATGATAGTTCTGTTCACTCATTGTGTTCGTATATAAAGCACTTGTTCACATATTTCTTGTCACTAAAGAGTCTAGAAAATAATAAACTGAAATAGAATATAAATAGAATCGATGACAATTTAATAGCTAACAAAACTAATGCTTATTCGTTTTGGAAATTAATTTATAGGAATCATTGAATAAAGCGTTATTTATAAATTATGACTGTATGCTTGCCACGTTCACCTCGTCAAAATTTTCGGATAAAATACGCAAAAAAAAAGCAGGTTTATTGTTTAAACAATCTAGAACACCACGTACCTTGAAAAGTTTTATCTGATTATATCTATAAAATAGTATGGTGGTTTGCCTTGTGGTTTTTTAATTAATGAGAAACTGCATCTAAAGGTTGTCTGTAAGAGCTGTCACTTATAACAATAAGACCGCCCATTGTACGTAACTTTAATTGTTCTTTTGTTTTGTATTTTTGTGTGGTATAAAGAGTTATCTACGTTTTTTCATTCCGTCTGACTCTTTCCTTTTATTTTTAAAACTACAAATCAAGAGCTCCATAAAACTTTGTGTAGATATATTGAGTAAGACTTATCAAGGAAAGTGTTTCAGATTTTTGAAACAGTAAACAAAAAAGAGTTTTTTTTTTTTTAAATATAAATCTGATGTAATGATTTCTATGTTGGAAACATTATCGTCAACAAAATTAAAAAGCATACTATGAACAGGTCAATAGAGCTTTAATCGAACACTAATGCTTGTTTTTTGATACCCTTCGGCCTGTGTTAGTAGCCGCATCAATAATTCAACATTTCGTAAACCTTCACTCAGACATAAGTCGTGCCCTAGTCAGATTTCAGTTATTCATATCAGGCTAAGTATCGAATGATAGATGTCTGAATTTAATCTATGAATTACAATTGAAATATTTTTCAAAGAAACCAAACTAAAAAACCCAGACAGTCTCTCTCTGCAAAGTGAAAAAGCTTATACAAATGTAAAGAAAAGTGTTCTTTAGCGATCGCAGTGTTTATTCAAATGACGCTTTTGTTATGCCAATGATCCCTGTTAGCCAAGTTTTTACTATTATTGTTCGAAAAACTATCTACGAATGTATTAGGTCTGTAAAATATTTTACATCTCCCATATTCGGTAAGTAGGTCCTTATTACCCCCAAATGGGGCTTGTAGGTGACCAATTAGCGCTCTAGGGTAATAATGTAGCTAGAAAAGCCCTAGCGCGGTAAGTAATTAAAAAAAAACCACCCTTTAAAAAAGTTCGCGTACATCTACACATCATACTGGCAATAGACATCATGCATTCAGCCCAATGACAAAAGAGGTCGCTTCGCTATTCAGCCTTGTATTCGTATGAGTATAATAGTCATCAATTTTAAATATCGAACGAATTTGAAAATTGTTCTCATTTCACTATAAATGTTAACTAATAAAATGTTTTATTCTTGTAATGCTGTTTTTTTCTACTTACCTCACAATCGAGATGTAAAGCAGAGTAGTTAGCTCGGGTGTAAGCATCAATGGCACCCTCGAACTATAGGCGCCCTCGCTGCGCTCGTGCGCCTAAATATCTCGGGCTGCAATTGATGCCTTACAGCCCTTGGCTACTAATCTACTATTATTTATTTGCATGTGTTCGAATGAATTTATAATTTTTGACCAACCACGCGAACGAAGTCGTGGGCACACCTAGTACAAAATAAGTATTGAAAGTTTTTTTTTTAAGTAGGTTCGCATCTCATTTTCTTGCATGTGAGTGAACCTGCCTTTGGTCGAAGATCCAAATTCAGTAAGGCCTCCTACACACATATTCAGTTCGGCATGTTAGGTTCAGTTTTTTTTTCCGAATCAAAATGCGTAAATTGAGCATATACACTACACATATTCGGCTTTGCTGCACAATTATAACCGATTCGGGCGGAACTATATCTTTTTTGTCGAACGTTTATCCACACATATTCGGTTTTTATGGTCGGCGAAACATGTCTGCCCGAATATGTGGGAAAGGAACACGTCTTAAACACATAATTTTACTAATATCCAGTAGCTATAAGATTAGTCTTTATTAATATATGTTATAGCTGGTGGTTGCACTCCTAACCGCCCGATTATATTTAGTTGAACTTTATATTTGAAAGAAATCTCTTATTCCTATTCATAATGCATTTATTACTCTTACAACGAATTAATGTGAAAAATTCTTAAGATATAATATTATATTTGGATTAAAGTTCGGATGTTTTTATGTTTGTTACTCGATCACGCCGTAAAGGCTGTAGCGATTTCGGTGAAATTTGGTATACTATATATTATTGTAGTATTGGTAGATTATGACCTAGATTGAGCTATAGGCTACTTTTTGTCCCGGTAAAACGCGAGCAATGCCGCGGGCGGGCACTAGTATTACATAAAACGATGCCAGATACCATCATTGTTATTGCTAACACTGTCGGCTAAAATAGTCGATTTGATTTAGCATTGTTTAGTTCATTCAATGCCAATGTCGATTCGTTCAATCCCTATATTTAGATTTCCTATCTGAGCTATTCATCTATCTCTGTATTATCAAACAGTGATTTCGATAAAAGCGGTGATATTGGTCATTGATTTATGGGGAATATTGATGGTTAGGAAGCCTAACTGTGTATTTTGTTATGGAACTTCAGCTTCCTGTTGGTTTTTGGTCTGCAGATAAAATAAGATCGTTAGCTCCAAATTAGCTGTCTCACAGTCAGGCGATAGTAGACCCAAAACTGCAATATACACCTATCTTAGAAAGCCTACTTCCCCTAAACGGATGGCCCAACTAATTTATTAAAAAACATATAATAGGTATAACATTTGATGCCCATGTTGTGTCATCGGTTTTCTCTAGACAGTTTTTTTTTTATTGGCCTCACTATAATAGATTTTTCAACATTTGTAGGACTTGTCACGTCTATATTCCACGATGGTGCAACCCACTGTGAAAAGCGGCCCATTGAGGCTCTGCCTACCCCTTCGGGGAAAAAGGCGTGTGTCTATGTATGTATGTATGTAGTACCCTAGAGCAATGTCCAGAACAAGACGATTCTAATATTAGAGTACCTCATACATCAAAACCCATCGAGCTATTTGGGTGCAACGCCGAGCGTTTTTTTTTTTTTGGTATTTACATACTAGCCTACATGCACAGATACGTGCGAAACAAATAACCGGGCTGACATGTCAGTCAGCCGCGAAAACATTGATGTTTGTGTATGATTTTTGCATATTACCACAATCTCACTTGAATCTCACCTCTATCTAAACATACGAAAATAAATCGATTTGATTTAGCTCAATGCTTCATCGGAATGTGATGATATCCATTTGTGTATCATGGATTGGTTGAATCTAGCATTCCTAACATTTATCGGAGAAAGATTTCAATCATTGAGTTTTATACTCTGTACAATGTATTTTGTTTCAAAAATATTTTTGGACGCTCCGTAACTTACAAGCCTAAGTAAGCTTTTGACAAAGCCTTCCATTTAATAGCTTAATGGAATTACTTTAAGCCTTCGTTCGTTAAAAGTTTAATTTCTATACAACCGACCGTTTCAAACTAGAATCAATGATAAATTACCTAAGTTTAAAATCTGCCTGTCCATAACAATGGGGCCTACATGATGGTCCTAGACTATGATACTGTTTTCTGGTCAATTACAGTTGTGCCGATATATATCTTGACCGAGCTGAAGTTAGCCGTTTGCAGAGCAATAGATTTTTAGCAACTTGTTTTGTATGCAAAGCAAAACAGCCAACTTCAGGTATGAAACAGAGGTACGGTATGGGTCTATATACATTATATTTAAACAAAACTTGACAGCACAAAAATATAAAAACCACACACATTTTTATCGCCGACGCGAGACGAGACCTTGCAACGGAAAATCTTCATCAAAACATACGCCCTTACCCTTTTCCTAGCCATGACACACAAACAAACAAACACTATAACATTGTCCGCGAACGTATTTTCACAGCGAATTTCTGAACACTACTGACGGAAGTAACAGGGGTGCCACCGCCCTACAACTATGCGCAGTCCGAACTGTCTTATGGCACGGTTGGCTGGGCAAAGTATATTATACCAAATGGGGAGGGAGTAGGGGTTGTTTTGGCACGGCCTGCGCATTTGGGACGGTTATTGCATTCGGGGTGATTCGGGCCCGGACGTTACGTCAGCTGGTAAATTGTGTCGCGAGTTCCGTGTTTTGGGCCTTTTATTTTTGTTGCTGGTTGTAAAAATCAATGTCAAGTATATAAGATATAACTCAATTCGTTTTTACTGTAATTGGCCTAGGGCTTTGCTCAGCCGGAATTAAAGCTTGCTTACTGTTTTGTGTTTCTTTTTACTTTAACCTATTTTGTTATTTACCGAGTTGAGGCTTGCACAGATCAGAAGGTTTGACTTGAAGCTCCTAAGCCCAATTTCACCTACATATTGTTAAGGATACTTAAAACAATATCAATTTGATAGGTTTCATATGAAAACCTGTAAATTTGACACAAGAAACGTGTCTTTTTTTTTTAACTAGTTGTACGGGGTTACCTTTTCCTTTAAGAACGCATTACCACATAGGTCACGTCCACCTAGGACGCGCCCTATGTGGCATTCCACTGCGCCTGCCACCGTGAGACATAAAGATGAAAAGTATCATGAGCCTGTATTTTAACCGGCACCCATACCGTTCAAACCGGAACACAGCTATGCGAGCACTAACTGCTTTGCGGCAGAAATAGGTATGGAGGTAGTACTTCCCCGGGCGAACTCTTTCCGTCCCCAAGTTAAGGATTATCATCATCATCATCATCATCAAGTAGATGATGGTGAGGTCATCATCATCATCATCATCAGCAGCAGCCTTTAGATGACCACTGGACGAGACATATATAATTTCACCTAAGTAGGCCATTTTCCTAAACACCTTTGCATTAAATCCTTATTCGGGGTCAAAGTCACGTCTATGGCCCTTAGTTAATGATAAATGATACTCGATAAGCCATTTGTCTTTTGTAAACGGTTAAACTGCAGCTGTTGATAGAGTATTATGGATTAAAAAAGCGGCCAAGTGCGAGTCGGGCCACGCGCATTGTACGGTTCCGTAGTTGGCCGTCTCAATTTGCGTACTTAGAAGGGGGTTTCTAATTAGTTAGTAGTTTTCAATGGCATTTGTTCGAAATTATCCTTTCTACTTATTTTAAGTTAT
Organism: Operophtera brumata; assembly: GCA_932527175.1. NCBI lineage: Eukaryota > Metazoa > Arthropoda > Insecta > Lepidoptera > Geometridae > Operophtera > Operophtera brumata. The sequence goes on from OW052227.1 coordinate 47,802,110, forward strand.
TTTCGGCTATTACTCGTTAACTTCGTTATATACTACTGCCGTGTTTTTTTTCATAAATCCTAAAAGAACAGTTTAGCTGGCAAGGGGTTTGGGGGGCGGGTTTGGTAGGTTTGGTTTGACTTTAAAGCTTAATATTTCGCAAACAGATTCCTAAATAGAAAAATGGTTCTCACACACCCGCAATATTATTGAACGAACTATCCAACGACACCCTACCTACACCATGGGATAGACGAGGAAAAAACATCCCCACTTTACGTGTAAGGGAGGTACTATCAAAAAGATTTTATTTTACCACTTTGTGTGATATGTATTATTCTGATCGCAACCAAAATGGTCAAATGTAATTTGTATGATGCTTTCCCATGATACCTCATCAAAATTTGATCTAAAATAGCATTATTTATAAATTTTCCATGTTTTTGGGGAAAATCTCAGAAATTTCACAAAAAGCGGGAAAAATATTTTAACCAGGCAACACAGCTTGTCATAACACACGACCGCCCTATACAAGACCCATGCATGCCAAATTGTAGCTTTCGAGAACTGAGTCTCTGAGCTAAGCCAAGGACGGACAGACGGACGTGGCAAAACTTAAGGGTTCCTTGTCTTGATGATTATGGAACCCTAAACCCTGTCTCACTAAGGGTTGCTACCTGGTGTGTAAATACTTTTTTGGTGAAGTGAGTGAGAAGTCATAAAATGAAGGGTAAAGGTAGCTGGTTCGATATTAACTTCGGCTAAAGTGTACGAAATTTTTCAGTTCTACCTTTATATATTTTTTTTTCTTAACCTGTATTGTCCCACTGCTGGGCAAAGGTCTCCCCCAAATTCCTCCAAGGAACGGCGACCTCGGGGTTTGCCGAGAAAGCGCTGGCGGAACGATCTTGTTGGTTTTGAGAAGGAGTGGTGGGAGATTGCCAGAGACAGGGACAAGTGGAGGAATTTGGGGGAGACCTTTGCCCATACCTTTATAATATTCTTCTAATTTACAATTACTTAATTTAATTCTTCGCTTAATTTTTTATTGTAATTTCTTAGTAAATATTCTGAATTTATCTGAAGCATTTTATTTAGACCCAGTATATTTGCAATCGAGCTATTTCAATTCCAGGTTAAACTACTCTGTATAAATTGTGTTTAGTACGGCAAAAATTTATGCAAACTTTTGTATATTTCTCCGTCCGTATAAGTTGTCTGTTTTAGAGCCAACTAAGGAGCTAAAAACTAGAGCGGTTGTTGGTACAACATGAATAAAATAAAAGATTATGGAGCTGCTTGAAGTTTGCAATCTTTTATTAACATTATTGTTTTACCGACTTTGTTCGCTTAGTTCATTTCAGGGTATTTAATTTTGAAAATAATTTCGAGTATGTACTTAATTAGGTCATTGTTTTTTTTTTTTTTTTTTTTTTTATACTACTTGATTGACGGAACAAGCAAGAGGCCCACCTGATGTTAAGCGGTAACCTCTGCCTATGAACAGTGCATTACCTCAAAGGTCACGTCCACCTAAGACGCACCCTATGTGGCATTGCACTGCGCCCGCCAACCCTGAGATATAAAGATGAAAAGTCTCATGTGCCTGTAATTTCACCGGCACCCTTACCCTTCAAACCGGAACACAGCAATGCAAGCACTACTGCTTTGCGGCAGAAATAGGTATGGTGGTTTCGTTATACCACTTACACAAATAAATAAAATTAAAATAAATAATGCTGGCAGTTCACACAACATTAACTAGCCCCAAGCTAAGCAGAGCTTGTGTTATGGGTACTAGATAACTGATATACTTAATACAATACATTACATAGATAGATATTTTTTATTATACATAGAAAATACCCAGAACACCCTGAACAAATATCTGCAGATCGCACAAATATTTGTTCCGAGGCGGGAATCGAACTCGCATCCTCCTGCGGTGCTGGCGAACCTACGCCCGCCGCGCTACAGAGGTCGTACTATACCAAACCTACTCACAAACGCGTCTGATTTTAGACGATTAACTTTTTAGTAAACTTTTTAGCATTTTTCTTGTGAATGCTACGTTTTTTTACAAGCTTTTATTTAACTTGCAATGTATGTTTGTCCGGGTGGAATCTTGCAACTGAATTTTAAAGCAGTTATCCTTAACCGATTGAGCTGAAATAATTTTATAAAAGTTTGTATTGAAAAATATACTTTTATAATCATATTTTTGGACATACTGTTTCGTTCCTAGTAGCAGTAATTAGGTTATATTACGCCAAAAACCATGTTTTTATATCCTTTTGTTGTAAATTCATCTTATTTTGAGCTGAAAATTAGTTTATTTCATAATTAATTTTAGTTTTTTTGACGTTTCTATTGTAAACAAACTTTCGTTCTATCATATTTGTTTTTCTTCGTGTCATCATCGCAGTAGAGACTAGTAAACTAGCTAACATGTCATACAAGAAAATATTAATCAAATAGCTATAACGTGCCGGTTAGAAGGCTTCGCTAGCTTGGACTGATGCAGTGCTATAGGGCTTCAACTTCAACGGAGCGTCGCTGCTCGAGTCTCAGCGAACGTGTCATTTCAATATGCTAAAACCGAATGCCGCTTACACATGTTATGTTATGTTTTTCCATCCTTACCTCATTAGTGCCCTCTATTCGTACAAAACGTTTCAGTTCTAGGTACCTTTATAATGCGAACTGCTAAGGACTGGAATACACTAACGTCGTCTGTCTTTCCTGAAAACTAAAATCCGGGTATTTTCAAGGCTAGAGTGGATAGGCGCCTCTAGGCCTTTGTGCTTCATCTTCGGCCACATCGTCACTTACCAACAGGTGAGATCGTGGTCGATCAAAGGTCTAACAAAGTTTAAAAAAAAAAAAAAACTGTTTGTTTATCCGATCTGATTTTATTATATTTTTATAAACATGATATTTAATTGGACAATAAATTTATTATTGATTTTTAAATCAATTTATAATTATTACTATTAATTAATTTTGTAATACCCATGTATGAATGTATACAATGTAATTGCTGATTTAAGACCTGACCCAAAACGTTATGACTAAATGAACTGTAGGTTCCATTCATATCTCACAACTAGCCTTTTCCCCGCGGCTTTGCAAACGTAGTGTCGGGATAAAAGCAGACCCCCCCAAACTAAACAAGATACCCAATGCGAGCATTACTGCTTTGCGGCAGAAATAGGTATTATTAGCACTTCCCCGGACGAACTCTTTCAAAAAAAAAGCTCTACTACTACTAAAAGACAAATTAACATACATAAAATAACATAACACCCAACAGTCACATACATAGTGATCCCACACTAGGACTCCTTGTGTCGTGGGTATCAGGAACTAAGAGTACCATGGTATCATAACACCCAGACCCGGAACAAATATTTACAGATCATACAAATACTTAGACGACTTTAGTGACGCGGTGGGCGAAGGTTCGCCTGCGACGCAGGAGGTTTCGGGTTCGATTCCCGCCTTGGAACAAGTATTTGTACGATCTGCAGATATTTGATAAGGGTCTACTGGGTATTTTCTATGTATAATAAAATATATTTATCTATGTAATTTATCTAGTACTCATAACACATGCTCTGCTTAGCTTGGGACTAGATAATGTTGTGTGGACTGTCCAGCATTATTTATTTATTTATTTACTTATCCCTCAACGGGAATCGAACCAGCAACATCTCGCATCTCAGCTACTCGCCCGACGCGCTGCACCGAGGCTATACGTACGTTGCATACGTTTAAATAATGCCCATGGGATCCCTAATCTGCTCCAACTACGGCCTGCCCAACCCACGCCTTGCGTAGGTGGCAGGCAATACACGAGTTACAGTAAAGTACATCACATCTATAGGTATTACATAACATTAAGGCGTCGATGGACGCTCATTAAAGTTCAGGTAAGTTAGAAAGTGACAGAATAGCGCTCGCGGAACGAAAAGTATGTGAATCACGAAAAACAATTATTTGCCTCGTTAAAAACGGTCGCATCACAGAATCATACGTTCAACTTGAAAAGAATGTCTTTGCCGACATTTAGGTGAAAGAAAAAGTACAAAATTTTAAGTCGTTTAGAAGTTGAATCAAATTTTTTGTCAAAAACAACTGCACTTTGTTTTTTTTTTTCATATGGTTAATGAAAAGTTGGTACATTTTGTTCAATTAACAGATAAAATGACAATGTATGACATATATTTTTTCAGCACATAACATTAGAATAGAATAGAATAGAATAGTGTTTATTTCATAACTTAAGGATACATTACATAGTGCTTATATAGGTAATTAAGGTGATAATTAGGGTATAATTGTTAATTGGGTGATAATTAGGTGATAATTACAACTAGTGATAATTAGGGTAGGCACTATGAGGTTTAGGAACCTACCTCCCGTGCTAGTTTAAAACTGTGTTACGGCGAGGTTGATTCATTGACTCCTCTATGAGGAGAAAGCCTCCAAATAAGACCAATCAGCTGCTGGATACGCCTTAACTCAATGGTTACCTAGTGAAAACAGGGACTTGAAAACGAAACCCTACTTATGCGTTCATCCATACGCATTTAGCCCATTAATATATGTACTCATTTTGACACCAACGTAATCGTCTCACAACCGTATAAGAACCCTGATATTCACGCAAGCTAAGAAGTTTTATAAACAAAAACCGAGTTACTTAGATTTTGTGGGCTCAATCCGACTTCTAGTCACGAAATCTGAATGTAATGTAAGCATGCCCATGTAAAGTCAACGTATACTTCAAGGTTAATAGTATAATTACTAACATCATGATCACAGAAGGCTCCTTAAAACCCTGACGTGAAGACAATGGGCGCGGATGGGAATACAGTTCGGTACTAGATGGGAATGAACAAGACGTGGGAGCAGATTAGTAGTAGTAGAGCTTTTTTGTGAAAGAGTTCATCCAGGGAAGTACTACCTCTATACCTATTTCTGCCGCAAAGCGACAGTGCTCGCATTGCTGTGTTCCGGTTTGAAGGTTATGGGAGCCGATGAAATTAGAGGCATATGAGACTTTTCATCTTTATGTCTCAGGGTGGCGGGCGCAGTGCTTTGCCACGCGCCCGACCTAGGGTGCATCCTAGGTGGACGTGACCTATGAGGTAATGCATTGTTAAAGGCAGAGGATACCGCTTTACATCAGGTGGGCCATCAGCTTTTTCAGTCATTGAAGCGGCAAAAAAAAACATGGCCCCAGAAGGTTCCATAGCAAAAACCTGACGTGAAGACAGTGGGCGCGGATGGGAAAACAGTTCGGTACTAGATGGGAACAAGACCAAAGCGAAGGATCGCAGACGAGTGGACGCTTTCGAGATGTGGTGTTGAAGACGGATGCTGCAAATCCCCTGGACAGCCCGTAGGACGAACGTGTCAATACTCAAGGAACTCAAGATAACTACTAGGCTTTCTTCCATCTGCCTCCAGCGAGTCCTTAAGTGTTTTGGTCGGAAAGGCAGTGAAAAATTAGAGAAGCTGATTATCACTGGTAAAATTGAGGGAAAGAGGCCGCGAAGCCGCAGCCCGTTACGTTGGTCAGACCAGATCCGCACCACTCTCGATTGGAAATTCCACGAAGCCGTGCAGCTCGCTGGCAACATATCTCACTGGCGCAACATCGTCCGGCAGAAGGTCACACGACCCTCAGCATTGAGGAATACGACACGAGGAGGACTAGATGGGAATTGACAAGACGTGGGATAAGATTATGGGGCGCATCTGGGAACTGCTCCTGATCCTGGGTACTTTTAAAAGCATGGACACTATTAATTCAAGTAGAATAAATTAGGTAGTAATTAGTTATATTTATTTATTTTTAATTTAAGAGATTGTATTCCAGATTTTAAGCCACCGTTCTATGTCGTGCAAATAATTCCAGTCCATCCCAAGGTTGTCTGGCAGAGATCGCTTATAGCGATAAAACCGCCCATTGTACTTCCGTGTTTAGTTTAATATTAATTCTTAATTAGCTTATTTTATGTGTTGTGCAATAAAGTGTTTTCTATCTATCTATCTATCTAATAAATTTAGGAAAACACGATCTAGACATTTATTGAACTGGGGGTTGTGACTGCTTTTCATCCCGAGACTACACGTGCAAAGACGGGACGAGTTGCTAGTATACTACAACTACAATAAAACAACGTCCTATTTCTTGCACCGAAAGCTTCCCACGGCTTCCTTAGTGTACACTGAGGAAGCCGTGAAACATATGGTAGTATTTTATTATTTGATCTTCAATTTTACTTAGAAATTACAAAGCAAATACGTCGATAGAGACAACGTAATGGTCACTTATTTTGTCCTTTACTACGATCATAACATAAATATCTAATGGGCAGTGGGCATGAGCTGATCGATACGAACGCTCGTGAGTTAATAATACTAGCGTATAGAGGCTCAACTCCCCGTATTGCCCGAGACAACATAACCATGGTTTTATTGTCACGGGAACTGTAGTTGCCCTTTTCACGCATATCGCATGTCTTGGATGCGACAGACAGTACTAAGAACGTTGTGTATTCTGTGACAATGGTGACAATGACGATCGTCCATGTGACTTATGCAGTAACTATAAATTAATCTGTGCCCGCTCTCATAGACATGGCACAGATTAATTGCCAGCTCTAATATTTATTAATCTGTGGCTGAGCCTCGAGCCTGCAAATTAAATAAATACACGGGCTTGTGGTCACAAATTATGTAATATTTAGTTACTCCGTAATGGAAAAGCCGAAAAGCACCCCCAGAGGGCACGTTAAAACGGGTGTTGCATCCTTTAATCCAGTCATGGAGTCAACATTTCCAGAAAACACGAGAATTTTCACGTTAATTTCATACACAGTGAAATAACTTGCGTCAGATGGTTGATACCAGGGTTAGCATAATTAACTCTGGTTTAATCCACTGCGCGGTTGTTATGTACTGTGCTAGTTTTAGTTGTATCATAACCTAGGGTTAACAATTTGACTCCGTAAGACGCAAGTGGTACTGGGTATATTACCGATTCTGAATCAGTATACCACAGCGTTCGTGTCACCGCGATTGGTACCTCAATTTTCAAACAAAAATCCGTGTAGTGTACGTAATACATACGCCCGTGTAGTTGCATGTTACATTTATAGACTAGGCCAGGGGTGGGCAAACTTTTCTCATCAGGGGTATATTACCGATAACTAATGTCAGGGGTACATTACCGTTGACTAAGTGTTCCCTGTGAGCTTATGGTATGAATAAATGAATTGAATTGAATTGAATTGAATTGAGGGGCGGTAGAAAACCTAGGAAATGTTATGGGGGCCAAATTTGTAATGATTTTAGAGAAAAGCCTAAATGGTAGTTGACTATAAATGCAAAGGAGTGAAACGGTCCCCGAGAATATTGTGGCTTTAGAAGAAATTTCCGTTTTTTATTCGTTATTTGAACACAACGCAGGTGTTTATTAGAATTGATCTAGTTGAGATAGATAGATTATGAATGTTGGCGGGCCGGATAAAAACGGTTCGAGGGCCGGAGTTGGCCCGCGGGCCGTACCTTGCCCATCACTGGACTAGGCCCTCAGAAGTTTCTGCAAAACGTCTAAAGACGAAGAATGTGCCGCATGCGGGAGTTTCACTTCTCTAAGCAATTGTCGAACGTCGATATTCGACCCTCCTTGACACAGTGACTTTCAAACGTATAAATAAGTACCGATTAGACATGACGTATCGATACCATGTGTTATTTATTAATCCCACGTACATATATCGTTAGGTAACGTTTAGATAACTTCAGTTTTCATAGGTCAATGTTAATAATCTACTGCTAGCAACATACATACACATATACATAGACACACGCCTCTTTCTCCGAAGGGGTAGGCAGAGCCTCAATGGGACTCTTTTCACAGTGGGTTGCACCATCGTGGAATATAGACGTGGCAAGTGGTGAGCTCATCGCCGCCATTGCCTCCCACGACTGACTCGGCTAACGCTTTCTTCCAGTAATAACACATTCTATAATAAGCTAGAAGCCAGGACAAATCTTATACCAACGAATCTTATCAACAAGTCCCTTAGTCGGCTTTTACGACATCCACGGGAAGAGACGGAGGTGGGGAATAATCTACTGCTCATATAAATCAATCGGAATATTCAACGTTCATCAGAATCACTTTTCGATAACTCACGATTTTAGACTTCGCCAATTTGGCCCTGAATAAAAAACTCAACCTGTAGTGTATCTAGATATTTTAGTAGTAGTAGAGCTTTTTTGTGAAAGAGTTCGTCCGGGGAAGTACTACCACCATACCTATTTCTGCTGCAAAGCAGTAGTGCTCGCATTGCTGTGTTCCGGTTTGAAGGGTAAGGGTGCCGGTGAAATTACAGGCACACGAGACTTTTCATCGTTATGTCTCAGGGTGACGGGCGCGGTGCAATGCCACATAGGGTGCGTCCTAGGTGGACGTGTCCTGTCCTATGAGGTAATGCACTGTTCATAGGCAGTGGTTACCGCTTAACATCAGGTGGGCCATCTGCTTGATCCGTCATTCAGTAGTATAAAAAAAAAAAAATGACAGATTTTGCTCATATTCTAAATTCATGTAGCTGTCAATTAATATCAAAATCAACCGGTAAATGGCGCCGCAGCAAACTTCCCACCTTTTTGTGGGAAATACACCTACAATCAAAAATCGTCGAAGACAAAAAAAAAACTATTAAGTTTTTGAACCCGTATATCAAGTTTAGTTGTAAAATACGACCTGTACGCGAGTACCAACATACACAGGTACATCCGGACAGATGAAAGTGAGTGCCAGTTGTAGCAAGGAAGCTTCGCTCGCTCGGTCAATTAAGGAAGCTATTTTATTCGGCATGTATTTAACGCGGCGACAAATTAATATGATTTAGGGATTTATAAAAAATTAAAGGGGGTAGTAAAAATAATAAGTTGGCGACTAATTGCGGAGACTAGTATAAAGTAAAAAGTAGCAGCTAAGTAATCAATTTTCGGCTTTGTTTCAATATAAACTAGCATCGAGTTATTGTTTTGGCGACTGAATTAACTAATTAAGCGGAAACATGACAGCGGATAAAAAGTTGAAAATGGCCTACTCTAATTGTTCAATGGAGATTGCATATAAAATAAATCAAGGTCATAAAAAAAATCTAACCTAACCTAACCTAAAGATGGAGACCTGTAGTTGCCACTAATATAAAGTTTGTTATCCTTCTGCTAATATTAGTCGCCAAGTCATTATTTATAGTACCTCGCCTATGATTTAAGTAATCTTGTTTATTATTTCTGCTACCTTAAAGTAGCTGCCATTATTTGAATTTTAAAATATCCTTAGTTTAAAGCTCATTTAATATAAATGATTGCCAAAACATTTAATCGCTGACAAGTTATTATTTTAGTTGCAAATAGTTTGCTGCTCTTTAATTTTTCTGTCGCCGCGAAAATAATAAGCCATTTTATTCTACTCAGAGTCTCAGATACACTTTACTTGTAAGGCACATGACCTGACAAAAATGCCTCAGCACTGAACCTGTTCATTCAACGATTCTAAGCGCGTTCGCAACGTGTCGCCTTGACATTCGTCAGGTTCATCTTAGGTTACGTTTTTATGACATATTATGTAAACTCTACAAAAATAACCGCGAGCTATTAGCAACCTTCTTCATCACCTTCTTCATCACCTACTTTATAGGTTAGGTTTTTACGACATATTATGTAAACTCTACAAAAATTACCGCGAGCTATTAGCAACCTTCTTCATCACCTACTTTATAGGTTAGGTTTTTACGACATATTATGTGAACTCTACAAAAATAACCGCGAGCTATTAGCAACCTTCTTCATCACCTACTTCATCGCCTTCTTCATCACCTACTTTATAGTTTAGGTTTTTACGACATATTATGTAAGCTCTACAAAAATAACCGCGAGCTATTAGCAACCTTCTTCATCACCTACTTCCCCCTGAGCTCCTACAATTGAATGCTTGATACTATATTCCCTTCAGACTTTATCCCCCCAGTCCGCTCGCTTTTTATATTTGACAGGACAGAACTGAAAAAGTGGCCCACCTTATGGGACAGATGGCGTTTTCACCAATCACTGAGAATCATCCTATTATTTTAGTTCGAGTGCTCCAATACTTAATTTTGTTAGATATTATTGTGCACTAGCAGCGCTTCGCAGTGTTAACAATATAAGTCTCGAACCCGTGGGAATATCGGTATAAAAAATAGCCTATGTGTTATTCCAGGAATTCAGCTATCTCTATTCCAAATTTCATCCAAATCCGTCAAGCCGTTTCAGCGTGAAGACGCAACGAACACACTCACTCACAAACTTTCACATTTATTATATGTTTTCGCCTTTTACGGGTGGCTCCATACGCGTGGTGTCGGGACAAAAGCAGTCCCCCTGCCCTCCTCCAGCACCAAATATCATCAAAATCCCCTCAACCGTTACTTAGTTGAGTGGACTACACATATAACGCGAGTGTAGCCACGGGCGGTAGCTTACAAACCAGCACTCTGCGATAATGAAGCTTTTTGTTAGTGAAATGATTTTTGTCATCAGATCACTAGTTCCGGAGATTTACCCCCTGCATACAAACTTTATCTTTATAATATTACATAACTGGATGGTATAGACACCTACTGTACCAATACTTTTTGTCATTGCAAAATGTCCAACAAAATTGAGCTTATGTTATTTATTGAATTATTTATATATATATATATATTATATTATGTTAGGTATTTATGTAGCTAGTTATTTAGAGTAGGTATTTAATTATGTTAATCATTTAATCTCATCCTATAATTATTTTGAATAGCACTACCACCCACTCTACATTACACAAAGGTTAGCTGGAAGAAAATGCTAATTAGCATTAAGTTCGCCTATGTACTGCTTTTTGTCTTGTGCAATAAATAATTTTCTATCTATCTATCTATCAATAGATATGAGATGTTGTAGGTACTATGTAACTTTTTCCTTACATGGAAACATGTGGATTTGTACATTCTTCATAAATTACATACATACATACATAGACACACGCCTTTTTCCCCGAAGGGGTAGGCAGAGCCACAATAGGCCTCTTTTCACAGTGGGTTGCACCATCGTGGAATATAGACGTGACAAGTGGTGAGCTCATCGCCGCCATTGCTTCCCACGTATTCTTCATAAATTATTGTTACACTTATGCCTAATCACACTAACATTATAAATGCGAAAGTGTGTGTGTTAGTGTGTGAGTGTGTTAGTTACTTCTTCGCACTGAAACGGCTTGACGGATTTGGATGAAATTTGGAATGGAGATAACTGGACTCCCGGAATAACACATTGACACATTTTTAGCCAGATATTCCCACGGATCGAGACTTACGCGGGTGAAACCGCGGGGCGCTGCTAGTAAAACCACAGAATAAATAATAAAACATAAATAAAAGCACATAAATCTAAGCAGTTTACCTTACTCGTACGCTCCTTGAGAGTTTCATCTCGTTTGGCAAATTCTTTCGTCCTTACCTGGAATGAGAAACGAAAATTATAGCGCCACACATACATCTGTCTTTTCTATGTAACACGTATTATTATTATAATGTACTAGTGTCCGCCCGCGCCTTCGCTCGCGTTGTACCGGGATAAAAAGTAGCCAAGTAAAAGTAGCTCAATCTAGGTCATAATTATGACTATTAATCTATGTACCTAATTTCAAAGAAATCTGTTCAGCTGTTTTGGCGTGATTGAGTAACAAACATGCAAACAACCAAACTTTGACATATATGATTTTAATGGATTCTAAGTTGCAATTTCTAAGATTTTGATTCTAAGATGGTAAGAACCATGTTTTTTGGAAATTGGTGTATCCGTTCCCAGGATAATCAGTTCACAACATTTTTTTTGAAGGGAACTTAAGACATTTTTCCCTTCGAACTATCAGCTTGAACTCAAAATGTGTATTTTTCGACGACATCAGGCCCCAGGCTCTGATAATGACCAGCACACGATGAACAGTAGGATCTAGAGCGCAACGGGTGCTCCGTCTACGCCGATGGTTTCAGAAGTAAGGAGGAATCCATTTGTTTTGGTGTCCCCCAAGGTAGCGTCCTCGGACCTACTTTGTTCCTGATCTATATAAATGACCTATGTAACTTCTCTCTTCCTAACTGCAAAATTATCACATACGCTGATGATACAGCCCTTCTCATACATGGTCAAACCTGGCAAATTGCTCGCAACCACGCCGAAAATGCACTTAAATTTGTTATGTGCTGGCTACAGTCCAATCTACTTACTCTGAATATCTCCAAAACTAAATTTATGGCTTTTTCCCCTACTTCTGCTTCTCAACCTCTCTTAGGTTTTTCTGTCTGTGCCCATGTTTGTTCTGGAGATTCTATACCACTCGCTGTCGCCTGCAACTGTCCGCTTATAGAACGTACCTCTTCTTACAAATATCTCGGGATTGTGATAGATAGCACACTTAGCTGGAAACATCATATTGATACCACTGTATCGCGAGTAAGAAAGCTTATTTTCGTTTTCAAAACTCTTCGACCCGTTATTGGTTACGAATCGCTTAAAGTTATATATTTTGCTTTAGCTCAATCTGTTCTAACTTATTGCATCGCATCCTGGGGTGGTTGTGTTAAAACCCATATGTTAAGACTTGAACGAGCTCAGAGGGCTGTCCTTAAAGTATTAATAAATAAACCTATACGGTTTCCTACTTCTGAACTCTATTCACTCACTCAACTTCCCACTGTCCGTCAACTATTTATATTGCAGATTATCACCAGAAAGCATTCCATACTTGTCTATGACTCAGATATATCAAATTCTAAGCGTAGGTCTGATAAAGTTTGCAAATCTGAACATCGGCGTACAGCATTAGCCAGTCGCCACTTTTATTTTACTAGCCCTACGTTCTACAACAGAGTTAACAAGGAAATAAATATTTATCCTCTCTCACAGTATAAATGCAAACAAAAATGTCTACAGTGGCTCACAGCCCTGTCTTATGAAGATACTGAAAACCTCCTTAAGATTTCCTCCTAATAACAAGCACTCACAGGCACTCACACACACACACTCACACTCCTAGACTTACACACACCTATACTCTCTCACACACACACACGCACACACACACACACACACACACACACACACACATACACACATACACACACATATTCCACGCATACAAACAAATAGGTATTCATTATTATGCTACCTAGATCTTTCATTTTCATTCATAGATTAATTCCTACTTTTCATTTTGTTTGGATTGTATAAACGGAGGTAGGCGTTAATATTCGCGACACAGTTTTATAACTTCTGCGAATGTTATCGTTCTTTTATTGTTATTGTTTGTTCATGTTTTTGTTCCAAATAAATATATATTTGATTTGATTTGATTTGTTTTATTTGTATTCAAATTAGTGATAGAACAACAAAAAAAATCGGGTGACTCGTTTAATTTTTTATAATATTACTTGTGTTTGTTCAATCAATAACAGCCGGTGGGACTATTTTACAATGTTTTCATACAAAATTAACAATCTAATCAAGACGCACGTTATCAAGCGTTCTATTGCCTAACCATAATCACCCATGAACCCAGCAGCCACTCATCTCATAAATCACGAAACAAAGACCAAGAATTTCATTATTAGTACTCTACTCGCGAAATACGTCATAACCACAGCATGACATCACAACATATGGTCGCAAATTGACATTAGGCGCCTGGGTTACGATCGTATAATACATTTCAAAATATGTGCGAACGAGATTTCATTTAGTAATATAATATTTGCATACTGACGAGAAAGGTCTCATCTGGCAGAGCAGACGTTCAGTGCTTCTCAGAAGCTTCCCCTGTAGAATGCAATGGGGGGATTTGACATGATCACGTGATCACAATATTGATTGTTTCGTACTCAGGTATTCCAATCAGCTTTTACGATTAGAAGCACGGGAGTTTTCCACGGGAGTAGACGTGAGGCGTTGTCTATTCTTAGGTCAGACAACCCAAACGTAAATAGCCGAAATAAATTATTACACATCAAGACACGTCGATATGGATCACTGCAGTATAAAACCAGTAAAATCTAGACACCTGATCCACCTAACCTTCTGATAATCCAGTTTTTTCACTTTATTCAACTGTTTCACATTAACCAACAGTTGATACTGTTTTAAGCATATTATTGCATGTTTTAAGAGGTCAGGCTTTGTTTTTCACATTGTTTTATTTTACCCTCAAGTTCCGAAATTACAAACGTGATAAAAGGTAACCTAACCTTCGAAATCGTGCCAGCGTGCGTAATTAATTCATAACTGCTATCGATTCAGAGCTCACACTGCCAGTCGATAAGGTATTTGTACGTCACTACGATCGATATAGTGCGTCAGAACACTCACTAGTGTGGCTTTCTTTGGATTAGGTACACAAACCGCTGACTATTTACATTTTTACGCTTGATGCTGCATGATAATCACTTTGATTTGACCAGGCCGCAATTGTAAAATGACAGAACCTGGACTGCGCTTTTATTTAACTTGCAATGTATGTTTGTTTAGGTCAAATCTTGCAAGCTGAATTAGAATCACTTCTCGACATCCGATTGAGCCGCATTTTTGCATACGTGTCAAGTTCTGATGGCAATACAATATTTCGGTGGCAGCGAGCTGATCTGATGATGGAGAAGGAAGGAGGACAACGGAACTCCTCGATGGATAATAGTAGACTGGCCGTGTTTAGGCTAATTTTGATCAGCACACGGTTACGATCACAAATTTTATAAAAGCTTGTATTGAAACCCCCGTACTTTGCTATTTTTCCTGCTGACGTTTGCGTTGACAGCTTCGAGGTCCATACTCATGAGTGCTAAAAAAAGGAAGTCTTCCTTTTTGAAAACTGAGAATTATATCTTTCGTTGATCTACAAACCATTGAACCGTTGATCCCAAATGTAGGAATATAATTTTCTACAAAAATAAAATATACGGAATAAACGGCTATTCTTTGATTGAACATTTATTAGACAATACAGACGCCACAATACGATCTAAAAACACATTACCTGTACTGAAGATCTCTGAGAGACCGGTGACCTCGGCGACGCGGGCTCAGCTCTATGCTCAGCCAAAACCCTGTGCTCGTGTTTTGTTCCAACTACGGAATTCTTCACTCGCTCCATCCTAGCCTGGATCGCCTTTCGAGATATGACCTTTGTTTTTTCTGTCTCTTTTGTTCCCCCGTCGGCCAGTTTTCGCATAAGTCTGGCGGTCGCAGCAACGGATTGCTGAGTGTCGGAGTTTGTTCTGGCAAGTCTCGTAGCTGGTCTCGGAGCCGGAGCGGTAGCGCCAGTACTGCTCCGGGTCGTTTCGTTTCTATTGAACGGTACTACGTCATGCTCAGTGTCGGAGTCTGCAGGAAGGTAGCCCCCGCCGCCGACTGATGATACTCCAGTACGTAGCAAGTTTTCATGTTCTGCGTATCTGACACGTTCGTCTACAGAGACAGTGCCGTTCTGTTGTCTTTCCAACCCACGCTCCATCTCGCCAATCTGTCGCTCCAGCTTACGTAAGACATCATCTGAAGGTGGTACGGGAGTGCCCTCATCAGGGGGTTCAGAAGATTGGAATGATTTTAAATGTATCGGATGTGCTCTGTTAATTTCTAAGCGTTTGGGAGCAATGCCTGTTGAAGTGACCTCATAGTGGGTTCGCTGCGGTTGGGGGGTCCTCTCCAACATGGCTAAGGATACTGGCGATGGTGGTGGAGCTCCATTCACAGCAGGCTCCTGTAGTTCCGGAGCAGGTGATACTCTGGGTGCTCGGAAGCTCTTTCTCATGAAATCCTCGCGAGTCAGTTTCCGCTCCATTTTAACCTTCGTGCATTTCACTGGTTCGAAATCACTGAGTTTTAACTTTTAGTTCATTATATCACAGTACGTATCACTAGGTTTAACCTGTAAAATTGCAACATGAATACCCTGTTCTCAGCGAAACATTGCACTTATCAATACCATTTAGATAAGAGAAAAGATTGTCGCTAAAATGGAAACCTAAATAGATAGACGAGCGACTTCAATCGATATCGAATAAATACTTATGAGAAATTACAACCTGCCTGGGACAGAAGCTAGAGGTTATAGGAGCAACACTAAACTATCGACAAATAGGTTAAGAATGACGTCTATCGACCAACTTCATCTAAAATTTACTAATGACGCAAAGGCAATGGTAAATAATTTGAGGAGTATAATTGATTCAACATAAATTTTAATTTTAAACAATGGTAATTAAAAATCTTTATCAAATCTTAAGTGATATAGAAAGTTGACAAAACTAAGCACAAACAACTCAAAATAATCCCAACTTGGCGACATATTTTTCGCTCACAAATTGTGAATGTAAAGACAATTTAGAGATATGTTTGCTCAAAAACAATGACAACTCGTCTAAATTACGTAATCAAATTACAAGACGACAAGAACACAAAAGTGAAATCAGTGAACGAGCTGATATTTGATAAGAATCGACTAAATTACGACAAACGTTGCACAGAGCTTAGGAAATTCGAATTAGCTTTTATTGCTATTGAAATAAGAAGTATTGTTTCAGATAGACCACAAAATTAGCTAATGTAATAAGAGACCGAAACGCTACTAGAGTACGTGAATCTATGCTAACCGCAACGAAACTTCCGTCTAATATTACTTTTTGCAACTGACAAAAAACAAATGAACAAGTCCGAAGGACAGGTAAATCCAGAAGGGTTTCTTGTCGGTCGGGCCAGTGTGTGAGACGGCAGGATTCAGTCCATCTGCAAAGAGAGAGACAAAACAACTTTGTTAAAAGGAAAACCTAAATCCGTTCACCGTATTCCCATACACAAAGCTGCTAGCTGCTCACACCTGTCTGAAAAACACTCCTCCACCGTAGCACTTGTACCAACACACGACCAACGAAACAATAAGCGAGACAGTCACAGACACAAATTTTGGAGATGATACATTTAAATAAGGTCAGTTTCAAATGTGGTAAACCCCAATTTTCACAGTAATGATAATAAAGTGAAATTGGTAGATTAATATGGGTTACCAGTTAGGATGTAAAAGATACTACGAGACGCGAATCCTTGGAGCGGAGTCACGACAATGAAACAGATGGTTAGCGAACCATGTATGAGTCACGCACTGTGTTTTCGCACTACTATTAAATAATACACAGATAACCTGTGCCAAACACTACTCAAGACTGACTAAGCGAGTGCAGTTTCAAGAAACACAGTTGGAAAACAGAAACCAGACAGTACGTATGGTTCTTGATTGCACTTTAATTCTACTATTGCAAGTGTTTTTACGTTCATTACGAAACTTGTAATAATGTGGGATGTATGAGTATTTGAGTATGTAATGTTTCTAATTTTAATCTGTTAACGCATTACGAAGAACTGAAAATGCTATGTTACAAAATACTAGAGCTAAATATTAATTGTAAAATATATTTCTCCCACCCACTAGATGCAAGGCCAGAGCCCCAAATAAGAACATTTAAGGCTGATGATGATGATAATATCATAGCTATCGTTGAATTATAGTAACCTTCAGCCTCAGCAGTGGCATAGGCAGATGCTACGATTAAGATAATAAATAAGAAACAAATGTGTCACCAAGTTCAAGCATCCTTGACCGATGTCCAAATATACGGGAAAATCACAACAAATACGAAATCAGCCCGAAATAGCTGCGGCTATATTAGTAACAGTGATTTAAGCGTTACTAATTTTAACACCAACGTTTTCCGCTCAACTCATAACGTCTTAGTCAATTGTGGCTAAAATAAGAATTTCTACGGGCAAAAGAGTTATATCCTTATGTGAGTAAGATCGATAACGTATTTTTAACGTTTTCTTAATTTTTTGTCCTCTTCATGTTCATCTTCAAAATAATATATTATACATCATTATTTTTTACATTATGCAATAAATGCATACATCAACACATCTTCAAGAATACGATTATGTTTAAAAATATCAAGGTAATTTATAAACAATTTCAAATCATAAATATCTAAATTACCTAATACCAACAATAGATAATACTTGAACTATCTCGTATTGATCAGCTTAGAATAACCGTTTGTAATCCAACTCTTTGTAAGCACCAACATCACTATAACATTATGTAGCTTCTAATTCAATAGAATAGAGACTATTATGGTTTGTATCGATAGTAATATCACTTTGTGCATTCGGAACACCGGCTTCCGCAATTTTATCAAGACATTTAGCATCTATTGCAATAGCTTTAGGTCTATTATGGTTTGTATTGATAGTTGGAT
This sequence comes from Operophtera brumata, assembly GCA_932527175.1. Classification (NCBI taxonomy): domain Eukaryota; kingdom Metazoa; phylum Arthropoda; class Insecta; order Lepidoptera; family Geometridae; genus Operophtera; species Operophtera brumata. Next base: position 47,820,496 of record OW052227.1, read on the forward strand.
TAGTTTGTACAGTAGGATCACCACAGCCTTCCGCTATATCTGCTTGCATCGCTATACAATAGCGAATGAGGACTAGGAATAAGCATTGTTTGCTGTTGTAAGCTGTTATTTTGCGAGTGATAAAACTATCCAGCGTAATAAGGCATTTTCCCATACGCTATGACCTAACCGTGCTTTAGAGAGAACTAATTAAAATGAAATCGCATGACATACTCAAGAATTGAAAGAGGACAATAGGAAATTAGCTTCAACTAAATTAAAGATTCTCTTCAACTCAAATTTTTCGATCAACGTTATCGAAGCCACGCAAATTAGCGTCCAATTTTAGACGCCATTTTGAAGAGAGAAAAAGTTTTTGCCAAGACCTCCACGAAACCTGTTCTTTTCCCCATTCAAAAAGGTACAAGAAAAAGTTGGTTCAGTCTGGTTAGCCTAAACCCGTTCAGTTAAGCCTGTCTGGTTCGTCAGGTGGTATCGCAACGTTATCGGAAGTGTAGTATATGATAGTGCTGAATATTCATATTAATACAAAGTTTATGTGTATGTAGTAAAAGGCAATATTAAACTTGTCGTAGATAGGACGTTAGATATGTATTATTTAAAGCATTCTGACGCCAACAAGGTTTTAGGATCCTTTTTAAATGTATATACATCAGTTTAGGATAATTTGAAACTACACCACACTGACTTATTGGGTTTTGTCAGTACATATTTTTCACACACCTCTAGCTAAACCTTAAAAGCCATGTTAAGACTGCGCTATCACCAGGCAGAAATCTTCATACAAAAAAAAAAAACGCCACGCTTCGCTCGAAAAAGCGGTTTTTATTGAATATCTTGTGAAATATAGATAATTTTAAAAAAACCCTCCTTTTTATTGTATTGATTTTATTTATCCAATTTTTGACCCAATAATCTGTACCATATTGACAAACAATCGAATCTAGCCAAAAGTCAGAGGTAACTTTTTTTTTTTTTTCGAGAATTTTTTGTCCTATTGTGTTTCTGTCTGGGTGATCCCTCGGTATTATAATAGTAGTATCCATGCATATTTTTAATTTGAATATTGTACTTGATTTAGTCAGTTAAAAATCTAATCTAAGATTGGTAATTTTGCGTTATACCCCACCGTTATATAAGGATAGCTTTCCAAGCGTAAAGGATAGCACGTACCAGAGTTTTTCTAGTCTATTTTTTGTCATGGTTTTCCTCAAAAAATTTAAGGAACTCATTGAGCTATTACGTACTAACACTTGAGGAATGTTACACATACATCATAGATGAAAGCTTGCGTTTGGAACCAGCCCTTAAGCCGCTTGAAAGCGTTCCTTTATCGACTACGTAAGGTGAGGTGAGGTGAGGTGATAAACTGGTAATAAAATCGACGGAGACCGGGAGTCGAGGTGCCGCATTATGCCAACTTCACGAGAGCTGCCATTCCTCCGACTTTTTGCAGCTTTCTCCGGCCAAAGAGGAATTATTATTATTATTATATTGCCAAAAACATTAATTTTACAAACAGTTCATGTGCTGATAAAACACGTCATACTGAACATGTTGATGGTTTTTGAATGCTAGAAATGCATGAATTGAATTCAATTAGAAAACGCAGCGCTACGTATAAAAAAAAATATACAATTATCAACTCTATTCTAATTCAACTTTTGACTCTATTTTTTTGGCTCTAAATAAAAAGATCTTTTCATGAATACGCTTCGAATATCATGCTAGATAATTCGTTTTTTTCAAGAACGTAGATTCGCTTCGACTATCGTGCTCTAGATAATGCGGTATTTACAAGAATCTAGATTCGTTTCGTTCGACTATCATGCTTTAGATAATTCGACCTTTTCAAGAATTCATATCTTCCCTACTCTAGCCATGATAAATTCAAACATTTCTCTGGACATTTCCTTTAACGAGCGTTATTTATTGCCATTGTACGTAAGTGGGAAATTCACGTCATATTTTAAAAAAAATCGCCATAATTTTCTACTTGTGTCGGAACAGGTGGAGTCCACTTTATTGAGAGAACGATTGTTTTAAAATATAAAAAGTTTAATATAGTTTAGATCAGAAACAAAAAAAAAACAGAGCGAATAATCTGGGATCGTATATGATGCAAGATGGAAGGACAACATTTTAGTAAAACTTGAATGTAATATAACCTTCGAAATTTTTAATGAACTAACAGTGATTCACCAGATGGCCAGCAGTCAGCACCAACATCTGTCTAATGCAATGTTATTAATGCGGAGACCATTCACGTCAAACATCACTCCTGATCTTTTTAATATTTCACCCAAGACGGTAGAATTGTAGTTAGCTCAACAGTGGACAATCATGAGATTCGCACGGCTAGCCCGTTCACGGAACCGGTTTGTGCTCTCAACAGAATGTCATGACTCATCGTGAATCCAATCTCACATCACGAGCGGTGAAGCGGCTTTACTGATGGAAATTGGCGGCCAAAGTTTGGTCCAACAAAGGCAAACGGTATTAACAGAACAGTTAAAATGCCGAAACAATAAAGTAACCCTAAAAGAACCGACCGCAATGAACAAGCGGTAGTTCAAGATCTCGGAGTTGAACATCCAAAATATAATTATGCAATTTTATGGAGGCACTAAATAGGCATCGTCAGAGAACGAATCGCAGATACAAGAGTTTGGAGGCGCGCGGAGCCGGGTACTGCGGAGCCGGGTACTAACTACTGGGTAGCAGATAATGTACCCGTGTAGATATTTGGCGAGCATCGTACCTTTTACCTGTCTCTACAATTACAAACCGCTCGTTACCTACACAACAGTACCACAAAGAGGGCTGCGCAAGCACCGGAGCATGACTCACGACCATCGAACCGAGAGCCAGCATCCGTCTCTTTCGGAAACAACACTTTAGTCTACCGTCTCACTCGAACCGGTAAAGCCTTGATATGGGAATTTCGACGATTAGATAAAGGATCTTTTTATTAATATCGATTGCAACTCGGATAGCTAGAATTACTTTCGAAAGATTGATAATGGAACTTCAATGCACATTTTCTAGTAGTCCTGATGTAGTCATAGCGTTGATTATACTTATTGATATGGTCACGAGTATTTATCACATGTATTAGAGATGGTTAATGGCTTACTTATTGTACATAAACTCGGAGGTAATGAACAATTTGTGACCTTGAAAACTTTGAGGTTGCTTGACATCGTTGTGGAGTTCAAATGGCGTGATGTAATCGATTATACGGTCATCATGTATCTGTGACCTTTTGTCCGATGACTGTTCTACCATGCCTTGCTTTGCTCGTGTCCTGACTTTGCTCTCCAAAATCACCTAATAGGACAGTTAATTAATAACGCAAGTCACTGAAATGTCTTTCGCACTAGCTGAACTAAGCCGCCATGTTGTTTCTTGTGACTAGTAGCGCCATAGTTAATTTAGAATGCGCCCCTACTATTTAAGTAATTTCATAAACTCCTCTCACCCACCAATTGCCTTGGATCTACCTAGCCAGCCTTGGCTTTGCTTGAAAGCTCTTGGGTAAATAGTTTGTTTGTTTAGTTTGTTGTTTGCCACTTTGTGTTTTTTTTTTACTTTTCTTAGGTGTACAATAAAGAGTCGATATATCTATCTATCTATAACAAACATAAAATTTGATTAAAATTATTTTAGTGAAGCTATTCATTTTGTGAAACGGGAAATTTTCACGTTATGTTATTTTGGTGAAGTCACTTCACCCTGAAGAAAACCCTTGATTAGGATTGCGGCCTTCGCTAATATATCGGTAGTAACAATTTCCCCGTATACAAATTGTTTTATAGCTCGAATTGAAAGTGAAGTGAAACGTTCCAACAATAAAATTATACGTAATTTTGCAACTAGAACACTGTCCTCGCGTGAGGTCGAATTAACAGACTGTCCCCAAGTGAGGTCAAAAACATTGTCGGCAATGTAGGCTAAATACGCTTAATGAGTGGATATGACATGAGAGCTATAATTTCCTCAGGTAATTTGATATGTTCCGCTGCTTTTTAGACAAACAATGGGAAACTAAAATACTTGGTCTATTTTCTTTTAAAACACGAGCAATACCAACGTTTGCGATCAAAATCTTTGTAGCTGCTCTAAGGACGGCTGAGTCACAGCCGCAAAGATACTTAGCGAGTATTTTGCTTTTCCTGATCGGAATTCATGAATATTGATAATATTCGCACAATGGTTTTAAATATGATTATAGATATAGTTCTTGCATGCAATTATATTGTAGGTATTGGCATAAGGATGCAATATCTTAGTTTTTTTCACGAAATATGTCTGTACAACAAACAGTACTTATACAATTGAGAATTATTGCTATTTGTTAGTTTTTGCAGTTAAAAATGGCATTTATAATCAATAAAATTTAATGAATCAGCTTTTATTGAATAAATGATGAGAAAAACCATCAATAAAAGCAAGAAAGTAATCGTCTTACATAAAAAACCTTAAAAAACAGTGATTATAATGAATACAAACATGAACAAAGTACTAATTGAGTTTAAGTTGAAAAAGCTAATAATTATAATAGCAAAAAGTCAGAATATATTACTTTTAAAAGCAACCCAAAGAGACGAATAACCTAACGAAAATGAAGTAACCAGAAGATGATAAACAAAGTCATAATAACCTTAAAATCTGTAAACGATATCGTTCTTCAAAATAATCTTAAAAACGTCTCACAAAAAGTAAAACTTGAACAGACTCATTATGAGTTTATGACGTAACCTAATGTGGGATGACACACACATACCTACACATTTTAGACTGGTGAAAGTTTGACGACATTGTTCTAAGATAAAGAGTCAAAACTACATATTTTGACTGTAACTGATTGCATTAACAAAGGCATGAGAGAAACATTTAATTTTAAATGTATTAACAATAACAGACAATGTAGAGCGGCAGAGTTTCTATATAATTCATGGGTATTGAAGAGCCGACTGCTGAGGTTAATAAGTTTTTGAATGGAATGGAAACCACGCTTAGGCAATAGAGGAGAGTACCTAGCTTTCGCTGAAAATACCATTATGGATGAAGAATGTCGAAAATTCTGGGACTCAGTCAAGGTCTGATCACTGTACAGTACAGCAGTTGAAAGACATTGAAAAAGATATGTGTAATTTATACGTAATATTTAGAATTTTAGAAAGTCTTTGGTAAAATATCAGAAGTAGTAGGCATGATAACAAACTACAACGATAAAAGGTTCAGGGTCATCATCTTTAAAATTTGATAAGCCTTTTCTACCGGGACCAGGGTCACGTTCTCGTGATCAGTGCAGAAGACCTCTCTCTCAGATTTTAAGACAATTCTTCATTCACTCCATAGAATCTGAATGAAGATCGCATTTTGCGCGTCATTAAAATAATCACTCCTTAAGACCCTCGCCATTACTTTAATTGCACACTATTAAATATAAGGTTTTGCAGGAAAACGTAATTTACTCGGAAAATGGTCAATTTACCTTGGGGATGCTACATTTTAGATGGTTAGTCGTTTCCTTGTTTCATTCTTAGATAAATTGCAATGACTTTACGATGTTTAAGAATGGCTGCCTCCTTAGACAAGTAACAATAAGAAAATGCTAAGCATGCAGATGATATAAGCTATCGACAACTCTATTTTCATACTAACGCTTTCATTTATTGTAAACGCTCTGTTTGCTACTTGTCCGGAGCCGGTTAGACAAGTAGCAAGTCCATCCCAAATTGATGATATGTTGAAAACTTGAAACATGTTGAATGAAAATGAAACTCGTATAAAATTTATTATCTTGTAAGAAGGCTATTACACATTTTAATGGACACCTAAAAGCAAATAAAGACCCATTTAAAGAAGTTATAAGCCTACCAAGCTACCAAGACAGAAGTTTCCGCAACAGTAGGCGTTGTGTAGGAAGTGGACTATATCGCAAATCTTATCCTCAGGCAATAAAGTTTAAAACTGACCGTAAAAAAGATTGTTCGATAGTGAAACATATTCGTTCTGAGAATTGTGTGTCACATTTTGTGCAGATTTGTCATAGACATAATATGATCAAGTAAATGAAAAACAGGTTGTGATATAAATGCAGCTAAGTTTACGTAGAAAATACTATAGTTGGTATTAACGATTCAGCCACATTAGTTATAATAAGCGAACGATAAAATACAGCTGTTCAAATAATAAAATGTACGACCAATAGGTACAATAAATAAACATTTACCCTCAAATTCAATCAACAACAGTAAATTTTATAGAGTGCGTCAATAGTGCTCAAAAGCTTTTTCCAATAATATGAAAATGTATAAGGAAAACCTCGCTGAGAAAAGAATAAATATTCAAAGGAGTTCCATACGATTTACTTGAGTTCACTGATAAAATCACTTAACCACCACAAAAATACTTAACTAGAAGGTATGTATCTAGGTAAGCATCTCCTCATTTCTCATTCCAAAGTTACACAATAATCAAAAACCCATCCCATATACATCCTATGTATGGAACTAAGAATTTTATTATCTTTCTGATAAATGAGCCATCAAGAGCTTATTATTGTTGTATGTAACCGGCATATTAACTGCTTAATTATATCCCTTTTAGTACGAATTAGTTAATTGAATTCGTTTAGTAGTGGTCTTATTTGGATTTTAATGTTCGGCCTCTAAAAAAAGAACATCTGTGTGTGGCTTATCTACTGTTGTATAACTCAAATAACCTCTGGCACATACTTAAATATTTTTATATACATGACTACAGGTATAGTATAAGCGACGTTTGTTAGTCGTGTCACTGGTTCTTTCTTGGTCAATCTGCATTAGATGGCTTGAGAAGTTGATACCGATAGGCGACGTGAAATACCAGGACTCTATAGACCAAAATAATCAACGGACAGGGCGAAATATGAAAGGCAAACACAAGACTAAAATCATTTAGGTGAGATTTTACTGTTTTACACTTGACACCTTAGAACCACCACATTGTATTCAAAGAAACCAAACACGATCATCACAGCATCACACATTCACACTCGAATAAAATAGAAAGCCACACAACCGGTCGTATACAATCTAGTTTAACAATTTACACCATATGCTATCGGCTATAACAACGCTACAAGACCCGTATTGCAAAGACATAAGGATTACTATTAATGAAATGTCACTGAGAAAGCTAATTGGTTTTAAAGGATTAATTCGATTGAAGATTTATGGAGTTTCCTGTCTCGATTTGATTGAGTTTATGATCTACAGCTCGTAGATTATTATTGAGTAACTTAGAAATTGAATTCAGATGAAAAGACCAGCGGAAGAAATAATAATATACTCAATGCCAGAGTGAAAAGTGAAACTTGGGGAGATTTAATGTCATCATCATTTAATAAGGTCATCTTCGTAATTATATTCATCTAGTCTTTGATATGATATTGAACCGGTTCAAGTTTACAATCTAAAGATTCTCAAATCGAATCTATTAGAAAAGGACCGCAATATTTTTAAAGCTAATCGAACAGAATCGACAACCGTGCCCCTTTAGCCCATTCGATTTCTTACATAGGTACAACAATATAATAAAGCCTTATGTGTTTTTTTTAATTTCAAACCATCTAAATTACTGTCCAAAACAATACAAAATTCACTCTCTAATTCTTCCACACAATCCCGTTTGATTTGCGTCTAGATCCAAAAGAAAGTTTCAGCTATTGTTATCGTTCTTCCGTGACCTACTATCTCCATTATTGTTACTGAGAGAAATGTAATGGTACTTTTGGAAGTTTTGGACAAGGAGATGGAGGCTGTGAAAAACCCTACACAGGGTTACAACTTGTCCATCCAAGGGGTTGTTTTTGTATCACCAGCACCACCATTTGAGATCAGACAAAAGCTTAAAAGCAAAATTGGCTATTAAAACCTAGAAATGGCGAACTACAAAGACAATCTTTCTCGTTATGATCGTCTGCTTATACTATAGAAAAATATACCATATAATATACGTTGAAATTCTCCCACATTACAGTCAGGCAAAGGCTGCAATCCGTTGTCCCCCACGCACAACAGATGGCACAGAATAAATAATAGTACAAGTACTAATGGTATGATTTTGGATCAGAGGTGGGTGGTACCAGTTTTGTGTTACTACAGGTTTTGGTGTAACCAACAATGTGATAAATCGTCGTGGATTTACGATAGTTTTGCGATAGCTACGAGATATTTAGTGAAATTTAATCTTACTATCAGATCTCATCTATGTTCTGTCTACAGAATATTGGCGAGAATACTTCAGAATTATGCTTTATTTACACAAAAGCAGAGTGATATACCTTAGATAACCGTCAATTAGGTATGCAAAATATTTAGTTTCCCAAATGTTTTGGCTTCGGAGGAATTACATCTTAAGTTTAGACCGGTACACAGTATTTTCTGGTATCACAATATCTAGTCTCAATATCGCAAAGCGAACACGGAATACATTTCTACTAACCAGTTGTAATCTCAAGCATGTTTCGGACATGCCCGGCTCTCACATTCGCGTCATACCGGCGCGGGCGCAGGCAGCCATCATTTCGTGCACAATTAATCCGAACTGCTGTGACTAAATACCGTTACAAGGTACCGTTACTGTTGCCACTTGGTCTGCGGAGACGGTGCTCTGGTCATGTTTCAGTTTTTACTAGGTTGGCATCTTGGCATACAGCTTGCAAAGAGTGACGTTGGCGAAGACGAAAAAGGTTAATTTTCATCTTGCATCTCTCTGGCGCTTTCTTGGTCTTTATGTATGTTATGTACTGGCCATCGACTAAGCCCGTTGATTGAAATATTCAAATTCTTCTAAACAGTTAATATTAAGGCTTTTGAAAGGAACAGGCAACCGCTGACCAAGGTCAAAAATAAATGACAGGGCCCCTTCATGGGAGTAATTAGTACGGTTCTAAATGTTGGTTTTATCAAATTTTTCTAAAGAACTTGTATATTTTTAGAAGTTGGGAAGCAAAAGTATAGTATTTCTATATAATTAGATAAATCAACTCATTGCATTTTCGTGAAACAAAACGCAACAATCTTCATTACTTTCCCACAACTTCTACGCAAGAAATTAAATTAGCTTTTTCATTGTCTTAACACATATTATCAATAACCAAAAGTATCTCAACTGTACGTTACGTTAGTCAAAAAAGTTGGGTCAAACAATGTATGGGGAGTTTTATTTTATTTTATTTTTTATTTTTTGAATCTTAGGTAAACTTACTGCTAGGTACACTTATATATATAAAGGAAAAGCATACTTGCCCATGTTCTTTCTGGGCCTTTCTCAATAAATACCTATTTTAATTTTAGCCATAACTCAAAGGCACCTTTCGCCAGTCTGTTTCACCGTTAAACATCATTATAGTCTCTGATTACTATTTTTAATCACCAACTTTGTCTCACATCGCTATCACAAGATAAACGCGCCGCTTGATTATTGGTCGCGTTATCTAACCTATGCGATATCTGAAGACTACTATAACTATGTATTCCAAAAAACGATATAGGTAGATCTGGTGTTTTATGGAAAGCTGTAAGTAATATGTATGATATTGTTGAACTGTCGCTCGAAATATTATACGTCCCTACAATTTAACAACTATACCAAATCGTGTCACCGCACCTGTGTTTTCTTGGTAATAATCAGTTCGGTAAAGGTTCAGTGCGCCCTGCAAAGGATCTTTTCACGCACATATCACAGTCTTCCAATTTTTCGAGCACGAGTAGACCCACCCTATTTTTTATACATTTATTATCTGTAATCCAGAACTAGTTATTATCTGACTCACCACACGCTAGAGTCGTGTCACTTAATATCTGCACGAGGAAAACATTGCCATGTCCAATCTGCGTCAATGCTACGAGTACCACAGACAATATAATGCTATAAATCCTGCACTTTGTGACGTGCTGTGCCGTTTCGTAAAGTAGGAATAATTCATAATACTATGGACGGTGGTCTTTATCTGGGTATTTCAAAACATGACAAACACACTGAGGTTTCTACTTATATTTTAAATCTGCAAACACTCTTGAAATTATCTATCTATCCCCCTCCTTACCCAAATCAAATCAGATCTTCAAATTCTCTATCCCCCGCTATTTTCCATACACAAATTGTCATTTGTCATGCGCAAGTTGTCCCCAAAAGAAGTGGCAGCTGTGCACCAAGGAGTAGCGGTTATGTTTTTATTTTATTATTATTGGCTATAATAGACTCTTCTTTTTAGGCTGCCTATCCAGTACTAAAGGTCACCCAGTCACCTTTTTGAATTTCTTCTTATCCAGGGCTAGCCCAAAATAGATCTTCTGCGTCTTTAATCCTTGTCCTGTCTAATGTTACGTAGGTGAGATGTTTTTCTTTTTCCAACAACTCCTCATACCCGGTTAAGGGTATTATAGGCCGTAATTTAGGCAGTAATTATCTTCTTCTCTTATTTTAATGGCTTCTAAGTTCTGAGGAATACTCCAAGCAATTTCGCCAATGTCAAGTAATATTATTGTAATAAAATTATATATGTTAAAAAGGATAAAAGTAAGTTAAGTCGTCAAGAGTCTCCGTCAAGTCATCAAAACTCAATATCAATTGACAAGAGGACCACCTTAGATCAAGAAGAGGACCACACACAACATAGCATATTATTTGCAAACACATCAATGTCAAGTGGCTTACGATGATTGAATGGAACTATTGTGCCGAAGCAAGGCCAACGTGCAACGCCTCCCCGTCTGCTTAAGGCTAAATATGTCGTTCATACACACATACAAATCGATGACCTAAGTTGTGCAGTTGTACAAACAAACAAAATGTCAATAATGTTTAACAGGAAGTTTATGTGAAGCAACTTTTTATTCCACTGAATAAGGCTCGGTCTACTTAAGGCTGAGGAAAAGCGTATTCAACCAATAGAACCTCCTGTCCTACAGGGGAGGGGTAATTCATATAATGAAACGGTAAATCTTTTGACCCACATCTTATGGAAATTTTATGAAAATATTGTTGTAAAAGTTATAATTGAACTAAACTTAAAACACATTGACCGTAACGGAGCAAGCATTAACATTAAGCTACATAGTTATGGGTTCTTATTTAATTTCATACATCGCGAAACCGAGGCGAGGTCGCACGTAGCGGCTTACAGACGTATCTCGTATGTTTTATTTAATTATAATACTACTTTTTTTTTTCCAGTATACCTTTAATTTGTAGTCAAATTTTCCAGTCCAGTGCTAAGCTCGGCTTGCCATACTGATTAACCATCACCAGGAATGAAGCAAGGCATCTCACTAAATAGATTGATCATTAGACCCCGCGCACTAAGATTTTCAGCTACGATAAACGAGAACCGATTCCAATCCCAGGAGGTAGTTAATCATCGTCATGAAACTGCAGTTCACTGTGGGTAGGTCGCACTCATCAAAGGTAATGCACATAACCCCCAAGTTAACTAATACGATAACTAAGCGACGGTAGCCTAACGGTTCAATAGTGCAACTCAGAATCCAACGATACCGGGTTCGATCCTAGGCTCCGCACCAATGACTTTTCTAAGTTATGTGCGGATTTCCATCGCTCTGTGCTTCGCACGTTAAGCTGTCGGTCCCGGCTGTTATTGATTAATAGCAGTCGATAAGCCATGTCAGAGGCCCTCGGGCGGCTTTACAAACTCTGACACCAGAGGCCAGCACTACCTCATACGAAACGAAACGAAACTAATAAGTTTCTTATTTTTTAAAGAGTAAGAGTCAGTTCCAGCGGAACTCGAACCGGCATCTTCGCATGTATTTGGCAATGCCTTGACCAATTTGGCCATAGAACTAGGTAACGCTGGCGTTGAACTTTGTGGCCACTATTAACTCGGCTAAGCGCCGATGGATTCCATCTTAAGATGTTTTATTCGGAAACTTTCCTACTCAATATCCGAGACATTGCCAATTAGAGGCGAAGACGCAGATTCGAGTGCCGCTGAAACAGAATTCTTAGGTTCACTTTTAAATTCGATAAAGATTGTCTGATAGTGATAGTACACTGAAGATATTGCGACAATGGTTATAAGTATAACACTTCAATGCGTTGCAAGTTTTGCGCAATAATTGATCGATGATCTACTACTGAATTGACTAGTACTTATAACATACCAATTGGGCACCTCAGGCAAGCTGGAAGGGACAACTTGGCTAAAGTACATTACTAGGTATACAGTCATAACTCATAGGCAATGTTTGAACACAGAACTGGCACAAGAGCAACCTGTTCCAACACGCGCCTTTGTTTAATCTGTTTGCGAGACGAATGCGGAATATTAATACTTGGCTATTGGTTTATGAAGCTTTAATCACACTCTGTTTAATTTGGTGGAGACTGTAGCAAAGGATTGTTAACGTATTCTATTCGTCTCATTTAAACATTAAGATAATTAAGTCAGATAGACTGATGAGGTTAGCTGCTTCGAAAATGTCTCGCAAAATAGAGGATGCAGACTCGGGGAGATCTCACTGGTTTAACTTTTGAGGTGCAGTGGAAGGCATATTCAGAAGGATCTCCGGATAAGTGACTTACTTAGCAGCGGACTCCTAGTTTAGGTAAAATGAGTCAATATACGTGCCAAAAACACCATAACCCAAACTGAAATTGTCGCTCACCTCTTAAAAAGCTATTATATACAATTACCGAAATGAATTCGCGCTAACGAGTTGATTGGCTGCATATCGCGCCCTCTCGATATCCGTGCTAAGGTCAGGCCGACCTCGCCAATGACAGGGTCGTGTGCTTGTCAATATCTAGTTTTACTACAGTAACTATGATTGATACAATTAACAAATACTTTGTTGTACTTTTTGTTGAAACCCACGAGGAATCTCTTACGAGACCTGTCCGAAGTTTCCTCCTCATTTCGATAATAATTAATTTAAATCAATGAAATTTTGTAGACACATCAGTCTAGGCCTGTCCTTTAAGTCAGTGTGTTTTGGAAACCATATATTTTATATGAAACTGACAAACCACAGGCCTAATATTAGTGTACAATAAAGTATTTTCTATCTATCTATCTATCTATATTTTGGTTGTCAGAAACTGGATGCAAAGAGTTGAAATTGCACCGTAGTACATTTCAGAGGGAAATCTGAAATCAACAGACAAAGAAAGCAAGTAATTCATCTAGCGAGTTCTAGGATTGCACAAATTCTAACCTCCGCGTGTGGTATGTGAATATACCAAGTGTTGTTAAGGCAGCTTTTTATTGTTCACCTTTCTCTGTGGAATATTTCAAGATTGCACCAGTCGTAGAATGCGGAGCCCACCTTTCCACATTAGGAAGTTTACACAGTCGACATTTCAAACACTCCGCAACACTTGTCGCTATCTGCAAGGAACGGTTATCGCTATCCGAGAGATAACAGTGATAACGGGGTATCGTTATGATGTCATGCTAGATACTTTTACTTCGAAACATGGGTTTGGAATTGGAAGTTAACACTAAGGAAAGGTGTAATTAGAACATTTTTTTCCCATCCATAATATTCCTTATTTTACTGATAATATTGCTAAAAGACGGTATTTAGGAACTTCTGAAAGGTTCTGAGGATTCTCACGACGAAGCAATAGTGAACATAGAAAACCAACGGATGAGCACATAACTTTTTTTTATTTTTTTTTTAACAATGATAGACCTTTGTTTGACCACGATCTCACCTGTTGGTAAGTGACGATGCGGCCGAAGATGGAGCACAAAGGTCTAGAAGGCACCTATTCACTCTAGCCTTGAAGAGAACCAGATTATAGTTTTCAGGAAAGACAGACGACGGTAGTGTATTCCACTCCTTAGCAGTTCTCATTATACGAATAGAGGGTATACTAATGAGGTAAGGGTGGTACCGAGCCGGTGCCGGAGCGGGTGGTTTCTTAGATTCTAGGTGTCAGTGAATAGACAAAAGTGATTAGGGAAGCCCACTTAATAATAAGCAAGCGTAGAACCTCTGGTTAATTAGCGGAAGAGAAGAATAAACGATGAAAGAGTAAAAAAGCACTCATTCAAGTGACTGCAATCGTAAAGACTGTAAGTAAGCACGCACACCTTAGAAATAAATAACTGAATGAATACAAAAGGTTCAACGGAAACAGTCGATGCTAAGGCAGTAATACTGTTGAAATAAGACCCATTGAATTTAATCAGCTTGTAACAATTTGTATTGTTTCCATGCCATGCACTTCCATACAAAACAATAAACCCGTTACGTTAAACAATATGACGAAACGCCAAGCTAAGATTTCGATTAAACTTGAGAACAATATTATACAAAAAGAGCGTGGTTTGAACCTTGACAATAACTAAGGAGTTAAGCTAGATGCGAACAGCGATAATTGCTGAATACAAGTAATGGTCAGATTAGTAGCAGGAGGTAAGTATTTAAGAAATGGCGCATCAAATAGATCATTGGGAAACGCGATAGTTTCCATAAACTTAAGTAAACTTCAGTGTAAGTTGGACTTACTTTTCGAACATTAAACAAGAAACTTGTGAAGGAAGCTTTATTTCTCAATTCCAGCTTTGAGTAGAGAACGTATGTGTTCTGAACTTCTGATACTATGTAAATTTTAAAGATAGAGGCGCTTTTTCAAAAACAGGCAGGAATGATAAAATATTGAAATAACATATCTGACGACTAGTGAAACTATTTAAAAACTTGGTCTAGCTCAAATCAGATACAGTAAAACAAGACTACAAATACTACTCTTAATACGGATGTCAATCAATGCGTGTGATTTAAGAACAAACGATGTGTTTTTTTTGAGGCGTCCAGTTGTGTTTGACTTCAATCTTCTTTACCTTAGCCTTCTACGAGTAGGCTCTGAGATGAAAAATTTAAACTTTACAACTCGACCGCAACTATAAGCGTTTAATTTCTCATCAAACGAGAAACTATCCACTTTTCATGTCAAACCGGCAGGTGTATAACTGGGTCGCAATTTCACAAATGAGGGAATCGTGACTAATGCCTTTGCGGTGTCTGCGACTGGTACAGTTTCTTTTTATACAAGTATTCGTTTCGTTGTCTGTTTTACTTTGTTTGCTAGAAATTACAATACTGAATATGAAATGAGTTCAAGTTGAGACAGTCGCAAACAGTTTGGCTGTAGCATGAGCGCAATAAATTATATAATAATAGAATTTGAGGCTGGTGTCGGAACACAAGAGCTTCTTTCGATATATAATCACCGCAAACATTTCGAAAGCGAAATCAATTGCATGCAGAGGACAAAGCGATATCCACTGATTGAAGTAGCTGTTTCAACAGCGGTTGATGATGATCAACATAATGATGATGATTGAATGGGCAATGGGCTGGTCATAAATGCCGAAGAACCGACAACCGTTGGATAAGCGAGTTCTTACGAGGAAACCGCGTCTTGGCAAACGTAGCGTGGGGCACCCTCTGGCTAGGTGGAGCGATGATACTTAAGCCGGCGGGCTGAACGTAGATGAGAAGAACCGGAATCGGGCAAAGTAGCGCGTATTGGGAGAGGCCTATGTCCAGCAGTGGACTAATGTGGGCTGATTATGATGATGATGCCCCAAAACCATGAATATAAAAAAAAACTGGATATCAGGAGATACCATACCAGTATGCCCTCAGCAAAATAACACAGGCTGACAGACGGTAGTGCTTAGCTCCATAGAAACCGTTCAGGCCCAAAGTTCAATACTTGAACCGCGCACACGGCAGCAGCAGCATTGTGTTGCAACGCCGGACATCAAGGTCCAATTGGCCCGTTTCACTGCCTCGAAACAAGAACCCCAGGTTAACAGCTAAACAGTGCTCTATCAACCGTAAAATAATCATCAACTTCTGTTGATTTGTTTGTGAGCTGTGCAACAAAACAAAACTTGTTGCGAGCAGTCTTCGAATCGTTTATTACTGATCCGACTACCGTGAAGCTAAGAGAAGGATAATCTAATGATGACATGTCCCACTGTGTATCGATCTACGGAGCTAACTCCCATACAGATCAACATATGAGGTATCCTAGATGAGGTAAGCACTCGTCCACACAAAAAATACATAAAGAGAAAATGTTTTTCTACTCCGAAATATTATCCGAACACAATGATTTTTTACTATGTTATAGACACAATAAAAGACTAGGTTAATAGGTTCTACTTTTTTGTTTATTTTTAAAGTTTGAAAAAGTTTGAATCTTTAGTAAATTGGGCGAGTGCTGCTGTCTTAAATTGTAGTCTTTTTATGTTAGCACCAAGTTTCTTAAGTTGTTCAACATTTATTTCCATTATAACTTAATTTGCATCACAATGCCGCTTATAAAACTTAAAAATACCTACTCCAATAACACAGGTCGTTTATACCATATCTGTCATTGATGGACTGTAAATTAATTCAAAGCTCCAGATACGATTATCAAGTCTAGATGGTATTAAAAGATCTAACTTGTTTCCTTACTTCAATAATGGTAATCTGTGAAGTAGCATGCAAATGGAGACTTTAAAGATTATCTACT
Organism: Operophtera brumata; assembly: GCA_932527175.1. Lineage (NCBI taxonomy): Eukaryota > Metazoa > Arthropoda > Insecta > Lepidoptera > Geometridae > Operophtera > Operophtera brumata. Next base: position 47,837,053 of record OW052227.1, read on the forward strand.
ATAATCAATATAGTCCTGATATCATCAGAACCAACGTATTCGTAAAATAACTTATGATTAATCTTCCGATCAAGTATCACCTGTAAAAAAAATATCGTCATGACTGGTCCAACACAAACAAAACCACCTAGAAAAGTAGAAAAATACCGGACTGCAAAAATATGAGTCAACAAATGATACAGACAAGACCAAAACCTGTTCTATACTCGAATACATATTTAGTCTTTGACATGTCTTATTGACAGGTTTCTATAAAATGTGTAATTTAAAATGTGTATAAAATGTGTAATAAGGTGAGTCCGGCCCAAGAATAGACCTCCCCCATCTCCTCCCGTGGATGTCGTAAAAGCCGACTAAGGGACTACCCGGACTTGTTTGTAAGATTCGTTGATATAAGATTATTCCTGGCTGCTAGCTTATTTAAGGAATGTGTTATTACTGGAAGAAAGCGCTAGCAGAGTCAATCGTGGGAAGAAATGGCGGCGATGAGCTCACCACTCGTCACGTCTATATCCCACGATGGTGCAACCTGCAGTGTAAAGAGGCTCTGCCTACCCTTTCGGGGAAAAAAGCGTGTGTGTATGTGTAATTTCGAGGTTTATAAGTATTACTAGTATTATCGATTCGAGTATAGTGACAAATAGTAGAATAAAGAAGCCGAAATTCAACGATATGTTTGACAGAAATTAAACACTAGAGTTTTGAACAAATAACGACAATCTTAATGGTATTGAAAAGGCAGTGTTCCAAGGTAAGTGACCTTTCCACAGTAAATCTAAGCACTAGCACTGTAGATCCACAAGTTATTAACCGAACCGCCGGAGCGAGGAAGCAACGGTACACCTCGATGCTAACAAAAAACCATCCAATCACACTAAACTGTAATCCTTTGAATCACTGAATTCACGTTTCGATTGTCACATCACATCACAGAGATATCTGTTTTCTTTTTATCGTCGGCTAGATACGTCCGATCCGCGCCGCGTTCGAGAGTTGACTGAGGTGGCATAGTTGCGCAGGCGTCGCCTCCGGTTTATCAGCCTTCGGAGGGGCAAAGGGGGTGAGCAGAAAGAAAAGCCCGCACGTGATATGGAGATAAGCACCGCTGAAATCGTGCACTTGATTAGAGTTCTTAACGGGTGTGACATTGTTTGTTTTGTAAATCGATATGTATCGTGTTTTTTTATGTTTCTATTAGTTATGGTTTTTTGAGTTCCTAATTTACCAGACAGTGTTAAGGCGCATTCGTTTCGCAGTATTACTGTAGGTGTTCCAATAGGTGTTTTTTTTTTAAATCGGTTCAGTAGTTTTTTATTTTATCCATTTCTAACAAACAATCAAACAAAGTTTACCTCTTTATATTATTAGAGCGTCGTGTGCCCGGCCCAAGAATAGACCCCCCATCTCCTCCCGTGGATGTCGTAGAATCCGACTAAGGGATTACCCGGACTTGTTGATAAGATTCGTTGGTATAAGTTTTGTCCTGGCTGCCGCCAGCTTATTTAAGGAATAAATAAATAATAAATAAATAAATAATGCTGGACAAATTCACACAACATTATCTAGCCCCAAGCTAAGCCAGAGCTTGTATTATGGGTACTAGATAACTGATATACTTAATATAATACATTACATAGATAGATATTTTTTATTATGCATAGAAAACACCCAGAACACCCTGAACAAATATCTGCAGAACGCACAAATATTTGTTCCGAGGCGGGAATCGAACCCGCAACCTCCTGCGTCGCAGGCGAACCATCGCCAGCCGCGCCACAGAGGTCGTCAATGTGTTATTACTGGAAGAAAGCGTTAGCAGTTAGCCGTGGGAAGCAATAGCGGCGATGAGCTCACCACTTGTCACGTCTATTTCCAACGATGGTGCAACCCGCAGTGATAAGAGGCCCATTTGAGACTCTGCCTACCCTTTCGTGGAAAAAGGCATGTATGTATTACTGTAGAGCTCAAAAATACCACTACATTTTTTATGACAATATTAATCAGATTATTAAGTGTAAGTATTTTAATTTCTCAACGTTGTATATTGATCTGAGGTCTAAGAATTCGGTTGGATTTCTGATAATGCCTTGGCGTTAAAATTCCATAGTGTATTTTAATTGTTTCTTCGAAGAGTAACCATATATGTAGACCCAACATTTAGGTAATTTGTACAAAACAATAACATTGGAAGACTACAAAACTTCTAAACACTGGTAATCGAATTATGAAGACATTTAGGACATTTTTTTTTAATAAAATTTCCGCGAGTCCATTTTATTCCAGACTATGGACAGCAGCATCCACCTGAGTACTCTACAAGCTACACCAATACTACAATCAGTTTGGACATATGGCATTAAACTGTGGGGATCAGCTCGCACCTGCAATGTGAATTTCATTCAGCGCTTTTAAAATGGCCTTCATTAAATATCTCCAATGCACTCTGGTTCATACGAAACATCGAGTTGCATGACATACTTAAAGCCAATCTATCTATCCATCTATAAAAAAAGACCCCTCCGTCATCTCCCGCGGATGCCGTAAAAGCTAAGGGTTTACACACCAATCCGCCTGCCGAGCGTGGTGATCGTGGCCAATTCCCCCCGTTGCATACTATGGGGGAGGCCTCGTTCAGCAGTCGACGTCTAAATACGGCTGCTGCTGCTGCTGATGATGATGATGATGCTGATGATGATGATGATGATGCTGATGATGATGATGAAGCTCGCATTGTTTTATACAAGAGTCCCCAAATATCTTACAGATACAAAAGAGCTGGAACGGTCCGGCTTCCGGTGCTTTGAACCCCTTTTTTGCCCGACTTCAAAAAAGGAGGAGGTTATCACCGCCTCAAGTCGCGTGTAAAACATTTTGGCAAGCCTTTTATGTGTTCGTTGTAATTTTTTACGAGTCAATGAACACGATGTAATGCTTTGTGAAGTGGACATATTGTGAAGCTTTGAAAGATAATAAAAATATGGTGGAATTATACGAGATTTTCTCTGATCTAAACGAAAGTATAATTTTACATTATTTATTTCATTATAATAGGAATTTGTTGGTAAGATTCGTCGGTATACGATTTGCGTTATTACTGGAAGAAAGCGTTGGCCGAGTCAGTTGTGGGAAGCAATGGCAGCGATGAGCTCACCACTTGTCATGTCTATATTCCCACGATGGTGTAACTTACGCTGGAAAATGTCCTCTCGGGGAAAAAGAAGTATGTATGTATGAAATAATAATTATTATTAGATTGCCATCGCGAACCTCTTAATAAGCCTAGACCGTCCGTCCATCTGTCTGTCTGTCTGTATTCTATCACAGGGGTATATCTCGGCATCCGTAAGAGGTAGCCAGTTGACATCTTAACAGTGTATATGTTGTTGGGGAATGAACCTTAAGCAAATAATAAACATATCCTAATATGGAAACTTGAAGAGTTACGTAGTGAAAACTGTGAAATTACAACGGAACCCTACAATACGCGTTCCCCATACGTATTTACGTACGTTTTTTTTACTTTATTGGCTACTAGCTGCGCCCCGCGGGATTACCCGCATAAGTCCAATACCAATACATGGAATACCCGTGGGAATATCTGGATAAAAATTGCCTATGTGTTATTCCAGGAGTCCAGCTATCTCTATTCCAAATTTTACCCAAATCCGCCCAGCCGTTTCCGTGTGAAGAAGTAACAAACACACTCACAAACTTTCGCATAACTTTGATAGACCTTTATTCAACCAAGATCTCACCTTGTTGGTAGTGAAGATGTGATGTGGCCTAAAATGGAGCACAAAGGTCTAGAAGGCACCTATTCACTCTAGCCTTGGATTAGAGTTCTCAGGAAAAACAGACGACGGTATTGTATTCCACTCGTTAGCAGTCCGTATTATAAAGTGCTCGTTATAATAATATTAGACGGATTAAGATAATGCCTAACATCATTTGTGCTTACTGTAATCCGTATTGATTGTGGGTTTTGGGTGACTTTCTCTATTCCTGCATCCCCCGGGTATGCTGTAAGCCCCGAGGTTCGAGACAAAGGTAAAAAACTTCACAGTTTTCTGCGTCAAGAAAACGCCTAAAACAAGAAACTCTCATAAAAATCAGGACATCTGATTCATAGTTCCTACAATGAATCATCCCATTTCCCTTCGCAGACAACTTGTCAGCCTTGTAGCCCAGACTAGCTCCACAACGCACGTGCATGCATGGCCGTATGTGTTGTGTGCAGGTTCCCATGTGCGAGGGCCGTGACTCACGTAGGCTGCGCCGGAGCGTAATAATGATGGTTTCTGCGCATTAGTGCGCATGTGTGTATTGTGACGTTAAATACAATAAAGGTAGTTCGTCGTATGTGCGTGTAAGCTGAGGTAGTTTGCAGCGAGTACATTACATGGACAGCTTATATCAAGAGTGGAACAGTTCAGATTGGTACAGACATTTCATGCCAGAGAGACTCCTAATAACACTAGGAGTTCCGCGAACAGTGGACCCCGTAAGCAAAAACATTTTTTGCAACAATTTTGTTCAGTCTGCTCTTTATGTATATATCTTGTCCAACTCTAAAACAGATTTTTCTCTTTCGAAATTATTATTTAGAATTGTGTACAAAATGTTTCTGCGAGATATTATCAAAATCGGCCGATAAATGGAGCCGCAGCTATCTTCCCACCATTTTGGGGGAAATACCACTCCAACAAAAAATCGCCAACGACAAAAAAAACTATGAAATTGTAAAACTTTCATATCAAATTTCGTCAATATTCGTGGAAAAATACGACCTGTTCGCGAGGACCAACATCCAACATACATTCGGAAAGATGGAAGCATTTTTTTCCAGTTGTTGCTCGCTTCAAATATTTATGTGCGTCACATTAAACCTGACAAGTATTAAAAGATCCCTGTAACCTGAAGCTGAGAGTAGCCTCATGCAAAAACGGCACACTAGTCTAGTGGGAGAGTTTCACTTCTCGCTAATATCTTATGACGGTAAACGGCCAGCTCGGTTCTATCACCCTTAATTATACGCCGCCGTCCCACTAGCATGCATAATTAGATGGTGGCTGGTCATTAGCACAATTGCAGTTCATCGGACCAGTTTGCGATTTTGAGCACTGTTTCCGATCTAGCGGTCAGTGGCTCTATGATAGGATGCTAAAGTTTTTACAAGCTTTTGTTAAAAAATCACTAACTTTTTTATTTTGGCTCATAATGTTTGTATGTCTGTATGTTCGGGTCAATAAATTTTGCATAACTGTCAAGTTCCGATGACAATACAATATTATGGTGACTGCGAGCTGATCTGATGATGGAGAAGGAAGGTGGATAACGGAACTCCTCGATGGATAATATTAGACTGGCTGTGTTTAGGCTCATTGTGATCAGCAAACTGTTGAATAACTAATTTTATAAAAAATTATATTGAAAAATTTATTTTTCACAAAAACCTTCTTATAATCTAAGCTATGTTGGATTGTCTACTTCATCTATGTTTGTCTTTTTGACTTTATCTACGAACACGAATTTACGTAAATACAAACATACATACACAAACTGCTAAAAACATAACCCTTCTTTTTGGCTTTGCTCGTTTCGTTTCGTTGCGTATGAGGTAGTGCTGGCCTCTGGTGTCAGAGTTTGTCAAGCCGCCCGAGGACCTCTGACATGGCTTATCGACTGCTATTAATCAATAACAGCCGGGACCGACAGCTTAACGTGCCCTCCGAAACACAGAGCGATGGAAATGCGCACATAACTTAGAAAAGTAATTGGTGCGGAGCCTAGGATCGAACCCGGTATCGTTGGATTCTGAGTTGCACTATTGAACCGTTAGGCTACCATCGCTCGATAGGTTAGGCTTTGCTGTAGTAGGGTAATAAAAAGGAAAAGGTTTTTTTCCTGATGGTCCTATCTTGCGGATTCTTGCCACACCCTGCATTGTCTGTCCTATTTGACATCAGATCACGCAAGATTACTACGTAGTACCATAGCAAAAACCGATATCAATCAAGCCTTATTAGGACTACACATTTATCAAAACTCAATAAAAAAAAATACGGCCTATAATTATTTGTACTACTTATTGAACAATAAGCCTGCAAAAAAGACTTTATTCCTTTGTTATAAAGTACCTAGTGATTATGTCATTGATGCCTGAAGGTGGTCGACCGGACCACGCGTGGGTTGGTAGGGATTAAACGTAAAAACTAGACTGATTCTACGCCTACGTGGTATTTAATTTAATTTGATGGAGTGCGAACATTTAATTTATTGACAAAAACTAATTTGTACAAGTTTATTAATTTAAATTAAAACGATACGCCAACGTAAATTAAAATCGGTATAATAACATTATTATTTAACTAAAATGTAGAAGCACCTGGCAAACAAAAACAACTAGCTAAGTAAAGACTACTAGCGCCATCTTGCGTGAAGTAGTGACACTCAACATAAATACACAAGGAAGAACAAGCGAAGTCGCACCATAAAATTTTAATAAATAATGTTGAAAAAATCTTTTACTTAAATTTTTAACGAAATCAAAAAATGCTCAACAAAACTGGTCGGGTTGGGTGCGCCTGTACTTTCAGTTTAGCTACTCGCCGCTAGGTGGCGCTACATGTTCTTGAATGATACATAATTTTCGATGAATGTTCTATGAACAAGTGATAACTTCAGAAAGTGCCTAAAATGTCGTAATAATATTGAGTTACTACTAATTTGAAACTGGCAGGAAATACTCTTCCATCTGCAATTAATTTTAGACCTTATGAACTTAGCCGCAGGTTTCATACCAACTATTAATTAGTAATTATGTGATCATTGTATGAATTTGCATGCATAAACAAGTACCTACTTCTACCGGAAAAGTTTAACCGACTGCACGTGAACTGCATGTTTAGTAAATAGGTAGAAGATAAACCAATCTAAAGTAAGGGCTTAGTACAGGTTTGTAATTTGGAACCGCTCGGAATAACGTAAAACCGAATTGCGAGTCGAAATGTCGTTTTTGTATGTAGTAAATAATGAGCGGTCATCTTGAGAAACTCATTAAAACCATAGGTACAAAACAAATATCGACTCTTTCCGCCATTTTGGAAGGGACGTCGTCTTCTTTTATTTTATGTCTTTTCCCAGTGTTTTTTTTTTTTAGTTATTTTGGTGTCATTTTAACCAATGTAGCTCGTTTAAAGAGCAGAAGTGGTTTTTCAAGTCAGTGGAAATTGTCTGCCACCGTTTTACTAAAACATGACTTGACTGTGACTTTGACGACTTGGAGGGAGTGCAACGTTGCAAATTTTAATGAATATACAATAAGTTTCTATTAAAATACAAATAACTTGAAAATGGCAAATGCACAGGCCGTGCGACGACAATTACAAAGAAAAAATAAATTAAACTCATCTATGAGGAACTTGTTAGTTAGAAGAGCTTTTTTTGTGAAAGAGCTTTTTTTGTGAAAGAGCTTTTTTTGTGAAAGAGCTTTTTTTGTGAAAGAGTTCGTCCGGGGAAGTACTACCACCATACCTATTTCTGCAGCAAAGCAGTAGTGCTCGCATTGCTGTGTTCCGGTTTGAAGGGTATGGGTGCCGGTGAAATTACAGGCACATGAGACTTTTCATCTTTATGTCTCAGGGTAGCGGGCGCAATGCAATGCCATATAGGGCGCGTCCTAGGTGGGCGTGATCTATGAGGCAATGCATTGTTAAAGGCAGAGGTTACCGCTTAATATCAGGTGGGCCAACTGATTGATCCGTCATTCCCACAGTTAAAAAAAAACTACTCGAATATCAGTATATACCATTGTAAACAACAGTTGATCTTGTATTCCGCGTCGTGAATACCGATACCGATACCGCGAGATAAAAACTGTTATCACAGATAACTGCTATTGACATAACCTTTACATTTATTTCTACTTCTGGTTGTTAGAACACAGTTTTGTACGGATACATTTATTAGTTAGTAAATCGAATAATGTTAATATTTGAGAACATTAAAATAATTTCTTATCAGGCTATAATAATTATTATGAAGCTTAAGTTGTTTATCTTAGGAATGTGTGGTAATGATGAGATACTTACTTTACTGCTTAGCTTTATTAATCAAACATCATTTGTTATCTGTGAGACAGAGTTACTAATATTTTGTTCTTGAATTCATCACACTAACTTTGTAAGTGTTTGTTACTTCTTCACGCTGAAACGGCTGGACGGATTTGGGACAAATTTGGAATAGAGATAGCTAGATTCCTGGTACAACACATGGGCTATTTTTTATCCCGATATTCCCACGGGTTCGAGACTTATGCGGGGTAACACCGCGGGGCGCAGCTATTATATCATAATAAGACGATATTATGTTCAGATGTTGGAGTCGTTGCGTTGCATACTCACTCAGTAAAAGTAAACTTTTCTCGATAGCTTCATTTTTTGAAATTGGCCCTCTTTTAACTCGTTTTAGGCCCCTGCTACGATTAGAGAAAATATTTTTTTTTTTATTTCCTACTTTAGAAGCAAAACGAAGGTTTATCATTTGTCGCTTACGGCAGTTACTTCCGAGCTGAAGAAATCTATAGCTCATCTCTTCCCGGGTTCAAGTGAGCAATAGCGTGTCATGCAGATATTGTTTTCTTGCTAGCATAGACTAACTAAACACAATAGACCGCTAACATAGAACAAAATTGTGTGACTCAAAAAAGGACAAATTCCAGGCTATTTCTAGACGGCGCTAGCAAATAGTCTGGGAATCATTCAACCAGCATTTTAAACCAATTACCTAATCTCTTTTAATTCTTTAAAAATAAACATTTAAATTTATATTTTCTTTTTTAATTATGAAACTATGGTCTATCGATACATGCAAAAAGCATTACAAATGTTTATAGCAGATTCAAAACACTCGGCGACATCTAGCGTCATTGTAGGCAATCATTTATCGATGCACGTTTTCTTGTATGAGATTGGCAGTCTATTGTGTTTAGTTAGTCTATGTTGCTAGACTCCGCCCATTCGGTATTTAAACATATCGCCTTAATAACATATTGGTGTAGATGTATGTCTGCGCAACATTATCTTAAACTAAACCGTGCTGAAACAAACGAGTTTGTTATGTTCAAAGCGCATGCAACTATCGCCGTCTCGGAGTAAACGAATCGACCAAATGAAGCTCTCTAAAAATAAAGCGCGGAACACTTCAGTCCACAATTAGAACGGTACAGTTCCAACGCGTTCAAACAACTTGCGCATGTGGATTGCAATTGTGTAATGCTTACAACGTTAGAGTAGTACGTCTGTTTTGTACAACTGATAGTTTGACTCGGAAACTGAACAGTTTTCTGAAAGCAGTTCTTTTGTAATTTGAATGAATGACGGTATAAAGAGATGGTTTTTTTTTCCTTAACCTATTGTGTCCCACTGCTGGGCAAAGGTCTCCCCCAAAATTTTCCAGGCATCCCGGCCTTTGGCAGTTTCCCACCACTCCTTCTCGTGAGCTTCGAGATCGTCCCGCCAACGCCTTCTCGGTCGGCCCCGTCGTCGCCTTCCGTCTTCAGGCACCCAAGGAGTTACTACGTTCGCCCACTTCTCGGGGTGCATTCGACTGACGTGACCAGCCCATTCCCACTTGAGCTTTGCTGTTCTGCTCCCCACATCGGCAATGCCAGTTATCGAACGCAGCATGGTGTTCCGCACTCGGTCGATGCGTTTAAGACCGAGAATGCTGCGTTCCATTGCTCTCTGACAAATCTTGAGCCTGGACTTCTGTAACTCGGTCAGCGACCATGTCTGCGCACCGTAGGTTAGGACAGGCAGGATACACATGTCGATGAGTTGGCGCTTTAGTGTAAGTGGAAGGTCACCCTTCATGTGCTCTTTCATGGACCAGTAGCTCTTCCAGGCATTATCGATGCGGCGATCAATTTCCTTGTCCTGCCTGTTTTCGAAGGATGCTAACTGGCCCAAGTATATGTATTCATCGACATAGTGTAGATCCTGCCCATCTACCTCGACCCTACGCTTCGTGCTGTTGGTCATAATTTGCGTCTTCGATCGGTTCATGTGACGCCCAACCTCAAGACTCACCAAGCTCAGTTCTTGGAGCATCTGTTGTAGTTCCTGTGGTGTTGGGGCAAAAAGTACTATGTCGTCCGCAAATCGCAAGTTTGTCAGTCGTTTACCTCCTACGACAATGCCTTTTGTAGCCCATGAATCAGCCAGTGTTTTGAAGACTTCCTCCAAGGCGCTTGTAAATAGTAAAGGGGAGAGCGGATCGCCTTGTTTCACACCCTTTTGAATTGTGAATGATGGGCCATTGGAGTTAAGTTTAATATTTGAGAAAGAGATGGTTTATAACATTTTTTTTGATATAAGTTTTATATAACCTTTGAAACTATCATGGTTACGTACATACTTTTCACTTGAAACGGGATATTTCATGATTTTAGAGTTTTAAATGTTCCCGATATTTCGGCACAGTTGCATGCGCCATGATCACGGGAGAACTCAAAAATCATGGTAAATATCCCGTTTCTAGTGAAAAGTATAAGTTCTATCGTCCATAACCTAATAACTTAAACAAAATACCAGTTAAAATCGCATTTTTTTTGATGCAGCAAAATATTAGTTATCGTTTTTTGAAAGCCCATTTTTTTGACATCAAAGAGTGCAAATTGACTTATCTTTGTGTCAAAATTTAAACTCTTATCATTTACGAATAAAACACAAGACAGAACGCTGTTTCTTTAGGCTGACTCGCTTATTTTGTCGACTTTCTTAAACATCACAAGTTTTACATGACCACTCGTAAATTCCCCCAATAAATGGTGAATGCAGCGTAAGTCCACGTCGTCTAATAGCCTGCTAATCTAGTCCGCGGTACCTGCTACCGTCTGGTGTATGCATCCAGTTTCGTGGTTCCATTAGTCACCCCGTCACTTTTGTCGAACGTAACACGAATGCACCCAGTTTCGTAACGACATCACGCACGTGTTGGAACAGGAGGTCAGGTGGGTTACTATGAGCTCTTATTGCCATGCAGTTGATAAACTATTCAGTACAAAATATTGGTTCCGTGATGTCCGCAACTATATTTAAAGGCACAATCGCAGAGGGTCTACAGACTTCTGCGATTAAAGTTATTAAAAGATGAAAAATGTCAACGATGAACCGATATTTTGTACTGAATAGTTTTTGAACTGAATGGATATAAGAGCTCATAGTAACCCCCCAGTTCACGTAATAATAGCCAAAATAAAGTTCGGATATACCGATATAATACCGATGTCACAAACCTGTATAATAAAAACTGAATGGATATAAGAGCTCATAGTAACCCCCCTGTTCACGTAATAATAGCCAAAATAAAGTTCGGATATACCGATATAATACCGATGTCACAAACCTGTATAATAAAAACTGAATGGATATAAGAGCTCATAGTAACCCCCCTGTTCACGTAATAATAGCCAAAATAAAGTTCGGATATACCGATATAATACCGATGTCACAAACCTGTATAATAAAAACTGAATGGATATAAGAGCTCATAGTAACCCCCCTGTTCACGTAATAATAGCCAAAATAAAGTTCGGATATACCGATATAATACCGATGTCACAAACCTGTATAATAAAAACTGAATGGATATAAGAGCTCATAGTAACCCCCCTGTTCACGTAATAATAGCCAAAATAAAGTTCGGATATACCGATATAATACCGATGTCACAAACCTGTATAATAAAAACTAGCTGAATACCCGAGCTTAGATACGCATCACATCACAAAAAAAAAAACTAAAACGTTGTCTCCCCTTTTTACCCCTTTTATGACGACCTCTGTGGCGCGGCGGGATAAGGTTGGCCTGCGACGAAGGAGGTCGCGGGTTCGATTCCCGCCTCGGAAGAAATATTTGTGCGATCGCAGATATTTGTTCAGGGTGTTCTGGGTATTTTCTATGTATAATAAAAAATATCTACCTACGTAATATTATATTGTATTAAGTATATCAGTTATCTAGTACCCATAACACAAGCTCTGCTTAGCTTGGGGCTAGATAATGTTGTGTGAATTGACCAGCATTATTTGTTTATTTTTATTAGATTATATCGAAAAATCCAGTTATGTGTGTTCAATTATTCTGTATTATACTATTCTTACCATTGATTGCCACCGTGCACGCCACTGAGGACGCGGCCTGAACGCGTTGGTTTGGCCTTAGCTTTAGTAACCTATTACTAAAGCTAAGACCCCCTAGCCCCAACCCCAGCCCCCCCTAGCCCCCCCCCCCCCCCCCCCCCAGCCCCCGGGTCCCTAGCCTAGTCCCATTGGCACGCTTTGAGCACAGAACCCTAAAAATGATTGAAATTAAACACATCCTGATAAATGATGACGAAAATTAACCAACGTCCTTCCTCATGAGGGTGACGCGCTCGCATCGCTCGGTTGGATTCTAAATCAGTCAGATGATCTAATCGGCCAATGATTTCGTAAACTGCATCGCCTAAGTGCACATACTGACCTCTACGTCCTCACCTGAGTACCGACCCAGGGCACAGATACAGACGAGCTCGTGAATACGACCACCAATAAAACGACACCCATTATAATGTGAGCACCGAACATTTAATATCTTTAGTTAAACTTAAGGCGCATACCAGAGCCGAATCCCGTCACTTTCTAACTCATTAAAGTTAGAAAGTTAGGTGTAAATCACGAAAAAAAAAAATTGCCACGTGAAAAACCGTCGCATCACAGAATCATACGTTCAACTTGAAGATAAAGTCTTTGCTGAAATTTAGGTGAAAGAAAATGTACAAAATTCGAAGTCGTTTAGAAGTTGAACCAAATTTTCAGTCGAAAACAGCTGCACTTTGTTATTTTTTTTCACATGGTTAATGAACAGGTTGAACATTTTTGTACGTTCACTCTACAGATAAAAGTTCAATGAACGACATATTTTTTTTTCAGCACATAACATAGACTCCTCCTCCTCCTTTGAAAGTTTCCAAATAAGACCAATCAGCTGCCGTATGCACCTTAAAACATTTAATATTACTTCTAAGTCATGCAATAAATTGATAACACAATAGAGTTTAATATTACATAACAAGCAGCTGTTTCAGCGCTACGAACTCGGTCGCCAATTATGATAAACAGAGTGACGTAAACATAAGCGTTTAACGACTTTGTACTTTGTTTTTACTTAGTACGTGCTATTTTATTATAGTACACATTAGCCGCATTACAAAGGGTTTACTCATTAACACCTGTCAAGGGTAAAATAAAACTTTTTTTTCATACGTGCAAAATGTACAAATATCGCACAAGTTTTTTTTTTATACTACTGAATGACGGGACATGCTGATGGCCCACCTGATGTTAAGCGGTAACCTCTGCCTATGAACAGTGCATTAGCTCATAGGACACGTTCACCTAGGACGCACCCTATGTGGCATTGCACTGCGCCCGCCACCCTGAGACATAAAGATGAAAAGTCTCATGTGCCTGTAATTTCACCGGCATCCTTACCCTTCAAACCGGAACACAGCAATGCGAGCACTACTGCTATGCGGCAGAAATAGGTGTGGTGAACTGTGGTGGTAGTACTTCCCCGGACGGACTCTTTCACAAAAGAGCTCTACTACTACTAAAAGTAAGTACTACTCTAGTTTGTTGTCAAAGCCGTGGTATTATAATTGCCACAAAGGGATGGGCAGTAGCATCGACCTAGGAAGCCTCCTCGGAGGCAGACAAGAGCTAACTTCTGTCACTATCTAACTCAGTGAAGTTCAGGTATGACAAGAGCTAACTTCTGTCACTATCTAACTCAGTGAAGTTCAGGTATGTTAGTAAGTGACAGAACAACGCTTGCGCTACGAAAAGTGAACGAAAATCACGAAAACTGTATTTAAACAAATATTTGCTGCGTAATCGAAAATTTAAATGTGTCGCATGCTCTCTAAAATAATATTATTTGTTACTCTTATCAATTTTATCAATTGCACGTTGATAGGTAATAGAGATATTTACGCTATAAGCGCATTGTAGAGGTAAGTTCACGATCTTTTTGTATCGGGAAACTTTCTCCAAATCTTGTTTTGGGCTCGATCATGCCCTTGGAAATATGATGAAGATATATTTTATGTTGTCTTAAACTGTGCAGATTCTGCTAAACGTTTTAAAAAGCCTATTTGAGTTAGGCAAGAGTCATATAGTGACGGAGTTTGGCTATTGTCTGCCTCTTAAGGAGTAAACTCCAAAAAAGTATGAAATCTACAAAACAATACCCAATCCAGATTTTCACAAATTCATTTCTACGCAGCAAATAGCATTATATATAAAATATAATATAGTTGGGACAATCCAGCTATTCCATAATACTTTTTTTTGCAACTCTAAAACGTGTTGAGTGTATTTAAAAACATTTACATCATTACATTCATGCGTACATTATTTATGAGTCAGATTAATAGCGAACTTTTCCGTAATACCAGCAGAGACATAATAACCTAGATATAGGGCGCGCTTACGTATGAACTGAACGATGACAGAACCATACATACATACATACATCGACACACGCCTTTTTCCCCGAAGGGGTAGGCAGAGCCTCAACGGGCCTCTTTTCACAGTGGGTTGCACCATCGTGGAATATAGACGTGACAAGTGGTGAGCTCATCGCCGCCATTGCTTCCCACGACTGACTCAGCTAACGCTTTGTTCCAGTAATAATACATTCCATAATAAGCTAGCAGCCAGGACAAATCTAATACCAACGAATCTTATCAACAAGTCCGGGTAATCCCTTAGTCGGCTTTTACGACATCCACGGGAGGAGACGGAGGGGTCTATTCTTAGGCCGGACACACCACAGCAAAAATAACCAACCAAAAATGACAGAACCAACTGTTGGAGATCGCACAAACTGACACAAACCCTCAAAAAAACTATTCTAACCTATTCTTTTCCTAATCTAACGCGCTCAGAGCAAACCCCCTTCCACCCGCGGCTCAGGTAGCATGCTTGAAAATAAACAACTATTGATTTATGAGCATACTTGAAATGAGCATGCTACTAATCAGCAATTGTTCATTAATATGCTTACGTGCTAATAACACTCATGTGTATCAGTAGTTTTATCCTTCATCTCAGCCTCTCACAGTCATATGAGAATGCGTGAAAGATCTTCCACGTTACCTGTTCATTTATATAAACAGACGAGACTACAAGTAGGTGTGATAATACAATAAAATCCTGCAGTTAAGAGTAAGGTATTTTGTATAAAAATTACTCCAACCCTTACACACAGACCCCTGGATTTTCAATGCTTAACAAGAAACTACAAATCATAAATCTCTCAAGGAGAAGGAGAAACCGGCCAATGCTTGATAGACTAAGGCTATAAGAATCATAGTCTAATTTTTAACTATTTCTGACAATGGACAGAAATGGTTTAAACTGACGATTATATATTAAGCTGCTATTGCTATTACGTACGCAAGTCTCGTACGCAACCTTTGATTTCTTGTTGAAGACAAATATAATCCTCCCGGGCAGAGTAACTTACTCTGCTGAAACTGGATAGTGATGAACATGATTAACTTCTTTTTTTTTCTTTTTTTTGAATGCTACTATAATGACGGAACTAGCAGATGGCCCACCTGATGTCAAGCGGTAACCTCTGCCTATGAACAGTGCATTACCTCATAGGTCACGTCCACCTAGGACACGCCCTATGTGGCATTGCACTGCGCCCGCCACCCTGAGACATAAAGGTGAAAAGTCCCATGTGCCTATAATTTCACCGGCACCCTTAACCCTTCAAACAGGAACACAGCAATGCGAGCACTACTGCTGTGCGGCAGAAATAGGTATGGTGGTAGTGCTTCCCCGGACGAACTCTTACACAAAAAAGCCCTACTACTACTGCTACTAACTTACTCTGAGTAAGTGCATTAGTCTCGTGGTCTACAGTCTGGTCGACTATACTCCGATGTAACCTATAAGAAACCGGTTCGTTTAATTACAACTATTTGTATTGATATGTACTAAGTATGAAAGGCAATATTGCGATAATTATTGCGCTTACAAATTGTAAGGCAATTCGAACTTGAGACGACTTTCGTTACTTACCTACTCTTAATCGCAATAAACTATTAGTTCTGCGAACAGTAGCCCTCGCGAGCACAAACATGTACAAAACTATGCACAATTTCGATCCATATCTACATCTTAACAACCTCTAGACCGGTTTTTCTCAAATTCGAAATTCTTGGTTAGAATTGAGTACCGAATGTTTCTGCCAAATATTAAACCCCCCTCCGCCCCCCGCCCCCCTTTGGGGGATATACCTAATCAAAAATTACCGTCGACATAAAACTTTGAAATTTTAGGACCTTATATCAAGTTTCGTCAAGATTAGTTGAAAAATACGACCTGCACGCGAGTACTAACATACATGCAGATGAAAGCAAATTTTGCCAGTTGTTGCAGACTCTCGCTTAGCTCGCTCGTTCAATAAGTACATACCGTGAAGGTAGGTAATGTCTGATTTAGCAAATAGGTCCATAAAGTAAGCCGCATGTACTCCGTGTTCAAAAGCATTGATTAATCCATGTCTAAAATAGTAATATCCTACACGCGCGTCATACCTATAAAGTAAACCACAAAACACAACCCCAAGTATATTTTTTAATTTTGAAGTTATTTATTTATGAAAATAAATCCTTCAATAGGAAACTACAATTTACCCAAATAGACGCCTATATGAATTTGAATTCGTAAATATCTATTTGAATAAATCGAAAAACTGTCAAAACTTACATCTTGGGCCAGCATTCTCTAAACACTCGATGCATTTTCGGAGTCCGGTACTGGTCGTGTGCATGCCAGAATTGCATGCACTATGCACTGTTGGGAATACGGGAGTTGGTCTACTCACCTTATGCGTATGCCGATGATGCGTCACAGGCGGAGGGTGATGCTGCTGGCTCTGCCCAGTCACGACCACCGGCAACCCATCGACAATGGTCACCATAACGCGCTTGTCAGCGCTGCGACGTCGCTCCGACGAGTTCCTCCTGCGTCGCTGCTCATCGGTCACCGGCCTCGCGAACACAGTGCGACGATCGTAGGCTGATTGCCGAGGATCGGGCTGGTTCTCGGCCGCGCGCGTCGCTGGAGTATGGCTCTTGGAGCGCTTCAGCAGTCGCATCACATGAGATTTGAGGGCATCAGGCTTGCTGACCGGCGGCGGAGGCTCATGCTTGTGTTTGTAGGACTGGGAGTGCGCGTGGTGACGCTGCACAGAGACGGTGTGCCCCATGCCTGGCGGGATGACGTTCGACAGGGATTTGACTGCGTACGCAGCGTCTACTTTGTTACCGGCAACGCACGACACTTCGTACATCACGACAACAGTACGACACTGCCCGAATAGTTCAGATCACTGCCATTGGTAACTTGCAATATCCTATACACTGCAATCCAGTCGATGAAACTCACGCTCGCAAAACACACTCTACTAAGAACCGTAAGGTAAACAAAACACTGTTCTTATTTACATTTGAAGACTGTGGATGTTGCACGTTGTTGTTTGCAAACTGTTGGTATCACGCTATTGGAAGCTGAATAATTTTGTCGTACATTACGTGGAATATTTAAACGCGTCTTCCTCGCGCGGAGGTTCAGAGCAGACTGGTTGCTGTCGGAGGCTTGAGAGTGTTGCGAGCGCAATCGCGCGATTGTAACACATCATCTCAATGATATCGTTGATAAGCCGCGAGAGGAGTATGGTTTAATCCGTAAGGTCAATGTTTCGGTGAAGTCACCGGTCAATTGATGGAATCGCCGGATAGGTTAGGCGAATTGGATAATGAGAGTTGACGAAACGGTACCGGTCGATCACAATGCTTCAATGTACACTGTTGACATTTGGTGAAGTTAAAGCATAAAAGGAAATTTTTGCAATCGTGAAAATCTAAACAATGACAGGTGGAGAGCTTCTTATCATCAATCGCATTTAACATACATACATAAACACGCATATTTCCCGGAGGAGTAGGCAGAGACCACGGATTTCCACATGCACCTGACACACCTCTTTTGCTTCATTCACTCTCATCATATTCTTCATTCATGCTCGTCGGTTAAGGGTACTCTTGACCTGGCCTTTATCCAGAACGTCTCCGATCTGGTCTGAATACGTTCGCCGAGGTCAACAATAATATACAATAATAACATGTAACACATAATATACACTTATATATAGAAGTAGCGTCACGCAACAAAAAACCTACATAAAATGTACAGAGTTTATAATAGACGTGAAAATGACAGCTTTTCACTATACGCTGTACCAGCGTGTGAATGTGTACTTGGGAGTACAGGAAGCCGACCAATTTGGGACTGGTTTTTTTCGACGTTTCCATGTTCCTGATTAATAATCAAGACAGGTAGGTATATAATCAAAGCATTATTAAATAGATCGCTATACGCCTTATCAGAACTTTGGGAATCCCAGTCCAGTAAAAATCTGTTATCGAAATTCAACATCTCCCAATTGATATATCACAAATAGTTATTACTTCTTTGTGAACCTGAATATCATATGTCAAAGGAAAATATAACTTCAATACGAGAAAACATCATTATTATTATTTTGACATCAAAGTTTTGTTCATATCTATTTCAGCGAAATTTATACTTTCAATTTCAATAAAATTGACAATAAGAAAATATTTTCATCGTTAGTTATGCTTTCTTTTTTATTTTATTTTATTATTTATTCCTGCTGTGTGTAAGTTTACAAAATGTTAATGTGTAGTTTCTCAGCGTAAACTTGTTCCTTTAAATTTGTGACCTCAAAATTTAATATTTTGTAAATTATATCTTACAAGCGACCCGGCCCCGAATAAGCACGAAAAGTTGTTAAAACCTTTCGGAGCAATCGATAGTGAAAACAGCATCAAAATTAGTTGCGTAATTTAAAAGAACTAAGCTGATAAACAGACAGACGCGGATACTATGTATCGATACTACTGGATTACAAAATAACATTGTACCTTTATTCAAATTTAAGATAAAGGTTAAGATAATCTTTTAAGCCTTATGCTCTATCTACATACAATACTGATAAACATTTGCAGTTATCTATGATTCCTAAAAAAATCCTAAAAACATTTTTATTTTTACAGTACTTTTAATTGGAATGAATGGAATGAAACGTGACCTTTTGTTGGGCGTACATAGGGGGGGGTATTGACAGGCTTTGATAGATGTATCGCGCTTAGAAGATGGCAAGACTTAGGCCCAGAACAGATGGTGAAACGCAAAAATTACGAAACAGCAAACCTAAGTTACTTTTGAGTTTAATTTGAGTTTATCTCATATAGTCCTATAGGATACTACACACATGACGCAACAAGTTTGAAACCCGTTTGAAACGCATTTCAAATCAGGTAGCATTGAAACGGAAACTCGTGTCGCGTTTTATTGCTTTTGCCGCGTTTTTTACTGTGACAGACGTCTGCTCTCGAGAAAACTAATGTCTGTATGAAAATTTAATCCCGTTTAGTTTGCGCCGTTTGTGGAAATAGTCAAACTAATTTCAAATCAAGAGTTTCAAAAGGGTTTAATTGCAGTTTCTTTTCGCCGTGTGTTCTGGGCCTTAGGCTGACATAGTAACGATTTGGTTTTCATAACAGCAATAGACTTAATAATTTTTTTGACCAGATCTAGTTTCTGACGTTATCGAATCACTAGCGAAACGATAGTCAGTGTAAAATATTGGCCAATGACATCGGGGTGACTAGAAATCTTAATAACTTGATTGGTTAATATTTGACATTGACTATCGTCTCACTAGCGATTCGATAACGTCAGAAACTTGTGATAAGGGTACAGTTTACAAAACTAGAAGACCGAAGCCGACCGCGCGAATCATCATAGTTCTATTTGCTCGCACCCAAACAATATTGTATGTAAATCCATCGTGATAAAGTCCCATTTACATTAACAGCTGATTTGAAGTGACCCAAAGCGTCCAAATTACGGCTGAAATTCTAAGCGGATGCCTGCGGTATTTCCTTTGTGATAAGACTAACTAACTAACTATGGAGTTATGAGTCAAAATAACCGACGTCCTAGTAAGACAAAGGTCGTCATTTCATTGTCAACTTAGTCTGCATAGTTTTAGTGTAACTAGTATGATTCAGAAATAATAACTCGAAGCTATATTCGCTTAGACAAATCATTCTCGGTTCTTTGCTATACCTATATACCTATTTCTATTTCTGCCGCAAAGCAGTAGTGCTCGCATTGCTGTGTTCCGGTTTGAAGGGTAAGGGTGCCGGTGAAATTACAGGCACATGAGACTTTTCATCTTTATGTCTCAGGGTGGCGGGCGCAGTGCAATGCCACATAGGGTGCGTCCTTGGTGGACGTGACCTATGAGGTAATGCACTGTTCATAGGCAGAGGTTACCGCTTAACATCAGGTGGGCCTCTTGCTTGTTCCGTCATCCAAGTAGTATAAAAAAAAAAAAAAAAATGCTGTTGATGGTACATTGACTCACAGGCAAAATATCATCAAAAAACACCCTGATTCTTCTCAGGCTTAGTTGTCGTAGACTTTGGAATATAATTAACGATTTACCACACAAATTTACTAAAAAAAGATGCTCTCAAAATTTTAATATAATAAGTAGAACCGTGAACTGATCAAAATGAGACCAAACACGGCCAGTCTACACATAATCATCGAGGAGTTCCATTGTCCACCCATCATCAGACCAGCTCGCTGCCAATATAATATTTAATTGTCATCCAAAACTAAGGTCTATGCAAGGTTTCAGAATTTTTCATCAACCAAAAGTGTCTCAAATACCTCAGATTTCATTACAGACTAACAAATAAACAGAAGTGAAACTAAATCAAAGAAAGTGTGTAAAAAATATGAAAACGGAACGTTGGGGTGTAAAATATAGCAGACGGACTGGACGGGGTGTTATGTTTTCTTAGGCAGGTAGACAACTACCTATATGAAGTAGTAATTGCTATTGTCCAATTGGCAGCGTTTGATAGCCAATAATAACGCCAGCTATAACAAAGTACCAATTATCTCTTCCAGCTGTCGGAATCCCTTTATTGCGCTATAAACATCGAATTCGTGTTCCCAAAGCAATGGTAGGCACCGCAGAATTACTAACTTTAGCGAACAGATACGAAGCTCCTGTGTTAGTACTCCTCTGAAACCTTCATCGCGTAAATTCCTTATAGCATAAGCAGATGTGAACTTACTCAGTGAAGCCTGCAAAGATTCCTAAAGACTTCTGTGCTTTTCTTAAATTGCCATTACACATTACACATTGTTTTAAGGAAATTAACATTCTCTCACACACACAGACACGTCAAACTTATAACACCCCTTCGTTTTTGCGTCGGGGGATAAAAACAGTAATATTAGTAATATACAAATATTGAAACAAGCAAAACATTTTTCTTTCTGACATTACCATCCATTGTCTTGCACCGCTCTCATGGATGCCTGGCCAGTCGGGCCTTCCCGTTAGGTATTTTTTTTATTAATCCGAGACGAGCGAGTCGGACCGTGGTGAGTCGGGCCGCGGCCGTATTATCGCAATACTTCTACGAAACCTTATTATATACACATAAACACTTAGATAGGTCTATGAAAAAAAGTGACGTGCATTGTTATAACACGAGAAATAAAAATAAACTGAATATTCTCAAGTTTAGATTAAACAAAGTAAGTGGGTCTTTTAAATGAGGAAATGTACATTTATTTTTAAAGATGATTCATAATGATCCTTGTGATTTCAATGAATAAAATACTTTTTGACTTTGACTTTGCCAGGCAACTCACGCACCATGTATCAGGACTTCAAATGTGT
Organism: Operophtera brumata; assembly: GCA_932527175.1. Taxonomy (NCBI): domain Eukaryota; kingdom Metazoa; phylum Arthropoda; class Insecta; order Lepidoptera; family Geometridae; genus Operophtera; species Operophtera brumata. Next base: position 47,858,970 of record OW052227.1, read on the forward strand.
ATTTTAAGCGATAAAGAGGATACAGAGTAAGATTATTTACACCTAAGGAGGTTTGTATATACACTTAGAGTAAACCCATAAGGGTCTTTTGAGTGTAGGTATAATACAATTTTTGTGTTAATTTTTAGGATTTGATAAACATAAAAAAATGGAGTGCACATACATAAATCCCCATGCTGACACTATAATTACCCCTACACCTGCTTCCCACATGCCGCTCGCCCCCGTACTCGCATGCCGCTCGCCCCCGTACTCGCCATTGTTTTAAAGCACCAAAATTAAGCTGCAAGTATTTATACATAAATCAATAAAGTTGTAACGAATTTTAAAGTCAAATTTTCGATATTAATATCCATACGTGCAGCCCAGATTATATAAGTTTCCGACCAATGTATATTGCCTTGCCGGAGACTCGCTTCTACGCAGACCAATTTTATGGTAATTTTAGTACAAGTCTGCCAACCAACACGTTGTCTGAGTAATGATTAAAAGCTCTAAATGCGAATCTGCGGGTGGTCTGTTACAAAGGTATCAGAATTATATATCTCAATTTGCAACAAACAGATACAGTGTATTGAGATTGAGATTGCTCACAAGTTATCAATACATGGACTTTGAATACTGACTTTGGAGTAGTTCGCTCCGAACTGAGACCTCGCCTAACGCCTCAACGAATCTTTTACCGATTAAGCTAATATACGAACTAGCCAATTGTATTGGTTAGTGATACCTATACCTACCAAATATCATGGCGATTGGATTCATTTAAAGCTATCATATACTACGAAAGCTCCGGCGGCGGGCGAGTAGACATCTGAGATGCGAGAGGTTGCGGATTCGATTCCCGCTGCGAGACAAATATAAGTATGACCTGCAAATAATATTAGTTCCGTGTTTTGGTAGCATGGTGCTCGTAGTTCCTGATACATACGACACAGGACTATGTATGTGACTGTTGGGTGTTATGTTATTTTAGGCTTTATATGATATATGATTTATACACCATCTATAATCTGTAAACTATAATCTGGGTCTCTTCAAGGCTAGAGTGAAAAGGTGCCTTCTAGATCTTTGTGGTCCATCTTCGGCCACATCGTCACTTACCAACAGGTGAGATCGTGGTCAAACAAAGTTCTATCAATGTTAAAAAATAACGAGAATGGGCCTCAGGTTTTGGCGGGAAAGTCGCAAGCGCTTACTTTGCTATCTGGCTCATAAATCTAAACACTAAAGGTGCAAACGGACAGACCACGCAATGAGTCATGCAAAGACAAGACAACAAAATACATAACATGATAACTGATACCGCGCGAGAGTGGTGAAAGTCAGGGCTAGGCCGACGCGCCTCGGAGCAAATAAATCGAGTGAAATTACGAACCAGTGGTGGACAACTGATGAAAACGAATTGTTTTCTATCTAGGCCAAAAGCACGACTTTTAATGACGTAAGGTGACGATCAGACAGAAAGTTTACCACATAATGTCGGAACGCTTCGCGAAATGACTACTGCTTCGCAAGACGCTGGAGAGAAACTTCTGAACATTGGGTCTAAAGTTAAAATACGATTGTTAAATTAATAACGCTCCAATAAAGAATTTGGGACTATACGAATGGATATTATAGAGATTAATTTTGAGGATGGAGGAGGAGGAGGAGGAGGAGGATAGGAGGATAGGAGGATAGGAGCCACAATAGGAGGCCTATTGTGGCTCTGCCTACCTCTTCGGGGAGGGGGGGGGCGTGTGTCTGTGTATGTATGTATGTAATTTTGAGGATGCACAGACCAAAAAACTGGATTTAGAAGTTGGCAAGTAAAAGTTCGCGGTGATTAGTTATCTCGAAACACTATCTAACAGATTTCCGTCCGGACAAGTTCTAAAGTGACAGAATAGCGCTCACAAAGCAAGAAGGGAGCGAAAATCACGAAAAACAGTAACTGTCCCAAGTAAATGATTATTTCCAAAAATCTTTTTTATAATAAATTGCTTTGAACATTATGAAATAATCATTAAAATAGCTTTTAGCGTTTGGAAGCAAGTAGTTTTTTTTTGCGTAGGTACCATATAGGAAACCTATGATTTGTTTCCTCTACCAATAACCGAAGAAAAATCTTAATAAAATATTTTTGAATTCATTACAATTTTTTTTTTGTGTTTGGTTTGTCCGTTTTTGAGAAGTAAGCTTTCAAAGAGAGGTTTCCATATTGCAGTTTGGCGGTCGTTAGCGTCATTCAGATCATTCACCACAGATACAAACTATTTGAAATTGTATCACGTGTGTGCAAATATTCGATTATAATTCTGTTATTACGTGGTATTGGTACGCATGCAACGCTTTTCAATATTTAGCACAACGGTATATCAATTACAGACAATTATCGCAAGGAAAGTAGGAAGGCAGTACAAAGAGACTATTAGAGCAGAATTGGTGAAAACCGATCGGCAACCAATTAGAGCCACACAATGGCCGGCAGCTTGGATCTTAGGCGCGTGGAGCTTGATCAGAAGCCCAATTCTCGTAATAAAAAATAGTTAAATTAAAGTTCGGATCGTGTAACGATCTAGTGTCGATGTCACAAACGTCAAAAATGGTATTCTGCTCACCTGACAATAGAACGCGGAATGTGATTATATCGAAATTTGACTGTAACTTGAATGTTTCAAATTTCTTAGAATTCTCTCTTTCACTCTTTACAATTATTATATAGCACTATGCTACTCTAATATATGGTCGCAAGAACCGAAAGTAGATTATATTGTTATTGTGAGGGAGCAGAATACCAATTTCTCAGTCAATTTACAATACAATCTCGTTTCGGTCAACTTGCAGTGTGGTTATAAAATAATTAAGGGAATTAGGCTTCTGGTCTGATGATTTATATGGCTATGTTACGTAGACCGACGCAGTCACTTCACTAATAGTGATTATATCTGGCTAACAAAAACTAAAGAGGATTATTTTGCTGCATCAAAAAAAACGCAGAGATAGAGATAGGTCTAAATTCAGATTTAATTGGTGTTTTATTTGAGTTATGGACGATAAAACTTATACCAAAATAAATATTGTAGAAAACGTGAGATAAACCGGCGGTTATAATGTGAATTTTAAAAAAGCCAACCCTCCAATTCCAAAATTAAATGTTTGTATGCCCTACGAACGTGCTTGCCGCGGATTCAGCCCCGAGCGGAACGTATTGGAGGCGCAACGTGCCTAAAGTTCGTCTCCAGCGTCATAGCTCGTTCTATGGCCAAATTGTTAAAAGACATCGCCGATCACAGGCGAGGATGCGGGTTCGAGTCCCGCTGGAACTGAATTTTTGGGTTACATTTAAATTAAATGACTAAGTTCTTGAATAGTGAAGTGTTAATGTACTTTTGGCAATGAAAGATAAGGCATCTGTGACGGTTGCCAGTTTCATTTATTCTACACTATATATTTACATATTTATATATTTACTTATAAATACTTATATATACTTTATATATACTTTATATATTTCTACACTAATATTATAAAGAGGAAAGATTTGTATTTTGTGTGTGTGTGTGTTTTTTTAATGAATAAACTCAAAAACTACGTTGCCGATTTCAAAAATTCTTTCACCATTGGAAAGCTTCATTCACCCTGAGTGACATAGGCTACCAGGGGTGGGATAGGACCATCCTGAAACAACCCGTGCGAAGCCGGGACGAGTCGCTAGTACAATATAAAGATGTGAAACAATATACTTCAAATAATAATAAACATATAACTTTTGAAACTATCATGGTTATGTACATACTTTTCACTAGAAACGGGATATTTACCATGATTTTCGAGTTTTGAATGTTCCCGATATTTCGGCACAGTTGCACGCGCCATGATCACGGGAGAACTAACTAAAGTCTTTGCGAGTAGATGTTATTGGCAGATATATCGATCTACCCTCTTTCTCACTCTAAAAAAATATAAAAAATTATAATAAAATAAGTAATAAAAGAGTGAGAAAGAGGGTAGATCGATATATCTGCCAATAACATCTACTCGCAAAGACTTAAGTTAGTTCTCCCGTGATCATGGCGCATGCAACAGTGCCGAAATATCGGGAACATTCAAAACTCGAAAATCATGGTAAATATCCCGTTTCTAGTGAAAAGTAATAATAAACATATTTACTTCAGTGGCGACGAGGATAAAACAGGCATTTCCAGAGCGGTTTTTTCCTGCTGGTCTGCAGTTACTGTTTGATCGGATTGGATGGTAACTACACGGGATCTGTAATCTCCTAATGTCCCCACAGCCACAATCATAGCACAACCCAGTGCCTTTAAAAGCGGAAACCAAAAACCTTTAAAACGTATTTCAACACGAGAAAAACACGGAAACAGTAAAAACTGTAAAAGAGATTTGTTTATTTTTACTACTAATGGCTCAGAGTCGAACTGCAAGATATTAGAACGGGTACGTAAATAGACGCTACTTTCACTGAATGCTTACCGGGACGGGAACTATAACATATTATCAGGTACAATAAATAAGTCTCGTAGCGTTTGGGCTCAGCGTTTCGCTCATTAAGGTGAGCATCCACCTTCACGAGCATCCACGAGACTTATTTATTGTACCTGATAAAATGCTCACGCTTGAGGCGCGAAATTATCTTTTTTTTTTGGTGTTTTTTGCCCATTACAGCTCATCAACACTTCTTCAGATAGCAAAAGTTGAGTTTTCGAGAACTAGGAGACCTAACACACATGTTTTAATTGATAGTGTCTCATAAATATCATCAGTTTAGCTACGATACCCCTTTTACAAATTTTAACATATTTTTAGTGTTTTTTGTTTGTTTGGGTATCGCAGCTAAACTGATGATATTTATGAGATACTATCAATTAAAACACGTGTGTTAAGTCTCCTAGTTCTCGCCAACTCAACTTTCGCTATCTGAAGAAGTGTTCATGGGTAAAACACACAACAAAAATTGAATTTTGCGTCTCATGCGTGAGCTTTCACCTTAATTTCACAAAACATATAATTCAACAAAAAAGCTTGTTTTCCTAGTAAATACTGTAAGGTTAGTGACATAGAGATCAGTGGCGACGTCACGTCAGCCACCCTTCTCATATAAGACGGTGACAAGCTCTTGAAATGGGATGTCACACCCACAAGGGGGTGAGAAGGACACTCGACTGCCTAGTCAAGTAACCGGCGACGATCTCGACTCGTGGAAAAACTACCTAAACTTGAAAGTTTTTTATTTTATACTACTTGAATGACGGAACAAGCAGATGGCCCACCTGATGTTAAGCGGTAACCTCTGCCTATGAACAGTGCATTACCTCATAGGTCACGTCCACCTAGGACGCGCCCTATGTGGCATTGCACTGCGCCCGCCACCCTGAGACATAAAGATGAAAGTCTCATGTGCCTCTAATTTCACCGGCACCCTTACCCTTCAAACCGGAACACAGCAATGCGAGTACTACACTACTTTTTTTAAATACTGTAAGGTTAGTGACATAGAGATCAGTGGCGACGTCACGTCAGCCACCCTTCTCATATAAGACGGTGACAAGCTCTTGAAATGGGATGTGACACCCACAAGGGGGTGAGAAGGATACTCGACTGCCTAGTCAAGTAACTGGCGACGATCTCGACTCGTCGTGCAAAAACTACCTAAACTTGTAAGTAGCATAAATCTATTCTACATTATCTATACAATAATATAGAGGAAAGATTTGATTGTTTGTTTGCATTGAATCGGCTCCGAAACTAGTGAACCTATTTGAAAAATTATTTCACTGTTGGGAAGCTACACTATCCCCGGGTGACATAGGCGAAATTATATTTTCAAAAAAATTAGGAATAACTTTAGCAGGTTTTTGTATCTGGTGTGTGGATAGACGGGGGTTTGGGAAGGGGGGAGGGTTAGGGGGAAAAGGAGGGAGGGAGATTCCGACACTACCCGTGCGAAGCCGGGCCGAGTTTCTAGTATATGATAGGACAAACAGGAACTACTCAAAAAACAACCCGCATCGCTCATTTCTGCATCAGTGTTAAGCTGTTCAATAGAAAGTAGAATAACAGTCCATATAAAAACATCGAAGCGAGAATTTTCAATTGAAAACACTGGATTGAATAAAAAAGTTTTACATACGGAAAGTTGTTGTTTCAGTATTTGAGTATACGGATATGTAAACCAAACTTTTCCCATATTCAGTTTCAGTTTGTATGAAATAGCCATTTTTATTCAGTATTTTTTTAATAAAACTTATACAGACAAACATGGGACATACATACATACAGACACATACTATTTGAGATATCATATAATATGACTGCTCATAATGATATACGAGCTATTACTACTAGAGATAATCCGCATTGAAAAGCTACGCAGCAGGCTATAGAGAGAGCTATGCTCGGAGTTTCACTACGTGGTAGAATTTGAAATGAGGATATCCGTGACTAAGATCAGCGACAGCCCTCAGCATTATAGCAACTTGAAGTATACCATACCACACCTTTGTCCCCGAAAGGGTAGGCAGACTCAATGGGCCTCTTTTCACCATGGGTTGCACACCATTGTGGGAATATAGACGTGACAAGTGGTGAGCTCATCGCCGCCATTGCTTTCCACGACTCGGCTAACGCTTTCTTTTCCGCCAATACCAACACGTCCGCGGGTGATCTATTAGTCGGCTTTTACGCATCCACGGGAGGAGACGGAGCAACTACCTCACTACTTACACGTTATAGGATCATCATTAGCTCTGTAACGGGGGAATGCGCGCAATTTTCTAGATTTCTTGAACTAGGTATTTCAGGAAAGCGACTTTGCCATGAGTGTGTTGTCAGCATCAAGCTCTGTAGCCGCGTCGTGCGGGTTCCTTTTATTACCGCTCGCGAGTTTCCCTGTTATTTTTACCCCCAGGAACATTGTTCTCTATCTTTTTGAATCGTGCCTCCTGAATAACAGAGGGTTGGATGTGACGTTAGCATTGTGTGGTTCGTTTGCGAGACGCTATCTTAATTGTAATACTCGTAGTACGAGCGGCAAACGCATGATCTACTTCGTCATTTGATACTAAGATAAGACACATGGCACATCATTATAAAAGTGATGCTTTAGAAAAATATGCTTATGTGATAGGAGTCACCATTTTGAATAAACTGCCAGATGAGATAAGGGATGCAAAATCAGACGCCGTGTCCAGGAATAAACTGAAACAGTATTTAATAAAAAAAAAACCTACTATTCGGTCAGTGACTTCGTAGAAGATAAATTAAATAAGTTTGTACTTAGAGTATAAATTGTTTTTTTTTTGTCTTTATATAAATACAAGCAGCGCCCCGCGGTTTCACTTGCGTAAGTTGCGATCCCGTGGGAATATCGGGATAAAAAAGTGCCTATGTGTTATTCCGGGAGTCCAGTTATCTCCATTCTAAATTTCATCCAAATCCATCCAGCAATTTTTACGTGAAAGAGTAACAAAGATACATCCATCCTTACAAACTTTGGCGTTTATAATATTAATAGGATAATCATTGTGTACCTCTGTACCTTATAACATTATTTGACTTGTAAAATAACATTTTACCAATAAATTATCTGTATCTGTATCTGTATGGGGCAAAAATTAGAATTGGCCGAAAGTACAAAAAAAGTACCACTTCAGGGGAAAAAAATAAATGGCATTTACGTCATTTGATACCGAGATGACACTTTTGGCATCAGCATTATATTCATAGTTACAGAAAAATCTTGTCTGCCAATTCCTGTATGGCCCGAAGTGCTCGGCGGATAGTTTCAAAGGTAACGATTCGTACCCCGAATTTACGTGATTTGATACAAAGATGAAGTTAGTCGCAAATGTTAGATATTAATCTAACATTTCTATATGTTATGTATATTATGTATATGTCCACCAATATCTCCGTCAATTGAAAAAAATTGTTTGAAAAAATATTTTGTCGTTTAAACGGCAAGGCGAGATGGTCCCATATTCACCAAGTCAGGATCTGATGATGGAATCTCAAATAAATCGAGGGAAATCCTCAAAAATAAATGTATGTTAATTTTGCATAGGTGTTTGCTTCTTGGAGCCATCATCTCATGGTCGTGAGCTGATGATGAAAGCCACATCACTTATCGATTAGGATATAATAGCTACTGAATTTCAGATTTAATTAAACAGACAAAAATGCGCATTATCCTTTATGCCTTGCTGTCGGTTGTTTGATTTTTGTAAAATTGTACACATGTATTCTTAGTTCTATCTAAGTATGGACCGTAGCAAAAAATAACAATGAATCATAATGATAGCTTACTCGTAATTTGCCTCTCAATTGCTTTAGTTACAAAGTTGCAACCTTGCATGATTCTATAATATCTGTCTCCGAAATCTGTGGTCTGTATGATACTGCTCCAACAATCGAATCCAAACATTCCATGTTTTCGTCAGAATACACAAAATGTTAGTTTCCCGTAAAACCCGACGTGTCGTCATCGTCAGCATCCCATCCGACGTTATCTCCGGCCCTGTCCGTCTGTACGAACACCCCACCGACCTTGAGGCGTACTCGGACTACAAAGGAAGGTGTTACGCCTATTCTATGCCTCGTTTGCGATCAGACGACTAATAGAAGGCTAGTCTAGGAGTACGAGCAACTTTTGGACAACAATGGCGGACGTGTTTTTGCCGCCATGATGTAAACAAGTTGAGTACCTATAAAGTTGTGTTTGTTAGATGATTCTGGTTATAATTTAAATCTCTAGTAAAATTAAGACGAATAAATCTTTAAGCTTGTTTACACATGTCAATAAATGATTTATTGCTCTTCTTGGAAGATGTAATTTCAAAATTAATTACTCAAGTGTTTCTTCTTTTTCGTGTCGTTGGGTTCATTAATTACAGTCTGGACTAAAAAACCAGAATTTAGCCACGTCGACAGCATTATCAATGGCTTCGCACAGTTCATTTAGTGTGCAAGTGTTGCTGCACAAATTTCACAATGGACAGGACAACGAATGAGGCATCGCCAGTGAAGTGAATTCACAGATTACTCCAGTTTTTTTTTTACATACAATTTGTAATGACGGGTCAAGGAGACTGCCCAACTGATGTTAAGTGATGTTAAGTTATAATGTATATTGTTTAAGGACAATCACGTTTCAATTTTAACAGAAAATACACCTTTACCAATTCAAATCCTTTTATCCTTTCAATTTTCACATAAAAGGTTCTCCGTTACAGACATGCAATGAATAATCAAGCAACTGGCATCGACACTTGAATGCACAACTTGTCCGACATCATTGAGTTTTATTTGAAGGGAGTGTGATCGTCTCGTGACGCGGAGTCTTGGAATGGAATAGTTGTTAAATCAAGCAAGTTACTCGTATAGACATTTGAATGTACAAATTGCGGCATTAAACGCGGCACGATATTGAAGCCAACGATGTGAATACAAAAGGCTATATTGCGTTCTGAAGGAGATGTCGAGTGGATTCTTCTATTGGAATGGAATACTCTTATGTATTTTTATTCTTGGTGTCTATTTTATATTCTTTGTAGTCAAAGAAAATAACACATCACAAAAAGGTTATACCAAAATGTCGCAATAACTATAGCCTCAAGCATTTTAAGAAATCGCTCGCAATACTGATAACCTTTGAGCAATGAAATACATTATAAAGGTCGCAGGAAAGCGGTGGATGAAGGCGACTCAAGATCGTCATAGCATTCTTGGGGAATCTATGCCCAGCTGTGGACTGATGATGATGATGATTTTAAGAAATAAATTCAGTAGTTTTTTTTATACTACTTGAATGACGGAACAAGCAGATGGCCCCACCTTATGTTAAGCGGTATAACCTCTGCCTATGAACAGTGCATTACCACATAGGTCACGTCCACCTAGGACGCACCCTATGTGGCATTGCACTGCGCCCGCCACCCTGAGACATGAAGATGAAAGTCTCATGTGCCTGTAATTTCACCGGCACCCTTACCCTTCAAACCGGAACACAGCAATGCGAGCACTACTGCTTTGCGGCAGAAATAGGTTCGGTGGTAGTACTTCCCCGGACGAACAAAATTCAGTAAAGTCTTCCACAATACTGAAAATAAACAGTAATTTGTAAAAGTTAATTAATAATTTAGCTATTCATGTTAATATCCAAGTTTTGTTTTATACCAAATTCGGATAAGTTCATTGAAAATTTTGCTTTGAGTTTAGATGCTTCATCCCACTAATATCATAAATGACCTAGTTACGATGTTAGGATGCTTGTATGTTTGTTACTCAATCACGCCAAAACGGCTAAACCTATTTCGATGAAATCAGATTACGATCTACATTGAGCTAAAGGCTACTTTTTATTCTGGTAAAACGCAGGCGAAGCCGAGGGCGGACACTAGTAGTTCGTAAAGATTAGTAATTAAACTATTTTTTTTAAAAAATCTTAGGAACTATAAAATAATGATTAATAGCGAGAAACTCGCCCCGTTTTCGCACGGGTAGTGTCGGGATCCCCCCTACCTCTCGCCCCCTCTAAACCTACCCCCTTCCCAGCCCCCCATCTATCCAAAACCTGCTAAAGTTATTAACCCTATGTTTAATTTTTTTACACCTTAGGCTACATTATTGGAGTTATAGTAAGGATCCCTTATTTTTTAGAAAATATAATATAGCCTATTTCACACGGGGATAGTGTAGCATCCCAACAGTGAAAGAATTATTCAAATCGGTTCAGTAGTTTAAGAGTCTTTGCAATGCAAACAAACAAACAAACATGGCGCATGCAACTGTGCCGAAATATCGGGAACATATAAAACTCAAAAATCATGGTAAATATCCCGTTTCAAGTGAAAATTATAAACAAACAAACAATCCAATCTTTCCTCTTTATAATTAGTATAGAAGATTAATAATATTGCTTCCATCTTAAGCCAAGGTTCCCGTTTCTTATACCATTAAAATCATACCGACGCGACCGAGACGTGCCGTTCCATACAAAGCATGCCATCGGTGCTTGATAGAACACATTTGGTATGCTAAGAGGCTTCAGCGAGGATATATCATGTCATCGACCTATTAAGTCTCCGGATGAAAAGGTATATGACAATTGATGAACGATCTGATTAATTCAGATAAAAATATAAGGGAAATAGGTATTTTGTTTGAAATATATTTTTCTAACAAGGTTTTTATGATATTAGAAAGAAAGAAAGAAATAAAAAAAGATTTTTTTGTGTCAACAAACACAGATACAAAACAACACACACAGAAACAAAGATTAACAATGAATGATAAAACGAATTTGTGTCTTTTACTACCAGTCATGCATCACTGACACAAATTGGCGTCAAGCTCAGCATTTTTTTGTATTGGAGATCGAAACCGTGAGCTGATCAAAATTAACCTAAGCACGGCCAGTCTAATATTATCCATCGAGGAATTCTGTTGTCCACCTTCAGTCTCCATCATCAGATCATCTCGCTGTCACCATAATATTGTAATGTCATCGGAGTTTCACAGGTATGTAAGCTCCATCGGATATCGGGAAGCGTCTAAAATTCGACCGCCTTCACAGAATAAACAATTCCGCCAGATTAGTCGTTCACAGACAGACAGGAAAGCAAGTTAAATAAAAGCTTGTAAGAATAGGTTATGTGTGTTAATTATATAAGTACGATTAAGGTCTTCTTCCTCTGTATAACAGCATACATGAACTATGCAAAGTTGTCTATGGTCATCATAACAGAAATATTTGTTAAGAATGGTATACTTATTTTTAACAAGTAGGTATATATTTAAATCAGTTAACACAAGACTGATGCTAAGCTCGGCGTTGCCCTGTAATTTAATTTGATTCTTAGTACTTAAAACAACTTAATTTCAGTGAAGTCTGAAAGTGTATTTATCAAAGGGCAAATTACAGGACAGAATCTTTGGTGATCCATTCATCAAAAAAGCAAATTCAAGAGCGAATTGCGTCTTCACTTCAATGAATGGAGCCTCCATCATACTTTAAACAATCTTTCGATTCAAACTTTACAAATTCCAATCATCATTTGGCTCAGCCTCAATGTTTTGTTATCGGTTCCTTGAAATACGAGCTTAGGCAAGAATCTGCATGTTGAATAACAAACACTGCGGCTACGAAACCAGCCCACGAGCGATACGAGTCAGGATCAGCGTCAAATGTAGAGCATTAATACGTATACGCTATTAAGGTGTGAGAATAGTGCCCTATTTCCAGCAGCAGTTCAAATTTAGCAGGTGATGATGATACGCCATAACAGGCTACGGACGCAGCAGACAGTGGCTACATTACATGATAGTTTTTCGATAAAATTGTACAAAACCATACGAATCAGAAAAGTGACGCAGATCTGTTAGGATTGTCGACGCACCCAAATCAAGGATCTAGATCCTTTGAGCGTGCGCCGAGATATCGGCGGGCTTAGCGTCTTTTATAAGATTTTTAACGGGGAATGCTCTGAGGAGCTGTTTGAATTAATCCCAGCTTCGCACTTTTATAACCGCACATCCCGCCATAGTCAGCGAGCTCACTCGCACATTTTGTATGTGTGGAGGTCTCGCACAGTACGTTTCACGCGCTTGTTTCTCCCGCGCACCTGCTATGCGGAATGAGCTCTCGTTAATGTCTTCCCGCAGGGCTAAAATATGGGTATATACAAGAGAAGTATCAATAGGGCTCTTAATGGTAGACAGCGCGTTTGCAATACTGTGGGTGTTGCAGATGTCTATAGGCGCCCGTGACCGCTTTACATCAGGCGGGCCGCCTGCCTGTTTGTCACAATTCGCTTCAGAAACAGGTATTAAGATCCCAGACAGGCTGGTTCCAGGGGGATGAATGAACTCATCCGATTTCAGAAACGAAATAATTCCAAATACAGTCTCTGGAGATTAATTTGCCTCGTTTCTTAGCGGTTATTAAGAGACACGAAACATTCCCAATCAAGGAAAGTAAGTTTCCATTTGTAAATAGGAGCACAGCTAGGGACAAAATTAAATATCGAAATATAATTCAGTCCATTCACAGATAACCAGAAGAGATTTTAGAGGCGATAATTCAGCAAAACGTTCAGAAGTTGTAGATTTGAAAATTTGCGAATTGTTGCTTTGTTTCAAATTACAAACGGCATCGAATCGAGCCTCGAAGTTAATTTGAATCGGCAAAATGTAATGTTATTCAAGGTAATTTGTGTCTGAGGTATTTAAAACATTAGCGTAAGCGAGCTATTGGAAACCCATCAAAACGAGATGTACAACTGGAATTCTGCTATGTACCTGTCTTCATTATAACCATAACATCAATTTCACGCTATCGTCCATCAAAACACCGAAAATACCTAAACAATCGACCACTATGTACTAACACTACCGTACTACCACAAAATACATAGTACAGAAGGTCAGTTCTGGCCGAATTTGATTTTAATTACCTACGCTCGGCCGTAGCGCTAGAGCTGGCAAAGGCTAAAGTTTAGAATTCGGAACGTCAATTAAATACATTTCAGCTCTGGCCAATTATGATTTTAATTACATACGATCAACCGTAGCACTAGGGCTGGCAAAAAAAAGACAATTATTTTGTTTTCAGTGTTTTGTTTAGACAACCAACACACAGATCAATTCATGTACGATCGTTTATGTATTGCACAATTCACAGTCACAAACAACAACAATACCTAAGTCACAAGACACAAAATATAAAGGTACCTAAATAATCACGTCTATCGCCAAAGCGCGGGCACTCGCAACTGGCGTTTAACCGAGTTTTACCGAGATCGTCGTGAATACGCGTATATAGGTGGGTGCGCCTGTTATAGCTCGTTCTACTGAGCGACCTTCTGTACTATGTATTTTGTGGTACTACCGAGTACTAAGGCAACAGAAAAGCGTAGGTGTCTGGCGTCGCGCCAAGCCGCGACGCGTTAACATAATTACATGAACACATTACCGTAGTAACTAAAACTTATGCTGTGACATTATACTCATACAATATGCACAGCTTCCTCTCACCTTGCATTACCGTAATAAACGTATTTATTAAGCTCCCTTATAGCGAAGCATTAAGGACTATATAGCTTGCATCACAGTTATTGAAGTTACTGATTAAATAAATATACACAAAAGTGGATGGCAATGACCTTAAATTTTCTGCGTATGACGGAATTTTGTTAAACATTTCTTAGTTTATAAGAGTACTGCGTGATATTCTGATACTATCGGCTCAATAACAATTTTTTTTTTTTTTTTATACTACTGAATGACGGTTCAAGCCTATGGCCCACCTGATGTTAAGCGGTAACCTCTGCCTATGAACAGTGCATTACCTCATAGGTCACGTCCACGTAGGACGCGCCCTATGTCGCATTGCACTGCGCCCGCCACCCTGAGACATAAGGATGAAAAGTCTCATGTGCCTGTAATTTCACCGGCACCCTTACCCTTCAAACCGGAACACAGCAACGCGAGCACTACTGCTTTGCGGCAGAAATAGGTATGGTGGTAGTACTTCCCCGGACGAACTCTTGTAAACTAAAAACTGTAAATGTAAACTTCATTGTGTTTGGCTTTAACCGAATACAGGTTTTTTCTTTTAAGTTTAGAGATGTTAACCTTGACATCTAACCTTGTTAGTACACCGAAACAAAAATCCATTTCCTCCATAACTGCAATTTTATAACCTTCACTTTCATACATACATACATACATAGGCACACGCCTTTTATGCAGAGGCAGAGCCTCAAATGGGCCTCTAGACTGTGGGTTGCACCATCGCCGGAAATAGACGTGAAAATTGGTGAGCTTATCGCCGCCATTGCTTCCCACGACTGACTCTGCTAACGCTTGCTTCCAGTAATAACACATTCCTTAAATAAGCTAGCAGCCAGGACAAATCTTATACCAACGAATCTCACAAACAAGTCCGGGTAATCCCTTAGTCGGCTTTTACGACATCCACGGGAGGAGATGGAGGGGTCTATTCTTGGGCCGGACACACCACGGATTTGACATGTGACAGGAGCATACAAGGAGCATAAATAATAATTCTCTTTCAGTCTCTATTAGGGACTTCATGTTCAAACTGGCTAGCGCTAGACGAAAAGTAGGAGGTTACATTCTAAGGCAGGTCAATTTATTGGATAACTTGATGGGGAGTTCTATAAAATCAGTAGTCATAAAAAGTCATACAGCTTAACGGCATGTTTTTTTATAAAAACCTCATCAAAACTTAAACGATTTATAACCAAAAGTACCAGGCTACCAGCAGAGTGCAGGAAGTTGGCGAGCCTCCAACTACCGTTTGCGATATCAGCCTATCAAACTGCGTAATTTTACGCGAATACGCTCATTCATTACTTTATCTTGTAGTATCATGCCCCGGTTTAGTTTAACCTTTTATATTTTGGCAGGGTCAATAATTGTACCGTCGTTTTTTAAAATCATTACGTAACATGGATGAAACATATAAATTACTAGCGACACGTCCCGGCTTCGCACTGGTAGTTTCAGGATGAAAAACCGCCCCCCCTCTCCTCCCCCCTCCCCCCTCGTAGCCTATGGCACTCAGGGTGAATGTAGCTTTCCAACGGTGAAAGAATTTTTGAAATCGGCACAGTAGTTTTTGAGTTTGTTCATTACAAACATACACACACAAAAATACAAATATTTCCTCTTTATAATATTAGTGTTGATGTAGATGAGCAAATCTTGTAAGATTATTATGCGTATTTAGCTCACGTGGCACGAGTACAACCACAGAATAAATAATAGTACAAGACAACTAAATTGTGTCATCCGCGAACAAACCAACAGTAAATTGTATTTACAGCATCAATAAAAACAGTTATTGGCATAGTTGTCATAAGTAGCTAAAGAACAATGACTAGCTTCATCTAAATTGAAATACCCTTTTTTTTTCTTTTTTTTTTATACTACTGAATGACGGAACAAGCAGATGTAACCTCTGCCTATGAACAGTGCATTACCTCAAAGGTCACGTCCACCTAGGACGCACCCTATGTGGCATTGCACTGCGCCCGCCACCCTGAGACATAAAGATGAAAAGTCTCATGTGCCTGTAATTTCACCGGCACCCTTACCCTTCAAACCGGAACACAGCAATGCGAGCACTACTGCTTTGCGGCAGAAATAGGTGTGGTGGTAGTACTTCCCCGGACGAACTCTTTCACAAAAAAGCTCTACTACTACTAAAACTAAACTATCCTTTCCTTTGTTCAGTACAAAAACGATTGTCAGCAGCGATTTTGGACGACTCGCGAACTAAATTGTACGGTCCCAGGAGTGGTAATATTTTGCAATAATTGATTTGTTGCTTCTTTGTGTTTATTTATTCGTATGGCCTTCGACAATCGCACAAGAGACTATAATTATATTTTCAATTTCTTTATCCATTGGGTAGCGTCGTTCTCAAGGGCGAACAACTCCGCTGGGGTTTTTTTTTTTTTTTTATACTACTTGGATGACGGAACAAGCAAGAGGCCCACCTGGATGTTAAGCGGTAACCATACGACATATTTGGCATATTCGACTTCTTTAAGTTGTAGATCACACAGTGAGCGTTTTTAATACATACCGGCCTAGCCAAGTGGCATTCACTTCGAAGCGATTCCATTTCTACATTCGTAATACAATACAATAGACCACGTGACATTTCGATAGCTCACGTCAATCTCATACATTGTTGGCTTTTCAACAATCGATATCTCTATTAGAATGTTATTTGACGATCAAAATCATCTAGTTCTATTATCCAGTCACCTAGATTGATTCTAACAACATCCCACCCATTACCATTTACTTGCATGGCAAGTCAGTTAAAATTATCATACAGTTAGGTACATTCAATTCCTTTTTTCTTTTTTTTTATACTACTTGGATGACGGAACAAGCTAGAGGCCCACCTGATGTTAAGCGGTAACCTCTGCCTATGAACAGTGCATTACCTCATAGGTCACGTCCACCTAGGACGCACCCTATGTGGCATTGCACTGCGCCCGCCACCCTGAGACATAGATGAAAAGTCTCATGTGCCTGTAATTTTTATCGATCTTTTATAAGATGCTGCAGCTATACGAATAAGTACTTTCCCTTACAGATCCCTAATTCCTGTAACCCCTGAGTAAGACTTATCAAAACTCCTACGCTTCTTAGCCCTAAAGTTCGCTCGGATTAAATTAAACTTAGTTATTATTATGAAAATCTCTGCAAAACTTCTGAATAAAAAATTCTTTTGACAACAGAATGATTAAACAGGACGAAATGTTCTTTGAACTCAATCCGTTAAATTATATGAAAGATGCTTTCAGTTAAAAGCTTTTGTCGTTACAAATAAAGAAAAGTTATTTCTATGAAACAATTACGACAAGTTTGTCACCTTGTTATTTTAGAGTTAAATCTTTGTGAATTACTTACAGGCTTTTACAAATAGCTGAATGCATTATTCAGATACGAATTTACGATTTACGTCACCAGGCTGTAACTCATGAAAAAAAACATTGAAAATTTCAACGGTCTTACTATCACAGTAAGACCGTTGAAATTTTCAAAGTTTATTTTTTACATTTAAAGACCTTTGTTTGACCACGATCTCACCTGTTGGTAAGTGACGATGTGGCTGAAGATGGAGCACAAAGGTCTAGAAGGCACCTATTCACTCTAGACTTGAAGAGACCCAGATTATAGTTTTCAGGAAAGACAGACGACGGCAGTGTATTCCACTCCTTAGCAGTTCAAGTTCCAAGATTTTGTATTTCTGTTGCCGCTATGACAAATACAAAAAAACAGAATAAAATAAATATTTACGGGGGCTCCCATAATACAAACGAGATATTTTTGCCGTTTTTATAGATAACTAGCAGCGCCCCGCGGTTTCACCCGCGTAAGTCTTGATCCCGTGGGAATATCGGGATAAAAATGTGCCTATGTGTTATTACGGGAGTCCAGTTATCTCCATTCCAAATTTCATGCAAATCCGTCCAGCCGTTTCAGCGTGAAGAAGTAACAAACACACTACACACACACACACACACACACAAACTTTCACCATTATAATATTATATATATATTAGTGTGATGTGATGGTACGGAACCCTTCGTGCGCGAGTGCGACACGCACTTGGCCGGTTTTTTTACCATTTGGTTGGACTAACAGCTTCTTTGTTTCTTTTAAAAGACGTACTTCGCTGTCTCAAAAGAGACGTGTCTCTCGAACAACTTACGTAGCTATTTTCTATTCGTTTTATACGACTTCCAATCAGTATTTCTTGTAGTAAATGACACTGACAACAAGATACACCCCGTTCAGGTGCATTTCGGTTGTATTCGATTTAACATCGACACGATTGTGAAACAGAGCGTTAAGAGAAGCGGGTCGCACGTCCGATTTGTCGCATGTAGGAACACTGGGCAAGAGTATACAAGATTCTGGACTGTGATGTAACTGTTAATAGAGTCTCAAATTCAAAGCTGTCTGTGGAGGACCACACTATACGGTCAGTTTAAATAAATAGATGCTGGAAACGGTCGTGTAAATGTGTAAACGAATTTGCACCGTATATAACTGTTGATATAGTTGAAAATTTGCGAAGCTTTATCGGTAAAACAAACAAGGGTTATTAATTGTGTTTCTGGGTAATATTAATTTGTTACCAAAATTGTACACCAAATTAAGTACGTTGATTAACGTTAGCAAGCAAACCCTAATTAAAGCAGTGTTTTAAACCTAAATGTTAATTAGAACAGAATTATTATTAATTTTGGTTAATATCTAGAATATATAAAACATAGTCGTGTTAGTTACACCACTTATAACTCAATATCGGCTGAACCGATGTTAGTTATCTCTTTTTTGGTGGATTCTGCTCCGCTCAGAATAGCAGTTTTTCCCCGGGGGCTACCCGTGCGAAGCCGGGGCGAGTCGCTATTATGAGAATAAATATAGAATACGAGTTGTTTTACGGTAAAACTACCATTATTAAAAATATGGTCAAATTGTAAATTATGATAATGATCTCAAAACATGGATGAAGATATAAAATAATTTATCTTACCAAATGATAATACAGACTAAGTTCCGAATAGCAACATTTCAGAAGTAGTAAATCCTAGGTATAAAAGCTTAACTTGAAATGGGCTAAAAACAGTCCGAAACTCAACTAACGAACCGACCAGAACCAGATAGCTTTTCTAGTAGTATTATACTTTTTGTGGTAATCACCAGTCGTTGTTCAATGGAATTTAGTTTAGCTGTCTGATGAAAATACGATTTCAACAGTAATAATGGACATTATATGTTTGTCCGCATTTGTATTCTGTAGTACAAATTTGGAATATATTCCAAACAACAACAACACATGTGTTATGTGTTATAACATTATTTTGAAATTAGTAATTTGTTCATGTTTACACATTTATTTTATTTTTAGGCAATTATTTTACTGTATGATGTATGGAATAATGAAGAATAAACCCCTCCGTCTCCTCACGTGGATTTCGTAAGAGCCGACTAAGGGATTACCCGGACTTGTTTTTAAGATTCGTTGATATAAGTTGCGTCCTGGCTGCTAGCTCATTTATGGAATATGTTATTACTGGAAGAAAGCGTTAGCAGAGTCAGTCGTGGGAAGCAATAGCGGCGATGAGCTCACCACTTGTCACGTCTATTTCCCATGACGATGTAACCCACGTGAAAACAGACCCATTTGAGGCTCTGCCTACCCTTCCGGGGAAAAAGGTGTGTCTAAGTATGTATGTATCATGGATGGAATAAGGCGTGTGTCTATGTATGTATGTATCATGAATGGAATATACACCATTTACAATTTCTTATTAAACTGGTTTCTAGTTTCGACTGACGCGTTACTGTACTAAACTATTATCAGACAGATGTTCATTCATGAGGTGTCAGTAAGACTTTAGAATAGAAGCTAGAAGGCATTCAGAGAATATACATGTCTCAGTAGATAATCACAAATACAACGCTAGACAGTTGTATTGTTATTTTTCAGTTAATTCTACAGAGGGGTCGACGAAGCGAAAACCTTATGATAAGATGAGAAAAGTTTACGTCAGCAGTGTAGTTAATTATCCCGATTAAAAGATAGATTGCATTAATTAATAACTCGAAATGTCACAAAATTAACATAAATAAAAAATCCACACAGACAACAATAGCCGACTCAGCAAGGATTAGATTCAAGAGGGCCGAAAACAACATTAAACAAGACAATAATATAAAAATTAAAACCCCAGACTATTTTAAATTTATCAGTATTTCTGTTCCGTTAACATTGAATAAAGGGAACACCTCTATTCACGATTAGATGTTGCCACAGGAAAAAATGTAACGGGCTATCAGATGTCACAAAGAAAATTAATGAGTTCCCTAAAAAAAAATGCTAGCGATCTTGGAAACGGCTGCACCAATTTCCGCCAAACAGCTAAGGGTGCTAAGAACAGTCTAGATCAAGTCACCTTTTAAACAAAAAAACTAAATCAAAATCTGTTTATCCGTTTGGGAGCTACGATACACACACAGTATCTATCTATCAGTACTTGTAATATTATTTATTCTGTACTATCAGTGGCACACACACACACACGACAAACTTATAACATCCCTCTTTTGCTCGGGGGTAAAAAACAAAGAAATATCATAGAAATCCAATTGGCAATGCATTTTTTACTGAATTCGCATAACTTATGAACTAACTAACTAACTTAACTATTCTGCAACTACTGAAGGGAGAAGACTTTGAAGAATCAGACATCTGGATAGTCAGTGTAGTGGGAATTATGTACTTGGATTGAGAATGGATTCAAACAAGATCGACAAAAATATTAAAGAGGAAGTCAAGACGGCGATCGCAGACTCATTTTGATCTTACGATGATGATAATGTGGTACCCCGGACAAAGTAAAGGAATTTCTAATTATCTTTTGAAGAATTATTTAACGTTACACAATGATAGGAATTTATATCAAAAACATTATTATTCAAAGTTGGTACGAACTGGGTCAGGTCCGATTTTAATAAACAAATTGAAACTGTTTCAAATTTAATATTTTATTATGCTTTAGAAACTTTTTCAATTTTATGAATATATTTTTCACTAGAAATTGGATATTTACCATGATTTTTGAGTTTTGATTGTTCCCGATATTTCGTTTCGGCACAGTTGCATGCGCCATGATCACGGGAGAACTTACTTAAAGTCTTTGCGAGTATAGATGTTATTGGCAGATATATCGATCTATCCTCTTTCTCACTCTTTTATTACGAATTATTATTATTACTTTTAGCTTGTGGGGTGAATTTCTGGGATCAATACGGATACACCCAACGATACCACTACCATCCGTTTCTAGTGAAAAGTACGCAGTACATAACCATGATAGTTTCAAAAGTTATATTTTTATGAATTTATTTTAATAGGACCACAAATAGAGGGTCTTAACAAAGGGCCATTCCATTTCACCACGCAAAACTATCAAATGATTTGTTAGTTGCTACATTTTTCGAGAACAAATAACAGAAACCGCTTTCGATCTCTCGTTGAGCTTGATCAATGCCTACCCCATTAACTCTAACAGACTGTACATTTTTTCTTCATCACGCTCGACTTGTGTCCTCTGAAACGAGGTCGATCGGTAGCGTTTCCTTGATGATTGTCATTAGTCAATTCACTTCCTACGTTATGCTGCAATTTAGTCTTTAGGTGAGCTAGTTCTATCGCTTTTCGTTTTCGCATAGTTTTGGTTATTGTTATTTTTTGTCATATGTTGTCCTGTGTGTCCGGCCCATGAATAGACCCCTCCATCTCCTACCGTGGATGTCGTAAAAGCCGACTAAGGGATTACCCGGACTTGTTTGTAAGATTCGTTAGTATAAGATTTGTCCTGGCTACTAGCTTATTTAAGGAATGTGTTATTACTGAAATAAAGCGTCAGTCGTGGGAAGCAATGGCGGCGATGAGCTCACCACTTGTCAAGTCTATTTCTCACGATGGTGCAACCCACAGTGGAAAGAGGCCCATTTGCTCTGCCTAATCTTTCGGGAAAAAGGCGTGTGTCTATGTATGTATGTATTAATGTCCTGGTCATTGTTTCTTTTCATTGATGGTAAAGATGATTGGAACTAAACCAGCCCCTTTCTCTGTCACCAATCTCGGAATCAGTACTTCGCTGACCCTGGAGCATTTGAATTTCCCTTTTACACACGCATAAACGATCCAAAGGAATCAAGACTGTTTTGCTCGGAGGCGTTTTACTTTTATTGCTGAATAGACAAGAGATTGACCGCCATTTAACTAATGGAAAGAGCAAATAGTGGAACGGGGATGTAAGGTTAAAGGTTGCGTAATACATGAGCAAAAGAAGCATTTACTCCCGATTTATTTGGAATAGTAAATGAAAAACATTGATGATACACATTTTTAATTTTTTTATACTTGTTAGAATGGCGGAATAAGCATGTGGCCTACCTAATGATAAGCGGTACCCTCTGCCTATGAACAGTGCATTATCACATTAGTCACCTAAGTTATCCACCTAGGACGCACCCTATGTGGCATTGCACTGCGCCCGCCACCCTGAGACATAAAGATGAAAAGTCTCATGTGCCTGTAATTTCATCGGCACCCTTACCCTTCAAACCGGAACACAGCAATGCGAGCACTACTGCTTTGCGGCAGAAATAGGTATGGTGGTAGTACTTCCCCGGACGAGCTCTTTCACAAAAAAGCTCTACTACTACTAAAAGTTAAGACTTATTTCATCAACGTTCACGGATATAATCACTCACGAACGAAACGCAACAAGAATGTTAATTTTAAAACAAACCGAGTAAATGAACGCGTTCACAAACCAGGAAACAATAGCTAAAATTAGAACAGAATAAGAATAATATTTACGAGAACGAATTTAGCCAAATGCAAACGGAGAGATGGTGACGGCGAATGACATAAAATTAAAAATAGCTGATGTTTAGCACACATCCCAAATGTTATGATGACCTTGAATTAGCGCACGCAGTACACATTTCTCCAGCATTAATCATACTAAAATTTGTGAAAAGTTCCAGCTGGCACAGTCGTTTACCCAAACAATTTTGTTTTACGAGTGTCAAAACACAAGATGAGCACTTCAATAACACGTTTGCACGTAACATAATATTAATTTATAATCCTAAACGGGTTGAATGAGAGATCCAAGCTACTACAAGCGTGGCAATAGAAACCACAATTTTATTAAAATCCCTTACTCAGACAGGCGAAATTGGAAACCAATATTTAAATAACATCAGGTGGGCCTCTTGCTTGTTCCGTCACCCGAGTAGTATAAAAAAAAAAAAAAAAAAAAAATTACTTGCATCGTCTACAGCGAATTATCTCAATTAATATCAGACCTAGGCTAGGCAATGTGCTAGGCAACATAAAACGTAGGTCAATTTGAATCTTGGAGTTTATGGAATACAGTTCATTTTAAAGCTTAAACTCTTAGCCAGAATGTCTGCATGTTTGAAATGGGGAAATAGCTAACGCCGCCGGTATACGATTTTATACAATTAGCCGTGCTAACGATCGTAAATGTGATTATACGGTGAAATTAACCCGTCTACTACGAATTTCAAAGTCAAAAGTGAATATATAAATGAAAATGCGTAGTTGTCTTCACTTTAGCTAGCTATTTCTGTGGTCAGACTAAAGTTATATCGAGTAGATTACATTAGAACAAATTAGGAACACTTCTGAGCTTACCGTCTGATAGAATCTATCAACCACTAGAAATGGTTGAAAACCAAAGACAGAATAATTGAAAGAAACGAAAGAGCATGAAAACAAAGGTTGAAACTAAATTCGAATGGAATCTATCAAGCATTTGAAATGGTTAAATACCAAAGAGAGAACAATAGAAAGACACCAAAGAGCATGAAAACAAAGTTGAAACTAAATTCAAATGGAATCTATCAAGCATTTGAAATGGTTAAATACCAAAGAGAGAATAATAGAAAGACACCAAAGAGCATGAAAACAAAGTTGAAACTAAATTCGAATGGAATCTATCAAGCATTTGAAATGGTTAAATACCAAAGAGAGAATAATAGAAAGACACCAAAGAGCATGAAAACAAAGTTGAAACTAAATTCGAATGGAATCTATCAAGCATTTGAAATGGTTAAATACCAAAGAGAGAATAATAGAAAGACACCAAAGAGCATGAAAACAAAGTTGAAACTAAATTCGAATGGAATCTATCAAGCATTTGAAATGGTTAAATACCAAAGAGAGAATAATAGAAAGACACCAAAGAGCATGAAAACAAAGTTGAAACTAAATTCGAATGGAATCTATCAAGCATTTGAAATGGTTAAATACCAAAGAGAGAATAATAGAAAGACACCAAAGAGCATGAAAACAAGGTGGAAACAAAATTGGAACGGAATCTATTAAGCGTTTGAAATGGTTGAATACCAAAGAGAGAATTATAGAAAGACACCAAAGAGCATGAAAACAAAGGTGAAACTAAATTCAAAAGGAATCAAATCATCACTCTATGGTTTTGAACACAACATTGGCAAACCCCGAGGAAATAAATCCATAAACAAAAACTGTGATTCACTTAAGGCAAATAGCCAAACTCACCGACGACGCAAGCCAGATTTGTCTCTTATCATTTACGTTACTTGGGTTACTTAATGTTAACAGATTCTTTTACGGCGTCTTATTCGATTTTGCTCACCTGTCACTGAATAATTTTTTTACCATCCTGCAGGCATATTATGAGCTCTTATTTCCATTCAGTTCAAAAACTATTCAGTACAAAATATCGGTTCATCGTTGACATCCGCGTCGTTGAATAAATTTAATCGCAGATGTCTATAGTCTCTCTGCAACTGTGCCTTTAAATATAGTTGCGGATATCACGGAACCGATATTTTGTACTGAATAGTTTTTGAACTGAATGGAAATAAGAGCTCATAATATGCCTGCAGTTCCAGTTAAAGTTGTTGACCGATGAAGACTTGTTTTTCTTTAAAAACATAATGTTATTGTGATTATTCATAATTAAATTAATAATTAGGTTTTTGCATTACTCATGTTTCAATTTACTTCAATACCTAGTAAAAAATAATTATCTTTATTTCTACCCAAGATTCACATAGATACAACCGTGATTTAACACTAGGATTCCCTGTGGCGTGGGAATCAAGTTTTCCGAGTACCATGGATCCACTCAACACCCAGACCCGGACAAATATTTCCCTATAAAGTATTTCACCAAATTACCATATCTTGTATGACAATTTACAGTCTTATTTGCTCAATCATACATCTAATTTTGATAACTAAAACTGTTTAAAAATAAACAAGTTAACTCATGCTTCATAAGCTTACTTGATTTATAAATTTAATGATGCGATATTCCTAGCAATTCAAACTCAGTATTTAAGTCACAGACTCCATTTCACAAATTGAGAAATCGAGTCGCCCTCGATATTTGTCAAAAATAATTGGTAGTTGAATAGCACAGTTTTGGCGATGCAGTCTTTGAATTGCAAATTGTGAGAAGTGACGCGCCCAGCGGACGCGCTGGTCAAGACGCTAAATTTATATTTATGTATCCGCTTGAATACATACTCAAGGAACTGTTTGTTATTGTTATGAAGACTATACTGCTAGCTGGAAGTAAGCTTACTGACATTACAAATAAATACATAATGGGAGTATAACATGATAGTACAGAAAATTAATGAACAATAAATGTATTCTTTACACCCGCGCACCATAATTATATGTCTTAACATATTATGGTGCGCAAACTTGGTCCTTGACGCAGCTTCAGAAGACCAAACTCAAGGTCTGCCAGCGTGCGATGGAGCGCAGTATTCCGGGCAAGGCTCATGGATAGGATTCGAAACACTGTGTTGCGCTCACAAACCCAAATTGTGGATGTAGCTTCGAAAGCTGCTGAGCTGAAGTGGCCATGGGCTGGTCATATGCCGAAGAACGATCAACCGTTGGGGTAAGAGAGTTCTTGAGTGTAGACTGCGTCTTGGCAAACGTAGCGTGGGGCCACCCTCTGGCTAGGTGGAGCGATGACCTACGAAAGGCGGCGGCAGAAAGTGGATGAGAAGAGCCGAACACCGGGCTAAGTAGCGCGTAATGGGAGAGTCCTATGTCCAGCAGTGGACTAGTGTGGGCTGATGATGATTACAGAAAACCGTATCTAAATCGGTCAAACCGTTTTGGAGATAAATGGGAATAATTCATTTGCAGACACAAACACATAAACAACCTCTCACCCTAAACGCATATACCTCCTCCGTTCCGTCGTGGCTAAAAAGAATAATATATCATTCAGTCTCCTTCCATCCATCAAAGGCAACTCAAACGCGATGATGTCATCCAATTAGATGACACGAATAACTGAGCTATTAACGAAGTTCAATTACACGAACTCGTAAGGCTGCTAGTCTTTACTTGATAGCGATACCAACGAATGCTCCTTTGTAGTAGGAAAGTATTTAAAATTATCATATACCTACATGGATGAAACGTCTACGACGACCTTTCAAGTTAATAAGTTAGAGGCAGAAAACAGGCAAATTCTGACACTTTCTAACTCAGTAAAGTTCAGGTACGTTAGAAAGTGACACAATAGCACTCGCGCAGCGACCTACTTCTCAAAAACGGATTATCCGAAAACTATAAAAAAAAATAGAGCGTTTTTTTTAAAGTACCTTATTGGTATCCCTGGCAGAAAAAAAAGATTCACAAAAAAAAACCTACTGCTTCCAAACGCCTCAAGCTATTTGAATGATTCTTTCACAATATTAAATGCAATACAGAATTTAGGGTGAATAACCTTAAACTAGTACTATAATATAACTTATATATATAGTATAACTTTCGTCGTGACTGGAGGATATGGGGGGAGGCCTTTGCTCAACAATGGGATGATCCAGGCTAACAGTAACAGTAACAGTAACCTTAAACAAAAACGCGCTTAGTGATTTTGGGTAAAATTTTAGATTTGCACGACTAATGTCAAAAAAGAAAAATGTCCAAAGCCAATGTCCCAAATTAATAATGTCCAGTCATACTTCTCTTTCAGCGTCATCGCTAATACAATGTGAGTGTGTCTAATTAACAACACAATAAAAAAAAAAAAAAAAAAAAAAAAAAAAAAAACAATTAATTATTTATTATTATTATTATGTTTTTATTGTGTGTGTGTGTGTGTGTGCAATATTGTTTGTTAACTCATGTTGTTGACACAAATAAATGTTATTTCTTTCTTTCTTTTCTTTTCTTTCTAAGACCTCTGTTTAAGGTGTCTAAGGCAAGTATGTCTAAGGCCTCTGTTTAAGGTGTCTAAAGCCTTCAAGTGTGTCAAGGCAAGTGTGTCTGAGGCAAGTGTGTCTAAGGTCTCTGGCCTGCAGGTTATACTGTTGAAAATTGCAGTATTAATCACCCAAAATGGAAGTTGCACCAGCCATTTAGCTTCCTACCTTAACTTTTCTCATCACGAACATTGCCAACACTAAACATAGACAGTAAACCCAGAGAACGTACCCGTGTACGGTTTACGGCGAACACGTGTGCGCCATACGGTAGGACGACAAAACCGCTTATTGCGAAAGCCGAGAAATTTCTGGGAAAACCCGAAAGTATCAAACCTCTATGGAGAGGAGACCATCTTTCTAAAATATAGACCTGGAAGTTGGTAGCTTAGTTAATTTAGAAGACAATGAGTACTGAGGGCTTAGTACAGGTTTGTAATTTGCAACCACTGGGAATAACGCAAACCGAATTGCGAGTCGAAATGTCGTTTTTCTATGCAGAAAATGATAAGTGGGGCGCTAGTCCGGCTAATCCCTTAGTCGGCTTTAAAGACATCCACGGGAGGAGACGGGGGGGGGGTGTCCATTCTTGGGCCGGACACACCATGGAAAAACGTGGAAACGTAGAAAAAGCTAGTTAACTAAAAAAAAGCAATCGGTAACTTTAGGTTTAATTAAGGGTCTTAAAATAGCAAGGACTAGAGGTGCAGGACTTAAACCCCCCCAACCCCCCAACCACCAGAACTCCGGAGCTTAATCAAAACAAATATCTATTTATATAAAAAACTTTTCTTCAACTGCCAATTTTGCACCATCATCTGATCAGCTCGCTGTCACCATAATATTGTATTGTCATCAGAACTTGACAGGTATGCAAAATTTCATATCAATCAGTAGAGGAGAGTAACTGCTTTAAAATTCAGTTTCAAGACCCGAACATACATATGTACATAAAAACATTGCAAGTTAAATAAAAGCTTTTAAAAAGTGATAAACTGCGTACGGAATCATTACTTCGACTCTTCAAAGACATGTCACAATCGTTATTAGATCCCTTCGCAATTCATATATAATCCTTTGTGTAAAGCACTGCTACTTTCAGATAACGCTGCCGCAGGGGCAGATAATCTGTCTCCTTCTAACCGATCAGCCGGAAAGAGATAGAGCACGTTTTAGATACTACGCTAGGGCTGCCATATTTTGCCAGGGTCTCATCGGGACGTTCTGGAACGGGGAGTAAAAAAACAGCCTATTTTAATAAAGTAAATTTTTTATTTGCTTACTTTGACAGATACAAACACCTTTGACGTAGGTATTGTAGTTGTCGTATTGACTGACGGGCGACGGACCCCGCGAACTTTGAACCCGCACGCGAGAAATGAATGTTCGTCGCTACCGCCCGTGTCAATCAAATCATTGCAAGTGCGATTTGAGCCGATACTAGAATTTTTATCCGACCTCAAAAAAAGGAGGAGGTTCTCAACTACTGTGTTTACCTCAGATCTCCGTCAAAGATTACATCAAAATCTGGTTCTGATGATGGGATCCATGAGGAATTGAGGGAACTCCTCAAATATTATAGGCACACATTAGCGAATTTGGTTTTTTCAGCAATAAGTCAAGCATGTGCTTTCAGAAAGTGCCATTTGGTGAGTGGAACTGATGAAGAAGACCAGAGATGGCCATTGGAAATACTCAATGATAAGTATTTCACGAATGGCGATAAGGGTGACTTTCCGATATCCGATTGAACTGAAATTTGGCATACCTGCCAAATTCCGATGACAATACAATATGATGGTGACAGCGAGCTGATCTGATGATGGAGACGGAAGGTAGACAACGGTACTCCTCGATGTATTAATAGTAGACTGGCCGTGTTTAGGCTCGTTGTGATCAGCATGGTTCCGATCACTAATATTATAAAATCTTGTATTGGGGATAAATTCATAGCTTCGAAGTCGGTTTTTTCTCGAAAATTACAAAACAAAACACAACGTTCCGCACAAAACGTTTCGGTTTTACCTTTATAATGCGAACTGATAAGGAGTGGAATACACTACCGTCGTCTGTCTTTCCTGAAAACTATAATCTGGGTCTCTTAAGTATAGAGTGAATAGGTGCCTTCTAGTCCTTTGTGCTCCATCTTCGGCCACATCGTCACTTACCAACAGGAGAGATCGTGGTCAAACAAAGATCACGCAAAGTAAAAAAAAAAAAAAAAATTTTGTTTGTTTTTCCGGGACGACGTTGGTCGGCGTCGTCGTCGCGCCGGGAATCGGAGCGTACTCAACAACGGTGACGGTTCCGATATATCGGGACGGATGGCAGCCCTATCTATGCAAATAGTGTGAGCACTTGAATGATGCTTTAGTTCCGCTAACGATGTGGGGGTGACGCTGTAAATGCATTTGTAAAGCCTGTCTGGGGCAGCATGGGAGTTCATAGCATGCGGTTAGGTAGTTAATGAACTGGGGGCTAGGGAATAGTTGTTTTTAAAGTTGTTGTCTTTCAGTTTTTACGCGCTTTTATTTAACTTGCAATGCATGTATCTTCGACGACCTCTGTGACGCGGCGGGCGAACGTTCGCCTGCGACGCAGGAGGTTGCGGGTTCGATTCCCGCCTCGGAACAAATATTTGTGCGATCTGCAGATTTTTGTTCAGGGTGTTCTGGGTGTTTTCTATAAATATAATAAAAAATATCTATCTATGTAATATATTGTATTAAGTATATCAGTTGTCTAGTACCCATAACACAAGCTCTGCTTAGCTTGGGGCTAGACAATGTTGTGTGAACTGTCCAGCATTATTTATTTATTATTATTTATTATTATTATGTATGTTTGTCTGGGTGGAATCCGGGTGGAATCTTGCAACTGAATTTTAAAGCAGTTATCCTCAACCGATTGAGATGATATTTTGCATTCCTGGCAAGTTCCGATGACAATGCAATATTATGGTGACAGCGAGCTGATCTGATGATGGAGACGCAAGGTGGACAACGGAACTCCTCGAGGGATAAGAGTAGACTGGCCGTGTTTAGGCTCATTTTGATCAGTTATTTTGAACGGTTACTTACGATCACTAATTTTATAAAAGGTTGTATTGAAAAATATTTTTCACAAAAAACTTATTTATGAAGATGCACAACTTGAGCTTGTTTAGAAGGGAACGGCAGATCTGATGATGGAGACGCAAGGTGGACAACGGAACTCCTCGAGGGATGATATTAGACTGGCCGTGATTAGACTAATTTTTATCAGCACACGGTTACGATCACTAATTTTATAAAAGCTTGTATAGAAAAATATTTTTCACAAAAAACTTATTTATGAAGATGCATACAATTTGAGCATGTTTAGAAGGGAAAGGCAGATGTCAAGAAGAAACAGTGTCTGCATTGTTGTTGAAATTGGCCATCGGATACATAATCGTCCCCTAAACTAGGTCGGTAGTTATCTGGATCCCAATTATTTGTATTCAACATCGTATTTAACCGCAGAGAGCTCTAATTATAGGCCGCTAAAATTACGGGTGTCACTATACGAAGCGCAAATTCTAGCCGCTAGGAAACTCTAGACTACTTATTAGCGTGGAAGATCTGAGATCATAGCTAGGGTTGTTGTAGTAGTAGTAGAGCTTTTTTGTGAAAGAGTTCGTTCGGGGAAGCACTACCACCATACCTATTTCTGCCGCAAAGCAGTAGTGCTCGCATTGCTGTGTTCCGGTTTGAAGGGTAAGGGTGCCGGTGAAATAACAGGCACATGAGACTTTTCATCTTTATGTCTCAGGGTGGCGGGCGCAGTGCAATGCCACATAGGGCGCGTCCTAGGTGGACGTGACCTATGAGGCAATGCACTGTTCATAGGCAGAGGTTACCGCTGAACATCAGGTGGGCCATCTGCTTGCTCCGCCATTCCAGTAGTATAAAAAAAAAAGAAGAAAAAAAGGCCGCTAAAATTACGGGTATCACTATACGAAGCGCAAATTCTAGCCGCTAGGAAACTCTAGACTACTTATTAGCGTGGAAGATCTGAGATCATAGCTAGGGTTGTTGAAGAACGCTTTTTTTAACATTGATAGACCTTTGTTCGACCACGATCTCACCTGTTGGTAAGTGACGATGTGGCCGAAGATGGAACACAAAGGTCTAATAGGCACTTATTCACTCTAGCCTTAGAAACCCGGAAAGACAGACGACGGTAGTGTATTCCACTCCTTAGCAGTTCGCATTGAAACGTTTAGTACGAATAGGACATTTAATCATTTGAATATACGGTCCATATTCCAAGAATGATATTGATAATCCTATATCACGATCGGCGGAAACGGAAATCGGTGCTATTTATTCACAGAATGTTGCAATAACATTCTATTCTAAGTCGGTGGCTGATAATGTACCACAAACCCGACCAAAATAAATAAAATACCACGTTTTCACCTACTCACACCTCCTATATATGTATACTTGAGAATTATTTTACTCATTGAAATCACTAGGGTTTTTTTTTTACGACTTGGAATGACGGATCGTACCGGTGGCCCACCTGATGTTAAGCGGTACCCTTTGCCTACGAACAGTGTATTATCACTCCCACCTAGGACGCGCCCTATGTGGCATTGCACTGCGCCCGCCGTAATTTTTGTATTTTTGTGTTACTGTGAATAAATGGCAAAACAGTTACACCTCTGAAATGCAATTCTGAAAATGTAATACCCTACATACAATAAAGTTTCAGAGCTCGCTTCAAAGGCATTCATAAAATTTCAGCTGGCAACAAAGCGTTTTACAAAATATGACACGAATTTATACAAATTGTATTATTTGTGAGTTAAGAAATTCTCGCGATGTTATAGTATTTTAAAATGTTTATGGAAATGTACAATAACATGATGGAGTTGAATCCAGGGCATTGGTTTTACTATAGGAGGGAAAATCTGTCCTTATTGTTAAAAAATTGATTTCATAGTTGATTCATTCCATCCATCTAAGATACATTTGAATAAAGTTCTTGGGTAATTGTTGGCAATTACTAATGTTCAAATTAAGGATGTAACTTATTAAAATATTACCAAGACAGGAAGGCACGTCCCGTCACATCACATCATACCACAAACTTAAGAAACCGGTGTGATAGCGTCGCTAAAAAACCCCGCTGATAACGACACCTGGCGATCTCTAGGCTAGCGCTACTAGCCGACTAAGAGGCGAAAGGTTACGGGTTCGATTCCCGCTGCGGGACAAATGATTGAAGACCTCTGTGGCGAGGCGGGCGAAGGTTCGCTTGCGAATCAGGAGATTTCGGGTTCGATTCCCGCCTCGGAACACATATTTTTACGATCTGCAGTTCAGGGTAAAATTAGTTCATAAGACGATTCAAAATGGTCCTTGTGATTTCAATAAATACAATTATTTTGCTAGTTGTTTGGTAACGTTAGTTCTAGTTTTATCCACCAGGCCAGATACATTTGTGGCACTGTATAAGGTTGTTATGTTGTTACATAGGTATGTGTACCACGGTAGGTAATTACCAGTTACAAGCAAGGTTCCTAGAATAGCATATTTGCCTCTCACTCGGTATACATACAACTATGATAGATACAATACTTATCTCAAAACACTATCAAAATTGATATTCGAGACAATCCTAAGGTACGCATTATCCCATAATGATCTTGAGAATATAACAAAACAGCAAAACAAAAGGTTGTTGACGAAATACAACCTGAAAAGCTGAAAGATAAAAGATTATACAATAAACTTGATACATAAAGACAACAAAGACGCTTTTAAATCTTGTGAAAACTCTTTGAGAGTAATCTGTCAAAGCTCAAGTCCAATCTCCACTGAAGTAGTCAAGTAAAATACCGTCTATCTTACGTGATATTTTATGCTCGTAACTTTGTAAGCCTGCTGGGTTACCATAAGCTCATAAAGCCATTCAGTTCAAAAACTGTTCAGCACAAAATATCGGTTCCGTTACGTCCACAACAATACTTAAAGGCATATATTTATAGTCGCAGAGGGTATATAGACTTCTGCGATTAAAGTTATTCAACGACGGAGAATGTCAACGACGAACCGATATTTTGTACTGAATAGTTTCTGAAACCCCCCGTGGTTGCAAGCCTCGGACGACAAGGATCGCGAAGCTTGCATGCTGCAACGACATCGCCAACGCGAGACGTGAAAGTGACGCTGCCGCCCCCTGACAGAAGCAGCAACATTGACATGGAAGCAGAAACTAGGCGTAATATGTCGCGCACTGTAACAGTGCTTTGGTGGACACTGTACTTTATTTGTTCAAATCTTAAGAAAAAGGGCACGATTTGTTTGGACAGATAATTACACAGTGGATTAGAGGGCTAAGCTTCGAACAATCCTATACCTAGCTGTGGATAGCTTTGGACAATCCTATGCCGGTGTCGTGACCTAATCCCACCCACGTTATTCTCGACAGGTTGACAAAGGTAGAACAGTTTGCGAAATTGTCAGTAATTATTTCAGATGGTTTAATTCGGCGTTATTGTTTTGAAATGCGGTGCCGTTTGTCGAGTTACGCAATCTCTTAGCGACACACGCGGATAATTTGACATTTCGTATAATCCGGCTCGAAGGAACAAAATGGACGTCGTATTTGATTTAGGGCCGATTTTTCAATTCCCAGATAAAATTATCTGTCAGATAAATGTTAGCGCTGTCATTTTCTTTCATATAACTTCAGAAAAAGATGGTGATATTTTTAACTGACGTATAATTTTATCAAGAGATTAAAAAGTCGACCCTTAGTTAATCCTTTTTTTTTGTGTGCAATAAATTGTTAATGTATCTATCTATTTTGCGTCATATTCACATTCGAGTATCTTTTGTCTTTTAATAATGACCCCCTTGGCTAAATATGCGTACGTATAATCATATTTCACTTAAACATGTTTTATATCATGTCCCTCGTTATAAAACCAGTAAAAAAAGAACATAAACATAATTAAAAAAGAGGGTACCTACCTACCTACAAGTTCGCGACCTTGCGGGTATCTGGTATAACATATATATTTTAAAGGCTAGACAGTAGAGTCGCCCGACGTAATGTGAATTAATCGTGAGATTTCAACACAATTCCGGTTTTACAAGTACGTTTGAGTTAAAATTAATGACAGTCAGGTTGCTTTAGGAACGGAAAATTCTAAGTTTTCTGTTTGTACAGTATCAAGTAAGATTAATGAAGATTGTGAAGAAATTAAAATGTAGGGAAATTCTAAGTTTTCTGTATTTGCACGATTCAAGTGAGATTAACGAAAGTTGTGAAATAATTAAAATGTAATACTTTACGTAGTCAAAATTTTATTTATAGGTATCCAACGGAAGTGACACGGGTTATCTATATATATAAAAAACAAAGTCGTGTTAGTTACACCACTTATAACTCAAGATCGGCTGGACCGATGTTAGTTATCTCTTTTTTGGTGGATTCTTCTCCGCTCCGAATAGCAGAATAAGTAATAAAATATCGGGGGGAGGGGCGGGAGGGGCTGGAGGGGGGGGGGGGGGTCACCGGGGTCTACCCGTGCGAAGCCGGCGCGAGTCGCTAGTACATAATATTATAACAAATTACATAAGTCTACTGTACTTTTGAACTATATTTGGACCATCCAGCTTTTGAATTGTACCAACTTTACTCAGACGAACGATAATAACGTGGAGAATGCAGCCAGTTACAGCCATATTCTGAAAAGACCAGTGTTCTCCCAATGCATACGCCACTACTGCCAGAATTTCCAGTTATCCCAAAGCTTGCGGCTTACCTTTACAGAGTTAACCTACTAAATTCTAGCTCCCGCCCACCCATTTGATTTCGTACAAACCAGTATTGTATTTATACTTCTGACATTTCATCTGAGCCACACAGACATATGAAAATAAACCATTCAATAATATCTCACCGGGAATCTAGTTAGCACGCTGTGTTGACATGACACGTGATATTGAGTAATATTTAGATAGATACGTTTATTAACAAAAAGGTTCAATACATATTTCATAGTTTTGCTGTAACCGCGTAAACCAAGGTAGGTCTGTAATGGTTACTCACATTCGCTTGACTCGCACTATTTCCTAACTTAATTTAAAAGATACATAAATAGGTAAGTACTTATGCATAAACTACACCTCTTACCTATTTAACTATTTACCAACATGTAGGGAACAGCGGCAGGTACAATATAGGTATTTAATATGAGTAAGTTTAACACTTTTGTGTTACAATTAGTTAGAGTGTAAGTTATAAAGCCTACATGGTATTAAGAATATGATGTATGATTTTTGATGAATTAACTCTTTAGAAAAACTAGTATTGAAAACAAAACAAACTCTCAAACTATACACAAGTACATGTACAGCTTACGCCATGCACCATTTTGAGACAAACTGGTTGGTTAAACTTTTGTATATTATATGAACAGTATGTGCACCAAATTTCGACCATCCTCGAAGGAAATCAAAGAATCAAAAATAAACAATATTGGCAAAAGTAAACCCATCAATAAAATATTATCAGATGGTTAGATGAATGTATAGAAATGTGTCGCACACTTGAGACGACAAACAATAACAAGATAAAAGACATTCAGTTTGACGACCTGAGGATAGGAGATCGCACCTGTGCAATAATAAAGCCGCAATGGTCTGCGTGCAGCTATGATTGGAATAGACAATCGTAACAACGAAATTAGTTTATTTATCTTAGTGGTAGATATCATGTCACTTTCAATAAATGAGTTGATACATGAGAGTTACATAATAAGAGTGTACATTTTATCATCAAGGCGAGCATCTACACTACAGATCTATTACTACCCTCTACAATATACTAAACGAACATAGCTCAGATATAACCCTGTTAATATAAACCATGTATTATCCTTTGACACAGTGCACAGTGTTTTTTTTGTCTTTTGCATTGACAAGCAGTTTAAATTCGATAGAAAGAGACAAAAGACGGTGTAACTATTTTAAGGATATTCAGAACTTATTAGCAGCACGGTAAAACAGTAACCACAGAAAAAATAACAGCAGTACCTACAAAATCAATACCCAAAAAGTTAGAAGCCCCTAAATTACGAGTGCAAAAGGTGGAAGGACTTTAAGGAATTCTCATTCTATTCGGTCTAGACACACTAGCTAGACTGTTAGGTGTTCAGACACGCTAAATAAACACTGCAGTTTACACTGGTATTGTACAGCGCAGACGTTTGATGAAATGGGATGCATAAAAGGGGGGAGGGTCAAACGGCTACATTATGTCGATGAATAAAGATTGAAGGAAATGGTGTAAGGCTGGCTTGTGTTTATTCTTGATTAATGTAAGCATAGCATTGTTTTTAAAATATTTTGTAGTGTAGTTAACGGTCAATAGAAATCTAGAATCTAGATAATACCACAGAAGAAATCATAGTATTCTAATACTCTCAAATTGGGCGAATATCTCGAGAGTCCAAATTGAATTACCTAAAATTGCCAAGTCCACGAAGTTAGAGCAACGGATGAAGAAGCAAAGCTATAAATTACTTATCAAAGCGATTTAATATTAATTCCCCGCTTTTCCGAACCGGTTGAAAGTACTTGAAAACACGGCTGTTCTGAACTAATTTATAAGGCTTCCATCTGAATTGTTATCCAACGACAGGCCTGTCTCACTTCAAATAAACTGTCAATGTAAAATTACTTTTATCGTCCGCATATGCGAACAAAAGCTCTGTGACCGCCAGCGGGTGCTCCTTTAGAGTTTAAATTCTTATTATCATTTCTCTGCCAATCGTATATTTTTTTCTCCGGCGTGAAATATTTCAGCAGTATCATTTTTTAAAAGACTGAAGTTATCCCGACAGTTTTCCGTTTAGCTCGAGAAATAGCGCTTCATATTTAATTCATTTCTGGTTCAGCAAAAATTAACGCAGTTTCTGGCGTTTCGATTTGAAAATGCATTGCACTGAGTCATCTGGTGTGTGCTTTACCGTTTTATGAAACATACACTGTAACCTTCTTTCTTAGCGTTACGAAAGGTTTATCTTCATCATCATCCACAACGCTTTTCAAAGATATACCATCAATCTTGACAAAAATACACACGATCATAGATCAGATTAAGTAAACTGAGTTTAAAAGATTATCTTCATCATCAACCACAACGCTTTTCAAAGATATACCATCAATCTTGACAAAAATACACCCGATCATAGATCAGATTAAGTAAACTGTGAGTTCAAAGGTTTATCTTCATCATCATCCACAACGCTTTTCAAAGATATACCATCAATCTTGACAAAAATACACACGATCATAGATCAGATTAAGTAAACTGAGTTTAAAGGTTTATCTTCATCATCATCCACAACGCTTTTCAAAGATATACCATCAATCTTGACAAAAATACACACGATCATAGATCAGATTAAGTAAACTGAGTTTAAAAGATTATCTTCATCATCAACCACAACGCTTTTCAAAGATATACCATCAATCTTGACAAAAATACACCCGATCATAGATCAGATTAAGTAAACTGTGAGTTTAAAGGTTTATCTTCATCATCATCCACAACGCTTTTCAAAGATATACCATCAATCTTGACAAAAATACACACGATCATAGATCAGATTAAGTAAACTGAGTTTAAAGGTTTATCTTCATCATCATCCACAACGCTTTTCAAAGATATACCATCAATGGTGACAAAAATACACACGATCATAGATCAGATTAAGTAAACTGTGAGTTTAAAGGTTTATCTTCATCATCATCCACAACGCTTTTCAAAGATATACCATCAATCGTGACAAAAATACACACAATCATAGATCAGATTAAGTAAACTGTGAGTTTATTTTTATCTCAAAACTGTCAAGTTTAATCCCAATGAAGACCGTTTCAAAACATTACTTGGAAGCTCTTGGAGTGTCATAAAACCAACAGCGTGGGAGGCGAGAATCTGATTGATGACGCCACTTGATAGAGGACAAACATAAGAGCTTGTTATGTCATGTCAAAGCTTCCAAAAGTCTTATTATTGCATAGCATAACAAACGTTCAAAAATACATCTTAAAGTTTCCAAAATTCTTGTTTGCATAGTCTAGCTAAGTTCACAAATATTTAAAACTAACTAGGCACTTAAATACAAAATGCACACAACTCCGTCTACTAGACGAGAGTACTCTGATACAAAGCCGACATCAAATTCCAACGCTGCTTTTAGGATAAGATCGAAACTTTTCAGCGAGAATATACGAAGCTTGTAGAATTCATATATTATGAAGTTAAACTTTGGCAAAGCCTTTGGAAACTTTTAAAGTTAGAAAGAAAGTTTTTCTAACTAATTGATTTCTAATAGTTTTTGATTTAGTTGGAATCGTTTTTTTATTTTATTTTGTGTTTATATATTAAATTTTAAAAATGCTTTATATACATGCCATTGTCGGTTATTGGCCCGAAGAAACCTCCTCATCAAACATGGAATAATAG
Source organism: Operophtera brumata (assembly GCA_932527175.1). NCBI lineage: Eukaryota > Metazoa > Arthropoda > Insecta > Lepidoptera > Geometridae > Operophtera > Operophtera brumata. Next base: position 47,897,872 of record OW052227.1, read on the forward strand.
TAGGACCATCCTACTCCTACTAATATTATGAACGCGAAAGTTTGTTTGGATGGATGGATGTTTGTTACTCTTTCACGTAAAAACTACTGGATGGATTTGGATGAAATTTGAAATGGAGATAACTGGACACCCGGAATAACACATAGGCACATTTTTATCCCGATACTCCAACGGTATCGAGACTTACGGGGGTTAAACCGCGGGGCGCTGCTTGTTACCTATTAAACGTTTCGATTCTTTGAGAATGATTCATTCTGATTTTAAAATTTTAATTTTGAAATTAAAACAGGTGTTTTGCGGAGATATATAATATTTATTTTCAGTAGTTGCAGTGATAACAACCGTATTGAGTGCCGATCATCGGCCCACTTCGCATTTATCAACACAAGCGTGACCCTAATCTCGAATCCCCTCTCTGGAGCCATTATATCATTCTCTTTATCGACCTGAAGACGCCCGTCGATCGACTCTAACGAGTCTGTCATTCCGATATTCGGATCTTTTTTTCCACTATCCTCACAAATGAGATCTCTAATCCCAAACCCTTTCCAACAGACCTTAGCTTCCTTCAAGATTATAGTGTTATTTTCAGCTGTATTTAATAGAGTAATAAAATTGTCCTAGCTGTATTTCTTCATCTCAGATTCCTAGGCCATTAAATTCATACTACCTTCATCGTTACCCTTACTGTGTCTTTACTGCCCATCTACCCAAGTAAGTATATATACAACATGGATTTAAAGACACTAAAGCTTGCCCGCATTCGTGTGGCGCATTCCGCCGTTTATGACAATGAATGGCACAATGTAATTTCTTGGTTGAATTACAAAATAACAACATTATCTCATTTGTACTGGAAGTCTGTAATAATGAATCAGTCCACTTCAATGACAAACGATGAAGGTCATTTTATTGAGTCGCTAAACAAATGATGTGGTGATTATGGTGTAATTATTTTATTTGTAATTAATTTGGCAATTTTAGTATACAACAGCTTAGTTGACAGTTAAGCTATCAGGTAGATTAAGTTGAAAATCTAAGTAGTTTATGGGAACTTGGGAAGCAAGGTTCTAGAGCAGCGACCACAAACCGACCTACGCAAAAGAGGAATGGTCTCTTTCAATGGACCAAAGACATTATAGAGGTCGCAGGAAGGCGGTGGATGGAGACGGCTCAAGACTGTTCGTCGTGGCACTCTATGGGGGATACTATACTAGAATATCGAGAGAAAACAAAAAACACGATAGCATTACATTTTCTCGATAGAAAAAAATCACAAAGATACCTCTAACTTTTGGCTAGATTCGATTGTTTCTCAATATAGCGCAGATTATTGGGTCAAAAACTAGAGAAATAAAATCAATACAATAAAACCAAAGGCTTACTGCAAGGGTTTTCTAAAGTTATCTATAATTTACGAGATATTCAATTAACAAAAGACATTTTCGAGCAGCGCAGTGCGTTTTTAATTAAGGTTTAATGTTAGTGGTTGACGCAGCCTAAATGGGTTAAGATATCCATCATGAACTGTAATTATAACAAAAACATTTGATTGTTCAATCATTTACGTCATAGCTTTTGAAATCATGTCCGTATGATTGATTGATCGCGACAAAAACTGACCATTGGATGACGCAAATCCAACATCTTGAACGAGGACGTCCATGTTTTTGTTCCTTGGAAAATTACATACATACACACGCCTTTTTCCCCGAAAGGGTAGGCAGAGCCTCAAATGGGCCTCTTTTCACTATGGGTTGCACCATCGAGGGAATTTGATTTTTAAGTTGTAACCAAGATTTTTCCTGGCTGCTAGCTTAATAAGGAATGTGTTATTACTGTAAGAAAGCGGTAGCCGAGTCAGTCGTGAGAAGCAATGGCGGCGATGAGCTCATCACTTATCACGTCTATATTCCACGATGGTGCAACCCACAGTGAAAAGAGGACCATTTGAGGCTCTGCCTACCCTTTCGTAGAAAAAGGCGTGGAAAACTAAACACGTTAAAAAATACACAAACTTGGATTTCTCAGAGTCGCAAAACGCATAGTCGACATCGTCTTAGATACCAATTTACCCTGCTCCAGTAAAACGCGAAGTACCCTTGGATTTGTGTTTTGTCTTTTGAATAGACAAGCAGTTTCAAATTAAATCTAATGAGACAACATACGGTGTAAATTAGATTAATAGTAGCACAGTAATAATAAAAATCGTGAAAGTGAATTCAGCAATTCTCCATGTCAATTAAATAAGTGTTGAAACTTTAACTTTCAGTAAATGTCACGAAAACAGCTTTGTTTTAGTAATTGTTTGAGAAAGGTTAAAGTAAAAGCTTCGTACGCTTTAATACTTATTATTTTAATATTAAATACAGGCTTGCGTTCAGAGTTCCAATTAGATTAATTTGTCTAAAGAACATAAGCCTTTCGACCTCTTAGGATCTCTTGAAAAACTGTCAAAGAACCGATGCTAGTGTTTACTAAATTCAGCTCGAGTTCCATTCTGGAATCGTTCTTATTACAATAGATCCAAATAGTAACTGAATTTATTTCCAAACAGTCTGAACACGTCTGAACGACAGAATAAAGGCATGCTCACATCGTCGGTAAACGACAGAATAAAGGCACGTCTACATCGATATCAGCAGCGATATTTGTATCGCGAGTTGATATAAAATTTTATCGATATGTTTTACGGTCTGGCGGCTTGTGAAGGTATATAAGATATAACAATGTTTCGGTGAGGCGCTGTCGCCACGAGCGAGAGAATCGCGACGAGTCCGCGCTCGCGCGTACAAAACATCGCCGCGATAACATCGGCGTCATAGAAATACATGGCACGACGTTAATATCGCCGCGATTCTCTCGCTTGTGGAGACAGCGCCTTAGAATTATATTATTTGTGTAACAAAACTCTGCAGATTCCGAATTTTAGTACGTTTCACGTGTTTGTTGGTCCGAAATAGTGGATATTAAAGTGCATTGCGTAGAGCTTTGCTGCAAGAGCAATGCGTATTTTTAAGGCGCTATAGGTTCAACGAACATTTTTGTATGAGGCGAAGAAGGCGAGCGCACGCTCTGATACCGTGTTTTTATGTATAAAAAAATTATATAAAAATGTCGTTCAAAGTTTTGTTTAATTTTGTTGATGAATTCACTAACTCAAATAATAACTAACATGTAACCAAATGTTTCAAAAATTAAAACGTGAGAAAAGTGAGTGAAAAATAGCATTTTAATTTTAAAAAGGAGGTATTTTTGTTATTTTTTTTTATCGAGTGAAGTTTATCAAATATTGTATTGAATTATTGATTTCACTAGATAAAAAGCTCAAGAATATCATATATTTTTTTCTTCATAGAAAACTATGAAAATTCTTATCAAAAACTTTAAAATTCTAGAGACATTTGAGAACCTATCGCCCCTTAATATCGGATTACTGGATTTCCCGTAAAATAAGCAGTGACTTCAAAGTAAATGGAGTTCGGGTCAGCGCTCAAAAACTATCCGAACCAAAAGAAAAAAATAGATAAAAAAACAGCCAACATTTTTATCCGTCCATTGCTGCTTGACTATTGAACACATTTGATGGACTAGAGTATGAACCGGCAGTGAATCGAACTCATTAGTCATTATTAGAATTTTCAAAGGTGTTCAAGTACATCGTAGAAAGTCTTTGAAAATAAATTCTTGTTTAATGAAAATAGACATATAATTAATTAGAACGTTTGATTAGAGCAATCTCCTAAGGTCCGTGTGGTGTGTCCGGCCTAAGAATAAACCCCTCCGTCTCCTCCCGTGGATGTCGCAAAAGCCGACTAAGTGATTACCCGGGCTTGTTGAAAGATTCGTTGGTATAAGATTTGACCTGGTTGCTACCTTATTATAGAATGTGTTATTACTGGAAGAGAGCGTCAGCTGAGTCGAGTCGTGGGAAGCGATGGCGGCGATGAGCTCGCGACTTGTCACCTCTATATCCCACGATGGTGTAACCCACTGTGAAAAGGGGCACATTTGAGGCTCTGCCTACCCTTTCGGGGTAAAGGCGTGTGTCTATGTTTGTATGTATTTATGGTACAACGCGATAAGCAACGTTGATGTATAAGTAGTTCCTATATATCATCATAATTTTCTTGCCCTTTTCCCAAATTATTTGTGGTCGGCGCAGTACGTCTTTTTCTTCCACTCTCCCCTGTCAGCCGTCAACTCATCATTCACTCCCTTCTCATTCATATCATCTCTCACGCAATCCACCCATCTTTTCTTAGGTCTTCCTCTTCCTTTCCATCCACTAACATTCATATTCATAACTTTCTTAGTTACATGCGTTTCGTCCCTCCTCATAACATGTCCATACCAAGCTGAGCGATTTCCTCTCAACTTTTAGTAGTTCCTATATGAGAGGATTGGTTTCAAAACTGCTCAGACTGATACACAAACTGATGGATTTGACTGTTTCTGTTACCAATCCTCACATATACACACGCCACATCCATTTAGTTAATGTTCTCTCAGAGAACAATGTTGTCATTTTTTGTCATAACTTGCTGAAGCTCATGGAAATAGCGCAGCTTGTTTTAGAGAATATTTAATGCAAGTAGTTAAGTGTTAGTTATTATTGTATGTCTATCCTCGGTAGGTATTACCTACTTATTCTAAACTTGGTTGTTTTTATTTCTTATTTTTATATAATTGTGTGCATGCAACATCGCTTTGGATTTCTGTTATGGTGTTGTACTTGTTTCTTATTTATTTTTTATTTTTTTGTATACTACTTTAATGACGGAACAAGCAAGAGGCCCACCTGATGTTAAGCGGTAACCTCTGCCTATGAACAGTGCATTACCACATAGGTCACGTCCACCTAGGACGCACCCTATGTGGCATTACACTGCGCCCGCCACCCTGAGACATAAAGATGAAAAGTCTCATGTGCCTGTAATTTCACCGGCACCCTTACCCTTCAAACCGGAACACAGCAATGCAAGCACTGCTGCTTTGCGGCAGAAATAGGTACGGTGGTAGTACTTCCCCGGACGAACTCTTTCACAAAAAAGCTCTACTACTAAATAAATAATAAATAAATATAGTGACACATAAGTCATGTAAACAAAACAATCACAGTCTCTATTTATCCACGCCTACCTACCACATTCCAATTCAATGCCGAGTACACCACACGCACTACATCATACTCGTATACGTGTATACGCGGAAGCTCGCCACTGTTTACAAATAACAATAATTAGAATACCTCCACATCACGAAGGCACTAGGCATATTAAATTAATAATACCATCTGAATATTGTGGTATCAATCCGAGAGGAATGATAAAGGAGGTCTTGATAAAAGCTGGTGTATTCGTTCTACGGTCGCAAGTACGACTCGAGGGTTTGTTATAAAATTTATCACATACATACATACATAGACACACGCCTCTTTCCACGAAGGGGTAGGCAGAGCTTCAATGGGCATCTTTTCACTGTGGGTCGCACCATCGTGGGATATAGACGTGCAAGTGGTGAGCTCATCGCCGCCATTGCTTCCCACGACTGACTCACCTAACACTTTCTTCCAGTAATAACACATTCTACAATTATCCAGCAACCAGGGGCCGTAGACAAAGTAACAATCGAATAGCGATGTCGCTAGTAGAAAAGCCAAAAATGTATGATATTGACTTACGCTATCGAAATGTCACGTGGTCTTTTGTATTGAATTACGAATATAAAAATGGAATCGCTTCGAAGCGAATGCCACTTGGCTAGGCCATCTTGACATATCTTATACCAACGAATCTTATCAACAAGTCCGCGTAATCCCTTAGTCGGATTTTACGACATCCACGGGAGGAGACGGAGGGGTCTATTCTTATTTATTTCTTATGAAAATTTATCAATGGCAATGTAATAAATTTATTCATAGTGGTCTATGTGCAGATAATAAAATCGCTATTCAGTTCAGACACACCCTTTTCACACTTCACATTTATCTAGACATTTTATCACTCAAGATTATCAACTTTGTATAAAGTCAATTCGACTGACGCCTTTGCTGCATAATTTGATTTACCGTTATTTCTAGTTCTTCATTGCTAAAATAAAAATTCAAAATGGCCGTGGTGTGTTCGCCCCCTCCGTCTCTTCCCGTGGATGTAGTAAGAGCATTACGAAGGGATTACACCAGGTGAAAGGTAGCAGCATCCAGGTACAAACACCAGTTCTGCGCTCACCAATCCACCTGTCAAGCGTTGTGATTATGGCAAATCCCCCCCATTGTACTGAAACGTTGTGCCTAAACGGCTGAACCGATTTCGGTGAAATTTGGTATACAGATAGATTATGACCCGGATTGAGCTATAGGTTACTTTTTATCCCGGCTGCCGGTACGCTCGCGTTCCACTCAACTCCGTAACGGTTGAGCGGATTTTGATGATATTTGATGTGAAAATGCGAGCTGCGATAAAAATGAATAAAATACTTAACTATCAATATCAGGGTCACCAAGATACAGGCCTCGCCTAGTTTGGGACCCACTGTATAATGTCTCAAATTTGCATGTACCAAGATACAGGCCTCGCCTAGTTTGGGACCCACTGTATAATGTCTCAAATTTGCATGTACCAAGATACAGGCCTCGCCTAGTTTGGGACCCACTGTATAATGTCTCAAATTTGCATGTACCAAGATACAGGCCTCGCCTAGTTTGGGACCCACTGTATAATGTCTCAAATTTGCATGTACCAAGATACAGGCCTCGCCTAGTTTGGGACCCACTGTATAATGTCTCAAATTTGCATGTTTTTACTTTCTATTGTTATTTTTTAAAGATCACTGTTTTTTACTAAATATCAACCTGTGTTTGTTTCGAAATAAATTTATCTTATCTTATCTTATCTAATATAAAATTCTTCTGCAGTGCTTGTATCTGTTAATCGCCTTCAACAAAACTAAGCAGAGTTTAATCCAATACTAATAAACCGATTTCAATAAATTAGAAACTTCTAGACAATATATAATTAATGCAAAAACCTTTTGGGTTCAATTAAAATTTAAAGTGGTCCAACCAATACGAATACCCAAATTGACCCATTTCAACCTATTATTCCTTGTTTTCGGGACAACAAAACCAGAACAAGGGTACCGCACCGAGCCTTTAAAACCGCAGCTATGACCTAAAACTGTCACGCAGACTTTACTGCGGGCCATGGAGCCGATGAGCATTCAATTACGTCATACCACTGCTGAACGTCGCTCAAAGTTGCGCAGCTATGGAGAGCGCTATGCTCGGAGTTTCACTACGTGATACAATCCGAACTGAAGAGATCCGCAGAAGAACCGAGATCACCGACTTAGCTCTCAGCATTAGCAAGTTGAAGTGGCAATGGGCAGGCCATGTAGCTCGCGGAACTTGAGGAATAAAGATTCTTGAGTGCGGACCACAAACCGGACGACGAAAAAGAGTAATCCGTTTTGATGTACCAAAGACATTATATAGGAAGGCGGTGGATGGAGGTGGCTCAAGACCGTTCGCCGTGGCATTCTATGGGACATCAGTGGGCTTCTACTGGCTGATGATGATGATGATGACTGGTGAACTGGCACTTCACAGGAAGGCGGTGGATGGAGGTGGCTCAAGACCGTTCGCCGTGGCATTCTATGGGGGAGCCCTATGTCTAGCAGAGGATTTCTACAGGCTGATGATGCTGATGGCTGCTGAACTGGCAATTTGCCAATCACTAAAAGTTCAGTCAGTCATTTGAATAAAAGTGGTATTTATTTGGTGGTGCATGGTGAATTGGTGATAGAAGAGTAGCAAAACAATAAGTACAGACCAACAATAAGTCAAGCTCACTTTTAAACTATTTTGGTAGCAGATAAATTATTGCAGCATTAATTGTACTGAGCAATATATCGTAAAGCCAAACTTAATAAAAGCTAATATAAACCCTGAAGCTCAATTATTTAGGCACAACTGACCCTGCACGGCTGTTGTCTTTGATGTCGATTACCATTTTGCTTTTCATTGCGTTCTTTGTATTAGCATTTTTTCAAAACTGCATATTTTTAAAGCACGAAACGCAATGCAACAGCAAAATGGTAATCGACATCGTACTCCAGTATGTTAGGAAATCTGCAGAGCCAACTCATCAGTTTATGGAGCTGGGTGGACCTGATACTGAGCTTCAGCAGTACTGGTATGACGTAAATGAACCACCACTGGCTTCTGGCCTGTGTACTGCGTACATGGTAACAATTTCAACGCAGAAGGCGCGTGCCCGTTTGAATTAATATTGCACGGGACCCGCACCAGAATTGGATATCGCAAAATCGTTGCCTATGTGTGAATAATGCCAGTTGAAAGAAAGGTTTTATTTTGAGCTAGCCTTATGCCCACGGCTTCGCTCTCGTTGCGACCCTTTCCGCTCACCTGTGACCCCTCAGCATCCATCCATACTCCAAATACCACCAAAATCCACTAAATCGTTACAAAGTTGAGTAATATGTTGTAAGTAATATATATACATATCTATACAGTGTGTCCCACGGCCATGCTACATGGAGAACAATAGTGCCTAGTCCCACAGCCATGCTACATGAAGGAGAAGGTACTTTAAATATTGAAGTTAGGAAGTTTTGCATAATGGAGACTTTCCTTTATTTCTTAAAGTAATACTGCATTCATTGATATTAAATAAGTCACTTGACTAAGAAAAGACTCGAACCCGCTAAATTAAAAAAAAAACTGTATTTTTATAATACCGATCAAAAGGGTAAATTACATTCCTTCTCAATAACATAGTATCTCAAATTAAAGGAACACCATGAAATCTTCCATTCAATTTAAGATGCTGTTCAAAAAAGCGACAGGAAACACACACACAAACAGACACTGTTTTTTTTTACGCTGTTACTATTACTGTTAGCCTGAATCATCCCATTGTTGGGCAAAGGCCTCCCCCCATATTCTCCAGTCACCACGATCCTTTGGTATTGTTTGTCAATCTGTATCTGTATTAAAAGTGTCCATATCATCGCGCCATCTCCTGCGTATAAAATACAGTTACTGCGTCTTATTTCATTATTTCATGGTGTCCCTTTAGTTTGAGATAATATGTTATTGAAAAGGAATTGATCCTTGTAATTGATCCTTTCAATCGGTATCATAAAAATACAGTATAATTTTTAATTTAGTGGGTCCAGTCCCTGCTTAGAAAAGTGTCTTTTTTAATATAACTGAATGCAGTTTTACTGCCTTTAAAAATTAAAGGAAAGTCTCCATTATGTAAACTTCGTAACTTCATTATTTAAAGTACTTGTCCTCCATGTAGCATTGCCGTGGGACACACTGTATATTACTATTACTATGTAGTACCCTAAACACCACAATATCGTGGTTTTGGAGTGAGGTCGTCACATCACCATCTAATAGGACAATATTAAGGGACCCTTTACAGTCATTATCATTAAGCTTAAGGGCTGAAATATTGGAATTCCTAATTAAAACCATTTCTTAATGCTATCTTCAATGAACAAAGATAAGGGGTGGAATATGAAATGACGTCTTATTGATATTCGTGAGCTTATAACCGAGAACCTGTCTGTGGTGGGGGGGGGGGAGTGATAGGATAATAAATAATCAAATTAATGAAGTATGTTTATGTTTATCATCATCAGTTCAGTCGGTTGACGTCCAGTGGATGTAGACATCCCCCATAGTATGGATAGAACATCAACAAGTAATTAATTTCGAAAAAAATAAAAAAACCCTCAACGCAATGAAACGGCTGAACCGATTTTGATCAAACATAGCTAAGAATACACCCGACAAATTAATCTTACAAACAAAAATAAACGAAATCGTTTCATCCATTCGGGAGCTACGATTGCGACAGACACACACACACACACACACGTCAAACTTATAAAACCCCGTCGTTTTTGCGTCGGGGGTTAAAAATGATAGCGTTTTTAAAAAAAAAAAAAAAAATGTGACAAACAAGCAGTCGGCCCCGCCTGATGTAAAGCAGTCACCGCCGCCTATGGACATCTGCAACACCCGCGGTATTGCAAACGCGCTGCCTACCATTAAGAGCCTTATTGATATTTCTCTTGAATTTACCCATATTGTAGTCCTGCCTGTCTGTTTAGTGGTTTTTTTTTTTTACTGACAATTGCGAACCTCCTCCTTTTTTTTGATATCGGCTAAAAAATACCTTCTCTCTAGGTAGCAGTTCGAGTGTTCACTCGTGCTTGTCATGCTTTGAGTAAAGAACTTGGAACAGTTGCGGTTTTTCGTGATTTTCGCTCACTTTTAGATTCGCGAGAGCTATCCTGTCACTTTCTAAATTACCTTAGTGACAGAATTAGAGGAAATTACCTATAACTAAATTACTTTCTAATCTATAACAAGTAAGTAAGCAACAGCAACAGTAACAGTAAGTAACAGCTATTATTATTCTCATGGACACTAGCCAATGTTACCTAAACTCTTGGCTAGATTCGATTGTTTATTAAAATGGAGCATATTTTTGGGTGAAAAAATCGATAAATAACATCAATACAACAAAGCCGAGGGTTTACTCTAGGCCCTAGGGGTTTTGCAAAATGATCTATATTTTACGAGATAATCAATAAAAACTGCTTTTTCGTGCGGTGCGATGCGTTTTTTTTTGTATGAAGATTTCTGCCTGGTTTTGGCGCAGTCTTAACATAGGACAAAATCCTTCGCCAAAATCCAAATAGCTTTTTTAGCTGCGAAAGACAAACGCCGGGCGAAGCTTTATCGCCACTAGGTACCTACTAGTTATTTATTATTATTATGTCTCAATCGCCAGCGACAAATATGGCCGGCCGCCATCATGAACAGTATGGTAGCGCCCATTTATATTCGTAATGGCATTCCTATGGCGATTTGTCGCATTGATCAGTCATGGCGAGTACGAGACGGTACGGTATTAAGACCATTGTTTTGTTTGTGTTATAAAGGTAGGACAAAGATACGACGGCCTTTATTTTAAGGTTCTGTAAAGGTATTTGTTGTGTTTTAAATACATACACAGACACAGGTAGACAGAGCCTTAAGGTGGTTGCTTTCGATCGTCGCGCAAATTTCAAGAATTTTCGTGTTTTTTGTTCATATCAGCTCATCAACAGTACTTCAGTTAGCGAAAACTATGTTGCCGGTAATTATATGACCTAACACACAAGTTTTAATTTATAGTATCACATACAGTGGTGGCCATATAATTAAGAACGCTGATATAAAGGGAACATTTTTTCCAACTAAGATGCAAAACTAATTGTATGCAATTGTTTTTATTTCTCTCGGTATCGTAAAACATTTCCATATTACCACTGTATTCATTGATACACATGATTGGCTAAAAATCAATAGGCAAACTTTTTACACTACTTTTAAACAAAGTATTCCTTATTACTGGCTGGTCACGTAATTAAGAACGCTAAATAGTTTATACCTTTATTCAAATTTAAATAGAGAACACTCAGTCGATTTGTTACTGTTTGTATAATTTTGGCGCCATTACGTGCTGTAAAAGATTAAAGGTGATTGCTTCTTTAGAAAAAACAATGGGAAAAAATAAAAGTTGTGATAAATCTACAAGGGAAGTAATAATAAAACTTCGCCGGAAGAATTGGTCACATAAAAAGATAGCCGACCATCTGCAATGTTCAAAAACGATGGTTTTCCACGCTGTAAAGCATTTTGCTACGTATCAAACTACTTCGAATGTTCCACGTGTACCTAAACAGAGAAAAACAACTCCTCGAGATGACCGAAACATCGTTCGTATGGCAAAACAAAATCCTTTTAAAGGGTCCAATGAGCTTAGAAAAGAATATTTTGGTGAAAACAACCCTTCAGCAATCTCAGCACGCACTATTCGAAGACGTTTGGTAGAAGAAAAATTGCACGGTAGGATAGCAAGAAAGGTACCCATGTTAAAACTTTGCCACAGGCAAGCCCGGCTTGCATTTGCGAGAAAGTATGAAAACTGGACTGTGCAACAGTGGAAAAATGTACTTTTTTCTGACGAGACGAAAATAAACAGAGTATGTTCTGATGGAAAACGATATGTACGACGTCCCCCGAATACAGCATTCGACCCAAAGTACACGAAAGTTACATTAAAGCACGGTGGTAGAAATGTGAAAATTTGGGGTTGCTTTTCTGGACATGGTGTAGGACCTGTAAAGTTGATAGAAGGTAACATGGATCAGTTCCAATACAAAAATATACTGGAAGAAACAATGTTACCATACGCTGAAGACGTTCTACCGGTTTTTTGGACATTCCAGCATGACAATGATCCAAAGCACACTGCACGCACCGTAAAGGAATTTCTTACAGCGCAATTAGTTTCTGTCTTAGACTGGCCTGCTATCAGTCCAGATCTAAACCCAATAGAGAATCTGTGGTTTGAAGTAAAGAAAAAGGTTTCAAATACGAAGTGTGGAAATTTAAGAGAGCTGTATGACGTTTTTTTAGAAGAATGAAACTCTATTTCTCTTGCGAAATGTCAAAAATTAATAGAGTCAATGCCTCGCCGGTGTAAAGCTGTAATTAAAAGCCGTGGATATGCTATTAACTATTAATTTTAGTTAAATATTTATTAAATTTCTTTTTATGTTTCCTGTGCTACATAATATTGTGATTTTTTAAATCTAAGTGTCATACAAAACAATTCCCGAGCAGTTAAATATATCGTTCTTAATTATTTGTCCAGTTTCAGTACTATTTGAATGTGTTACTTTGATAAAATCAATAAAATGTGCAAAAAATAGTTAGCGATTTCATACTTTATTCTTAAGTCAGGTTGCTCTATTAATGTGACTATTATATAACATAACTAGTTGCTTCTCAGAAGGTACACATCTCTGTGTATGATACGATTTAAATAAAAAACTTCTAGAACTTCAAATCGTTCTTAATTATATGACCACAACTGTATATATCATTAGTTTGGCTATGAATGTGCTTGAAAAAAAAAAACACTGTAAATACCATTATAGCCACAAACGAAAGCAACCATCTTAATGGGCCTCTTTTCACAGTAGGTTGCACCATCGTGGAGTATAGACGTGACAAGTGGTGAGCTCATCGCCGCCATTGCCTCCCACTGACTCTGCTTACGCTTTCTTCCAGTAATACCACATTCCTTAATAAGCTAGCAGGCAGGAAAATTCTTATACCAACGAATGTTATCAACAAGTCCGGGTTATCCCTTAGTCAGCTTTTACGACATCCACAGGAGGAGACTGAGGGGTCTACTCTCATCACTCCGAACTATTCAGTTACTCAGTTGCCGTGGTGTGTCCGGCCTAAGAATAGACCCCTCCATCTCCTCCCATGGATGTCGTAAAAGCCGACTAAGGGATTACCCGGACTTGTTAGTATGATTTGTTGGTATAAGATTTGTCCTGGCTGCTAGCTTATTATGGAATGTTTTTAATACTGGAAGAAAGCGTTAGTTGAGTCAGTCGTGGGAAGCAATGGCGGCGATGAGCTCACCACTTGTCACGTCTATATTCCACGATGGTGCAACCCACTGTGAAAAGTGGCCTATTGAGGCTCTGCCTACCCCTTCGGGGAAAAAGGCGTGTGTCTATGTATGTATGTATGTAATACCACATTCCATAATAAGCTAGCAGGCAGGAAAATTCTTATACCAACGAATGTTATCAACAAGTCCGGGTTATCCCTTAGTCAGCTTTTACGACATCCACAGGAGGAGACTGAGGGGTCTACTCTCATCACTCCGAACTATTCAGTTACTCATGCCAATTGTGGCTAATATGTAACTGAACAAAACAGAAAGAACCCATATCTTAATGTTTTTAAAAACAAAGCCTAACAAAGCACACAGTTTTAAACTTCTTGCACGTAGATTTAATAAATAACGTACTCGTTCACCCCCGTAATCCTTTTAGAAACTTTTCTCTCATAGTAAAGAATTAATGAACCAACTGCGCAATAAAACTCAAAGAGAAACTCACGGCAACTTTATTGGGCTGCTAAAAAGTAAGATCGCAATACACTTTCAGAGCGAATGAAAAATGTATGGTGAAGTTTAATCCAGCGCCCCAACTTTTAAGCGTTGTCTTAACTTAAATTGTGGATAAATAACTAATTCTTAGTGGTTTCAAACAATTTATGAATTCGGTAAAATTCCATAACTGGCCGATATATCGCAAAAAATTCTGCCTATATAGACAACATAAGTACAACATACTACATAAGTTTTCTTGGTGAAAAATATATTTTTCAATAAAAGCTTTTATAAAATTAGTGATCGTAACCGTGTGCTGATCACAATGAGCCTAAACACGGCCAGTCTACTATTATCCATGGAGGAGGTCCGTTGTCCACCTTCAGTCTCAATCGTCAGATCAGCTCAAATCAAATCAGCTACAGGACAAATCTCTTACCAACGAACCTTATCAACAAGTCCGGGTGATCCCTTAGTCGGCTTTTACGACATCCACGGGAGGAGACGGAGGGGTCTTTTTTTAGGACGGACACACCACGGCTTAGTATAAAAATACGTTTTGCTATATATCCGAGGGTAGTAAGTGCCATTAGGTCTGGTGGCATGAAAGCAGGTAAGTGGTACTTTATGTTCACTATGGTGGTCTCTCGACGCCGAACCACACTTATATTATGAGCCTATCACACTTGACCGGTTTTAATTTAAATCGTTGTCTTACTCAGGAAATAAACAAAACAAGATTTAAAAAAAAACGGCCAATTGCGAGCCGTACAAGGACAAGAAGGGTTCCCTCACCGTCGTACAAGATTTAACACTATGTACCTTCTTTCAAGGTCGAGAAGAACTCCGATAAAATCACGTGTCTTGTATGTAACCCCTCCATAATTTGTATTATTTGTTGTTTTAATGGCAATTTCAATTGTGTACCTATTAGGGGTTCATGAGATAGAGCCCGCTGACAGACAGACGGAGAATGGATGCTTACCTGTCGCCACCCTTTGGGTACGAAACCCTAATGATTCCAATTCCAATAGCGTGATCGCAACGTAATCAATACTCAAAATTCCAACATTTTTTAGTATTTTCGGACGTGAAGGAACATTTTTGTATATAAGTAGTTTTAAACAGATAAAAAATAAGTGTAGTAGCGTCCAACTGCGTTCCAACAACAACAGAACTGCATATTTTTTGTAAGTAGCAGAGGACTAGACTCAAACCGGTCCGACCTTGTACATCATAACAAACATACCCTTTGTCAAACTAGCTTCGTGCAAAATCCAACTCTTCACGCAATCTTATTCAAAGATCGAACGAGAGTACGTAAGTAGCACTGGCATACAACACAAAAAAACTTCAATTTGCTATTCACAATTTGAATTTTCGGTACTTCGGGCGCGATGGTTCGAATTTCGAATCACAACGGCGCGGGTCGGGCGTCCGGCGTGTGGTTGGGGCGGTGCGCGACTGAGCTTGGCTACTGAGGATAATGAGGATTCTGACACAATGCAACTACCTCTGCGTAGAAGCCACGCCCGAATGTTTTGATTCTCAAAACGTGCTTTGTGTTTGGCAAAACAAACTGTTAGTTTATGCTCGTAAGAAAATTTCAAAACAAGTTTAAATTTGACTGTTGCGCAAAAAATTTATAAGTTTTTTAGTACCTCAAAAGGTGCCAACGGATCCATTATACGTATACCAAATATCTGCGTCCTAAAAAATCAAGGTTTGTTATGCCGCAAAATTAAAAATCTTAGATTTGATTTTAAACTGACTAAATCAAGTACAATATTCAAATTATAAATATGCATGGCTAGGTACTACATTATAATTCCTAGGGATAACTCTACGGGGAAACACAATTGGACAATATTTTCTCGATAGACAAAAAACACAAAGTAACATGAAAAAAAAAAAACCCGATTTGAAAACAAATAAAAATGGCCGCCGATAGCAATGCTACTACGGTTCGAACCCCTTTCTTACACATGTAGCTACTTATAAGGTAGCAATAGCACAATTTATGCGAGTGAATGAACAAACAAAGATTATAGAGAAGATAATCAGTCAATGACCAAGGCGTGTGGTCATTTGAGCGACACTTGTGCAATAAATGATGCCATGAGGATTAAGGCGTATTACTTGAAAATGTATTGGATGAGGAATAACATACATACATATAGACACACGAAGACATAGACTCAATGTGCCTCTTTTCACAGTGGGTTGCACCATCGTGGGACATAGACGTGGCAAGTGGTGAGCTCATCGCCGCCATTGCTTCCCACGACTGACTAAGCTAACGCTTTCTTGCAGCAATAACACATTCTATAAGCTATAGCAACCAGGACAAATCTTATCAACAAGTCCGGGTAATCCCTTAGTCGGCTTTTATGACATCCACGGGAGGAGACTATTCAGTACAAAATATCGGTTCATCGTTGTCATTTTTCATCGTTGAATAACTTTAATCGCAGAAGTCTGTAGACCCTCTGCGATTGTGCCTTTAAATATAGTTGCGGACATCACGGAACCAATATCTTGTACTGAATAGTTTATCAACTGCATGGCAATAAGAGCTCATAGAAACCCACCTGTGGGAACGCATCCAATTAGTTTATTATATTTTTAAGTTGTGTATTACTCATTGGAAATCCTAATAAATAAAATAAATAAAAATAAATATATTGTTATGTATGTATTGTAAATTTGTATGTCAAAAATGTCAAATCTTAGATTCTCATCTAAAATTCCATTCCAGCTGAGCAGCTAGTCATCATCTCACAGATAATCACGCTAATCCCATAAGTAAAGCACTGATTCATCAATTTTCACAAACAATGATGCGCATCATACCAACCCGAACGTAGGCACTCTGGGGAACGTTGGCTCACAGTTCTGACCTAATTTAGCGTTACATAATGTGATATGAGGCATGCTTACTTACATTACTGTAAATAGATATCGGAGTGGATCTGCCTAATTTGATAGAGATTGGTTTATGTGGTATTTAGTAGATTGTGTTCGGCATTTTGTTCGCTTTTGTTAACCCTATAGGGACGGAAAATTTTCCCGTTTCCTTGTCAGTTTTCATGATACAGACATGATTAAGGCTTATAGGTGAGTAACATATGGCGGAGACTAAGATCCAGAGTCTCGAGCACCGCCGTAAAGTTGCTTGCCTTTCGATCATCTAAAGGTTACATTTCGGGGAATAATCCCAGGAACTCCATCTCCTTTTCCTAGGACGAGTTTACGCACGGCTCAGTACCATCCTTACCTCATTAGTATACCTTCTATTCGTAATAAACGGTTCAGTTCTACGTTTATAATGCAAACTGCTAAGGAGTGGAATACACTACCGTAGTCTGTCTTTCCTGAAAACTGTAATCTGGGTCTCTTCAAGGCTAGAGTGAGTAGGTGCCTTCTAGAACTTTGTGCTCCATCTTCGGCCATATCGTCACTTACCAACAGGTCAGATCGTGGCCACAAAGATCTATCAATATTAAAACAGTTTAGTTATGTAATGTACAGTTATGATGCCTTTAAATACGTCCACCGTTGGACGAGGACTGCCACATAAAATCGATTATAGACCCACCATTTCTAAAATTTGATTTGCATGCAACATTAACCACAAGGTTTTATTTATCTTGACCTGTTAGTATGTTAGTTAGTATGGCACAAAACTTGAACCAGTTACCCTCGTCCGATTGAGCAGAAATTTTGCACACCTGTCATGTTTCGGTGATAATACAATATTGTGGTGACAGAAAGCGGATCTGGTGATAGATGGATAATAGTAGACTAGCCGTGTTTAGGCTCATTTTGAACAGCACACTGTTCCGATCACTAATTAAATATAAGCATGTTAAGAAAAAAATACTTTTTAACCAAATAACTTGTTTTTACAACTGCGTCACATTTGTGATGGTAACTAAAACATTTGGGAAGTGTTTTCTAAACATGCCGATGGAACGGTCTGCGTTCCGTTTCGGCAACTCTTCCGTGTGTACATTGTAGCTGTTCTGATGATGGATTGACGTGAATCCATCAATGACGTGATTAGTTCAATTATTTATTATCTAAAGTTCGAAGCGGTTTAAAATACGTGAGCCAATGCTTTTGTTTCTTGTCTAAATCTTTTATATACAAAAAACCGGAGCTTTTTATATACAAGTAATTAATTTTGTAAAAATTAAAGAAAATCCCCAACGCTATGAAACGGTGGAACCGATTTTGATCAAACATAGCTAACAACAATAATAATATTTATACCATCAATTTGTACATATGTTTAAGCAAATAAATTATCTTTATCTTTAACACTCCCGATTTTTTTTTCCGAACAAAAAAAAAATCCTTTCATCCGTTTGTGAGCTACGTTGGGACCGACAGACACACACACACAGACACGTCAAACTTATAACTCCCATTAGTTTTTGCGTCGGGGGTTAAAAATCAACATGTTTATTTAACAGCTCCACAAATCGAGTAGTTCCAAACCATTGATTTCTTGGTTTCTCGAATGACTCGTTTCTCGAGATCTTATTTCTCCCATACATACAGGCTGTGGATTGAGCTATCCCGCGAGGAGGTTTTCCCGCTTAGTTACAACATGGGCCGCTACAAGATATATGTAAAAAAAAAAACAGGGTAGACAACGCATGAATTATGAATTTTAATATTATTCCAAAAAAATATAATAATTTAAGTTACTAGTTGGTCCATTTTCAGCCTTTTGAAATTTTCACGCTATTATCAGACGCTCAATCCTAGAAAAATCCAATAACGCCGTTCTAGCAGAGTCACCGGGTCGTATCAACAGGGTCACAGAATAATTGCTACTATATTAGGATAAAGTGCATTGACTATACTCAAGGGACCCCAACAAGGTCAGGGGGGGTCTAAGAATAGCCGCAGACCCTTGACGCGAGAGGTGACCCTTTCCAATAACATAGTGTTAGCAACTTGGTCAACTGAAAATGATGAGACTTTGCTTTTAGAAACTTGGAAGAATAATTCAGTGCTAGAAAGATACACACTACAGAAGATTTTGTAAGAATGTTGTTTGAGAAACAAAAAAACATGACCCTTGACGACCTCTGTGGCGGGGCGGGCGAACGTTCGCCAGCGACGCCGGAGGTTGCCGGTTCGATTCCCGCTTTGGAACAAATATTTGTGCGATCTGCAGATATTTGTTCAGGGTGTTCTGGGTATTTTCTATGTATAATAAAAAATATCTATCTATGTAATGTATATTGAATTAAGTATATCAGTTATCTAGTACCCATAACACAAGCTCTGCTTAGCTTGGGGCTAGATAATGTTGTGTGAACTGTCCAGGTTTTTTTTTTTTTTTTATATTATTAAGAACTGCTAAGGAGTAGAATACTCTATCGTCGTCTGTCTTTCCTGAAAACTATAATCTGGGTCTCTTCAAGGCTAGAGTGAATAGGACCCACCTCCACCTGACCTGACCTTTGTGCACAGGTGAGATAGTGACTCAGAAAAAAAAAAAAAAAAAAAAAAAAAAATTATTGGCTCGATAGGTAAATCACACTTCACGTCCACATCAGACCAATAACGCTCCCCATCTCGCGACAGTCCATTCATATCACACAGTACATCATTCAAGGCCATGTACCTACCGGATAGCGCAAATTATCCACTGGACGACACGCGGTGGACCCGTGACGGGAACCGCTCGAGGATGTCTTTCTTTACACAGGTGACGTCTCCTAATCAACAGAATTAGAACTGATAGCGGTGTAATTCGTATCCTCATTTCTTGATTAGTCAAAGGCACCGACCAGAGATGCGAAACAGTCAACCTGATAGATCGGGAGCCAGGTAAAAAAACAAATATGATTAGCTTAAAATAAAAGTTTCTGTGAAGTTAGCCAGCGTTATAATATAACCTCATACTTTAGGCCCTAAGGTATGAGGTCACTTAAGGCTTAGGGCATGTTCTTAGCATCATACAGATATTTCAGAACCTGGGAAAAGTACTCGAATAAAAAAACCAGGTTCAATTAGAATCTCCTCCTTCATTCGAAACTTTTTAAGAAGGCCAAAAAAGAATACCGTAGTTCAAACACTGCTTAACTAAAAACAACCATTTTCATACAGATTGTATTGAATTAAGAGTCAGGAATCGAACTCCAGACTGGTTTAAGTAGTTGGCAGCTTGACTGGCAACTTCCGAACTGAAGTCATTGATCCAATTGAAGTTGAAAATAGGTCAGGTTAAGGTCGAATCTGATGCATCATTGGGATACTTCCAAAGTTTAAGAAATTACTGATTACTGGGAACAATAACAGTTTAGACTGAAATTGTGAAAATGTTCTCAAATTACGAACAGACGAAAACTCCTAAAAGTCAAAGTGTCGTCAATTTCAGGACCCTCTTAACTCGTAATGTTGCAATTAGGAAAAGCGGTTATCGTTTTGTTTTTTGGAGGTCTTTCTTTTTCTACAAGCTTTGAGTTAAGAGTTAGTTAAGCTAACTCTTAAAGTTAGTTAGTTAAGCTTTTAGTTAGAAAATTCCAAATCGTATATTTGATTTTTAACTGAGCAAATCAAGTACTATATTCAAATAAAAATATGCATGTACTACATTTTAATTCCGAGGGATCACTGTAATGTACCAAACTCAAAATAGGACAATATTTACACTGTAGAAAAAAAAGTAACCTCGATCTATTATCTACCTAGATAGATAGAAATATAAACTCTTTATTGTATAAAATACATATAATAACACACAGAAAATAGAAAACTTAACTAAAACGAAAACATAACAGAATAAGATTACGAGATCTAGATAAGATTGATAATCAATATGGTGCAAATTATTGAGTCAAGAATTAGATAAATTCGATCAATACAATATAAACAAAGGCGTACTGAGAGGATTTTGTAAAATTATCTACATTTTCGAGATATTCAATTAGGCTTTTTAGAGCAGCGCGAGTCGTTTTTTTCGGACGAAAACTTCTACCTGGGGTTTGCGCAGCCTTAAGTTCACGTGTTAGTATGTGGTCAAATCTTGCAATTTAACCTTAACCAGTTCCACGCAACCGATTGAGCTGTTAAAATACATAGGTACCTATCAAGTTCTGATGACAATTACAATATTATAGTGAAAGCGAGCTGATCTGATGATGGAGACGGTGGACAACGGAACTATTCTATGATTAATAGTACCCTGGCAGTGTTTGGGCTCATTTAAGATCGGCTCACGGTTCCGATTACCAATTTCCTAAAAACTTGATTTAAAAAAAATACTTATTTCTACATCTGTCCGATGTGCGTTGTCTGGATTAAAATTTACCAAATGACCAAATTTGCTCAAAAATAATTTAGAGTTAATTTCTGCAATGCTATTGATTTGGCTAGTGCCCAATGAGGTCTAATTAAACAATCAAACCTTTCCCACACTCTCTCACGCGGATGGCACACTCAAGCGGATGGCACACTCACGCGGATGGCACGAACAGTGCGGGCATTTTAAGGTATGTATACACATCTTTAGACGTTTTGGGACGTTTTGGCGCCCAACGTGGTTCAATTAATTATTAGTAGTAGTAGAGCTTTTTTGTGAAAGAGTTCGTCCGGGGAAGTACTACCACCATCCCTATTTCTGCCGCAAAGCAGTAGTGCTCGCATTGCTGTGTTCCGGTTTGAAGGGTAAGGGTGCCGGTGAAATTACAGGCACATGAGACTTTTCATCTTTATGTCTCAGGGTGGCGGGCGCAGTGCAATGCCACATAGGTTGCGTCCTAGGTGGACGTAATCTGTAAAGTAATGCACTGTTCATAGGCAGAGGTTACCGCTTAACATCAGGTGGGCCTCTTGCTGGATCAGTCATCCAAGTAGTATAAAAAAAAAAAAAAAAAAAAAAAAAAAAAATTAAACAATGAAACGCCCTCACTTTTCCCAGTTCCCACACGAAATCGGATGGCACAATTATATCACCCTCGCTCCACTAGCGGATTTGGACGGTTCGACGGCCGAAGAGAATTGGCCTGGCCTTTTTATTGGTCGTTGGCTCCAACAAATTCCTAGGTGTCAGTGATTCGCATGGAATAACTTTGTTAAAGCTTGGATGTACTATCTAATAGGGAGAATGTAACCTCGGATGAGATATTGTTAGAATGTATGCGGGCTTTTAATTAGATAATCATTAAAATTGAATTTATAGCCTCGAAGCTCATTTCGTTAATTTGTTACAAGCGTTACTTGCTCGTTCAACGATTTTATTATTTGACTTCCGTAAACCATCCTTAATTTAACATTAACTGTATTCCGTTTCTTTTGAATACATGATTCCATTAATTTCGGAAAGTAAAAGTATTTTATTCATTGAAAAATGAAATCACAAGGATAATTTTGAATCGTAATATAAATTACTCCTGTTCCAACGCGAAAAAAACCTTAAAGAATCAGTCAGCAAACACGGCTTAGCTCTTTTTATGATCCTTCTTACTACTAGATGGGAAGTGCCTGTGTGGAGCCTCGAGAATAGGGACAAGCTGATTCAAAGAAAATGAAAACCAACATAAAAGCCTTTGGTAGGCAGCATGGGCAAATTTAGGTTACCTGCAGTTGCTACTTTTCAACTCTTACTATTTATTCTTCAAGATATATTTATTTTCTCAGTATTAAATAAAAGACCTCTTAAAAGTCACTCCATCAAATAATTACCTTCCTTCGTCCAAGAACCGAAACTTCAATTCAACGAGTCTCATCAATCTACACCTAGACCGCTGGGGCTTTTTAACCCCTATATACCTTTATTCCAAAGGCAACAACCACAAAAACTATTAATAAATAATTCAACTATTGGGAGGATAGGAAATGTCAGAGGAATGGACGTACTTCGACAAAATTGGAGACATTCAGAATGGCAAAGAGTTGCATAAACCGAAGAACATGGGAATAAGGAATTTTATGAGGGCAGGTGAAGAGTTGGGGAGTAAGGGTTCTCGGTGGCGAACCGCACGAAGCAGTGAATAGTTTTTTTTTTTTTTATTTGTAACAACTCAGATTTAAACAAAATAAAACATACAAACAGCTAGGGTTGCTGTTACAAAAAGGTCCCTAACTCGGCATATGCGTCTTCCGTTAGAGCCTTTTTCTAACCAAGAGAACAGTGCGGGAAGGCCCGCCTCTCGATTGACTGATAACATTTTAAAGGTCGCAGGAAGTAGGTGGGTGGATAAGGCTCAAGACCATACGTCATGTCCAGCGGTGGATTTCTACAGGCTTGGTCATATGTTGATAAGGTGAAGAGTTGTCATGGGTCAGGGTATAGAGAGTGGACATCAGTGGTCTCTGCCGTTCCCTATACATAGCTAACAAACAGATAGTGCATATTGTATCGTCTATTGGTAGAAGAGGTCGACGTCGCTCTCCTATCTCGAATACTATCTGAATACTGTGTGTGCGTATTGTATTTGATTTAGATAACGTATTTACCGTGATACCTACGGTTGGGAATTTTCCTAATGGTGCTAATTTAACAGTTTGGTAATTACCTTGAAACAAACTTTCGTAGTAACAGGTTCAGGTATTTTATTATGTGATTTGATAGTGTTACTAACTGTAGAGTAAGTGTTACTAGCTGTAGAGTAAGAAATAACCTCTCTATTGCCGAACCCTTCCGCAGCAACTGTTACAGTGCGGGTACTCTTCTAGATTCCTAGCTAGAGTCTGACGACCCTTGTTAGAAACTTCCCTTTTGTTTTGGATGTGTCTATTGGTTCTTTTTATTCTTCTTATTATTACTTCTTTTATGTGTGGAAAAATTTATCTAAATTTTATTGTACAAATTAGAAACGACTTCTTAATAAACTGCTTTATATTAATAAAGCGAATTGCTCAGGCTCACCTATCTCTCTCAAGCCGACAATCAACAAACATATTATAATTAATCAGATAAATCTCATTAATCAGATAGACATCTTGTACAAAAGTTCCATAATGAGTTTGACACAAAAGCTGATACTTTCCAATCACAGGAGTCGTTCAAGCGGATCGGCAGGTCTATTATATCTCGCCCTGCGACGGACGGCCTGTTTTCTTGACACTCGATATGATAAATGGAGAATTACAATTGGAGGTGTCACGTCGCAAACGAGGCTGCCATTTACAGATAACTTAATCAATAACTAAAGAGTATCAATGTTTTCTTGGCGAAGTTGCTGAAAAAGACTCAATACAATAATAGAACACTGGGCAGATACGCATACTTTCAGGAAGCGGGTTACGCTTAGTACAAATTTGCAAGGTTTTTTTTAAAAAGTGATTTGTTAAGGCTCACGGTAAATTTCTAACTAAAACAGCATAGAAGCCTATTATGTGTCTTCTTTTTCGCCAAGTAGGTACCTACCTAATACACTTCATCTTTCCTACTTTGAGCTATCTTTTACGTAATCGTTCAAAGTTACCTTTTTACTTTGAGCTATCTTTTACCTAATCGTTCTTAGTTATCTTTTACCTAGTCGTTCCTACTTTTAGCTATATTTTATGAAATCGTTCTATGTTACTTTTAACCTAATCGTTCCTACTTTGAGCTACTTTTAACATCGTTCCTACTTTGAGCTACTTTTAACTACTTTTAACCTGATCGTTCTACGTTAGTGTTTACCTAATCGTTCCTACTTAGCTACCTTTTACCTAATCGTGCTAAAATGTTAACTACCTACCTTTTACCTAACTGTTCCTACTTTGAGATAATTACCTTCCATTCTACTTATCAAGTTTGGCAACAACGATTAGCAAAGACTTAAATCATGCATGATTGAAGATGTGTCGATAGAAAAGATAGTTGCAAAACAGTAATCACAAGTCACAGTCACAACACAGTCGGCTCGGTACTCGGTTACATCGCCTTGACACATCGCGTCGAAACTCCCGTGCTATTATTCAATTGGCGGGAAAACGGACAAGATGGCCGACCTTACAACAATTTTATACGCTTTTGATTACATTGTTCCCTACTTGAAATTTGAATCATTCATAGAATACAGAAATTTTATTGAACATTACACATTTATTTAGAAAAACATTCCATAATAGCCTAATTCAAGAGAAAAACCTCCATACTACACACGCAATTCTCGATTATTCAATTCCAAACAACAAAACACATGTTACCTACTTCAAAGTTATACAATATCTCGAAGCACACAAAAGATAAGACACAAACATTAGTATCGCAAAACAATACATATTTTATTTGAGTAGGTACCAGCGCAAACACTAGTCCGTATCGTAACGTAGCAACTACTATTTATGCTGTGCTCCTCCGAATCAATACCAGTTTCTGAACGAAGCCGGCACGTAGCGCCATCTATTATGCAGTAGCGTAACCTCGTACCGCGGCACTTGAAGTCCTAGTTCGGGCGACGGCCGTTGCGTTCTTAGCTTAGAATTAAATATTTACCAGTAAAGTTGCATTTCGCTGAAACCGGTTAGTTCTTCGCAAAATGAATGGAAAATAATAATAGGACCGGTTTAGCCCAAAGTCTCATGTAGGTTTCAGAACCAAATGATGCAATCCTATTAACCGCAACCAAACTAAACATGAAAACCACTGATGTACCTACCTACCTACATAAAACATCAACTCAAAAAGAATTTGCTAGGGCGCTTGAGTCCTCTGCATACAAACGAAGTTGGTCCTACATAGGTACATACATAAACTCACGCCTGTTTCCCGGAGGGGTAGGCAGAGACCACGGATTTCCACTCGCTACGGATCCTGACACAGCTATTTTGCTTCATTCACTCTAGATGGAAGTGTATTGCTCGTCTTTTCGGAATGGTGGATTTTGTCCTCCTTGGCTTTTCTGCCACCATTTTAACCTGGGTTATGACTTGACGGAGACTCTTGACGACTTGACTTAGTGTTACTTATTAGTGAAAACTTTTCATAACTCTTCACAACTTTCTAAAACTCTTCACAAATTGACATAACACTTGGCGGGAAAACTGTGACTACTTCGTAACTGGTAACTGGTCTACACGGCGTGGTCGGGACACGCACTTTTTCGGTTTCTTGGTTGTTATTTGAACCAATCACGCTAGCTTGAATTCGCGGCACGGCGTAAGTTAGCCTATAATATGCCAGGATAAAGTTCTTCCTAAAACCATCTGATTGGTGGACTTTACGAGCGACCTCGCGTGAATTGTGGAACCGAGGACTGGTCTTGAATAGGAACTGCCTCATTTGTAGTTCTGAGTTTTGTAAAGTGCCTTTCAAATAAACTTAGACCCATCGATTCTAAGAAGCTAAGAAGGGCCGTGGTTTGTCCGGCCTAAGAATAGACGTGCTAAGTAACGTCTAACCTTAAAGTCAAGATTACTGAAATTGGGCTTCCAACACCATGAGAATCGTTGAAAATTACAACCTGTACGCGAGTACCAATCAATATACTTATATCCGGACAGATAAAAGTAAATTTTGCCAGTTGTTGCAAAGACTTCGCTCGCTCGGTCAACTAAAATCGTCCCGCGCTGTGGTCGCGTAGCAATGTCGCCATTCACAAGGCGAAATATCGTGCCTTGGTATCGTTTTATAGAAACGACTATACAACACATGCATAGGGTGCGTCCTAGGTGGTCATGACCTTGCACACTGCACTCACTGAATTGATTTAGTCAATTGTAGGTCACCTCGGACCGCTGCTGCCGTCTTACCTGTTCGCAACATTTTATAATTGAAGCTACATAGCTAGCTATCTTTATTTTTATTTGAACATTACTTTGTTCTTGTTGTTATCGTGCTTAGTCCGTGCGTCAACCGAGGTCCGTGCTGAAAATCAGCGCTGCAGTTTACTGCAGCATTATGCTGAGCACGGTCCTCTTTTGACAGAACTATACACAGCCAAAACGCTGTCAAAGCCTATCTGTTTTATTTACTTATTTGTGTTGTGTATAGTTTTTTGTCAAAATAAAAGTTTTACTTACTTACTTTACTTACTTACTCACATACTAATGGTCAAAAACGTCAGCAGGAGAATAATAGTAAAGCTAGTAGTGTATAGCCACAATTTTTCATGCCACCAGTAATTGTTTTTGTAAAAATTAGAAAAACCCTCAACGGAATGAAACTGCTGAACCGATTTTGATCAAACATAGCTAAGATCACTCCCGACTAATTCACCTTTCAAACAAAAAAAAACACAATATAAAATCGGTTCATCCGTTCGGGAGCTACGATGCCATAGACAGAGACAGAGACACACACACACACAGACACACACACACACACACACACACACACAGAGACACGTCAAACTTATAACACCCCGTCGTTTTTGCGTCGGGGTTAAAAATGATCCCCATTGCGTTTTCTATTGCTAACAGCTACGACAGTCTGGAGCGAGACTGGACCCGTATATTAGCAAAGTTAGACCGGTATCGTACCTAAACTAACAAATAAAGCAAGCTATGTCCACGTTTGCCTACTAACTATCACTAAAGCTGTCCCGTAACGAGCCAAGTTTTGAAACACCCTGGTAGTTTGACCGCTGGTGTCAGCCTAGGGGTATATAAATACTTGTAGAAGATATATGGGAGACGGTAATGAGACACGAATTGGGCGAGATTACAAGTAATTAATTTTGTAAAAATAAAAAAAAAAACCCAACGCTGAACGGCTGAACCGATTTTAATCAAACAAAGCTAAGAACACTCCCGACAAATACACCTTTCAAACAAAAGAATAAATAAATCGGTTCATCCGTTCGGGAGCTACGATGGGACAGACAGACACACACACACACACACACACTCACACACAGACACGTCAAACTTATAACACCCCTTCGTTTTTCGTCGGGGGTTAATAAAACAGATTTTGGTTGAAAACACTTCCATCGCACTATACTGGTACTTTAATGGATCCAGTTTCTTTCCAAATTGCAACTTCTTAACAGTTGGGTGCAGGGTGCTCTGCCCCTCATCACTGCCAGTGCGGTACGGCTGTTGATCAGCTTATCACCACGGATTATCGAGCACCAGGGCCGCCGGTAGGTTTTCCCGTCATGATATCATGCGCCGAGCCTTTACCAGCGTCAACAATCCGGCTATTCTAGAACGATAGTTAGCGGCCTGGTTGCATGACTCTTGTTCCGTGGGAGAAGGGTAGGCCTTTGGTGTGGGACGCTACATGAGTTGGTTTGATACCCTTGCGCCTTCTATCTGTCCGGGACATCAGTTAGGGCCGGTGCGGCGGCTAATTCGGCTGAGGTTTAAAAGGCGCAGATTCTAGATTTATGATTTATATATATACTAGCGACTCGCCCCGGCTTCGCACGGGTAGCCCCCCGTGACAACCCCCCTCCTCCTTCCCCTCCCCCCTGTGTCAATTTCCTGGTTCTAAGCTACCTCCCCACCAATTTTCAGCCAAATCGGTGCAGCCGTTGTTAAAACACGACTTTGTTTTATATATACAGATTTCATTAGAACCAGAAAAAAAATATAGTAGAAAAGTTCAACCAGCTGTACATGGAAAGATTAATCTGGTTGGTGCAATTGGGCGTTAGTTTAGTATCACGAATCATCTCTAGTGGAGTCAAAACAATAAACATACAAACAGATAGCATCTATATGACGATGATGGCTCCAATTTCACAGGCGAATGCTAAACAGGCGCACGCGATTGCCCGAAACGATAACAATCATGCATAAGCCGAGCAACTGACACCTATTGTCTCTACAGACGTTCCAACTCCTGCCTCGACTTGCAGGGCCAATGCGATTGAGCCTAACGCCCCTACATTTTTCGCGGAAAAACTGCATCAAATTTCACAGGCAGACGTTCCAACTCCTGCCTCGACTTGCAGGGCCAATGCGATTGAGCCTAACGCCCCTACATTTTTCGCGGAAAAACTGCATCAAATTTCACAGGCGAATGCTAAACAAGCACATGCTTTGCCTGAAACGATAGCAATCCTACATAAGCCGAGCAACTGACACCTATTGTCAACAAACGTTACGACTTAAACCAGAATTAGCAGAGCTAATTCGCTTGGGCATGTTGCAAGAAACAACTTCAAAAGTCAACTTCACTGTACATAAAAAGAATTCATTTTCATTCACAAAATTATTTTGCATCCTCTCAGACAAATAAAGTTAAGACGGAACATGCCCTCTAGCAAACCGAAGCCATTTTCCCACATTTTTTGCGTGTCCCACTCCCACATGCACACGCACATACTCACACTAACACACCGACAGAGATTTATGAGCATAGTTGTGATGCATTGTCTGTGCGAGTGCTTGTGTATGTACTTGTAGTAGGTACTATCAGTTATTCTATGTTATGAGCATGGTTTTCGGCTTCATAGTGCGCCGTGTTCCGCCTTAACTTTATTTATTTGTCTAACGGCGTGTTAGATTGTTCCCATCAACCTGATCGGCTCGACAGATCTGGTCGGAAATTGGCCAGACTGTATAGCTACGCCAACTGACACCTACAATTCTGTCCATTCACACCGATCATTCACCTTTCTGATTTACGTGACTGCTATATACGCCCTGCAATACAGCAAATTACAAGATAGACGCACTTAATTCAAATGTCAAATTATAACAAATTACATCTTCACACTCGTAATGACAGCAATTAAATGGTGAATTTAATCACATCTAAGCTGTATATCTATTACTGAATTGTGGAGTATTTAAGCAGAAATACTATTTTTAAAGCTTTTATTTACCTTGAGCTGTTATAATGTTAGTAAGTGTTAGTGTGGGACAAATCTTGAAACTGAACTCGACTTATTAAGTCGCCGCAAAATTCCTTTAGATTTGATTTTTAACCCCCGACGCAAAAACGACGGGGTGTTATAAGTTTGACGTGTCTGTGTGTGTGTGTCTGTCTGTGGCATCGTAGCTCCCGAACGGATGAACAGAATTCGTTTTTTTCCCTTGAAAGGTGAATTTGTCGGGACTGTTCTTAATCGGTTCAGCCGTTTCATTGCGTTGAGAGCTTTTTAATTTTTACAAAATTAATTACTTGTTAATAGACTAAATCAAGTACAATATTCAAATTAAAAATATGTACGGATACATTTTTTGGTATGAAGCTGAAGTCTTAAAAGAAACTCCCCCCCCCACTCCCCCACCCCCCGCTAAAAATGCTAACAATAAATAAGACAAGCCCCAAGACAACCCGTGTCTATTGTTACGACAACAAGGTCAACGACCGCATATTTATTCGTTTATCCGGCACTGATTAAATTAAACCATCCGTGGAAAAAGCCAATATAGAACGCCTTTCCAACCGCATAGTACCCATACTGAATTAAGGTCCAGCTTACACTCCAATTACTTAGGAACCAGGATAACAGGACCGCGAAAACAGCTGGGATTTAGGTTACAACTATAATAGACTTTACGGCGAATTTAGGAATGTGTGCCCCAACTTTCTATGAGAAGGTATCGTAGACGCATGCAAATACTTAATAGTATTACGACCTGAAGCCCAATTTTCTTAAGACGCTATGTTAACATTTTGGAGTCGTTGCGTTACACGCTCACTCAGTAACAGTTAAAAGGTTACAAATTTGATGTTAATACAGTAATTACCTGAGGATCTAAATCATAGACTGAAAAACGATTGGCGAAACTTTTCTCCATAGCTTTATTTTTTGAAATTGGTCTCCTAAACCCCGTTTTAGGTCCCTCCTTCGACTAGAGAAAATATTAAGCGTAATTTTTTTTAAAGTACCTATTCAAAATATAGTTCAGATCATGCTCCGATCTAGTCCCGATGTCATGTCACAAATGGTATTCTGCTCAACTGACAATACAATACGGAAATATGATATGGAAATGTGACCGAAACTAGAACGTATCAAAGTTTTTTTTTAGTATTTTAGCTTTATAGACGCGGCAAATTCAAGCTAGGATCTCTCAATCCAAACGTAATCAAAGCTCGATCGATCGCTAGTCGCTTACAACAACTCTTACATAATTTTGTAAAAATTTAAAAATTTCCCAATGCAATGAAACGGCTGAACCGATTTTGATCAAACATAGCTACGAACACTCCCGACTAATTCACCTTTCAAACAAAAAAACTAAATCAAAATCGGTTCATCCGTTCGGGAGCTACGATGCCACAAAAAAACACACACAGACACGTCAAACTTATAACACCCCTTCGTTTTTGCGTCGGGGGTTAAAAATAAAGCCAAAACGTTTACGTTCAAATGATTAAGGCGATACAAAATGCCCATAACGTAAAGGGCTTTGGTTGTGGTTTTGGGAAATCAAAATGAGCGCGACAGGAGCCCTGCAGTGGCTCTCTGCGCATGCGCACGCGATGCGCAACGGTGACGTCACCGCGGAAGCTAAGGACGTGCGCGCAGGTGACTAACCCATCTATTGTGTGGGCAGCAATCGGTCAGCGTTATTGGCAACAGGCAGGACGCGCGAAACGGTTTGGACATTCTAATTGAGACGCCAAATACTCAAAACTAGCAAGCTTTGCAGCCGTACACATTTGCTAGCAACAAGCATGAAAGAGTTCGTCCGGGGAAGTACTACCACCATACCTATTTCTGCCGCAAAGCAGTAGTGCTCGCATTGCTGTGTTCCGGTTTGAATGGTAAGGGTGCCGGTGACATTACAGGCACATGAGACTATTCATCTTTATGTCTCAGGGTGGCGAGTGCAGTGCAGTGCCACATAGGGCGCGTCCCAGGTGGACGTGACCTATGAGGTAATGCACTGTTCATAGGCAGAGGTTACCGCTTAACATCAGGTGGGCCATCTGCTTGTTCCGTCATACAAGCAGCATAAAAAAATGAAGCAGAAGGATTCTGGGCTTCCTCATAATAAGCAAGTTCGAAAAACAAACAACTGTCGATAGAGGGATCACTGTACAGAAGCAAGATAGGACAATATTTTCTCGATAGAAAATAGAAACCCAACCCAAAGTTACCTCTAACTTTTAGCTAGATTCGATTGTTTATTAAAATGGATAATCTTATTGGGTAAAAAATTCGATAAATAAAATCAATACAACAAAACCGAGGGTTTACTGTAGGGATTTTGTAAAATTATCTATATTTTACGAGATATTCTATAAAAGCTGCTTTTGCGTGCGGCGCGATGCGTTTTTTTTGTATGAAGATTTCTGCCTGGGGTTGGCGCAGTCTTAACATAGGACAAAATCCTCTCAAAACTACAATAAAACTACATCATTATCAGCAGTTTGACGTCTACCGCTGGACGAGGTCTCACCCCAAGGAGACAAAAGGGGTTTTTAGCCATAAACACCACGCTTGGCAGGCGCATTGGTGATCGCAGTGTTGGTGTTAAGTACTCAGATAGATGCTGGTCACCCCCTGGTGTAATCCATTAGTCGCCTTAAACACATCCACGGGAGGATATGGAGGGGTATATTCTCCAGCCGGGCACGGTACGCATTCAATGACTCAACTACAATGTTTTATTAATTCAACTAGCTAATGAAGTCTGAAAGCTAAATTGTGTCCCCGTTCATCCCAAACCTGACGCAGACTATCTCAGTCCAAACTGTTTCTCCGTAAATTGGGCCATATACATCCGCCAATGGACAATCAAGGCAAAACTTTTGACACTAGATATCCCGCGAAAGTATCAGAGAGCTTTGCTAAAGCCTGTTAGTTTAGGACAGATAGAAGATTTAATAAAAGCCTGCTAGTGTTGCCCGATAACCGGCTTTTAATCCCACTAATATTATTTAAATGCGAAAGTTTGTGTGTGTGTTTGTTACTTCTTCACGCTAAAACGGCTGGACGGATTTGCATGAAATTTAGAATGGAGATAACTGGACTCCCGGAATAACACATAGGCACATTTTTATCCCGATATTCCCACGGGATCGAGACTTACGCGGGTGAAACCGCTGGGCGCTGCTAGTAAAATAATAAACTCCGTTTATTTCAGACACCGTACATTGTACACAACATATCACACAAAATACAAATAATACAAAGTCAAGCATAGCAGGGTACGTACGCACGTACGTTGTAACATGTACGCAGCTAGATTGCCTTTATTAACTGACCGACCATTTGGTGAGCACAGTACAATTTAAACCTTCTACAGCCATCGGACACCTAGACTAAAGCCGCAAGTCTTCTGCGATCATTGAACAAATCCCAACAGAAAAAAGCCCAATTGACGCGAGAATCTTCTAAACTCCTCTGATTTCATCTCACCAGTAGAGCATCTTCCTAAAGTCCGAAAACGGGCTGCGGACTTATAGCTGATCGATGCCGAGACAATTTAAGTTAAGGCCAAACCAACGCGTTCAGCCCGCGTCCGCGGTGGCGATCCATTGTCTTACCATTGATCGCCGCCGTGCACGCCAATGAGGATGCGGGCTGAACCCGTTGTTATGGCCTTAGCATCAGTTAAGTGAGGTAACCCGACCCATCCCGGAGGCAGTGTCACTTCGGAGCCCCAACAGACCATACCATCTTATCATCTCTGCCCGGCCACCTGCATCCAAGAGGACTTGAACCGGGCAACGGAGTGGGGGATAAGGGACGCTTCTTACCGGTCCAATAAAAACTAAATGTATTTACTCATTGACACAGAAGTTCAATCTCATCTTTGTACAACTAAAATGTTTGCCGTCAGAAATTGCTAACCATATCGACCAGCTATTTGCTATCAAACTGGTAGTCGCTTTCGATTACCAGTTTGCAGTACATTGCGCCGCCTGCTTTAGCTTGTTTTACAAGAATATAAATATTCCAAACATACAAAGTAATGTATCGATTACCAGTTTGATATGCAATAGGGGGCAGGACTGTTAAATGATGAAAAGATCCTGCTTATAGAGTTCGACTTATTCATACTACGTCCGACATTTTCGATAGCTTTACCGTTCTGTTCGGTATTTTCTGATTCAGTTGGCAACTCTACTCCTATCAGAGTACTTTCAACTAATTTTGATCAAACTGAATATTGTGTACACTGTCCTTTCAAAGGTTAAATTTGCAAACCACACCGTTTTATCGTTGATATTTTAAGAGACACTTAACATATTTTTCGAATGAAGGTTTTTTTTGTACAAACGTACCTAAATGACTGATCAAGCTCACCCACCTGATTTTAAGAACAGTGCATTATCTCATATGTCAGTTCATCTAGGACGCGCCCTATTGGGCATTGCACTGCGTCCACCCCGAGACATAAAGACGAAAGTCTCATGTGTCTTTATTTTCACCGGCATCCATACCCTTCAAACCGGAACACAGCAAATACGAGCACCAATAAGTATGGTGGTAGTAATTCCCCGGACAAACCCTTACATATATCCTTTATCTTCTATAGCATTCAAAACAATACCTCATCGTCGTCTTCAGGTATCCCAGCATGGGTTATTTTGCTGATGGGCACTAGTTTCCTCCACACGAGTGATATGGCTTTCCTCTCCGTGTTAACGGCTGCGAATATCCAATTCCTGAACGATTTCTCAGTCTCACAACTCACAACGACGCTACAGGAGTGCGTGTACATCACTATTCACATTAATAAATAGTACAAGTGCTTTAAAGTTAGTTTAGAGCAGCAGAAACGAATGCAGCGTCTGCATGGCTATTGACTAGACTAGTCCAACCTTAATCAAAGCCAAAACAATCGCAGATAAGACAGGAATAACCGCGTGTCATTATAATGCAACGTCACATAAGATCATGACATTGGGCGTCGTGATAAACACGACACATCTTCAGATTCGTCCACACTAGGCCAGTAATGACGCATCATAAAAGTGCAAAGAAAAGTGAAATAGTGAAAAGAGGCCCATTGAGGCTCTGCCTAACGTTTTTTTTTTTTTTTTTTTTAACATTGATAGACCTTTGTTTGACCACGATCTCACCTGTTGGGGGAAAAGGCGTGTATCTATGTATATATGCTAAGCGAATAAGACCGCCCATTGTACAACATTGTTAGTTTTAGTTTTTTTAATTGTAATTTGTTTTGTATTATGGTGTGCAATAAAGTATTTTCTATCTTCTATCTATCTATCTATCTATGTATATATATTAATATTACGTTTCAAAGTACACTGAAAGTTGACCGAATCGAAATTGTATTGTGAATTGACTGAAAATAGGTATTCTGCTCCCTCATGACAACAAATATCTAGTAAAATATATGATAAGCTCGGTTTTAAAAATAAAATTACACTGGTCACAACTAAGTGGTCACCAATCCAAAAACTGACTTCGCAGATAATTGCTTAACCTAACTCTAGAAAAACGTGTTTTCCTCGGAAAAACTATTTCTCCCAAAGATGATACCTAGTTAGATCGATTTTTCGCCCCAGAACTACTATATATATATCAAATTTCATCTTCTGAAGACTTCTCTGGGCTTCCCATCTTGCTCTTCTTTCATCTTGGTGATAATTTGTTCACCACTGCTAATCACAAGTTTCAATTCTTGCTTGCGCTAATCTACCCTACTGATACAGACACGTATCATTTATGATGGCACAGGTATACGCAACAGCTCGCTTAATCAACACACGTGTTACTTAGATACTCTCGTGTGTCGTGTGAGTGAATTATGAGCCCGTTGTGCAAACGCTAACCACAAGCGCAAGGATAAAGCGCGAACTAGTAAAAAAAAGCTCAGTTTTTCTTCGGCACAAGGCCGGCGTTTGTGACTGGTATCCATGCGTTTAATAAGGGCGTTCGCATTACGCTAAGTTTATGAAGGATGTTGTCTACATAGGGCGTTATCCACTAGCCGGCACGGCAACGTCACCGGAATGCAAAAATGGGCGTTTTTTGCATGTGGCAGTGGCGACGACACGGCATCCGGGGAAGTAAAAATGTATTGATGAATAAAGTTTGAGCTACTTTTACTAATGCTCCGACTTAGTTCGCGTTGTTTTCGGTGAAGGCGGTGAAGACGTTTCTCGTATTCGTATCTTTATTTTTTCTATCTTTTTCCGTTTCTTATCACTGGGCATGTCTACAAATGAGCTACCATGCCCCGCAATCACAATCACTTGAATTCCTACAGAATTAACTAGATTTTTACAAGAAATTATAGAAAACGACGACCTCTGTGGCGCGGCGGGCGAAGCTTGGCCTGCGACGCAGGAGGTTGCGGGTTCGATTCCCGCCTCGGAACAAATATTTGTGCGATCGCAGATATTTGTTTAGGGTGTTCTGCTTATTTTCTATGTATAATAAAAAAATATCTATCTATGTAATATATTGTATTAAGTATATCAGTTATCTAGTACCCATAACACAAGCTCTGCTTAGCTTGGGGCTAGATAATGTTGTGTGAACTGTCCAGTAAAAGAAAGAAAAAGAAAAGAAAACCATAGGATGCCGGCGACGCGAAAGAAAAGAAAACCGACACTGAGGATTGACACAAACAAAACAATAATGGCGTATCCAGCGACAGCACGGCATCAATGAGATATTACCCCTACGCCTTGCCGTGCCGGTTAGTGGATAAACGCCCATACGCTAGGCTAGTGTGAACAAAGCTTTCTTTCAGCTAAGTTGGCACCTTGCCAACGCCCCGGTCCGGTCGTAAAGCGACTTTTATTATAGCAACATCGGTCCCGCGACAAGCGTTTCGATACGGGTGTAAATACGGGAGTACCGACTGGAGTGGTGTATCTTTTACGACTACGGATGATGGGCGTGGTCGTACATATTTGGGCAATGCGAGTCTGAAACGGAAGTCTAACTGTGGAGGCTTCATTTCTTCAGCTTGTCAGTATTTTCCAACTCCTGTCTTGGTCACCATAGATTATACCAGTGACTAGTTTGAGGTGTCGTGACCCTGAAAAGAGTCTTTAGTGACAATAGGGGTGAAGTTTTTTTTCATACAAACTTCAACACCCCGCTGCACCCCCCGAGGGGGTAAATTTCGGAAATTCCTCTCTTAATGCACCCCTATAGACCATAAAAGGAACATACTCTCCGAATTTCAGGCCTCTAGGACTCATGCTTTACGGTATGCGTTGATAGCCAGTGACCAGTCAGTGAGTCAGTCACGAAAATTATTTGATACTAGTGGAATGCCCGCGACTTCGTCCGCGTGTACTTTTCCATACAAACTTAAACACCCCGCTGCACCCCCTTAGGTGGTGAATTCCGGTAATTCCTTTCTTAGTGCACCCCTAGACAACAAAAGGAACATACCCTCCGAATTTAAAGTCTCTAGGACTTATGGTTTAGGCTAATGCGTTGATAGTCAGTGACCAGTCAGAGAGTCAGTCACGAAATTTATTTGATATTATTGATGATGTTACAGCAATATCTTTAATCATCATCTTATTGTATCTTGTTGTAATGTTCCATTCAACCGTCGCGTCGCGTCCTTGTACCTATTCTCGACTAGTGATTTAGATTATGAAAGGGTATTAACAACTATATTGATAATCTGAAAGTCGTAAATTTTCACTAAAATCGAGAGTAAAATTCAGTTGCGAATTAATATTTACAACTATAATAATCTGCCAGAAATACGATCTTGACCTTTACAGTGTCAACACTGGATCTTGAATCGAGACATTTGAGAGTTTTTTTATGAGATGCTCTGATTGCTCCTTTTTTTAGAGCCACGATAAATGGAATAGGTAAAGAAGGTGCCATGTATTCACGTTATTCCTGGGAAGTAACTTTATTGGGTTCCAAGTTACCTTGCTTCGAAAATGGACCGATAGTGGATGATCACAAAACTCTGTCTTCTGAGCCTTATTAGGTATCTCTACAAATTGTATTCGGCGTTTTTAATGCTATGGAGTGGATCCCGCTGTCGTCGTCTGTCGTTCCTGAAAACTACAATACTGGGCCTCTTCAAGGCAAGGTAGTTCTCTGATCGCAGAAGGCAAGAGTGAATAAGTACCTTCTAAGACTTTCGTGATCCATCCTCCATCGTCACTTACCAACAGGGGAGATCGCGGTCAAAAACGAAAGTATCTATTTATACAATTGAAAACAAAAATGCCTATAAACTTAGTTGTAGGTTCAACTGTTGTTATCTTCCCCTATTTTATCTCAATCTAAAATCAATCTCTACATCCACGGGCATACTGCGTTCTCCCATTTCGACAAATGACAGTCTAAAAATACGTCATCGAAATGGCTATTAGTACACGTGTTTGAGTAAATAGTTACAGAAGCGACACGTGTTTGAGTAAAATGAATATCTGGGCTTTCCATAAACAATTTAGTGTTCAGTTTCCCTCCCTTTCCTTCAGTGGATGTCGTAAAAACCGGCTATTGCTGGGCAGCAGCATTCACCATTAAGTACCAATCCGCCAGCCAAGCTTAGCATTATATGGGGGAGCGGTGAACTTCTACAGGCTGATAATGATGATGATAATAAAGTTTAATATAATAATATGATTGCACTGGTTGTTATCCAGAAAAGGCAAGATCTTATCTGGAATTAAATATTACGCGAGAAAAATGTCTCAAACGCAAAAAAAAACTAATTTAATGTCAAAGGAAAATATCACATTTTTGACCAAAATTCGTAAGATTAAAGGAAGGAGGAACGACAAATCCGTTCCTTTGAACCTTCATTCCGATCACGCTTCGGAATATTCAATATTGGTTGGAACACAGAAAATCAATTTTAGATTGAAATTGAACATCAAGTGGAAGCAGCTAGACTTGCTCATGCATTGTTTGTAGGTTTAGTGTTCAGCTGCCTCTGGTCAGTGGTTATTCAATTCACGTGATAGCTGAGAAATAGCTTTTAATTTGCACTTGTACATTCATTCAAGATTTAAGAGCTCGGCGTC
This sequence comes from Operophtera brumata, assembly GCA_932527175.1. Taxonomy (NCBI): domain Eukaryota; kingdom Metazoa; phylum Arthropoda; class Insecta; order Lepidoptera; family Geometridae; genus Operophtera; species Operophtera brumata. Next base: position 47,936,683 of record OW052227.1, read on the forward strand.
TGTCGGTACAACCGATGCAATTCCCTCCATTTAAGGCTGCGTTTCCACCATCGTTAAGGCATCGTTTTTATCAGAGCTCTTTTTCGCGTTGACCTTTTTCCACTGTTCACTTTGACGTAGTTGTTAATTAATAGTGAAAAAAAAACGTAAAGATGTGATGTAGATCGCAAAAAGCGCCCACTGGCAGCCCAGTTGCGGAGAAGAGTCTGCTCTACATACAAGTAAGATGTGATGTAGATATGTCGGGTTAAACGACCAGGGCCCCAAGCAGGCGAGATGGGGTAATGATTGCGGAAAGCAGAAGCAGCACATCAGACTTGAAGCACACCCCGGCATATACCGCGTTGATAAGCTATGCTCCCATAAACTCAACTACATCAACTGCGCGACCAAAACAAAAGACAACCCACCAATGCTGCTAGTAATCGTCACTTTCCAACAGGTGAGATCGTGGTCAAACAAAGGTCTATCAAAGTTAAAAAAAAAAAAAAAAAAAAAAAATGAGAAAGTAACGAACTGATTGCCGAACTGACGGGGTGGGAAGCAGGAACGAGGATTGAGGGGCGAAGAGTGGCCATTCTGTATGTTAGCACTACCTATACCTAATAATACTGTGCCCCAAGTTAAGAATCCAAACATTTTCAATGCCTAAGAAAGAAAAGAACACCGAGTGTTCAATGTATTGGGTATATATAATTTTTTTAGAGTGTGCCTAAGCATTTCCAAGACACGTAATTCGGAAAATAGGTTTCTGTGACCATTATCTAAGAAAAGATTCGGAATTCCGTCCCTTAACGGGGTAAAAGGCGTTCCGGGGTCGTATAAAACTGTAATATCTTTTACCGAGAGCAATAGCGACCTTGGAAGACCAAGAATGTTAAAGGACGATATCGCGGTACATTAAACGTTTGTATTTTCGTATGTTCCACCGCAGCGCCTAAACTACTCATCCGATTTTGATGAATGAGGTGTCAATCGATTCGTTATGATTGTCCGGGTGATATTAGGCTACATTTTATACGACCAAAACCAACATGAACCAACAAAAACAGACCGTTCACCGTAAGTTGGCACCTGCCATGGAGTATTTACAGATGCCATCTTACGGTGAACGAGCTGTAGACGCGAAACACCAGCCGGCATAGCCAAGTGGCATTCGCTTCGAAGAGATTCCATTTCTACATTCGTAATACAATACAATAGACCACGTGACATTTCGATAGCTTACGTAAATTTCATACATTGTTGGTTTTCTACTGGTGACATCACTATTAGAATGTTACTATGTCTACGGCCTCAATTTAGAATTTTTAAATAGTTTTGACAGCTTATGTAATTTTTCCTGTCTTCCGCTCCATCTTACGGACATACTACTTTGTAACCTAATTCTTATTTAATATCATCATGAATTGAAGAACTACGTTATTTCGTACACCCAGAGGAACCCCTTGTGCCTGCGCATACAGTTACATACAAAAAAGTGGGGGTCTCTGATTTTTTCTTCTTTCGTATCGAGTGGGATGTTAAATGGAAGAGGAGAAAATTCTAAGTTCATTGCGGTTTTTGATGTACATTTTGCAATTAAGATAAACTTAACATCAGGTGGGCCATATGCTTGTTCCGACAAACAGTAGTAAAAAAAAAATGTACTTACATAAGTACCTAATGTTATGGTTCAATGTAGTGGGGATAAAGTACCTATTTATAACATCTTACTTGTTTAAATTTTCCCTTATCTGAATGAATTTCTGGTGCATGACAGTTGCTTACGCAAACCACAACGCAATATTGCAATACGTTTTATGTAATGTAGTTGCGTTTTGCGGTCACAAGTTAATGTTGTGAGATCGTGTTTGTACCAATGATATTATCTACATTTTGATTTAAATCCTTGAACAATTATATTTCTTGTATCTAGTGACGATTGACGCGCAGTGTTACTAGCGGAGACTGGATTTAAGGATGCGCCAACACCAGACAGAAATCTTCATACAAAAAAAAACAACTCGAAACCAATGAATATTTCGAAGGGTTGCCTGAGTCGTATTTTATGGAAGGGTTCGAAAAGGAGAAACGCTGGATGATGGCATCGATCGCGCTCATTTACCAATACAAAGCCACAACCAAAACCGTTACGTTGTTCACATTTTGTATGGCGCTAATAATTTGAACAAACACATAAATGCTTTAAAAATAGTTAATCATAATAGCGAATTAACAAACTCCAAACGCGTATAAATTCGTGGGCGTGTGCTCAGTACTCATATAGGTACTCCTCACCCACTTTCCACATCCTTTGATGCCTAACGGATGAACAATAACGCGCGAATTGGCCCCCAAACAGAGACATGTTATCAATATATAATTTAATATATCGTTGCCCCCAAACGATGATTTCAACCGAAATGCGCTAAATATTATAGACTAGAAACTCGCCCCGGCTTCGCATGGGTAGTGTCGGGATCCCCCCTCCCTCCCGTCCCCCCTAACCCCCCTTCCCAACCCACACACCAGATACAAAAACCTGCTAAAGTTGTTCCCCCTATGTTATATTTTTTTACACCTTGGGTTACATTATTGTAGTTTTAGTAAGCATCCCTAATTTTTTTGAAAATATAATATAGCCCATGTCACCCAGGATAGTGTAGCTTTCCAAAAGTGAAAGAATTTTTCAAATCGGTTCAGTAGTTTCGGAGCCTATTCAATGCAAAACAAACAAACAATCAAATCTTTCCTCTTTATTATAAGTATAGATGAACTGTCCTTTAACCTATTTACGGGATTGTTTTATTTCTCAAAATATTTTTAAATGGAATTTTAATCTCAGGAAGATATAGATTAGCGGCGTATAAAAGATTAATCTTGGTACATTATCTCTTGTTCCTCGATTTCTCTCAACATAATCAACATTGCCTTCAATAATTCTATACTCAGTATAAGCAGTCTCATGTGACCACTTAAAAATAAACATGATATGATCAAAGGCGTGCCACCATTCGATATTCTCTCAGCGGAGAGGTGCGTCCACGACTAATAGACATCTATTTAGAAGGAACCGGTGCTATTACTATGTCTTATTCTACGGTAATGAGTCACAGCACAGTAGAAACTATTATTTATTCTGTGTAATAGAATCAAAGAACTAGTAGTGTATGGTCAAGTTTGAGTCGGTACGTGTGGGGAATTGATAAGCGTGATTAGACCGATGTAAGTAAGCTGTTTGAAGAGAGATATTTGAATACTGTTTACTTAGAGGTGGCCCACAATTTGAGACTACCTCTGTGGCGCGGCGGCGGGTGAATAGGCGGCTGAGATGCGACAGGTTGCGGGTTCGATTGCTGTGGAACACATGATATTATAATTTAAAAATAAACTCATTCACAGGTGACAACGTTTCAGAACGAATACCGAGTTTTAGTTAAACCGACAACGTATTTTTTCTTGTGATTGGTACACACTTAAAGCTACGTATCTTGAAAACTACTGAAACAATTAAGATAAAACATAAACAGTTCCCTAAGTTGAAAGATACTAAATCCAATAAAAAAAAAGTGAACAAACATGCATACACTTATGAAATTTGGCAAACCTGTTTAGAAGCCCACATAGACTGAAATATACGAATATTGCGCAAATCCAACAATTTTATATATAGAACTGATAACCTCCTTTTTTGAAATCGGTTAAAAACGTTTGTAAGATCTGCAAATATTAGTTCCGTGTCTCTGTGTTGTGGTAGCATGGTACTCGTATGAGCTGATGATGACGATGAAGTTAGCTGCGTAAAGCCTTGGTATAAAGACGGAAGTGTGCCAAGTGCAACATATTGACGCACTGCGCAGCATGTACCTGGAGGTACTTGATGACGATGGAGTGACCATATCCCGAAATAACACACCCAACAGACAAAGTCAACACTATTTTATTCATTGAAATCACAAGGATCATTTTGAATCGTCGTGTAGTAAGTCACATACAATAGTCCTGATCCCACACTAGGATCCCCTGTGTCTTGAGTATCAGGAACAACGAGCACCATGCCGCAACGCACAGACTTGCAGAGGGCTTACTACAGATTCGGACTTGTTTGTAAGATTCGTTGGTATAAGATTTGTCCTGGCTGCTAGCTTATTTAAGGAATGTGTTACTACTGGAAGAAAGCGTTAGCAGAGTCAATCGTGGGAAGCAAAGGCGGCGATGAGCTCACCACTTGTCACGTCTATATTCCACGATGTTGCAGCCCACTGTGATAAGAGGCCAATTAAGGCTCTGCCTACCCCTTAGGGGAGAAAGGCGTGATTCTCCAGGGATATTTTGAAACTAAAGTAGTTCCTCTGGCTTATAAATAGGATAATAATATAGGATACCGATTCCGAGAGCATATGCAGAATACCACTACCTCTCTCTTGCTACGATTCTGACACGTCTCTCTGCCTCATTCCTACAAGCATTACATTTAGTAGTAGTAGAGCTTTTTTGTGAAAGAGTTCGTCCGGGGAAGTACTACCACCGTACCTATTTCTGCCGCAAAGCAGTAGTGCTTGCATTGCTGTGTTCCGGTTTGAAGGGTAAGGGTGCCGGTGAAATTACAGGCACATGAGACTTTTCATCTTTATGTCTCAGGGTGGCGGGCGCAGTGCAATGCCACATAGGGTGCGTCCTAGGTGGATGTGACCTATGTGGTAATGCACTGTTCATAGGCAGAGGTTACCGCTTAACACCGGGTGGGCCTCTAGCTTGTTCCGTCATCCAAGTAGTATAAAAAAAAAAAAAAAAAAAAGCTCTTCGGTTTATTGTACTAATCATTATCTCAATTCATCATTAATCATTATTATATTGTAAGAATACATACTGTTAAACTGTAGGCAACAACACTAAACACACACACACACACACTGTAGACTAACATTATTATTAAAATTGTATGCTAACTCATGGCGAAATATGCTGGTCTTATTACTATTTTTCATCTTGTTGTACCAACTTTCGAAACTATCATGGTTATGTACATAATTTTCACTAGAAACGGGATATTTACCATGATTTTAATTTACATGATGAATTTTTATTTTACATTGCAAACTCAAAAATCATGGTAAATATCCCGTTTCCAGTTAAAATTTTGTTGTACCAATTTCATGCAATAAATTATGATTTCAGTTTTATTTCATTTCATTTCTCATTCGGTTAAGCGAAGTAACATTTCGAAACACTTTAAATCACAAAGTTATATAAATATAGGGTGCATCACCCTTTTCGATCTTATCGCACGGCCTAAACATCAGATTTTATTCATCGAGTAAAATCTAATGTTATTTTGTGGAGAAAAAAGGTTTTATGCAACACATAATATATCCACGCCTTAAATGAAGTAGTTCTACATCGTGCACCTGAGCCTCATACGGGGACAAAAAGGAATTCAAAATGCTTGTCTGTCAGATTCGGGGACAGACAGGAACTACTCCTCGTGTCATCCTTAATCCAGCAAAACGCTGAGCAAAACCAATTTGCTGCAACGATCTGGGACGATGTAAACGTAACTCTAGTTTAATTTACCATTTGTTTACAAACTGCATACATAGACACACGCCTTTTTCCCGGAAAGGGTAGGCAGAGCCTCAATGGGCCCCTTTTCACAGTGGGTTGCATCATCGTGGAATATAGACGTGACAAGTGGTGAGCTCATCGCCGCCATTGTTTTTTTTATTTTTTTTTATACTACTTGGATTACGGAACAAGCAAGAGGCCCAATTGATGTTAAGCGGTAACCTCTGCCTATGATCAGCGCATTACCTCATAGGTCACGTCCACCTAGGACGCACCCTATGTGGCATTGCACTGCGCCCGCCACCCTGAGACATAGATGAAAAGTCTCATGTGCCTGTAATTTCACCGGCACCCTTACCCTTCAAACCGGAACACAGCAATGCGAGCACTACTGCTTTGCGGCAGACACAGGTATGGTGGTAGTACTTCCCCGGACGAACTCTTTCACAAAAAAGCTCTACTACTACTAAACTGCTGCTGGGACTGCTTCCCATGACTGACTTGGCTAACGCTTTCTTCCAGTAATAACACATTCCATAATAAGCTAGCAGTTTTTTTGTTTGTACTTAATTTTCCTTTGTATCAACCTTTAGCAGCATTTTTGAAATCCAATCTTTATCAGTGGTCTTCATTGGGTTGCTTTGGTTACCGATGGTAATGATCTAACAATGAAATTACTACTAGTAGCTCGCCCCGAACTTGACCTCGCGTGGACCCCCGTAGCTCAAAAACCCCTGCACCGATCAAGCCCATATTTGATCATAAATATTATGTACACATAAACTACCTACCTACCAAGTTTCATCAAGATTGGATCAACGGTGCTGCAGTTATCGTCGTACAAACACACACACACACATACATACAAACGCTGCATCCTGCAAAAATACTGATATCTCGGTTCGCTCGCTCAAATAGGATGACGAGCACAGTAGAGTAATGAATACGGAAGTAACAAAGCTATGTAACAAGAACCAAATTGTTCCAATTGAACGAATGACGCCAATTAATATTTGCGCGCACGCATATATTTTGTAGCGCACTTCATTTATTCGTGATGATATTTATTGCGCTGCAATTTTACGGTTATATTTGGTTCGATTTTACCATGATAATGATCATGGCATGAATATGCCAACATTAGATTTAATAATAAATAAATAAATAGATTGAACAGGATTTTTTTCTTAGTCGACCATAGACTGCGCTCCGGACATATGCCATTAAATAGTTTCAAATTACTTGACGAGGAAAGTGGATAGTCTTGATTGCGAAGTATGTGGAGTAAAAGAAGATGTGAACCACCTTTTAATGGAGTGTCTTAAGAGTGCATCTATGAGAGCGCAAATTTATCAGATTTAACAAGTAAATAATATTGTAAAAATTAAAAAAAACTTCAACGCAATGAAACGGCGGAACCGATTTTGATTTTGATTTAATCTTGTAATTAATTGATTCTCTCTCTGCTCTGTTCCTGGCACATCCATCGGGTGTTGCACGTCATCTAATGGCCCGCAAACCGTCACAATTATGTGAGTCGACTTCTTCTTGCGATAACTCTGTGGCCAGTTATTATATATAACAGCTAATACAAATGAGAAGTATGCTTGTTCTTTCGCAAAGTAACACACTTACGACCTCTGCGCCGCGGCGGCAAGTAGCCAGCTGAGATGCGAGAGGTTGCGGGTTCGATTCCCGCTGCGGGGCCAATGTATAAACTGCAAATATTTATTCCAGTCTGGGTGTTGTGGGACTCGTAGTTCCTGATACACACGACACAGGGAATCCTAGTGTGGGATCAGAACTATGTGACTGTTGAGTACTATGTTATTCACAAATACTATACGAGGTCAGTTATTGGAGACCGTATTGCGAGAATAAAGTGGCGCTGGGCAGGACACTAAGCCAGATTTGGTGACAGCAGGTGGTGTAAGGCCCTGCCCGAGTGGTGGCCGAGAGGGAGCACTAGAGGCAGTGGCAGACCGTCAGCCAGGTGGGCGGATGATATAGAGGCCGTAGAGAGAAAGACCTGGATGCGAATCGCACAGGATCGACTGGAGTGGCGTTTGAGGGAGGAGGCTCAAACCCAGCAGTGGGCCATTATTCCTATTATTTTAGTAGTAGTAGAGCTTTTTTGTGTAAGAGTTCGTCCGGGGAAGTACTACCACCATACCTATTTCTGCCGCAAAGCAGTAGTGCTCACACTGCTGTGTTCCGGTTTGAAGGGTACCGGTGAAATTACAGGCACATGAGACTTTTCACCTTTATGTCTCAGGGTGGCGGGCGCAGTGCAATGCCACATAGGGCGTAATGCACTGTTCATAGGCAGAGGTTACCGCTTAACATAAGGTGGGCCATCTGCTAGTTCAATCAGCCTAGTAGTATAAAAAAAAAAAAATGCTGCCGATGATGATATGATGTCTACGAGGAAATGAATAAATTTCGGCAATCTTCACTCGTGACGTGACGTGACTGTCACTTTTTCACTCACTCGCAATATTTCTGTTTCGAAAAGCCGATAATTGCCGAGGTCCATTGCTTGCTTAGTATTACTGTATCTACCGGATCCTCAGGAAACACAGCAATGTAAATGTCTACTGATTTGTATTCAAAAGGCCTACTCTGCCTGTAGTTACTAGTAGTGGTAGTGTAAACAGGAATACGATGCGGTTTTTCCTTGTTTTTAATAGATCGATACGTTTTACACAGAAAACGCTTTTAAACTAACTATCGTCGTCGTTTCGTATGAGGTAGTGCTGGCCTCTGGTGTCAGAGTTTGTCAAGCCGCCCGAGGGCCTCTGACATGGCTTATCGACTGCTATTAATCAATAACAGCCCGGACCGACAGCTTAACGTGCCCTCGGAAGCACAGAGCGATGGAAATCCACACATAACTTAGAAAAGTCATTGGTGCGGAGCCTAGGATCGAACCCGGTATCGTTGGATTCTGAGTTGCACTATTGAACCGTTAGGCTACCATCGCAAACTAACTATAATATGCACATACTCCAGCGCCGACATGGTCACTTCCTATTTCCTATCTATAAGGAAAGGAATTAAGATAAATTAATTATTATTGTTATCGTGTTATTAAAAGCCTTGTAAAGCTGTACCTTTTCATTCTCGACAGACAGGGAGGAAACCCTTTAGTAGAAGCAGTAGAGTTTTTTAGGGTTCCGTAGTCAAAGACAAGGAACCCTTATGGATTCGTCATGTCTGACTGTCTGTCTGTCTGTCTGTCCGTGTATGTCACAGCCTTTTTTTCCGAAACTATAAGAGCTATAATGTTGAAACTTGGTAGGTAGATGTATTCTGTGAACCGCATTAAGATTTTTACACAAAAATTGAAAAAAAAAACAATTATTTATGGGGTTCCCCATACTTAGAACTGAAACTCATTTTTTTTTTTCATCAGACCTATACGTGTTGGGTATCTATGGATAGGTCTTCAAAAATGATGTTGAGGTTTCTAATATCATTTTTTTCTAAACTGAATAGTTTGCGCGAGAGACACTTCCAAAGTGGTAAAAAGTGTGTGTGCCCCCCCCATAACTTCTAAAATAAGAGAATGATAAAACTAAAAAAAATAAAATGTACATTACTATGTAAACTTTCACTCAAAATTGGTTTGAACGAGATCTAGTTAGTAGTTTTTTTTAATATGTCATTAATCGTAATCCATCCAAGAACTTTTATATTATGTTACTTGCTGCTACGGAACCCTTCATGGGCGAGTCCGACTCGCACTTGACCGCTTTTTTGAGTAAGAGTTCGTCCGGGGAAATTCTACCACCATGCATATTTCTGCCGCAGAGCAGTTAGTGCTCGCATTGCTGTGTTCCGGTTTGAAGGGTATGATGAGACTTTTCATCTTTATGTCTCAGTGCACAAGTGCAGTGCCACATAGGGCGCGACCTAGGTGGACGTGACCTATGTTATATTGTTAAAGACAGAGGTTACAGCTGGGCCATAAGCTAGTACAGTCATTCATGCAGTTAAAAAAAACTGAGGCCAGAATACCAATTTTTCAGCCAATTCACAATAGTCTCGATTCGGACAACTTTCGTGTTGTTTTAAAATAATGAGGGCTTTTCATTTTCAAATAAAAAAAAAACATTTTGGCTCGATAGATGGCGCTGACTCAAGTATGCTTGTCAAAATTAACAAATGCATTGTCTGTGCTTTTGTGTGACAGTAACAAAATACCACGAAAATATATCACTACGTTGTTGACTTTGACATTTCACTTTATTTTGAAAGCTAGGTTCAAAGCAGCGCCATCTATTAGCGCATGATTAGAAACGTCCGTGAAAACCTCTCATTAAGAGAATTGGTCTTCAGGTAGGTATATTCAAACAAGCAAATACCACTGCCATTTTAGTTAAGATACAATGAGTTATATTCCAATAAAGATTTTGCTTTGAAATAAATTCATTTCAAACACCGATCTACACGGAATGTGAATTTTAAGCCGGAGCAATTCCAGTAAGCCTTTGAAATTTATCTCGCGAGGGTAGATTTAATAATTTACATAAAATTATTAACTCGGTCGCCCCGCTACACTCCGCATCATTCAGTCGACCGCAGGTGTTCGGCGAGGGAGGTCGTTATAGACGATCATGTTTCTTATTGAGTGTCAGGAATTTCATCCATCATATTTTCAAAGCTCTAATAGCTCATGCAGCTATTTATTTCTTACTAAAGGGAATTTGTTGGGATGTTATCACAGTGGCCGGAAAGAAATCGATCTTGCTGTGGCCGTATTTGGGTTACTTCTTGTTCTTTCTTTGGCCGCAATGTTACAGCGAGAAGCTCTGGTTAGAAGCTAGCTATATGCAGTTCTTTAGCAAGACAATGATGTCTAATGTCCTTAGAACCTTACACGCATGGCTTTTGGGGGAGAAATACATTATACTCGTGGACATTAAGCCACTACCCATAAGTAGGCAATAATAAACTATTGTGTACTATTGTGTGTAGATCAACGCCGACAACTGGTGTGTTAAACCTTCAATAACTCAAAATACAAAGCTCAATTACTTTAGAAAGTAAGGTTTTTTTATAGAGCATCGCAATGTTAGCTCGGTAAGGCAGGGAGTAGCTTTCCCATGGCCGTACAAGGCAAACTGGATCCACATATCGACTTGTGCACTTTTTATTGTGCTTGTACAAGTCTCTGTTACTTTAAAACGACGCTAAGTAACGCAAGTAAGTTAGTAAGTACGCATCCTAACTTAACGTACAATATTAATAATCACGTCTTATATTTTATTAAATACTTCATTGTTATTATTTGTTCATTAATTATGTATAATTATTAATAGTGAAGCAGACATCCGTGGTTTCACTCAGATGGTTTCAGCGGAAGATCAGCGTTGAGTTGCTACAACACAACAAATGCTGAGCTGGACGCCAATTTGTGTCAATGATGCGCGGCTGGTACTAAGAGGCACAAATTAGTTTTATTTTATCTTTGTTTCTGTGTGTGTGTGTGTGTCTTTTTGTGTGGAATATTGTTTGTTGACTGTTACTACTACATCCATGTTTTTGACACAAATAAATGTTTTTCTTTCTTTCTTTCTTTCTAAGTGAGCTTTATCGGACCTTTTTAGATTCAATATGGCTTGAATCCAAACACAAAAAATTGGTATGCCTGCACTCTGCTCGTCAAATTTTACAAGCTTTTAGTTAACATGACACACTTCCCGGGGTTCGATTGAACTGAAATTTGGCATAGCTGTCAAGTTCCGACTACAATACAATATTATTGTGGCAGCGAGCTGATCTGATGATGGAGACGGAACACGGACGGTAGGGCCGTGTTAAGCTCATTTTGATCAGCAGGCCGTTTCGATCACTAATTTCATAAATGCTTGTTATGAAACAGATATTTTTCAACAAAACAAAATTTTAAATAAAACGCGGTTTCGTAGACGTATTACGAAGAAACGGGTTCGTAAAAGAAAAATGTCGCCGGAAAAACTTTGAACCATGCATTATGTAACGGTTGAGGCTGTTAAATTTTTATTGCCAGTATTAATTCTTCAGCATTTTTGGCGTTAATGTAAAGTTTCCTGATGATATAATAAACACGAAATGGTATTTATGATCGTTTGGAATTATAACTTTAGTTCGTTCGTTGAAAAATATTATTTTGAGAAAACAGCAGACGCGACAGATCTATCCGTATTTTGGTCTGATACGAGTAAGTAGTAATGTAATGGGCGTTCTGGGCCACTTCGCTATCGCTCCGTGGCCCATTTCGCCCAATACATTGTTAAAAAGTTACATTAAAAATTGTCTTTGACCGATGTATTTAAGGAAGTTATTACGTCTCTTAGAGCATTCCATCGAAAACGCTCTTACGATGAAGTTCGTAAAACAACCGCTAACGTTACAATTCGAAAACATTACCATTGACTCTGAAAAACATAATTTTCGACATGGAAACCTTTTACCAAATTCAATACGTTGCATAATATGTGGTCCATCAAATTGTGGAAAAACTAATTTAGTAATTGGTTTACTGCTACACAAAAATGGTTTGCAATTTAGAAATTTATATTTGTATTCGAAAACTCTCTATCAACCAAAGTATGTATTTTTGGAACAGATTCTACGAATGGTTCCAAGTGTATCATTTTTTAAATATCGTGAAAATGAAGAAGTTCTTACTCCAGAGGCAGCAAAATGTGATTCAATAATAATATTTGATGACGTAGCGTGTGAAAATCAAAATAATATGCGTGATTATTTTGCAATGGGTAGACATAAGCATATCGATTGTATTTATTTAAATCAGACTTACAGTAAAATACCCAAACAGCTAGTAAGAGATAATGCAAATTTAATTGTCCTTTTCAAGCAAGATGATATAAATATGAGACATATATATGATGAACACGTCAACGCGGATATGACTTGGCAAGAATTTAGAAATATGTGTTCAAACATATGGAAAGAACCATATAGTTATTTAGTGATAAATAAAGATTGTGAAAAGAATAAGGGATGTTATAGAAAAAATTTTGATACATTTGTTGTGTTTAATTAGTTGTATAAATAATTATTGCATATAATAATTTGATTCAGTAACAGTTTCACTACTCAAAGAATAAAACGTGTTCTATAGTAATCGAAAAGATATTATTATAGTTTATTAAAACATGGAAAAAAATCTAAAGAGACAAATTGTGAATGCAGCAGCTGCTGTTAGAAGAAAGGTTCGAAAGATGCGGGATATTGAAACTGAAAAAAATGATGTTCTGGAAACTGTTTTTAAACCAATTACAAATTCTCTCAATCAATTAGTTGATGAAAAGAAAGATACTATTAAAGTAAAAGAAAATGAAACTAAATTAAACACATTAAGTCCATTAAACTTTGATACAACTCTTAAGAAGAGAAAGCCTAGCGTTGGATTTAATGATGATAACTCTAATGATGAGTTAGATGAGAAAGATGATTGTTCAGAAAGTTCTGGATATGAATATGATGTGAATGATGAATCTTTCAAATCAGCTGATACAAGTGAACCTAATCAGAGCTCTAACATTTCATCGTGGTCTATTTCTTCTGAAGCTTTGGGTAATGTTCCGTTTGGTGTGAGAAATGAACGTGGTAAGCTCATGATGGGTTCAGCACGTGTGGTGGTTTCTAATGATTACATTCAAGTTGGTACAAATAAGTACAAAAAAACGTTTGGAATAAATGAGCTTTTATTCAAAAGATTGCCTGATTCAACAGCAATCACTGCAGAAGATTTGAGACATTATAAGTTAATGTTGTTAGAAACAAACGTTCATCGAAGAGACTATGATTCACGCAAACCAATTAAAAGTAGCAAAGGACGAAAGTACTTAAACATAATAAAACCACTATTCAAGCTACGTAAAGTGTCTGTAAGTACTGATGGTAGTCAGTCAAACTTATACCAAGGAGAAGGGATACCATTATTAAAGAAATGGAAAAAGAATGTTGATTACGTTTACTGGGATGATCCTAACGAATTGATCGATAGATTAAAATTATTAATTGCATCTCAGGATGCTGGTAACACTGGGTTGGATAATGAAATCATATGCATTATAGAAGAATTGCGTGAGAGTGGTATTATACCATGATAAATAAGATGAAATACATCATTTTGTTTCATTTGAACTTTATCTCTGACCCCTATCAGTTCATCATAAGTAAAATGGATAAATTTGGTCATCACATTCATAAACGACTGCGATTACCAGAATTCTTCGAAATCTTTGACAAGGCATTGATGAAAACAGAAAACGAAGAATTCGATTTGTTATCAACGAGATTGACAGGTGTTACAAATCCTTTGAGACCGAACGATGCAGCTAACAAAGAATACGTAGATAAGCACTGTGAATTATTTGCAAACAAGCAAGAAGTTTATAACACTCTAAACGCTTTAAAATCGGATATTGAAAAATATATTCAGCATTTTAGAGAAGACTACTACACAAAGATTGAATTAGAGAAGTTTATTAAATCAAAAAATGAGTAAGCAACAAGTTGTTAATGAAATTCATAAAGCTGCACGTAAAAACTTTATTCGACGGTTTGTGGTATTAAAGGGAATTGATGACTTATGGCAAGCTGATCTTATAGACTTTCAAAATTTAAAAAGTTATAACAACAACTATGCTTATATATTAGTAGTATTAGATTGTTTTTCAAAGTTTTCTTGGGCTATTCCAGTCAAAACTAAGACTAAATCCGAAATAGCAAATGCATTTAATACAATTTTAGTCACCACCCATCGTCAGCCAATTAATTTACAAACAGACATGGGTACAGAATTTTATAACGATGAATTCAATAAAATAATGATGTTTCATAAAATTAACCATTATTCTACATACTCCATAAAAAAAGCCTCTATAGTTGAACGTTTAATTAGAACTTTAAAAAACAAATTATATAAATGTTTCAGTTTTAATGGTAGTTATAGGTGGGTTGGGAGGCCTTTGGAAAGTGTTATGATTACATACAATGATACAATACATCGAATTACAAAATATAAGCCGAACGAAGTTAGTCAGTCAAATCAGGATATAGTCATGAGAAACATAAAAAGTTCACAGATGATAAATATGAAATCAAAGAAAAGTAAATTTTTTATAGGAGATGTTGTACGTATAAGCAAATATAAAAGTAGCTTTCAAAAAGGTTATACACCAAACTGGACTACAGAACTATTTCGTATTAAAAAAATTAATAATTCAAAACCTTTTACTTACGTAATTCAAGATATGTATAAACAGCCGATTTTAGGAACTTTTTATGAAGAGGAACTTCAGAAAACTAGCTGTCCTAATGTTTATCTTATTGAAAGAGTTTTAAGAAAAAAAGGAAGCAAACTTTTTGTCAAATGGTTAGGTCTCCCTGATAGTGAAAGTTGTTGGATCGAAAAACGTACAATTTTATGATCGTGTAAGAAAATCTATAAAATTATATATTAGTAGTAAAAAACAGTCATTAATAACTCGGCAATGCGAGGTGGAGGACTGATTAATAGTTTAATAAATAGTTTACCCTTTGAAGTCCATTTACCTGGATATAATTATTGTGGACCCGGGACACGATTAAGAGAACGATTAATAAGAGGTGATAAAGGAGTTAATCAGTTGGATAGTGCATGTATGCAACACGACATTGCATATAATAACTCTAATAACTTAGAAGATCGACACAGAGCTGATTTGGAATTAATAAGCATGGCTAAACAGCGAATGAAATCCAAGAATGCAGGAAAAGGAGAGAAAATAGCTTCGTGGTTGGTTAACAAAGTCATGAAAACCAAAGTAAAACATGGTGCAGGAACTAAATCATTTAAATCTATTATTTCTACTATAAGTACTCGTATCAAGAAGCTAAAACCAAAAAATAATTCTAAAGCTATACAAATAGCATACTCTGCTGCAAAAAAACTCGTTAAAAGTAATAAAGGAGTTCGTTTGCCTCGCATCATACCGTTACCGAAGACGGGTGGTATTCTTCCCTTGATACCAATTTTTGCTGGATTGTCTGCATTAGGTGCATTAGCTGGAGGAGCTGCAGGTATAGCTAAAGCTGTAAATGATCACAAATCAGCTAAAAAAAACTTTGAAGAGGCGCAAAGGCACAATCAAATTATGGAATCTATTGCTATAGGGAAAGGTTTATATATGAAACCTTACAAGAAAGGCAATGGGCTTTATGTAAAAAGTTCAAAAAACTAATGAAAAGGTTACCCAATCGTGCTCTCACCAATATTGACATATTAGAATATGCTTGTGGACTCATACCCTATTTTAGAGGTGTTTATATGAGAGATGAATTACCAAAAAAACCAAAAGCCATTGAATGTGCTATCGTTAATTTAGATAGTTCAGAGAATGAAGGAACACACTGGGTAGCCTACGTAAAGTATTTTGATTATTGTGAGTATTTTGATAGCTTTGGAGATTTAAAACCTCCGTTAGAGATTGTTACATACTTAAAAACGAATATAACATACAATTATTGTAATTATCAAAAATTTGAAACGTCGAATTGTGGACATCTTTGTTTAAAGTTCCTTCAGAAATTTTGGAAAAATAAATGTAAATAGATTAGGTACCTATACGAATTAAATATGTATAAATTTAAGAACTAGTTTTATTTAATTCATTTGTATAATGTCTTTCACACTGTCTATAACCGGTAATACAACGATTTTATCATCTAACTTTTATCCTGCTTTAGAATTTGATGGAGATTATGAATGTGCTCTGCTGTATTTGTCTACATTTAATTCAATTCCTAATATTGACTCAAAAAACAATAAATTTCATTATGGTCATAATGAAATCATAGAGATACCGGAAGGTGCCTACGAACTTCAGGATATCAGTGATTATTTAAAAGCGAAAGTCAAAAATGCAACCTTTAGTTTATTTTGTAACAATAACACTTTGAAAACTTTTCTGTGTTGTGCAAAGGATATACATTTTGAAAAAGAAAATTCTCTTGGTACTTTACTAGGCTTTGGTAAACAAACTCTGAAAGCAAATATAATAAACGAGTCACAGTTTCCTGTTAACATTTTATCAACGACTGTGGTCAGGGTTGAATGTGATATAGTGAGCGGCTCATATATTAATGGAAAATCAAGCCACATAATTTATGAATTTGCACCCAACGTACCACCAGGATATCGACTGATAGAAATACCTAAAAATATCATTTATTTTCCTATTAATCAAAATAACGTTAGTACTATTAACATCAGATTATTAGATATTCATAATAATTTGATAAATTTACGGGGTGAAGAAGTTCAAATATATTTGCATATGAAAAAAAGATGATTGATTATAATAAATATGCTAACATGAAAACAAAACACATCAGTGCTAATCGGACAACCTGCAAAGGAACAGCTCAAAAAACAAAAATTACAAAAGAAAATAAAAGGTTTCTAAAATTCATCGGACTTTTGAAATGAGTATTTTAGACATATCAAGTTCTCCAGCATACGATAACACCATAGATGGTATTGAATATCATTCGTATAAACCATACGTAACAAGTTTTAACAGGAATGATGAAGTTCGCATTCCGATCAATCAACAAGATTTATACATATTACCATCAGCCAGTACCCTTTATTTGGAAGGAACAGTAAAAATTGTCAAAAAGGATACGAGACAAAAAGTTGCAAGCTTTGAATTTACAAACAATCCATTACTTTTTCTCTTCCAAGATATTCGATATGAGCTTAATGGAGTCGAAATAGATAAAATTAAAAATGCTGGTATTACTACAACTATAAAAAGTTTATTATCCATGAATGAAAATGAAGCTAAAATATCAAAGGCTTGGGGTTGGGATATAGATGGTACAAAGGATCATGGAGGCAGTTTTTCAGCTTCAATACCACTAAGTAATATTTTAGGTTTTGCTGAAGATTATAAGAAAATCATCATAAACTGTAAACATGAATTGATATTATTACGCAGTAATACCGATTTAAACGCATTGAAAATTCCATCTACTGAGGTGGTTGAAGACATAATAATAAATAAATTAGTTTGGCGCGTTCCACACATTAAGGTGTCTGACAAGGAAAAAGTTCGTTTACTGAAGCTTTTAGAAAAAGATCGACCACTAAATTTCGCGTTTCGAAATTGGGATCTGTATGAGTACCCATTGCTACCTCAAACCACTAAGCATACATGGTCAATAAAAACCTCATCACAGATAGAAAAGCCGAGATATGTAGTCATTGGTCTACAGACCGGTAGAAAAAATGTAGCAGAGAAAGATATGTCATGCTTCGATCATTGTAATTTAAGAGATGTCAAAGTGTATCTTAACTCTACATACTATCCGTATGAAAGTCTTAATGTAAATTTTATAGATGAAAAATTTGCTTTATTATATGAACAATATGTAAAATTCCAACAGTCTTATTACGGACGCAGGAGCGAACCGTTGCTGAGTGCATCTGAGTTCAAGGAAAAGGCACCGCTCTTTGTTATCGATTGCTCTAGACAGTGTGAAAATCTTAAGTCAGGCCCTGTAGTAAGCGTACGTGTGGAGCTTGAAAGCAACTCGGAGATACCTAATCATACGTCAGCATATTGCCTCATTTTAAATGACTGTCTAATAGAGTACAGACCACTTAGCAATTTAGTGAAGAAGATAACATGAATCCTGATACTGTTATCGTTGACCTACAAGGATTTAAGGATACAAAAAGCACCTTTATTATAAAAGAATTTGCAATTTTTATCAATGGATACACTCAAACTTTTCTTGTCAAGCCTCCGTACTCATTTAATAACTTGACAAACGATGAAAGAAGGCAAGTTCGGTGGTTAGAAAAAAATCGTGGAATTTTTTGGAGTGAAGGATTTATTGACTACAAAGAGTTTAAGCGTACTATTACTCCATATTTAAATAATAAAAAAATTATTTGTAAGGGAACCGAAAAAATTAAATGGATTCAGGATTTGTGTCAGAACTGTAAAATTATAGATATAGGTGACAAAGGCAGTCCTAATTTTTTTAAATTGTATAATGATTATGAGAAATTAAAATGTATAAGTTTTAACTGTGTAAATCATAAGAATAAGTGTGCTTTAAAAAATGTACTGTGTATTAAGATGTGGTGTGATGACAATAATTTTTATAAATTTCTACCTAAACTTTTTAAATAATTTAACTTTTTAATGAATTCTAAGGATTTGTTACTTAACTATATTAATTTTTTGAAATAAAAATCATTTTACTTATTAAATATTTTATTTTTATAACTCTAAGAACTAGGTAGAAACATTAAATTTACTTACGTAATTACTCATTTATTTACACAACTTTACGTATCACACGCAATATTTTCTGATATAGCTCTAATAATTCTCTCAGTTTTGTCCATAATATCGTCCACAAATTCTTTCACTACATATTGCGCAGATAAAATCACGTTATTTTCACTATCACATGTGTCACTTATGTCTGTTACTTTTATCTGAATTAATCTTCTCCCTGTGCATGCTTCTCGGGTTAGTACATATGAAGATCGCTGCACTCGACGTTGACGCTTTTCAAGGACTTCGCAATGTAATGTTTTTTTTGGTTTTCGTTTGGGTCGCTTTAGTTTTTTGGTCTTCAAATCGAGCAGCGGGAAGTCTTCATCAGGATTTTGTGCACAGTGAAATAGCAGATCCTCAGTGTTTATCCCGAAGAGTCCCTCCGGAGTCTCAGAATCCTTAGTTAAGAAGTCAGCCATATCTGAGAATAAAAAATATACTAATATTATAAATGATAAAGTTTGGATGTTTGGGTAACCGCTATCAGGTGTTTATTATACAGGTTAAGAGGAATTTATCCAATGTACCAGGCAAGCAGCAGGCTTCAGGAATAGTTTTGTTTGTTATTCTTCGATTTTGATGAAATTATTTGATAGATATATAGATGATTAAAACCTACAATAAAGACTAAGAACGCGGGTGAAAACGCAGGCGAGAGCTAGTAATTATATCACTTACTTACACAATATTTGAAGCTGAATTGAGATAAATTATGTTGAAAAGTAAATACACTTACCGTAAGTATTAGATAGTTGAAATCTGTATACGTTAGTTACCACCGTTGTTTCGAAACAGAATGAATCAAATAAATGTATTTTCTGCAATGTCGATAAATTCATGTTAAGACATGTTCTAACCAGCTCATGCAAAGTACACGCACAAACTACATAGTACTTACTTAGTTACTTATTTGCTGCGTAAGATAATTGCAACATACTACTATCGCTTCTGATTCATGTAATGAATGGTATAAGTTTTTACTGTGGCTTCTCTTGTCAGTTTTACTTAGTTTGATTACAATAATTTTAAGTAGGACTTTAATTTTAAAATTGAGTAGGTACGTGATTTCTAAGAAGAATAATAAAATAATAACAATGTTTTTAATCATCAAAAAATATATTTATTTTCTTAAAACTACTAAAATTTAATTCTTTTTAATAAGGTTTACATTCTAGGTGGTTATCTATATTTAAACACACAGTTTATTTATATAGATCTTAATAGCTAGGTATACATTTTAGGTAGGTACCTATTTTATTTATTTTCTAAATACATTACTTAATAGTTAGGCTTACATTTTCGATGGGTACCTACATATAAACATAGTAAAAAAGTAAAAACTAGATATATCAACTCATATCCCAAGAATGGATACGTGACCCCATGCTCTGCTTGATTTTTTATTACGTGAAATCAAACGTTTATCGTCATTACTAGAGAGTGCTATTTTGTTTACTGAACGTGTGAATATATCATGTTTTATGCTCTTAAATAATATATTCTTCCTTCGTAAAATATCTTCAGTTTCCAATGTGTTTTTATAGTCTAACATATCTAAATCACGTACGACACATGCCTTTATTCCTTTAGCCTTTTTTATTTCAGTGTGGGTATTTTTTATACAGTACAGTTTTGAGCGCAACCCCACAAATTCCATTATTATTTTCCCTCCCATTTCATCTTTAAAAAGACCTGGTACTTTTTTATTCATTATTGGTAATTCATGATAATTATCTAGAGAAAAATTACTGGTATCGAAATATTCCATAAAATTTATTTTTAACTCTTGATAAAATTGTTTTGTTTTGATATGATAAATGAAACTGTCTGTATCAGTGTAACACATCTGTAAATGGTTTCCGTAGAATGGTTGAAATATTGAATAATGAAAATCATACATATGTGCTTTTGACAATTCAAGTACTGTGAATCCTATATACAACGGCTTGTCTAAAACTATACGACTGGGTTTCAATTGAATTGCAACTAAATTTTCTGTAAATACTGAAGCACTATGGAAATTGGGACTAGCGATTAGGTTTTTTGCACTATTTCGTTTTTTTGTTTTATTGTTTTGATCAATCCACTGATTTATTAGCTGAACGTTGACTTTTTTTCGGTTATTTTCTAACGTCTTTCCAAAAACACTATTATTGAGCAGTTTAAAAAAATCTTGTTCAAAAGTTGACGTGGCTTTTTGCCGCAAACTTGTATTAAGATCAATATATTGTTTTAAGTAGGCACTTTGTCGAAACGTAATAACACGATGGATTTTTCTCAATATTAAACCATGTTTGATACATATTTTTAAATGCTTGTAATGTATCACATAGTTAAATTTATCATACAAATTAGGAATAAGCTTCGGATGTTTTCCACCAGGTGGAATATCTTTTTCAGGGCAAAATGGTAAGTCGTTATGTTTGCAATGTAAATTTTTAGGATAAATCAAGTCTACTTCTAGAATGAAGCCATACTCATCATCGTCTAAAACACTGTTAACATCCAATTTATCGATTTCGGTTTGATTGAGAAATCTAAAGTTTGATAACGGTAATGTTTGACTCATGCTGTATCCATAGAGATTGTTACAATCTATATATACAATGTAAGATTCTGGCATCAACGGATCATAATCTTCGATAAATTCATTATTGGCTTTTGCATATCTTTGTGAACACATACATACTCCACCTCTTATGCCTGATTGAATCATATTTATCATATCGAAATCATCAATGAGTTCCAATTCAATGCCAGTTTTATAAAGCATCGCATCGAATGATAAACTAGGTGCAGTTACATAAAAAGCAGGATCTAAGCAATAGTGATGTTTACAAGTTTTTCTAAAATTTTCAAAGATATCAGTCAACAACAACACGTCTGTTTTTAAATATAAATCAGTATATTGTCCCAAGTCCTGAATACCGAATTGATCCCATACCATTAGTGCATGTAAATAATCTTCGTCTGAAATGTGTTCGTTGTTTAAAGAGCTATAAAAACTGTTTTTACATGGAAGATATTGCTCATTGTAGCGTTCCCATGTGTTCATATACTCGTATGGGTAGACACCTTTACTAGTAAGAAGCGAAAACTGTGATTCATTTGGAAAAAAATGATTTAAATGAATGAAGTCAATAGTTTTCATCGTTTTAGCTAATTTTTCTAAACTGGTTCCCAAAAATTTGAAAGAATCAACAAACCGCAATTGTACATATTCATTTTTGGATATTGGAATAAATTTAGTAAATGATATGTAATTTTCTTTTGTTTTAGGAATAATTCTTACTGACCCAGGTGCTTCCCCCAATTTTTTTATGAACAAGTGGCAATCGTAACCTGCCAAATTATGAAAAAAAATTGGAACAAACTTTGGGACTTTATACTGTAAATTGCAGAAGCTGTGAGCTGCTCCACGGTACTGACCTGTAATATGGCAGTGATCTCTAACCCTATCACCAAATAAAAAGTTCTGACAAATATGGCATCGAATGGCATTTTCATAGTCTATAGCATCAATAACGCTAAATTCTATAGACACATTTTGTGACAAAATTTCATGAATATTCTTAGCGTCTTTGTAAAGAGACGAAACAAATTTGTCAACACAATCAAATCCCCGATACGATACAAATTTATTATAAGAAGGGTTGACAGAACAGACAATATTGTATGCGAACGCTACAGGCACATGTTTTTGTATGGTATGTGTATAAGTACCTTCAGTTTGTAATTGTGTAGTGTTGCATACATCTATCAACATAGTTTCAAAGTCAGCGTAAATTATAAATGGTACGTCTTGCTTCCGATCAAAATTTTTAAATTTTATAACAGATCCCTTTTTTGGTAGCACGGTAACGATACCATTACACGTGTGATTTTCCACACTATCTGCTGTTGTAAAAAACAGTAAGCATGTATCACAAAAGTATATTTTCCCATTATGTTTGGTTATTTGACTTCTCACCAGTCGCGACAAGTTTTTTATGAGACAATAATGCGATTTTAAACTATTTTCTATGTATAGTAAGTGTATAATTGTTTTATTGATAGAAGGTTCTGATTTGTAGAGTGGACCAATAACTTTTTTATTTTTTTCCAGACCATAAATTATGAAACTTAATTGCGGATTATTATTTTCAAAAACCTTTATATCAGACAATGTCATGGGAAATAACATATTATCAATGTTCAATACATCACTAAAATGTGGGTATGATGTTATTCTATTTTGATGTTTCTTAGCAGGATAGAGAGCTGCTACTACACACCATAAGAAACAATACTGATCTATGTTACGAATATTTAAACAAGCTTTTTTTTGTTTAATGAACCTCGGTAAATCGATAAAAGAGCTACCACCAAGCGGTTGAAATTTATTTACATTTATTTCTAAACTAATACAATACAAAAAACCCCAACCCGAATCACGGTCTTGAAATTCATCAACTTTCGTTCGTAATGTATCCCTCAACGATAAAAACAATGACTCAAAATCATAATTACTATAGATAGGAGTGTTTTTTGTACCAAATGATTTGATTTCTTGTTCATTATTTTTGAATAATAAAAACTTTGAGAAAAGCTCAAAGTTTGCTTTTATACATACATGTTTTTGTAAGCATTCGTCTAAAACATGCTTTATTTTATCTCGGATTGAGTTTAAAAAAATATCAATATTGATTTGGTTTTCATCTTTTGCTAATATTCTATAAGAAACAATTCGACACCGAAACGCTGAGGTTACAGTATCAACCCCATCAATATGTGGCTGACTTAAATTGTTTTGTCTATGTTTATTACTACGTAAATGCCCAATCCAAAACCTATTACATACACTTATTTTGCATACTTCACAGAACGGCATTTCGATGATATTATACTTACTTAGTGTTAAAATGCTAGCTATCTTTATTGGAAAGCTTTTTGATAGCTCCAAAACCACTTTTTAGAATATAGTTTAGTTTATAATGCATAAAATCATCATAAAAAATCCTAGCTATAACCATAGATGTTACATCTATGGGTATAACTATCTATATTGCAAAGTATATTTGTTAGCTTTAGATAGCACAAGCAAAATGTATTTTTTACTATAACATTAAAATTGGTTTTTATTTATAAGTGATTCTGTTAGAATAAAATGTTGGTTCACAGTCCTTAAATCGTTTAAATACTGTAGTAAACAACTCTTGCAGAGTTTCCCACTCAGGACTGTGTTCACCTAGTCGTAATTTAACCGATGTTAAAGCCTTTTTGTACCTTTCTTGCGGGTCGGTGTTTTCAACGTCCTCAACGCGATAGAACTTCAGGTCACAGAAGAAGTCACCATCGCTGATCGCTGCGGTGCGGCGGGACTGTCCATCGGAGACTCGTGACGTAAATGATGATGTATTCACTGCATTGCCACGAGCCTTGATGCTTGGTGAGGAGCTGGTTTTTTCTTCTGCCTTTAAGATGGTGAAAATATTTTTTTTTGATTTTTTGTTCCTGTGAGCGAAAAAGATATTGTTAAGGTGAGGTATAACGCAAATTACCAATCTAAGATTAGATTTTGAACTGACTAAATCAAGTATAATATTCATATAAAAAAATATGCATGGATAATACCGAGGGATTACTCAAACAAAAAAACAATAGGGTAAAAAATTATCGACAAAAAAATTGAATTAAAAAATTTGATAAATTTAATCATTGCAGTAAAATGGAGGGATCACCCACAGGGTTTTTAAAATTATCTATTAATCTTTTTCAAGCGGCATGTACTTTTTTTGTATGAAGATTTCTGCCTAGGGTTGGCGCAGTCTTAACGTTGTTGTTTAATCAATCAACATGCTTGTATTATTTTTTTATTTCTATGAAATGCTATATTTTAAAACAAATCATAGTTTTGAGTGAAAGAGTCCATGAAAATCGTTGAGTCAAGGGACATACATGATATAAGTGTTTTCAGGTTAAGGTGATTTGTCACCCCAAATTCTGTTACTATCTAACTCAAGTTTGTTAGTTATATTTACCAACGGAACTCTTCTCGATTAGGAGAGCGGGTGACACCCGCAGCTGCTGCACTGGCTGGAGATGTCTTACGTTTCTGCACCTTAGCTTTTGATGTCGCTGACTTCTTGATTGGTTGAGCAACTAGCATTGATGTGGCCGAGCTGTCGTATTCTGAATCATAATCCGACCTGTAAATAATAAAATACATTACAATATATGTATACTAATCGCTGCAAATGCAGGGGGGGTGTGCGGTTGCACTCGCCTAAACGCACATCCTCTATAACTATGTTCAGTTATGAATGAAGACTGAAGAACTTTGGAAACAGATTTTTATTGCAATCTTTCACAAGTTTCGATTCAGATTGAATTTATTTTTTTACTCTGGTTCAGATTCAAGATATTTTTTGTAAAGAAAGGTATTTTTGTATTTTTTTTGTAGCAAAAAATAGGTGCTCCTAATTTAATAAAAAAAGTTTATTAAATTAGGTTAATAAACAGGCTAGGTATGTTATTCTAACACAGATATGATAAGTAATCAATATTTTGTGGTATATATTTTTGAGTTATTTCAGTTATTAACAAAATTATCAAGCAAAAATATGCAAAAAGTTTCCAGAAAAACCGAAAGAAAAGTAGAGAATTTGTACCGAAATTGGGAACTGAATTTTCAAACTTTTTTTTGTTGTGTTTTCGAGCATTTCCTTTCATCAGACCGGTGTTAATACGTGACAAAATTATTCTACTATCAAATTTAATCGCAGGATATATCCATAGTCGTCTAAAATTCAAATTTAGAACAAAATAACAAAAGACGTCTGCAAATGTTCAAATTGTTGCGTGGGCAGTTAAGGCGCTATAGGTTCAACGAACATTTTTGTATGAGGCGAAGAAGGCGAGCTCACGCTATGATACCGGGTTTTTATGTATAAAAAAATTATATAAAAATGACGTTCAAAGTTTTGTTTAATTTTGTTGATGAATTCACTAACTCAAATATTAACTAACATGTAACCAAATGTTTCAAAAATTAAAACGTGAGAGAAGTGAGTGAAAAATAGCATTTAAATTTTAAAAAGGAGGTATATTTGTTATTTTTTTTTATCGAGTGAAGTAATTCAAATATTGTATTGAATTATTGATTTCACTAGATAAAAAGCTCAAGAATATCATATATTTTTTTCTTCATAGAAAACTATGGAAATTCTTATCAAAAACTTTAAAATTCTAGAGACATTTGAGAACCTATCGCGCCTTAAGACCGTGTAAAATTCGGCTCCTAAATTCGCAAACATCTTGGGACATTATTTTTTCTGGTATGAAAGTTGCGCGGGCATGTGAGTGGTAGGTAGTTGGTTTGTGTTAGTCGTAGGAGAAGCCGCGGATCACTACACTACCAGTAAAACATGATCCAAGCAAAAAAAAAAAAAAAAAATTTCGTTGGCTTGTCTGTTTCGTGCGACATTTGTTTGTTTGTTTACAAAAAATATCTCGAATAACCAGAGTATAGAATACAAGTAATAATGCTGGACAGTTCCACACAACATTATCTAGCCCCAAGCTTAGCAGAGCTTGTGTTATGGGTACTAGACAACTGATATACTTAATAAAACATATTACATAGATAGATATTTTTTATATAGAAAATACCCAGAATACTCTGAACAAATATCTACAAATCGCACAAATATTTGTTCCGAGGCGGGAATCGAACCCGCAACCTCCTGCGTCGCAGGCGAACGTTCGCCCGCCACGCCACAGGGGTCATCAAAACATAGCAAATAATAACAGAGTAAACTTACGAACATTTTCGTTGATGGTGTTGATATCGCAGTGGGTAGGCAGCGGTAGAGAATGCTTGAATATGTGGTGACTGCGTCGAGGCAGAAGTACTAGCAGCGTAGTAGCGTTGTACTGCAAGGCGGCTAGTGCAGCTGGGCGGGTGGCACTTCAGGTGGCAGCAGTGGGCGGGCGGAGAATCACTGGGATGACACTCGTACAGCACTTGATTCTGATCGCTTGACGAATAGACTGATTTTAATTCGATTCAATCCAAACACTGTTTTTATATGAAAATTTTGCTGGATCAAGCAAAAATTTAAATTACATATAGCAAACATTTTATCAATAATGTTGAATAAAAAAGTATATTTTATTTTGCACGTTACCAATTATTGTAAACAAGAATTTAAATAAGATAATGTTAATAAGATAAATAAAATAGCATCATCATCATCATCATCATCATCATCATCATCATCATCATTGCTGTTAGTTATAATTGACGACTAATGAACATTGAAAAACTGACCAAGTGCGAGTCGGACTCACGCATAAAGGGTTCTGTTCCATTATCACCATTATCATTACTATTATCTATAACAACGACAAAATATCACGTATGGTGTATGGGAGCCCTCTTAAATGTTTATTAGTATATGTTGTTATAGAGGCAACAGAAATATATAATCTGTGAAAAAATCATTTTGTCTAACTATTACGGTTCATGAGATAAAGCATAGTGATAGACAGACAGAAAGACAGACGAATGAACAGCGGAGTCTTAGTAATAGGGTCCCGTTTTACCTTTGGGTACGGAACCCTAAAAAAACTAATTTAATGTTGTCTGACCTATTTTCACTTGCTTTTTTTATTTTGACATGCCACCCTCTGATAAAAATGTTTATAATCCATGTTGCTACGTTTTTATAAAATAACCATATGTCATGACAAACAAATATATCAAATTCGTTGATTGTTATTTGACGACAAAGTAAGCCGCTATATTCCAACATTGTTGAACACAAAATGTTGTAGTCATCATACAAAATATATTTCAAACTAGTTAGTTCTGACTTTACCAATTTACATTTACTGTTTTGAAATAAATGTAAATCATTAGGTATCATAATCAACCTATTATAATACCTATTGGAAGGATATATAGATAGATAGAATATTCTTTATTGCACAAAACAAACAATGTACATATGCGAACTTAATGCTAAGAAGCATTCTCTACCAGCTAACCTTTGTGTATTGTGGATACATTTATGTAGGTAAGTATCTCCATGCTTGGTAAGTAAATGTTATGTATACACTAACGTAATACAAACTCTATATGAGATGAGTTGAGATGGAGAGAGAGATAGAAATAAATATTCCTAGGACAGATAAACAACGTTTTGGAATAAAATGTTAGACAAGAACGATACATATTTTGACTCTAGTCAAGAAAATCTAGTCTAGAAAGTTTCAATGCTGCATGTTTTAATTATTGACTGCAACTTATAACAACAAAACATCAAATTAGTAATAATACAATTTCTAAGAATCCAATAAGACCTACTTCACAACCTTGATACTGTTTGATCAAATTATATTTTATAAGAGTATGTGAACCAAGCTATAGGCTGTTTGTTAGCAGAAAATATTTGCATTTGATAGTAACATAGCATAACTCCAACAGTCATCTAGTTCCTCACTAGGATTCTTTGCGTTGTAAGTATCAGGAACTATGATTACCATGGTAACACAACACTCAGTCTCGAAACAAATATTTAAAAATCATACAAAACATTTGTCTCGCATAGGGAGTCGAACCCACAACCTCTCACACCTTAGCAAGCTACTCTACCAACGCGCTACAGAGATCATCAATAGTGAGGGTGAAATTATGAGTCTCTTATCTATACAAGTACCACTGGTGAGTATAGTAGTTCAGTGTACCTACTTATTTACTTACAAAATGTATATTCTTATTATATTTTGGAATGTAAGTGAGTATGAACCTTCTTATATGTTTTCGATTTTGTTTGTTCATAAGCAGTAGCCAATGTATAATATAATTACTCTGTAAGACGATAATGCTGAGGATGAGAAATATCACTACTGTGGGACACACTTGTTGTTGACTTCGTTACACTTAACCTGATTCTTCCTGAGACATCAAAACACACGTATATGGATTTATAAGTCTGTAACGATGAACCATAAGTTTACATTTTCAGGATATTAGGTAGATATTTACTCTCAGATTCGTTGGATTTCCAGAAGAGAAAAAAACTGCGACCGCTGAATTTAGTTTTAATTTTTGTTTACTGTTATCTAGTGTGGGCACAGTGCAATACCACATAGGATGCGTCTTAGGTGAACGTGACCTATATGGTTATGCACTGGTCATAGGCAGAGGGTACTGAATTTAGTTTTCATTTTTGTTTACTGTTACCTAGTGTGGGCACAGTGCAATACCACATAGGGTGCGTCCTAGGTGAACGTGACCTATGTGGTAATGCACTGGTCATAGGCAGAGGGTACCGCATCAGGTGAGCCTTCTGCTTGATCCACCAACCAAAGCAGTATTTAAAAAAAAAAAAAAAAAAAAAAAACATTTTTATTTACAAACCTTTATTATTTGCCTTTTCAAAATAATCATCTTATATTTTTTTCATTCGTCATTCTTTCTCAATGATAACTTAAAATAATAATGAACTGTGGACTGTCCTGCTAAATACGTAAAGCATGGTATACCTATATGAGCATCTAACAGCATGCAATAATGCGTTCTCAGCATAACAGCAGAATTCTAAGTAACAAACGAGTAAGTGTGAGACATGAAACCTAATACATTTCTTTATCGCATAACCATTATACTGATTATGGTTATAATACTGGTTAGGTACCTATGTTATTGTTAAACTGTTAAGACTCTTTCATCTTACATTTTTTACGTTAGTACTATTAATGTCCCTAGGACGCGTCCTTGGCATTACACTGCGCCTGCTGCTCTTAGACAAAGATAAAAAGGTAAAATAATAAAAAAAAAATAAAAAAAAAATAAAAAAATAAAAAAAAAATTAAAAAAAATTAAAAAAAAACAAAAAAATTAAAAAAAACTCTGTAATTGGGCGGAATGGACCACGAGCGACAGCGAAGTGGACCAGAACGCCCAATTACTTTACTACTCGAGTAATCTCCATTTGTTTTTTTTTTTTTTTTTTATACTACTTGGATGACGGATCTAGCAAGAGGCCCACCTGATGTTTAGCGGTAACCTCTGCCTATGAACAGTGCATTACCTCGTAGATCACGTCCACCTAGGACGCAACCTATGTGGCATTGCACTGCGCCCGCCACCCTGAGACATAAAGATGAAAAGTCTCATGTGCCTGTAATTTCACCGGCACCCTTACCCTTCAAACCGGAACACAGCAATGCGAGCACTACTGCTTTGCGGCAGAAATAGGTTTGGTGGTAGTACTTCCCCGGACGAACTCTTTCACAAAAAAGCTCTACTACTACTACTCTACGTATGCAAGCCTCAAGATTTCAGTTTAATGCTGCTTAATAAGTCGGAGATAAAATCCGTTGTGTTAGCTCCGACTTATAATGAGCTGCAGTAAACTGAAATAAATAACACCCAACAACCTCAATACCAATTTTTCCGCTTGGTTACGACATGTGCCGCTTCAAGAAAAATGTTGGTAATTTCCTTCAGGGTAGGCAGCGCATCGACAATACCCCCAGTGATGCCGGTGTCTATAAGCGACGGTGACCACTTTACATCAGGTAGATAGTTTGTCAAAAGGTTTCATAAAAATAAAAAACACGTACATAGTCCTGGGTGGCTGGCTACCCTTGACAGTCGATCGCAATCCTAATTTGGGATTTGCTGTCAAATCGTGCCATTTGGTACTCTTGAATCCAATCCTGCCACACGATTGGATGCGAACCTGGTGGAATTTTAAGGAACTAAACAAAATCGACTATACTCGAATCCAAGATATATGGGAAAATGTGTAATAATTAGGTGAAATAATAAGGATTATGCAAGTTATTTTCAAATGTAATGAATGGTAGTTTTATTGCGTTTTGTGTAGCCACACCTACGTCATGTTGTTCTTTCAGGAATCATCACAAGAAGTCGGTCGCGTACACGATTTAAATTTTAATCTCGATTTTGATTGAAAAGTGCTAAATTTTGTGAAAACTGGATTGGGATTGGATTGGGATTGAAACTGTTGTCAAGGGTAGCCCCCCAGGTTCCACACTAGGATCCCGCGTGTCGTGGGTATCAGGAACAACGAGTACCGTGCTACCACAACACACAGACATAAATATTTTCAGATCATACAACATCTTTGCCGTAGAGGGAATCGAACCCTCTAGCCCTGGCGTCTCAGCCGGCTACTCGCCCCCTACTTCGCCACACACTCGGCAGACCTCATTGCATTTATTAGCATCATAATTACATGGTACCTATAAGATAAGGCTTTACAACGTTTTTGTTGTTAATTATCATGTTGTGTTTCTGTAGCTAGGCCTAAACTACGTAGTTCGGGTTTAAACCAACCGGCCTAGCCAAGCGGCATTCGCTTCGAAGCGATTCCATTTCTACAGTCGTAATACAATACAATAGACCACGTGACATTTCGATAGTTTACGTCAATCTCATACATTGTTGGTTTTTCTACAAGCGACATCGCTAATAGAATGTTACTTTGTCTACGGCCTCAGGACTAATTCAGTTTCTTGTAATAAGACCATTAACTTTGTTAAAAAGGGACAAACACTTCAAGAGTAGTAGTAGAGCTTCTTTGTGTAAGAGTTCGTCCGGGGAAGTACTAGCACCATACCTATTTCTGCCGCAAAGCAGTAGTGCTCGCATTGCTGCGTTCCGGTTTGAAGGGTAAGGGTGCCGGTGTAATTACAGGCTCATGAGACTTTTTATCTTTATGTCTCAGGGTGGCGGGCGCAGTGCAATGCCACATAGGGCGCGTCCTAGGTGGACGTGACCTATGAGGTAATGCACTGTTCATAGGCAGAGGTTATCGCTTAACATCAGCAAGCATAGTATTAAAAAAAAAAAAAAAAAAAAAGTGTAAGATGGCATGGTCGCTGATCAAATTGACTGAATTTGTGTTTTCAAACCATTTCAAAACAGAGTAATTCAGTGAAATTGAAATAAAATTGTAATCGACTTGATTGGTGATAAAACGGTGATGAAGCAATAATTACATGGTGAGGAGGAAGACAGGATCGGGGTAGAGGTAGGCGAGGGCCTCCCTTTTCACTGAACTAGTCCGGTGACTTTTTATTTATTCATTTTATTTATTTGGATCACCAAAGAAAGAAGCACAATCGTGCAAAAATATAATTCTAAAGTTACTTAAATCTAGTGTTCCTTCAATCATAGTGAAATGGCCATGTCCTCAGGGAAATACCTAGAAACCGAATCGAAAACACGATGCTAGAGACAACTGTACCTACTAGGGAAATAGCCGTCTCCCCTGATCTGAATATCTCACTGCGACATTACATATCAAATCGAATCATAAAAATTCTGTAAAGTTTGTTTTTATGTTGCAAATAAATAGCTTCCAAGTTCTCGGAGCTATTTCTAACATTAACAGAAATGTGAATCCATTAGGGAGTCTAGACAGTCGCATTGCCTGTGCCTACTATTTGAACGTGTCTGAAAGCCTTCCAAAGGGAATGTAATGTAGTGCCGGAATTAGCAATTTTGACGAAAAAGTCAGTCAATTTTCGTATTAATTTAATACACTAAGGCCCAGAACACACGGTGAAACGTAAAAATGACGAAACTGCAACTCTAAGTTACTTTTGAGTTTCATTTGAGTTTATGGCTTATAGTCTTATAGGAAACCACACACGACGCAACATGTTTGAAACCCGCTTGAAACGCATTTCGAATCAGTTGCATTGAAACTGGTTTTTGCCGCGTTTTTAACGTTGCTCTCAGAGAAAACTAATGAAATATGAAATTTGTATGAAAATATCATCACGGTTAGGTTGCGCCGTTTGAAACTAATTTCAAACCATGCGTTTCAAAAGGGTTTGCAGTTTCGTTTCACAGTGTATTCTGGGCTTTACGCTCTTCCCCTACCTATACTTAGCCGTGGTGTATCCAGCCTAATAGTAGGCCACTCCGTCTCCTTTCGTGGATGTCGAAAAGCATTGTGAGCATTGACCTAAGTACTTAGCACTGCGATCACGAAATCCGCCTGCCAAGCTTGGTGATTATGGCAAATCCTCACATCTCCTTTCCCCCCCCCTTTATTTTATTTATGGGAGAAGCCTCGACCTTTACGACGTCTAATGGCTGATGATGATGATACTTAGCTTACGGGAGACCTAGTGCATGTCAAAATTACAGTTTCCTATCTAAAACTGTCACAAAAAATGCAAAATGTCATCGTTGTACAACTTAAGCTAGGAATCTGTGTTTGAATCAGGTTGCCATTTGCCACGGTTCAACCGAAGTTCTACATTATCTAACTATTTATGGTCCATTGAGGAACACTATTTCGAAACGCATTGGCTTAGACAGGACAATAATACCTAATAAAAAAGTTCCACACGCGGAAGCAAAAAAAACATCGCCTCTTCCCATCTATCATCTATTATTCTATATCCTTTAGTAGGTCATCGATTGAATATTTCAACATGTAATCATGAATATTGAAAACGGTTGCCAGATTTCGGTCGATTACGGGATGAGTTGTCGAATCCCTTACAATGTTTGACCAGCGTCCTTCAGATCGAGTGTTTGCGCGAAATTGAAAATTGCGGTATATTATCCGAACAGCTTCGATGGAAGTTTAGAGATTATTTACTCAACAAAATTATTCAAAAAGCCCGTTCTATTTTTACTCTGTGCGCATTTTGTAACCCGGTAATAATTTAATTGTTTGATGAAAAATATATTTTTCAATACAAGCTTTTATGAAATTAGTGATCGGAACCGTGTGCTCATCAAAATGAGCCTAAGAACGACCAATCTACCTACCGTCTGTACCTTCAGTCTCCATCATCAGATTATCTCGCTGTCACCATAATATTGTAATGTCATCGGAACTTGAAAGGTATGCCAAATTTCATCTCAATCAGTTAACTGCTTTAAAATTCTGTTCCAAAATTTGATCCGAACATACATACTTACATACAAACATTGCAAGTTAAATAAAAGCTTGTTATAATAAGTTCATTTGCCTCTCTCTCTATCTTTATCAGCTGATAGACGTTCACTGCTCGACGAGGCTGCCCCATAG
The DNA here is from genome assembly GCA_932527175.1 of Operophtera brumata. Taxonomy (NCBI): domain Eukaryota; kingdom Metazoa; phylum Arthropoda; class Insecta; order Lepidoptera; family Geometridae; genus Operophtera; species Operophtera brumata. The sequence goes on from OW052227.1 coordinate 47,970,659, forward strand.
AATAGGGGGGGGGGGCTTTAATCACAACGCTTGCCATGCGGATTCGTGATCGCAGTGTACGCAACACCAATGCGATGAGTACGCAGGTAGATGCTGCTGGCCATGCATCCACTGGTGTAATCCCCCGTTATTAATTTGCCTAAGGACCTCTTTATCCTCATTTCCCTACTTGTGAAGTAGCGTTACCCACAGACTGTCGACGATGCCCAAAGATATTCATTATCAGTTCCCATAACAGTTTGTACAAAGTTTCTACCCCGATACGGTCCAGTTTCAACAAGCTGGTACCGAAATAATCTCAATAATCTAGCTTCGACCATGTTTCCAACTAGTACGCTATCGATCGAATGCCCCACAAATAGCTGAGCTGGATTCCAACTGAAATCGGGTAATCAAAATGCCAGAAGCTCAGGGAATACAAGAAATAATGAACTACTATTCGTAATTGATTTTATTGTAGAACAAAGAAAATAAAACTGCCATTAGCGTAAGACACGCTCCGACGATTGCAAATACGTCGGTATGCAAATGCAAATGTACAAAACACACTTGTACATTGGAAAGAGTGATAATACTAGTTTATGAAACTGTTACGTAACACGGGTTATTAAAAAACGAGTGTTTTAATACCTAGTTATGTGCAGTTTCATACAATACTTTATTAAACTCGTGCGAAATAACTTTTGCTTGACACAACAAAGCACATGAAAACTATTGTAAAAAATCGCACTAGTTCGGTAAAATTAACTTTCAAGCTATGTTTACTGGCCTTGTTTGCAGTGTTGTCACATCTACCAATTTTTTGGTAGATCTACCTATTTTACCTTTATTCTACCTATCTACCACCCTCGGCCTCAAATCTACCTATTTTTCAAAATATTACGATTGTAAGCAATTCTCCACGCGTTGTGACGAAAATTTACTTGCTTACTATCGAATTTAGCCTGTCTTGTAATTTTAGCACTTAAAACGGAACGCGTTAAGTGAAAAAAATTAAAGATGAGGTACAGAGTATAGAGCTACGGAGTGACATTGACATTGACATCTGTCACAACTGACTGACGCTTGCTTGACATTGACAATTTGACACTGACATTCGGGCGTTCCCGATTTTTCCGCGAGTTTTAATCATTAAAAATGTACTTAAACTTGATTGGTAGAACTACCTATTTTTCATAATTTTCACTAGAAACGGGATATTTACCATGATTTTAACATGGCGCATGCAACTGTGCCGCAATATCGGGAACATATAAAACTCAAAAATCATGGTAAATATCCCGTTTCTAGTGAAAATTATGTACATAACCATGATAGTTTCAAAAGTTATACCTATTTTTCATTTCAAATTTTACCAATTTCTACTAATTTTTGCACCCAGTTCTACCATTTTCCCAAGATTGTATGTGACAACACTACTTGTTTGTATACTTTTCGAGCAATTGTATTGAAAACGTACATTATGATACAGGTGTGCTAACTTGGCCTTTACAATCGAGGCGGGATTACGGTCTTAGAGCACTAACCGAAGGGGAGGACGTAATGGAGCAGACAATGCAATGCCCAACGCATACGACCAATTACAATTATTTAAATGATACGTAACAGTTTTTGATGGCATTCGCCAAATAAAACAAAAAGAATAAGACAAAAACTTACTAGGTAAAATATAATGTTAAGAAAGCACACTGTTTCATATTAAACGCTGCAATAACGGCCACTTTACGAGTGTGTTTGAAAAATAGGGTGCTTTCGTATTGATCCCATGGATTCATCCCACGAATATTTATTTCCTGATTCTGACCAAAATGTAGGGGCGTATTCATTCCACGAAAAATAAAATTGAATTAAATACAGCGTTGAAAACTATCAAACTACAAATACAGTTTCCTAGTAAACGTTTATCTACTAATCCTGATCATTTGATCACTCACTAACCCTTCCAAGAGCTCGTAATAAACTCCTCAGATTTCCTCCGCTTATCAGATCAAATTCAACTTTAACTGAGTTTTATATAAGTTACAAACTTTCCTCATCTCAAATGCACCCTGTTGCTGTAATTCCCAGTTTAATTTCCCTTTGAAATGCAATCAGGATAATCTAGGAAGGAACTTTGGACATGTTCAGGAAGTAGACAAATGAGAAGTATTACAAAGACATCCTAAAGACAGTTCATCATCATGACCTTGTGGTTAACTCGTACTCCTGAGGCCCAAGATACAGGCATTCACGCCTAGTTTGGGCCTTACTGTTAATCTTTAGAACTAAAGATATCATTGTGTACCTGTAAGTACCTAACTTAAGTCATTCTGTAAACTTTTTTCTTGGCAATAAACATTTACTTTGCTTTACTTTACTTTACTTTTACTTTACCTAACAAGAGCCACATTTACCTAGAACGCACTTGCTGCGCCCGCTGAGTTACCCGCATAAGTCTCGAACCCGTGGGAATATCGGGATAAAAAATAGCCTATGTGTTATTCCAGGAGTCCTGCTATATTTTTCCAAATTTCATGCAAATCCGTCCAGCCGTTTCAGCGTGAATAAGTAACAAACACACTCATGGAAACTCACCTATGGAATGATCATCCTCTGGTTACCAGAACCGCCAAATTTCTTCGTATCTTCAAAAAGCTATTGCTCAATCACTTTTTTTAAATATTAAACAGGTGGATACCATAACAATTTTGTCAATCTTCCGTCTCCATCAAGTGCAATCGTATATCAGGAAGAGGTCTAAAATTCGATCGCTAGATTTGATTTGAACCCACAGTGAAAAGAGGCCCATTGAGGCTCTGCCTGAATTCGGGGGAAAAAAGCGTGTATTTGACCTGATGTAAAACTTATGACGCTCTTCATCGACTACACTATGCCAAGTTTGGCAATATATAACCCCTAGAAGTAGAGCTTAAGTGTTGAAGTGGAGTTTTAGTAGTAGATATTTTTTGTGAAAAAGTTCGTCCGGGGAAGTACTACCACCATACCTATTTGTGCCGCAAAGCAGTAGTGCTCGCATTGCTGTGTTCCGGTTTGAAGGGTAAGGGTGCCGGTGAAATTACAGGCACATGAGACGTTTCATCTTTATGTCTCAGGGTGATGGCGGGCGCAGTGCAATGCCACATAGGGTGCGTCCTAGGTGGACGTGACCTATGAGGTAATGCACTGTTCATAAGCAGAGGTTACCGCTTAACATCAGATGGGCAATCTGCTCGTTCCGTCATTGAAGTAGTATAAAAAAAAACAGATTATCTGGACTTACTTTTTCTTTACTGCCTTACAAATACTGTCTCATTAGCATTGACACTCACTCTTTAGAATTAGGTTACATGACCATGACAAAGATATCACCTAACAATTGAATATTTAATAGGACTAGCGTAATTGGGGAGCTTAACATCCATTCAATTCCTTGTCTCATCTTCAATGCGTTTTCAAATCGGCCAATAATAAATGCTGTCCAATTTCTTTCTATGTTTGTTTGAGTTGAGTTCAACGCCCTCAAACTATCCCCGTCAGCCCAATCGGGGAACGAAAAACAACGCGACGACACCAGCGCCTAATATTTTCGGAACGTGTAGAACAAAACTATATAGTGCAATGGGTGTATATTTTTGTCCCACTTTACACCATGCTACTAATGAACATTTGACATGTAATAAGGATGTTAAATCGACGCAAATAGGGTCAAGACAAGACAGTTCTTCTAGCCAAAGATTAAGGTTCTGCCGGAATGATGACTTTGTGTCCCACATTCTTAATGCGACACTGTGGCCCCTATTCTTGATGTGATACTGTGGCCCACATACAAAACGAACTGACATGTGTCCACACAGCCTAGTGCTAGGTACACCGAATAGGTAATAATAACTCTTAGCATACCCGACATGCTCTCGTTTGAACGCGATCTCACCTGTTGGTAAGTGACGATGCGGCCGACGATGGAGCACGAAGGTTTAGAAGGCACCTATTCAACTATAGTAAACTGGAGAAGGTAATATTAAATAATTATTTTCTTATCTCTTTTTCAAAATTATGTTTTATTAATTATCAATACCCTGGACAGAACGGTGTGAAGGTTAGTCGGTCGGCGTAATATCATAAGTATTTTAGTCACAGAGTCTTAATAATTCCCAGAAACTCAACAATCCCCAAAATCTTTAAACACTTCTAAAACGAAATTTAGTAGAATTAGTAGAGCTTTTTTGTGAAAGAGTACGTCCGGGGAAGTACTACCTCTATACCTTATATTTCTGCCGCAAAGCGGTAGTGCTCGCATTGCTGTGTTCCTGTTTGAAGGGTATGGGTGCCGGTGAAATTACAGGCACGTGAGTCCTTTCACCTTGTGTCTCAGGGTGGCGGGCGCAGTGCAATGCCATGTAGGGTGCGTCCTAGGTGGACGTGACCTGTGATTCCTGTGAGGTAATGCGTTGTTAAAGGTTGAGGTAAAGCTTAACATCAGGTGGGCTATATGCTTGTTCCGTAAGTCAAGAAGCTAAATAAAACTCATTTCAGCCATGCCTAGCCTAAGGCGTAGTTTTGGGGTTTATAGCAGAACATTTCGCATTAGAGATATCTTTCATTTTGGCAATAACAACAGAGAGGCCTGTCTGTCTGTAACTTTTGTCTGAGGTCCGAGTGCAAAGGTTCCCGCCTCCTGTTCTATGCATGTCTGGAGTTCAGATCCTTCTGGTGGGCTGGATCAGGTATCAAGAGAAAGAAGAAAGGAAGGCAAACCGCTCCATTAGGTATCTGAACTCCAGAATCACATCTACAGAACAGGAGGCGGGAACCATCACACAATTTTCAAATATCATGTACAAGTAAGTAGATCGATTCTCAGGGTAGTCAAAAACGAAAAGCGAGCGGGCGAACTGTGGGAAAATCTTATCAAACTTCTCGCTGCCTCATACTGGCATTCTTCCCGAACGCCAGTCAACTTGCTCGTGTGAACAGTAGCGGACTAAAGCTCGTCAACTAAATGTTTCCGTAGTGCAAGTGTTTCCCGATCTTTTACCGGCCGGCGATAAATATAGACGGGAACATCGTGGAATGACAACGCGTGAGTGAGTGGCTGTGGTGTGTCTGGCCTAAGAATAGACCACTCCGTCTCCTCCCGTGGATGTCGTAAAAGCCGACTAAGGGATTATCCAGACTTGTTGATAAGATTCGTTGGTATACAGTTGTGGTCATATAATTAAGAACGATTTGAAGTTCTAGAAGTTTTTTATTTAAATCGTATCATACACAGAGATGTGTACCTTCTGAGAAGCAACTAGTTATGTTATATTATAGTCACATTAATAGAGCAACCTGACTTAAGAATAAAGTATGAAATCGCTTACTATTTTTTGCACATTTTATTGATTTTATCAAAGTAACACATTCAAATAGTACTGAAACTGGACAAATAATTAAGAACGATTTATTTAACTGCTCGGGAATTGTTTTGTATGACACTTAGATTTAAAAAATCACAATATTATGTAGCACAGGAAACATAAAAAGAAATTTAATAAATATATAACTAAAATTAATAGTTAATAGCATATCCACGGCTTTTAATTACAGCTTTACACCGGCGAGGCATTGACTCTATTAATTTTTGACATGTCGCAAGAGAAATAGAGTTCCATTCTTCTAAAAAAACGTCATACAGCTCTCTTAAATTTCCACACTTTGTATTTGAAACCTTTTTCTTTACTTCAAACCGCAGATTCTCTATTGGGTTTAGATCTGGACTGTTAGCAGGCCAGTCTAAGACAGAAACTAATTGCGCTGTAAGAAATTCCTTTACGGTGCGTGCAGTGTGCTTTGGATCTTTGTCATGCTGGAATGTCCAAATGACCGGTAGAACGTCTTCAGCGTATGGTAACATTGTTTCTTCCAGTATATTTTTGTATTGGAACTGATCCATGTTACCTTCTATCAACTTTACAGGTCCTACACCATGTCCAGAAAAGCAACCCCAAATTTTCACATTTCCACCACCGTGCTTTAATGTAACTTTCGTGTACTTTGGGTCGAATGCTGTATTCGGGGGACGTCGTACATATCGTTTTCCATCAGAACATACTCTGTTTATTTTCGTCTCGTCAGAAAAAAGTACATTTTTCCACTGTTGCACAGTCCAGTTTTCATACTTTCTCGCAAATGCAAGCCGGGCTTGCCTGTGGCAAAGTCTACCGTGCAATTTTTCTTCTACCAAACGTCTTCGAATAGTGCGTGCTGAGATTGCTGAAGGGTTGTTTTCACCAAAATATTTTTTTCTAAGCTCATTGGACCCTTTAAAAGGATTTTGTTTTGCCATGCGAACGATGTTTCGGTCATCTCGAGGAGTTGTTTTTCTCTGTTTAGGTACACGTGGAACATTCGAAGTAGTTTGATACGTAGCAAAATGCTTTACAGCGTGGAAAACCATCGTTTTTGAACATTGCAGATGGTCGGCTATCTTTATAAAAGACCAATTCTTCCGGCGAAGTTTTATTATTACTTCCCTTGTAGATTTATCACAACTTTTATTTTTTCCCATTGTTTTTTCTAAAGAAGCAATCACCTTTAATCTTTTACAGCACGTAATGGCGCCAAAATTATACAAACAGTAACAAATCGACTGAGTGTTCTCTATTTAAATTTGAATAAAGGTATAAACTACTTAGCGTTCTTAATTACGTGACCAGCCAGTAATAAGGAATACTTTGTTTAAAAGTAGTGTAAAAAGTTTGCCTATTGATTTTTAGCCAATCATGTGTATCAATGAATACAGTGGTAATATGGAAATGTTTTACGATACCGAGAGAAATAAAAACAAATGCATACAATTAGTTTTGCATCTTAGTTGGAAAAAATCTTCCCTTTATATCAGCGTTCTTAATTATATGGCCACCACTGTATAAGATTTGTCCTGGATGCTAGCTTATTATGGAATGTGTTATTACTGGAAGAAAGCGTTAGCAGAGTCTTTCAGGCGATGAGCTCACCACATGTCACGTCTATATTCCACGATGGTGCAACCCACTGTGAAAAAGGCCCATTGAGTCTCTGCCTACCCCCCTTCGGGGAAAATGGCGTGTGTCTGTATGTATGTATGTGTATGAGTGACGTGTTTCAGTACATAAAATGGGCGAATTTTGCAATATTACTGTTAGGTGTGGTTTTTTTTTACGTAATGGCGCGACAATCTTCCTTACGGGCGCCCGCCTGATGGTAAGCGGTTACCGTCGCCTATTGACATCTGCAATACCAGAGGCATAGTATTGTTCCCGATTCATCGATGTCTTTCGTTGTTCCGATTTGTTCGTGGTGTTTTCGGCCTAAGAATAGATCCCTCCGTCTCCTCCCGTGGATCTCGTAAGAACCGACTAAGGGATTACATCAAGGGATGGACAGCAGCATTCTCCTGAGTAATCAACTCCAATACTGAGATCACCAATCCGCCTGCCAAGCGTGCTGATTATGGCAAATCCAGTGCAACAGTTGACGTCTAATGGCTGATGATGATGATGATGATGATGACTTCTAGTTTATTTTATAAACTGTAAAATTAACCGTTAATTTAACAGTCTTCCCACGATACAGTTACTCTATGACTGAAATACGCGTCGTGGATGACACAACGCTGGTTTTGAGTGCATAGTGTGGACGAATTTAGCACAATAATATTATTTTGTAAAATTTAATATTAGCCGTTAGCTTTACACCCACGACACAGAGTTAATTTTATAACTGAAATAACGCAACTGGTGAAGAAACAATAGCTAGGAATAGGATAGTCTAGATTAGGGTACAATTTAATAGAAATATTTAATGTTTTGTTATGGGTCCCCGAGACGATCAAGTCCACTTGACAAGTCTACGTGCTGTCAAGTATGGTCCAGCCCGTAGATACATGACGGGACTTGTCAAGTCAACGCTGTAAACGATCAATATTCACTTCAAGCACGTAGACTTGTCAAGTGGACTTGATCGGCTCGGGGACCCATTAGTGTGATAGGTAGGTTTATAGTGTCATGGCTGCCTGCATTATTTTTATTTTTAGTGACTCTTTTGTTTATTAAATGTGCTTCAAGCAAAATTAGCAGATGCGTTGGTTCAGTTACACTGCAGGTAAAATCTTACTAATATTATAATAAGCGGGAAAGGTTTACAGATGTTTTGATGTTTTAATGTTTAAATATATATTTGCTACTACGTAAATCGATGACTGTACTTCGGAGTTAGTAAATCTATTTGGAATAAAATCCTTGTTTCCAAATAGTTCGATCCGTCAGTATAACAATTTGGAAAAAAAACATTCAAACAGTTCGACTATCGAACTACTGGTAGGACTGGATGGAATAAACCGACTGACTCAGCTACGCTGAACGTAAACTAATTCGGAAAAATCTCGGAATAACTGTATTTCTCTACATTACACAAAGGTTAGCTGGAAGAAAATGCTAATTAGCATTAAGTTCGCCTATGTACTGCTTTTTGTCTTGTGCAATAAATAATTTTCTATCTATCTATCTATTTCTTGTTCCGAGGGATAAATGTATTGCGTATTGATTATTTTTTAATTTGACAGTTCTATCGAGGGCAGTGACGTCACATGGTCTCGATGCCAATTCCGGTATCCATAAAACGTAATAGGTTACTGCTGTGTTATGTAGTGCTGCAGTATGCAGGATATTGTGAGTGAATAGATCATCATCATCATCATCATCATCAGCATGTAGAGAGCCACTGCTAGTTTTTTTTTTTTTTTTTTTATACTACTGAATGACGGAACAAGCAGATGGACGCACCCTATGTGGCATTGCACTGCGCCCGCCACCCTGAGACATAAAGATGAAAAGTCTCATGATGTTGTGTGTTTTAAACATTGCTCACCATTGACATTTCTACAGTACCTATCTGTTGTTAAATTACAACATCACATTATATTGAGCCACCTCCATCCACCGACTCCCTGCGAACTTTAAAATGCGTCAGTCATCCAGGCCGTCCTACAATGCGTCATCCGGTTCGTGGTCGAGAACCTTTATTGACGGTTGTCAGTTTTTCGAGCTATATGGCCTGCCCATTGCCACTTCAACGTGTTAATTTTGAGAGCTATATCGGTGATATAGGATCTACGGATCTGCTTGTTTCGGATTCTATCGCATAGCGAAGCTGCAATCATAGCTCTCTCCATAGTCCGCTGCGCAACTTTGAGCTGTGTATAAGGCAAATACGGAAAATACGTGAATATAAAAGGTTGAGGGTTTTATTTTTGGCTATTGGCCCAGATCAATACCTATGGGTAGAGTGATCCCACTTTTTGTTAACATTGGAGAGGAAAACTGATTGAGTAATAATAATAGCGTTAGAAGAGCCATTAGAATTATCGGCGACCCTAAGCTCTCCAATACTCTAGAACCGCTTAGCCAGCGCAGAGCCATTGGATCGCTTTGCGTGTTCTACCGCCTGTACAACGGGGAATGTTCTGACGAGCTTTTCGATCTCATCCCCGCATCGAGATTTTACCATCGCTCTTCCCGGCACCGAGACAAAGCTCATCCACAGATAATAGATCCCTGGGTTTCTCGAACGACTCGTTTCTCGAGATCATTTCTTCCCCATACCTATAAACTTTGGAATGAGCTTCCATCTGAGGTTTTCCCGCTTGGTTACGACACGTGTCGCTTCAAGAAAAATGTTCATAAATTCCTTCAGGGTAGGCAACGCATCGGCAATACCCCCGGTGTTGCCGGTGTCTATAAGCGACGGTGACCACTTTACATCAGGTGGGCCATAAGCTAGTTTGCCTATAAAGTTTCATAAAAAAAAAAAAAAAACTTATGACATCACTGCTGACCTGAGATCTGAAGATAAAGAAGATACCAGTACAGTTTGAGATGTTAACGACTGAACGGCTCAGGCGCAAAACGACCACCTCTCATCGTCGTACACCGTACTTTTTCTATGACCACTTCGCAAAATGTACACCCGATTTTTTCGCAAATCGCACGCTGCACGGTTTCTCAAAATTACCACTTCGCATAATGTACCTAATCAGATTTCGTAAATTTGTATATTAGTATATTATCATGGCTAGGCAGTTTTCGAAAGTTTCTAGATGTCATAATACCATAGCTAGTCAGTTTTCGTAAACTTTTAGCTACCAGTATTAATTTTTGTCATCTAGAATTTAATTTATACAGCAAACTGTTTTACTGTAAATCCTATGAAAATGGTGGTGATTGCGAATTATGGAACTCTGTTGGAATCAATTTAAACTGGTTTCTATAGTTGTTTCCATCCGAATGACTCTTGCTATAGCCAATTGATGCAGTTTGCCTACAATGCTTGCTTGCAACAAGACTGCATAAAGTAGGTACCTAATAGGAAAAAAATAATTTCAAATAGAAACCAATTGAAACCGGTAGCAACAGATTTATACTATCGTACCACTGGGTTTAAGGTTTAGCTTATTTTCTAAAACAATAACAACAATTGCATACAGTTGACATACACAATAACACAACATTCTGACGTACACAGTGGCTGGAAGCTAATATGGAAAGTTTCCCTGGTCATATCAAGTAGTGGATAAATTAAGAAAAATATACATCAACATAATGGTCCAAAATATCTCCTAGTAGATGTGACCTTTCTCAGTACCAGTTAATCAATAACTTACCTACCTAACCTTATTAATCTCATCTTAGTACAAAGGAACTCTAAAAATGTTGTGTAAAACAATGCCTCTTTTAAAAATACCTTTCGAACGATATATCAAAAGAGAGGGTAATTGATAGTAGTTCCTCTTAGTTTCTAGTAATAATAATAATAAATAATAAATAATGCTGGACAGTTCACGCAACATTATCTAGCCCCAAGCTAAGCAGAGCTTGTGTTATGGGTACTAGACAACTGATATACTCAATACAATATTATTACATAGACAGATATTTTTTATTATACACAGAAAATACTCAGAACACCCTGAACAAATATCTGCGGATCGCAGATATTTGTTTTGTTATTGTTTGTTGTTAATAGTAATATATCTTTGTACTTACCTACTAATCTGTAACCATACCTTATAGCTATGGAAGAGCGGGACCTTCTAACACAAGTATTTTTCTGCTTACAAGAACGTTCCAGCCTTATTTAAAACAAGTGTAGACCTGTTACAGAAATAAACTATTTTCTATTTGTATTTTCTAGTGGTGGGAGGTGCTATCACAGAGTGATTTCTTAGAGTTCCGTACACAGAGGCTGCCAATGAGACCATATTACTTGATCCTGGAGATTATGATAATGATAAACATGATCATCTACGAGGTCCATCTTTCCTCCCGTCTCGTCTGTCTGTATTTCGTCAATATCTCGGCAGCTGTACGAGGTAGCCAGTTCAAATTTTCACAGATTATGTGTTGTTGGGGCATGCACCCTGAGCAAATAACAAAGATATCTTATGATGAATAATAGAGCATGTAGTGAAAACTGTTCCTTGAAAATGGAACTCCGCACTATGTGTATTTATACCATACGCATTTGGCCGGTTTATTCAAACATAATATTAGTATCTAGTAGATTTAGTACCCAAAACCCACAACAGACTAGACTTTGAAAGGCAGTGAGTGGATGATGTAATATTTTTGTATTGTATGTTTCTTTACAAAACAATGAATCATACTCCTACTAAACACATCAGACACATAGATGTGGCCATCATTAGTATTACTAAATAGTGACCAAGCACATAAATTAAGGTTTTACACAATAAATTGGTTAAGTGCGTAATTGTTCCACGCATAATGAAGGCACAGGGTTCTGCATGATGCCACAGTTTTTCCCCCATAATTCTGTTTTCAACACAGGATATCAATATATTTTTTGATGAGATAATAATTAAATTTACGTCTAAATAACCCTATACCAAATTTTATGCATTTTGGTTCCTGTGAAAGCTATGAACCAAAATCAATGGATGGAACTAAGTACCTAATGTACTAATAAACTAAGTAATGGAACTAGGTTCCTTGCAGTACAGAAGATTCATTACTATAAATAACTCTATAATTTATACCCCCATTTCTCCTCAACTGTATTTTACGAAGAAGGCCTCGTCCAGCAGTGGGCATCTAAAGGCTTCTGGTGATGACGATGACGTATGCTATGTCCGTAACAGATTTAGGCAAAAAAGGTACGCATAATTATTAATGATCACACAAATATTTGTTCCGAGGCGGGAATCGAACCCGCAACCTCCTGCGTCGCAGGTGAACGTTCACCCGCCAATTTATATCCAAGTGGATTTAAATTATATGTGGATAAGTGTACCTTTTTTGCCTAAATCTGTTACGGACATAGCATACGTCATCATCAACAACAGCCTTTAGACACTTGTCTGCAAATATCTTGACTGATGAATGTCACTGTACTTTGAGTGCCAATATTTTTATTGACCTCTGGTAATAGGTATATATCATTAAATGAATCACTAGGGTATAGGTAGGTATTAAGTATTGTATTTTATGATAACAGCCAATCAGATTATGGATGTGAGTAATGCCATACAATTTAATTTAATTGTGCCTGAGGACAGTTTTGTTATTAACATGATCATGTTTGTGATTCTTTGATGCTATAGGAATCAACGAAAAATTAATAGCACCTAGAAAAGTTCACATATTAGGTTTCTTCAAATGAAGGGCAATGTCAGTCAGGTCTTCAATATACATATTTCAGGTCTGTTTTATGAAATTTTATTATATCTCAAGGTCACTTCCCTAAAACAGGGTGACCAAGAGAGAAACAACAAGGAACACGGAGTAGAACACACTACCGTCATCTGTATTTCCTGAAAACTATAATGTAGGTCTCTTCAAGGCTATAGTGAATAGGTGCCTTCTATACCTTTGTGCTCCATCTTCGGCCACATCGTCACTTACCAACAGGTGCGATTGTGGTCAAACAAAGGTCCAGTAACTGGACTAAGGACTTGAATGATGGCTTATTAAGTCAGTTTGAACTAATGTATGGTCAGTGAAATCACATCTTGGCCTCTATTCTACACTAGTGTCTGCTCATGGTTTTACTCACATTATACCAGTATAAAAGTAGCCTATAGCTCAATCCAAGTAATAATATAACTGTTTACCAAATTTGATCAAAATCAGTTCAGTCATTACAGTGTTAGAAACAAACATTAAAACTTTTTCATTTAATAATTTTAAAATAATTTTTAGGTAGGTAAATTTATTTAATGTGATACTAAAGTACCTATCTTTTTTAATAAGCTTTTTTGGCTATGTTGTCACTGGGCCCTTTAGGCCTATTGTGATAGTAACTACTAAAGTACCTATGTAACACCACTGTTTAAAAAAGTGTATTGTGAGATACACATTTTTAAACCATGACTTCCCAAAGTGGTTCCTCAGACAAATAAAGAGTGTGAATAAAATATAAATAAATAATAAGGCAGAAATAAAATAATACCGTTCCAGACTATAACCACTCTTCAATAAAATGTTTTATAAGTTCAATTGTACTGCATAATTAAATTTATTCATTAATTGACCATACACTTTCTATTGTTTTCTTGCTAATTAGGAAGAAATTGGTTAGATTAAACAATTTATACCTATTGTGTTATTGATTTTCAGCTTCTATGTCTTATTTCATTATCCAAATTCTGCACATTTAGTTATATACAATAAAGGGTTATCCAATCTACCTATTCTTACATATCAAAATAAGTAGGTATGTGCATTGTTTCAATTAATGTTTTAGTGCAAAATATTTTGGTTATTGAAGCATTTGCTTTTACAGGAGTATCTACAAATACATAGGAGTGGTTTAGCTTCGGTGTAAGAGAACTTGTGCTCATTTGATCTAAATTATGAACATCACATTTATTAAAATAAGCGTAATGTATGTGGAAACCATTTAAAGCTAGACAGTTTATAGTTTAGCGGATTTAGTAGACATGCAACGCCGGCCACACTTTCTATGAAATCTAGGCTACAGGCATTTACACAATTAACTCATTATCTAGTACACTGGCAATCTATAGATTAACTGATACTGGTTTCATAATGGGTACTGTTATCTGTTGGTTATTGAAAAAGTCTGATAAGCATGTACAAACTATTTGTTTGTTTGTACTTTTATTACAATTGGTATTGGAAATATTGTGTTTGTATGTTACCTATTACATTAATGTTGGGTAAAGATATTGAGAGAGCCGCCACTGAATGACCAGGGAATCATAAAGCAAAACAGGCTGCCTTACCTTGAAGATGGGTCTGGGATGCCTCGGCGCCGAGGCGGGGGCGGCCGCGGGGGTCGTGGTCGCAGGCGCCGGAGCCGGTGACGTTACATGGTCCGCCGGCAACGACTCCGGGACAGTTTGAAGGGTCGGCCGCATAGTTGTCGACATTTTCACTAAATCACTTGTTTGAACACTTTAACACCTCGCTAGCCGGTCTGCACCGTTCGCATCCCCACGGCCGCGCGTTCAGAGCGCCCGACCGGCCCCGACCCTCACCAGAACGCACCACCTGAGACTCCACCGAACGCCGACCAACAACGCCCATCTAACCGCATTTTCCACCAGAAAAAAACATCGCGAAGCCCTAACACGATGGTCGATAAGCGTAGCGCGTACCTGATTCACTTTCACGTATAAGCTAACGATCGTTGAGATTGAAAACGGAAATAGACACGCAAAAAACTATTAGAAAGCTTACGGTGTCTTCTGTCACATAAACACAACGAAGGAATTCACAGTTTTGGCAGAACGACGGCGTGTAAACTCGAAATTACGATGCCACCGGTTCGGGCGCACGGTACGAAAATTAATGGTGGACGAATAGCCGTCCATTTAATATTAAATTATCAAAAGTCAACCACTTTACTCCGATAAAAGTCCTCACATTCTTGAATTCACTCTCAAGATGGCGGATTTTACCTACTCGTAAATGGGCACAAGGCTGACACGAAAACATCAACCGGCTCTCTATCAATCCCTTTCTTTTCCTACCATGTGGAACGAGATAGTGATATGTGTGTGGATGAGTTTAGAAACGTAAACGTCACAGAAAAACTGCCAATTGAGCATGCGCAAAATCCTGATATTCTGAACGCATCCAATGTACATTTTGTACCGTTTCGTTCAAAGCTTCATCTGTGGTTCAAAGCCCCGCTAGAGAGTATTAGTGTTCTGTGGTTCAAAGCATGCATGGATGAATTAGGGCTTTTCTTTTTACAATAAAAAAAGGAAAAGTAGTTTGATTTGGCTCGATAGATGGTGATAAGTGGTAAGTGGTAAGTGTGATAGTAACAAAACGTAGTTGTTGACTTTGACGTCTCACTTTATTTTGACAGTTAAGTACAGAGCTGGCGCCATCTATTTTCAAGGGTAAGCATGTTTGAAACGGCCGTGAAATCCCCTCATTGTAAAGCAAAGCAAAGCGTTTTATGACGTTTTAATTTATTCCAATAAGTACAAGTTTTTTTCCCCATTATTTAGATAAACTTGAGAAGTGTTCCGATTTTTTTGATGAGAAGTGTATTTCAATATAAATTTTCTTAATCAATTAAATATTAATTAATTTTCAATAATCTTTTTAATCTTTTCAAACTGATTGCAAACCTTCAGTTCAGTTCTTTAACAAGTGGCCATTGCGGAGTAGCCCAACTAGCCCACAATTTCGCCAAATCGCTAACGTTTTTTATGTTCTGACACAACCGTATCAGCGCGCATATTTTCTAACTTAGAGTACTGTATATATTCTGTGCTTAGAGTAATATGGTCTCCGCCCCGGAGTATCCTCGGAAGAACATACCTCCATGGGAGTATCGTACCCATGAAGTTATAGGTAAATCGTACCATCCCTGAATGCTCTAAGGCACAGATAAAATAATACGCTCAGCGGCTCTCTTAGAGCATTGCAGGCCTCCGTCGATGGCGCGGCTCTAAGTATCGTATGTACCGTGTTGCTCTAAGTTCTTGTATATAACAACGTTTTGTTATTGCTCAATAAGTAAAGGCTAGCAACATTATTATCGATTATATTTTCTCCTAGCAACACCTGTCTGACGCGAGCGCCATCTTTGTCAAAATGGCTGCCTTGTTGTTGGCGACTGTTGGGTGCTTGTTTGGATTTTAAATGTTTGTTTCTTTCATTTAATATGGTTTCCACTCCCAATTTGTTTAAAATATTCTGGAATTGGATGAGGTACATATAATTAAGGTAAGTGTTAAACGCGCATGTGTTTATCGCATGAGAAACTGGCAACGTACTCTGAATCATCAGCGCAACGTGAGCTCTAATTGTGTTCCAATTTTAGTATGTTTTCGAAGTTTACCTGGCAATTAGGTTAAATAATTGCGTTTTATAAATATTTTAAACACATAGTCAAGGCTTACGCGTTGGGTTCCTTCTTATTTACATAAGCTGTGACCTTACTCCGTGAGTTACAATCTCTACAAAATAGCCTGCCTATTGTTGTCACAATCTAGATGTTTTTGCGTTATCCGCATGAATGTAGTGTTATCCGTAAGCTAATACATTGTCACCATGCTAATTAGTAAATAAATATGTCACGTTGTTCTTACTACCTATAAAAAAAAAGATGTAAAATCTGTAGATGGTCTCAACTTTTTATTTTGTGCTGGAAATCCTACTTTTGAATAATCAGTATTAACCAGTAATTTTTAAGTACCTTGGTTCCCATTATTCTTAGATAAATTCATGTTTTTTGGTAGGTATTTGTTATCAATAAAACAAGTCATGCTTCATAACAAGATTTTATTAGGTAGCAATGATTCAATATATAAATAGTATCTATATCTACTTTCCACTCATTTTGTGTACAGTTATGTTGTATTTGCTATCTCACAACCACTGGGTATCCTATCAAACAACAGCCAGCATCACAGATATGAAATGAATACAAAATAAAACTAACTAATCAAAAAGTATGCAACAAATCTAAGAATATGACACTTTTAAATAATTAGAAACTTCAACAGAAATCAGCGTTGACACAATCGAAGTGCACTTTGACAAATAAGCTGCATATGAATAGTCAATATATCATATTTTTGGCCCATTATTATTCTCATGTTTTATTAAGTCTCAATTTCAAGGTTTTCACCTGGCATTGAAAGCTCTTAAAAGGTTAAAATATTGAAGATTTAAAAATAATTTCCAGCATGTTACTGGAAACCTGTTGAAAAGTTGACCTTACACCATGGCCATTATTGATTCATTGTCTCAAGAAACTTAAAACAAATTTAACTTCCTTAAGTCCTAGACGGGCTCGTAGAAGGTCAGCCAAATGAAAGGGGAATTAATGGTTGTTTTGCTGGTGCATATGTAATATGGGCTCAATCGGACTCTCTATGAGTCTACAGCACATCGTAGGTTTATGATTTGCCGTAGACTTCCAAAGAGTTCATTCATCACTGAAACCCTGCTTGTCTTTATATAAATAAACATAAAATACTTCATTGTTATTGTTATACGAATGTTGTTAAATGTCAATGACCATGTTTGCAAAATGGCCCATTTTGATTTAGATATTAAAATACAAAAGGCAGTTAGTAGATATTTTCAATTAGCTTAGCCATAGTGTGTCCAGCTTAGAATGGACCCGTCCGCTTCCAGAGGGAGACCTACATCTCCTGGAATAGAGAGGAGAGCCTCTACTCCAGGGGAAGTAGGTCTAACAAATCATTGATATAATAACTAGACATTGAATCAGGTACCTAATTGATTTAATGTTGTCATTGTTTTATTTTTATCTTGCTGTGTTTGTATTTGTATAGTTTTTATTCAATTGAACTTTGCTTTGAATATCTGTTTGATGCATAAGTGCTATACAATCTATTTCAAAGTATTGTAAGAAACATACCCAAATGAATAAATGTTCTTGAATTGAATTGGTGGGCACCATCAACACCATCCACCTGTTTACCTAATTATCTTCATCTTTACATTGATGACCTTTGTTTGACCACGATCTCACGTGTTGGTAAGTGACGATGTGGCCAAAGATGCAGCACAAAGGTCTAGAAGGAACCTATTCACTCTAGCCTTGAAGAAGCCCAGATTATAGATTTCAGGAAAGATGGACGACTGTAGTGTATTCCAAGTATTCTAAGTAAGGCTTTTTTCTTTGAATCAGCTTTCACTTGTTCTCGAGGCACCACACAGGCGCTCCCCAACTAGTATTAAGAAGGATCATCAAAAGAAAAACAGACCGTGTTTGTTGCCTGATTCTTCTAGGTCTGGTTGCGTTGGAACAGGAGTAAATGTAAATTTATTTTTTAAGACGATTCAAAATGATCCTTGTGATTTCAATGAATAAAATACTTTTTGACTTTGACTTTGACTTTGACTTTGACACTACTTAGCATTATAAAGGTAGAACTGAAACGTGTAACACCAATACTGCTATCACCAATCCGCCTGCATATTCTATGTGGGAGGCCTATTTCCAGCTGTGGACTTCTGCTGATAATGATGATAATGTATAAATTCTTTAATATTTTTGTTTCAGATCTTACACAACATCGAGATACCCAACAGTTAGCCCTTAAGAGAGCATTTACATAAATGAGTAGAGCCCACCATAGAACATAAGCATAGAATAAAGCTTTCGTCCTAAACTAGTTAAGATAATAATTCAAGATGTGGCAGCCCGGGCAGTACTCCCATACAAACGCCCACACCCAGCCACTTCACAGCAATGGAGCGAAGGGGAACGAGCATCAGAATCAAGGGAACTTGAAGACCCTGGGCATGACTTCAGCTATTTCCTTAGCAGGTTTGATTTTTGTGTTCTTTTTTCTTGAGGATCGCTGCCTATGCCTTATTTGTTACATGTATTGCGTGTTTTTTTGAAAGGATAGAATAGAATATTCCTTATTGCACAAAACAAACAATGTTACGACCTCTGTGGCGCGGCGGGCGATGGTTCGCCTGCGTCGCAGGAGGTTGCGGGTTCGATTCCCGCCTCGGAACAAATAATTTGTGCGATCTGCAGATATTTGTTCCGGGTGTTCTGGGTGTTTTCTATGTATAATAAAAAATATCTATCTATGTAATGTATTGTATTATGTATATCAGTTACCTAGTACCCATAACACAAGCTCTGGCTTAGCTTGGGGCTAGATAATGTTGTGTGAACTTGTCCAGCATTATTTATTTATTTATTTATTTATTTAATGTACATAGGCGAACTTAATGCTAAGAAGCATTCTCTACCAGCTAAATTTTGTGTATTGTGGATACATTTATGTAGGTAGTGCACAAAACGTATAGGATGGATTTTTTCCTTCGAAAACTTAGTTATTTTTGCCACCATTTTAAAATGGGGATTTAATTTTAACTGCTTGATTGACGGAAGAAACAGGTGGCCCACCTGATGTTAAGCGGTAACCTCTGCCTTTAACAATGCATTACAACATAGATCACAACCACCTAAGACGCGCCATATGTGGCATTGCACTGCGCCCGCCACCCTGATACAAAGATGAAGTCTCATGTGCCTGTAATTTCACCGGCACCCATACACTTAAAAACTTGAACACAGCAATGCGTGCACTGCTGCTTTGCGGCGGAAATAGGTATGGTGGTAGTACTTGTCCGGATGAAGTCCGAAACGAACTACAATTTCATTTAAAATCAAATTATATGACTTGACTGAGACAACAACCTAATTTGACCAGAATAATACACTTGACATATTGGCGAAATTTATGCAGACTTTCCTTAGAAGTCATGATGTACAGATGAGAAGACGTACAGGGTTTATTGTCAATTACAGGTCCAAAGCCAGCTGACATTGAGAAGTCCAACGAGCTCAAAGAGTCTCTCACTCCCTTCGCTGTCTTCGAGTCTGAAGCCGAGATGCATCATCGCATGGAGGTCCTCGGAGCTCTGCATCGCCTGGTCCGGCAGTGGATCCGAGATGAATCAGTCCGCAAGAACATGCCTTTGAACGTTGTTGATACAGTGGGTGGGAATATCTACACATTCGGATCTTATCGACTTGGGGTAAGTACCAACACTCAAAAAGTAGTAACTAGAAAAGTTGAACTAAGTCTTCATCCACCGCCTTCCCGCGGCTGTTACAATGTCCTCAACCGTGGTTAGCGCGATGTAACAGTTTTTGAAAATGTGGCTTTTGCAGAGTAGACCATAATTTTGCCAATGTCATCGTAGGAAGTAAGTTCCGCTTTTGCACGAAGGAGATTCCGGTGTATGGAGAGTGGACGATACGAATTATTTTTAAACCAAGCTAAAATAAGAGGGTAACATACCTACCATAATCTCTATATAAAACATACAAATATATGTATACATAAACACATTAGAAGCTACTGGCAAACAATAGATTTAACTTTTGAACCTATATGGTTATGTACATACTTTTCACTAGAAACGGGATATTAAAAAAATCATCAAAAAATTTCAAAAATCATGGTAAAATCAATCAAAGACATTAAAGTGTAATCAGTGCAGCGAGTGAAACTAAGACATTTCAACACTCTGAAATAGGCACATCAGCGAAAGCTGCTCGTCTATAATTTTAAATAATAATAATAATAATAAATATCCCATTTCTTGTGAAAAGTATGAACAGATTTAACGTTAGCGAGACAATCTTGAATGTATAATATTAGCCAATGACATTGGGGTTAATTTAAATCCGTCGTCATTCGATTGACATATAATATATGTCATATATTTGATGACATATATTTGACATATAAAATCGTTAGCGGTAACGTTAGATATTCGTGTTTGATACCTTAACAAGTTCTTCATTGAACCGAGGCCTTGAGGGGGACTGATGATTATTTTACTTTGATTAGATAACTAATCAGAGGCCTCAAGGCGAAAATCTATAATAAGTGCGTGTAGCCAATGATGATTTACGGCACTGAGACGTGACCGCTAACTATAGGCCTCATAGAAAAGCTCAAAGTTGCGGGCTATGGAAAGAAAAGAAGAAAGAAAGAAAATTTGTTTATTTTCCCCAAAACATAACACACACATAAAACATGAAAACTAAAAAAAAAATGTAGTACTAAGCAATAGTAGGTATAAAAAGCCAAGTGGCCAAGTGCGAGTCGGACTCGCCCATGAAGGGATCCGTAGCAGCAAGTAACATAATATAAAAGTTCTTGGATGGTTTACGATTTATGACGTATTAAAAAAAAACTAGTTACTAGATCTCATTCGAAACAATTTTCGTTGGAAGCTTACATGGTAATGTACATCATATATTTTTTTAGTTTTATCATTCTCTTATTTTAGAAGTTACAGGGGGCGGACACACCCATTTTACCACTTTGGAGGTGTCTTTCGCGCAAACTATTCAGTTTAGAAAAAAATTCTATTAGAAACCTCAATATCATTTTTGAAGACCTATCCATAGATACCCCACACATATGGGTTTGATGTTTTAATTTTTTTTGAGTTTCAGTTCTAGTTATGGGGAACCCCAAGTGTAATTGTTTTTGTTTTCAATTTTTGTGTAAAAATCTTAATGCGGTTCACAGAATACATCTACCTACCAAGTTTCAACAGTATAGCTCTTAAAGTTTAGTTTCGGAAAAAAAAGGCTGTGACATACACGGACAGACAGACAGACAGACATGACGAATCCATAAGGGTTCCTTGTCTTTGACTACGGAACCCTGAAAAATAGATAAAACTAATATAAACTGGTTGGTAAGTTGATAAGTAGAAAGGCAGCGATGTGTGTTGTGTGGGGTCAAACAGGTCCCTGTCTCAGGATATGCTGGACCAGGCCTAGGTTTAGTGTAGCGCTTGTTCTCAGACAGGGCCTAGCTAGGTGATGCCGCGAACATCAATAAACTACGCGGGGATAAACAATAAATGTAGAGCACTATTTATTTATTTATTTATAATACACAGGCAGCTCTCTGAGCTGATGCGCGTATATTTTAGTCCTTATCAGTGCACTTTAAATGTTTGTCAAGTCTATTTTTGAAAGAATTCACTGAGGGGGCACTGATCTTTGAGTCTGGTAGCCGGTTCCAAGTGCGCACGACGCGATTAGGCAATATGTGCATCCTCGGATTGCTGGTACTTGGCCCGCGTTGCAGCTTCAGCGAGTGTCCTCCGAGTCCTATATTATATTATTATGCTCGTAATTTCACTACAAGATAGACTCCGGAATGAGGAGACTCGTAGAAGAACCAAGATCACCAACATAGCTCTCAGGATTAGCAAGTTGAAGTGGCAATGGGCAGGCCATATAGCTTGCAGAACTGACAACCGTTGGTGAATATAGGTTCAGAGTTGCCACAAACCGGAGGACACAGAAGAGGAAAGTCCCCCTCTCGATTACACATTAACACACATTGGCTCTCGAGACATTATAAAGGTGTAAGTCTGCAGGTGGAGGTGGTCAAGACCATTTGTCGTGGCATTCATGGCTGGATGAGTATGAGGGAGCCCCTATATGCAGCAGTGGCCTGATTATGAGGAATCAAAGTGGAAGGTACCATGAGCCTCGAAAATATTTCGATGTAACTGTCTCATGTAACTACATTAGGATAAAGGATTAACTCTTTAGGGTTAAGCTCCCTTTGTACATATCTTTTGTTATATTTTATTTGTAACTAGCGACTCGCCCCGGCTTCGCACGGGTAGCCCTCGGTGAAAAACAGCCCCCCCCCCCCCACCCCCACCCCGATATTTTATTACTTATTCTGCTATTCAGAGCGGAGAAGAATCCACCAACAAAAGAGATAACTAACATCGGTCCAGCCGATCTTAAGGCGCGATAGGTTCTCAAATGTCTCTCGAATTTTAAAGTTTTTGATAAGAAATTTCATAGTTTTCTGTGAATAAAAAAATATATGATATTCTTGAGCTTTTTATCTAGTGAAATCAATAATTCAATACAATATTTGAATTAATTCACTCGATAAAAAAAAATAACAAAGATACCTCCTTTTTAAAATTGAAATGCTATTTTTCACTCACTTATCTCACGTTTTAATTTTTGAAACATTTGGTTACATGTTAGTTATTATTTGAGTTAGTGAATTCATCAACAAAATTAAACAAAACTTTGAAAGACATTTTTATATAATTTTTTTATACATAAAAACACGGTATCAGAGCGTGCGCTCGCCTTCTTCGCCTCATACAAAAATGTTCGTTCAACCTATAGCGCCTTAAGTTATAAGTGGTGTAACTAATACGACCTTGTTTTATTTATGTAGATTTTCTGTGTACAATAAAGAATTATAAGTAAGTAAATGATTATGTTCGAAAAAATATATTTTGTTATAACCTAAAGAACTCAGAGTAAATGTACTTTAGGTCAGCGCTCAAAAAGTGTCTAAAACAAAATAGAGATAAAAAGCGTATAAAGAGAGACAATTCATACATGTTTTATCAGTCTATTGCTGCTTGATTATTGAACACATTTGAAGGACTAGAGTGTGAACCGGCAGTGTAACGAACTCATATGTCATCGTTCGAATAACACAGTGTAATTCCCCTGTTCGCAGGTGCATCACAGAGGCGCTGATATCGACGCGCTGTGCGTCGCGCCGCGCCACATCGACAGAAGCGACTACTTTTCTACTTTCTATGAGCTGCTGAAGCATCAGCCTGAGGTTTGTCTGAGGACCTAATTCTTGTTCTAGGTGTTAAGACCTGCACTGATGTTCCGCTGTGGGGTGTATTGTGCATTTTCCCTCTGTGCTAACCCTACCCCAGCCAGCCTAGCTCCTTAAAGTAACGGAGCAGGACTATGGGTTGATGGCAACACTGATGAACTGTGTCCGAAGCTGTCAGTGGCCTCAGTATTGTGCAGGTGATGGCTGAAAAAAAAAACAAATCTTACAAACAAGTCCGGGTAATCCCTTAGGCTTTTACGACATCCACGGGAGGAGATGGGGCGTCTATTCTTGGGCCGGACACTCCACGCTCTAATAATATTCAATTCAATTCAATTTATTTATTTATTTCAGGCAACAGTGAAAATTTACATAAAAAGAGGTAAACTTTGTTTGTTTGTAATGGAAAAACTTAAAAACTACTAAACCAATTTTAAAAATTATTTTACCTAGAGATAGCTAAATTATAAACGTGTAACTTAGGGGGGAGGGGGGGGGGGGGGCTGCTTTAGCTGATTTTGATGGTATTTGGTGTGTGGAATAATGCTAACTGTAGCATACGTTATTTATGTAGAGTTTTTTTAGTTAGTCAACATACTTCAACTGCGTTCTGCATTAAGTCTTTATAACCACAGGAAACGAATATGTCCTGTTAACTTTAGTGTAATTACAAAACCGTAACGTGTCCAACTTAATAATATACGCTCCGTTTCTTCCCGTGGATGTTAAAGCCGACTAAGGGATTACACCAGGTGATGGGCAGCAGCGTCCAGATTATGGCAATTCCCTCTATTGAATTCTATGGGGGAGGATCGTCCAGCAGTAGATGTCTAAAGGCTGATGATGATGATGGAGAGATGCGTGCAATGAGTCATTTCTCAATCTTTCAGGACCTCAAGGTTAAAATGGGACCTTTAAATTGTAAAACTTGAGTATGGTGCCGTTTCAAACGTCGTTTCAGAGTGTCGTTGCTAAGATTAAAATATTTTCAGGAAATCAAGGTTTAAATGTGACCCCAAAATTGAAAAACTTGAGTGTGGTGTCGTTTCAAAAGCCGTTTCACGGGGTGGTTGTTGATGTTTAAGTTGCTGTCTGCACGCCCCACCGGGGATTTTTTCAAACTATGCGCGGACGAAGTCGCGCGCGGGTCATCTAGTCTATATATATATATATATAAAACAAAGTCGTGTTAGTTACACTCAAGAACGGGTGAACCGATTTGGCTGAAAATTGGTGGGGAGGTAGCTTAGAACCAGGAGATTGACATAGTGGGGGGGGGGGGGGGGGGGGGGGGTCACCGGGGGCTACCCGCACGAGGCCGGGGCGAGTCGCTAATGTTTGATATTCTGGAAAATTTATGGCTGAGCGTTCAGTTGTTTTCTATGACTATCTACTGTTAGGTAGCTTAGTTTAATTATTTACTTTTATTCCTTACAGGTAAAAGACCTGAGACCTGTTGAAAATGCATTCGTCCCAGTCATCAAGATGAACTTTGACGGAATTGAAATTGATTTGTTGTTCGCGAGGCTCGCTTTGAAGGAAATACCTGGTAAATATATCATGGGCATAGTAATCACGTCATCTCTCGGATTTGAGGATATATGGATATCCTCAGATCGGTGAGGAGACTAGCAAGTTAGCACAATGCTATAGAAATGGCCAAAAGCACAGACAGCGCTATAGAAGTGGCCAAATCTTACTCTTAAAGTGGTTGCTTTCGCTAGTGGCGCGTTTCTTTTTTTTTCGTGTTTTTTGCTCATCACTGCTCATCAACACTTCAGATACTTGTGAAAACTATGTTGCCGGTAATTATATGACCTAACACACAATTTTTAATTTATGGTAGGTATCACATTAATATCATTAGTTTAGCTACGATTGTGCTTCAATGGTATTTACAGTGTTTTTTTGTTTCAAGCACATTCATAGCCAAAAACTGATGATATTTATGTGATACTATAAATTAAAACTTGTGTGTTAGGTCACATAATTACCGGCAACATAGTTTTCGCTATTTGAAGAAGTGTTGATGAGCTGTTATGAGCAAAAAACACGAAAAAAATTGAATTTCGCGCCACAAGTGAAAGGAACCACCTTAAACGATGTAGTTAACTCTCAATCCATTATAACATAACACCCAACAGTCACATACTTAGTCCTGATCCCACACTAGGATTCCCTGTGTCGTGGGTATCAGAACCTACGAGTACCATGGTACCATAACACCCAGACCCGGAACAAATATTTGCAAATCATACAAACATTTTTCCCGCACCGGGAATCGAACCCCCAACCTTTCGCATCTCAGCCGGCTACTCGCCAGACGCGCTACAGAGGTCGTCAACCATGGTACCATAACATACAGAACCGGAACAAAATTTTTTTTTTTTTTTTTTATTCTACTTGAATGACGGAACTAGCGAATGGCCCACCTGATGTTAAGCGGTAACCTCTGTCTATGAATAGTGCATTACCTCATAGGTCACGTCCACCTAGAACGCACCCTATGTGGCATTGCACTGCGCCCGCCACCCTGAGACATAAAGATGAAGTCTCATGTGTCTGTAATTTCACCAGCACCCTTACCCTTCAAACCGGAAAACAGCAATGCGAGCACTGTTACTTTGCGGCAGAAATAGGTATGGTGGTAGTACTTCCCCGGACGAACTCTTTCACAAAAAAGCTCTACTACTACTAAAAACAAGATACTATTGTCATCTTGTATTTGTAAATTTTGGTTTTTCATGGGTTTTCATTCACATTTTATTTCAGACTCATTTGACCTCCGCGACGATATGCTACTCAAGAATTTGGACGAGAAGAGTGTCCGTTCGTTGAATGGTTGTCGGGTGACGGACGAGATACTGCGGCTCGTGCCCAATATCAACCACTTCAGATTGACGCTGAGAGCTATCAAGCTTTGGGCTAAACGTAAGTTGTCGTTATCATGTGTTTTTCGTAAAGTACTGAAGAAAATGTAAGGGGTTAAAATAAATAAATAATGCTGGACAGTTCACACAACATTGTCAAGCCCCAAGCTAAGCAGAGCTTGTGTTATGGGTACTAGATAACTGATATCTATTATATAAAACAAATGAATGAATGAAGCAAAAGAGGTGTGTCAGGATTAGCAAGTGGAAATCGGTGGTCTCTGCCTACCCCTCCGGAAAACAGGCGTGAGTTTATGTATGTATGTATAAAACAAAGTCGTGCGAGTTACACCACTTATAACTCAAGATCGGCTGGACCGATGTTTTGGTTGATTCTTCTCCGCTCCGAATAGCAGAATAAGTAATAAGGAGGAAGTGGGGGGGGGGGGGGGTCACCGGGGGCTACCCGTGCGAAGCCGGGGCGAGTCGCTAGTAGGTACTAATAAAATACATAGATATATATTTTTATAATACATTGAAAATTCCCAGAATACCCTGAACAAATATCTGCAGATTGTACAAATATTTGTTCGGAGGCGGGAATCGAACCCGCAACCTCCTGCGTCGCTGGCGAACCTTCGCCCGCTGCGCCACAGAGGTCGTCATTTTGATGACCTTCCCACTAATATCTTAAATATAAAAGTAAATAGAATGACGTGAATAGAAGTGTAGTATGTTTGAATGTTTGTTACTCAATCACGCCGAAACGGCTGAACCGATTTCGGTGAAATTTGGTTTGCACATATATTATGACCTAGATTGAGCTATAGTCTACTTTTTATCCCGGTAAAACGCGAGCGAAGCCGCGGGCGGACACTATTTATAAAAAATAAGTAGAGAAGTGGGCGAACATCGAGTACTTCTTGGTTGCCTGAAGACGGAAGGCGACGACGGGGCCGGCCGAGAAGGCGTTGGCGGGACGATCTCGAAGCTCACGAGAAGGAGTGGTGGGAAACTCCCAAAGGCCGGGATGACTGGAACATTTGAGGTTCTGCCTACCCTTTCGGGGAAAAAGGTGTGTGTCTTTGTTTGAGTGGAACATTTTGTGGGGAGATCTTTGCCCAGCAGTGGGACACAATAGGTTAACAAAAAACAAGTAATTAATTTTGTAAAAATTAAAAAAACCCTCAACGCAATGAAACTTATTAACCGATTATAATCAAACATAGCTAAGAACACTCCCGACAAACACCTTTCAAACAAAAAAATAATAATCGAAATAGGTTCATCCGTTCGGGAGCTACGATGCCACAGACAGACACACACACACAGACACGTCAAACTTATAACACTCCGTCGTTTTTGAGTCGGGGTTAAAAAAAAGAGATTTGCAGAAATGAGAATGCCGTGCCTAAATAGAACGATAAGAAAAAGATTATGATAAGATTATTTATATACACCTAAGGAGGTTTGTATGCAGTCTGAACAAACCCATAGTCTGTCTTTTGACAGTCTTTTGAGTGTATGATACATTTTTTGTGTTAATTATAAGATACTAGCGACTCGCCCCGGCTTCGCACGGGTATCTCCCGGTGAACCCCCCCCCCCCCCCCCCCCCCCGAGTTCTTAAGTAACACGACTTGAAAAAAAAAAAAAACGTATAAACCTCACGGAGCCCGAGACCTTTTCAACGAATGCAAAACCGTGGAAATCGGTTCGTTCGTTCTGGAGTTATAGTGTCAGGAAGGAAAACCCGACTTATTTTTATATATTAGATTGATATTCCCACATCTCTCCGCTCAGCTTTAGTGGAAAAGGTCAAACGGCGATCTCTTTTTTCCTGTAGCTCAATTCTAGCGAAGTTGAAAGCAGTGAGCGCGTTAAGCAAGGAGATAATTAGCAGTATATTTAAAAATAAACTGAAATCTCACATTTCAGAAAACATATTTGACTAACGCTGTGTTTAATAACTTAAAAAATACGTATAGGTACACTAAGTAGGTATGCACATAATTACCTATAGTTTGAATGCAAATAAAAGAAAAGCAACAAAAAAAACAGTTATAAATAAAATGTGCCTTGTCTATAATATCTGAACTCTATGGTTCAACTAATTTACGATTTCGGAGCTAAGGCACTCACTCGCTGCTTGTGCTAACGCACTGTCATTTTGCTTGCCTACCCTCATTGTGAGTACTTATCGCTTTGGGTCACTGAATGATTTCTACTTATGTGTTTTTTTATTGTTAAATATTATTTTATAAGATCGAACTACCCACATAGTTTTAACCTTTATTTTTTATTTGTTTAATTTTTGCTCATATTTAAGGCGATATGTCAAAATACCGAATGGGCGGAGTCTAGCAAGAAAACAATAGCTGTAAGACAGTGTCAGCGCTATTGCTCACTTGAACCCGGGAAAAGGTGAGGTATAGAGTTTTGCCACTCGGAAGTAACTGACGTAAGCGACAAGTGATAAAACTTCGTTTAGATTCTAAAGTAGCAAATATAAAAATAAATTATCTATAATTAATGTAAGTAATGTGATTACCTACTGAATAGTATAAAAAAATATGCATAATACTTTCTCTAATCGAAGGAGGGACCTAAAAAGGGCTTTAGAAGAGCCAATTTCAAAAAATAAAGCTATCGAGAAAAGTTTCGCGAATCGTGTTTCTAGTCTATAATTTATTTAGGTTACATCCTCAAGTATTTACTGTATTAACATCAAGTTTGTAACCTTTACTGATAGTGAGTGAGCATGTAACGAAACGACTCCAAAATTTTAACATAGCGTCTTAAGTGAACTGTTAAAGTTCTTTATGAGTCAAATAAAGTTCTTTAAACCGAGATAAGAAGCGGTACAGTTTGTTCTAATGGGGAGACACACTGCTTATTTATCACGCTAGGTGGCGCATAATCGCTGGTGTTGTTTCATAGCCAAACAAAGGTCTATAAATGTTAAAAAAAAAAATGTCATAAGTGTCAAATATCAATGGATAATTTTAGTAAATAAACATTAAATAATAGTCTGGTATAAAACATGCCTCTGTGTAGTGCATTTCAGTTTAAAATAAAGGTACAACCGTTTCCCTTCTGATGGGCAAAAGACATGACCACTAAATGACAAGCACCAGCGATGGTGGCGCCATCTGAGATTAGTTTTGCCTGTGTTTTGTTTTGATTCCAATGGCTTTTCGTTCAGGTCATGGAATCTACTCCAACACGCTCGGCTACTTGGGCGGTGTCTCCTGGGCCATGCTGGTGGCCAGGACCTGCCAGCTGTACCCGAACGCCATGCCAGCGACGCTGGTACACAAATTCTTCCTCGTCTTCAGCCAGTGGAAGTGGCCGCAGCCGGTCTTGCTGAAACAACCCGACTCTGTCAATCTCAACTTCCCTGTTTGGGATCCAAGGGTGAGTAAGGAACTGCATTCAAGTGTGACTAATATTTGTATTTATCTATACTAATATTATAAAGAGGAAAGATTTGATTTTTTGTTTGTTTGTTTCTTTGTTTGCATTGAATAGGCTCCGAAACTACTGAACCTATTTGAAAAATTCTTTCACTGTTGGGAAGCTAGTGTAGCTTCAACAGTTGGGAAGCTACACTATCCCCGGGTGACATAGGCTATATTATATTTTTTTTAAAAATAGGGATTCTTAATAAAACTCCAATAATGAAACCCAAGGTATAAAAACAAAAAAAAAATATAAGCCGGAAGTTTTCCACTACAGAGTAAAGGCCACCCTCCCTCCCAAAAAAAATATGTAATGCATAAAACCAAAAAGTACTGAACCGATTTTAATAATTCTTTAACTTATATAAAGCTAGATTATCAGCGAGTAACATACATATACCGAAAACATTTTGATGGTAATCGGTGGATGGATACATAATGTACTTAAATGTTTTTGAATTTGACATAACCAAGTGTTCTGTAAAGTTCCTACGGTGAATAAATGAGTATGAGTATGGTTGGGAAGAGGGGGAGGGGGATTACGACACTACCCGTGCGAAGCCGGGACGAGTTGCTAGTTTATAATACACAGGCAAATCTCGGAGCTCAACTTTATCATATATTTATTACAAATTGAAAGCTGCAGTATTGTTGCAGTAATAGAGGATCATGCTAAGCAATGTGAGGTCCTACAGACTTAACAGTGTGAGGTCCTACAGACTTAACAGTGTGAGGTCCTACAGAATTAACAATGTGAGGTACTACAGACTTAACAATGTGAGGTCCTACAGACTTAACAAAGTGAGGTCCTACAGACTTAACAATGTGAGGTCCTACAGACTTAACAATGTGAGGTCCTACAGACTTAACAAAGTGAGGTCCTACAGACTTAACAATGTGAGGTCCTACAGACTTTACAATGTGAGGTCCTACAGACTTAACAGTGTGAGGTCCTACAGACTTAACAATGTGAGGTCCTACAGACTTAACAGTGTGAGGTCCTACAGACTTAACAGTGTGAGGTCCTACAGACTTAACAAATTGCAGTGCGGTTCTTTGTAATCGTTTTGTATTACCTATTTCGAGGAAGGTTTTTTGATACGATTAATCGCCATACGTTAGGCTTGTGCTTAATCGTTCACTGAGCGGAGCGCTCCATACTAGTACAATCAATCAAATGTACTAGTTCAGTCTTACAGTTCTATTGGTACTGTTAGTTCATTGGTAAAAGAGTCTTGGTTCGTCTTCGTTTGTACTCGGTCTTCGTCTGAGATGCATCGACTGATCGGTCGGACGGTGTGCGTGCTCGCGCGCTCACTCTTTTCCGAAAGGAACTAACAGTACTATTGAACTTATAACGATGATCTCGGGAAATAGTTTGTTCTCGTTCAATAGTGGGAAATAATTCCTTATCATTATTCGTACGTGAACTACACAAGCCTACAAACGTTACTAGGGAGCACTGCAATTGATGATGAAATACACAATACTACCCTAATGCAGGGTAGCCAAGAAAGAACCAGTGATACGAAGTAATGGTATCATACATTGTGTTCCAGGTGAATGTGTCAGACCGGTTCCACCTGATGCCAATCATAACTCCTGCCTACCCTCAGCAGAACTCGACCTTCAACGTGTCACTGTCTACAAGAACTGTCATCATGGAGGAATTCAGACTTGGTAAGTTGCGTACATAAGACTGCCGTCACAGAATGTATATAAATCCTACACCTCCATCCAATCATATTAGTCCTATACAGTGCAATGAAACGTATGGTGCAATACAAATAAAACTCGCTCAAACATTTATTCAATCATTTCCGTCTTCAATACTAACCTTAAACTGGACCGGTCTTACCGCCATTTTCGAAAAGACACAACCTACTTTTATTCTATTTAATTTCCTAGTGTTTTTAATTTTGGTGTAATGTAGCTTGTCTATAGAGCACAAGTGTAGTGAAATGAAATGGAAGTGTATTGCGTGACTTTTCAAATTGTGGAAATTGTGTACCAACGGCCACTATTTTACTTAAACATGACTTGACTGTGACTTTGACGACATGGAAGGATTGTATCGTTGCAAATTATATTGAAAATACAATAATAAATGATACTTAAAAATGGTAAATGCACAAGCCGTGCGACGCCAATTATAAAAGAAAAAAAACACTAAACTGATTAAAATATTGCGCAGTATATCTTATTGTTTAGGGCAAGCCTAGATCACAGAACAGTATAAGTTTTTTTTTTTAATAATGTAATGGATCGACAAACTGGCTTACTGCCTGCCTGATGGTAAGCGGTTACCGTCTCCTATTGACATCTGCAATACTAGAGGCATTGCCAATGCGTTGCCTGCCCTGAAAAACTCTTTTTTCATTTTTTTTGAAGCGGCTCATGTTGTTGTTTAGCGGAAACACCTCAGGGGGGAGCCCATTCCACAACTTGCACGTATGGGGGAGAAATGATCTCGTAAAGCGAGCTGCACGAGATACCCACGTGTCGATGATTTGTGTCCCTTGTGTTGTCGAGATGTGCGATGATAGAACCTGGAAGCGGGTATGAGATTAAATAGCTCCTCAAAGCACTCCCCATTGTAAAATTTGAATTGCAGGATTGGCGATCACAGACGAGATAATGCTGAGTAAATGCGGCTGGGAGCGTCTGTTCGAGGCGCCGAACTTCTTCTCGCGGTACAAGCACTTCATAGTGCTGCTAGCGTCGAGCGCCACCACCGACGACCAGCTGCAGTGGTGCGGGCTGGTCGAGAGCAGGATCCGGCATCTCATCAGTGAGTACAGCACCGTGACGACCAGCTGCAGTGGTGCGGCCTGGTCGAGAGCAGGATCCGGCATCTCATCAGTGAGTACAGCACCGTGACGACCAGCTGCAGTGGTGCGGCCTGGTCGAGAGCAGGATCCGGCATCTCATCAGTGAGTACAGCACCGTGACGACCAGCTGCAGTGGTGCGGGCTGGTCGAGAGCAGGATCCGGCATCTCATCAGTGAGTACAGCACCGTGACGACCAGCTGCAGTGGTGCAGCCTGGTCGAGTGCAGGATCCGGCATCTCATCAGTGAGTACAGCACCGTGACGGCCAGCTGCAGTGGTGCGGACTGGTCGAGAGCAGGATCCGGCATATCATCAGTGAGTACAGCACCGTGACGACCAGCTGCAGTGGTGCGGGCTGGTCGAGAGCAGGATCCGGCATCTCATCAGTGAGTACAGCACCGTGACGGCCAGCTGCAGTGGTGCGGGCTGGTCGAGAGCAGGATCCGGCATCTCATCAGTGAGTACAGCACCGTGACGGCCAGCTGCAGTGGTGCGGACTGGTCGAGAGCAGGATCCGGCATCTCATCAGTGAGTACAGCACCGTGACGACCAGCTGCAGTGGTGCGGGATGGTCGAGAGCAGGATCCGGCATCTCATCAGTGAGTACAGCACCGTGACTGCCAGCTGCAGTGGTGCGGGCTGGTCGAGAGCAGGATCCGGCATCTCATCAGTGAGTACAGCACCGTGACGACCTCTGTGGTGCGCCGGGTGAAGGTTCGTCTGCAACGCAGGAGGTTGCGGGCTCGATTGTTGCCTCTGAACAAATATTTGTACGATCTGCAGATATTTGATCAGGGTGTTCTGGGTGTTTTCTATGTATAATAAAAATATCTATCCATGTAATGTATTGTATTAAGTATCTATCAGTAGTAGTATTGTTATCTAGTACTCATAACACAAGCTCTGCTAAGCTTGGAGCTAGTTAATGTCGTGTGAACTGTTCAGCATTATACATATATTTCTGAAAAAGCTCTACTTAGTGAATTTTTTTTTTTTTTTTTTTTTTATGTTCCTTTTTATCTGCAATCGGCTGTTTAGCCATAATCAGATGTTTTCTGGGTTGACGTGGTTTGGGTGTGATTCCAATGAATAACACCATTTAATTTAACGAACTGGTTAGGTTCTCTGGTCTAGGTCAAGTATTTGCCATCTCTTTAAGCGTTTTACATTTTCTTGTGTGTTTAACAGGTTCTTAGCAAGTTCGTTTGAGTGGTTTTCAAGTCTTTCCTTGTATTTTATGCAGTATTTGCTAACTTCCTCCTTGACAGTCGGCATTTCCAGGTATTCATGTATTTCTGTGTTCCTCACAAACCAGTGTGCGCTTGAGACAGTTCTAAGGGCAATGTTTTGAAATCTTTGGAGGATTTCGATATTGGAGTTGCTAGCTGAACCCCAAAGTTAGTGAATGTGTATTGGACTAATTGTGTATTGTCTGTTTAACAGCGCACCTGGAGAGAAACCAGCAGATAACTATAGCGCACGTGAACCCGGAATGTTACAACTCTGTGCCGCTCTACACCAACAACGGACAGCCCTTAGCGCTGCCTCCGGGTAAGCACAACCATTCCAGCAAGATAACTGATTCAGAAAAACTATACTATTAATTAATTAATTAATTATAATTCATTTATTCAGACAACATGATCCAATTTATAATTAATAAACAATACCTAAAACTAAATACCCACATACATATATTAATTATTAATAATTAATATTATTATTGTATGATATATTTTATTCTAGTATATTTTATTAATTATTTATATATTAACTAATTAATACAATATACCTGTTCAGAGTTGGGGTTTATAAGGGCTGACACCCTGTACCTCTGCAGAGGACTGTCGTACCTGCCTGCCAGTGCCCCGAGTATAATGTACTTACGAGTATACTGTTTTTAAAACAAAATACTTATTTATGTTTAAAACTAACGTTTAATAGCAAAACCTTGCATATTTTATACCAAAAGCCTACCAGACGTCTGCTTGTGATGTTACGATTTTGAATTCAAGGAAAGCTAGCGTAGTAACTATTATTAAATCTATGCCAGCCATGCTGGTGTGATACCTATTATTTAATCTGTGGCGATACTTTCATGTTTGGTACTACGATGACGAAAACGAGTTTTTTTTTTTTTTTAAATACTTCTATTGAGTAGCCAATCAGAGCCCAGCATAGGCTCACGCCTATGAATATGAAATTAAGGAAACATTTTGGAATTATTTTGACCTGTTTTCATTATTAAACAGAAAGGGAGTTTTGCACACATAAATAGCATTTTGACGACCTCTGTGGCGCGGCAGACGAATAGCCGGCAGCAAGAGGTTGCGGGTTCGATTCCCGCTGCGGGACAAGTGATTGTATGATCTGCAAATATTCGCTCCGTGTCTGTGTTGTGGTAGCATGGAACTCGTAATTCGTGATACCCATGACACAGGAGGGTCCTAGTGTGGGATCTTCACCAAATCTGTAGTAGTAGAGCTTTTTTGTGAAAGAGTTCGTCCGGGGAAGTACTACCACCATACCTATTTCTGCCGCAAAGCAGTAATGTTTGCATTGCTGTGTTCCGGGTTGAAGGGTAAGGGTGTCGGTGAAATTACAGGCACGTGAGACTTTTCATCTTTACGTCTCAGGGTGGCGGGCGCAGTGAAATGCCACATAGGGCGCGTCCTAGGTGGACGTGACCTATGAGGTAATGCAGTGTTCATAGGCAGAGGTTACGGCTTAACATCAGATGGGCCATCTGCTTGTAACGTCAAAAAAGTAGAATTTAAAGAAAAAAAAACGTTAACGTTATTTCGTACGTCTGGATTGAGGGATCCTTGCTTGAATTGAACTGTAATTTCATTAATCCGCTACTCATTTTCTGGGTTTTAGAGCAATTCAAGCAAGGATCCCTTAATCCAGACAGGGTTCTGGTTTTGGTATGGTACTGACGTTCAAAATGATCGGGTCGTGGACTATGTATATGAGTGTTGGGTGTTATGTTATGTCATCATGTTTCAGATGCGCCAGTGCCCACAGACCCGGCACCCCCGGAAATCAAGAAGAATGAAAACGTGAGTTGGTACAATTCCATATTTAATATACCTTCAATGTGCCAGTATTATTCTTTCTGTAAATGAAGTTTTTATATCCATAAAGGCGAACGTTTCACTCGAGGCGCGAAATTCAAATTTTATTGTTTTTTTGCTGCTCATCAAAGGTCATCAACACATCTTGAGGTAGCGAAACCTAATTTTGCGGAAATTAGGTGAACTAACACACATGTTTTGATTGTTATTGACTCATAAATATCATGACGACCCCTGTGGCGCGGCGGGCGATGCTTGGCCTTCGACGCAGGAGGTTGCGGGTTCGATTCCCGCCTCGGAACAAATATTTGTGCGATCGCAGATATTTGTTCAGGGTGTTCTGGGTATTTTCTATGTATAATGAAAAATATCTATCTGTGTATAATATTGTATTAAGTATATCAGTTATCTAGTACTCATAACACAAGCTATGCTTAGCTTGGGGCTAGATAATGTTGTGTGAACTGTCCGGCATTATTTATTTATTTATTAGTTTCTACAATGTCATTCAATGAGTTTTATAGTAATTTTTTTTGTTCATTGACATTCGTAGCTATACTAATGGTATTTATGAGACACTTTCAATCAATATGTTGTTGTTGTTGTTGTTGTTGTTATTGTGTTTTTCAAAATGTTGTTAATATGCACTTACTCTTTGTTTATTATACCTGCGTTAGCTGTGGTTTCCTTTACAGAGTAAGCACAGGGAACGCATCCATTAGTTTATTATATTTTTAAGTGATGTGTATTACTCATTGGAAATCCTAATAAATAAAATAAATAATTAAAATATGTAATATTTTTATGTTATTTAAATTTAAATAACATACCCCAGACGAAGTTGAATTCAGTTCGTAATAAATTGATTTGACATTGTAGTCCGAAGGAGGATGCTGGGAGTCGGGATACAGTATATCTCGTCAGACTCCCAGCGAACCTTTAATTAAAAAATGTGTATGTACCTATGCTAAGGCTAAGTTCATTGGCTCATTGAGCGAGCAGTTTAATTACGGTTGTGTCCATAGCTTGTTGACTGGATGGACGTTTGTTACCGAAACTTCCCGTTTGATGGCTATCTGAACTTGGACCTACTTTTGCATGCTTAAGAGGAAACACCAAGGGCTAGAGAATAAAAAAATAGGTATTTGTAAAATCTATTGCTGTCGCGCAGACCTCAAACCTCCCCCCGCAGAGCGAGATAGAGATAACTGCAGCTTGGATCGACAATACCTATTAAAAATACATAAAATCAACGATTCGTAGTCCCCTGATTCCTTCTCCAAAACTTAACCAATTTAACTATTTTTTTTATTAAAAATAATAGAATGTTTTAGCCGTGTTCCTATGATTTCTTTTTTTTATATAATCTAGTCAAATTTGTTTTCAGGATGTTTGAACACAGCGGAAAATCTGACAATTTTTTTAGGTTTTTGAATGTTCATATCTCTTTTAATAATTAATTTATAAAAGAAAGGAAAAAATAGGGGCATGCCATGGTGGCCATACATTTTTTTGAAAAAAAAAAATTATTCGTCTGGCATTATCCAGGGAGAAAATAGAGGACTACGTTTGTATGGGAAAACGACCTTTGTGTTTCCTCTTAACTTTAAGTAAATTTGTACTTTTGGTATGTGCCTACACAATCCCACACAATACTATAAACACAATAATATACAGTAGCAGTAAAAAAGATAGCCTACCTACATAATAATAATTATTAATTTGTATTACCTATTACCTACCTACTCTGATTATTAGATTTAGATAAGATTGCTGATAAGATTCGTTGGTATAAGATTTGTCCTGGCTGCTAGCTTATTATGGAATGTGTTATTACTGGAAGAAAGCGTTAGCCGAGTCAGTCGTGGAAAGCAATGGCGGCGATGAGCTCACCACTTGTCACGTCTATATTCCACGATGGTGCAACCCACTGTGAAAAGAGGCCCATTGAGGCTCTGCCTACCCCCCTTCGGGGAAAAAGGCGTGTGTCTATGTATGTATGTATGTATCTAGTTGCACTGTACTTTTATATTTCACAATGTTAATAAGTTTAGTTTAGTTTAGTTTTTACCTAGCTTGCATGTTTCTACGCAATTATGGTAGTAACATGTTAAAATTATATAATAGTATGTCTTAGTTTCTAGTAGTAGGTATATCATTGTACCTATACTAATCTGTAACCATACCTACGCTATGGAAGAGCGGGACCTTCTAACACAAGTATTTTGCTACTTATAAGAAGGTTCCAACCATATTTAAAACAAGTGTAAACCTGTTACAGAAATAAATAATTTTCTATTTTCTATTTAATCATTTAATAAGCAATAAATTTGATTTGATTTGATATTCGTGTTAGTTCTCCTTATTTTCGCAAAAGCAGGTTTCGCTATCTCAAGATGCGTTGAAGACTTGTGATGAGGAAAAAACATAATAAAATTAGAATTTCGCACCACAATCGAAACGTTGCACCTCTACTATCAAAATGCCAGGAGGCCAATTCTCGGATTGTAGAGATTATCTCTAAATTAGAGATAATGTCGAAGCATGAATGTCTACAAAAAATGTCACGAAAATGTCACAATAACCATCAAATCGAATGATTTTGGTCGACATATGTCTATTTGTGACATCACGAGAATAGCAAATTAATATTTTATTCGACATTCGCCGTCTCTTTTCGACATATGTCGAATTCGACTTAATCTCTAAAGCACGAGAATTGTCCTCCAGTTTAGCAGAACAAGAAAAACTCATAGAAAGCAAATAGTCTAATTCTCATAATTCCTTTCAGTCATATTCAGTGAAACAATGAAACAATTCTTGTTGTCAGTAGTATAATAAAACCAACGTGTGTGTTCCAGGGCGTTGTGCTGCCAAACTACTGTTCAATGTGGTTCATCGGCCTCGTCTTCGAGAAGAACATCCTGAACGTGGATCTCACCAGTGATATATCATCGTTCACCAAAGCAGTTCACTATCAGGCTGAGACCACGAGCATGCTACGAGAAGGCATGACTATTGAGGTGAGTCCAGACACGAACATACTGAATGTACACTCATAAGTAATTATTTTTGTAAAAATTAAAAAACCCTCAATGCAATGAAACGGCTGAACCGATTTTGATCAAACATAGCTAAAAACACTCCCGACAAATTCACCTTACAAACAAAACAAAAATAGAAATCGGTTCATCCTTCGGGAGCTACGATACAATACAGATACGGGAGATACGATACAGACACGCACTCACAGAGACACGTCAAACTTATAACACACCGTCGTTTCTGCGTCGGGGGTTAAAAACAAGTAGATGTGTGTTGAACTTGACAATTCAACATTGATTTTTTGAATTTTTTTTAACTGGTTGAATGTCGGAACAAGCCGGTGGTCTACCTGATGTTAAGTGGTAACCTCTGCCTATGAACAGTGCATTCTCACATAGGTCACGTCCCGCCACCCTGAGACATAAAAATGAAAAGTCTCATGTGCCTGTAATTTCACCGGCACTTACCCTTCAAACTTCGTCGTCTCGTCTTGCTCGTCTTATGATTTCTATCCATTTTTGTTTATCTTCGATTTCGGTAATATGTTATATCAGGCGTGGCGCACTCCGCACTTTAGGTATGAAAGTACAAGTACACGGCGGGCTCGACTTATTGAGTCAATTCAGTGAGTCAGACAAGATAAGAGTTACACGATAGAAAGAGAGGTAACTTCTAGGTGACTTTAGCTGTAGGTAGTTAGCGCTGTGCGACCTGAATTGTACTTTATTGTGTGGGGGCAATAGTCGCTATTTATAATTACAAGCTTTTATTTAACTTGCAATGTATGTAAGTTTGTCTGATTGGAATCCGGGTGGAATCTTGCAACTGAATTATAAAGCCGATTTTTTTGTTATCCTCAACCGATTGAGCTGAAATTTGGCATACCTGTCAAGTTCCGATGACAATGCAATATTATGTTGACAGCGAGCTGATCTGATGATGGAGACTGAAGGTGGACAACGGAACTCCTCGAGGTATAATAGTAGACTGGCCGTGTTTAGGCTCATTTTGATCAGCACACGGTTATGATCACTAATTTTATAAAAGCTTGTATAGAACATTAAATTAATTTTGTATATATAAAAATAAAACCCTCAATGCTTTGAAACGGCTGAACCGATTTTGATCAAACATAGCTAAGAACGCTCCCGACAAATTCACGTTTCCAACAACAACAAAAAAACGGTTCATCCATTCGGGAGCTACGATGCCACAGACAGACACACACACACACACACACACACACACACACACACACACACACACACACACATCTCACCTAACATCCCGTCGTTTTTGCGTCTGGGGTTTAAAATATATTTTACAAAAAATACTTATTTAAATGATTTTGCTGAGTGAAGCTTGTGCACCTGTACCCCGTATGTATTCTGTGGTTGTGTTGTGCTCCAGGCGCGCCACGTCCGCCGCAAGCAACTGCATCAGTACCTGTCCGCGTCGATGCTCAAGCGGGAGCGCACCGTCTCGGGCACCAAGCGGAAACAGGACGCGCCGCAGCCTCTCCCGCTCAAGAAGAACAAACGCCTCTCCGAGAGCAGCGTGAGTACCCTATTCCCACGCCCACTGCTGGAACTGCACCGATCACCATCATCATGTCAAATATATGTCCTGGCTGGCGCTCTCTGGACAGCTGCCGCTCGGCCACTAAACCATTATTAAGTATATCAGTTATCTAGTACCCATAACACAAGCTCTGCTCTGACTCTACTGGCTTCTTGGGAGAAACTCAAAACTGTGAGTCGATAACAAGCTATATACTCATCTACGAAACTGTCCTGAAGCCAGTTTGGACAGATGGCATTAAACTGTGGGGATCAGCTCGCACCTTCAATATAAATTTCATTTAGCGCTTCCAAAATCGATTCGGACGGTAATGTCCCTTTCGCATTGCTGCGTTTTATTAAGAGGAAAGTAAAAAAACGGTTTTTCTAGTTCTTTTGTCATCCTGTCTGTAGGTAATCGAAGTAAACTACTCACCTCTTGAATTTTCTTTCTATTTCCAGGTTGAAGAAGTAAACCTCATATCCTACAACGACGATTCAAACTCCTCAAACGTGTTCGAGGTCAGCGTCCCGAACGGAGCCAACGGAGCGCCTCATCCGACAACGGAGCCCGAGCATCCGACAACATCAGCATCCAGCATAGTCGTCACGTAGCAGTATGTCGCGTGGCGCAATCGGTTCATATACGGCCGAGGGAGCGCCCGGTTCAACCGTGTGAGGCGAACATAGACCTTTAGTGATTTTAGTGAACGGACTCATTGTAGGTCGAGGGTCACCGTTGTTTGACCTTATCGGTGTCAAGAGACCTTGATTTTAGTGAACGGACTCATTAAAGGTCACATTGGTTTGACCTTATTGGGGTAGCCCCATATGAAAGACCTTTAGTGATTTGAGTGAACTTACACTGAGAACCACTAGACTCCTGGGGCGAGACCTTCAGTGATTTTAGTGAACGTACCCACTAGAGGTCAAGGTCACCTTTGTTTGACCTTCTTGAGGTCACGATTGCCGACCGAAACGTGTGAGGCAATCACAGAAATTTAGTGATTTGAGTGAACGAACGCTGCGCTCAGCTAAATGGCGCTCGGAGGTGATTATTATGACTATAACGAGGCCAGATTTTATTCGGAACGAACGGACGCTGAGTTCTATTAAACCTCTGTAACCAAAGGTGACCTTATGACCTTTTGAGGTCGCAATAGTGACCTTGAGGTATTATGTGACTGCTTTTGATTGTGTTGATTTCTGTGACGTCCCAATTATTTGGTTTTTAGACCTGAAGTTTTTGTATGTAATAGGGAAGATGGAACTTTTTATTGAAAGGGATCACAGCAGAGAAATGGATTTGAATATGGGAATGATGATGTCTCGAAAATGATGAAATGAAAAACTGAAATCGCATCCAAAATGACAAAGGGATGCTTCTCCAGTGAAATGACAAAGCCAAATAACATTACACGGAGGTACAAATGGCAGAGAGCCGTTATAAGCAATCTTAAGATTAATGTCAGAACAAAATGTTATCTAAGTTCAAGAAAAACGATGTCAAGGAAAATTGGCGATGACAAAAAACATAAAAAATCGACAACAAAGAGGTCGAGAAAAAAACGACTGCACGAAAAAGAAAAAAAAAAGAAACAAAAAATTAAATGTAGTCGAGAAAAAATATTGATGAATTCTCTGTTAGGTTAAAATGTTTGGTGAAATTGACATTTGTAGACTAAGCATTGTGTGATACAAACACAAACATTAGTTTGTTGGTGCAACTCTATAATCAATGTGTTTAAGTGTCTGTTCGGTTCGGAACCCGGTAAGTAAGAATTAGCTAGTAGTTTTATAAATGAATCTCAAGTTTTTGTTTTCATAGTCCATTGCTCAAGACTGATGTCTTATTTTGACGTCCAAACGCAGGGTGACCAAGAACTAACTAGTGTTATTTTAAGGCCCAAATAAATGAGCGGATGGATTGAGGTATCCTATCCTGTCTTGAATTGAGCTGTAACTTTCAGGGAATTTAGGAACTAATTGCTCTACAACGTGCTACATGTTTTTAGTAAATCTGGATCTGTCAATCTAGACTTTTACTAAAGTGATAGTTGTTCCTTTAGATCTCAGAAACTTCTAACTCTACGGTTGTAGTGTAGTGCACATCTATTGCGAGGCGACTCGTACCTAAATTCACACCGGGCATAAAGTTTGATGCTGTAAATGGCAAATTAGATCAAATAAATCATTTAATCTAGAATTAGATGTCAGATACATTCAGCGCTATCTAAATTTAATAGGTTATTACTGATTTTTATAAATATGATTTTTGTTTATTGCTCTTTTAAACAGGGCGTATGTCAGTCTGACGGGCTGGGCTGCATCGCAACATTCGTTTCGTTTCGTTTCGTATGAGGTTGTGCTGGCCTCTGGTGTCGGAGTTTGTCATGCCGCCCGAGGGCCTCTGACATGGCTTATCGACTGCTATTAATCAATAACAGCCGGGACCGACAGCTTAACGTGCCCTCCGAAGCACAGAGCGATGGAAATCCGCACATAACTTAGAAAAGTCATTGGTGCGGAGCCTAGGATCGAACCCGGTATCGTTGGATTCTGAGTTGCACTATTGAACCGTTAGGCTACCATCGCAACATACAAATCTGCCATAATAATCCCCCTTACTTATGAAAATTATTTAAATGTCAGCTTAAAATTATTCCTATCACTGTTTGGCATTATACTACTGCAAGGGATGGTGATTGTTTAACTTTTGACAGATTTCAGTGCTTCAGTAAGCCCATAAGTATAAAACTGCGTTGAATAGAGGCGGGACGAAATAAACCGATCCGATGCGGCCCGGCCCGTCGCTGTGTACGCCTAGCTTTACGATGATATTCATTTATAAAAGACTAGCAAGTTTCTTTAGGATTTCTCACTTTTATTTGACAAACTGAAGATAAAATAATCTTTTTGGGCTAAATCTGATTAAGGAATTCTGTCTCTCTTTGAGACCGAAATGCTTAATGATTTGTGCAAGAACCCCACGCTCGGGTTTGACAAATAAAAGTGGGCGACTAACAAAATAATTAGACAAATCCTCGAGATTTTGTATATACTATATTTTTTTATTTAAATTCTTATTCTCCTTAGATAAGACGTCGCGCCGAGACAACTCATCTTGGCTGAGTAAGTTTATCGTAGTAGCATGTCAATGTGTAATTATAAAAAGAAAAAACTGGTCTGCCTCTCGTTAGGATTGGCTGAATACTAAGCTTTGATTTTGACAGGAAACCGCTTAGCAAATGTACGGAGATGACAAGCAAATAACAAAAGCATAAAAAAAAAAATTGCCAGGTTTAGGCTATATTTACACGAACGGGCCGTATGAACTACCGTACGGAAGTACGTACCGTCCGTACGATTGACCATTGCCAAGACCAGTGCTCTTGGACCAACATACGGCTCAAATCAGTAGATATAAGTCTGATACGGTTTTGCGCACGGCACAACGCATCTATTAGATGCCTAGCGCTTCCGTACGGACACGGGCGCGTTCGACGGACAGACCGCGTCCGTGCGCTACTAAACGCAAGTTGAAC
This sequence comes from Operophtera brumata, assembly GCA_932527175.1. Taxonomy (NCBI): domain Eukaryota; kingdom Metazoa; phylum Arthropoda; class Insecta; order Lepidoptera; family Geometridae; genus Operophtera; species Operophtera brumata. Next base: position 48,014,697 of record OW052227.1, read on the forward strand.
CGTACGATGATGACGACACAGTCACTTTAAATACAGCCACGACTTAAATAATCAAAATAATAACTGTCACAGGGAGCTGTTTTATTTACCACCTAAAAATGTTGATTACTAAGTGACATTTGCCTGATACAACGGTTTGACTTGCCCCTAACTACCCTCTAGTAACAGCGTTGGGGAAAAACAAATGATTAGGTATCTAGCATCTTCAGAGCGGTTTCGCTCTACGACCGATCCGTATCCTATCCGAATCCATGAAAATACGGTCCAGTATAGTCGTACAACTATTTTTATGGTTCCGTCATTAGAAACCTGAAGCCCAATTCTCGTAATAAAAAATAGTCAAATTAAAGTTCGGATCACGTTACGATCTAGTGTCAATGTCACAAACGTCAAAAATGGTATTCTGCTCACCTGACAATACAACGCGGAATGTGATTATATCGAAATGTGACTGTAACTTGAATGTTTCAAAGTTCTGAGAATTCTCTCTTTCACTCTTTACAATTATTATATAGCACTATCCTACTCTAATAAATGGTCGCAAGAACCGAAAGTAGATTATATTGTTGTTATGAGGGAGCAGAATACAAATTTCTCAGTCAATTTACAATACAATCTCGTTTCGGTCAACTTGCAATGTGGTTATAAAATAAATAAGAGAATTGGGCTTCTGATCTAGCGCATAAACTACCATGCAAATAATTGTACGACTACTCCGGACCGTATTTTCACGGATTTGGATCGGCTGTAGAGCAAAACCAACGACAGTTTTTCGTCGAGCTGTTGCCGGATTGTTGGCAGCGCGACATCGAAGACGCTAGTAGAAATATCTTCAGGGATCCGAGGATATCCGTGGAGGTATCGTCTTTTTGGTAGCCAGCCAATCATAACGGAGCGACCGCATAAAAATTAGATGTATAAATGGAAGGTCCTGTAGTAGTAAGCGTGCGGTGTTTATTTGCAGATCACGCTCCGGCCGCGGCTCGTTCACGGGTCGTCATGTACACAGTACACATGCCATGTGGTCTGTCATGTCACGTCATGTAAGTTTATTCTGTTTGGCGGCCATTTGCAAGGAAGCGACCCCCCTACCTACGAACAAAACCATGCTCAACAACTGACGCATTTTTAGTGTGCATCAAAGCTAGGACGAGATTCGTCCTTTTATATATCTGCATTGGATAAAAATGATTAAAACTATCTTGAGGTGTTCGCACTAGGCTAGGCTCGCGAACACCAACGAGCCTATTCACATGAACAGATATATTTTAATCTGGGTCCCAGTCGCGTTAATTTTAAACGTTATTACCAAAACTTAACGTTCAAAATTAGTGCGCGATTAAGGCCAGTAGCCTTAGAGATCCCAAACAGGCTTTCTTTTCTAGCCAGTATGGAGAGATTCTCAAATAAGTTCATAGAAACTAAGCTTTTTGTTCATAAAATTAGTGATTGGAACTGTATGCTGATCAAAATGAGCCTAAACACGACCAGTCTACTATTATCCCTCAAGGAGTTCCATTTTTCACCTCCCGTCTCCATCATCAGATCAGCTCGCTGTCACCATAATATTGTATTGTCATCGGAACTTGACAGATATGCAAAGTTTTACCTCTAGGTACTGGCTAGGGAAAAAAACTACATTTTGTTTATATTCAGAAGTTATTATTTATTAATTAAAATTTATTGTGTTATTGATTTGTAGTCAAACCGAATTTAATGAATCAAAAGTTTCCTTGCAAATCGCTGTAAAGTACAAAGTAGAAGAAATCTATAATTCTGATTCGTTATCCTCTAGCCGCTACACATCAGAAGATTATTGCATAATATTCTTATTACAAAAATGCAATTTTTCTGAACCACCATATATACAGTTATGATGAGAAATAATTGTGTCGATTCTGGGTTGTATTCTCTAAGAGTCTTGTACTGACCCAATAGTTAGGCCAACATTGTTGATAACGTTTCACGTTGGCCCAACTATTGGGGATTAGCCAAACTTATGCGAAGGTAGGGTTGCCATCCTTCCGGATTTGTCGTAGTTTAGAGGGCGTCCGGGGAGCCTCCGGGCGGGGTTTCGTTTGAGTTTAAAAATGTCAAGTCTAGCGACGCGACGGCAGCACGACACTCGCGCCGCGCTGCGTTCAACCGACGAACCGACTCGCTATTATAATCCAGACTAAGTTTAAAAAAAAAACTGTTTTCGGGATTTTCACGCGTCTTGACCCGCTTGCCAAATTTTAGAAATGGCAACCCTATGCGTAGTTAATACACCTGCACGTCCGCGAACTGAGCGCATAGCCAACGTGTGAACGCACTTAGCGCATTGGCGCCAAGATCCTTTGCTGATGAAAAACTGCTTGTGCGCCACGAACGCCAAACCTTGGACCCTTACATTTATCTGATGCTGACTGTACAAGGCCGTTACATAACCGCATCCTTTTTTAGTCCATACTTTAAGCGGATCTTAGGATGAGATAAATAGACTTAACTTAGCAGGTACTAATGCTTAACATCGTCTCTCCCTCTCTAACACGCGTGATTTGACTTGTTTGTGAAAGAGACAGGGATAATGCATTAGTACGTGCTTAGATCTACTTATACCTTAGATTTAGAGAATACAGCCAAGAATCAACATTCTTAGAACTTCCATAGTCTGGATGTTCGTTTAATTAAATTAATTATTTTTGTCTTTGAGTTTTCTTCTGCTTTTTGAAACAAGTTCAGGGTATAGTAAAGTAACTTACTTACTGTTTTATTAATTTGCCGATTGATATATCTTTGCCGTGTTGTTTCGTGTCTACGAGCGTATTTTTCATCTAGTTTTTAATAAATGATTCCACCTAGTTACTAAGACTCACGTAGATTTATGGACCTTCAGGTAATATAAGTTGTATATAGCCAATTGACGATTATATGAAAAATGTCTCGAAAATGATTAAAATTTCCAAAAAAATAAATAAATAAAGAGTATACAAAGTATTGTTGTTTTCTTCTAACCTTCCCTAATCACAACCCAAGTAAATAGGATTAGGAATGAAATTTGTCTTTTATAATCGTAAAGGCCGAGTCTGTACTTCGACTTTTTTGAAATGCTGTAAGTGCTACCTACTGAAGACACGCTACCAAGCCTAATGCCCGCCTTCCACTGCGAGCGCAACGGACTCCGCTTAACTCGCAACGGTGAACTGCATATAAGTGCTTCCACTGAATAAGAATGAGCGGAGCTGAGTAGTTCAACTGGTAAGACTACTCGGTAAAACTACTGGGAATAGCTGTACTAAATTTTTCATACAAGTACATCCATCGCGTGCGAGTAAGCGGAGCGGACTAAGCGAGTTAAAATGGGTCCGCTCCGCTGCGTCATGGCGTCGCGCGCTAGTTTTGAACGGACACGCTTAGCTTCGCTCGATCCGCAAAATCCGCTGGCAGTGGAAGGCAAATGCTGAAACTCTTTTTTTAGTGGAAGTACACAGCTAATTTCCTCCGGTCCGCTCAGTTTCCGCTCATTACCCTTTGTCAGTGGAAAGCGGGTATAAAACAACAGTAAGTATTTAGATTGTCTGTGCGTTTGTTCGCGCTAATCCAGAATGCTTGAACCAATTCATAAGCGGTTCACAGTGGTGGTGTGGTTTCAGGGAATTTTGTATTCCATTTTCAAAGTCTTAATCGAAATGGAATACCTACCAAATTTAATTTAGTGGAGTGGAGGAAGGTTCGAAGTACGACTAAGAATATGGGTGTTAGTTGGAAAAAAAAGGCATTAGGTCCACATACATAACACGCCTTTTCCCCCGAATGAATAATGACTGGGAATAATGACGTGAAAGTGGTGAGCTCATCGCGCCATAGCTTCCCATGACTGACTCGGCGTGGACTCGGCTAACACTTTCTTCTGGTTTAACACATTCCTTAGCTAGCAGCCAGGAAATTATTTAGAAAAAACACAAAAAAAAAAAAAAAACTTATACCTACCAACAATTCCGGAATCCCTTAGTCGGCTTTAACGCCATCCGTGTGAGGAGACGGAGGGGTATATTGCTAGGCCGGACACACCACGGCATTAGGTCCACAAAAACTATATTTAATTGGTGGTCAGGACTTACTAGTATCGATGACAAATGGTGGTAAGTACGGTAAAATGAAAATCATTATAAAATTCAATAAATAGTTATATTTATACAGAATTTCTAACTAATTTTACATTGCGTTTTAAATTATTAACAGTTTAATATTCCATGACCAAAAGGGGCGCAATTCTACTATTTTTCAAAAAGAAAAACCATTCTTAAACATGCAATTACAATTATCATTAAAAATGGTATTTTGCTAAAATGAAAGCAATCACTCTCTCACTATGCGTTTCTTAAGGTGGTGGTACCTGCAAGCGGCTTTGACGATCTGGGCGGAGTCAGATATTTTCCCCGCACCAGCCAAATTTCCTCGTAACATATTTACGCGCGCAGAGCTAGGCCCGCGCTGACTCAGCGCAGCCGGCCGCGTCGCAAAACTTGATTCACGAACTTTAGATTTTTATTTTAGAGGAGTAGCGCTGGTTTTCCCACATATGAACTAAGTTGCCTACAATAATATACTTCTTTATTATTATGATTGGAGTGATAGGTAGGTATCTGTGGTACCTACATAACTAAACATATCTATCATATGTTTGTATTATATCAGTTATCTAGTACCCATAACACAAGCTCTGGCTTAGCTTGGGGCTAGATAATGTTGTGTGAACTTGTCCAGCATTATTTATTTATTTATTAAACTGTATGTAAAAATAACTATGTGTATGGTGTATCAAAATAAACTTTTTACTACCTTACTTACTTACTACATAGTATAAAACAAAGTCGCTTTCCGCTGTCTGTCTGTCCCTATGTATGCTTAGATCTAACTGATTTTGATGCGGGTTTTCATAGATAGTGATTCAAGAGGAAGGTTTATATGTATAACTAGCGACCCGCCTGGCTTCGCACGGTTAGTAACTTCACATCCCGGGCGAAGCCAGGGCGGGTCGCTAGTAAAACTGATTTATGAGTATAGGATATGTAGTATAGTAAGTATAGTATAGGATTTTTAGTAGACTGTACACCAAGTGCATAAAACAAGACCATTTATCCAAGACATATCTGCCCTAGCCGAAGGCGAGGATATTGAATTCGAGGATAAAATGGGTTTTATGAACAAGATATACACTCTGCCTTTCACTTCGATTGCGCGGAAATGGTGATATCAACAGAGATATCATTATTATCTATGGTTAGAATTTTTTACCAAGGTACCTAGTGTAAAAAAGTCACATAGGTCCTCCTGACCACACCTACCTTTACTAAACAAATAAATACGACACACCTAGGTACCACGTCTATAAAAGTCACATTGGTCCTCCTGACCACACCTACCTTTACTAAACAAATAAATACGACACACCTACCTAGGTACCATGTCCAAAAAAGTCACATTGGTCCTCCTGACCACACCTACCTTTACTAAACAAATAAATACGACACGCCTAGGAAACTAGAGTAAAAAAGTCACATTGTTTTCCTGACCATACCTACCTTTACTAAACAAATATATAAGAAGCACCTAGGTACATAGTGTAAAAAAGTCACATTGTTTTCCTGACCACACCTACCTTTACTAAACAAATAAATACGACACACTTAGGTACCCAGTGTTAGAAAAGAGCATTGTTCCTCCTGACCACACCTACCTTTACTAAACAAATAAATACGACACACTTAGGTACCCAGTGTTAGAAAAGAGCATTGTTCCTCCTGACCACACCTACCTTTACTAAACAAATAAATACGAGACGTCTAGGAACCTAGAGTAAAAAAGTCACATTGTTTTCCTGACCACACCTACCTTTACTAAACAAATAAATACCACTCACCTAGGTACCCAGTGTTAGAAAAGAGCATTGTTCCTACTGACCACACCTACCTTTACTAAACAAATAAATACGAGACGCCTAGGAACCAAGAGTAAAAAAGTCACATTGTTTTCCTGACCACACCTACCTTTACTAAACAAATAAATACCACACACCTAGGTACCCAGTGTAAGAAAGTCGCATTGTTCCTCCTGACCACACCTACCTTTACTAAACAAATAAATACGACACGCCTAGGAACCTGGTGTAAAATAGTCACATTAGTCCTCCTGACCACACCTATATTTACTCAACAAATAAATACCTCACATATACCTACCTAGTCTAGAAAAGTCACATTGGTATGCCTGACCACACACATCTTTACCAAATAAATAATATTTGTTGTTTTTTTTTACCCCCGACGCAAAAACGACGGGGTGTTATAAGTTTGACGTGTCTGTGTGTGTGTGTGTGTGTGTGTGTGTGTGTGTATCTGTCTGTCGCAAAAAAAAACATAAGTAAGTATTTACGATATATATTATAATGAAGACACTTTTTTTCTCAATTTAGTTATTTTCTCGAACCTCTCTAATCTTTATTGAAACCTCATTTTGAAAGAGCTTTCAAAAATTATCAAAACAATAACAAAAAAGGCTCACGACATAAAAAGTCGTGACACGCACTAGTCACTTCTAGTCACGCACGGCCGCGTTTTTGAAAATATAAATTCATAAACCACTTCGTTGTAAAGATGAAGCGATTGACACCTCAAATTGCTATGCCTCACTATAGTAGTCAGGAAAAAAAACAACAAATATCACATAATCACGACTTCTTCCTCGTGGATATCTTCAGATATTGGTCAGTAAGTAAATCTTTACCTACACTTTTGCTCACTTTTTCGTTGGTGCAGAAAAAGTGCCGGAATGAGCAAGGATTTGGGTTGCTTTGCAAGAGTAGTAGGTAATTCCTCGAAATGCTTTGTTTTTAGTACTTCTATGGCTATATTATTGTAGTAGATTCTGTTTCCTTGACTTTCTAAAATAATATACTAATATGACAGTCACAAAAAAGTTATCAAAAGATAAGGTACTAGATACTTAGAGATGGTTATTTTATCTATAGGCTAGATACATAGGCAGAGGGTACCGCTTATCATCAAGTGGGCGATCTGCTTGTTCCGTCATTCAAAGTAGTATAAAATATAAGATACTAAGGATAAATATTTTCAGTCGCAACTCCTATAAGAAACAGAGTTGCGCATGTGTTAGGTACCTACCGAAGTAAGCATGTTGTGAAAATTGATCCTGACCAACCTCTCTAACTACACCAGACAATGTACTTATCCTGAGAGTCCTAATATCTTGCCACACGCAGTATAGTATAGGTAGGTACCTACCTATGCAGACAGACCTATAAATATAAGGTCGTGCAGCGTTGGTGAGTGCTTCGCTAAGAAGTGAGAGGTGGCGGGTTCATTTTCCGAGGTGGGACAATGTTTGTATGATCTGTTTCGTATTTATTTGTTTAGTAAAAGTAAGCGTGGTCAGGAGGAACAATGCGACTTTCTTACACTAGGTACCTAGGTGCGTCTTATTTATTTGTTTAGTAAAGGTAGGTGTGGTCAGGCAAACAATGTGACTTTTACACACTAGGTACCTAAGTGCGTCTTATTTATTTGTTTAGTAAAGGTAGATGTAGTCAGGAGAACCATGTGACGTTTTTACACTAGGTACCTAGGTGCTTCTTATTTATTTGTTAAGTAAAGGTAGGTGTGGTCAGGAAAAAAATGTGACTTTTTTGCTGTAGGTTCCTAGGCGTGTCATATTTATTTGTTTAGTAAAGGTAGGTGTGGTCAGGATGAACAATGCGACTTTCTTACAATAGGTAGGTGTGTGGTATTTATATATTTGGTAATAATAGGTGTGGTCAGGAGGACTTATGTGACTATTTTACTCTAAGTAATTAGGTGTGTAGTATTTATTTATTTGGTCAAGATGGGCGACCATTCAGGTCAGGCTGACCATTGTTACTTTTTTAGACTAGGTACCTTTGTGTGTGGTATTTATTTGTTGAGTAAATATAGGTGTGGTCAGGAGGACTAATGTGACTATTTTACACTGGGTACCTAGGTGTGTGGTATTTATGTGCTTAGTAAAGGTTGGTGTGGTCAGGATGACCAATGTGATTTTAAAACTGACTTCAAAAAAAAAGGAGGAGTTTCTCAATTCATGTGTTTATTATATGTCTGTAACCTCATATATCATTTATGAACAGATTTGTATTTTTTTTTAATTTAGTTGACTCGGTATACTTACAGATTGGTGCCATTTTCACCAAAATATGGTTTTTCACCAAAAAAAGTCGCATTGTTCCTCCTAACCACACCTACCTTTACTAAACAAATAAATACGACACGCCGAGGAACCTAGAGTAATAAAGTCACATTGGTCCGCCTGACCACACCCATCTTTACCAAATAAATAAATACTACACACCTAGGTACCTAGTGTAAAATTGACACATTAGTCCGCCGACGCTGCACCACGACATGTTTATAGGCCTTGTCTGCATAGATAGGTACCTATTTATATACAGAGTGTATCAAGATATGGAGACTCAGGGTATGCACATTTTCTGATGTTATTAGAGAGGTTGATTCTTAGATAACAATTGCCACAACATGCATACTTCGGTAGGTACATACCTATCTTACCACGCAAACCAAATCTGTGTTCATTGCGGCACCTGCTCTGGATGAACGAAAAAGTGGGCATCTAGGTATAGTTTTGCGTACTGACCAAATCTGAAGATATCCACGGTGGGGAAAATGTCGTGATAATATGTTTTTTTTTGGCTACTTTAGTGAGGCATAGCGATTTTGACAAATGAAGTGTCAATCGCTTTATCTTTACGATGAGGTGGAATTTGTATTTATATTTTCAAAAACATAATATGGCGGCCGTGCTTATCTAGAAGTGGTACTACTTTTTTTGTCGTGAAATATGTAGTTTGAAAGGACTTTCAAAATTCCTAAAATCTCGAATGAAAAATCAGGAACGCAAAATCTCGAAAGAAAAACCTTGAATTAAAAATCACGAAGGAAAATTATCGAATGAAAAATCTGTACCCTCTGTCTTTACGTTCGAGATTTTCCAGATTTTTCCTTCGTGATTTTTCATTCGAGATTTTTGGAATATTGAAAGTCCTTTTAAACTACATATTTCACGACAAAAAAAGTCGTGTCTTTGAACATATAAATTCAAAAACCACCTCATGGTAAAGATGAACTGATTGACGCCACATTTGTGAAAATCCCGATGCCTCACTACAGTAGTCAGGAAAAAAAACAACAAATATTACATAATCACGACTTTTTCCCCGCCGTGGATATCTTCAGATATTGGTCAGTACGCAAAACTATACCCACGCTGTTGCTCAATATTTCGTTCGTGCAGAAAAGGTGTCGAAATGAGTAAGGATTTGTTTTTTTTTGTAAGAGAGAAGGTAGGTAATTCCTCGAAATCTTTTTTTTTTGTACTTCTATGGCTATATTATTTCCTTGTTGTAAATTCTGTTTCCTCGACTTTCTAAAATAATATACTAACATGAAAGTCATAAAAATGTTATCAAATGGTAAGGTACTAGATACTTAGAGATGGTTATTTTATCTATAGGCTAGATACTTAAGATGAAACATATTCGGTCGCAACTCTTATAAGAAACAGAGTTGCGCATGTGTTAGGTAGGTAAGTACCTACCGAGGTAACCATGTTGTGACAATTGTTTTCTAAGAACCAACCTCTCTAACTACACCAGACAATGTACTTATCCTGAGAGTCCCAATATCTTGCAATACTCTGTATATAGGTAGGAACCTACTATCTACCTATGCATACAGACCTATAAATATAAGGTGGTGCAGCGTTGGTGAGTGCTTCGCTAAGAAGTGAGAGGTGGCGGGTTCATTTTCCGAGGTGGGACAATGTTTATATGATCTATGTCGTATTTATTTGTTTAGTAAAAGTAGGTGTGGTCCGGAGGAACAAGGTGACTTTTTTACTCTAGGTTTCTAGGCTTGTCGTATTTATTTGTTTAGTAAAGGTAGGTGTGGTCAGGAGTAACAATGCTACTTTCTTACACTAGGTACCTAGGTGTGTCGTATTTATTTGTTTAGTAAAGGTAGGTGTGGTCAGGAGTAACAATGCTACTTTCTTACACTAGGTACCTAGGTGTGTGGTATTAATTTTTTTAGTAAAGGTAGGTGTGATCAGGACGAACAATGCTACCTTCTTACACTGGGTACCTAGGTGTGTGGTATTTATTTGTTTAGTAAAGGTAGGTGTGGTCAGGAGCAACAATGCTACTTTCTTACACTAGGTTCCTAGGCGAGTCGTATTTATTTGTTTAGTAAAGGTAGGTATGGTCAGGAGGAACAATGCTTCTTTCTTACACCAGGTATCTATGTGTGTGGTATTTATTTGTTTAGTAAATATAGGTGTGGTCAGGAGGACTAATGTGACTATTTTACACTAGGTACCTATAGGTGTGTGGTATTTATGTGCTTAGTAAAAGTAGGTGTGTTCAGGAGGACCAATGTGTCTTTTTTAGTCTAGTTACCTAGGTGTGTGGTATTTATTTGTTTAGTAAATATAGGTGTGGTCAGAAGCACTAATGTGACTATTTTACACTAGGTACCTATATGTGTGTGGTATTTATGTGCTTAGTAAAGTTTGGTGTGGTCAGGAGGACCAATGTGACTTTATAACCGACTTCAAAAAAAAGAAGGTGTTTCTCAATTTGTGTGTTTATTTTATGTTTGTAACCTCATAACTTGTTACCTCATATATCATTTATGAACCGATTTGTAATTTTTTTTCTTTTTGTTGATACGGTATACTTACAGATTGGTGCCATTTTCATAAAAATCTGGTTCTGATGATGGTATCCATGAGGAATTGAGAGAACTCCTCAAATATTATTGGTACAGTTACAGTACACACATAGCGATTTCGGTATTTTCAGCAACAAATCAAGCATGTGCATTCGGAAAGTATCATTTGGTGATGTGGTGGAACTGATGAAGAAGACCATAGTTGGCCATTGGAACTCCACTCTCCTTTTAGTAGTAGTAGAGCTTTTTTGTGAAAGAGTTCGTCCGGGGAAGTACTACCACCATACCTATTTCTGCCGCAAAGCAGTAATAGTGCTCGCATTGCTGTGTTCCGGTTTGAAGGGTAAGGGTGCCGGTGAAATTACAGCTTTATGTCTCAGGGTGGCGAGCACAGTGCAATGCCACATAGGGCGCGTCCTAGGTGGACGTGACCTATGTGATAATGAACTATTCATAGGCAGTGGGTAACGCTTATCATCAGGTGGTCATTCTAAGTAGTAAGTATAATAAAATAATAATAATAAGTATTTCACGGGTGGTGACTTGCCGATATCCGATAGAGCTGAAATTTGGCAAACATGTCTAGTTCCGATGAAAATACAATATGATGATGACTGCGAGCTGATCTGATGATGGAGACGGAAGATGGACAACGGAACTACTCGATGGGTCATAGTAGACTGGCCGTGTTTGCGCTCATTTTGATCAGCACACGGTTCCGATCACTAATTTTACAGCGAGTTGATCTGATGATGGAGACGGAAAATAGACAACGGAACTACTCGATGGATCATAGTAGATTGACCGTGTTTAGGCTCATTTTGGATCCTTTTCTACGTGGTACTTTATTATTTTATAAAATCTTTTAGGTATTGGGGATAAATTTCTAGCATTGAAGTCGTTTTTTTTTTTAAATAATTATCTTCGGTATTTTTCACTACCTACCTATAAACTACACAACACTATTTACAATATAACAACCTTATACTCACTGAACTGTATAGTCACAAATAAATAAGCGTCAAGCGCGAAAAAATACCTACATACAAAAATATAACATAACACCTAACAGTCGCATACTTAGTCCTGATCCCACACTAGGATCCCCTGTGTGTCGTTGGTATCAGAAACTACGAGTACCGTGGTACCATAACACCCAGACCCGGAACAAATATTAGCAGATCATACAAACATTTGTCCCGCAGCGGGAATCGAACCGGTAACCATTCGCATCTCAGCCGGCTACTCGCCCGACGCGCTATATAGGTCGTCTAACCTAACTACCTATCTACAAATCCAGTAACAATAAAACTAAAATAATAACTAACACTCCAGCGTCCATGCGCGAACTGTGGCTCTCTAATCACGATTATAGCAGGTATCCTACAAGTAGGTACTACTAGTAAATGTGAGCTGTATCAAAAATTCTATTTCGGAGCAACAAGCGACACAACCTCCACGTCCGACAGTCTGAGTTACACTGCCGCCCGTCGCCCGTGCACGGACCCGCTGAGTAAATTTCATATCGAAAACAAACAATAATTATTTGTAGCCAGATAAATCATTTGTTTGACTTGCCGAATGTTCAGTTTATGAAAAAAACCTTTACAAATATTTTTGTGAAAGAAAAATACTAACATTCGATGCCGTTTAGAAGTAGTTACAAATTTAAAAATCAAAACAGCTTCACTTTGTTATTTTTTTTCATATAGTTATAATATACTTAGAATTTTTTCAAATGTTGTTTTTGTAGATTAATGTCTAATAAGCAACATATATTTTTTTTGTGCATTTATATTCACTCCTCGAGGAAGAGTTACGTGGAGAAAACCTCACTTTGGCGACTAGTACGCCCTTAAATTGCGTAATTTAAGACGCATACAGCAGTACAGCGGGCCGTATGCAAGATTGTCGAGCAAATACAAAAAAAAAAAAAAAAAAGTTGAATGCTGCAGTATTCTTGAAGTAACAGAGAATCACGCTAAGCAATATGAGGTAGTACAGACACTTAAGGCGCATACAAAAGCCAAATTCCGTCCCTTGTTAACTCATTAAAGTTCAGGTAAGTTAGAAATTGACAGAATAGCGTTCGCGGAACGAATAATAAGTAAAAATCACGAAAAACAATTATTTGCCACGTGAAAAACCATCGCATCACAGAATCATACGTTCAACTTGAAGATAAAAGTCTTTGCCGACATTCAGGTGAAGAGAAAGTACAAAATTCTAAGTCGTTTAGAAGTTGAATCAAATTTTCAGTCGAAAACAGTTACACTTTGTTATTTTTGTTCACATGGTTACTGAGCAGGTAGAACATTTTTGTACGTTCACATTACAGATAAAAGGTAAATGAATGTTTTTTTTGTTTTTCATCACGTAATATTGACTCCTCTATGAGGAGAAAGCGTCCAAATAAGGCCAATCCGCTGCTGCATACGCCTTAGATACTCTACTCCAGGGGTTCCCAAAGTGGGCGATAACGCCGCGCCCCCTTGTGGGCGCTGCAGGCCTAAAGGAGGGCGGTAAGAGACCCAGAAAATAAAAGGGGGCGTCAAATCAGACACACTTTCGCATTTTAATAGTTATTAGTATTCCTAGATAGGTTTGTTTTCGTAGATAATAGACCGCGGGCAATCATGTTTTAACAAGTTTTTGTTAAATAACCCGATTTGTGCATGCACAAATTTGAAGTTATAGTGGTTTTTAAGTAGGTTCAACGCCAACAAGTGGTTCTGCCGCAAGACCAGCGTTGGTTGCTAGCTTGCTGTCAGCCAACTCATGCTGAGGCAGAGCCATTTTGTTACTTGAGTTACACCTCGTACCTTCATATCTGTTTCTTCTTAGTTTAATACGTGTTTCTGTGTAGCTCTTGTATACAAATAAATATATATTCTTTCTTTCTTTAGGTGAAAAAACAGGGGCGTTAAAAAGTAATTTATTCTCAAAGTGGGCAGTAGACGAAATAAGTTTGGGAACCCCTGCTACTCTATCATCGCTATGTATTCAGTGTTGCCATCATCAACCTCAAGTTCTTGCTCTTGAGACATCAGTGCGTCGTCGTGCAGTTCTGTGTCCATGTCGGGGGTGTACAAGTGTTTAGAGCGAGGCGACGTAGGTTTCTCATCAACAGGATGGCGAGAACGCGTCTCGTACTTCTTTGTACTAGAATCGTGCGACTGTGCGCTGAGATAATTCTGGAAGCAAATGAAAAATATTATTGTTTTTTTTTTATATTACTGAATTATGGAACAAGCAGATGGCCTACCTGAAGTTAAGCGGTAACCTCTGCCTATGAACAGTGCATTACTTCATAGGTCACGTCCACCTAGGACGCACCCTATGTGGCATTGGCCTGCGCCCGCCACCCTGAGACATAAAGATGAAAGTCTCATGTGCCTGTAGTTTCACCGGCACCCTTACCCTTCAAACCGGAACACAGCAATGCGAGCACTACTGCTTTGCGGCAGAAAAATATTGGAATAAGAAACTATACGAAACATATGTAAAGTAATATTGCCATTTTGCAGCTTATTGGTAGTACTTCCCCAGGCGAAATCTTTCACAAAAAAGCTCTACTACTACTAAAAATATGACATGGTGTCGAAGAAAAATAAGCTTTTTGTGTATAATATATTTTTCAATACAAGCTTTTATAAAATTAGTGAACGTAACCGTGTGCTGATCGAAATGAGCCTAAACACGGCCAGTCTACTATTATCCATCGAGGAGTTCCATTGTGCACCTCCCGTCTCCATCATCAGATAAGCTCGCTGTCACTATCATATTGTATTGTCATCGGAACTTGACAGGTATGCCAAATATTAGGTTTGAGGATAGGTGCTTTAAAATTCAGTTGTAAGATTCCACCCGGACAAACTGTTAAATGAGTAAGGTTACGGATTTAGATTACGAGGCCGCAGACTGAAACTAGACAAAAACGAACTGAAACTTCGAAAACTCTGTATGTTTATTAACGGTTAAATAAATAATGCTGGACAGTTCACACAACATTATCTAGCCCCAAGCCATGCTTGTGTTAAGGGTACTAGATAACTGATATACTTAATACAATACATTACATAGATAGATATTTTTATTATACATAGAAAATAACCAGAACACCCTGAACGAATATCTGCAAATCGTATAAATATGTGTTCCGAGGCGGGAATCGAACCCGCAACCTCCTGCGTCGCAGGCGAACCTCCACCCGCCACAGAGGTCGTCAAACTCGTTAACTGAGTCAGTCCGTGAAGTACGGGAGGGGTTTTTTCACGATCACATTATGTCATATGTCATCTGATAATTAGAGAGACGAAAACACCGCTCCCATACCTCAGGGACTGACTTAGACCTGTAGTATTCGATTCAAGGGTACTCACGCTTCACGTAACGCCTGCCGGCCGCCTCTCTTCCCCCCAAATGACGTCAGGTAATTAGTGAACGAGCCCTTACCCAGTGCTTGTCCTGCGTGGTCTGCATCTCCAGCACCTCGTCCTGTATGGCCACGCTCAGCTCCTGGATGGGCACCGTCTCCGTCCTCCAGAACACGTTCGTGTGTTTCGCGACACAGTTCACGAGCCCTTACCCAGTGCTTGTCCTGCGTGGACTGTATCTCCAGCACCTCGTCCTGTATGGCCACGCTCAGCTCTTGGATGGGCACCGTCTCCGTCCTCCGGAACACGTTCGTGTGTTTCGCGACGCGGTTCACGAGCCCTTACCCAGTGCTTGTCCTGCGTGGACTGTATCTCCAGCACCTTGTCCTGTATGGCCACGCTCAGCTCTTGGATGGGCACCGTCTCCGTCCTCCGGAACACGTTCGTGTGTTTCGCGACGCGGTTCACGAGCCCTTACCCAGTGCTTGTCCTGCGTGGACTGTATCTCCAGCACCTTGTCCTGTATGGCCACGCTCAGCTCCTGGATGGGCACCGTCTCCGTCCTCCTGAACACGTTCGTGTGTTTCGCGACGCGGTTCACGAGCCCTTACCCAGTGCTTGTCCTGCGTGGACTGTATCTCCAGCACCTTGTCCTGTATGGCCACGCTCAGCTCCTGGATGGGCACCGTCTCCGTCCTCCAGAACACGTTCGTGTGTTTCGCGACGCGGTTCCTGCGTTTCTGCTGTTTGTTCAGGTGGACCTGTATGACAAAATGATTATTATTACTGGTTCGCACGCGTGATGTCATGGCCCTGGTAGTGGTGGGACTACCGGTAGATATGGAGCGACGGGCACACTTCTGCTGTGGGCAAGAATGAAGGGTAGACGGGGCTTCGTCAATCTTCAAATGATTGCCTTTTTTAGTTCTTGGTCGATATCTTTGATTTAAGTCTCAAACAAGACGTTTTGTTTTGTAGGATTTGCCGGTTTTCGGTTTGAAACGTTTGGTTCGGGTTTTGAGACTCGAACCAAATGTCCACACGTGTAAGATGGTCCACAGTAGATGGGACGACAGAGTAGGTACTAATCGGAGGATGTGCTATTCTCTGAGGGAGTTATATGTCCAGGTGTAGACGTGGCGGTTGATATACCTACTTGAGGTGCGTGTTGACCATGGAGCGCAGGTGGAACAGCGCGGGGCACAGCGGCGCCGCGGCTTGGTGTGCGCGCACACCGCGTGCTGGTTGATATACCTTCTTGAGGTGCGTGTTGACCATGGAGCGCAGGTGGAACAGCGCGGGGCACAGCGGACAGCGGCGCCGCGGCTTGGTGTGCGCGCACACCGCGTGCTGGTTGATATACCTTCTTGAGGTGCGTGTTGACCATGGAGCGCAGGTGGAACAGCGCGGGGCACAGCGGCGCCGCGGCTTGGTGTGCGTGCACACCGCGTGCTGGTTGATATACCTTCTTGAGGTGCGTGTTGACCATGGAGCGCAGGTGGAACAGCGCGGGGCACAGCGGCGCCGCGGCTTGGTGTGCGCGCACACCGCGTGCTGGTTGATATACCTTCTTGAGGTGCGTGTTGACCATGGAGCGCAGGTGGAACAGCGCGGGGCACAGCGGACAGCGGCGCCGCGGCTTGGTGTGCGCGCACACCGCGTGCTGGTTGATATACCTTCTTGAGGTGCGTGTTGACCATGGAGCGCAGGTGGAACAGCGCGGGGCACAGCGGCGCCGCGGCTTGGGGTGTGCGCACACAGCGTGCTGGTTGATATACCTTCTTGAGATGCGTGTTGACCATGGAGCGCAGGTGGAACAGCGCGGGGCACAGCGGACAGCGGCGCCGCGGCTTGGTGTGCGCGCACACCGCGTGCTGGTTGCGGCGGTTCAACGACACGAAGCCGCGGGAACAGATCTGAGGGCGGACAACTCACTTTCAACTCTACGCTATTCGTTAGCTGATTGCTCTTATTTGGACGCTTTCTCCTCATAGAGGAGTCAATGTTATGTGATGAAGAAAATATACGTCATTCATTGACCTCTTATCTGTAAAGTGAACGTACAAAAAATGTTCTACCTGTTCATTAAAAATGTGAAAAAAAATAACAAAGTGCAGCTTTTTTTGACTGAAAAACTTGATTCAACTTCTAAACGACTTGAACTTTGTACTTTTTCTTTCACCTGAATGTCGGCAAAGACTTTATCTTCAAGTTGAACGTATGATTCTGTGATTCGGTTCTTCACGCGGCAAACAATTGTTTTTCGTGATTTTCACTTACTTTTCGTTCAGCGAGCGCTATTCTGTCAGTTTCTAACTTACCTGAACTTTAATGAGTTAGAAAGTGGCGTAATTTGGCTGTTGTATCCGCCTTAAGTGTCTGTACTACCTCATATTGCTTAGCGTGATCCTCTGTTACTTCAAGAATACTGCAGCATTCAACTATTTATTTTTTGTGTTGGCTCGACATACTGGCATACGGCCCGCCTGATGGTAAGCGGTTACCGTCGCCTATTGACATCTGCAACACCAGGGGCATTGCCAATGCGTTGCCTGCCCTGAAGGACTCTTTTTACTTTTCTTTTAAAGCATAGTTGTAGCATGTTGTATTTTAGTGGAAAGGAGGGAGCCCATTCCGCAACTTGCACGTATGGGGGAGAAAAGATCACGTAAAGTAAATAATATTGTAAAGTTGAGGCTCCAGCCTGTCCAGGCTTCTGTAGGCTGATGATGATGATGCTACTCACATTACAAACGAACGGCCGGTCGTTATCGTGCAGTCGTTGGTGCCACAACAAGGACCGTTCATCGACGAAGCTCTTTCCGCAGACTCCGCATATGGACCGCTTATCTGAATCACCTGTCTCTTTTTCTTCCACCTCAGCTTTTGTGTCGGGATTTCTTAGCTGCTTATTACTGGAAGATTAAAAAAAAATAGGTACTTATGTCTTTTAAAAATAAAATTATTTATAGTAAGTTACTATTACTATTAGCCCATACTGTCCTATTGTTGGGCAAAGGTAACAGGCGGCCCTTGAACCGCCGCGCCGGAACTGCACCAATTTCGGCCAGAAGTCAGGACTCAAGTAGGTCTTCACACTTTCCGTAGAGACCCTCACCATAAATGAGCTAAAGCTCACATTATGACGAGAGCCCAACTTCATGACCCTCAATCCCACTCCGGTTTTCTTTCTGATGTACTCCACCACCTCTGCGGTCTTCACGTCGAAGTAGACGCGGGACACATAGATCTGCGTAGAATGGGTACCTCCGCTCGGAAGTGCTGCTCACTGGATAGATGAGTACGTACCTATGTCGCAGGGTGGCGGGTGTAGTGCAATGCCACATAGGGTGCGTCTTAGGTGGACGTGACCTATGTGGTAATGCATTGTTAAAGGCAGAGGTTACCGCTTAACATCAGGAGGGTTATTGCTTGATCCGCCATTCGCGAAGTTTAAAAAAAATGGAGAATCAGTACAACTTACGATTGAGCCTTGTGCAGTTTCTCGTGCTTCGCAATGTGCAGCTCGAAGCTCGCCTGCCCCTTGTACGTCCTGCCGCAGTAGTAGCACGTGTGGCGCGCGGCGTGCCGCTTCGCGCAGTGCGCGGCCAGCGCCGTCTCGTGCGCCAGCACCACGCCGCATATCTCGCAGATTTTACCGTTTGCCTGGAGACATTTACGAAGACAAATAACAATAAAAAATTACTAAAAGACAAAAAACTAAAAGACTTTTGTAGGATAAAAAGCCGCCCAGCTGAAGTGGAATTGGGCTGGACATGTCTGTCGCATGCCTGATGAGCTGTGGGCCACTATGTGGAGCCCTGACACAGCGAGACGGCGCCGCGTCGCCGCAGACCACGCAGATGGCGCGATGAAATGGACTCTTTTAACACAGATTGGCAAACAATAGCACAGGATCGTAGTGACTGGAGGATATGGGGGGAGGCCTTTGCCCAACAATGGGATGATTCAGGCTAACAGTAACAGTATTATAAGGACTTCGCTCACTCGGTCAGCTAGTCGCTTATTGAGTAGTGACAGTCGATACTGGCCCAAGCGACCAGTAGGTCTACCATGAGTTGCCATAGTTAAATCATCTTACTCTACTACTGTAGTAATAGTACCTACGTTACTACTCGTATAACATCTGTCAAATTTGTAACTCATGGTACCACATTCTACGGAAATGAGAAGGGAAAACTATAGTCGTTATGTAGTTTACAACACGTGACCAACTCATACTAAACATTTTAGTACCCCGTATCCGTTAGAAGCGCTGTAGAAGTTTTCATACTAATTTGTAACTACAGTCGCTAGCGAGTATAGATTGTGTAAACTCATGGTAGACCTATTAGGTGGACATGTAGGCTTTAAAACCGAATGTCGAGTTCTGCTCGTTAAGGTCTAATGTCCATTCAAGTATCTACAGCATCTATCTAGGTCTATCTAGTCTGGTAGTTGTGGGTTTTTTAACAGAGTTCAAAAAACAGGAGGAGGTTCACAAGTCGCTTTTTTTCTTTTATTTTTTTATGTTTGTTACCATATCTTTCCGTGTTTTTTATGTTTTTTTATCTCCGTCATTTATGAACTGATTTGTTTTTTTTTCGTTGCCTCGATATGATTCCAGATTGGTCCCATTTTTATCAAAATCTGGTTCTAATGATGGGCTCAGGGCTCTTCATATGTGCGCTCAGCGACTCCTGCCTGCGGTACACCGCGTGGCACTGAGTGCACTGGTACTTACCATATTATCTTGTTGACATTTGTCACGTGCCTCATGGCTCTTCATATGCGCAATCAGTGACTCCTGCCTGCGGTACACCGCGTGGCACTGAGTGCACTGGTACTTACAATATTATCTTGTTGACATTTGTCACG
This sequence comes from Operophtera brumata, assembly GCA_932527175.1. Taxonomy (NCBI): domain Eukaryota; kingdom Metazoa; phylum Arthropoda; class Insecta; order Lepidoptera; family Geometridae; genus Operophtera; species Operophtera brumata. Next base: position 48,034,732 of record OW052227.1, read on the forward strand.
TGCCTCATGGCTCTTCATATGCGCGCTCAGTGACTCCTGCCTGCGGTACACCGCGTGGCACTGAGAGCACTGGTACTTACCATATTATCTTGTTGACATTTGTCACGTGCCTCATGGCTCTTCATATGCGCGCTCAGTATCTCCTGCCTGAGGTACACCGCGTGGCACTGAGTGCCCTGGTACTTACCATATTATCTTGTTGACATTTGTCACGTGCCTCATGGCTCTTCATATGGCCGCTCAGCGACTCCTGCCTGCGGTACACCGCGTGGCACTGAGTGCACTGGTACTTACCATATTATCTTGTTGACATTTGTCACTTGCCTCATGGCTCTTCATATGCGCGCTCAGTGACTCCTGCCTGCGGTACACCGCGTGGCACTGAGTGCACTGGTACTTACCATATTATCTTGTTGACATTTGTCACTTGCCTCATGGCTCTTCATATGCGCGCTCAGTGACTCCTGCCTGCGGTACACCGCGTGGCACTGAGTGCACTCCTACTTACCATATTATCTTGTTGACTTTTGTCACGTGCCTCATGGCTCTTCATATGCGCGCTCAGTGACTCCTGCCTGCGGTACACTGCGTGGCACTGAGTGCACTGGTACGTACCATATTATCTTGTTGACATTTGTCACGTGCCTCATGGCTCTTCATATGCGCGCTCAGTGACTCCTGCCTGCGGTACACCGCGTGGCACTGAGTGCACTGGTACTTACCATATTATCTTGTTGACATTTGTCACGTGCCTCATGGCTCTTCATATGCGCGCGCAGTGACTCCTGCCTGCGGTACACCGCGTGGCACTGAGTGCACTGGTACTCACCATATTATCTTGTTGACATTTGTCACGTGCCTCATGGCTCTTCATATGCGCGCGCAGTGACTCCTGCCTGCGGTACACCGCGTGGCACTGAGTGCACTGGTACTCCCCGATGTGAGTCGCCAGATGTTCTTCATAACTATTTATGTTGTCAGTTATTAGTTTACAGATCTGGAAGTATAACGTAGTTTTTTTTTAGAGAATGCTGTAAACAAATAGCATTGTGATTTAGAAAAAACGTCACCTTTTTTTTTTAATTTAGTTCATACATAGATCACGCCTTTTTCCCCGAAAGGGTAGGCAAAGCCTCAAATGGGACTCTTTTCACCGTTCAGTCCAGGGTTGGATATTATCAAGATAATAACGCTTCTTGATAATTATCTGATAATTATCTGATAATTATCGGATAATTATCACCAGTGTAAGAAATTCATTTGTTATATTCTTTTGTAACACTTGAGGCTGACATACTTTTACGTGAGATTTCATTCTATTTACTATTCCTTGCATCTCTTTGCTACATTTTTTGCACCGAGCCCATAGCCCAGTATTTTTCGTTTTAATGCAAATAAAGTATGCACATATTGGATCTTTCTCACGAGGCATTTTACAATTCCAACTCAATAAACAATATTTAACAAACTAATGACACTGGAGTTCACTCAACTTAGCGTAATTCGAACTGAATTTTTCTTGTAAGGGGAACTCCCTTGGCCGTTGACACTTCGTGAATGAATGAATGAATGAATGAATGAATGAATGAATGAATTATGCGTGCGTTCGGATAGACGCAAGTGCGGCCATACACGTTCGAATACAGTTCACTTTCACGTGCGCAATGTTTTGTTATTATCAATCGATAATTATCAATCTGTTATTATCACGATAATTATCATTGATAATTATCCTTTCGAACCCTGGTTCAGTCTCTGCCTACCCTTTCGGAAAAAGGCATATGTCTATGTTAGTTTGTTTGTATGTATGTAATACATTTTTATAAAGTTTAATAATACATACATACATAGACACACGCCTTTTTCCCGGAAAGGGTAGGCAGAGCCTTGTGTGCCTTATGTGACAAGACATACAAGTGACAAGTGGTGAGCCATTGCTTCCCACGACTGACTCAACTAATGCTTTCTTCCAGTAATAACACATTCCATAATAAGCTAGCAGCCACGACAAATCTTAAACCAACGAATCTTATCAACAAGTCCGTGTAATCCCTTGATCGGCTTTTACGACACCCACAGGAGGAGACGGAGGGGTCTATTCTTAGGCCGGACACTTAATAATAAATAAATAAACAATGCTGGACAGTTCATACAACATTATCTAGCCCTAAGCTAAGCAGAGCTTGTGTTATGGGTACTAGTTAACTCATATACTTAATACAATACAATACATAAATTGTTTTTTTTTATTATACATAGTAAATAAATACCCAGAACACCCTCAACAATTATCTGCAGATCGTACAAATATTTGTTCTGAAGCAAATGTTTAAATATTTGTTGTTTAGATAAATGATTCATAACTTACCTTGCAATAATAAATATCAACGTCATGCACCTTCTTCACATGATTCTTTAATTTTGACAAAAACCTGTACTTGACAGGGCAATGCATGCACGAGATATCCTCCATTGGCTCCCGTTTCTTCCTCTTCTTCTCATTAACAATCATCAGGACATTCTCATCATCAGATTCATCACTAGAATCATCAATTTCTTGAAGTGCACCATTTTGTATCCGGTATGACACCGACTTGCCATCTCTAACAATAACTATAGCCTCGTCATCTTCTACTTTATTTACACTCACAATATTGATCCCATCTTCATCGGTCTCAATATTATCACCCATTGTTCTAAAACCAATACCCTCAAACCCATAGTCAAACGCTGGTGTTTCTGGTGTGTAGACCGGCAACGGGATACACAGCAAACGTTTGCCGTCTTCCTGAGCAATATCAAGGTCTTCAATATTGCTGGCAAGTTGGTCGGTGTAGAAGTTGAGGATTTCATAACTGCGCTTCGCTTGCAGGTAGAATTTGTATGCTGCGGAGGCCAAATTAAAGCAGGTACAGCAAATGTTGCAGTGTTCTGTGTCCAGAATCTGAAAAGATTGTATCCGATTCAAACTATGACTAACACCCTAGAATACTAATCGTTCATTCCCCTTAACAGCACCAGGAGCCAATTTCTCAAAACTTACAAACTACAAATTACAAGTGTTGTTAGAAAAACACTAAAGAAAATAAAAAATTCAATAAATGCTTTCAAAAACAAATTAAGTAGAAAACTGGTTGCGAACAAACAAACTGTAAAGAACTGTGTAATCAGTCCAGCAAGTGTAAGGTAGACACATCAGCGAAAGCTGCTGTTCTATAATTTTAAATAATAATAAAACAAAACAACAATGTTATCTTAGGATAACATTGTTATTTTTGTACGGGAACCCACACGAAACCATGGCCAGACACTCGTATCTTGTTACTAGTATCTTTAAAGAAATACGCCCCAGGCCAGGCCTAATTAAAGAATGATTAATACCTTCAATTGACAGACTTCTCTGAGTATATCGGCTACGCAATACTCCTCGTCTTTTTTACATATCGATGTGAATATATTCTCATAATCATCCCCAGTGAACGGCAGTAAACAAACCCCACACAAATTATCACCCAGAGATCCATTCGCCAGATGCTTTACAACAGTTTTCAAGTCCAGGCCCTCGGCCATGATTTTATGGAAAAAAGATTCCTTCAAAGGATTCCTGCTGAAAACAACCAAATCTAAATCCATTTTTTCAACAATTTAATTCAAATTATTACACTATATTTTTAATTTACCACCACTGACTGAATCTGAAAATTCTGAAATTTGAATGATCAAGTGAAGTGGAATTGAAAAAAAATATGCGTTCAAAACTTCTAATTTTAATTTTGTCAGGGAGCCCTGCCTTCCACATTTATTGTGTCTTCCACTCTTGCTTGGTCGGCCGGATCTCGGATTAAGATTACTATTATACCTCCATGGGCCGGATCAAAATTTCTCTATGGCCGGATCGGACACCGCACAGATTTACCTTTATCTTCATGGCAAACGCACAAGCCGTGCGAAAACAATTGTAAAAAAAAAGAAGGTGACGTGAGTGAGTTAGCTCTCAGAGTATTGTATTATTATTCTGTGATATACCAGAGTACTCTGTGGTGATGAGTCAATGAGTGAGTGAAAGTGAATGTACTTTTTTTTGGGTCCGTGGGTCGTGCGTGTCGTTACCGGGTGGAATTAATTTCGTATACATAAAACAAATTAATCTTTATTTAGTTACACTATGCTCGGGTTTCCAGCTGCTGGTATTCCAGATAAAACATGGCAGCCACCACTAGCTGTTTTGGAAACAACGTAAGTACAAGGCTTAACAATAACAACTACAAGTAGAGGGACACGTTTATTGTTTTCCTATGAATTTACCTAACACTTGTTTTTTTTTTCAGTATGGGTGCCATCTCTGTGGAAATGTACTGGAAGCACGCTCCAATCACATGCAGAAATTTTATGGAGCTAGTTCGCAGAGGTTACTACAACAACACCAAGTTTCATCGTGTCATCCGTGACTTTATGATCCAAGGAGGAGACCCTACTGGCACCGGGAAGGGTGGTCAGTCGATATATGGACTGACATTTGATGATGAAATATGTGATGAGTTAAAACATACAGGAGCGGGAATACTATCGATGGCAAATGCTGGACCCAACAGTAACGGCTCTCAGTTTTATATTACACTAGCTCCTACGCAATGGCTTGATGGAAAACATACAATCTTTGGTAGAGTGACAAATGGCATGCAAGTAGTAAAGAGGATAGGTTTAATTGAGTGCGACAAAGATGACTGCCCTGTTGATGACATCAGAATTGATAGAGCTACGATACAAAAACAACATATGTGATTAGAAGAATGTTTGAAAAAATCCATGGAAAAGACTAGAAATAAAGCTGGGTTGGTTATAGATATCCAGTACATTAGTAGTGGACGGCAAAGGAGTGGCCATGCAAAAAAAATAAAAAAGAAATTGAGGTTAAGTATGGAATTATTATTATAATTGTTTTAAAATAAGGCTGGAAGCGTGGCAGGAGGACAGGAATGAGAGGAGTGGTGGATGGGTGACCCCTCCCATTTGGGCGCAGAATCGAGAAACTTAAAAATAAAGAAAATTTTCAGGTAATTTAAAATTGGATGTTTTAAATTCTGGTATGAAGGGTATGGTATGTGGGAAGGGAAGAAAGGGGACCTGAGGGAGGGAAAACGCGGAAACTTATAGTTTATGCAGCCTTATGTAATTTTTTTTTTTTTTTTTTTTTATATTTGAATGACGGAACTAGCAAGACGCCCACCTGATGTTAAGCGGTAACCTCTGCCTATGAACAGTGCATTACTTCATAGGTCACGTCCACCTAGGACGCACCCTATGTGGCATTACACTGCGCCCGCCACCCTGAGACATAGATGAAAAGTCTCATGTAATATCGGAGCCTCGTACTTAACATGAATTATTTATTTATTTATTCATCATTATTTTTCTAAGTTTATGCGTTTCCGCGCCTTTAGGTTACCCCTCCCTCCTTGCATCCCTGTTCTCTGGCTACGTTACAAACTTTAACTATTAAAAAAATAGGTACCTCTATTTTTTTTCTCGAAAACATGTTCCTGTACTGGGGGGTGGGGGTTCGGTTCGAGGGGGAAGTTAATGTCCACTCCCGCCCACGCCATCCCTTTACTATAGTAACTACCTACCGGATATCTATAGTTTTATCATTAAGCTGTTTGCCTCAATAAAACATTGTATTTGTATAAGTAACTGATTCTCGTTTTCACCAACTTAATACATTTAACACATAAGAGGCATTTACGTATGCCAAATGTCCCGTTTTCGTAGACATATGTCAATTTGACGTGCGATAGGTGTCCCGTAAAAAATAAGTATTTGTCGGTGAAAATGGGCATCTCTTTCATGTAAAATATAATTAAGTTAGTTTTTATACGAAATCGTTTCTTGACTGGCTATCAACGCACAGCCTAAACTGGAAGTCCTAGAGAACTGTAATTTGGAGAGTGGGTACATTTCTTTTGTGGTCTAGGAGTTCACTAAGCAAGGAATTTGGAAACCCCCTAACCTTTACTCAACTCCTCAGTTACCTCAGGTTTCTAATTTGTTACAACTCGGAATTACGAAAACCGAATTGCAAGTCGAAATGTCGTTTTTGACGGTTCTTACCCACTGTCCACCCCCCTGAGACCACCTGGGTGAACCGTAGAAAGTATTTTTCATAACGGCTCACCTCTCACATTCAACTTAAACTGTATGGAGAAAATGATGGAGAAACTCATTGAAACCATACAACTGTATGGAGAAAATGATGGAGAAACTCATTGAAACCATACATAAAAACAAATATCGACTCGGAATTCGATAGTCGGGATACCAAATTCAAAACTTAGTCAAACCTGTAGGTACTAGGCCCTCGGTACTCGGTAGGTCAGTAGTAGGTACCATGGACGAATTATTCCGTCTGGTAGTAGGTACTATTGATTTGCACCATTGATGGTACTAGTGACAGTCGACGATGGTGAACCACAACATTCGGTAGGTACATAATTAAGTAAACAAGTAGGTACAATATTTTTTGAAAGTAGTTACATACCTTCCTGGGTTTAATGTCATAGATTTAAATATCGTAAAAATGTATAAATAAAAATCTCAATTACCTACTCTCACAAATTTCTCTTTCATTTGACATTCCAATCCCAATTGACGAAAGCAAAAACATATATTCATAAACTACCTATTTTTAAACGATTAAAAAAACCAGTAGGTTTTCTTTGTGACCTCACAGCTCGTGCATTGAATGAACGAAGTGAGTTCTCCGAGTCAACTTGGAAGAATCGGCGTTCGTATGTTTGTATGTTTGTTCGTTGGATGAAAACTTCCCCGGTCTTCATGTTTTTTTTTCTTTATTTATACCTTTTCATTATTGCACTTACGCTTCACAAAACAATAGGTGTAATTTTAAAGCATATTAAAATCTAGATACCTACTTAATTAACTTAGAAAATTAATAGAAGAATTCGTTTGTTACCCATGGTCCGTGTGTTGTGTTTGTTTGTACTAATATTTGTTCTGTGGTTGTGTACCGTACGGACAAAAATAATAATATGGAAAAAATAAACTGAGCAACCAGCCCCCATAATCCCTTCTTCTTCTTAGCTTCGGTAATGGCTTCTGTGCATTATTTGCAACAATTTAGCCAATGTCAAGTGATTTATTTATTATAGTTTTATAGTCAAGTCGTCAAGAGTAACCGTCAAGTCCTAACCCAGTTTAAACGGTGGCAGAAAAACTGAGTTTTTACAGGAAAAAATCCACCATTTCGAAAAGACTCGCAATACACTTAAATTTCACTACATCACACATGTGCCATTTATCCAAGTTACACCGATTAAAATGCCACTAAAATTACACGAAATAACTCGAAAAAACACATTAAAATGTAATAAAATAAAAATGACGACGTTTCTTTCAAAAATGGCAGATTTCAAACCTCCCCCATAATCCCTATCTTCAGTTCAGTGACCAACGTTTGACTGTTGACAAGTAAAATTACCATCAATTGACAGTTCTTAATGTTTTTCTTCTTCTTTTTTTTTGGCTTAACGTTTTTTATTTTATTTTAGTCATTCTATAGGTACTTGTCAAACGTTAGTCACCGAGTGACTTTCATTAGAAAATTGATTGATTGACTTTCAGTTAGAGAATAGAAGGTTGGCAGAAATCTTCATTTTAAAAAAACGCCTCGCGCCGCCCGAAAATCCTATTTTATTGAATATCTCCTAAAATATAGATAATTTTACAAAACCCCCACAGTAAACCATAGGCTTTGTTTATTGATTTTATTTATAAAAAAAAATACCCAATAAAAGCACCATTTTATTAAACAATCGAATCTAGCCAAAAGTTGCTGGTAGGTATGTAACTTTGTTTTTTTTTTCTATCGAGAAAATATAAAAGGTTTTGTCTATAAAATATAAAACCTTTTGTCCTACTTACCTATCGTGTTTCTGGTAGGTACAGTGATCCCTCAGAATTATAATGGCCGGTATATAGTCCAGTCATCTCCAAAACTCATACCTACACGGATTTATAAAATATTTTTAGTTGATCAGATTCCAAAACCTAAATAGGTACGAGTGACATAGTCTACACGGGTGAACCCGCGGGGAACAGCTAGTAGTAATGTAGGTGTTTGACCCTCCTCTGATTCGCAAGCTAGGTCCGCCCTTGTGCAAAATAAATACTTTGATGTGAAATGGCAATGGCAGTAAAATAGACTCGCATGCCGTGACAGCAAACGGCATCCTCTCCTACGCCACCGCTCCCGATTCCCTTGCGTGTGTGAACACGCGCTGCGCTTGTACCTACTTAGGTAGGTACACTTTGTTGCTTCTTTGTTGAGCGCTGTGTAATGTTTCTATCTGACTACCTACCTACTTATTCAGAGATCTGACTTTAATTTTACCACTTGTTGTAGGTAGACGCTTTTTATGGATTTTAAATAAAATGAAATATTATTGAATTGAAATATGAGTGACAGTGACGATCAAGTGACCAAAAAGAAACAAAAAGTCAATGATGATCAAAGTGCTGGCTGCAGTAAACAAAAACTACAATATATACCTGGCATTAAAATGTGTGCCCAACGTTTGCTTTACGTTACACAATCTATCGATTCAAACCAAAGGTTAGTAAATTATCTAATAATATACTATTTTATTACTATTATTTGTTAGTTGTTCATTTGAGGTTAGAAATATGTTTACCCAAAAAAGATACATATGATAGTATTTACTATTAACATAGGAAGAAGTGTTGGAAGTGTGGCACAGATTAATTAAATAATAGTTACTTTTGATTTGTGGCGCTACTCCAGACGAACAAATTATAAAAGGTAGAATAGAATAGTAGGTAATTTATTTTCATTTCAAGCCAATGATTAAAAAATCCTACTTTAGTCATTGTTTAAAGCACATACATTATAAAAATTTTATATAAGAATAAGAAATCATAAAATGTCTTGTTTATGTCAGACAGAACCATGGAATTAATAAAATAAGTACTACGGTTGTACGTAGTACTTATTACTTCAATGGACAGAACCACAGAACCTACACTACGGTAACCACTAACCAGTAATATAACAGTTGTGTTTGTCTGTGACTATTGTTCAGTGGTCAGAGCCATCTATCTAGCCAGTGGGGAAGATTACCAAAAACTTTTCCGGCAGAGAGCGCTGTGTGTATGTTAACTGACAAAATTTCTTGGTAAAAAAAAACCAATGCTTTTAAGATTTTCTATGCATTGGTTTGGTTTTTGGCGAGCTTTTAAATAGATTTTGTGATGTATTCTACCTGGTGTATCGCCCAGTTGAAAGAGGAGTTGAAAATAAGAGGTGCATCGCTCCAAGGAAAGAAAGCCGAACTAGTCGAAACGTAAATTTTAAGTACCATTTTACTAAGTTTAAGCTGCTTTCAGGACAACATTTTGGTTAAATTTAATTTTATCAATTCTAACATACTTACACTTATTCGTCAAATGTTAGTTAAATTTAGTGATCATATTGATTAAAAAAAGTATCTTAAACAATGGAGAATGTACAGTAACATTGAAGCTTCGCATATAATGGATTACCTACATAGTAAGAGACATTATTTTATAAAAACGGGAAATTTTCACGTACCGTTTAATCGATGTAAGCACCGACATTGTTTCGACCCGTTTCGAGAGTCTTTTTCAAGGTGAGTGAACGCGACGCACTCCACCCGCGTCTCGCTTAGCACTAATCCGCTCAGTGCGAGCTGCCAGTGTTGCCAACCACTTAGGGCCTGATGTCGCCATTTTTTACATTTTAAGTAAGTAGCCTAATGTAGCCGAATTTCAACTTCTGTAGCCCAAAAAAGTAGCACAAACCAAACGCCAAATTTTCGCTAAAATAAAATAAAACGTAGTATAAATCAATTTATTTATTCATACCGGCTTTAACCTATCGTAAAATTATGAACAAGATACAATTTCAAAAACTAAAACCAGACTACCGCAATAACTACACGACATAAAATAAAACTAAAAACAATTTTGATAAATGTACAATAATCGCCCTTATGTAGGAGAAGTCTTATCATAGGGTCATGGCAACTTCAATTTTATTCATAATATAAGTACCTATATCTATAATTGTTACTTGATATTGTAAATTTCTGGGTACCTACAGGTGTTGAAAATGCAGAATGTCGGTGGGAATTCTATGTTCAAAGACTTGCTGGTATTTTTTCCCATTCATCCCGATAATGCTTCACATATTTTCCGTGTTTTCCCATGGTTTTATCACAGAAAAAATCCTTTGAAATTACTTTGCACATGCACACACGGGATAGTAGTTCAAAGCGAAAGTGACAAAAAGAAACGAATATTCCCGAACTATTAGTATGAACTATGGGCAGTGGAATAACTGGAATATGGATAATTGCGGTAGTCATTAACAGCAAAAGGAATTCATAATCACTTCATTGCATCCTTATATTGGTTACATAATAGCTAAGACAAATTCAGGGTACTCCCCGGAAACCACCGTAACTAACCAACGAGATATCAATGGGGTGACCATAATTCTTTATTAGTTTTACAGACTTTAGGGTGGCTATGATTTTTATCAAAAGTTTTAATTTTTGATTCGGCTAACTTAAAAAGCTTGTCTCTGAAGTAGCCTAATAGGCGACCAGTCGCCTTTCAGATTTTTTCATCGCCGATTCTCATTCTGAGTAGCCTAAATGGCGACAAATCGCCTACGTTGGCCACACTGCGAGCTGCAGCCCGCTCGGCTCGTGTAGTGGGGCGCGCGTGTAGGAATATAGCTTGTGTTCGTTTCGTCATCGTCGTCGGCGCAGTGGATTGTGGTGTCTCATCGCTGTCACTACTACTACCATCAACACCGTATGGCATTCCAGAGAGGTAGGCAACACTCACTGTGTCTCTATCAGCTTCGTCTCTCGCACTAACGTGAGCACCATGCAGACATGATTTCCAGGCAGGTGGTAGAGCCCATCCCCGGTCCCTGTTAAAATTCGGCAGACGACCAATCTCTACGATCAGACGACCAATAAAAAAAAAATGATAAATGATAAATGCTTCCTGAGCACAGTGGCCGAGCGGGTAGATGGTCCGATTCTCAGTCACTGGACCAAAACGCATGTGCTGCCATGCCACTCAACGCGGTGTGCCAAATAATTTTAATTTAATTTTAATTTTAATTTCAATAATTTAATTTTAATTTTGATTTTATTTAATAATTATAATTTTTAATTTTAGAAATACTATGTGATAATGTCTACTAACAACTCTTTACTAACATAATATGGTGTCAAACCGAAATAAAAATGATATGATATGATATGACATGATAAATTAAAAAAAAAATATATATATATAAATAATTGATATGATTCACGAAAGTTTTTATAGTAAGAGACATGTTTCACAGTAATACCTGTTATCCTATAAGTGGTCTCATAGTCAGTTTCTGTGAAGTGTTTTCCACATAATCTCAAAAAATCACTTGATTTATAATAAAGTCTTCTCAATGCTTTTTCTCACATGCAAAAGCTACACAACGACCCATATTTGAAGTATTACGAGAAAACAAGTAAAAAACCATACAATAAATAAATAATAATAATAATAAATAATGCTGGACAGTTCACACAACATTATCTAGCCCCAAGCTAAGCAGAGCTTGTGTTATGGGTACAAGATAACTGATATACTTAATACAATATAATGCATAGATAGATATTTTTTATTATACATAGAAAATACCCAGAACACCCTGAACAAATATCTGTGATCGCACAAATATTTGTTCCGAGGCGGGAATCGAACCCGCAACCTCCTGCGTCGCAGGCCAATCTACGCCCGCCGCGCCACAGAGGTCGTCAATTTCAATGTAGATTGATAGTTCGCAGGTAACAAACATTTGGCGCCCTCTACATGGAACTAATTGACAGTGGTCTTCCCCGTTGGAACAATTTGTTTACTTTCTATTCTAAAATGATCCTCATCTTTTTCCGACTCAGTTTTTTCGACTCTTAACTCTCGTTGCAAAACCAACAACAACAACAAATCAATCATTAAAAGAAGCGGCCAAGTGCGAGTCGGACTCGCCCATAAAGGGTTCCCTAGCAGCAAGTAACATAATATAAAAGTTCTTGGACGGATTACGATTTGACGTATTAAAAAAAACTACTTACTCGATCTCGTTCAAACCAATTTTCGTTGGAAGTTTACATGGTATAATGTACATCATATTTTTTTTTAGTTTTATCATTCTCTTAATTTAGAAGTTACGGGGGGGGGGGGGACACATTTTACCACTTTAGAAGTGTCTCTCGTGCAGTTTCAGTTCTAAGTATGGGGAACCCCAAAAATTTACTGTTTTTTTCTATTTTTGTGAAAAATACTTAATGCGGTTCACAGAATACTTGTACTTACCAAGTTTCAACAGCCTAGCTCTTATAGTTTCGGAAAAATGTGGCTGTGACATACACGGACAGACAGACAGACATACATGACGAATCTATAAGGGTTCCGTAATATTTGGTTACGGAACCCTAAAAACGTATACAAAAATAAAATTATCATGTTTGTTGTCCAAGAATTTTATAGTAAACTACATAACATACATTGTTAGATCCACCACATCCTCCTCAATCTATATTTGAAGATCCACATGATATTCAATTGGTGAAGGCGTTAGCAAAATTCGCTTGGAATTCAAATCTCAATTTACGTTTAACTCTTATTGCAAAATTATAATCAATTAAACAGGAATAAGCTGGGTTTGCGGCAGAAACTTCACAAGACTGTTTTATTTAGCAATGTATGATTTAGAATTAAACTTAAATGTAAACTTAACTGTTTTTGTATTACCTAATTAATGAAATATACCACAATAGGTAGCTTATCGTATTTTTATCTGATCTGAGTCCAGCTGCCTGTCGTGTCCCACAAGGACCAGTAGGTAAGTAGGTAAGCACCTACCTATATGACGCGAGTGTGAAAAGCTAGCAAAAACAGGAAATGTATAGTGCCGCAAAGGGCAAGTTTATCATTAGCATCTTCGATTAAAATCCATCTGACGCAATGATCTGCTGACGTCAGATCACAAATCATTTTTTATAATTATTGTTTTTAAATCATAATTCAATATAGTCACCATCGCCAGGTTACTGAGCTCTCGTTCGGTTCGGCTTCAATTTTGCGACAAAAGCTCATTCCTGTTGTACGTAGTACTTAATACTTCCATTGACAGAACCTACACTAGGTAACCACTAACCAGTAATATAACAGTTGTGTTTGTCTGTGATTATTGTTCTGTGGTCAGAGCCATCTATCTAGCCAGTTGGAACAATTTGTTTAATACCTTCTATTATAAAATTATCCTCATCTTTTTCTTAGCTCTCTTTGCAAAACCAACAACTACAGCTCCTTCACCGTAAGATGGCACATGTAAATACTCCATGGCAGGTGCCAACTTACGGTGAACGGTCCAGCTCTTTCACCGTAAGATGGCACCTGCAAATACTCCATAGCAGGTGCCAACTTACGGTGAACGGTCTGTACCTACCGATTTATACTGTGCTGCTCAATGTTTTGCACATTGGCTATGAGATTTGTACCGAAGACGACGTACAGACCGTTCACCGTAACTTGGCACCTGTCATGTAGTATTTACAGGTGCCATCTTACGGTGAACGAGCTGTAGCCTGAAGACGTGTTAGAAGCGGGTGATTTCCTGCGCATGAGTGCAAAAACGCGCAATAAATACTCGGAACAAAAAATAGTACCTACATACATGAATCAATACTACATCCACGTGTTTTAACACCATTCACTGTGTGTGTGTGGCTCCTACTTTTTTACTTGTTTTATACAAACTTCAATCATATATGGATGGCGCAAATATGACCATGTTTCTCCTTTTCGCTCTATGCTCAAATGGCTCCCTATACGTCTTCGTCGGGATACGCATATTCTTTCTCTTCTTTACTCTGTTCTATTCAATCCTTTCTCCCCTTGCTATCTTAAGGCAAGGTTTGAGTATCTTCATTCCTCCAATTCTTATTCTCTTAGGTCATCAGAAAACTTTTCGCTCAGAATGCCTATGCACAGCAGTTCCTTTTATGGGAATTCTTTCACAGTCAAAGCTGTGCGTCTGTGGAATGCTTTGCCGGTGGAAATCAGACAAGCATCTTCCCTGCACGCATTCAAGCTAAAGCTAAAAATCATTATCAATCATTATCATTATCAAACATTGTGAAGTGGGCAGACTCATACTCGAGCATGTACAGGTTGGAATGCGGGGTGAGGCAGGGGGGGGTCTCTTCTCCTAGTCTTTTCAATCTGTACATGAATCGTTTGATTGAGGAGCTCAGTGGCACCAAGGTCGGCTGTCACATAGATGGGGTCTGTGTCAATAACTTTAGCTACGCCGACGATATGGTGTTACTGAGCCCTTCGATTGGAGCCCTGCGCAAGCTGCTGAAATTATGTGAGTCCTATGCGGGGGCCCATGGGCTCAGATATAACGCAAAAAAGAGTGAGTTCATGGTGTTTAAGGCTGGCTCTAAGAGTTATCAGAGTGTACCACCCATAGTCCTTGACGGATCTCCTCTTAATCGCGTCTCAAAATTTAAGTTAAAATTAAAATAACTTAATTAATTAAATTAAATTAAATTAATTTAACTTAAAATTTAATTTTTTATTTTAAATTTGTATCTGGGCCACTGGGTCACTGAGGATCTACAGGACAATGAGGACATAGAGAGAGAGCGCAGGGCGTTGGCCGTCCGATGTAACATGGTGGCTCGCAGGTTTGCTCGCAGTTCTAGAGAGGTGAAAGTGACGCTTTTTAAAGCATACTGTCAAACACTTTACACCAGCAGCCTGTGGGTTGCCTATACGCAGAGGGCGTACAACGTGCTGCGCGTTCAGTATAATAATGGGTTTAGAGTGCTGATGGGGTTGCCACGTTTCTGCAGTGCGTCAGGTATGTTCAGTGAGGCGCACACTGATGGCTTTCACGCCATCATAAGAAAGCGCTGTGCGTCTCTCATGGAACGCCTGCGTGGCAGCCCCAACACCATTCTAAACACCTTAGCGGATAGGTGGGACTCTCCGATTTTGGGGCACTGGATAAGCCTGCATACAACACTTTTTAAGGGGCGGCGCCCCGGTATCTGAGGGTAGATCCGGTGTCTGTGTAGGTAGGTACTTATTTGTTGTGTTGTTTGTGCCTAGTTGTTGTAATTATACTTAAATAATAATTTGTAATTTGTGTGTATTGAAAATGTATTAATGTGTCTTTGTTATGTCTGTGTGTAATTATGCGCTATCAGCCTGAAATAAATGAATTTGAATTATCTGTCGGACCTGTCCACGTTTTAAGTTTATTGGTAGAAATGGTGTTTAATACTAACAAAGATTTAAGTAAAATATCCGAACGGTGTGTCTAGCCGATACGTTTAGACACACGTTCAGTTGACTTCATTATAAGTTACCGGTACAATGTAACCTAAAACTAAGATTGCTAATAAAAATATTAAAAACAATCAAAATCTTCTTCTGTTACTAACAGAAAATGGTCCATCGAGCAAAGAAGGAAAACAAGTAAAGACCGTGAGTTTTTTAACGACTTGGAAGTGCACTCCTGGAGGAATATTGCTGTGGCGTTTGCGGAATATCCCACGCACGCAGTACTCCAGAAGCCTTTACTGTTACTACCCAGGTGCGATCACGGTCAATACGAAGAAACAAAAAGTATCCTTGCCAATAATTAGCATAAAAAAAAAGGCTTCCTGATCAGAAGACATTCAACAGTTAACTTGCTTACGTCGCAAATTCATTACGCAAAGCAAGCAACGCAACGCCATTTCGCATTCCGGAGGGTGCGAGCGAAATAGCAAGCATTCCTCAACAAGACAGAAAAGGACGGCGAAACAACACAACAAATACAGATGGTAAACTGGAACATACGCTCATTCAACACGAATTCGGGTGTATCCGAACGCAGGCGGCGCCAGAGATAACTTCTACACAGTACGGCGGCAACCAACAAGCATACACTCTTTGTCTGTGGCAACGACGAAAGAGGAGGCATTCTCGCAGTCCGACTGAACTTTATCGAAAAAAAAAAAAAAACGTGTTTCCTGGCAGCTGTGTGAAAGACTGTGGCAAATGAATGACAATTCGCCATCTTTACTTACACTGTTTGTCTGTGTTATCTTTATTGTTTATTGCAGTCTAATATTTCTTTCTGTGTGGACTGTGAATTGCAATAAGTGCTGTTTAGTTGTTTTTCTGTGAATTGTATTGTAAAGCGAAGCTTGAAAAGGCATTAACATAGAACGTCCCTGTTAGTAATTCACGGCAAGGGTATTAGTTTCGGCATCATCATGTCGGAAATCAAATCACTGATGGCTAATCGCGGATATATAAAAGGGTCCTTTAGGCGGCTCTCGAAGTTTTGCGAGTCAGATGAAATAAAAACGTGCTCTTACGAAATATTGCAAGAAAAACGCAGCCGATTTAGTGCGGCTTTTAACGATTACGAGCTCCAAAACAAGGCCATTTTAGTATTGGAACCTAATGATAAAGAGGACTACGGAGAGTACGAGGATTTATATTACCAGGGTATCGCGGTACTGGACCACCAACTAAAGAAACGCCAACCAGTGACGGCCTCAGTCACGGATTTACCTACATCAGCATCCGGTGAGTTCAAAAAACTGCCTAAAATAACCATTCAAACCTTTGATGGAAATAATGTAGTGGATTATTACCCATTTATAAATCTATTCAGAGCAGTTATTCACTCAGACAAGAAACTGAGTGCTTGTGAAAAGCTGTATTACCTTCGCTCGTTATTAAGTGGGGAAGCTTTGGATATCATTAAAAATTTACCACTTAATGATGTCAGTTATGGAGAAGCTCTAATGCTGTTAGAAAATAGGTATGCCAACACTTCCAAAATTGTGAATTTCCATGTGAATAGCATGCTTGACTTGCCGACATTCACAAGGTGCACTGCAATAAACTTGCGTTCCATAATAAGCAATGTTACTATGCACTTAGCCGCACTTAAGAATCTTGAGCAACCTGTCCAGCATTGGGACACTTTACTGGTCAATATATTAGCAAAAAAGGTGGACAATTATACAGTTAGGGGTTTCCATCTTGATAGGAATTCTAAAGAGGTGCCTACATTGTCTGAATTCCTGTCATTCTTAGAAAAAAGAGCCATCGCTCAGGAGAACACTGGAGAAGATGGGCTAGTTTCGAATACTACATCACCCTCAATGAAGGCTCCAAAGTCAATGAAGGCCGTAAGCGGAGTAGCAACTGCCAATGCAGCATGTAAGTATTGCAAACTTACTCATAAGCTATATGAATGTGCAAAGTTTAAAATGGCTCCTGAAAAGGAACGGTGTGACTTCGTAAAAAATAAAAACTTATGCACTATATGTTTGAATGAGCACCGGGGCAAATGCATGCTTCGACTTAAATGTGCTGTGTGCCAAAAGCGCCATAACACTCTAGTGCACACGCAATTGGGCTCCAAGGAAGACGAAGCAGTACATGTGGCAGTGTCCACTACTGCTTTTAGCGCAGGCCAGTCTGCAGTCAATATAGCAAATAATTCAAATGCCAAAAATGTCCTCTTGCCAACGGCACTGGTCCGCTTGAAAGATAAAAATGGTGTTTTCATAAATGCGAGGGCATTGCTTGATAGTGGCTCGCAGATCTCATTCATAGCTGAAAATTTAGCCAGTAATATTGGATGTAGTCTCTATGATTCTAATCAACAAATTTGTGGTATTATAGATGGAGCACACAAGATTTCTAAACAAACAAATATTACCATTCATTCTTCAGTGAATACATACTCCGCTGAGATTTCATGTTGTGTGGTAAAAAATATAACATGTAATTTGCCTCAGCAAAGCTTTGACATATCAAAGTTTAATATCCCGCCACATATTAAATTAGCAGACGAGAAGTTTAATAAGGCTGGTCAGATTGACATTTTATTGGGGTGTGACATATTCTTCCAGGTGCTGCAGCATGAGTCGCTGCCCGTCACCCCGTCCGGTCCGTACCTAATTAACACTGCCTTTGGTTATATCGTCGCGGGGAGCCTGCCCGTCTCAGCGGGCAAGGTTTATGCTACTAATTTATGCTTGCATGTACAAGGTACCAATATTGATAATATTCCACACAACATAAAAGATCAAGACCTCCAATTGCACGAAATCAGTGATACCATTTCCAAATTATGGGAATGTGAAAAAGTACCCACTGTATATAAAGAGGGCACTAGTGAGCATCACTTAGCTGAACAATGTTTTCAATCATCGGTCCAGTTAAAGGATAGAAAGTTTTCTGTGGGCTTACCGTTAAAGCTTGAGCTTGAAGACGTGCAGCTAGGGGATTCTTTTTCTTATGCATTGCAAAGATTTTACAATCTTGAAAGGCGGTTCAGTAAGGATGAATCGTTGTCAATAAAATATAAAGAATTTATTCATGATTATGTTGAACAAGGTCATGCAAAGGTTTTTGATATTCAAAACTATAAGTTGAATGGGGGTCAAGTATATTTTCTTCCACATCATCCAGTTTTTAACCCAAATAGTAAAACTACGCCGGTACGCGCGGTTTTCGACGCGAGCATGAAAACAAAAAATGGTTTATGCTTAAATGACATGCTACTAAATGGTCCGGTCGTACAAAGTGAGCTGTTTGATATATTAACACTCTTTCGAACATACAAGTACGTCCTCCTATGTGATGTTAAATCTATGTATAGGGCGGTGTCACTACATAGTGAGTATTGTTGCTTACAAAACATCCTGTGGCGTGATTCAATACACGATCCTGTAAAATGTTTGCAATTGCAAACAGTAACATATGGAGTAAAAAGTTCAGCATTCCTTGCTACTCGCTGTTTGACTGAACTTGCACAGATATACAATGAAAAGTATCCACTAGCTGCAGCGGTTTTGATGTACTCGACCTACGTTGATGATATCCAGTGTGGAAGTAATGATTTATCTGAATTAGAGGCAACTAAGTCACAATTAATTGCAATGATGCAAGAAGCCAGTTTTACGCTACATAAATGGTGTTCAAATAATAGTGATATTTTAAAAGATATTCCCATACATTTGCAATGCTTTGGAGACAAAGATCTTGATAAAAACAGCATGTATATTAAAACGTTAGGACTCACTTATGACGTAGCTAAAGACATGTTAAATATGAAATGTCCTGAAAAGCATGTGTTGAACATTTACACTAAAAGGCAAATGCTGAGTTTCATAAGCAAATTCTTCGATCCGTTGGGTCTTGTTGGTCCCTTGTTGGTTCAAGCTAAGTATTTAATGCAGCAGGTGTGGTTTGCTGATTTAAAATGGGATGATGTTCTACCTGACGAGCTCAATAAGCAGTGGGTTGAATTTGCCAATGAGTTAGTGCGAATGTCATGCATTTCAATTCCTCGAAATATCAATGTACAATCATCTAACTTACTAGAGCTTGTTGGTTATGCAGATGCCTCAAATATTGCGTACGGCTGTTGCTTATATTTGAGGACTATCAGCGCCGACAATGTGGTCAGTGTCAATCTCCTGTGCTCTAGATCACGTATAAATCCTAAAGGTAAAATACTAACTACACCGCGTCTCGAGCTTAACAGCGCCTTGTTATTGGCAATGCTATCTAAAAAGGTGCATGACACCCTGTCCTTGAAATATGTTGTAAGAACGTTTTTATATCTGGACTCACAAATAGTGCTTTCTTGGCTGGATATTGTTCCTGTGAGGCTTAGTGTTTATGTAGCGAATAGAGTTGAAAAAATCAATCAATTGTCAGCACAGAAATTTATATGGAACTATGTTAAATCTAGTGAAAATCCAGCGGATTGTTTATCGCGCGGAATGTCACCGAAATTACTGGAGGCAGAGGTAGGAAAGTTGTGGTTCCACGGTCCCGAGTATTTACAAAGCCCATGTTACACACATCCTAAAAAGGTAGAAAAAACTGAAGAGAATAATATTCCTGAATTAAGGCCTATGACACAAACATGTAATATCAATACAAGGGTAAATGATCTGAACTCTGTACTAGATAAATACTCAAATATTGAAAAACTTACACGAATAATTTCGTATGTAAAAAGATTCATTAACAATTGTAAAAAAAACAATATTAAAAAACAAGCTAAACTGTGTCCTGAGGAATTGACATCTGCCTTGCATGCTATTATCAGACTTGATCAAGAAAGAAATTTTCAAGCTGAAATAAAACAGTTAAGAGAACATTCTAATCTATCCGACGTAAAAACAAACTTGGGTAATTTACACCCATTTCTTGATTCCAGTGGTCTGCTACGTATCGGAGGGCGATTGCAGAACGCCAATCTGTCATTTTCACAAAAACACCCAATTATATTACCAAAGGGGTCCCATATAACAAAGCTAATCATTCGCCAAGAGCATTTTCGTCTCAAGCATGCAGGACAGAAGTTAACACTATGCAGCCTAAATGAACAATATTGGATTATAAACGCAAATAGAGAGATAAAGTCAGTTATACACAAATGCATAATTTGTTTTAAGCTTAAGGCAAAGGCGACTACTCAACTTATGGGTTCTCTACCATTAGATCGTGTGAATATTACGCGGCCATTTCAAATAGTTGGCACTGATTATGGAGGACCTTTCAATGTCAAACAATCAAGAATTAGGAAACCAGTTATTACAAAGGCATATATTGTAATATTCGTGTGTTTTGTCACTAAGGCAATACACATCGAATTAGCCTCTGATATGACAACAAATACATTCTTAGCGTGTTTAAAAAGGTTAATCTCTCGTAGAAATAAGCCTACTAAAATATACTGTGACAATGCAGCCTACTATAAAGGGGCAAACAATGTACTAAAGGAATTGTACGAATTACAGAATTCCGCAAGCCATCAGGATAAGGTGCATGATTTTTGCACTACTGAACGAATTTCCATGCACTTTATACCCTCCTACTCTCCAATATTCGGGGGCTTGTGGGAGGCTGGAATTAAGAGTGTTAAGTATCACATAAAGCGTGTGATTGGTCAGACTGTTCTGACCTATGAAGAACTGAATACAGTTTTGGTTCAAATAGAAGGAATCTTGAATTCCAGGCCTCTGACACCTATGTCAGCGGATCACGAGGACATGTCATATCTATCACCCGCACACTTCTTAACGGGCTCTACTTTAACTTCCTATCCAGAGCTTAATCTGGTTGGTGAAAATGTTGGAAAACTTTCCTTTTGGAAGCAGTGTGTACAAATGCAACAAACATTTTGGCATCAATGGCACAAACAATATTTAGTAATGTTGCAAAGCAGACCCAAATGGAAAGGTGTCCAACCAAACCTACAAATAGGAACTATGGTAATAATTAAAAATGATAATGTCTCTCCGTTACTATGGCCTATGGGCCGAATAGTTGCTGTGAAGCCAGGCAAGGACGGTATGGTACGTGCCTTAGATGTAAAAACTGCTAAAGGCTCAATCATAACAACAAGTATAATGAAAGTGTGCCCTCTGCCGCTTGATAATAACTAGTATTATTTATTAAAAAATAATAATACTTAAGATATTAAGATTAGAAGTAATAAATGTGTAAGTAGCTTATCTATACTACCTAATTAAAAGAATAGAGTAGTAAAATTATTATAGCTTAAGTTAGAGTTAATTCTGTACCTACTAACAAAAATAAGATGGGGTTTGGAAATGGTCAAAATATTGTTCTTTAAAAATTGTTTCATGATGTTAAATAAGTGGCCCCCCCAATATGTTTAATACTAACAAAGATTTAAGTAAAATATCCGAACGGTGTGTCTAGCCGATACGTTTAGACACACGTTCAGTTGACTTCATTATAAGTTACCGGTACAATGTAACCTAAAACTAAGATTGCTAATAAAAATATTAAAAACAATCAAAATCTTCTTCTGTTACTAACAAATGGTAGGGCACATAATATAGTATTTAACTTCATCGCTATGTAGTAGTGTATTTTACTATAGTATATTATGTATTCGAATTATGTAAACGTTTTCTTATTCATCTATCATTATTATTGTTGTTATTATTTATTTATTTTACTCTGTGCACCGTCTTTCGTTATTACTTCACTCATTACTGTCCATCCAAAGGTTGCCTGGAAGAAATCGCTTTCAGCGATAAGGCCGCCCATTGTACTATAATTTGATTTAGTTAATCCTTGTATTATTGTGTTTTTTATTATTATTTTTTGGTGTACAATAAAGTGTTAATCTATCTATCTATCTATCTATCAATCGAATAAAATTTTACTTTCAATTTCCAGGACACAAACAACGCAAGAGATAGGTGATATTATAATTGAAACCAATAATGACCAATATACATCTAATTCAAGGCAAAGTGTACGAGTGAGGTAAGTATTGATATTTTTTTATCTTACATTTTACAATTGGAAATATTCATTTAGTAATGTATCTATTATTTTAAAATATTATACCTACTTGTGATTTAGAAAGGACAATAAGGAACGTAATCGTTTGTATCGAGAGCGACACCGAGAAGAGATCAATCAGCGAAGAAGAGACAACAGGCAACGTAAAAAAAATACGCACCAAATCCAACAGCTTGCTCTAAATTTAAATGTAACCCAAAAACTGCTTGCTCTATCTTATAACAGATCTAATATACAGAACAAAAACAAAATTGAACAAATTACTCACGCAACATCCAACAATCAAATAAGTTCAAATTCACATACACAGAGACAACAACGATACTACGAAAGGCACAAAGAAGAAATAAACAAGCGCAAAAGAGACAATAGGCTAAAACTAAATACTTCAAAGTTGATTCCTGCTACCGCTGCTGAACGTAATCGTAATTATCGAGAGCGAAACAGGCAAAAAATTAATGAGCGGAGAAGAGACAGCAGGCTGCTTCAACTAAATGTACAGCAAGTACATACAGAATGTAATATAAATAACATAGACGCTATTAAACAAATTACGAAAGCAACACCAAATAGTCAACAAAATTTCAATTCATCTAATGATAATATCATACAAGAAATAGCACAGAATTACACTACTCTACAACAAAGTACAGAAAAGAACAGAGGTTCACCGTCTTCTCCAATAAAAACGGCTGCCACCTCATTTTTTGTTGGTAAGTAATATCGACGGAGATCAATAGGTTTTTCCCTATAAAACTGAAGGATATATTGGGCCTAGGTCGGTTTTCCATTTTTGCTTCAAGTTCTTCCCTTGCTATAATAGTACCTAGCTCAGCTGTCATTCTATATATTTGAACGAACTGATTTGATTCATTTAAGTATTGTGTGCAAGCGTCCATTACATTGCTCGTGCATCCATTATTTTTAGCACCGCACATGCAATTGCGCGAGACCCATTAGAAAGCCCGAAGATAGAAACATAAATTGAAAACACTTTATTGCACAACACAGAAAATAAGCTATATAACACATTAATTAAACTAAATACGGAAGTACAATGGGTGGTCTTATCGCTATAAGCGATAGACCGCCAGAACAGAAGCTGCCAGACAACCTTGGGATGGACTGGAATTATTTGTAATACATAGAACGGTGGCTTGATATCTGTATATACAATCTCTTAATTTAAAAATCAATACCTATAACAAATGACTAATTCATAAATTTTAACTATTGCTGCACCTACTTACATACCTAAGTATTTATACAATTTATATTAAAATATACAACTAAATAAAGTAATATCGTAACTAGATTCGATTGTTTATTCAAATGGTGCCTATTATTGGCTAAAAAATTTGATAACTAAAATCAATACAGCAAAGCCGAGGGTTTAATGTACGGGTTTTGTAAAATAATCTATATTTTACGAGATATTTACCCAGTAAAAACAGCTTTTTCGAGCGGCGCGTGGCTGTTTATTGTATGAAGACTTCTACCTGGCGCGCAGCCTTATTTATTTATTTAATTCATTATTGCACAAAAAACACAAGGAAATTGTACAAACGGAGGACTTAATGCTAAGCAGCATTTTCTGCCAGTCAAAAGCCAGCCTCAAGTGCAAAAGAAACTACACTTTTTTACCTACTTAATTACAGTGCAATAACTGTACCAATATCTATGACATTTTGTGTGGAGATAGACTAGTACCACATACTGATGCTAGTAACCTACTCTTATTTTTATTTCAGACCACAGTGTCATGGATTTCTCCAACTTCACCCAAGATTCCACTCCGGGTTTACCCGTCAAACAAGAATATGAACCTACTAACGAAGATAATTACAATTTACAAATAAAACATGAGAATGAAGATATCCCAGACGCCGACAACCCATTCCAGAATCTACAAATTGCTATAAAACATGAAACTGTGACAGAAAAAGGTCCACAAAGTATAGAAATAACTTTAGAAAAAAGTCAAATTACTGATCCAGGTGTAAGGATTACATATACAAGTTTTAAAACCGAACTAAATGATCCGAATGTCAGAAAGGAAATAACTATTATTAACGTAAAGAATGAAACAACAGAATCAATATTACCGAATGATGATGGTGAAATAAATGTGAAAGTTAATGAGGAAGTCACAGTTAAGGAGGAAATGGACAATGTAGTTGATTATAACTATCTGAGTTTTGACGATAGCATGGACAGTAGTGGGGCAGCTGCCTTGAGCCAAGTCAAGGCCTGTTTGAGTGATGACGTCCGTATCAAAACTGAAATTGAGTTTTAAGGCTAAAGAAAAACCACAACAAGCTTCGTGAAAAAAATTACGTACAATCTTTCGGTATATTACTTAAATCATCATCATCATCATCATCAACCTACTGCAGTCTACTGCTGGACATAGGTCTCTCCCATGGCGCGCCAATGAGCCCGGTCTTCGGCACTCCTCATCCAGTTTCTGCCAGCCACCCCGCGCAAGTCGTTGCTCCACCTAGCCAGAGGGTGCCCTACACTGCGTTTGCCAAGACGCGCGCGGTCTCCACTCAAGAACTCGTTTACTCCACTGGTTATCGGTTCTTCTGCAGATATGACCGGCCACTGCCACTTTAGCTTGCTAATCCTCTGGGCCACGTCGAGAACTTTGGTTCTCTGTCGGATTACCTCGTTTCGGATCTAATCCCTCAGAGAGACTCTGAGCATAGCCCTTTCCATAACTCGCTGAGCGACTAAGTATATATTTCTTTAAAAACTATGTGCTATTCTGTATTTACATATCCAATGAAACTATTTTAACCTACTTTAACTGTCGTAACTGTCGTATTATTCATGTTATTCTTATCATAATACAATGTAGTAATAACAGCCAGCTGTCCTGATGATGGAGACGACTGCGAGAGAAGGGAATTCCTCAACGGATAGAGTTAAATGGCCAGTGCTTGGGTAACTTCTATCAGCATATGGTTCCAATTCACGGAGCTCAAACGGTGTTTGTTTATCACTATCCTCTGAGGAGTTCTCTTGTCAGCAGCCGTATCCATCCATCATCAGATTCAGCTCGATGTTACTAACTATTGTATTGTCATCAGAATTACATACACACTCAAAGTTTTAAATGGCTGCAACAGTTAAAAGGTAAAAAAAGGTAGTAGGTTAAAATCGTGTTGATGCAGAATGTTATGTTACGTATATAACAGCAGAAAACTGAAAACATTAAAAAAAAATGTAACGTAAATATCTGGCAGTGCAACACATGCAAATGTACATTACGTACTTGGGTATAGGTTGTAAACTTGTAAATAAATGTTTTTTTAATAATAATCACATTGTTTTTCCATTACGTGACAACCCTTGCACTCTTACGTAGTTATTGTATCCTCTTCTTCTTCTTCTTTTATTTGTGGATACTGTGGCTTTAGTTTCCACAATTTTGCCAATGTCAATGTCGACAGGATATAAAACGGTAAGAAGATGGAGATCTGAGAATATGAAAGTGGTCGGTCTTTGAAAAAGGGAGACTCAACCAGAAGTTATAACGAAGATGATTTATTTATTCTGAAAACCTAGGGACAACACAATTATATTACAACACAACACAAATTAATATGATAAATAAATAAATATAAAATATAAACGTACATGAATATTACAATTTTATTTTATTTACACTAATAAATTTTGAATAAATTTACATAAAAGCGCAATGAAAGGGGAAAAAACTAGGGATAGAAGGAATTTTGAAGAGAAAGGACGAGGGATTTCAGGGGGAGTGACATCATAAAGAGATAGCCGCAGCCTGGGGCAAGAGAAAAGTATGAGATTGACATTGCCTTCATCCAATCCACATTCACACAGAGAGTGGTCCCTGATCCTTATTTTAGCAAGGTGAACTGGCGTACAAGCGTGACCTAATCGAAGACGAGAGATAGTGGAAGTCGTCGTTTTGTCAGCTTTACGGTACTTAAAGAACCATGGTTTAGTTGGAATTTCGGTTGAATATCGCCGAAGTGTTTGCCTTTCAAAGACCTAGAAGTAAGCCACATTCTGGACCAAGATATATCTAGATGGAAACTGGGTTGTGAACAGAGATCATGGGAATAAATTTTGAGGTAATCCAAAGAACCAATCTGAGCAGCCTGTTTCGCGCAGGAGTCCACTGATTCATTGCCAGGGATACCGGTATGACCAGGGATCCATGCCAGGACAATATTAATCCCCAGTTCGTGACATTTTAATAACGATTCACGAATTTTTAGAGTGATAGGGAATCTAGATTTGGAACGAAACGGATTAGATAATATGGATTGCAGAGAGCTTTTAGAATCAGTGAAAACAATAGAATTATTAAGATTATGGGATTTAACAAAATTAATACTCTCTAAAAGGGCAATTGACTCTCCAGTAAATACCGAAGTAGCCGAAGAACACTTGAAGCTAAGAATTATTTTAGAAGAAGGAATCCAAACTGCTGATCCAACAGGACTAGTGTTACTTAATTTAGAAGCATCTGTGAATATGGGTAGCCATCCATGATATAAAACAACACAACTATGCAACTGTTCATAAAATATTTGTCTTACATTAAGAGATCCCTTGGCAATTCCAAAATCCAGGACAATGTTAGGTTGGTAAATTAAGGCTTCATAGGGAGTGGAAAAAAGAGATATGATCTGGCTTTGAACAACTGGATGTGGAAGGCGGGAATATTTCATAAAGCTACGAACTAGACAAGGGATTTTATCTTGATGATCATTAATATGAGTTTCTAGTAGACTATACAAATCATTTAAAAGTTGAAGAAGAGGGTGATGAGAATTTTGAACTAGTTTAAAGAAAAAACGATCTGCAAGATACTGCCTTCTAAGAGAAAGAGGAGGATCAACACACTCCACCTGCATGGCATTTATAGGGGAGGACTTCATTGCACCAATAATTATTCTAAGACACTTTGACTGAACCCTATCTAATTTTCCTAAAGCCAACTTGGTACATGGGTCTAAAAGAAAAGATCCGTAATCCAAATGGCTACGAACAATGGCGTTATAAAGCAGTATTGTATCCTCTGCCTGGCACATCTGCCACTGACAGCGTAAGTATATACCTACACGTGCGGCCGGCGGTGTCGCTTGCGTCAAATACGTTTCGCAATCACAACTGTTTAGATTGAAAACTGGTTATACCCTTTATTCTAAGGTTACCGTTATACCATGGACCTATTATAATACGTAGGTAGGTGTTCCTAGGTTCACCGTAAGATGCCATGCCAACGAGTATAATTTTTTCCATGGTTGGCACTATTCCCAAATTTGGAATTTACCTATAACTTCATGAGTCTATCGCAGGCATGATGTTATAGGTTGAATTTGGGATTTACCTATAACTTCATGATCGCAGGGGACATCTTACCGTGAACGGTCCTTACTACAGCTCGTTCATCGTAAGATGGCACCTGTAAATACTCCATGGTAGGTGCCAACTTACGGTGAACGGTCTGTAGATTCAAGATATTTATTTGCATAATTAAGTGTAACAATTTGGTTCTGCCCATGGACTTTGTCCATGAACCTGCCTTGGGAATAGTGCCAGCCTTAGAAAAATAAATACTCCATGGCGGGTGCAATGCCAACTTATAAGTGAACTGTACTAATTTTTTTGTAATACTTGTACTTCTTCTTTCGTGTCGATGTCTCAAAGCCATTTTGACCAATAGGTTGCCACTGGTTGCCACAGCCACACCCACGGCATTGTCAGAGTAGGTCATTAAATCTTCCATCGTGCAAGAGTCAGGGCAGGATGGGCATGCAAGGACATGTGGCATGGTTTGGGACTTGGCACCACAGTCGCATTGCGTCGCGGAGGCTGCAATCATACCCCACCTACTGAGATTGCACCTGCAGCGGCCGACTTGAGTGCGCAATCTGTTAAGAGTCTTCCACACTGGCCAGGGTAGTTGTATACTGTACTATTTTATAATACTTGTACTATTATATATTCTGTGCTAATACAAAGTTTGTTCATCCAAAGTTTTGTACATTACAACCATTACAACATTTACTATACATTTATACTACATTACTAGTACAGACTACTCAACACTACTGTACTCTACAGAATTAGTACTCCTTATTCTTGGCTGTCCTCTGTCTATGGATCACAGATTTATAAGTATATTAAGTATAGTAGGATGTGTGGATTGGTAGGATGGTTATTTTCTGTGGTTATTTCGGAATGTGTCAAAAAATCGCGAATAAATCTTTCGGTCCGATCGATTTCATTCATGTCGATTTGTTTGGAATTTACTTTTGCGTAAATACGTGATTAGTGCCACAAAAATAGCCATGAAGATATTTCTAGAATAAACTGCTTATAATGTCTCCCACCGAGTGCTAATCCTTGTGATACAACGCATGTGATAATTGGCTGCCGCTTGCGAATTAATTGGTGGTAGGTAATGAATTCTAATTAGCGGCGCTACTGCTGAAATTATACTGATAATGTGTAGCAGAACACATGCAGATTGTGTTTTACAAGTGCCATGATCGTAGGTAAACGTACTGAAACTCAGTTTTCAATGTAAATGGTAGGTATGGCATGTATTCTCTAATGTATGCCTACCAAGTATCTCGTGAACCCGAAGTTCTAATAAAACTAATGGTCAGAGTGTCTTTTTTCCAATTTTCTAGGTCTTATTTCCTCAGTGCCCAGTTCCCCCTTATCTACACCCATCCCTTGGTCCTGTAATTAGGTGCAGGAATTGTTAAACTGCAGTCAGTACTCACTAGAATTACAGCTATATTATGAAGTCATTAGGTAGTGAGGAGCCTCCGCCTTTATCGTGGATAAATAAATAAATAAATAATGCTGGACAGTTCACACAACATTATCAAGCCCAAGCTAAGCAGAGCTTGTGTTATGGGTAATAGACAACTGATATACTCAATACAATATATTACATAGATAGATATTTTTTATTGTGTATAGAAAAAACCCAGAAAACCCTGAACAAATATCTGCAGATGGCACAAATATTTGTTCCGAGGCGGTAATCGAACCCGCAACCTCCTGCGTCGCAGGCGAACGTTCGCCCGCCGCACCACAGAGGTCGTCAGATACATGTTTATTGGCGACCTTCTCTTCTCTATGTGCTCATTTGCATTTAAAGTCTATGTAGTCAATTATAAAGTCCACATGTATCTCGTTTACATTCAGCTCACTTCTGTGGAAGTGTTCATGAAGTTGGGCAGTGCGTGTATGCAAACACATCACTCGTAATGCCATTGCTCCTGCCGCTACCCCTGACTGGCGCTCCCATCGTTAGTGGTTGTTGTGCGGAAGTCAGGGCAGAAAGAGCCAGCAGTGCAAGCACGAGTGAGTTTTTACATGCTGCATCTCTCGCTCACTTGATAGATAGATAGATAGATAGATAGATAAAACGTTTTTTTTGCCTCTGAGCACTTGACCCTCTGACCGTTGAACCCGACTGCAGTGCCACCTACTGGGTCCAGTTGTGAATCTAAACAGTCTACGGACCCACTCAAACACACACAAAAATTCATCAAAATCAGTCCTGCTGTTTAGGAGTTCAGTGACATACATACAGAAGAATTATATATATTAGTAAGTTACACCTATTATCAGAAAAATCAAAACGTTTCGAAAGTTTATGCTATTAATGGATTATTAGAAAAATATTGTATCATTGTATAGGCTGTGAACGCGTGGTCCGACAGCATAGTCCGCTCGATCGGACGACGTGAACTTTTTTCCTGTTGGTCCGATTCATCAGACAGCGAGGAATAACTAATTATCTTCGGACTAAAAGAAAATACGTGTATCCATGGTTCGACTCATCGGACAAAAAGGAATCACGATTTCTCATAGTCCAATATGTCGGACTATGAGGAAATACGGGTTTTCATGGTTCGACTTATCGAAAGACAAGTAAAAAGTCCGACTGAGACGTTCGACTTTCCAACACTATTCTTATATACTAGCTGTACATCAATAAAAAACCTAAACAAATAACTAAAAAAGGCATTTTTAAAAAAGGATATCATTATTTTCCATAAATAGGTAGGTACATAAATTAAATTTAAACTTTTTTGAATGCAGAACTTATTATTTTCAAAATTGTGCCCATAATTACAAACATCACTTTTCGATAACTTTCACGGCTTCGGACATCGCCATCGATTGACGCCAGTCAAGTTCCAAATTCTAAGTTATAAATTAATTCTAAGTTCCAAGTTTATAACAATCGAATTTCAATACATATTTCCATTGCATCTTTCGAAGTAGGTACCAGGAGAGCAGTCATAGGAGATGGACACTGCTGACCGCAAGTTTCTCATTAATTTTCATGAAAATAACCAAGCAGTGAAAACAGGCAGTGCTCTTGCCCCACTTACCTTAAAGGATTAATAGGAAAAAAGTTCACGTCGTCCGACTGAGGGGACTAAGTGGCCGGATCACGTTACAATGCTCGTGGTCCGCTTATCTTATAGGACTTATAGGGAAAAAAAGTTCTCGTTGTCCGACTGAGGGGACTAAGTGTCCGGATCACGTTACAATGCTCGTGGTCCGCTTATCTTATAGGACTTATAGGAAAAAAAGTTCTCGTCGTCCGACTGAGGGGACTAAGTGTCCGGATCACGTTACAATGCTCGTGGTCCGCTTATCTTATAGGACTAATAGGAAAAAAAGTTCACGTCGTCCGATCGAGCGGACTAAGCTGTCGGACCACCCGTTCACAGCCATTGTAGGTTGTATACAAATTATCAATAGTGTATTTTGCTTTACTAAATATGTCACATCTAAAACTATAAAATTTCGAGAAAATGTTCCCAGTAAGGCCCGTGTGCCCAGCAAGGCCAACCATCAACATTTTGACTGGCCTTACATACAGGTACCATCGACTTTGCGAAATGAAATAAAAAACAAAAACAGTTTCAATAAATTAGGTACCATTAACAGTTATCGATTTAAGAAACAAATCTGTAACAAAATGCCGATATAGTCATTGAAAAGTTTAATTTGTTTGACATTTTGCAATAACATGTCATTCACTGTGATTTTTGATTAAACAGCCTTACAACGAGCACGGTCTTACATGGTCCACCAACTTATTCGATGTATGCCATCCCTAACGTTAAATTCAACATTTACGCTTCACACTATGATGTGGGAAGTTTTGATATTTAGATGTTTTAATGTAAGAAACTACACTTTGTTACTCAATTACAATGCAATGGCTGTACCAATTTCTATGACATTTTGTATGGAGATAGATTATATCCAGTACCACATACTGATGCTAGTAATTAGTAAATAACCTACTCTCATTTCTATTTCAGACCACAGTGTCATGGATTTCTCCAACTTCACCCAAGATTCTACTCAGGGTTTACCCGTCAAACAAGAATATGAAACTACTAACGAAGATAATTACAATGTACAAATAAAACATGAGACTGAATATATCACAGACTCCGACAACCCATTCCAGAATCTGCAATTTGATATAAAGCGTGAAACTGTGACGGAAAAAGATCCACAAAGTATAGAAATAACTTTAGAAGAAAGTCAAATGACTGATCCAGATGTGAGGATGACGGATACAAGTTTTAAAAGCGAACTTAATGATCCAAATGCTAGAAAGGAAATAACTATTATTAACGTGAAGAATGAAACAACAGAATCAATATTACCGAATGATGATGGTGAAATAAATGTGAAAGTCAATGAGGAAGTCACAGTTAAGGAGGAAATGGACAATGTAGTTGATTATGACTATCCGAGTTTTGACGATAGCATGGACAGTAGTGAGGCAGCGGCCTTGAGCCATGTCGAGGCCTGTTTGAGTGACGACGTCCATATAAAAACTGAAATTCATGTAAGTGACAATTAATCACCATCCTTTATTTATCAGATAAAACAAAACAGTTACCAGTGTTTTTAACTGAATTTGTTTCAAACAAACATTTATTTATTTATTTCCTAAATAAATTTTGCGACATTACTGATGACGACCTCTGTGGCGCGGCGGGCGAAGCTTGGCCTGCGACGCAGGCGGTTTCGGGTTCGATTCCTATCTCGGAACAAATATTTGTACGATCGCAGATATTTGTTCAGGGTGTTCTGGGTATTTTCTATGTATAATTAAAAATATTTATCTATGTAATATATTGTATTAATTATAATCAGTTATCTAGTACCCATAACACAAGCTCTGCTTAGCTTGGGGCTAGATAATGTTGTGTGAACTGTCCAGCATTATTTATTTATTATTTATTTGTTTATTATTTACATTAATTCGCAAAATGATAAGTCATTGCTCACTTAAAGCTGCTGAAGCTTTATATAAACAAATATAGATTATAATTTCTCAGCAGCTCAGTTTTCACAGCAGGTAAATTTATTTTTCAATACAGTTTCTCTTAAAGTGTGCTTAAGTGTAAATTTTACCAAACTAGTGCGATTTCTTTTCAATATTTTTTATTCCAGTACAATAAGAAGTTTATACAAGAGAGTTATAAACAAATGACAATAAAATAATATAATAACCCTCGTAACACAATGTACTATAAATTATATCTCCTAATTACAGGATAACAACAAAGGTTTCCCGAACATCAAGGAAGAATCAGATGTTGCGGTAACTGAGACACACCTCATCTCAAAGAAACTGATCAACACATCATCTACAGTGACTAGTACAGTCGATGGAATCATACAGTCTAATACTACCAACACGCTCGTCATGGAAATACACCCCGTCTCAAGCAACCAGCCATTCAACAAAATGGGAAACCCTGAAGAAATACTACCTACTTCAGAGAATTACAAAATGGATTATGGAGAAAGTTTTCTGCTTAATTCTATAACAGGAAACGTTTTGTCATTAGAACAAGAAGCATATGGTCTTTTGAAAAGTAAGAAAAAAGTCGCTATAAGAGGGTACACGCAAAAATGCCCGAAATGCGCAAAATGGTTTAGGTCGAAATACAATGTGAAAAAGCATTTGAGAGTTCACGAGACTATAGAGAAACGTGCACTGGGCATTATCAAGGGACAGAAAACTAGGATTCTTAATAAAAAGAAACAGAAACTCAGTGAGAAAGCAGAAGAGGACAACAATGTCCGAATAGAAAATGGAGACGGTTACAAATGTACTTGTGGACAAATATTCCAGCGACGGAGCAGAATGGAAACCTGTCTCCGATCGCACACAGAGTACTCCGAAACCTGCCAGTACGCCTGTCCAACTTGCCAAAAGAAATTCAAAACCAAAGACACACTGATATTCCACCGGAATAAGTTTCATCGAAAGAAATTCCCTTGCAAGTTCTGCCCGACAGACTACCAAACACAAAAAGAGTTATTCAAACATTTACAAGTGCATCAGAAAGTACAACTGATGGAGTACAAAGTTATTGCCGAAGTTGCCAAAGGGACTCAAGAGCTCAAATGTCTCATTTGTTCAAAGTCCTGCAAAACATTGACCGATCTTAAATATCACATCATAGACCATACAGAGCCGTACGATTGTCCATACTGCAATCATGATGTGTTTACGAAAATCCTGGATTTCGTTGATCATATGAAAAAGGCTCATCCTGATGTGGGAAGAGAGTCTGTGTTGGATGTTGTTGAAGCTTTTTCAAAGCTAGTCAAGGCGTGGAAATGTGAAGAGTGCGGGCAACAGTTCCACGAAGCCGATAAATTGGCTTTACATCAGATAGAAAAGCATGCTCCGGAGATGAAGAACGAACAGCATTTTCAGTGTGAAGATTGTCAGCGAGTGTTTATAAGTAATCAGGGTCTCAACTCACACCGACGGATGCACCATCGCGTTGAGGTCTCCGAGCCAACTGAACCCGAAGAAATAGGAGTTATGTGTCTAGCGTGTAGGAAAATGTGCAACGATATGACGGCTTTGACCTCTCATATGCGATTGCACTCAATGGAAAGAAAATTCCCTTGCAAATACTGCGATTTTCGTTTTGCTACTCAACAGAAGCGAAAAGCTCACTCCGAAATACACACAGGAGATATGAAATATGTGTGTTTTATATGCGAGTATCAGTGTAGTTCAGAGAACAGACTCCGAGCACATAAATCGTCAATCAAACATTTGAGTATGAAAGAGTATCTTCTAACAGGGAAGCCCCTGATCGAAGAACAGCAGTCTACATCTAAGAAAGAAAAGATAAAAGATGCATTGAGAAAGAAAGAGAAGATAGAAGATACGTTGACAAAGAAAGAAAAGATAAAAGATACACTGAGAAAGAAAGAGTGGGATGTTAAGAAGAAAAAGAAAGATAGGAAAGAGAGAGACAAAAAATGTAATCCAGATGTTAGTTTGGAGATTGCTTGTGATATTTGTGGCGACAAGTTCGCGTGCGAGAGTGAGATGCAAGAGCACAAACAGACGCACCCTTTTATAGAGTTTCCCAACGATGATAAACCCAGTAGGATATTTTTTAAGTGATTAGTCTCTCCATCGTCCGTCTTGAAGAACTTCGAGCTAAATACTCACTAGAGGTCGCCCTTAGATTCACCCGACTAGTTCTACTGGGGAACCGAATTTCAGAATAAAAAGTAGCCTGTTTTAACCCAGTTTTTGATCTATCTGACAAATACATTTATACGGATACACAAAACGGAGAGCAGAAATGAAAACGTAGATAAACATACAACATAAACAAAAAATACACTTAGTTAGGATGGAAGCCTGCATTCTCTAAGAGGCTAATAATAGTCCGCTTTGTGCGATGGAGTGTGGAGCTAAACAGGCCCAGTCTCATCAAAATCGGCCTAGCCGTTTTGGCGTTAAAGCATGACATACATACACTTTCATACAAAGGATTTTAGCATTTCTAAGGAATCAAAATGCAAAAAGCAGTCAAACAATGGCCCTGGCTTCGCACGAAAAAATATTATAAATATATACGTTCCGGAAGAAATTATCTAAATGATAGTAAAAACGGATCTAAATTCATGGCGTAGTTTAGAAGAACTAAGCGGACAAATAGACAGACGCGGATACTATGTTTTGAAAGATATTGGGCGCTCCTTGTTGAACGAGCGAAGCGAGTTCTCTGAGTCAACTTGG
Source organism: Operophtera brumata (assembly GCA_932527175.1). Taxonomy (NCBI): domain Eukaryota; kingdom Metazoa; phylum Arthropoda; class Insecta; order Lepidoptera; family Geometridae; genus Operophtera; species Operophtera brumata. The sequence goes on from OW052227.1 coordinate 48,070,352, forward strand.
AAGAATCGGCGTTTCTATGTATGTATGTTTGTTGAAATTTGATTGGGGGAGGGGGGGGGGGGGGGGGGGGGATAGTATAGGTACAATTTGTTGATAAGGTTATGAGCTATATCGGTCGGGGGGTTGTTGAGATACTGGGGACAAAGAGGGGTTAAAAAAAAAAAGGTGATAATATCAGATCAAATGGGGTGTCATATAAAAGCCCCTCACTGCGACATTTCAAAACTATTTTTTATATTTTTTTTTAACTTATGTGGTTTTTGAGTTATTAGTGTAAATCGAAAATGTAAAAAACCAAAACCTCTAGGGTACTTTCACTAATTCTACAACGCTGAAATTTCGTATGTTTGTAGCTTTTATGACACATACTGGAAAAAGTCTAAAATTGAAGAATTTCGAAACTTGTACTCTATAAAACAATAACCAGTATAACATACATTGTTGACCTCCCGTTTCTTGAAATTTGAATTACGTTGTAGGTCTAAGTTTTCGAACTTTCGAAAGAAATAAGGTAACCTACCTAAATCGCGTGTATCCGCGAGGTCTCAGTTCGAGGCGAACCACTAGTCATATTTAGTTCGAAGTTTTCTTCTGGGTGTAATGTTTATTCAAACACTACAAAAATGTATGTCACAGATAGTTAATCACATCACGGAAGTCGGTATATCCCTAGTAAGATAGTCACGAATAGTGTTTTAGATTCAGATTCTAGTTCCATAGGATGGCCTTTGCATTAGACTAGTCTAGGGACGTAGTGGTGTCGATTCTGTGCACCATTCTCTAATTTTAAAGCGCGTTAAAGTTGTCGCGCGCCCTTTCTAATAGACTGAAATAAAAGAGACCGCGATAATTTTAATGCGGTTTAAAATTAGAGAATGCTGCACAGAATCGACACCAATGACAAAGATTGAGAAAGGTATGCTTAGATGGTTTGGGCATTGTTGTGGAGAATGAAACAACTCGAGTGCTAGACAACAACTGATTTATTAAAGTACCCACATGAAGTGGATCTACAACATCTTTCCCTTAAAAAGATTAATTTAAAGTTAACAAAGTATAGGTAGGTATCTATTAATAAAGCATCATGTGCCGACAGGTAATACTTCTCCTCACAGGATGATTATCCCTACTTACCCCATCATTTAACCTAGATACCTATTATATGCTAACATATACATGCATAACTTGAACGAAACAACTAGAAAAACAAAATCAGTACCTGTTTGACAAATTACATTAAAGGTACCTACTGATTGCAGATATATTTATCAACTTAAGCGGCGTATATATCTACTTATAACTCTTTCGCCATACGTTGCTCACGTAACTTTTTAGCTTTGCGGGTGAGCGGTGGGGAGGTTCTAGTAATTTGAGAATAATTACCATCCTCCTTATTATTGTTACCGTTTGAATCGATATTGTCTTCTTTCATGCCTACTTCTTCGTGCGCATCACTGCACTCCTGTCCATCATTATTTAAACTCGTTTTAGACGAAACAATATCAGGTTCACATTTGATAAGATGACGACGGTTTCGTCTATACCTACCACCTGTATTAGTTTGCACAATGTAGGACCGCGGAGAATTAGCATGGCTCACAATTTTTCCTCTACTTCTAGACTTTCCATCTAAGCAAATGACAGAGTCACCATCATTTAGATTTGATAACACTTTACAGTGCTGATCATAATATCTCTTTACATTATTTTGTTTGTTGATCATTGTGTGATGTTCTGATGGATCGATAGGTTTTGGTTTTAATATGTTAGGATGTACAGGTAATTGACAACGTAACCTTCGACCCATCAATAGTTGTGCTGGAGAACTCAAACCGTCCCTGGGTGTATTTCTGTAATTCAGAAGCGCTAAATTAAAATCACCGTTGCTTTGGATTGATTTTATCAACAACTTTTTTACAGTTTGTACAGCGCGTTCACTTTTACCATTGGACTGAGCATAGTTCGGGGATGATGTCACGTGATCAAATCCCCACACTTTGGCAAAACTTTTAAATTCTCGACTTGTGTACTGCGTTCCATTATCGCTTATCAGTACGCTCGGAATGCCATGCCGCGAAAATACCTGTTTCATGTTCTGTATTACTGCATTAGATGTTAGATTATTCAACTTACAGACTTCCACAAAGTTAGAATAGTAATCTATCATAATGAGATAATATTTCTTTTTAAATTCAAATATATCTGATCCTATTTTATGCCAAGGCAGCTCGGGAATTTCAATCGGTAGCATGGGTTCTTTAGAGGGTGCGTTTGAGTGCTCCTGACACATATGACATCTCTTTACATACAGTTCTATGTCACGTGACATGTTCGGCCAAAACATCACTTGTCTCGCACGTCGCTTGCATCGATCAATGCCTAAATGACCCTCATGAATTAACCTTAGCATATCTTGTCTTAAATTTGTCGGTATTAACACCACATCCTCTTTAAAAATAACTTCATCAACCACAAATAATTCATCTTTTATAGACCAATAAAATTTGACTTCATTAGACACGTTATATTTATGGTCTGGCCATCCTATATTTATATAATTCAATATAATTTGCAGGTCGGGATCGCGCTTGGTTCCCCTTTTTATTAAGGTTAACTTGTCATTTGATATCGGTATGTTTTCTACCACCATCTTCACCTGGCACACAACATTATTATGTACTTCATCACTATACAAATCGGGAAGGGCCGCACGAGACAACATATCGGCAATATACATATATTTACCAGGCACATATGTAACAATTAGATCGTAGCCCTGAACTCTCATTAGCATACGTTGCAAGCGTGCTGGGACAGACATCAATGGTTTTTTAAAAATGCTCTCTAAAGGTTTGTGGTCTGATTCCACAACCACCCCTTTTTGACCATAAACATACTGGTGAAAACGCTCACAAGCAAACACGATTGCCAACATTTCTTTTTCCACCTGCGCGTACCGTCTCTGCGCATCGGTGAGCGTGCGCGACGCATACTCGACGGGGCGGCCGTCTTGCAGCAGCACGGCGCCCAGGGCGTCACGTGACGCGTCCACCGATAGGACCACGGGACGCGCTGGGTCGTACAGCGCCAGCACGCCCGCACCGGTCACGGCTTCCTTTAACAATTCAAACGCAGCGCACTCGCTTTCTTCCCAACGCCATTCGCTACCTTTCCTTAGCAAGCTCGTCAAAGGAATAGCTATTTCAGAGTAATGTGGAATAAATTTAGAAAGGTAGTTAACGGCACCTAAAAACCTCTCTAACTCTTTCCTGTCCTTCGGTGAATGCAACTCTTTGATCGCTTTTATTTTATCGTAATCCGGTCTCATGCCCTTCGCATCAAACACGTGCCCTAGATACATAACTTCCTGGACCCCAATTTTACACTTTTCTTTATTAAACTTTAAATTGATCTCCCTAGATCTCTCTAACAGTGCTTTTAATCGCCTATCGTGAATCTGCCTGGTTTCACCCCAAACAACTACGTCATCGATGTAATTTTCTACCCCTTCCAGGCCTTCCAGGAGCTGATGTAGCTTTCCATGGAATACTTCTGATGAGCAGTTAATTCCAAATGGTAAACGCCTAAATTGGTACCTCCCAAAAGGTGTGCTGAAAGTGCATAAATCAGCACTCACGTCATCTAATTCAATTGTCCAAAACCCAGAGCTGGCGTCCAGAACTGAAAAGAATCGTGCCCCATGTAACCGTGCCGCCAGTTCAGATACTGTAGGAAGCTGAAAGTGTGAGCGCTGAACAGCGCGGTTCAGTTCACGCGGGTCTAAGCATACACGGATACCGTTATTCTTTTTGGCCACCAACACCAGTGGGTGTACCCACTTTGTAGGATGAGTGACCTTTCTGATTACGCCCAACTGTTCCATTTTACCTAGCTCCTCCTCTAAGCGGTCTCGTAACCCATGAGGAACCTTCCTCGATGCACATATGACGGGTGGAACGGATCGGTCTATTACTATGTGAAACTTCCCGGGTAAACATCCTAACCCCTTAAATACATCATCGTAACTCGACATTTCAACTGACCTTATGCGTTTCACTAGTCCTAAAAACTCGCATGATTTCTGTCCCAGCACACTGCTACATTCCATATCCGCTATCGCAAATTTTAACTGGTACATGACATTTTTATAACACCATGGTAAAATGCAAAGCCCTTTTATTGGTATTACGTCATGCGTGTATGACAGCAATGGTATTTTCTTTTTAACAATAAGGGCCTCATTAAACCCTAATTCACAGAATCTGCGATAAGACATGATGTTGTAATCGGCTCCCGTATCGAGCTTAAAGTTTTCCGTTCCATTCGTACATGAAAGTTCCTGGAACCAGTCCCCCGATTCACATCTTCTATCCTCGACCCCGATGGTCGATATATAAAACGCATTAATTCTGATGGCGGTCGCGCGTGCTCCATTTTAAATCACCGTAATATACGCGTGATATCACTTTCACAACAGTATCTGATATCACTCGACACTATTTGATACCTTTTCTCGCAAATTCAATGTACTTTGGCCACTATAAATCACAAATATTTATCCCACCGCTGCCACCATGTTGTGGAGAATGAAACAACTCGAGTGCTAGACAACAACTGATTTATTAAAGTACCCACATGAAGTGGATCTACAACAGGCATTTAGAAAGGATGGACGATAGCAGATTGACGAAACGGGTACACAAGACGAGCGTGAATGGGACAGTGGGAAGGGGAAGACTTCGGCGAACGTATTCAGACCAGATCGAAAACGTTCTGGAAAAAGGCCAGGTCAACTAGTATATATTTAGAATGTGATTAGAGTGAATGAGCAAATAGGTGTGTCTGGATTGTAGCAAGTGGAAATCCTTGGTCTCGGTCTACCCCTCCGGGAAACAGGCGTGAGTTTATTATGTACCTATGTATGTAGTCTAGGGAATATAATTTTTGATGACTTAATGCGCCGAAGTTTTGAATGAATCATATCACTGCAAAGATGGTTACGAAACCCTCCCTCGACCCCTGCTTTATATTGAGTAGATTTGATTTATCTTAGGTCCATAGTAAATCATTCAATTATTCATTCTCATTCAATCCACATAGGGCGCGTCCTAGGTGGACGTGACCTATGAGGTAATGCACTGTTCATAGGCAGAGGTTACCGCTTAACATCAGGTGGGCCATCTGCTTGTTCCGTCATTCAAGTAGTATAAAAAAAAAAACAAGTCTACTAAGGCACAGCGGCGAGACTAGTCTTGTGAAATTGTCATCGTCCTAGTGATACTCCCGAATCGAAAACACAATTTACCTACGTGACTATCTTACTAGGGACATTACTATTTGTTGGTCCAAAACTGTACCATACAAACTTTGAGGAACCAATGCACTAATTTACTTATTTTAGTTTTTCTTGCACTAGCATTTTCCTCGCTGTAGTGAGTTGATATTGTGTTTCGCTCGGCAGTAAAGTTATTCTGTGCCTCGTACCTTTCAAATTAATTACCTTTTATTGAATATCTCTTAAAATATAGATAATTTTACAAAACCACTACAGTAAACCCTCGGCTTTGTTGTAATGATTTTATGTAGCAAATTTTTTACCCAATAATTATACTCCTTTTGAAAAAACAATCTAATCTAGGCAAAAATAGAAATAAAGAAAAGAAAAGAAAGAAACAAAAAATAAAATTTATTTTGACCAAAACTGCACACAGAATTAAAAAAAAAAAAACATAGTAAGTACGTAGATGAGCTGTGTGTGTACAGTCCCTTCAAAAAAGGTTCGCGCTCAGCATACTGCTGCAGTTACCTGGAGCGCAGACGACGTAGGCAAATAGACGTAACTTTGGATTTTTATCTATCGACAAAATATTGTCCTATCGTGTTTCTGGTACAGTGATCTCTCGGAATTATAATGTAGTATCCATGCTTATTTTTAATCTGAATATTATACTTATTTTAGTCTGTTAAAAATCAAAACTAAGATTAGGAATTTCGCGGCATACCTTAAAATAAAACTCTAGTGATGAAGTATTATATATTCTATGACAGACGTTGGTTCCTCAACGTTTGTATGGTAAAGTTTTCAGGCCATCCAACTTAATGCAACATAGGTAAATGTAACAAAAGCAGTGTGCTAAAGAAAAACGCGCGGGCGCGTATGTTGATTGTATTTATCTATGAGAGAAGTGTATAAAAGCCTACTATAATTATTAATAATGACCTAATTGTGAGCTCCAGAAATGGTTTTTTGCATTACACAAGAGTATAATATAGATGTGAGAAATTGCCTGGACTAGGCTTGTGTGGTGTACGAAGAATGATTAGGAATTATTCCCAACTATTGAGCGAAAACGAACTATTCCCCCGAGATCATCCTGAACGTACTATTAGTTCCTTTCGCAAGAGTGAGCGCGCGAGCACGCACACCGTCCGACCCTCAGAATAAGGACTAAATCCTTCTTCTGGGGTCCAATGAACAGTACTATTAGAACTAGACTGAACTAGTGCATTTGATTGATTGTACTAGTGCGGAGCGCTCCGCTTTGGACGGCCGACGGTCGACAGATAGATAGATGGATAGATAACTCTTTATTGTACTCGCCTTAAGGTGAAAGCTCACGCTTGCGGCGCGAGATTCAAATTTTTTGCTGTTTTTTGCCCATTACATGTATGAAACTCATCAACACTTCTTCAGATAGCGAAAGTTGAGTTCGCGAGAACTAGGAGACTTAACACACATGTTTTAATTGATAGTATCTCATAAATATCATCAGTTTAATACAACTACACACATAAGTTACACAAGGTCACATAAGTTCAGGGGGGTTAGTACGAGAATTTGACAGTATTCGAAACTATATGAAGTTTCGTTTCCTTCCATACATTTACTAGCAGCGCCCCTAGCGAAAACGAGGAGAAAACTAAGGACGCTGTCAGAAAATGTATTGAAGGAAACGAAACGTTATATAGTTTCGAATACTGACAAATTCTCGTACTAAGGGTAAGACCTATTTACCTCAGACGACGGAGCGGAGCGGGTATATGCGTTTAGGGTCATTTCATTTATTCAGACATCACAAGGTCCATTTGTTAGTAAGACTTAAGAACTAGGTTATTGTTTGCGAGCCACTGACCCCCTGAGTGGAATGATAGTTCTTTGTTGAGAGGTATCATAGCTAAACTGATGATATTTATGAGATACTATCAATTAAAACATCTGTTAAGTCTCCTAGTTCTCGCGAACTCAACTTTCGCTATCTGAAGAAGTGTTGATTATGAGCTGTAATGGGCAAAAAACACCAAAAAATTTGAATCTCGCGCCGCAAGCGTGAGCATCCACCTTAAAACTACAACATACTTATATTATCTTACAAACTAGTTCACGGTGATACAGTGGGCGGCCTTATCGCTAAGAGCGATCTCTTCGAGGCAACCTTTGAATGGACAGGATTGTAAAGAACGTGAGGGGACAAGTTTTAACTACACGGTCGACAAGGCATTCCGTTATCGAGCAGTGACATAAAAAAAACATGGCGGGCGTGTTTAGTCATTTGCAAACATTTAATTTTGAGAAAAAGTAACAAATTAAAAAAACTGTTTTTGTTCAGTTTTAAGCCAGCGCCCACGTAATCTACATTCCTAACTTTGCTAAGTATAATAAATATTACTTAATTTGTTTTTTTCCCTAAAGGGCTACATTTTTTTGAATGGTTAATTTTGTAGTTTTGGCTTAAAAACCTCTGATACTCCTTCCACAGCTCGGAAGTATGGGGAGTAAAGATCTCTAAAAGCGAGTTGTATGAGACACCCACGTGTCGATGATGTGTGGTTCAGCTCTTCCAGTGTGGAGAGGTGCGATGGTAGACCCTGGATGCGGTCCAAACCGTCCAAGTTCTCCTTGAAAGCTCGGTGCCAACTTTGGAACAGTTTCTTGGTAGAATATATTTCCCAAACCAGTGTCAAGATTTGTCTACACTTAATCATAGTTACAAAGGTCTTTGGCACTTTTTCACAGATTTTGAGACATAAAAAAGCTAACGGGATAAATGTATTCTGTGATTATATCGTCTGTGTATAAAATTCCATCAAAATCGGCTCAGCCATGCAAACTTTAGCTTTTTACAATTAGTAGGTTGATATGGAGTTATAATTTGTTTCAGATTTGTATTTACTGTCTAGGATTGTTTATCTATATCTTCACGCTTGCACCTATTGTGGGTAGGCAATGAAAATGGTTCTTTTTTGTTTTGATACTGTGTTCCTAGTCTATCTAGATTATAGTGGGTAAAATATATTCTCAGTGCCTGATGTGTATGTAGCTTTACGTAGAGGTTGCTACGTTTTTAATATAAGGAAATTATTCACTTATTTCGTTGTATTTTTTCATTAATCCGGGATTCCCATATACTTACATACATACATACATAGACATTAACTAATTATTTAACTAGATATTAACTAATTTTTAATATAGTAATAATGTGAAATCAGTTGATTAAGGGCAACATCAGATATCGATTATCTGTGGTAATAGATTATCTATAAAAAAATATAGAGGCACTACGGGGAGATGGAGGAAAAAAAAAAAGGTGCATAAAAATGAAAGGATGTTATCAAGGGTTGGCTGAATAAAGTTGATGGATATATTGTATTATGGAGTCTGGCCTTTTTCCCCGAAGGGGTACGCAGAGCCTCAATGGGCCTCTTTTCACAGTGGGTTGCGCCATCGTGGAATATCGACGTGACGAGTGGTGAGCTAATCGCCGCCATTGCTTCCCACGACTGACTCGGCTAACGCTTTCTTCCAGTATTATCACATTCCATAAATAAGCTAGCAGCCAGGACAAATCTTATACCAACGAATCTTACAAACAAGTCCGGGTAATCCCTAAGTCGGCTTTTACGACATCCACGGGAGGAGATGGAGGGGTATATTCTTGGGCCGGACACACCTTACTTAATGCTTCAACAATAAGTTTAACGTTTAAAATTATATCTTTTAATACAAGCTCTTATAATATTAGTGATCGTAACCGTGTGCTGTTCAAAATGAGCCCAAAGCGGCCAGTCTACTATTATCCATCGAGGAGTTCCGTTGATCATCAGATCAGCTCGCTGTCACCATAGTATTATATTGTCATGTATGCCATGTAACTTGACAGGTATGCCAAATTTAATCTCAATTCCTCCCCAATTGCTTCCCTTCTCAATTGAATTCCTTTCTCAATTGGACGACCTCTGTGGCGCGGCGGGCGAAGCTTGGCCTGTGACGCAGGAGGTTGCGGGTTCGATTCCCGCCTCGGAACAAATATTTGTGCGATCACAGATATTTCTGGGTGTTTTCTATGTATAATATAAAATATCTATCTATGTAATGTATTGTATTAAGTATATCAGTTATCTAGTAAACATAACACAAGCTCTGCTTAGCTTGGGGCTAGATAATGTTGTGTGAACTGTCCAGCATTATTTATTAATTACTTATTTATTGGTTGAGGATAACTGTTTTAAATTCAGTTGCAAGATTGACCTGAACATACAAACAATAAAACATTAAAAGCTTTAATTCAATCAAAATGATCCTTGTGATATCAATGAATAAAATACTCCTTTTTTTTCTTTTTTTTTATTCTACTAAAATGGCGGAACAAGCAGATGGCCCACTTGATGTTAAGCGGTAACCTCTGCCTATGAACAGTGCATTATCTCATAGGTCACGTCCACCTAGGACGCGCCCTATGTGGCATTTCACTGCGCTCGCCACCCTGAGACATAAAGATGTAAAGTCTCATGTGCCTGTAATTTCACCGGTACCCTTACCCTACAAACCGGAACACAGCAATGCGAGCACTACTGCTTTGCGGCAGAAATAGGCATGGTGGTAGTACTTCCCCGGAAGAACTCTTTCACAAAAAACCTCAACTACTACTAAAAACTACTACTAGTATACTTTAGACTGTCTTTTTATTTATTTGACTTGTAAAAAAATCTATTGGTGGAAACTGCATCAAAACGTAGGAAGAAGAATGCAACTAATAGTACGTATATCATCAGTCTATAGAATAAATAAATAATGCTGGACAGTTCACACAACATTATCTAGCCCCAAGCTAAGCAGAGCTTGTGTTATGGATACTAGATAACTGATATACTTAATACAGTCCATTAAATAAATAGATATTTTTTATTATACGTAGGAAATACCCAGAACATCCTGAAGAAATATCTGCGATCGTACAAATATTTGTTCCGAGGCGGGAATCGAACCAGCAACCTCCTGCGTCGCAGGCGAACCTTCGGCCGCCGCGCCACAGATGAAGTCAGCTCCCATATCACCACGCATAGCATGCTGCTTAGTTGGTTTTTACGACATCCACGGGAGGAATGGGAAAGTCTATCCTAAGCCGGACACACCACGGCTACCCGATAGTATAGAACCTACTCCAGCCTAGAGGTACATATAAACAAAAAAAATATGGGCCCTTCGCGTTATCGAGTCGCGCTCTTTCAAGGCGTCTCATGACAGCTAGTATCTTAGGGACGCTTTCGTCTGGTAATAACTTGGATCAGACGAACTATCTTAAAAAGTAATTAATTTTGTAAAAATTAAAAAAAAACCCCAACCCAATGAAACGGCTGAACCGATTTTGATCAAACATAGCTAAGAACAATCCCGACAAATTAAACATTCAAACTAAAAAAAAAACGAAATCGGTTCATCCGTTCGAGAGCTACATTGGGACAGACACACTCGCACACAGACACGACAAACTAATAACTCCCCTTCGTTTTTGCGTCGGGGGTTAAAACAAAGAGATTTCTAGACAACGCGGTTTTGTTTTTTAGAGTTTACTCCTTATTTATCGACCAGCATCCACCTGAGCATTGGTGTTGACTCAACCCCTATACTGCGATCAACGGCTGCCAAGCGTGGTGATTATGACAAATCCCACAGCATACTATGGGGGTGGACTCGTCCAGCAGTGGACGTGCTGATGCCGTGGACGAGAACAGGCTAATGAAGATCATACTACCTACTGGATATAACTTTTGAAACTATCATGTTATGTACATGTATTTAGTAGTAGTAGAGCTTTTTTGTGAAAGAGTTCATCCGGGGAAGTACTACCACCATACCTATTTCTGCCGCAAAGCAGTAGTGCTCGCATTGCTGTGTTCCGGTTTGAATGGTAAGGGTGCCGGTGAAATTACAGGCACATGAGACTTTTCATCTATGTCTTAGGGTGGCGGGCGCAGTGCAATGCCACATAGGGTGCGTCCTAGGTGGACGTGACCTATGAGGTAATGCACTGTTCATAGGCAGAGGTTACCGCTTAACATCAGGTGGGCCTCTTGCTTGTTCCGTCATCCAAGTAGAATAAAAAAAAAAAAAAAACTATGGGGGTGGACTCGTCCAGCTGTGGACGTGCTGATGACGTGGACGAGAACAGGCTGATGAAGATGATACTACCTACTGGATATAACTTTTGAAACTATCATGGTTATGTACATACTTTTCACTAGAAACGGGATATTTACCATGATTCTTGAGTTTTATTTGTTTCCGATATTTCGGCACAGTTGCATGCAACATGATCATCCCGTAAAACTCAAGAATCATGGTAAATATCCCGTTACTAGTGAAAAGTATACCTGCTGGATAATCTAGGGTTGAAAAAAAACCCAAATATATACTAATTAAAACTATTTTATTATCACATACGATGATAAACATTTCTCCATCACAAACCCGTTAATTAAATTTTTGTGTCTCATTGATTGACGATTACAAATTTTGAATTATAAATATACATACATGATTGTAAAAGTACAATTTGTATACCGAAAACCTTATAAATTTACATTTATGCCATTTATATATATTTCAATATGAAGCCTGAAACAAATTAAACATATTATCGGACGAGACTTATGTCGTGAGTGTCAGCCGCGACTTACAGTTGTGCCGGACGCCGCTTCGGTCTATGAGGTTATGGTTTAGTTAAGACTATGTCTCGACTAATCATGGTATGTGTAAAAAGATAAGAATTTAAACCAAAAGACAAAATTGTAATCATGGCCTCTATTCTATATGATAGATTTATTATTTATTTATTTATTATAGAAACATCCGGCGAGTCAGTTGGTTTATCTGCCACCATTTTTAACTGGGTTATGCCTTGACGATCTTGACTTAATTTTATCACATCACATATAGTTTGATTACAATAACATTACTTGACATTGGTGAAATTGCTCGGAGCATTCCTCAGAAGAAGAGACAGATATTAGTCGGACGTCCGAGCGTTCAAGGTCATCCAAAGTCACGACCGTGACTAACCCCGTATTCATGTTCAATTGTTAACTTTGATAGCTAAAATAGCTTTTGTCTTCTTTTGACGTACCTATGCCATTTTACATCAAAGCGAAGAAAAAAAAATCTATTTTAACTAAAATAGGTTTATAACGTTCAAAACGTTTTGGTTCTACCTTTATAATGCAAATTGCTAAGGAGTGGAATACACAACCGTCGTCTGTCTTTCCTGAAAACTATAATCTGGGTCTCTTCAAGTCTAGAGTGAATTGGTGCCTTCTAGACCTTTGTGCTCCATCTTCGGCCACATCGTCACTTACCAACAGGTGAGATCGTGGTCAAACAAAGGTCTATCAATGTTAAAAAAAAAAAAAAAAAGTGTAAGTGGTTATTATATAAAGAGTGTACGCACTGGTGTATTTTCTTTGACCAGGTACGGTATAAGTCGCGACTGTAGGACGCGTCCGATAATATTTTCCAGGCTTAGAATCACAACAGACTACAGTCGGTTGGTTACACAAAAATCATTTAAGCTTCACATAGGTAAGGATTATAAAACGATTTACTAAAACATACGAAGTTGTATTTCCATTTCCAATATTATTTGAATTTAAACAATTAAAATAATTTAATGTAAGTTGTTTTTTACCTGTTTTGTGTCCTTCACAGTTGTGTGTGACAGCCAGTGTGACAGACTTGGTTCGCACGCGACTGTTTGGTGCTATGACAAAATGCAAAGAACATGGGAACATCCATATAAAATGGGAACAATTGGTCAAAATTAAGGGCTATTCCCAGTAGTTTTACCGAGTAGTCTTATCAGTTGAACAACTGGTAATTTTCTTCCCAACAGACTTACTGATAGTAAGACTTTGCTAGTGTTGTTTTAATAGCGCATGCGCCATTGATTACTAACAAGTTATTACACCGCTCTGACATACGAGTATAATGTCAATAAATTGATTCGGATTATATCAAGAAATCAAATATAAATAACTTTTTTAATCATATTCGAAAAAAAAAACACATTGAATTTGTACTGAATCCAGTTTTTTCTAAATGGTATTTTTGGAATAGTGGTGTATAAACCTTCATGATAGTCCAAACCACATAAAAATCCGTTGAGTAGTTTAGAAGAACTAAGCGACAGACGCGTATTTCGTTTTATCTATGTATTGATGTTAGATGTTTGTTGTCACCACGTTACGGCTGAACCAATTTCGATTAAATTTAGTTCTAAATGAGCAATAGGATATATAGGATAGGAATCCAGGACTCCTGACACAATACGTGCGAAGCCGCTGGCAAAAGGCTAGTATTTTTAACCCCCGACGCAAAAACGAAGGGGTGTTATAAGTTTTACGCGTCTCTCTGTGTGTGTGTGTGTCTGTCTGTCCCATCGTAGCTCCCGAACGGATGAACCGATTTAGTTTTTTTTGTTGTTTGAACGGTGAATTTGTCGGGAGTTTTCTCAGCTATTTTTGATCAAAATCGGTTCAACCGTTTCATTCCGTTGAGAGTTTTTAAATTTTTACAAAACTAATTATTGTTATATTTGTGAAACAATCATTTTATTGGTAAAACTATATTGAAATAAGAAATGCTCCTATTAAATTGTACTAAACCCATGTTCCGTGGAACTTCTTTAAAATCTATAAAATAAACATAGCCCTCTGGTAAAAAATACTTAGTCGACGAAAACCTCTTTTTAGAAGTGTTTAAAAAATAAAGAATTTCATGAAACATGGGTACAATCATTACAGAAACAGATGTTCAGAATCAGGTAAGCAATTTTTGATTGTCGTATCACTGGTTGATTCATGGTCACTGTATTAGATCAGTGAGGCCCAAGCATGAATACCTAACTATTTAGAATTCAAATACAACTTCCGTAATAATGAGGCGCAAGTGATACTCCATACACAGGTCTCCATATACGCTTAACTGAGTCAGTCCCTGAGGTATGGGAGCGGTAATCGTTTACATTATGTCACATTTCATCTGATAATTTGAGAGACGAAAACAACCCTCTCGTCAGGGGCTGACTCAGTTATGCGCTAGACCTGTCGCCAGTTTCCTGCCTACTAAGGCTGGTTTTAGTCTCACGCCGACGGCACGCGCACCATCAGCGCTGATGGCCGAGATATATGAACTTCTAGGAAGCGTTTTTGAATGACGCGTAGCTATCAGCGCGCACGGTGGTCTGCGCTGATAGCTACGCGGCCGTACGCGTCGCGCGTCGGCCCCGCGTAGCTGTCGGCGCTGACGATCGCACGAGCCGCCTCTGCTTTCAGTGAGCGTTCTAGTGTCGAGCGGAGCGGACGTTGTCAGCGCATTTTGGTCGTCGTCTGTACAGTAAGGCGGTCAGTACGATACTAAAACGAGCCACGCTGAGCCTCAGCGCTGACGAACTACGCGCTGAGCTATGAGCGCTGACGGTGAGCGTGAGACTAAAATCAGCCTAACACATCACTACCCTTATGTAGTCATCTGTAGAGATTGTCAATTTATAGAGGTGTACTGACTGAACTATGAGATATTTAACTAGTTTTTCTTGAAGACTGATGAAACTACGACTATAATTACATCATATTTTTGTAACCACGACTATAATTACATCATATTTCTGTAACCACGACTATAATCACACCCTATTTCTGTACCACGACTATAATGATGTCATGTTTTGTCTATTCTTCTTGGAGCATGCGCAAACTATTTAAAATTCAACTACAACTTCCGGAATCAATATCCGAAAGTGATACTCCAAGGCTGCGCCATACTGGCCGCCGGCTTCCTGACGACCAGCACGTTGTTGCCCTTGTGCAGAGTCATCTGGAGGGCGGTGGTCTTCTCTTTTTGTGTGAGTTTGGCTGTTTTGGGCGGGGCCTTAATGCCGGCGATCACGATGCGCTCTAACCAGGCGCGGGTAGGATAGTGGGCTTTGTCGTTCACGAATCTGTAACGAATTAAATGTTTTAAAACAAATTGCAATGACTCGAGAGTCCCAACACCAACAACGGCAGCCTCAACACCATTTTAAACACATTGGCAAAAAGGTCTAGTGAAATTACAGGCACATGAGACTTTTCATCTTTATGTCTCAGGGTGGCGGGCGCAGTGCAATGCCACATAGGGTGCGTCCTAGGTGGACGTGACCTATGAGATAATGCACTGTTCATAGGCAGAGGTTACCGCTTAACATCAGGTGGACCATCTGCTAGTTCCGTCATTCAAGCAAAAAAAAAAAAATATGTACTCACGTGTAAGTGATTCCAGCTGAGTCGTAGTGTATCTTGGCGTAAATGTATTTATTCTGTTGGTAATCGTACGTCTCTCCGTCGTCGATGTACAGCGTTCCTTCAGCGGTGCCCTGCAATGAAAACGGTATATTTACAAATGTGTGTTCTACTGCCCAGAAACGGGACAATCTAGATCTCAGCCCTTAAACCAAACGAGTACGGCGTTCCAGGCAGAAACTCTCGGGCTCCTCCAGGGAGTGAGTGAATTATCAACAACGTTAGAGTCCACGGAAAGCGCAGCAAATGTAAATCAACAAACACAGCTTGTTGCCTTCACAACAGAGGGCCTACCACAGGTTTGTCTGAGTTTTGCATTCGGTATCCCGACTATCGAATTCCGAGTCGATATTTGTTTGTGTGTATGGTTTTAATGAGTTTCTTAACAAGTCCGCTAGGGGCGTTTATCATTTTCTGCATACAAAAACGACATTTCGACTCACAATTAGGTTTTTGTTATACCGAGTTGTAACAAGTTACAAACCTGAGGTAGGCCCTCTGATAGCGCAGCACTTACAAATGCACTCAGCAGACCTGATTAGAGTTCTAAATCCATTGATTCAGAATTCAGAATGCTAGTGCTGAAAGTTAGCTGAAAAACACATGGTTAAAATAAAATGGACAAAAAGTCACGGCTCTTGCCCATGGAATGACAAGGCCGACTCCTTAGCAAAGGAAGGAGCTAAACTCACACTAAGGCTTGGACACGAATTATCATCGTACGCTCGTGGTCGTACGAATTGAGTGCACACCCTGCATTACGTTTGTACGCTCGTGGTCGTACGAATTGAGTGCACACCCTGCATTACGTTTGTACGCTCGTGGTCGTACGAATTGAGTGCACACCCTGCATTACGTTTGTACGCTCGTGGTCGTACGAATTGAGTGCACACACTGCTTTACGTTTTCTTCGTTAAATAGGTACAGATGTCGCATTCGTAAAGTGAAGCCATCTTGGTTGGAGCACAATGAATAATCTAAATCTGTATCTTCAAGATAATTCTATTATACTCAGAGACTGCGGCGGCGTCCTGGCTGTCGTAGAATCGAATGGGTCCGTGAAATATATTTAAAATGACACAATATCGGTGAATTTCATCCATTATTACGCACGAACGTGTTTTAAAATCCCTACAAGTCCGGATTGTATTCGGACGTCAGATGTACACGTAGGTACGTATACGTACGACTAGCTCGCACCTAGTGTGCGCGCTCCCATGTACTCGGATGGTCGGGATCGTTCGTGCGTGTTCGTACGTGTTCGCACGAGTAAAATGACGTACGAAAACGTATCCAAACTGCTCACGGCCTAACTCCTTAAGACATCAGCTTACCCAACCCACCAATGGTGGAAATTAAAATCAGGCTGAAACTAAACTCCGAAAGGGAACACCATAAAATATGGGAACGCAGACAGGACTGTGCCAAATTAAGAAAATTTACCAATTAAGAGAATTGGGCTCCAGCTAGTTTCGTTATTAGTGTAAAAAAAACTTACATTGGTATCCAGAGTGATGACGAGCGTGAAGGGATCATTGGCCATCAGGGCGGAGGATCGACGGATCCGCTCCTTGCGAGGCACGATGGACCCGCCGCGCTGGTACACCGGGATCTACAAGTAATCATCAATTAGTGAAAATATGTTAAAATCTCAGCTGGCTACTCGCCCGACGCGCCACAGAGCTCATCTCAGTTCTAGTGGACTCTGTAAGGCCCTTCTCCCATTACGATACGCACAGGCGATTCAATATCCTGAAGGTATCCTGCAAGTCTCGGAGACTAGTCACCACCAAGTATCTCACATACATTTGAATGGAGGCTAGTGTGCGAGCCTGCATTCAAATGTATGTGAGATACTTGGCGGCGACTAGTCTCCGAGACTTGCAGGATACTTGAATCGCCTGTGCGTATCGTAATGGAAGAAGGGCTTAAGGGTTGAGCGGATTTTGATGGTATATGGTGGATGGATGCGGGGGGGCACGGGTAGGGGGAGGAGGACTGGTTTTTGCCAAACCACGGGTATGGAGCAGCAAGCAAAGGGCTACATTAAGACGCTATGTTAAAATGTTGGAGTCGTTGCGTTACACGCTCACTCAGTAACAGTAAAGGTTACAAACTTGATGTTAATACAGTAAATACTTGAGAATGTAATCCAAATAAATCATAGACAAGAAACAAGATTGGTGATACTTTTCTCGGTAGCTTAATTTTTTGAAATTGGCCCTCTTAATTCCCGTATTAGGTCCCTCCTTCGATTAGAGAAAACACTAGTGGTTCGCCCCGAACTGAAACCTCGCGAATACACGCGATTTAGGTAGGTTACCTTATTTATTATGAAAAAATATCTATGTACGTGTGGTTCGAAAAGTTAGACCTCGTAGGTCTAACTTTTATTGCTATTTCGGTTGCTATTACCTTCACGCTGGTAGCGCCGGGCTCCACTACGGGCTATTAGCAGTGTGACTATGTGAGTGTGTGTACCTTGGAGATGGTGACGGGCTGGTTCAAGTACCCGGCGGCCGGGTGCGCCTGGTACGTGTCCACGTCGTACCACAGCGTGCTGGAGTCCGCGCCGGGCAGGTAAACCTTAACGCTGGTAGCGCCGGGCTCCACTACGGGCTTTATTAGCAGTTTGTTGCCTGAAACAACAACCATCAATATCAATAACAACCGTGAGACATTTACAACCAGCAGGCGTGGCGCACTCCGCACTTCACTCGTACTATTATTTATTCCGTGCTTTAGGTATGAAGCTGCAAGTCTAGTAGTAGTAGAGCTTTTTCGTGAAAAAGTTCTTCCGGGGAAGTCCATACCTATTTCTGTATCGGACTGTGGACTCACCGAGTAGATACTGGTCGTCGATAGTGTAGGTGTCTTGTTCGTGAGGGTACTCTTGGAAGGTGGCCCTCATGACCGGGAGACCGTCGATGGAATGTTCGTAGAACAGCGTGTACCTGTGTTTTAATAAACATTGGATTATAGATATTAACACACATCATCGACACGGGGGTATCTCGTACAGCTCGCTTTACGAGATCTTTTCTCCCCCATACGTGCAAGTTGTGGAATGGGCTCCCTTCCGAGGTGTTTCCGCTAAACTACAACATGAGCCGCTTCAAAAAAACTGTAAAAAGAGTCCTTCAGGGCAGGCAACGCATTGGCAATACCTCTGGTGTTGCAGATGTCAATAGGCGACGGTAACCGCTTACCATCAGGCGGGCCGTAAGCCAGTTTGTCGAGCCATTACATAAAAAAATATAAGATAGTTGCTTCTTAATACTAAGGTGTTTTTCCATGTATGGGCTAAGAGAGCATAATTTTATACTGAAATTACTGCTGTTGGCTTATATATTGGTCTTTAAAAATAATATTCGGTTAAAGAAAACAGTAGATCAACATACGAAAATAACATCAAAATTACAAGT
Source organism: Operophtera brumata (assembly GCA_932527175.1). Lineage (NCBI taxonomy): Eukaryota > Metazoa > Arthropoda > Insecta > Lepidoptera > Geometridae > Operophtera > Operophtera brumata. The sequence goes on from OW052227.1 coordinate 48,089,389, forward strand.
ATGAACTAAAATTTATTATTGAAGTCTGACAACTGACAAATCTACACATGAGTCTTGAATCAGTTTGCTATTCAATACAAGATTAGTGAGCCTTGGAGTATTTAACTATCTTCCCGAAAGACACGCTCCGGTAAATTTAAAACGAAACAACTTGAATGTATGCTGTTCACATTTGGTCAATGGTCAGAACAGAACGGTGTGTTACCAGAAGTCCATCAAAGCGTAGCGTCGTCGGTTCGCGTCGCGCAGTAGCGCGGTAGTGGAGGGCTCGTATAGCCACGGCTCGCGACGTGTTGTGGCACCACTCACCAGAAGTCCATCAAAGCGTAGCGTCGTCGGTTCGCGTCGCGCAGTAGCGCGGTAGTGGAGGGCTCGTATAGCCACGGCTCGCGACGTGTTGTGGCACCACTCACCAGAGGTCCATCAAAGCGTAGCGTCGTCGGTTCGCGTCGCGCAGTAGCGCGGTAGTGGAGGGCTCGTATAGCCACGGCTCGCGACGTGTTGTGGCTCCACTCACCAGAAGTCCATCAAAGCGTAGCGTCGTCGGTTCGCGTCGCGCAGTAGCGCGGTAGTGGAGGGCTCGTATAGCCACGGCTCGCGACGTGTTGTGGCACCACTCACCAGAAGTCCATCAAAGCGTAGCGTCGTCGGTTCGCGTCGCGCAGTAGCGCGGTAGTGGAGGGCTCGTATAGCCACGGCTCGCGACGTGTTGTGGCACCACTCACCAGAAGTCCATCAAAGCGTAGCGCCGTCGGTTCGCGTCGCGCAGTAGCGCGGTAGTGGAGGGCTCGTATAGCCACGGCTCGCGACGCTTGGTCTCGATGTGTGAGTGCGCGCGGAAGAACGGTTGGAACGCACCGGCCTAGAGATAATAAAAAAAGGCTACTTAAAAACAAATTGTTTCCAATATTATCATGAGCATTTGGTAGACGTCCACTGCTGGACAACGCCTCCCCCATAGAACGAGCTGGGGGGGATGTGCCATAACCACCACGCTTGGCAGGCGGCCCGGTATGAAGTAACCAGCTGTCTGCTGCCGCCCATGCACTGGTGCCCTTAAGGATGACTCACGCTAGACCGTATCGGGTCCGAGCCGAGTGTCGGCCATAGCACGGTCACCGAGCCGGTCCCGTACATGATTACATTAAAGTATAGTATACCCTCTATCCGTACTAAACGTTTCAGTTCCACCTTTATAATTCGAACTGCTAAGGAGTGGAATACACTACCGTCGTCTGTCTTCAAGGCTAGAGTGAATACGTGCCTTCTAGACCTTTGTGCTCTATCTTCGGCCACATCGTCACTTACCGACAGGTGAGATCGTGGTAAAACAAAGGCCTATCAAAGTTACAAAAATAAAAAAAGGCGGGCCTCGACCTAGCAATTACCATTGCGCCGTGATGCAGTATACTCGCCCGACCAAAAATAGTGTTGTAACTGAACGACAATCATGTTGAATTTTAACTATCTGGAATTAGCGGCTATTGCGATCGCTCTGGGCGATCTGATGAATCTTCGATGGCACTGTATTCATGCAACGGGCCGTGGCCGAGCCGAGGCGGGCCGAGTTGTTTCCGAGCGTTGTCCGTTGCTCGACCGTCACTCGGTTGCCGCTCGGTATAGCGTGATTATGTCCACACAAAATATATGTTACAAGCAGCGCCCCGCGGTTTCACCCGCGTATCTCTCGATCCCGTGGGAATATCGGGATAAAAATGTGCCTATGTGTTATTCCGGGAGTCCAGTTATCTCCATTCCAAATTTCATCCGGTAGTTTTTACGTGAAAGAGTAACAAACATCCATCCATCCATACTTACTCACAATCTTTCGCGTTTATAATATTAGTAGGAGGATACTAGTTGCCCGTGCTACGGCCGACACTCGCCTCGGACCCAACACGGTCTAGCGTGAGTCATCCTTTAGCCGGCAAGCAAACATGTGTATGAGGACAATGGAATGTTCCACAGTCGGTGTATCCTCACCTGGTACCACCTGGTCATCAGCTCGTGCTCCGGGTACTTGAAGAAGCCCCCGACGTCGGCTCCGCAGAAGGAGATGCCGGCGGCAGAGAGAGACAGACACATCGGCACGGTGACGGCTAAATGCCCCCACTCCGCGGAGTTGTCGCCCGTCCACACCGCAGCGTATCTGACGGTATAGCGGAATATATTTATAGCAAATTAACAGAGATGCATGCCTTGTGCCTAGGTACACATTACACATTGTTTTGAAACTCGTTATGCTTGCTATCGATGGGTTATGGCTGAAAATCAGTGTTTTTGCTTCTTGAGCAAAATATCTCGCTGAGCCATGGCCTTTTTGACGTACTGCAGCACACACAGACATTTTACTTGGATTTTGTATATATTATTGATTGTTTTTATTAGTATACTGTATTTTATTGTTTATTTTTACTTGTGCACTGCACAATTTGTTGTAATTTGTAAGTGTGTCTGAAGTTGCAAATAAAGACTATCTATCTACCTATCTATCTTACGCCTCACTACCCTTGAAGAAAAACGCCTTCGCCTCATAGAGACATAAAATCCTGACCTACCAGTACAACCTGCCAGACCTACATGATATCTTTGTGAAGAAAGAAAGATCATCTCGTGGTCACTAATCTAAACTGGCTCGAGATCCTGCCAACGCACTTGTTTACACATCACTTCTTCAGTAACAGAGTGCTCCACAATGAGGGGTTTACACGGACGTTTAAAATCATGCGCTAATAGATGGCGCTGCTTTGAAACTAGCTTTCAAAATAAAGTGAAATGTCAAAGTCAACAACGTAGTGATATATTTTCGTGGTATTTTGTTACCATCACACAAAAGCACAGACAATGCATTTGTTAATTTTGACAAGCATACTTGTGTCAGCGCCATCTATCGAGCTAAACAGAACTACTTTTTTTTTTATTCGACAAAGAAAAGCCCTCATTGGAACATACACCAACTAGTAGAGGATCCGCACTAGAGACGACCTTCACCGATCTGTTTATTGGATGAAATGTATTTTATATGAAATTTAATATATTAGAAAAGTGGGTTGTCTAAAAAATTCCTGTCCAGACAATGATTAATAAAAAAACTCGGACTCGGACTCGGACGATTCAGAACTTAAAAAACCGGCGAAGTGCGAGTCGGACTCAGACGATTCAGAACTTAAAAAACCGGCCAAGTGCGAGTCGATCTCGCGCACGAAGGGTTCCGTAACATTACTGAACGAGCGAAGCGAGTCCCACAGTGTCCCGTTTTACCCTCTGGGTACGGAACCCTAAAAATTTCATCATCATCATCATCATCGTCAGTCGGATGTACACTTCTCTTATATGATTAGTAATAGTAGAGCTTTTTTTTGTGAAAGAGTTCGTCCGGGGAAGTACTACGTCCATACCTATTTCTGCCGCAAAGCAGTAATGCCCTGTACTATTATTTATTCTGTGGTGCTCGCATTGCTGTGTTCCGGTTTGAAGGGTATGGGTGCCGGTGAAATTACAGGCACATGAGACTTTACACCTTTGTCTCAGTGAAAAGCCTCATAGAGCGCGTCCTAGGTGGACGTGGCCTAGGGATATCTTTTATTTTAGCTCCTAATGTAACCTCAACCTTTTGTGCCACTATCACAAAACATTTTCTGTGCCTATTGTGTCATTTGCGTCGGTATCTTGGCCTTCACCTTTTATTAAGATACTAGCGACTCGCCCCGGCTTCGCACGGGTGGCCCCCGGTGACCCCCCCCCCCCTCCTACCATCCCCCCTATGTCAATATCCTGGTTCTAAGCTACCTCCCCACCAATTTTCAGCCAAATCGGTTCACCCTTTCTTGAGTTATAAGTGGTGTAACTAACACGACTTTGTTTTATACGTATATATAGAAATAGAAGCGTGTGTACTCACCTCTGAGTGCCGGAGAAGGTAGACCTCGTCAGAATAAAAGGCCGGTACTTATCATCGGATCTCGCTTGCATTCCTTCGTGGGTAGCCTTAATGTTCGATAGACCGTACTCATTGTGAACGTGCCTTAAACAAAATAGGGAATTATTAGCGAAATAATCACACTTCAGAAAGATTGTCTGGAAGAGATCGCTTTTAGCGATAAGACCGCCCATTGTACATTACTGATATTGTTTTTATTTTTTTATCTTTTTATTTGCCTATTTGGTGTGCAATAAAGTGTTTAATTTTCACTAGAAACGGGATATTTACCATGATTTTTGAGTTTTAAATCTTCCCGATATTTCGGCACAGTTGCATGCGCCATGATCACAGGAGCACTAACTAACGTCTTTGCGAGTAGATGTTATTGGCAGATATATCGATCTACGCTCTTTCTCACTCTTATATTACGAACGATACCACTACCATCGGTTTCATTGTCACAATTCACACCAACTCGACCACAACACTCACGGTATCCGGACGCGTAGTACCACACTTTTTTGATTCTTACACATTTTATCTATCTATCTATTTATTTATTTATATATTTATTTTAATTAGAACGACAAACAGTTATCAATTACACTAATTAAAGGGTATCTACATAAAAATAGGTACATTTCAAATTAACACATAATAATTAAATCGAGAATTTAGATACAAAAAACAACCATTAAAAACCAAAGGTCAACTTAAAAATACATAATTCAAACGTAAGTTAGGTAGTCAATAGTTAGATATACACGCTACGCTTATAAATAACAACGTGAAGAGACGTCCTATCTATCTATATATCTATCACACGGATGTTAATGTTAAAGAACTCCTTTTTCCGCATTAGAACTCTATGGGTGGTCCATTGCGCGTGAGAGGTGTCTGGCTGGCCAGTCTAACTAAGGAGTGACCTTGAATCGAGGTCACTTGAAATCTATAAGTTACAAAAATTACGACATAAACCCCGTAGAGCTCGTTCACCGTAAGATTGCACCTGCGTTAGACTCTTCTGTGTCCGTGCCTTGGGAATAGTACCAACCATAGAAAATGTAATACTCCTTGGCTTCTCGCTTCTCTTATATGATTAGTAATAGTAGAGCTTTTTTTTGTGAAAGTGTTCATCCGGGGAAGTATTACGTCCAAACCTATTTCTGCCGCAAAGCAGTAATGCCCTGTACTATTATTTATTCTGTGGTAATGCTCGCATTGCTGTGTTCCGGTTTGAAGGGTATGGGTGCCGGTGAAATTACAGGCACATGAGACTATTCACCTTTGTCTCAGTGCAATGCCACATAGGGCGCGTCCTAGGTGATTACTTGGGGAAGTAGCATCGCTAGAGCTAGATCGATCTGTTACCTGTGTTCCCAGTAGGACGCTAGGCCCTCTTGCCCGTCCTGGGGAGGTTTGTAATGGCGGCAGTCTTTGGGCATTGTGATCTCCGGACCGTTGAACACCTGCAGATTAACAAAACTTATATACTACTGTAGCTATACATAAGCACTTATATAAGTGCCATTTTACAATATATTTTACAAACTGTAAGCCTATATTTTACCTGCGACCTGTATTTTTAACCCCTGACGAAAAACAAAGGGGTGTTATAAGTTTGACGTGTCTCTGTGTGTGTGTGTGTGTCTGTCTGTCCCATCGTAGCTCCCGAACGGATGAACCGATTTAGTTTCTTGTTTTTTGTTTGAAAGGTGTATTTGTCGGGAGTGTTCTCAGCTTTGTTTGATCAAAATCGGTTCAGCCGTTCAGCTTTGTTTTTTTTTTAATTTTAACAAAATTAATGACTTGTACAGACTAGCTATACACACACATAAAATAATACTATGCTATACATAAGCACTTATATAAGTGCTTATGTATAGCTACAGTTTGTAAAATATAGCATCAGTCCTGTGACAGGTATTATATAAGTGCTTATGTATAGCTACAGTTTGTAAAATATAGCATCAGTCCTGTGACAGGTATTATATAAGTGCTTATGTATAGCTACAGTTTGTAAAATATAGCATCAGTCCTGTGACAGGTATTATTTTGATAATTTTGTCAGTCTTAACGCTGTCCAAAAGTTTTGAAACATGAAAATGGCAAAGTTTTAGGTTAGGAAGTTTCCTCTGTCTATATTATCAAAATAACGGGTTGGTCTTGGACTGTCTAGAACACAATTTGACTACATTTGATGTTTGCCTAGAGCTTAAAGTGACTACTGCATAATGGGTCCAACACTCCATTTGTCACCTATGTCTAACACACTGACACGGAACGAATATTTGCAGAACATACAAATATTTGTACCATAGCGGGAATTGAACCTCTCGCATCTCAGCCGGATACTTGGCCGCCGCGCCAGAGAGGTCGTCAGGTGCGTGGAACTTTCACTGGGTGCGTTCAAATCGTTCCACAGGTGCCCGTCCTTGGAAGTTCTCGAACCGGTACCTCTCACATTTCAGCCGCCTACTCGGCCGCCGAGCCACAGAGGTCGTCGGGTGCGTGGTACTTACACTGGGTTCGTTCATGTCGTTCCTCAGGTGCACGTCCTTGGAAGTTCCGGGGAAGTTCTCGAACCCGTACCTTTCACATCCCAGCCGGCTACTCGGCCGCCGCGCCACAGAGGTCGTCGGGTGCGTGGTACTTACACTGGGTTCGTTCATGTCGTTCCACAGGTGCCCGTCCTTGGAAGTTCTCGAACCCGTACCTTTCACATCCCAGCCGGCTACTCGGCCGCCGCGCCACAGAGGTCGTCGGGTGCGTGGTACTTACACTGGGTTCGTTCATGTCGTTCCACAGGTGCCCGTCCTTGGAAGTTCTCGAACCGGTACCTCTCACATCTCAGCCGGCTACTCGGCCGCCGCGCCAGAGAGGTCGTCGGGTGCGTGGTACTTACACTGGGTTCATTCATGTCGTTCCACAGGTGCCCGTCCTTGGAAGTTCTCGAACCGGTACCTCTCACATCTCAGCCGGCTACTCGGCCGCCGCGCCACAGAGGTCGTCGGGTGCGTGGTACTTACACTGGGTTCGTTCATGTCGTTCCACAGGTGCACGTCCTTGGAAGTTCCGGGGAAGTTCTCGAACCGGTACCTCTCCGAGTAGTACTTGGAGACCTCCGGGTCGAAGAAGTCAGGGTATGACGAGGCGCCGGGCCAGCACCAACCTGGGGGAACACAATCAGGACTTGCAGATGAAGAGTCTTGAAGATTTAGGGTCTTTTGATGGTATTTCGTGTGTGGATGAATGCTGGGAGGAGGGGGCACAGGAAGGAGGGGGGAGGGGTACGAAGCAGTGACCAAAAGACTAATTTAATAACTAACTATGACCGTACCTTTATAAACTAATTAAATAACTAACTGTGACCGTACCTTCATAAACTAATTAAATAACTAACTGTGACCGTACCTTCATAAACTAATTAAATAACTAACTGTGACCGTACCTTCATAAACTAATTAAATAACTAACTGTGACCGTACCTTCATATACTAATTAAATAACTAACTGTGACCGTACCTTCATAAGCTAATTAAATAACTAACTGTGACCGTACCTTCATAAACTAATTAAATAACTAACTGTGACCGTACCTTCATTAACTAATTATACAACTAACTGTGACCGTACTTTCATTAACTAATTAAATAACTAACTGTGACCGTACCTTCATAAACTAATTAAATAACTAACTGTGACTGTACCTTCATAAACTAATTAAATAACTAACTGTGACCGTACCTTCATAAACTAATTAAATAACTAACTGTGACCGTACCTTCATAAACTAATTAAATAACTAACTGTGACCGTACCTTCATAAACTAATTAAATAACTAGCTGTGACCGTACCTTCATAAACTAATTAAATAACTAACTGTGACCGTACCTTCATAAACTAATTTAATAACTAACTGTGACCGTACCTTCATAAACTAATTTAATAACTAACTGTGACCGTACCTTCATAAACTAATTAAATAACTAACTGTGACCGTACCTTCATAAACTAATTTAATAACTAACTGTGACCGTACCTTCATAAACTTTGCCATCTTTGTCCTTGATGTAGTAGCCCTTCTCCAGACAGTCTTCGTGCACGAAGTACCCAGCCTCCCTCTTGATGTGGGGGTCCACAATCACCACCAGCTTCCTCCCCTTAGCGGTGAGGTTAGCCACCATTCCATGGGGGTCGGAGAACTTCTCAGGGTCCCATGTGAAGTACCTATAATAAATCAATAATTTAAGTTGGCTATAAGAAACGGCCGTTTTGAGAAAGGGACATTTTAAGAAAGGGCCGTTTTAAGAGAGGGACATTTCGAGAACGGGCCGTTTTGAGCATGCGGGACATTTTGAGAAATTCCCGTCCGAATCCGCTTTTTCAGACTAACATCATATTTGGTAGAAGAAAACAGTGGATTAATGGCGAAAATAACATCATACAAGTCTATACTTTTCACTAGAAACGGGATATTTACCATGATTTCCGAGTTTTGATTGTTCCCGATATTTCGGCACAGTTGCATGCGCCATGATCACGGGAGAACTCTCTCTCTCTCTCACACGGGAGAACTAAGTTCAGAGTTAAGTTCAGTTCGATTTTAGTCGAACTTAGTTCTCCCGCAGAGGAGGGAGGGAGTTCTCCTGATCATGGCGCATGCAACTGTGCCGAAATATCGGGAACATTTAAAACTCGGAAATAATGGTAAATATCCCGTTTCTAGTGAAAAGTATGTACATAACCATGATAGTTTCAAAAGTTGTATCATAGAAGTCATTTTGATACACGATACGGCACACACGTCAAGCGTCAAAAGTACGTGCGCAGTTTTTTTTTTTTTGTACTACTTGAATGACGGAACAAGCAGATGGGCCCACCTGATGTTAAGCGGTAACCTCTGCCTATGAACAGTGCATTACCTCATAGGTCGCGTCCATCTAGGACGCGCCCTATGTGGCATTGCCCTGCGCCCGCCACCCTGAGACATAAAGATGAATAGTCTCAAGTGCCTGTAATTTCACCGGCACCCTTACCCTTCAAACCAGAACACACAATGCGAGCACTACTGCTTTGCGGCAGAAATAGGTATGGTGGTAGTACTCGGGGGGACGCACTCTTTCACAAAAATGCTCTACTACTACTAAATGTGTACTCTACTGTATGTGTGCAGTTTTGGTGATACTACTGTTTCTTGTTTTCCCTGCAGCCTCTGAACAGAAGGGTTCTAATGATGATGGTGTGACAACACTCACTTCTTCCTGTCCGTGTATTCAATGTCCAGCCACACCGTGTCCATGGGGATGTCGTGTACATCGAAATTGTCGTCCACTGAGCGGACATCCGCTTCATCGACGTAGTTCCAGCGGCTCTGGTGGTACGCTAGCGAGAATTTCTGAAATACATTATAAAGTAGGTTAGGGCATAGACTAACTAAACACAATAGACTGCCAATCTCATACAAGAAAACGTGCATTGATAAACGACTGCCTACAATGACGCTAGATGTCACCGAGTGTTTTGAATCTGCTATAAACGATTGTAATGCTTTTTACATGTATCGATGTAAAAATAAAATATAAATTTAAATGTTTATTTTTAAAGAATTAAAAGAGATTAGGTAATTGGTTTAAAATGCTGGTTGAATGATTCCCAGGCTATTTGCTAGCGCCATCTAGAAATAGACTGGAATTTGTCCTTTTTTGAGTCACAAAATTTTGTTCTATGTTAGCGGTCTATTGTGTTTAGTTAGTCTATGGTTAGGGTAAAGTCGCATGCCTTTCGTTCTTCTATAGGTTACATTCGGGGAATGCTCCCAGGAGCTTCACGATTTTATGTTAGAATGGATGAAAACGATAGTTCATTTAGTCGTAGTTCGTTTAAACCAGGGGTTCCCAAAGTGGGCGATATCGCCCCCTTGTGGACGCTGCAAGCCTAAAGCCGGGCGGTAAAAGACCCAGAAAAAAAATGGGGGCGTCAAATCAGACACACTTTCTCATTTTAATAGTTATTAGTATTCCTAGATAGGTCATTTTCGTAGATAATAGACCGCGGGCAATCATATTTTAACATGTTTTTGTTAAATAACCCGATTTGTGCATGTTTGATCTTCGCTAATATAGCTCACAATAATTAATTTAATTTGAAGTTATAGTGGTTTTTAAGTAGGTGTTTAAATAAGAGCGCTAAAAAATAATTTATTCTCAAAGTGGGCAGTAGATAGAAATGGGTAACTCAGTCAAATTTCTTGAGCTGCAGTTCAGCTCGCAGCTCAAAGCCTTGAGCCGGAGCTGAACTGCAGCTAAACAGCTCAAAACAGCTCAAACTTTCCAGTGTAGCTCCAACGGTTCCAATGAACTGCGGGAGCTGCGTAACCATCACAGCTCATGATGATATAGAATATATATAGAATAGTTCATACTATAGCAATTTTCAGCGTTCCTTTTTGTATACTGCTCTTGTGTAAAAACTTTTCCAAAATAAATAAATTTCAATTTCAATTTCAAATATTTAGATATCAAACAGATAAAAAGATATTAAAGATTTCAAAGTAATTTAGTTTGAAAACTTGGCCGTGTAAGTTTGCCAATGTCGGAGAGTTTAATTATATCTTAAAATTATATGTTAATATAATGTCATGTTTGCTAACTATTCATCTAGGTACTTATTACTACACAGGAATTATATTTAGATTGATTACTAAATAAACAAATCATTTGAAAATAATGCTACCTAGCAATATTTATTTAAATTAGGTAGGCTAACTACTTACAAAATATACATTTATTTACAGAAATAAGTAATAAGAAGAAAAAGTCACATTAGGTAGGTACTTATATATTCACATAGTTGAGTAGGTAGGTACCTACGGATTACTTATTCATTACACTGTAATTTGGTACAGAAGTACCTACCTATCACGTTCTATTTCTAAATACGTAGCCTACGTAAGTACGAGTAGGTACACACAGTTGCAACTTGCAAGTCAAGTTCCGGTCAATCAAAGTAAAACAGCTCAAAATCCATACGATACGCATAACAAGACGTACTATTCGTACTCACTCAGCTAAACAGCTCAGCTTTTCTAATATAGACCCTATAACTTATATGATAAAACGCAAGATATATTAGCACAAAACAGATCCAACGGCTCAGCTTTTCCAATATGGACCTTATCTAAGAAGAGATACAAGTCAAATCAATTCAGTCGCTATCATACCACGCATAACAAAACGTACTATTCGTACGCACTCAGCTAAACAGGTCGAACGGCTCAGCTATTCTAATATGGACCCTATATCTTTTGCGTTAAAACGCAAAACATTTTAGCACAAAACAGATCAAAAGGCTCAGCTTTTCCAATATGGACCTTATACTAGAACAGATAAAACTCAAATCAATTCATTCGCTATCGTATAGGTTGTCGCGCGCGCACAGATGTATGTTGCGGTTCGGTCGGACGGTTCGAGTTGAGCTGTTGAGCTGCTTGATCTGTTTGAGCTGCTTTAAAAGTGCTTGAGCTGTTGACCTGCGAGCTGTTGCCCCGTGATCTGAACCGCCGAGCCGGCTCCGACCCGAGTTACCCACGTCTAGCAGTAGACAAAATAAAGTTTGGGAATCCCTGGGTTTAAACGTTAGTCTATGTTGAGGTTATTCAAATTAGATTTTCTCAAAAACTAAACGCGTGCTAAGCGGGAGTGGTGTAAAGGGGTAGCCTCCCTCCTCCCTGCCCCTCTCCCCCAAATTTGGAAGGTGTAATCGAAAGCACAACCGCAAAAGGTATCCTGCTTCTTGGCGATCTGTTCACAATAATCCAATTTGCTTAATAAAAGTTTAATAACAAAATTAAGCTGATTGAGCTGGTAATTGAGGTAGTTTTACCAGGGGCAAAGGAGCCATTAAACTGGTAATTGAGGTAGTCATACCGGGGGCAATGGACCCATTAAGCTGGTAATTGAGGTAGTCTTACCGGGGGCAAAGGAGCCATTAAGCTGGTAATTGTGGTAGTCTTACCGGGGGCAATGGACCCTTTAATCTGGTAATTGAGGTAGTCATACCTGGGGCAAAGTAGCCATTAAGCTGGTAATTGTGGTAGTCTTACCGGGGGGCAATGGACCCTTTAATCTGGTAATTGAGGTAGTCATACCGGGGGCAAAGGAGCCATTAAGATGGTAATTGTTTTAGTCATACCGGGGGCAAAGGAGCCATTAAGCTGGTAATTGAGGTAGTCTTACCGGGGGCAATGGGGCCGGTCCGGTGAGGGTGGTGTACTGCCGCAGGACATCATTGGGTCTCTCCCCGAGGAACACGAACACATCGATGATGCCGGACTCACTCATGAACCTGTTAAACATAGCAAGTGCTATACAGGGATGTTGCAAGACAGTGGGACACTTAGGATAGATATACATACAAAAATACAAAAGGGTAGGCAGAGCCTCAATGGGCCTCTTTTCACAGTGGAGATAGATAGATAATGCTTTATTGTAAGTCATAATAGTTATCACTTTCCACTTCACATCTTTACCACTCAGCGATAGGATAAACCACGACGATTGGTTGAAGTTTTCAGATATTATAAAACTATGGGGCTATCCGGGCCACCCTCTGTTCTATGTTTGTCAGATGCCCAACGATGCTCTGTACGGAACAGCCAACCATTGAACACACTCCGGACTTCAAAATATTTTGACAAAAGAATATGTATCAACTGTATGTGTTTTGGATGAAGGCGGTTCGTCGTGGCATTCTATGGGGGAGGCCTATATCCAACTGTGGAGTTCTGTAGGCTGAAGTTGTACCTGGCATCGAGTCTGCGCTTCTGTCCGCCGGTGACGAGGTTGACGAGCGACGAGACCACGGTGGAGTCTGCGTAGTTGATGACGTCCAACCACGTCTCGGCAGAATTGTGCCAGAACACACCCGCCCTACACTTCTATATCCTGCTGTGGAGTTCTGTAGGCTGAAGTTGTACCTGGCATCGAGTCTGCGCTTCTGTCCGCCAGTGACGAGGTTGACGAGCGACGAGACCACGGTGGAGTCCGCGTAGTTGATGACATCCACCCACGTCTCGGCCGAGTTGTGCCAGAACACACCCGCGCTGCGCTTCTATATCCAGCTGTGGAGTTCTGTAGGCTGAAGTTGTACCTGGCGTCGAGTCCGCGCTTCTGTCCGCCGGTGACGAGGTTGACGAGCGACGAGATCACGGTGGAGTCCGCGTAGTTGATGACGTCCACCCACGTCTCGGCAGAGTTGTGCCAGAACACACCCGCGCTGCGCTTCTATATCCTGCTGTGGAGTTCTGTAGGCTGAAGTTGTACCTGGCATCGAGTCTGCGCTTCTGTCCGCCGGTGACGAGGTTGACGAGCGACGAGACCACGGTGGAGTCCGCGTAGTTGATGACATCCACCCACGTCTCGGCAGAGTTGTGCCAGAACACACCCGCGCTGCGCTTCGGCCTGTTGACAATACATAAGTTAGCAATAGATTCATTCCTAGAAGTAAGTCCTCCGCATGTGTGTGCACAATGGGGAGCCACAGGCAAAACTAATCTCAGATGGCGCTACAATCGCTGGTGCTTGTCATTTAGTGGTCTAGTCTTTTTTCATCAGAAGGGAAACGGTGTGTATCTTTATTTTTACACAGAAATGCACTACAGAGAGGCATGTTTTATACCAGACTATTATTAAATGTTTATTTACTAAAATTATCCATTGATATTTGACACTTTTGACAGTTTGTTTTTAACATTGTTTGGCTTTTGATATTGTTGACCTTTGTTTGGCTACGAAACTACACCAGCGATTATGCGCCACCTAGCGTGATAAATAAGCAGTGTGTCTCCCCATTGTGCTATCACACTTACTCAAAAGAGACCCTCGCTAAATGAGGAGTTTCCGAGTGTCATATTAGCATTATGTAGCATCACAGGCCACAGGTAACGCCACTAGATAACGCAAGTTACCTACCAACTGTGCGTGTCACTTTGCGTGTCCGAAGTAGGTGCAATGCACCTATTAGCAAATCTCAAATGTTCGCTCCCGGCCGTCTTCGCGATAGCGCGTCGTATGTTTATAGAACAAGTAATTAATTTTGTAAAAATTAAAAAAACCCTCAACGCAATGAAACTGCTGAACTGATTTTGATCAAACATAGCTAAGAACACTCTCGACAAATTCACCTTTCAAACAAAACAAAAAAAAAACTAAATCGGTTCATCCGTTCGGGAGCTACGATGCCACAGACAGACGCGTCGGGGGTTAAAAATGCCTTAGTGAACTGTAAAAATTCTTTGAAATCCGCTAGCCGTGCGAATATAGATATTTCGTAGCATAGTAGGTACAAAATAAAACGGCACACTTGACTTCATACAAATTTACGTGTTTGCGGTGTCTATCTTTATATATTGTCTACGAAACTTTTAGTAAAAGAGTGGTGGCATGTAGATGGCCATGCGGCTGTCCAGTTCGTACTCGAACACGTCCAAGTTGAAGAGGCTCGCCGCCCGTCGTGGTCTTGAGGTGGAATCTATCCGTGTGGCTTACCCATGGGAGTACATAACGGGCACGGTGCCGTAGATGGCCATGCGGCTGTCCAGTTCGTACTCAAACACGTCCAAGTTGAAGAGACGGTAGGGCTCGCCGCCCGTCTTGGTCTTGAGGTGGAATCTATCCGTGTGGCTTACCCGTGAGAGTACATAACGGGCACGGCGCCGTAGATGGCCATGCGGCTGTCCAGTTCGTACTCAAACACGTCCAAGTTGAAGAGACGGTAGGGCTCGCCGCCCGTCGTGGTCTTGAGGTGGAATCTATCCGTGTGCTCCGGAATACCTAGTAACAAACAATATACAGTGTTTTTTTTAACTGGGACATTATGGGCATATCCGAGTCCATAAAAGATACGAGAAAACTGCCTTTGGAACCATTTACTCATTTTGTATGAAAACGATTTTGGCATAGTTATTCCTTTGGTCAAGCGTGAGTTCTCCATAAAAATGAGTTGTTTTAAAGAACTTTTTTTTTAATGCGTATCAACTCAGTTTCATAAAAGGAGTGTTTCATTGTATTGGAAGAAAAAAACAGAGCAGTAGAAGTTGGTCAAATTTAATAAAATGTTTTCTCATACTATTTGTAAGTAATCTGGTACCTACGTTACTAAAACTATCGCAATAAATGTTCAATATGGCCTCCCTCTTGCTGAATACAGGTACGGGCACGTTTCAGAACACCTCTAGTGCTATATTATATTATATTATTATTATAACACTCATTTATTAAAAATCTCGTAAAAAAATATATTTTTCACTATAAAGGAATACTATCTACAAAAAATAAATAGTAAAAAACATTATAGTAAAAAATATAAATCAAAACGGGGAACCACCGACCGCGGAGCGAGGCCCAAACGGTCGGGGGCTAGGGCTGCAGAGAGATGAACCTCCTGACTATACGTGCCGAGTCCAGGAGTACCGCCTTCTGAATCTGACCCTTGATCCAACTATTTAGCGAGAGCTTCTTAAGGTACTGGTCGAAGCTCTTCGCAATCAGTCCATTCACTGAAACGACTATCGGGACGATAATCGTTGAATCCACATCCCACATGGCGGTAATCTCGTGAGCCAAGTCAAGGTACTTGCTTAACTTGTCTTTCTCGGCCTTCACGAGATTAGCATCATGCGGGATAGTGACATCAACAAGTATCGCCCGGCGTTCCGACCGGTCCACCAGCACGATATCAGGCTTATTGGCAACAATAGTCCTATCCGTGATGATAGACCGGTCCCAGTAGAGCGTGGCACGGCCATTTTCAAGAACCGGCTGAGGCACGTACTTATAGTACGGCACCTCAGGTCCCACAAGGTCGTATCGGAGGGCAAGTTGCTGGTGAATGATCCTGGCTACTTGGTTGTGTCTGTGCAGATACTCAGAGTTAGCAAGATGCGAACAACCCGAAAGCACATGCCTGAGGGATTCTCCGGGACGGTGACATGCTCTACAGATATCAACCGTCCCATCCTTCATGATGTACTTTCGATAGTTGTTCGTCTTGATGACCTCATCCATAATCGCACAGACAAAACCCTCGGTTTCCCCAAAGAGGTCACCAAAACGTAACCAGTTTACTGAAGCGAGCAGATCTACATCGGGCCCTGTGAGGGCCTTGTAAAACCGCCCGTGCAGTTCCTTGCTCTCCCATATGGTCCTGCGTTCCTGAGTGCTCAGGGCTGATAGTTTACGCCAGTTCTCTTTTGCTAAGGAGAGCGGGGTAAAGTTCTTATCAACTGCAACGACATCGTGATGCATCCCGTACTCGGCATGGAGGAAGTACTCCCTGAGATTGCACACCTCGCGGTTGAGGAGAGTCTTGGCATTTAAAAAGCCTCGACCTCCATCCTTCCGCGGGATGTACATTCTCATAACCGACGAACGAGGGTGTCGCATGCGATGGGTCGTTAATAGTTGACGAACTCTACAATCCAGGGCATCTAATTATTATTATTATTATTATATTTATAGTGCGATACTATAAATTAAAACTTGTGTGTTGGGTCATTTAATTACCGGCAACATAGTTTTCACTATCTGAAGAAGTGTTGATGAGCTGGGATGAGCAAAAAACACGAAAAAATTTGATTTTCGCGCCACAAGCGAAAGGAACCACCTTAAGTGGTTGCTATGGTAGCCTACTTGTACGGACCCTTTTTCAGACAAGTCCGAGTCGCGCTTGCTCGGTCTGTTCTTACCGTAAACCTGGTCGGCGTCGGGGAAGGCGATGTCGAGGGAGATGCCCTCGTTGCCGCGAGGTTTGCTGTCGTGGTGCGACTTGAAGTTCTCGCTCCAGGTACCCTCTTCCTCCTGAAACCAATCATTCAACATTTAAGACGATATGTTAAAATATCGAATGGGCGGAGACTAGCAAGAAAACAATAGCTGCAAGAAAGTGACAGCACTATAACTCACTTGAACCCGGGAAGAGACGAGGTATAAATTTCTGCCGCTCGGAAGTAACTGACGTAAGCGCCAAATGATAACACTTCTTTATATTTTTTTATATTTGCTTCTAAAGTAGCAAATATAAAAATAAATCCTTCTCCATTAATCTAAGTAATGTGATTACCTACTGAATAGTATACAAATTAACGCTTAATATTTTCTCTAATCGAAGGACAGACCTAAAACGGATTTTCGGAGGGCCTATTTAAAGAAAAACTATCAAGAAAAGTTTCACCTATCGTGTTTCCCTTATATGATTTATTTAGATTACATCCTCAAGTAATTACTGTGTTAATATCAAGTTTGTAACCTTTACCGTTATTGAGTGAGCGTGTAACGCAACAACTTCAAAATGTTAACATAGCGCCTTAAGGGAAATTACCGCTAGCATATATATATTTTTTTTGTCATAAACTGTGTAGATTTTGCTAAAAATACTTTAAAAAAAGCCTATTTGACTCCTGACAGCCTTTACTGTTCAGCTACAATACTATTGGGTGCTGGCGCAACTACAGACTTTGGATTCACGCTACCGGAACAAAAAGTAGCAAGTTTGGCAATATAGGTCACAATCTATCTTTCTTCCAAATTTTATCGAAATCGGTTAAGCTGTTACGACGTTATTGAGTAAAGAACAAACATGCATAATCTCGCATTATAGTAGGATGTTGTGTTATTTATATTCTGTGCTGATAACATAATGATTACTAACAAATGGACTACTAACACGTTGGCACTGATAATTAATTAGTGTGATGCTCGGAGCAGTAATGAGCAAGCTATGGAGCGTTTGTATGAACAAATTAACCGTATGAACTGCCACCTACTGTGATTTTTCGTCCGGGGAAGTACTAGCACCATACCTATTTCTGCCGCATAGTAGTAGTAGAGCTTTTTTGTAAAAGAGTTCGTCCGGGAAAGTACTACCACCATACATATTTCTGCCGCATAGTAGTAGTAGAGCTTTTTTGTGAAAGAGTTCGTCCGGGGAAGTACTACCACCATACCTATTTGTGCCGCAAAGCAGTAATGCTCGCATTGCTGTGTTCCGGTTTGAAGGGTAAGGGTGCCGGTGAAATTACAGGCACATGAGACTTTTCATCTTTATGCCTCAGGGTGGCGGGCGCAGTGCAATGCCACATAGGGCGCGTCCTAGGTGGACGTGACCTATGAGGTATTGCACTGTTCATAGGCAGAGGTTACCGCTTAACATCAGGTGGGCCATCTGCTTGTTCCGTCATCTAAAGTAATTTTTTTGTAAAAAAAAAATAACACACTATGGATTCACACTACCGGAACAAAATGTAGCAAATTTGACAATATAGGTCACAATCTATCTTTGTTCCAAATTTTAACGAAATCAGTTCAGCTGTTACGCCAAAACAAACATGCAAACATTACAGTACGATGTTGTACTATTTAAATCCTGCTGCTGATAACTCTGATTACTAACAAATTAACTAATAACACGTTGGCAGTCAAAATTAATTAGTTTGATGTTCGGAGAAGTAATGAGCAAGCTATGGAGCGTGTGTATGAACAAATTACCAGTATGAATTGCCACCTACTGTGATACAGGTAAAAACAAAGCATGCATGCAAGAGACGGATAGTGTGGCTATTAGATCCTTACTCATTGATACTCATTTTAGTGCAAGACAAATTACGAAAAAATAGGGGAGCAGACTGATAGAAGAGAATGCAGATGCGTTTGAACAGAGCTTCAACTGAGCTGTGGTACAACTTGGTACCAAGACGCAGTAAAACCTTAAGTTGAATTGGATCTATGTGATATTTAGATATTTGTTATGTGACAACAATCTAGCCCGTATTTGCACAGAATATATATTTAGTAGTAGTAGAGCTTTTTTGTGAAAGAGTTCGTCCGGGGAAGTACTACCACCATACCTATTTCTGCCGCAAAGCAGTAGTGCTCACATTGCTGTGTTCCAGTTTGAAGGGTAAGGGTGCCGGTGAAATTACAGGCACATGAGACTTTTCATCTTTATGTCTCAGGGTGGCGGGCGCAGTGCAATGCCACATAGGGTGCGTCCTAGGTGGACGTAACCTATGAGGTAATGCACCGTTCATAGGCAGAGGTTACCGCTTAACATCATGTGGGCCTCTTGCTTGCTCCGTCATCCAAGTAGTATAAAAAAAATAAAAAAAAATTGTCCAGGAACTTCAGACGAAAAATGGGCCAAACTTCGGAAAAACTCCAACCAAGCTGAAAATTTTTATACACGTACCTTTTAGCTCCCCAAATAACCTCTGAAAAGTCCCACGAGCCCAGAGGTGTGCATAACTTTTGACAGCATAGCGGTAAGATCGACAGGAACGAAGATACTGGCAAAAAACCGAAAAAGGAAAAAAAAACACCTTTTTTTAGCTGTCAAAAGTTATGCACACCTCTGGACTCGTGGGACTTTTCAGAGGTTATTTGGGGAGCTAAAAGGTACGTGTACACTAATTTTCAGCTTGGTTGGAATTTTTCCGAAGTGAAATGCTAAAGTTCCTGGACTAATACCTAATACTATTATACTACTACTACTACTACTATTGTACAAGTAGTATTTGAGAACTGACAAACTGACAAATTTTGCTGAATTGGCGAGAAACGGTGATACCAAATTTTACATAGATACACGCCTTTTTCCCCGAAGCGTTAGGTAGAAGAGGCTCATAAGACCTAATCACCGTGGGTTGCACAATCGTTGGAATATTGACGTGACAAATGGTGGGCTCGTCGCCGCCATTGCTTCCCACGACTGACTCGCCTAACCAACCCATTGCCACTTCAGCTTGCTAATCCGGTAGGCTATGTCAATGACTTTAGTATGCAACGCTAATTTAGTTAATGTAATTTAGTACGGGCTATGGTATATATTCTGTGGCTATGGTAAGCGATCGCTGTTGGATATTGTGACTCTGGCGATAATGCATTGGTGACCCTCTTGTGGTGACCTCACGCGCTACATTAAACTGTATGTTTATCTAACTTATGAGACATTTATGAACAAAAGACATTCCCACACAAGTACGTTTTAAACAAGCCAATATTGCTAAGAATGAGCAAGTTGAAATTGCAGGCACATGAGGCTTTTCATCTTTATGTATCTTGTAAACGATCAGGTTTATGGAAAAATGGTGTGTCCGACCTAAGAATAGACCCCTTCCGTTTCCTCCCATGGATGTCGCAAAAGCCGACTAAGGGAATACCCGCTAGCTTATTACGTATCTTGCAATAGCAATGCGATAGCAAGAATTGCGCGATTATCGCATCCAAATCGCAAATTCGTATTACGTATCAGCGATTCGTAATACGAATTTGCAATTTGGATGCGATAATCGCGCAATTATCTAGCAATTCTTGCGATCGCATTGCTATTGCAAGATACGTAATAAGCTAGCCGGACTTGTTAGTAAGATTCGTTGCTATAAGATTGGTCCTGGCTGCTAGCTTATTTAAGAATGTATTACTGGAAGAAAGTGTTAGCAGAGACAGTCGTAGGAAGCAATGGCGGCGACGAGCTCACCACTTGTCACGTCTATATCCCCACGATGGTGCAACCCACGGTAAATAGAGGTCCATTGAGGCTCTGCCTACCCTTTCGGGGAAAAAGGCTTGTCTATGTATGTACGTTTAGAAAAAGCTAGTTTGGGATTTGTTCCTTCATTCGTTTCTTGCGCAGCGCAGTGTTCCGCTTTTTTAATCGGTCAAAATTCCCGGTGCTATTTTTATTATAAGTAATTTCGAGTCACACTTGATCGGTCGTTGTAATTTACTCAGAGTTAAAGTGGAGTATGTCGCAAAAATCCTAATAGTAGATTTGATTTTCAACTAACTAAATCAAGTACAGTCAATATTCAAATTAAAAATATCCGTGGATACTACATTATATTCCGAGGGATCACTGTACCAGAAACACGATAGGACAATATTTTCTCGATAGAAAAAACACCCAAAGTTACATATAACTTTTGGCTAGATTCGATTGTTTATTAAAATGGTGCAAATTTATTGGGTAAAAATGAGATAAATAAAATCAATACAACAAAGCCGAGGATTTACTGTAAAATTATCGATATTTTACGAGATCCTACTAATATTATAAACGCGAAAGTTTGTATGGATGGATGTATCTTTGTTACTCTTTTACGTAAAAACTACTGGATGGATTGGGATGAAATTTGGAATAGAGATAACTGGACTCCCGGAATAACACATAGGCACATTTTTATCCCGATATTCCCACGGGATCGAGACTTACGCGGGTGAAACCGCGGGACGCTGCTTGTATTCAATAAAAACGGCTTTTCGATCGGGGCGAGGCGTTTTTTTTATATGTAGATTTCTGCCTTGGATTGGCGATTCTTGTAAACAGGTAGTTGTGGCGAGTATTTGTCGAAATAAAGTGGGGGGAACTGCCCCCATTGCCTCCCCCTGTATAGTGCACAGCTGAGTGCACCGGCTCAATGAAAGATCATCCTTGAGAGATTGTTGACACACGCGTATTTTCTAGATAAATTCGTTCAGATACAAATAGTAGGTGCTATCAGTCACGTATGAGATAAGACGCAAGATCAATGACGTGTCCGTGATCTGAACACATGCAGGCGAGTCGGACAACAGCACAACACAAGTTCAGATAAACCGAGAACGGAAACGGAATTTTATTACTTATTCTGCTATTCGGAGCGGAGAAGAATCCACCAAATAAGAGATAACTAACATCGGTCCAGCCGATCTTGAGTTATAAGTGGTGTAACTAACACGACTTTGCGTTTTTTTTTTTTTTTTTTTTTTTATACTACTTGAATGACGGAACAAGCAGATGGTCCACCTGATGTTAAGCGGTAACCTCTGCCTATGAACAGTGCATTACCTCATAGGTCACGTCCACCTAGGACGCGCCCTATGTGGCATTGCACTGCGCCCGCCTCCCTGAGACATAAAAATGAAAAGTCTCATGTGCCTGTAATTTCACCGGCACCCTTACCCTTCAAACCGGAACACAGCAATGGGAGCACTACTGCTTTGCGGCAAAAATAGGTATGGTGGTAGTACTTCCCCGGACGAACTCTTTCACAAAAAAGGTCTACTATACTAAATTGCTGGACGAGGCATCCCCCTAGGAGCAATGACGGGATTTTCCTTAATAACCAGCCCACTAAAATAAACGAAACACTCACAACAAAGACAGTCTTTTTCTACCATATTCAAGAACTAGCAGCGCCCCGCGGTTTCACCCGCGTAAGTCTCGATCCCGTGGGAATATCGGGATAAAAATGCGCCTATTTGTTACTCCGGGAGTCCAGTTATCTCCATTCCAAATTTCATCCAAATCCGTCAAACCGTTTCAGCGTGAAGAAGTACCAAACACACACACTCACAAACTTTCGCATTTATAGAATAGAATAGAATATTTTTGATTTGTAACAACACAGATAGGTAGACAAAAGAAAAACATGTAAAAAAAACACAAAATGATAGTTAGATATGCTGTTACAAAAAGGTCTCTAACTCAGCATATGCAGGTTGTAAACAACCTGCGCTGGTCTTCCGTTAGAGCCTCTTTCTAACCAAGAGAACAAAAAATAGCAGACGGCATCATTATAATATTAGTGTGATAAGTATGCATTTATACACACACAAGCACACCGCGGTACAATACGGCACGGCGGTTAGTAGTAGTAGAGCTTTTTTGTGAAAGAGTTCGTCCGGGGAAGTACTACCACCATACCTATTACTGCCGCAAAGCAGTAGTGCTCGCATTGCTGTGTTCCAGTTTGAAGGGTAAGGGTGCCGGTGAAATTACAGGCACATGAGGCTTTTCATCTTTATGTCTCAGGGTGGCGGGCGCATTGCAATGCCACATAGGGTGCGTCCTAGGTGAACGTGTCCTATGAGGTAATGCACTGTTCATAGGCAGAGGTTACCGCTTAACATCAGGTGGGCCATCTGCTTGTTCCGTCATTCATTTAATTTTATTCTCACATTAATGTGAGTCTTTTACGACATTTTAATCGAATTTTAATTATAAATATAGTAGATTGACGAAACGGGTACATACGACGAGCGTGAATAGGACAGTGGGAAGGGGGAGACCTTGCCGAACGTATTCAGACCAGATCAGAGACGTTCTGGAAAAACGCCAGGTCAAGAGTACCCTTAACCGACGAGCATGTACGAAGAATGTGATGAGAGTGAATGAAGCAAAAGAGGTGTGTCAGGATCGTAGCAAGTGGAATTCCGTGGTCTCTGCCTACCCCTCCGGGAAACAGGCGTGAGTTTATGTATGTAAATCCCAGCTGTTTTCGTGGTCCTATCCTAGTTCCTAAGTAATTGGAGTGGAAGCTGGACCTTAATTTAGTATGGGTACTATGCAGTTGGAAAGGCGTTCAATATTGCCTAAGTTTATGTATGTATGTATGTTTTACGACATCCACGAGAGGAGACGGAGGGGTCTATTCTTATGCCGTGCACGCCACAGTAAGCAGGGAGCAATAACAAAATCATAGACAAATGGACAAACAAAAGCAGACTCACAACCACATCAATACTGTTCCCATCTTCATCCTCAGTTTTCTCCTTCCTCACCCTCAACGGCTCAATGATCAGCTGAGCGTTGTCATTGAACATCACGGCCACTTCTCCTGCCTTGTCGCAGAACTCCAGCTTAAAAGGAAAAGCCGTGATGATGACCTTGTTGCCTTGCGTGTTCGTGAAGGTCAGTCTTCCATCTTCATTGGAGATCAGTTTCAGCCTGAAAAAAAGTTAAATTTGAACTTCAGTGGTTTTCAGTTGTAAAGAACATGGGCAACTTTCCAGGCATTGTTTGACCCAACTTTTTTGACTAACGTTACTGTATATATTCTGTGCTAACGTAACGTACAGTTGAGATACATTTGGTTATTGATATTATATGTTAAGATAAAGAAAAGCTAATTTAATTTCTTGAGTAGAAAGAAAAAAAAAAAAGGAATGAAAAATATAATAATTATAATAAAAACTTTCGTGAATCATATCAATAAAAATAATCGCTTATAATCGCTTGTGTGCTAAGCGAGACGCGGTTGGAGTGCGTCGCGTTCACTCACCTTGAGAAAGACTCTCGAAACGGGTCGAATCAATGTCGGTGCTTACATCAATTTAACGGTACGTGAAAATTTCCCGTTTTTATAATATAATTATAATAAAGCTAAAAAAGAAGCTTATATAATTATAATGAAGCTTGTTGCGTTTTGTTTCACGCAAATGCAATGAGTTGATTTATCTAATTATTTAGAAACAAAACTTTTGCTTCCTAACTTCTAAATATATACAAGTTCTTTAGAAAAATTGTACAAAAAAACAACATTTAGAACGATACTTATTACTTCCATGAAGGGGCCCTGGTTCATTGATTTTTGAGCTGGGTCAGCGGTTGCCCATCTCCTTTGTATTGACTTTTGTTATATTGTATGTATCTATGACAATTGATACATGGTTCACCGCGGTCTATCTCGAGGAGGTTTTTTCCCGACCATCATAGGTTATACCCATACACGATCTAGGGAAGTTTGGACGTTTAGATTTGGATACAAGGATCGTTGGAAAAATTGAGCGTCTGTCATGACGGCACGCATTGGCGACACGCGGACAAGATACAGTATGCGGACGTGGTTTTTGGCATGGCTATGGCATGACACGGTGAGAGATACAATATGGTTAATATGGTTAATATGGTTGAAATGGGTGCGTTATTTATTTAAAACTAGCGACTCGATTTTAAACTATGGGCAAAGAGCACGACAGATTGGATCCCAAACAGACGACGGCCACGTGGAAGGCCCAGACGGAGATGGCGGGATGAGCTAGAGACTCCTACTTGAAGGATTGGTGCCAAATAGCCAACAATAGAGACAAATGGAAGGAGGGAAGGGAGGCCTTTGCCCTGCAGTGGGACACCACAGGCTCATAATAATAATAATAGCGACTCGCCCCGGCCTCGCACGGGTAGCCCCCGGTGAACCCCCCCACCCTCCTACCCCTACCCCCTATGTCAATCTCCTAGTTCTAAGCTACCTCCCTACCAATTTTCAGCCAAATCGGTTTAGCCGTTCTTGAGTTATAAGTGGTGTAACTAACACGACTTTGTTTTATATATTAGACTAGATGACCCGCGCGCGACTTCGTCCGCGCATAGTTTGGAAAAATCCCCGGCGCGGCGCCGTGCAGACAACAATTTAAACATCAACAACCACCCCGTGAAACGACTTTTGAAACGACACCACACTCAAGTTTTTCAATTTGGGGGACCCAAATGACCCTTGAGGTCCTGAAAATATTTTGATTTCAACAACGACACAGTGAAACGACGTTTGAAACGACACCATACTCAAGTTTTTCAATTTAGGGGTCCCATTTGAACCTTGAGGTCGTGAAAATATTTTGATTTCAACAACGACACCGTGAAACGACCTTTGAAACGACACCCTACTCAAGTTTTTCAATTTAGGGGTCCCATTTGAACCTTGAGGTCCTGAAAATATTTTGATCTCAATGACTACACTGACAAACTAACTTTTAAATAGTCAAAATACGCTGAAATCTGGCTAAAACGTAAGGTGTATTTATTTACATACAAAACGTTCCCGTGGCTTTTTTCAGCAAAACTTTCAGGTACTGCTGAAACTTATTTTTGCTATTTTTATATAAGGGATCTACCTGTTAATTTTCAAGTATCTACTACCAACGGTTTCCGAAATACGAAGCATTTTAGTTTTACATTAAAAGCCGTTTTGGACCCCTTACACGGTGAATTTTCCAAAATCCTTTCTTAGTACACCCCTACACCCAAAAATGACTACATCCTCCAAATTTCATGTATCTAGGTCCAGCGGTTTAGGCTGTGCGCTGCAAAACGCAAAGTGTATGCATTAAAAGCCCTTTATGGACCCCTAAGGGAGCGAATTTTCCAAATTCCTTTTTAAGTACACTTTTACACCCTAAAAGGACTACACTCTCCAAATTTCAAGTCTCTACGACCAGCGGTTTAGGCTGTGCGTTGTAAAAACTAAAGTTTTTTTATTTTTTTTCGTAGAAAACGTTCCCCTGCCATTTTTCAGGAAAATTTCAGGTATCGCTGAAATACGTGTTTGTTAATTTTATTTGAGGAATCTCCATGTAAAATTTCATGGTTCTACTACTAACGTTTCGGAAACCGAGCAAGAGCATACAGGGAATACAGAGCATTTTTGTTTAAGTTAGAACCGCATTTTGAACCCCTTAGCATGCGAATTTTCAAAATTCCTTTCTTAGTACATCCCTACGCATCGAGACAAACACACCCTCCAAATTTCAAGTCTCTACGTCCTGCGGTTTAGGCTGTGCGTTGGACCTTGTTCAGTCAGTCAGTCAGTCAGTCAGGACAAAGCCCTTTATATATTAGATTATAGACCAGCGGGTTTCCCTGATGAGCCTATTTCAGAGTGTTGAAATGTCTTATTTTTTTTATTTTGTCTTAGTTCCACTTGCTGCACTGATTACACTTTAATGTCTTTTAATGTTAACAGTATGTTTGTTCGCAACCAGTTATCCAATTTGTTTTTGAAAGCGTTTATTGATGTGGCAGTAACAACATCTTCAGGTAAATCATTCCAATTATGGACCACTCTGTAACTAAGGAAGTGCTGTGCAGTGTTTGTGTTGGATGGTCCATGGGAAATTTTACGACTATGCCCTCTCAATGACACTGAGCTTTCTTTTAAAATATAGATATCATGTAATTAAAAAAAAAAAAAACTTAGGATATGAATACTCAATACGATACGCCTGATTTTAAAATTCAAGATGATACAAGTGTGGACCCAGCTTTAGATTTGCCAAGAAAGTCTAACTTACCCATCAGGCTTAGGTTCACCATGCAGAGCTAGCTGAGTACGGTATCTCGGATACAACGGATCAGCTTCATCCATCTCCACCCGGAATGTCCCATCGACAAGTGCCGACAGCCTTAGAGCATAGTGCCACTGGAAAAATATCAAGCAACCTGTACAATGGAATTTCAATCAAATCACAATGACAGTCGTAACAGTGATAACAGTCATTTATTGATAATATAAATTTTTATAATTCAAGGCGAGTGTGACAACTACTTAAAAGCAGCCATTATAGTATGATCTCATGAATTTAGTAGTAGTAGAGCTTTTTTGTGATGAGTTTGTCCGGGAAGTACCTCCATATCTTCTTCTGCCAATTAACAGTAGTGCTCACATTGTTATTTTCCGGTGAAATTACAGGCACATGAGAATTTTCATCTTTATGTCTCAGGGTGGTGGCACAATGCAATGCCACATAGGGCACGTCCCAGGTGGACGTGACCTATGTGGTTAGGGTTTTGTATGTACCTTGGAAGAGATTGTTGGTCGGTTTTTGTGACGTTTAAAAACATTCCTGTAGTCTCTCATAAGCTAGCACTCTTTCTATATTAATACTTATATATTCAAGGTTAGAACTAGCAAAATATTACTTGCTATTATTAGCCTAGTACCTAACATCGTTCTCACTTCAACAAAGGATTTACAATTAAATATAAGGTGACTATATTATTGTGTTTAGTTAATAAGAGTGCCTACTTATGAAAATGACGAATACTCACCTCGGCTGAAGCCCAAATGATATAAAAATTAGACCCTTTAAAAACTGATTCAGAAACTTACCAAGATTGTTTCCGCTGAATCTTTAGTGACCACTTCGGCGGACAAAACATTTCCATGTACGATAACTGAGTCTACATTCAAGGAATACTGCGATTTTTCAGGCTTGTTTGCGCGAAGTCGTTTACAGAAGCCAGACTGCTCGCAGGTCTTGAAATTGTTTCTATCCACTCCATAGCAAACAGAAATGGCTAGCGCGGCGACCAGAAGAAGGCCTAAGGTCTTCATACTAAAAGAAATAAAGAATTGGGTAAAATCTACAACAAAGACCGGTAATTTCGATCAACCAACCGAAAGGTAACACGATACTTTGCTAGCACACCAATTACCTGGCCGATTCCCTAGTTGAGAGGTGAAACCCTGATATAATATTCACCGTGATATTATAGATTATTTCATATCCGCTCCTAACACGCGAATTAGTTAAAATGCAAGAGAAAAACACGAGTAGATGCACACTCACGACGTGGAGAATTTTTGTTCGGCAATGTTTCGGGTTGCCAGCTTTGGGAAATGAATGCTTGAATGTGAATGCAAAAGAATAAAATACTTTATCTCTAGGTATTAAGATATGGTTGAATGGATTGATTGACTAATTTCATGGTTAATGGTTACCGACCTATATAAAATGATATTATATATTTCAAACTGTTTTATGGTGCCTCTTCATATATTTTCCATTTGGCACAAACGCAAACTTCTGCAAACGTTTGCTGAGGGAGACGAACGACGCCCTTGGTATTCGGGGCCGCGTGAAGCCTCATGTGAATATTCAAGATTTGCGCAGTAAGAAATCTGCACTCGGTAAAGTTCGGCGTGTAATGCGTATCGCGCAACGCGTGAATTAGATGACACAAGATATGAAGTGTATTGGCCCAACTCACGGTACCCCGAATAACATAGCGCGACGTCACCATACGTTTGCCGTTTGTAGCAAATGAAAACCTTTTCTCGTGGAATAGGTAGGTTCCAAATGGAGGGTCCTCCTTGGTCGCATTTCAAAAAGTAATCGTTTAACCATTTTTTCATTAACACGTCCTTTGTCGTCGCCTGGTTGGTAGACAACACGTGGATCAATACCTAGTACTAACGATGAAAGATGCATCGCAAACGTTTGCAGCAAACTCGC
This sequence comes from Operophtera brumata, assembly GCA_932527175.1. Taxonomy (NCBI): domain Eukaryota; kingdom Metazoa; phylum Arthropoda; class Insecta; order Lepidoptera; family Geometridae; genus Operophtera; species Operophtera brumata. Next base: position 48,118,136 of record OW052227.1, read on the forward strand.
TATGTTTTATGCACAAAAACCACTAAAACCTGTGCGCATACACGTTTATGTTTATAGAAGATTGCAAACCTAGTTTGCCAAATATGTGGAAGCACCACCACGTATGATACGTACGTATGGTACATTGCAGAAACGTGCCATTCGCAATAGGGTCCGGATACCTCCGTGGGAATCATGTAATGATCACTTTTGAAGCGTAAGATTTTTAACTCTTCCCAACTTCTACATTTTAGTGGTTCTCGTGGATGTTACCCGGCATCCATTTAGGTACATATAACACACCAGTACAAAGAGTACTAAGATTGAAAACAAGAAGGAAAGATTTGGAGGCCCCACTCAGGAGATACTGTTGTGTGAACTGTCCAGCATTCTTTATTTATTTATCTTTGAAAATGAATTATATATTATTGTTAGATTCTTATGTGCTATTTCATATATAATTTCTTACTGTTATTTTAATTATGTATAATTCCAAAACAATTCTAAATTGTTTCTGAATAAATAAATGAATGAATCGCCACGTCTCTGGTGCGCAGGTTGCGGGCCAGCTCCAACACCGCGTTGGCAATGATTGCTGCTAGGGTGGGTGGTTTTTGGGGTAACACCAAAAACCGAAAAATAAAAACGTAAAAATTAATTATATTTAATATACCAGTACGAAACACCGTACCCGGATGTCACTTGTAAGGCGACTGGTAAATTATCCTTAAAATCCCTTTCGGAATCCTAAGGATGGCTCGAAGGACCAAAATGTACAGTCAGGAAGGTTTCCCTTGGAACCCCGACTGCACATGCAATATCTCTACGGTAAGGCAACAGACCTACAGCCTGAACCCAAGTTCCTAGCGTCCTAGTCCCCTGGTGTCTCTAGCGGCCCTAGATCCCTAGCCCTAACCATAGAGCGACGATACATAAATAGATATAATAAGTGCGCGATGTCCACTACCATGAGACCTAAGGTAGTCAAAAGAGTGCTGGTAGGATCCAGGTATATGGATAGATGGTTTCCTCACGCCAGTCAAGCGGGCTCGCAAGACTGATTAAGGGCTGAAGGGTGTCTTCGCCACGTGAGAGGTGTATGGTGAGGTAGGATGCATCAGCGGTGAGGCAGAGCCTCAGCGCTTCAGCAGGGTATGAGGTCCGGCCGTCAGAGAGTAGCCCTGACCGTGCCGGTGGAATGAGACAACCAATTGCTCGGTAACGTCTGATGTATTTTCATAATTAACACTTATTTATACTCTTAACTCTACAGGGTCTAACACACACTAACGCTAGTTCTACTATTACATCTTGTCACGTTCTGCTTAGGTTGAGGGTTTGCTGGTGGACGTGCGGTAACTGCTGATACCACCGACCTCGGTCTCGTGGTGTCAGGAATGCATGTTCATGCTTGAACAGGTGGATTGTGCTTATACTAGGCACTGCTGCGAGCGACACCTGCCCAGCAATCCAATTAGTTTTTAAGGTTTTTATTGTTTTATTTGTAATGTACCTTCCTTTATGAGTTTTGCTCGAAATAAATTTATTTATTATTTTATTATTTATTATAATGAATGAATGAATGATCAGTTACACAAAACCGGTCAAATTCAAAACTGATATAAAATCTTATTTTTATCTTCTGGCTTCCCACTAGAATGGGTGTTTGTTGCTGAAAAGCAATTAAGTACCTACAAAGTATTTGCATCGCTTAAGTTTCATAGAACACACGCAATCCGTGAATGAAAGCAGGCAAAGTATGTGGCAAACGCTACGCTAGTACCGTTTGGTATATACCGCAATAAAAACTGTAAGCAGATATTTTTGTAGTTGGCAACAGGAACTGTAGAGTCACCGAAAACGATTGTGTAGTGTTCACTTATTTTATGTGCTACTTCTTCTGTGTGTTCACTTCATGTACTGTTCTATAGACTATTATTTATTCTGTGGTGTGCTAAAATAGCATAGATTGTTCCTTCTTACTCCTATCCTAGAAGATAGCTTGCTATCCTATGTTAGAGACAAATATATTGTCTCACTACAGTCGTTTTTCCGTTCCGTACCCTGAATATTGGTACCATGAATGTACATCTTCCTAGATTGGTACCATGAATGTAGTAGTAATTGGTACCAAGTGTGACATTTGGCCTGGTACAAGCATGGAGGTATTATAATATGCTCTAGTCTATCTTCCTAGGGTACAAGTTACACAAATAAGAACATATAGATATATGCTTGTCTCATTCCATCACATGAATACATTCATATAAAAGAATGAGACTGGTATAATCTAGCATCATAGTAGTCTGTGGAAATATTTTCGTATGATATGAGAAATACTTCATACTTCTGTCATCGCAGGAGAAATATTATTTGTATCTGTCAAAAAAATGTTATCGTTATCGCCGGCAACGCGCAAAGTTCTTCCAAACACCACGAAAACATACATACGTTTTTTGTCATTGCTAAAGATGACTTCACAAGCCAAATGGAAAATCGAGAAGAAAAAAATCCTTTCCATGCCGATACAAGAGAAAAGGCAACTGTACAAGTCAGCAGACTTCGTTATTTTGGATAAAGTAGACCCTTGGTTCAAGTATGTGGTGCTAAACAAAGGAATTGAAACCAAGAAACACACTTTAGAGGATTTGAATGAGTTCCGAAAGATTAAACTGGACCCGTCGAAGAATAAAGTTCTCTCTGAGAAAGTTTCTATTTACACAGGAGACATTACAAAGTTGGAGGTGAGACACACATCATCATCATAAGTCTTAGAAGTCCACTGTACACAACAGACACTAGACTTGTACATAGGCCTCACCTATAGAATGACACGTACGTTCTGGAGCTGCCTCATCGACTTCCTGCGAACTTTAAAAAGTCTTTGTTTTAAGGAGAGGGAGGGGCCTTTGGTTGTGTAGATAAAATTATTTTTTCCATAGTGCCCCCCTTATCAACACCCGAACCGAAATATGGAAGAAAGAGTACTCTTAACCTAATCTAGATCGAATTTGTATTAGTGTGATTGCTAGCTGCATTTACAGTTAAAAAAATATAAATCTATGGAATTACTTATGGGTATAATTTAGACGGTCACCAAAAATAGTTTTAAGACTCTAAGCCTTAGTACCAAATAAAATAAACACCGCCCAAAAAAGTACTAAACGGTTAACAAAATGGATAAATGGTCACCATATTACGATGGATTAACGGTCACCAAATTCTGTTAGGTTAGGTTAGGTTAAATATATAATATTTAGCCTAAAGTATATTTTAAAGGCGTCCATATATTTTTATGGCAGTCACTTATACGAAAAAAAGGATTTATTTCATAATATTTTATGAAATAATTTGGTGACTATTTATCCATTTTGGTAACTGTTTAGTACTTTTTTGGGTGGTGTTTAAACACAAGCCATTACTTATTTCAGATTGATTGCATTGTGAATGCAGCAAATTCTCAGCTGAGGGCGGGAGGTGGTGTGGATGGAGCAATCCACCGAGCTGCGGGCCCTTTACTCCAGGTATACCTTCTCATAAACTATCACAGTGATCCAGCTCTATGTAGGCCATATTTAAACACTTATGCAGTTGTCATTTTTACCATGGTTTAACCACTGGGTGACCGCCAGCCTATCGTGTAATGATGACTGATTGATGTACAAATTGAGTTACGAAATATTCAGGTATTTTGATTTTAACTATCAGTCAAGCAGTTTGAGTTTATTTTTGTATAATGTCGAAATTCCAACTGTCATGACTATCATGACCAATGAAAATTATTGATGCTGGCATGAGTGGCTACAGGACCAGGCATGGCGCACTCCACACTTTAGATAGGAAGCTACAAGTACTCGGCGGGCTCGTCTTGTTGAGTCATTTCAGTGAGTCAGACAAGATAAGAGTTACGCGTTAGAAAGAGGTAACGTCTAGGTGACATTAGCTGTAGGTAGTTAGCGCTGTGCGACTAGAATTGAATTTTATTTTGTGGGGACAAGAGTCGCTATTTATTGAATGAGCAAAGCGAGTTCTTTGGGTCACCTTGGAAGTATCGGCTTTTGTATGTATGTATGTTTGTACGATCGGTCAGGGTGTTTTGAGACATCGGGTCCAAGAGGGGTAAAAAAAAAGTGAGTCAGTCACATCAAGTGGGATGTCATGTGAAAGCGCTTTGCTTGCACATTTCAAAGCTAGTTTGAATGTTTTTTTAGTCTATGTAGTTTTTGAGACATCAGGGAAAATATAAAATGTAAAAAAAAAAAAACTCTAGGGTACGCCCAGCAATCCCACAATGCCGAAATTTGGTAAGCTTGTATCTTTTGTGACACAAATACAGGGAAAAATCTAAAGAATTTAGAAACTTGTACCCATTAAAACATTAACCAGTATAAGATCCATTGTTGACCTGCCATTTTAAGGAAAAATGGTATCAAATTTTCAATCAAAGTATCAAATTTTTCGATACTCGAAACTTTACAACGATGCATATGGGTTTCTTCCAATACTGCCATCATGACATACTTGCTAGATTATTTTTATATGATAACTGACTTCACAAAAGGAGTTATCAATTAACTTGATAGCTACTTTTACTAATAGGTATGTTTACACTCCGTTGCTTAGTCATATTTAAAGGTTCTGTCGAAGATGTGTAGGAAATTATCTCGAGGTGGACCCGTGAAGTTTTGATCTCAGCAAATGTTTTTAGAAGTTGGTTGGAAAAGTAAATAAAGTAGGCAAACCTACCTACATCGCGTTTATTCGCGAGGTCTCAGTTCGGGGCGAAACACTAGTGTATTCTGTGACAGAACACCCATTTCCTTGCCACAACTTTTTTATGTGTTGGTTATAGTATATCCTTGTTATGATTTTAGGAGGAAAACAATTCCTTAGGTGGATGTCCAACAGGAGAGGCTGTGATAACTGGAGGATACAATCTACCTTCCAAATGTAAGTTCCACCAGTTTTTTGTTTACATCTTTAAATGATGGAACAAGCAGTACCTCTACCTATGAACAGTGCATTATCTCATAGAAGTTTTTCTATGGGAGTGAAGTACCTGTTACTGCTATTAATTAATCTGTGATGTTTCTGGCCGCTTACAAAGTACATTATCATTAATTTAATCAAAATATAATGATAAAACTGATATGGTTAAACAAATACTAACATTATTGGTTCTTTGCCTAAGATGACTTCATGCATTGGAAATTTTTATGGGAGGGATCTACATTTTTCTCAGCAATTACAAAACATATGAAACTGATATTTGGTGACCTGAGTCTTCATATCACTGACTTTATTTTTGTAGTAGCATAACATGGTGGGTTAATTTTCATAAGTGAGAGAAAATTATCAAAGAGACCTCTTTTAAAAAAGTCATTTTAATTTTAAAGGCTATAGGCCGATTTAAGCCTCTAAATGTTCTAGGTAGATTTTTCCTAAACACACACTTCAATATTATACCTAGTAGGATTGACTTTATTTAGTATTGAGTTAGTAGTAATTTTCATAAGTGAGAGAAAATTATCAAAGAGACCTCTTTTAAAAAAGACATTTTAATAATTTTAAAGGCTATAAGGGGCGAATTAAGCCTAAATGTTCTAAGTAGATTTGTCCTAAACACACACTTCAATATTATATTGAGGATTTTTTAAAATTAATCGCCTTTTTTAATTAACTACCTCCTTGTTTCTTTCCACCATTTGCTAACTAAATACACAACTTACTTAATTTATCTTTCATGAAATATTAAAAAAAAAAAAACTATTTCAGACATAATTCACACTGTGGGACCTCAAGATGGATCACCATCCAAACTACAATCCTGCTATGAAAATTGCTTCGCTACCCTAACTGAAAACAGTCTCACTACCATTGCTTTTCCTTGCATTTCCACTGGCATCTACGGTTTCCCAAACCGTTTGGCTGCTCATATCGCTCTTAGAAATGCTAGGAGAGTCTTGGAAGCAAATGAAGAGCTTAGTAGAGTTATTTTCTGTACATTCATGCCAGTGGATGTGGAAATCTATGAGACGTTGATGCAGATGTACTTTCCTGTGCATGGCTGGAATTATAACGACGGTGCTTCAGTTTCTGAATAAAGCATAAATTATGTTTGATACGTGAGGTACATTACAGTGACTCAGACCACAGATTAGTGGTAATTATTAAAAGGCTGTTTTTGTATGAAATTAGTTACTATTGTTTACTTGTATTTTATTAATAAAGGAGTTGTAGCTAATTTTTGACTACCTAACTAAGTCTGGTTCTTTATTTAGTTTGTACACATACTTATTCTGTAATTTAGTACACTAGGGGCTTATTACAGCGGATTTGTCCGATTGTCCGCATTTTGCTGTAGCTTCATGCTAGCATATTTGTGTTTGTTTTCTGGAAGAGGCGTGCACATATATAAAAAAAATATCTATGGCCTGCACCTGCAATGCTCTAAGTTCTGGAACAAACAAACAATCGTTCGACGGCTTCTAAAATCAAATTCCATAGAGATTAAAGAGATTTGCTAGCATTTTTCTATTTAAATTAAATGCGCCATCTTTAAAACAAACAAGTTACGGCCTTACGAGTAGTGCCGCTTGCACACGTAGGCGACAAACGGGAAATTGGGCAATCATATTTTGAGCAGAATTCGCGTGCACACGCAGGCCGATTGGTCTACGGCAATAGTATAAGGTTCAAATGGGCAGAGCTGGCAATTAACAGTTTTCGTGTTAAGGTGTATGCGCACGCTTGCGCGTGTTTTGTTGACGTGTTTTTCTAAGTTTAGCAATGATCTGCGAGGTCGGTATTTGGATGGGTGACAACCTGGTCACGCATGAGGCGCGAAATCAAAGTTTTTGGTGTTTTTTTGCCCATTACAGCTCATCAACACTTCTTCAGATAGCGAAAGTTGAGTTCGCGAGAACTAGGAGACTTAACACACTGGATGTTTTAATTGATAGTATCTCATAAATATCTTTTTTAGGTATATTTGTTCAGTTAGTCTTGTAACGAACCATCTTTACTGGATTCATTTATATCTCACAAATGCTCAAATAAAATTATTATATATTGTTATCAAATAAATCGAGCGATACTTGAATAATGAGGTCGGAAACAATAGAGGGTTTGTTCTGTCGTTTTTTTCAGAGAGTTGGGCTGTGAGAATGTTTATGTACAAAAAATATAAACATCCGATTTTCAGAATACTTTGAAGAACACACCAATTCCTGTTTAGGAATCGTATGAATAAGATTCAAAATTGAATGAAATGTTTTATCTTGGTTGGCGACTTTAAATAGAGATGTAACAGCTGAAGGGGGGTGAGTGCTGGATAATTCTGGAAGTAGTATCACGTTTGCGTGGTAACGCTGGGGTAAAATATTAAATTGTGTTAATTAATTACGAAGTGATTTTAAAGTTCGTTTAAAAGCTAGAAATTTATATCTTAAAACATAGGATTGATTCTATAAAGTGGAATAGTCCATAATAAGTGAAATTAAATATAATTTAGTGAAAGTTTAAATTTTGTGAAATATAAAATAATTTGAAAGACCGCCCAAAATTAGAGAAATTAACTAGTTTCTTTTTGGTAATGTTTTTCAAGTGTTCTTAAATATTCAAAGTCAATGGGGAAGAAGTGTTTAGACTTGTGACAAAGTGAACGATTTTCGAAGGAAGATATTTGTTAGACTGTCGTAGTCTGTAGAATATCTTCTATTTTAATGTTTTCAGGTTCCGATATCTTGTTTGACAGGAATCCTTTATCAGCTCGAAAGGGTTGTCCCGTGAGTCCGCGGGACAGACAAGATCTTATCCATCCATAAACCTTATTCCTGACCCCTAGGCTCCTTCTGTCGCTTTAGGTTACACAGCGACAGATATCCTATCCTTAATAGTTCAATCTAGGTATTCTGACCTTGCACCTCGTCAGAAGACATACACATTTAACTGCACATTTAAAACAAAATGAGAACGGTTTTCTCAAAGTTTGAATCACACACACCCAATTTAGCCAGGTAATTAGGCACACTTATATAGGCATTGTATTAGTGCGTATGTAGACCAATCTTACAAATTGGCATTTTCTAAAATTTAACCGGTGATTTAATTTAGTTTACTATTATTCTTTCATAAAGGAACGGGCAAAATAATTATCAAACGTATTAAAATACTAGATAAAAGGAGAATCTTGTAATTGAATATTATCATTCTCGGAAGGAAAATTTCATTTAAATATAGTCTAGAATTTTCACAAGCGATTATTCCTACCTGGATAATCCAACTAGGAATTCTATTTATCCTACAGAGAATATTTAGAATTATTTGTAAGTAGGGGTATGAATCAAGTAGGGATTTTCCTAGGCTTCAGGAAGCCTAGATAAATCCCAAAGTTAACCAAAGGTGAAGGATGTAAGTGGTTGATTTTGCATTATTGATTAAATGTAAATTTCCAAGAATGTTTGAAAATGACTAACAAACTTACTTCGACGGAAATAGGTTCGCGATCCTCTTAAAATCCCTAGTATTCAAGTAAAATGAATTGATTTGAATTAGAATATCATTTGGATAAAATTCTCGGACAATATTAGGTAATCTACCTATGTCCAAGCGAGGGAGGTTTGACCAAAAGCATTGGAAGAAAATCACCGAGGGCAGCGCGGACGGGGCTGTTCTCCAAAAAGTCGCTTATCTCTGGATGTGAACCTTATCAAATTTGGTTCATCCTTCAAATAATTAAAGAAATAACTTAAAAATTCTATCTGAGAAGCAAATAATTTATACAAGCAATTTCTTGTCATTTCCCTAATGGATCTATTACAGATGCAAATCTGTCACGTAAAAGTATCTTGAAATAGCACAAGACAAACATGTCTGTATCGAAGCTAGAGTCAAAATCAATAAACCTCAGGAATTGTAAAATCAGAATGTTCAAAATATTACTAGGAACCTTAATTGTAGCTTATTCTTTTACAAAGGAATAACAAACTATAATGGAAATAAATCTCTGGAGTAATCTTTTAATTAATTGTTCCGATGTGTACTGAAGTAAAATAAAATTTAAGTAGGTATCTTTCCTATTAGAATTAGTAGCAACTATTACGAGGATATCGATAAAAAGGTAAAATATTTTATGTAGTTAGGATACGTTAAGACTCGACAATATTAACAAATAAAGAACTCGAGTTATTACAATATACAACGTAGGTATATATCTAGACGATCACATGGCCAATTTATAGTGTTTAAAGAAGTAGGTAAGATTAAAGTTATCGTAACTCCACAGAGTAAAGTAGGAAGTCGGTGAGTGCGCGCGGTATAATAGGTAGTTAGATTATTAGGTATAATAGAGTAGGTATTAGGGGGGGTGTTACAGTCTGTTGATACGGTAGTTATTGTTTGAATTTCTTTTATTGCTAAGTACCTAGTTAATTAAGAAGTTAGGTAGAAAGAAGTCCTTCCTTTGTAGGTAGGTACCTACTTGTCTGAAGTTACCTACCTACATTGACACATGCCTTTTAAGAATGCGAAACGATAAGCTGAGCCTCAGTGGGCCTATTTTCACTGTGGGTTGCACCATCGTGGGAATATAGACGTGACAAGTGGAGATATCATCACTGACATTGCGACTGACACGGCCACAAATAAAATAATACTATACCCTTCGACGTAAGTAAAATAAAACTATACCCTTCGACGAAAGTAAAATAAAACTATACCCTTCGACGAAAGTAAAATAAAACTATACCCTTCGACGAAAGTAAAATAAAACTATACCCTTCGACGAAAGTAAAATAAAACTATACCTACTAGACACGGCTAACGTTTTCTTCCAGCAATAACATGAATATGTTAGAATAGGACAAATCTTAGTCTAACGAATCTTACCAAAAAGTTTGGATATTTTGTTAAATGCTTGGTGATTAAAGCTAGGTTCATATTGTTGTGTCGGGGTGTGTCGTGGCCGGTGGCGCGCCAGAACGCAATCGGTTACGTTTATTACCTATGACTAGATTCACATTAGTAGGTTGTGTTGTGTTGTGGCGCGTCAACATAACCGATTGCGTTCTGGCGCGCCACGACTCACCCCGACACTGCAATATGAACCTGGCTTTAAACATATTGCATGTGCATTGCATTTACTCGTACGTTCCAAGGTTTCCTTAATAGGTACTTACCTACCTACTACAGAATAATTTACTGTACCTACTAAGATACCTACCTACCTACTAAAAGATGTAGGTACGTTTAATGTTATATATTATTAGTAGATGTACTTAACGCTTTAAATAAACTGTAGGTAGGTAAATCATTTCTCGTCGGACCGACTACAGTAAAATTTTATGGAACATCTGGTGCAACTGAGAATCGCTAACCTGTTTTTTATGTTGTTTTCTAAGTGAAGCTTAATTGCTTAATTTCTGATTGTAAGCTTTACAATACAATCTCTAATTAAAAAAACTACACGCAAAAAGTGTGCTCACGCTTGAGGCGCGAAATTAATATTTTTTTGTGTTTTTTGCCCATTACAGCTCATCAACACGTCAACAGATAGCGAAAATTGATTTCGCGAGAACTAGGAGACTCACATGAATGAAGGTGTGTTGAAAGTATCTCATAATATGAAATACCTACTATCAATTAAAACATGTGTGTTAAGCTTAGAGCATGCGATCTGAAGAAGATATTGATCTGAAGAAGGTGTTCATTAGCTGTAAGGAGCAAAAACCTCCAAAAAAAAATTGAATTTCGCGCCTCAAGCGTGACCAGGAGGTCACCCATCCAAATACCGATCTCGCAGATGATTGCTAAACTTAGAAAAACACGTCGCCAAAATCAATCGCTCCAAACCATAGACTTAGAATTTTCTCCAAACAATCTGGCTAATGTCATTTGCAATATGTCTTTTGTCAGTGTCATGCCAAGAGCCAACCAATTTTCGGTTTGTCAATGTCACATCCAAATTCCAATTCAATCCATCATTCACATTAATTTTGTGCGTGATTTCGTTTCATCCGAAATCTGTACATTTCTCGCACGGAATAGTTTTTTTTACAATTATAAAACCCTAAATTCAGTACTAAATAAACAAGATTTTTCAATAATATCCATCCATGGGTCGTTTACTACACCCCACAAAAGTTTTACACCGTTCACTCGTACGAAAGTAGGTCAAACAGTAATGTTTTGTTAGCATGTCTGAAATTGCTCTAGAAAGCGAAGATCTGGAGAATGTGCCTCTTGTGCGAATGGAGGATGTGCAGCCTTCGAGGGAGAGGACCTACGAAGTCAGCTTGAGGGACAGCGATGAAGATTCAGGGGAGGAAGTCCTAGGAACATGCGTTATTGAAGATATTGTGTACGACACTGAATACGTCGTCAATAATGATGATGACTCGAATATTGGTAGTATGGTTTCCATCAAATCGGAAGAAGTGGAAGAAGATGACGACGCTGAGATGATCGTGCCTGAAATTATGGATGCTGTACCAACAGTAAGTAGTATATTATCAATGAAAGCATATCTTACTGTTTATAGCCTTGGTATTTATGTAAACATTCCTCTGCTAATAGTTCAAATAAATCACTACCTAAGTATTATTGAGGAAGAATTTATGTAGCAATTTCAATTTTTACTCTGGGTTGCTCGCATCTATCTATACTAATTATAAAGAGGAAAGATTTGATTGTTTGTTTGTTTGCATTGAATAGGCTCTGAAACAACTGAACCGATTTGAAAAATTATTTCACTGCTAACAAGCTACACTGTCCCCGGGTGACATAGGCTATATTATTGTTTCAAATAAATTAGGGATCCTTACTAAAACTCCAATAATGTAACAGAAGGAGTAAAAAATTTACTTAATTTTTTTGTATCTTGTGTGTGGATAGATGGGGGTTGGGAAGGGGGATCCCGACACTACCCGTGGGTAGGGGGGAGGGAGGGGGGATCTCGACACTACCCGTGCTAAGTCGGGGTGAGTTTCTTGTTGTTCAATAAAAGCAAAAACATCAAAAGGTTGCCAGTTCTGAGAGACGGGCTCTGCCTTCACCTTGTTTCTGAGAGCTATCAAAATAAAGTATTGTGTATTTACAGGAAAACACATATGAACAAAGGATACCCGAAGCAAGTTGGCCAACACTAGAAATACTCCCCGGAGGTGTTATACAGAAACCCGACAGATCCAACACTGATGATTATTTGAATTTCGACGATGATTTCAGCGAGGAGGGTGACATGATGTATGCATGCGCTAAATGCTCACAGAGCTTCAAGTTCCTGTACTGTCTGGTGAAACACGTGAAGTGGCACGAGGATGAGGCTAAGAAGTTGTTGAAAATTAGTGTGGAGGCTCCGAGTAAGTTTTATTATGCCAATTTTGCATGAGTTTAGTTTAGTTTTAGTAGTAGTAGAGCATTTTTGTGAAAGAGTTCACCCGGGGAAGTACTACCACCATACCTATTTCTGCCGCAAAGTAGTAGTGCTCGCATTACTGTGTTCCGGTTTGAAGGGTAAGGGTGCTGGTGAAATTACAGGAACATGAGACTTTTCATCTTTATGTCTCAGGGTGGCGGGCGCAGTGCAATGCCACATAGGGCGCGTCCTAGGTGGACGTGATCTATGAGGTACTGCACTGCGTGCACTGTTCATAGGCAGAGGTTACCCCTTAACATCAGGTGGGCCACCTGCTTGTTATGTCAGCCAAGAATAATTCAAAAAAAAAATGTGGGCACTCAGTGAATACTATCACTGCAGAGGAACCTAATTCTAAGTGAGGGTTTTAAGACCAGGGATGTTGAGAACCACAATTGCGGCGCTTCCGCATCGATTTAGACATGTACCTCTGCATCCGCAATAATCAATGCAGATCCACAGTTGTTCATGCGGATGGAGATGTAGCGCAGTCGCGACAAGTAAGACATTAGGTGGGGCCGGCGACAGGCGTGTGCCGTAGTCACGTGCTGATTGACCAATCGAAATGGCGACAAGATCCAACACGTCGCAATTATTGTGTAATTGTATATCATTTGTTTCTCGTAAATCAGTCGTCGAGTAAGTTGCGCTTATCGTATGTACATTTTAGTTTTTGATTGTTATTGTGAATATGCAGTGAGCATGCAAGTTTTCTGCAGTTGTTTTTTTTTTTTTTTTTTTTTATACTTCTTGAATGACGGAACAAGCAGATGGCCCACCTGATGTTAAGCGGTAACCTCTGCCTATGAACAGTGCATTACCTCATAGGTCACGTCCACCTAGGACGCGCCCTATGTGGCATTGCAATGCGCCCGCCACCCTAAGACAAAGATGAAAAGTCTCATGTGCCTGTAATTTCATATTTCATATTTGTTTATTTCAAACCATAGGGACCTTGAAAACACAATTTGCTAATACATGGAAACATATAATTAGGTAGCTACATCTTTATACTTTTCACTAGAAACGGGATATTTACCATGATTTTTGAGTTTGAATTATTCCCGATATTTCGGTATAGTTGCATGCGCCATGATCACGGGCATACGCAGCGACATGTTTGTACATGAACCGACGACTATCGACGACTGCAAGCGCGGTCTGTCGTTGGCAGTCGCGCGACAGCCGACGACTATCGACGACTGCAAGCGCGGTCTGTCGTTGGCAGTCGCGCGACAGCCGACGACTATCAACGACTGCAGCGCGGTCTGTCGTTGGCAGTCGCGCGACAGCCGTCGACTATCGACGACTGCAAGCGCGGTCTGTCGTTGGCAGTCGCGCGACAGGCGACGGCAGCTCTCTCGTTGTCGCTGGCCTGTAAACGCCCTTAAATTGTGCCTTAATTAAATGATTACTCATTTTTCAGAATCGACCTGCACTAGCCAATCTAACTGCAAACACACCAAAAAACAGAACACAAAGAAACGGAAAGTAATCATTGCCATGAAATCTAAGAAAACAAAGCTGTGTACAAAGAAATTTAAATCATAGTACGGCTTTTCCTCCCTTTTAAAAGCTCACCTTAAGGGAAATGTACTGCTAGCCCGCTCCATACAAAACAAAGTTTGATTCTCATTTGGGTATTAATTAATTAATACAAGACAATTAAATAGTAGACACAATCTTGAGACTAATATCTCAGCCAGTGGTGTGTCAGTTTCCCGTTAAATGCCTTACGCCTCACTACCCTTGAAGAAAGACGCCTTCGCGGTGACCTCATAGAGACATACAATCCTGACCTACCAATACAACCTGCCAGACCTACATGATATCTTTGTGAAGAAATAAAGATCATCTCGTGGCCATCAATTTAAACTGGCTCGAGATCCTTCCAACGCACTTGTTGCACATCACTTCTTCAGTAACAGAGTGCTCCACAATTGGAACATACTACCAGACGATGTTGTTTCTGCCACGTCTGTAAATGCATTAAAAAACAAGCTCGACAACTGGGGACGAAATAACAATTCGGAACTTAAAAAAGTGACCCAAAATTAGACATTCCACACTGTTATGATGTAGACAAGTCAGAAAAAGCTGCTTGTCTATAAAACATTTGTATAGAATCAAAGTAGCATAAGTTATAAGATTTCCATATAAATCTTTAAGTCAGTGTGATTTGGAAACCATATTTTATAAGAAACTGACAAACCTCGGTCCTAGATATTAGTGTATTGATTGTGTGAACAAAGTTTAATGAAATATGTACTATCAAAATTAGGAGCAAACTTAATTTGTATGTAGAGGGCTCAAACACTCTAGTGGTACAAACCTCTTTATATTTTTCCTGTCACTCGGCATTATCAGAGGTAAGAGATGTCATTACTTTAAGCATTGTTAAACTTTCACAGATTTTTTATGTATAATTTTAGTTAATGTTTTGTTACGATGATGTATGTTTGTCCGTAAAGTAATAATAAGCGCACAGAAGTGAAACTTCCATCTACAACAGATTGCGGATTACGTAACTCTGTTGCTGTAGTTTCGATGGTGTTTCCAGCGTCGCAGCTAGGCGCTGGGCGCGGGGGCGGCTGACAGGGGCGCAAACCTTAAGGGCGGGGGGGCGCACTCACACACCTGCAACCTGCGGGCCAGTAACTTCAGTCACAATTTAGACTGGTCTCGCTCCTGAAAAGACAAAATTTACGCTCGCCGGAAACTTCAGTACCAATAATATCTTCTCTTACGGTGTTGGCAACTTTCGGTGCTAAAATGTATTATTTAAATTGCACTTTCACTTTCAAGTGTAATTTTTATCTTCATACAAAAAAATTGTTTTGGGGGCGCAAAAATCAAGTCTTGCCCTGGGCGCTCATGACCTTAGCTACAACACTGGCTGTTTCTATCCGTAATGATGCTCTTGCGATTACCCAATTTACGCACTTTTTCTAGAAAGCTTGATTGCAACAAGACTGCGTACGTTTAGGTAAACACAAAAACGTAATCTCAAAAGGAAACAACATTGAAACGATTGTAACAGAATTATCGTGTAATGGCGCCACATGCGTTTTTTTTTCGTTCGGTCTTATGAACTACTATTAACCACTCAACTAACATAAATAAACATCCAACAGTCACATACATAGTCCTTATCCCACACTAGATGCTCCTTATATGCACATATCACACCGAATTCTTGGTTCTAGGACATGCCGGTTTCCTCACGATGTTTTCGTTTGAGAGCCCATTGTATTACGCCCTTATATTTTTGTGTGAGTGGAAAAATCCGTTGTTGAATGTCCGGGCACCCACACTTCGGATTAATCGGGGTCATTAGCCGCTTCACCACCTGTGCTCTATATGCATTTATGTACGCTAGATACACTTTATCTTAACTGCTGTTTCACTTCTTTGCGCTAATGTTATTATTTATTGTATGGTTTATTCAAGTTTTTATTGTATATATATGTATTAAGCTCATGCAAAAACACTTAAGATTCTTGAATGGAAAGGTTTTGAATCTAATCATGGCCTTAGAATAGTAGAAAGTCGCATATAAATCAGTTCAGCATTTGAGACACTACACTAGCCTTAGGTATACGAATAATATCGTGGATAGTTTTTTGTTTTTGATGTGTTACATCTTGCCTCTCGCTTTCCTGCAATCTGTGGGAGTGATTTCGTGAAAAGGGGCGGAAGTGTGTAGCAGGAAGCGCGCATTTTTCCGAGAGGTTGGTACTATCAGCCATGTTGCTTATTACCAAGGAGGTGAGATGTTACACATCATATGCGACTACTGTAAGGCTCGCTTGTTTTTTACACCAAGCAAAAAAGTAGTTTTTTTTTTTAGGATAACATTAATTTTGGTCTATGTACCATTTAATGCAGTGACGTAAACGTCACTTACAAATACTTAAACAACATACTTAAAAAACTTATCAATCAACAAGAATGGAGTGCCAATGTATTATTTATGCTCATTATTACGAAACTCCATAGTACCAGTCAAAAGTTAATTGTAAAAATGAAATAAAGCTCTTTTTCCTACTACGACGGTCGTCCGTGAATTGCTAAGCAACTATCAAATAATCTGTGCGTGCGCTACAGACTACATATCAAGATAGACACCGCGAACACGTAAGTATGAAAACAAGCGTGCCGCATTATTTTGTACCTACTATGCTATGAAATAACTCCATTCGTACGGCTAGCTGATTTAGAAGAATTTTTACAGTTCACTATGGCGCAATTAGTCATTTTTCTATTAACATCCGACCGACGTGCTATCGCGAGGACGGCCGAGAGCGAACTGATTTGAGGTTTGCTAGTTGGAGCTTTGCTCAAACTTCGAACAGGCAAAGTGACACGCACAGTAGGTAGGTAGGTCGCGCAACGAGTTATGAGCGCTGACCTTCAATGTGCAGTAGTATTTTTTTTGGTCTGTATAGCGAATGCGCGTATGTACACATGCGCAATCAACCCCACCACTTTCGCCGAGTGCTCATAACTCGTTGCGCGACCTATAACTTGCGTTATAGTTATACCTAAGTGTGTGGCGTGCGCTCAATATAAATAACATTAATGGCTTGTGATGTCACATTTATGATCGTAATCGTAAACCATAATATGAAGCCCTTTCTTAAATAAAGCTATGTATGCAAAGAGTTCATGGCACGCTGGTTGACTTAGACCCGTATTATAATAGAACTAAACTCAAGCTGAATCGAGGATCAAGCATAGATTTTTTGCCAGATTTCAATAAAAAACTGTCGCCAAATCTTTCGAGTCTCGATTTGCTTGAGCATAGTTCAGGAATACGGCCCTTATATTTATAAACTAGTACTCATAAATATGCAGTGTGATTTTGCTATCAGCACACAATAGAGGAATGAGTCTGTCATGTTCTTGAGCAATAATTGCAATTTAACTTGCAAGTTGAAATTCCATCTTCCCACAAAAACCGCCTAACTTACTATCTTGGCCTTACTTACTATCTTACTATCCTTACTTACTATCCTGGCGCATCAATCTCGAAGCGGGTGTTGTCCTCCGATACTAAAAGACGCCATTCGTCCCGTAATTGTCCCTCCTTTACTGAGAGCATTCAGGCACTGGACTGGATAAATAAAAATAAAATAGTTTTTACTAGTTTTTCTGAGAACAGTAGAACTCGCGAGCACAAACTTGCATAAAACTTTGCATCATAATGATTAAACAAAGAAACCAAAAAGGTATTTTTTTTAATAAAAACTTACTTTTTTCTGTACAAAGCCTTTTCACTGTATTTGAGAATGGCTCTTGGTAAGGCCCCGTAAGTAAGGGCTAGGATTAGGAAAGATTTTAAAAGCTTAATAGTTTATTGTTGTATTTATGTAAATAAGAAGCTATATGGAGAGTTAAATGTTAAGTGTGGTGTGTGTGAGATTAGTTGATTTTGTATTGTGTATTTTGGTTTTGTTATTAATTTTAGGCTCATTTACACCAATAACTCCTTACATTCGAAGCCACGCTTTGAATTCTTTCGAAGTATTAATGTCTGTTTAGATCAGGGGTACCCAAACTTATTTTGTCTACTGCTCACTTTGAGAATAAATAATTTTTTAGCGCCCCCATTTTTTCACCTACTTAAAAACATCTATAACTTCGAATTAAACGTGCACAAATCGGGTTATTTGACAAAAACTTGTTAAAACATGATTGCCCGCGGTCTATTATCTACGAAAGTTACCTATCTAGGAATACTAATAACTATTAAAATGCGAAAGTGTGTCTGATTTGACGTCCCCATTCTTTTCTGGGTCTCTTACCGCCCCCCTTTAGGCCTGCAGCGCCCACAAGGGGGCGTTATCGCCCACTTTGGGAACCCCTGGTTTAGATTTGTTGACAGCCACCAAACAAAATGTCAAAATGACTTTGTTTTGGGCCCACCCATGGCCCATCTAAAATGTTCATCTTTGTATATTATGTAAATTTATAATATGAATAAAATGAAATTGTGAATACTTTCCTTTGTATTATACCAACTTAAGATATAACCCTTAAGGTTATGGCTTTTTAAATAATTATCTTAGTTAATAGAGATCTGGTCGATTCTTTTTTTTGGTTTTTAAACTTATCATATTCGTTTTGACACTACAATAAGGTTTATGAATCTATCATGACACGGGTACTGGCAGAATTGTGACAGCTAGCCCCAGATGCTATGAACTACAGACCGTTCACCGTAAGTTGGCGCCTGCACCCCATTGGGGTATTTACAGGTGCCATCTTACGGTGAACGAGCTGTAAGAAATAAAGCGAACTGAACTCTGGATGGAGCCCAGAACAATGATAGATCTTGGACATATTACGACTATACATGACGATAAAATTATAGTGTGTCTATATTTATAACGTTTTAAAGTGGCGCGAAATTAAATTTTTATTGTGTCTTGTGCTCATCACAGCTCAGCAAAACTGCTTGAGATAGCGAGAAAACATTTTACGATAACTAGGAGAACTAACACACATGTTATTAGTATCACATACATATCATTTGTGTGTACGTCAATCAATGATTAGCACAGTGGTTATTTGGTTCAGGGAAAATACAATGAAATTTGAATATAGCGCCACTTCATGTACTTACTGCACTATGCCACAGATAAAATAATACGACTATGCTATGGGCAACAGTGGCAGTCAATCATGGTACTTGGTAATACAAAGGAATTCGTTCATCAATTTTCATATTTAACTAGTCAGATCATATTATTAATACCGTGGCAGTCCAATGCATAGAGTTGTTGGTGAAGAGTAGTTTATTTTTATGTACCAAATATTGAGGAAGCCCTAAAACGAGATACCATACATTATTGTTATTTCTACTGCTATTATATTTTATTTTGATATTGTTAATTCCAAAAGTAGTAATTTTACTAAAACACTGTGCAATTAACTGTGAAACTTTTTTTTGTGTTTGTACAGAAAAAAGTGTAAATATTTTATTTCAACAGAAATAATTAATACAGACAGTAGTCGAAGCCAGTGGAAATCTGGGGTCTCTGCCTACCCTTCCACTCTGAGTTTTTTTTATGAAGTTTAACCGGCATCCTGTAAGGTAGCTCGTGACGGGATTGTACTTGCTAATAACTTTGCTCCCACGCTCCTAGCTCAAGCCAGCGTAAACTGAGCCATACAGAACTAACGGGCGCACTCCTCACATAATGCGGAGTCTGCTATCGTAGCTCCGACCGAGTCAGCCCCGGCCCTCATATCGGCAGCGAAGTTGCTATAAGCCAATATAAATCTTGTGATAAAAAATAAGACAGTACTTTGAAGCCTATTTTCTGTCAATCATAAGGATAGTTCGATTCCATATAAAAATACAGCTGTCAAAAGGAACTTCATAGAATGCTGATACTGTACACTACTTTAAGTTGTTATATAGCATAGTAATATGTTTTCTAGTTTCAGTTCTATTATTTACTTTATTTGCTAAGGGGTTTGATTGTTGATAGTCAATTAGAGAAAAATATGATTGTTGTAAATTTATAAAGCGTTTATTGATTTTTAAAACAATATAATATTACTTTATACATTACAGTTTTTTAATTCTAAATCAGTCTTTGTAGTTGTTCAAGTTCCTTTCTTTTTGTGATCATTTTTTCTATTTCTATTAACTGAATCCATTCCGGAGCGTTCTCTAAGTACTTATTGCTTGATAATTTTGCCTCCATTTTCGATAAACTATCTTCTAATTTCCTTATTTTCTTCTGTAGTTTACTTCTTGCTGCTAATATCGCGTTTTCAGCATCATTTCCCATCATTTCTACACTGATTTCAGTGTTATTGTCCAAAAGGCAAGTTACATATTTTCTATCATCAGTTTCAAATAGTAAATCGCTGCATCGCGTCAAGTTCAGTACAATATTCTTGTTATCTTCAACATCGGTAACGAAATCGTTATCTTTGCTACAAATAACTATGTTTGGTCGTAATTTGTTTGAAATGTTGTACAATCCTTTTAATTCTCTGACTAGATTTACACTGCTCAGTACTTTTTCAACCCTTTTCTCAGTTTCATCATCTTTCCAATTCTTAAAGTCTTCGATTTTTGGGAAATCAAAGTACATGCTATTGTTATCATTGAAATTGTGTATGATATTCGTTTCAAATGACGGTATCTTAGGTATTACTTCTTCTGTTATGTATATCATGTAAGGAGCTAGACATCTCAATGCAGTGTTTAAAACTACGGACAAAGTATGAGCATGTGAGTAGCCAATTTTAAAATTTTCATTATCAAAGCCTGGTTTAGTCGCTTCTAAGTAAACATCACAAAATTCATTGTAAATTAAAGTTCTGATAGCTTTCGTTGCTAAATGGAAATCATATTCATCCATAGACGTGTTCACTTTTTCAACCATTTTAGCTAATCTACTCAAAATCCACTTATCAAAATAAGTCAGATCATCGTGTGTTATTTCTTCATTGGTCGATTTCAATTTGGAGTACGACAACTGCATGTATTTCACACTCTGCCATATTTTATTGCAGAAAAGTTTGTTGGAATGACACATAGCGACATCAAAATTTACAAAGTGGGATTTTATATCTTGAGACAGTAACGTAAATCTCAGTGCATCGACTCCACAATCCGGTATACCATTTGTATTGAAAAAGTTAGATTTATGATACGCCAAAGCTCTGTCCAACTCATCTTTAGTCAAAATCCCTGTTCTAAACAAGTCTTGACTCTTTTCTTGCAATCCTTGCATACTAATCCCATCGATAACATCTATAGGGTCTATGACATTACCCTTGCTTTTGGACATTTTCGCTCCTTTATTGTCACAAATAATACCATGTAATAGCACATTTTCAAAGGGTAGTCTCTCAGTCAATTGTAGACCTAGTATTACCATTCTGTGAACCCAAAATCCCAAGATATCATGTCCGGTAGCCATCAGGCTAAGTGGGTAATAGTTATTTAAATCACGGGTGTTATCAGGCCATCCTAATGACGAGAACGGATAAATTCCAGAAGAAAACCATGTATCAAGCACGTCTGAATCTCTTTCGACTATAATCTCTTCGGGTAACGTTCTTAGGAATTTCGATGCCTCAAATTTAGCTTCAGTTTCGTCAGTAGCCGCTATCCATATGAACTCTTTCCCTACACTACATTTGTATGCGGGAATTTGATGTCCCCACCAAAGTTGTCTAGAAATACACCAGTCTCTGTCATCCCCTGTCCAATTCAACCAGTAATTAACAAATTTTTCGGGTAAAATCTTAAGTTTTCCATTCCGTACTAAATCAGCTGCTTTTTCGTTTAAATCTCTACAAGATAAGAACCATTGTTCTTTTGGTATGTGATTTATAACATCGCCTGAGCGACTGCAAATCGGTAGAGACATTTCATGAGGCGAGATTTTCTTCAAAAGTCCCATTTCATCCAGTTTTTCCACTAAAATCTTTCTGCAATCATATCTTTTTAGTTTGTTAAAGTTTCCAGAGTTTACCATGCAGCCTTCTTCGTCTAGAACTTGTATTAACGGTAAGTGGTGTTGCTTAGCGATATCATAGTCTACCTTGCTATGTCCGGGGGTGATTTTAACGGCACCTGTTCCAAATTTCATGTCAACGAAATCATTGAATATGATAGGTATGGTTTGGTTTCTGAAGGGATGGTGTACCCGTTTTCCTTTTAGATGTATGTACCTGAAAAAAGAAAAAAATACATCGTCTCGAGTGGCGACCACAAAACAGACGACCGACGCAGAATTTTGGAGGTTGCTGGATGGCTTTCTATGGAGGAAGCCTATGTGCAGCATTGGACTACTGTAGACTGATGATAACAACCATCAGCCGACAATGGTTTAAAACCAATTCCACCCAATCGATTGAGCTGAAATTTGGCATCCCTGTCAAGTTCCGATGACAATACAATATGATGGTGACAGCGAGCTGATCTGATGATGGAGACGGAAGGTGGACAGCGGAACTCCTCGATGGATAATAGTAGGCTGGCCGTGTTTTGGCTCATTTTGATCAGCACACGGTTACGATCACTAATTTTATAAAAGCTTGTATTGAAAAATATATTTTTAACTAAATACTTATTATTATATGTATAGACTAGTGGAATGCCCGCGACTTCGTCCGCGTGTACTTTTCCATACAAACTTAAACACCCCGCTGCACCCCCTTAGGGGTTGAATTTCTGGAATTCCTTTCTTAGTGCACCCCTAGGCCACAAAAGGAACGTACCCTCCGAATTTCAGGACTTATGGTTTAGGCTGTGCGTTGATAGTCAGTCAGTCAGTCACGCAACGATTTTATATATATTGATTTAGAGATTACCTGCCATCATCCGGATGCACCGCCACCGCCGTATCACCGAGCATAGTTTCTGGCATGGTGGTTGCCACAACTATCTCCTCCCCACTATCGCAGACCTTGTACGAAAACTCGTAGATTTGACCGAACTTCACTGGCCCCTCGTAACCGGCAACAGTCAGCTCTGTTGGTCCTGAAATACAATGCTTTTTTGTGTGACTTTAATTGTCATTGGTGTTACCATGTAGCGTTACGGCACGCCCCTCAGGAACCGTAGGTAGGCTGCTTGCACTCTACTTACGGTGTTACCTAGGTGCGTGAAGACATCACGTCTATATTCCACGATGGTGCAACCGACGATGAAAAGAGGCCCATTGAGGCTCTGCCTACCCCTTCGGGGAAAAAGACTTGTATATGAATGTGAATTACGAGACAGTCAGATGGCCCACCAACCGGTAACCTCTGCCTTTAACAATGCATTAAACACAGGTCACGTCTACCTAGGACGCACCCTATGCGGCATTGCACTGCGCCCGCAACCCTGAGACATAAATATGAAAAAAGACTCATGTGCCTGTAATTTCACCGGCACCCATAACTCTTCAAACCGGAACACAGCAATAAATAAAATGATAAATAAAGCTGGACAGTTCTCACTACATTCTCTAGCCTCAAGCTAAGCAAAGCTTGTGTTATGGGTACTAGATAACTGATATACTAATACAATACATTACATACATAGATATTTTGTAATATACATATAGGTAACACGCTGAACAAGTATCTGCAGATCGTACAAATATTTGATCCGAGGTGGGAATCAAACCCGCAACCTCCTGCGTCGCAGGCGAATTTTCGCCCGCCGCGCCACAGAGGTCAAAGCAATGTAACACGACATGCAATAGTTCTTCTATGGATTGGCTATACCCTAATCCTACACCATATCCTAACCTTTATAATGCAAACTGCTAAGGAGTGGAATACACTACCGTAATCTGTCTTTCATGTAAACTATAACCTGGGTCTCTTCAAGGCTAGAGTGAATAGGTGCTTTCTAAACCTTTGTGCTCCATCTTTGG
Organism: Operophtera brumata; assembly: GCA_932527175.1. NCBI lineage: Eukaryota > Metazoa > Arthropoda > Insecta > Lepidoptera > Geometridae > Operophtera > Operophtera brumata. The sequence goes on from OW052227.1 coordinate 48,141,932, forward strand.
CCACATCGTCATTTACAAACAGGTGAGATCGTGGTCAAACAAATGACTCTCAATGTTTATTATTTTTCAAAACTACACTTAAACCCATTGGATTTTTCCCATCGGCGCTATAGCCGAGTTGATAGTGCCCACAAATTTCGTCTTCAGCGTCATAGCTCGTTCTATGGCCGAATTGGTAAAGGCATCGCCGATCACAGGCGAGGTTGCGGGTTTGAGTCCCGCTGGAACGAATTTTTTGGGTTACATTTAAATTAGACTCTCAATGTCTAAAAAAAAAAAACACATATTACAGTCACAGCTTACTTCGAACCTACCTTTGATGGCAACGTTTTCCACTTCAATATCGGAGACGGTAGATTTCAGAGCATTGCACCAGTTGACTAACGCCTTCTTGCGGTAGATGAGACCCTTCTCGAACAGGCGTATGAACGCAGTGTTCACTGCCTGGCAGTGCCCAGGATCCATGGTGAACAGTTCCCGAGACCAGTCCAGGGAACAACCTGCAAGTGGAATATACTACACTGCTGATGTGGTCCGTACTTGCTACTTCCCCTTGGAAATAAGATGAAAATTAACATATATTTGTTTCGTCATAAACTGTGTAGACTTAGCTAAGAATACGTTTAAGAGAAACCTATTTACTGTGTACCTACCTAATGTGCGTAGTTGTTGGCTGATGGTGTCTCCATGTTTCTCCCTCCAATTCCACACTTCTTTGACGAACTTCTCTCGTCCTATATCATGGCGGCTTATATTCTGCGTGCTCTTCAGATATTTCTCTACGACACCCTGAAATATTATACCAGATTTATCACAGACACTATATACCATGAACAATAATATAGGTCTCAGAGGACACTCGCTGAAGCTGCAACGCGCGCCAGGTAGGTACCAGCAATCCGAGGATGCACATATTGCCCAATCGCGTCGTGCGCACTTGGAACCGGCTACCGGACTCGGTGAACAGTGCCCCCTCAGTGAATACTTTCAAAAATAGACTGGACAAACATTTAAAGTGCACTGATAAGGACTAAGATATACACGCATCAGCTCCGAGAGCTGCCTGTGTATTATAAATAAATAAATATGAACATTTTGATGTTATCGATACACAAATAGAACCAAAGTTTTTTTTTTTGTATATGAAACACAGAACAAGCATATGGACGTCCAGGGGGGTTACTATGAGCTCTTATATCCATTTAGTTCAAAAACTATTCAGTACAAAATATCGGTTCATCGTTGACATTTTTCATCGTTGAATAACTTTAATCGCAGAAGTCTGTAGACCCTCTGCGATTGTGCCTTTAAATATAGTTGCGGACATCACGGAACCAATATTTTGTACTGAATAGTTTATCAACTGCATGGCAATAAGAGCTCATAGTAACCCAGCAGGTGGTTCAGCTGATGTTAAGCGGTAACAGACTCAAGGGGGCTCAGAGTTGAAGTGGCAATGGGCAGCTCGCAGAACCCACAATGGTTGGGTAGTATAGGTACTCGAGTGTGGACCACCAAACGGACGATGCAGGGTAGGATGGTCCACTTGACGGACCGATGACATAATAAAGGCCGCAGGAAGTCAGTGGACGTTGTGGCATTCTACCTTCTTGGTTCTTTTAGAAGTAGGAGAGCTTTTTTGAGAGAGAGTTTGTCCGGGGAAGTACTACCACCATACCTATTTCAGCCACAAAGCAGTAGTGCTCGCATTGCTATGTTCCAGTTTGAAGGGTGAAATTACAGGCACATGAGACTTTTAATTTTTATGTCTCAGGGTCGCGGGCGCACTGCAATTAAACTACCAAAGCACTGAAGAACTAATAAGCTTTAACAAATCGTAGTATAATCTATAGGTATCTACATAATCTTATCTTTATATGTCTGTTATTTTATTTTAACACTCATTATACATTTTTATATATTATATTAGTGTCCACCCGAGCCTTCGCTCGCAATCTACCAGGGTTAAGGGTAGCGTATAGCTCAATCCAGGTCATAATAATATCTGAGTACCAAATTTCATCGAAATTATGTCAGTCATTTCGGTGTGAGTGTGATTGATTAAAAAACATCCAAACATCATAACTTTAACTTAACCAACTTATCAATAACTTTACCACACCTTATCATCAACACCACTTGTTTTTAAAGTCAAGCTGAGACCTACATACACTTACACACCCACACACTTACTCACATATATACACACACCTACACAGACTCACACACACTCACACACATACCCACACATTAGGCATATTTCTTACAAATAATTTATCTTGTGTTAGTTATTAGTAACCTACATTAGTTATCCAGATTTTTATATTTTTCTTTAAGTTTGGGAATGTATCCTAATCTTACGTAGTATCCATTTGGCACGTCCTTTAAAATTTTATCAAATTTGTGCCGAATATAAACAATAGCTATGCTTATGACACCTGAATGGGCGCTGAGGATGGACACTGCCCCCCGAGATACAGTTTACACTAGTTCGGGGGACGGTGAATGTCCAAAGCATGCACCAAGCACTGTGGTCAAAAGCATAGCTTTTGTCTTCCCTTAGGATAGTCAGGTCGTCTGGAAGAAATCGTTTCATCGATAAGACCGCCTTTTGTAACATATTATACTGTAATTGTTATTTACATTATGTTGCAATAAAGAACTTTGAAATTGAAATTGAAAATTGAATGCCACATAGGGTGCGACCTAGGTGGACGTGACCTATGAGGTAATGCACTGTTAAAGGCAGAGGTTACCACTTAACATCAGGTGGGCCATTAGCTTGTAACGTCATTCACGAATGTAAAAAAAAAACAGATATTGATAATATTGATTCTTAATAAGATCATCTAGTGGCCACCAATTTAAACTGGCTCGAGATCCTGCCAACGCACTTGTTGCACATCACTTCTTCAGTAACAGAGTGGTCCACAATTGGAACATACTACCAGACGATGTTGTTTCAGCCACGTCTGTGAACGCATTTAAAAACAAGCTTGACAACTGGCTACAAAAGGACAATTCAGAACTTAAAAAAAGTGCAAGCTACTCATCTACAAAACTGTCCTGAAGCCAGTCTGGACTTATGGCATCCAACTGTGGGGATCAGCTTGCACCTCGAATATAAATTTCATTCAGCGCTTCCAAAATGGCCTGCCTAAAAGTATCTCCAACGCACCCTGGTTCATAAGAAACACTGAGTTGCATGAAATACTTAAAGTCAACACAGTATCTGAAGAAATCAAAACTAGTGCTCAAGCCTACCAGGAAAAACTGAGAAACCATCCCAATCAACTGGCACAGCGACTCACTAAGCCCTCATATAAAAAGCGACTGAAAGAAAATATGTCTTACTACAAAATAACTGAATAGCAGCTAGATAACACATCATGGAAATAATCAGAGCATGATGCACAGAAATGAAGAAAAGGTCGCTGGGCCACTTCTCTTACAAGCCCGACTATCCACACCAAACCTGCTCATAGTCTGAAGAATGATCGCAGATAAAAACAGAAAAAAAAAACACTTTTGATGTAGAGATATCAGCGAAAGCTGCTTATCTATAAATAAATAAAATAAATAGATAATACCTGTGTTGCTATTCCTGCATGGTCGGTACCTGGGAGCCACAGCACATTGTACCCCATTGACCTCTTTCTCCTCGCTATAACGTCTTGCACTGTGCATGCTAGGGCATGTCCTGAAAAAATAGAACACAAGTGTAGAGAGCGCGGAGACCTAATAGAGACCTACAAGATCCTAAGAAACCACTACAGTATACCAGCTTTATCTCAGACACTATATGCCATGAACAATAATATAGGGCTCCGGGGACCCACACTGAAGCTGCAACAAAACTTCTCAAATAACATTAATTTATGTGACAACAAACAAAACAAGTAGGTAACTGGTGTTGTTTTAATTTTAGTGGATTTGCAAACATGTGCATTTCTTAACGTGCACTCCCCTTAGGAGTTCAATGTCTGAGACACAACAGGTGCGGGTTTAATTCCCTTTGTGGGACAACATACATACATGGATACAGGCCATTTTCCCCGAAGAGCCTCAATGAGCCTCTTTTCATCGTGGGTTGCACCATTGTGGAATATAGAGGTGACAAGTGATGAGCTCATCACCGCCATTGCTTCCCACAACTGACTTGGCTAACGCTTTCTTCCTGTAATAACCCATTCCATAACAAGCTAGCGGCCAGGACAAATCTTATACCAACAAGTCTGAGTAATCCCTTAGTCGGCTTTTACAAGATCCATGGGAGGAGATGGGGGGGGTCTATTCCTAGGCTTGACACACCATAATTTTCACTAGAAACGGGATATTTACCATGATTTTTGAGTTTTATATGTTCCCGATATTTCGGCACAGTTGCATGCGCCATGATCACGGGAGAACTGACTAAAGTCTTTGCGAGTAGATGTTATTGGCAGATATATCGATCTACCCTCTTTCTCACTCTTTTATTACGAACGATACCACTACCATCGGTTTCATTGTCACAATTCACACCAACTCGACACACAACACTAACGGTGTCCGGACGCGTAGCAGGTACCACACTTTTTTGATTCTTACACATTCTTACCACAGGCTTCCATACTCCAGATAATTGAAAACCATCTTCTCTATTGAAGTTTCTGTACTTAGTAATCTCAATTGCCTCTTGTACCATTCTCGGTATGTAATGTCGCTCTGTCGAGATTACCTGCGGACTGTGTAGCTCGATCCAATGATTTGAGCCAGATTTTTTGACACACCATGGCTAACCGTGGGACAAATTTATTTTTCTTGGATATTTGTATTCATCAAATTACAGTTTGTTGAATAGCGGCTGTTCATGGGCCTTGTTAAAGAAATTTATATAAATAATATGAATAATAATCGAGATAACACTAAACACAAGCAACGGAAGTGGTTTTGATTATCGACCATTATTAAAAGGCTGGAGAGGGAGGGGGCAGGAAAGAGAACCCCTTCTTCCTCAAACCTCAAAATGTTCTTTATTTTTTTTCTCTGAAATTATAAGTTTCCGCAATTCCCCACTCATAGGGAGTGTCAACCTCCCCCCTTTTTCCCCCCCCATCCCCCAGTCCAGCCTTTTAATAATGGTTGATAATCAAAACATGACCTGAGCCCAAGCACCAATACAAAAAACAAACACACTTCCCTATTCCTACAAACAATGTTTGCATTTATTTATTTATAATACACAGGCACCTCTCGGAGCTGATGCATTACATGATGGTTTGCATGATCTGCAAATATTTGTGTTCTGGTAGCATGGTGCTCGTAGTTCCTGATACCCACACCACAGGGGATCATAGCGTGGGATCAGGACTAAATAGGTGGCTATTGAGTGTTACTATACTCAGCTGAGATGTAACAGGCAGACTTTGGGTGCGTTCCGAGTCACGATAAAATCGATGTGAGCGATCACAGTGTATAGTAAAATGTTTGCGCTAGGTTCATAAACATACTAACCTAAATGCAACTTCCCAGTAACATTAGGTGGAGGCAGTACCATGCTAAATGTAGGCTTCTCTGTGGAAAATTTAGCCTTAAATCGGCCTTCTTCCTCCCATTTCTCATAATTATTCCTTTCTACAACTTCTGGCTTGTATGCAGGCGAAGGCAGTTCGTCTTTCAAAATAGTGCGTGTAGTACTAGAAATAAACCTCTTGTGAAGACGTAATTGTAAAGCTAAGTAGTTTTGATGGAAGGCAATCATTTTTAATTTTAAATTTCAGTGTGAATTAAGAACTTTAGACTAAAATCCCCATTAAATAATCAAATACCAAACAACAAAATAATTCCCAAATTCCTTTCCTAATTGCTCCTAATAAACAAAAGTTTCTTCTTCTTCTTTTATTTACATCTTCCTCCAAAAGTCATAATAATACAAACATAAATGTCAAACAAACGGTAGTTCATATCTTGCTCGGCACGTTTTTCAGCTGCGAGCGCTCAGTCCTGTTTGTATACTAAGTCCATGGTCTGGTGTCACTAGAGATTGTTTTATCGATGAGAATGACGTTTTATTTTTCTTCGTTGTTATGTCTGTGAAAAATCTTGGTATTTTTTTAATCTTTGGTAAAAAATAAAAATGTGAAACAACAGCAAAGCCAATAATCGCGGTCAAAGTGCGTTTTGAAAATAATTTATTTCTCAGGATAGATGACGGTTTTTAAGTTACCGACTGTTTAAAAGTAAAGTGTATCACCGTTCCAACAAATCTATGTTCGTATAGTTCTACTTTATCTCATCATAAACAGTGATAAAAAACAATAAAGTGGCCTTTGACTCGGATATCGCTTATCGCCTAATTTATCTCTATAACAAAATGCATTATCTACCCACAATATTAACTATTAATTCCGCTTCCTAGACAGCATAGATAAGATCTTTTATAGTGCAAAAAAATGTCCCTAATAAGCTATTTGAGTCCATTTAGAATCTACAGGGAATTCTTTTTCAAACCTGTACAATCGTTTGCGTACGACCAGTATAAGGGGTATAAAAAGAAAACTGGTGCAGGTATCAATAGTGTGAAGGAGCTAGTGTACAGAGCTGGTATAGTTGCAGTGTTTTTGTCAGCTATTTTGTGGATTTCTATATTTATGTATGTAATTTTCTACTACACATACATGCCGAATGTTACACATGTGCGCCCAGTGCATTTACAGTTTAAGTAAGTATTACTTTTAATTAATCAAATGCCTCTCAGTTAAATTCAAGGTCTTCCTGTTTGTTTGTTGATTGCAAAGTGAGTCATCATCATTATCAACTGCATTTAGATATCCATGTTGTACGAGGCCTCCCCCGAAACGTAATGGGATTTGTAATAATCATCATGCTTGTCAGGTGGATTGGTGATTGCAGTGTTGGTATTGAGTACTCAGGTAGATGCTGCTCCCATTAGGAAAACCGAATAACGGGACCTGGGGATTTTTAAGATTTAATGACATCCATGGGAAGAGATGGAAGGGTCCTTCTTAAAAGTGACACACAAGGAAAAAATTACAAATAAGGAAAAATATATGTCCTATTCATAATCTATGTATTGTAAGCCTCCTTACGCAGTATAAAACACTGACGCTATCCGCTAACACCTCCTAAACCATGCAATGTGTTTTGATAGGGTTTTCACCATCAGTAAGATAATTTTTCACGGAAGGTTTATATATATCTAACTAGTGATTAGCCCCGGCTTTAAATGGGTGGGACAAGAAACTTCAGATTTTTCACCTCTTGTCTGTTAGTTATACCCGTGCGAATCCGGAGCGGGTTGCTAGTTATTTTTAGATAGATAGATAGAAAACTCTGTATTGTACTCACCTTAAAATAATAAAATAACAACATAGTTATATTAACTTACAAACTAGTATTGTTTATAGATACTTATGTACCACACTTAACCATTTTTAGGGGTCATTACCTCAAAAGGTATCAAATTAACCATTATAGGATCACTCTCGTGTCTCTTTGTCCGTCTGTCTGTGTTCTTGGAAACTACAGGACAAAAATGTAATCTTACGATCAAAAAAACATGACTTGACATTTTACTACTACGTTGTGTCACTGGTTTTTTCTCGGTCACCGTGCGTTAGTTCAGAGACTAAGTTGAGGTATGGTGGTCCTGCAACAGGCCTGGTGACCTATGGTGTTAGAACCAGTGTGGTGAAAGCGAAAATTCTACGTCTATGGGTAAAAGGATATAGTGTTCCATCCATACACTTTTTTTTTTTTTTTTTTTTGAAACTTGAACATGTCTCATATTTTTGTTTGGTCTTACCACTGGTCTTCCCACGATGTTTATTCATCGTTTGAAAGCACGTTATATTGAACCCATGATCATAGGAGAAGGATTAAACATTATCAACAAAACATTTACAGATCCTGTGAAGAACATATGGGCATATGTTCATTCCCATCTGCCCACGTGCAGCTCACGAGGCGGAGTCACATGCTGATGTCCTCTCAGCCGTACCGCGTCAAGCTGATCCTTGACATGCCGGAGACACAGGTCAATAAGGACCTAGGTATGGAAGTTGACACTCATCGCCAGTCTGTGTTCATCATCATGTCAGCCCGGACTCACCCACTGCTGGGTATAGGCCTCCTTTCTCTTTTGCCAGCCTCCTCTGTCCTGTGCGTCTCTCAACCAGATATTGCCCGCGACGGATACAATGTCGTCGATCTATCTCGCTTTCGGACGACCCGGATATATTATTATTATTTATTTTAAAACTTTCACACAAAACAATAGTGCAAGGAGGACTTAATGCTAACAGCATTATCTGCCAGTCATCCTGGACGTGCAGAAAGATGGTGAGGCGTGCCTTACAAACAAGAACCACAGAAAATAACAATAACAATACAAGTTAAAATATTAAACTAAAAGGATAAATATAATATTAATTAAATTATTATGCTAATATTTATTAATTTAATATATATTCGGTCCGGCTTCGGCCTGTGTTAGTTACAGTCTGTGTTACGGCTCGGGTACACCCATGGACTTTTGTATACTACGTCCATGGGTACACGTTAATAATCCGTTAATAATGGGTAATCCGTTGTCAGCCGAAGTATGTTCGGGCGTCGTCGTCCGAACTCAGCCGATCGAATCAAACGTATTTAAAGGAACGAGAGCGCCTTCGCTGTAGATTGGAAGATCGCGGTTGTGGCAGTGAAGGCGCTCTCGTTGCTTTACATACCTACGTTTGATTCGATCGGCTGAGTTCGGACGACGACTCCCGAACATACTTCGGCGTACAACGGATTAGGTGTACCCTCGGAAGAAATTATACATCCATGGGTGTACCCGAGCCGTTAGTTCCATAGAAATCTGACGTAAGGAAAATTAGTAAGGCGGGGTGGCGCATATTGCCAGTATGAGCAAATTATTACACCCAACAGTCACATACATAGTCCTGAACCCACACCAGGATTCCCTGTGTCGTGGGTATCAGAAACTACGAGTACCATCCTACGCATAACACACAGACCCGGAACAAATATTTGCAGATCATACAAACATTTGATCCGCAGCGGGAATCGATCCCGCAACCTCGCATCTGAGCCGGCTAGTCGCCCGACGCGCTACAGAGGTCGTCAACTCATTGCTCATACTCTTCCACACGCGGTCTACTGACGTGATTGACGATGCTTAAGGCGCATACAACAGCCAATTTCAGTCACTTTCTAACTCATTAAAGTTCAGATAAGTTAGAAAGTAGTTTAGTAGTAGTAGAGCTTTTTTGTGCAAGAGTTCGTCCGGGGAAGTACTACCACTATACCTATTTCTGCCGCCAAGCAGTAGTGCTCGCATTGCAGTGTTCCGGTTTGAAGGGTAAGGGTGCCGGTGAAATTACAGGCACATGAGACCTTTCATCTTTATCAGGGTGGGGGGCGCAGGGCAATGCAACATAGGGCGCGTCCTAGGTGGACGTGACCTATGAGATAATGCACTGTTCACAGGCAGAGGTTACCGCTTAACATCATAGGTGGGCCATCTGCTTGTTCCGTCATTCAGTAGTATACAAAAAAGCGACAGGATAGCGCTTGCGGAATGAAAAGTAAGTGAAAATCACGAACAACAACACGATAGCCTTTTTGTCTCTTCATATCCACTTTCTACCAGCTGCCTTTGCGCAGTAGATCGAGGGGGTACGTCACACGGCACCACAATACAAACAGACGAGCCACGCAACTTTTATTAATTTCTTAATTCATTGTTGGTATAAGATTTGTCCTGGCTGCTAGCTTATGTTAATACTGGAAGAAAGTGTTCGCCGAGTCAGTCGCCTATATTTTAATTTGTAGGTACCTATGCCTACTTCATACTTGTAATATGCTGTCAATATTGTATTTTTTACCGTATAATTACGGGAACACTAAGACCTTGTTTTTTTGAATGTGTACTGAAAACCTGTGTCCTATAAAATAAATGAATATATATATATAAACGGGGTTATCCGACAGAGAACCAAAGTTCTCCACATAGCCCAGAGGATTAGTAAGCTGATGTGGCAGTGGTCATGTCTGCAGAACGAGTTCTTGAGTGGAGACCGCGTCTTGACAAACGTAGAGTAGGGCGCCAGCCCAGAGTAGGGTAGGCTTAGCCAGAGGGGCTAAGTGGAGCGACGACTTGCGCGGGGTGGCTGGCAGAAACTGGATGAGGAGAGCGGAAGATCGGGCTCAGTGGCACGCCATGGGAGAGACCTATTCAATTCAATTCAATTCAATTCATTTATTTCAGGCAACAGTGAAAAATGTACATTGTACCTAGACAAAGGCCCATAGTAATATATACCTTACAACTAACATACATATAAAGATATTTATAACTTAATCTAACACACGTGTGATCGCCGACGCGTCGCGGCCCGGGGGATCACGTGACATACGGCCCTTGAACCCCCGGAACTTCACCGCTTTCGGCCAGAAGTCAGGGCTCAAGTAGATCTTCAGATCCTCTGTAGGGACCCTCACCATAAATGAGCTAAAGCCCACATTATGACGAGAGTCCAACTTCATGACCCTCAATCCCACTCCGACGCTCCTCTTGATGTACTCCACCACTTCTGCGGCCTTCACGTCGAAGAAGACGCGGGACACGTCCATGTCCCGTCCTATGTCCCTATGTCCAGCAGTGGACTGCAGTAGGTTGATGATGATGATGAAAAGATAATTATGTTATGTTCCAGGCATGTTCATGGTGTGCGCTCAGATGAGAGCTAAAGGAGGAGTCCTGGTGTCCTCGTCCTGCAGATCAGCTATGCTCAGGCACAGGTATGTTACTTATAAGGTGAATGCTCACGCTTGCATCGCGAAATTATATTTTTTTAGTGTTTTTTGCCCATTACAGCTCATCAACACTTCTTCAGATAGCGAACGTTGATTTCGCGAGAACTAGGAGACTTCACACACATTTTAATTGATAGTAGGTATCTCATAAATATCATCAGTTTAGCTACGACACCCCACACATTTTTACAGTGTTTTTTTTTTGTTTACGTGTATCGTAGCTAAACTGATGATATTTATGAGATAGTATCAATTAAAACATGTGTGTTAAGTCCCCTAGTTCTCGCGAAATCAACGTTCGCTATGACCATCGAGCAACTCCGGTACGGAGGCCTGAGTTGCTCGATGGCTATGACAATACGTGGGGCATACTGAAAGTTTCTGGAACTGGCCACTTACAATAAAAAAATAAGAAAGCTATTACGGAATTCGAAAATGGAACTTGTTACTTTTTAATTTCCGAGACTGTCATAATTTGGTTTTTGATACGCTACACGTCCTTTAGAAAATTGTGTGTCGCTATTATTATACAATGAATTATTCTCGTAAAATATTTAACGGATTCTGAGCGGTAAGGCCACTAGGGTGTTCTGAAACGTGCGCGTACCTGTATACAGCAAGAGGGAGGCCATATTGAACATATTTTATTGCGATAGTTTTATTAACGTAGGTACCAGATTACTTACAAATTGTATGAGAAAACATTTTATTAAATTTGACTAACTTCTACTGCTCCGTTTGATTTCTTCCAATACAATTAAACAATCCTTACATGAAACTGAGTCGTTACGCATTCAAAAAAAAAAAAATATGAAAACTAATTTTTATGGAGAACTCACGCTTGACCAAGAAAATAACTACGCCAAAATCGTGTTCATACAAAATGAGTAAATAGTTCCAAGGACAGTTTTCCCGTAACTCTTAAGGATTCGGATATGCCCATACTGTCCAAGTTACAAAAATAGATGATGTGTTGCAGGTCAGATCTCCACCAGCTCTTGAGAACCATATTCCTGACGCCGCTGCTGATATCTGGAATGAACGAAGAGAAGCAACAGCTGCAGGTTGAACTGTTCAGCGACTTTGAAGACGATCAGGCAAGCACCCTACCCTAATACCTTAACCTAATCTCTATCTTTAACTGTACCTAGGAGTTTAGTATTATTTTATCTGTGACCTAGGTAACACAATTATTGAAATAAGTTTTTTGTGAAAAATATATTTTTCAATACAGGCTTTTCTAAAATTACTGACCGTAACCGTGTGCTGATCAAAATGGCCCAAACACGGCCAGTCTACTATTATATAATTCATTTATTAAATCAGACATTTTAGGTCTATTATTTGTTAGTATATATTATCCATCGAGGAGTTCCATTGTCTACCTTCCGTGTCCATCATCAGATCAGCTCGCTGTCACCATCATATTGTATTTTCATCGGAACTTGACAGGTATGCCAATTTTCAGCTCAATCGGTTGAGGATAACTGCTTTAAAATTCAGCTGCAAGATTCCACCCGGACATACGTTGCAAGTTCATATAAAGCTTGTAGGTAATATGTATATGAAAGATCTTAAAATAAGTAGGTAAGTTCCAATTATGTTCTACCTTATCTAGCACCCCATACCTCAGGGACTGACTCAGCTAAGCGCTAGACCTGTAGTACCTAAGTGAAGAGTAGATTCTCGTTGTTTTCAGAACCTGCCCGTCACAGACGCATACGTGGAGCTACAGTCTCGCTTCGCGCAGGTATACGCGTGTGAGCTGCACATCCAGGCGCACTTCACCGGCCTGCGCTACGTCATGTTCCACTGGCCGAACATCTCCGCTCTCATTGGTAAGTAGACTCTCCTCGTACAGATCCTGCCCGTCACAGACGCGTACGTGGAGCTGCAGTCTCAGGTATACGCGTGCGAGCTGCACATCCAGGCGCACTTCACCGGCCTGCGCTACGTCATGTTCCACTGGCCGAACATCTCCGCTCTCATTGGTAAGTAGACTCTCCTCGTACTGAACCTGCCCGTCACAGACGCGTACGTGGAGCTGCAGTCTCAGGTATACGCGTGCGAGCTGCACATCCAGGCGCACTTCACCGGCCTGCGCTACGTCATGTTTCACTGGCCGAACATCTCCGCTCTCATTGGTAAGTAGACTCCTCGTACAGATCCTGCCCGTCACAGACGCGTACGTGGAGCTGCAGTCTCAGGTATACGCGTGCGAGCTGCACATCCAGGCGCACTTCACCGGCCTGCGCTACGTCATGTTCCACTGGCCGAACATCTCCGCTCTCATTGGTAAGTAGACTCTCCTCGTACTGAACCTGCCCGTCACAGACGCGTACGTGGAGCTGCAGTCTCAGGTATACGCGTGCGAGCTGCACATCCAGGCGCACTTCACCGGCCTGCGCTACGTCATGTTTCACTGGCCGAACATCTCCGCTCTCATTGGTAAGTAGACTCCTCGTACAGATCCTGCCCGTCACAGACGCGTACGTGGAGCTGCAGTCTCAGGTATACGCGTGCGAGCTGCACATCCAGGCGCACTTCACCGGCCTGCGCTACGTCATGTTCCACTGGCCGAACATCTCCGCTCTCATTGGTAAGCGCTCTCACATGGCCCAAGATGCTATTACATGACTCATCACTCATGACGCTCTTATGCGGCTCATGACGCTCACACATGACCCCCACGACACTATTACATGACTCATGACTGTCTTATATGTCTCATGACTCGCTCACATGATCCCCACGACGCTATTACATGACTCATGACGCTTTTAAATAACGCATGACGCTCTTAAACATGTGTGTTAAGTCTCCTAGTTCTCGCGAACTCATCTTTCGCTATCTGAAGAAGTGTTGATGAGCTGTAATGGGCAAAAAACACCAAAAAAATTGAATCTGGCGCCGCAAGCGTGCGCATCCACCTTAACGCCAAGCTTGTAACCTTTACTATTACTGAGTGAGCGTGTAACGCAACAACTCCAAATTTTTAACATATCGTAATCTGAGAATTTTCTTTTCTTTTAGGAATAAGTACAAATCTGTTCTTCGTCTCGCTGATATTTATGCTGAGCTGGTATCACCTTCAGGATGGATTACCCGACTTTGTTAAAGTGAGTATTATGTTCTACAATGTTTGATGCTGCTAATATTATAAATGCTAAGGAATATGGAACAAGTTGCCGTCGTCTGTCTTTCCTGAAAACTATAATATGGGTCTCTTTAAGGCAGGGGTTCCCAAAGTGGGCGATAACGCCCCCTTGTGGGCGCTGCAGGCATAAAGGGGGGCGGTAAGAGACACAGAAAAAAATGCGGGCGTCAAATCAGACACACTTTCGCATTTTAATAGTTATTAGTATTCCTAGATAGGTCGTTTTCGTAGATACTAGACCGCGGGCAATCATGTTTTAACAAGTTTTTGTTGAATAACCCGATTTGTGCATGTTTAATTTGAAGTTATAGTCGTTTTTAAGTAGGTGAAAAAATGGGGGCGCTAAAAAATATTTTTTTCTCAAAGTGGGCAGTAGACAAAATAAGTTTGGGAACCCCTGCTTTAAGGCAAGAGTGAATAGGTGCCTTCTAGACCTTCGTGCTCCAACGTCGGCCGCATCGTCACTTACCAACAGGTGAGATCGCGGTCAAGCGAGGGTGTACCAAAGTAAAAAAAAAAGAAAGAAGTGTTTGTAACTCAATCACTCTGTCAAAAATTTCTATGTTTGGTACACATATAGATTATGATGACCTGGATTGAGATATAAGCTAATTTTATCCTGGTATAACGCGAGCCGGCCTAGGAACAAGCAGATGGACCACCTGATGTTAAGCTGTAAACTCTGCCTATGAACAGTGCATTACCTCATAGGTCACGTCCACCTAGGACGCGCCCTATGTGGCATTGCACCGCGCCCGCCACCCTGAGACATATAGGTATGGTGATAGTACTTCCCCGGAAAAACTCTTTCACAAAAAAGCTCTACTACTACTGCCTGTAATGTTTGTATGAAAATCCACATCTGTCGTATTATATGAAAGGGGACTTCACTATAAAAATCATCAAGTGGTCATGTTGTATCAAGGTTTTCTCGATGAATATTCGCGTATTATTTGAGAACACCTCTACTGTGGTGTGACCGGTCTAAGAATAGACCCCTCCGTCTCCTCCCGTGGATGTTGTAATAGCCAACTAAGGGATTACCCGGACTTGTTGATAAGATTCGTTGGTATAAGATTTGTCCTGGCTGCTAGCTTATTATGGAATGTGTTATTACTGGAAGAAAGCGTTAGCAGAGTCAGTCGTGGGAAGCAATGGCGGCGATGAGCTCACCACTTGTCACATTTATATTCCACGATGGTGCAACCCACTGTGAAGAGGCCCATTGAGGCTCTGCCTACCCCCTTAGAATAGAATAGAATAGAATATTCTTTATTGCACAAAACAAGCAATGTACTCATGACGTCCACATTCTGACGTTCGACCATCATCGCCTGATGTGCCGGCCGCGACAGTAATGCTCTATTGACGACCTCTGTGGCGCGGCGGGAAAAGATTCGCCTGCGACGCAGGAGGTTGCGGGTTCGATTCCCGCCTCGGAGCAAACTTAATGCTAAGAAGCATTCGGGGAAAAAGGCGTGTTTCTATTGATGTATTTTTGAGAGAAAAAAAACTATACATACCTTTTTTTTTGTATACTACTTGAATGACGGAACAAGCAGATGGCCCACCTGATGTTAAGCGGTAACCTCTGACTATGAACAGTGCATTACCTCATAGGTCACGTCCACCTAGGACGCACCCTATGTGGCATTACATAAAGATGAAAAGTCTCATGTGCCTGTAATTTCACCGGCACCCTTACCCTTCAAACACACAGCATTGCGAGCACTACTGCTTTGCGGCAGAAATAGGTATGGTGGTAGTGGTCCTTGTCCAGAACCAGACGTAGATGACTCATGACGGCCCACATTCTGACGTTCGACCATCATCGCCTGAAGTGCCGGCCGCGACAGTAATGCTCTATTGACGACCTCTGTGGCGCGGCGGGCGAAGATTCACCTGCGACGCAGGAGGTTGCGGGTTCGATTCCCGCCTCGGAACAATTATTTGTGCGATCTGCAGACATTTGTTCAGGGTGTTCTGGGTATTTTCTATATATAATACAAAATATCTATCGATGAAATGTATATTGTATTAAGTATATCAGTTGTCTTGTACCTATAACACAAGCTCTGCTTAGCTTGGGGCTAGATAATGTTGTGTAATCTGTCCATCATTATTTATTTATTCTTTTTTCAGAATAAATTCAAAACGGAAATAACAGAAGACAGTGAAAAAGTATTTATTGGAAAAGTTAAACTCGAAAGAGAAGGTGAGACCTCTAAAGTAAGCTTAAGAATATACCCCTCCGTCTCCTCCCGTGGATGTTGTAGAAGCCAACTACGGGATTACACCAGGGGGCAGTATCCACCGTACTCAATACCAAAACTGCGATCACCAGTCAGCTGCCAAGCAGAGTTACAAACATAACTAGCAATCATACAAACATATGTCCCGCAGCGGGAATCGAACCCGCAACCTCTCGCATCTCAGCCGGCTACTCGCCCGACGCGCTAGAGTTCGGTAAACCGGTTGATGATGATAGATTAAAACATACTATAATTTGTATACCGAATTATACAGTCTGTATTTTTATTGCCGCTATAACAAATAAGAATAATAAAATAAAATGACAAATTAAAAGAGGGTTTTATAAATTTTATGAAATATCTTTCTTATCTGATGTTAATAAACTTATGACACTGACTGTACCATTCACCATAAATTATTAGTTATTATATAACTTTCAGATTCTTCGTCGTTCTTCGAAGGGGACACACTTCTAGAAGAGTTCCGGCAGATAGAACAGTCAACGAACACGTCACAGACTTAAGACGAACTTAAATCTATTGACTACATACATATTTACATAGCAATAGGTACTTACCTAGTTAAGAGGTCCGTTTCGCACAAATTCTTAGTAACAACTTAAATCCGAATAAATAAATAACTTGAATAAATAAATAAAATATTTTACCAGAATTGATTTGCTATCCCGAGACGCGATAATTCTATAAAGTTAACCAATTTTGAAAAAAAAATACAATAAAATTTTGTAACTGGCTACTTTGTACGTACCCTACCGATTTCGGTACAGTTCTGTATGTCAGTGTACCTAACCCAGTGAAATAATGATTAAACAAAATTATTAAATTAAAAAGCACAAAATTTATACTAAAATATGAAATAAATTACTTAACTCATCAGTGCGAATGGCTCCATGCGAATGGCTCCATGCGAATGGCTCCAATATCAATGTATTTAGTAGCATTTAATGCTTGACTGAAAATTAAGCTACTTCTAAAGTATTTTAGTGCCTTTCACTTTTAGTACTGAGATTTAAAACAATAAAAGTAATAAAATAAACATGTTTTTTCAATTTATTATGTACCTACAGTAAAACACAACTGGAAGGTGCCATTATCTAAATCTTAGTACTAGAAGCCAAGTTTGTTTTATAAGTCTACAAGCATCACGTGTTAAAGACCATTTGTTTTGTCATATATTCATGATTTTCTAATGTTGTGTTTGCTATTCTAATTATTAATAATATTTTAATGGAAGTGTCCATATATGTTAGTTAGTATTCTCTTTTCATCATAAAGAATTAAAAAATTTCATGTTAAAATACATTAAATTTAACTATATAAAAACATAGACACACGCCTTTTTCCCCGCAAGAGTAAGCAGAGCCTCAATGGGCCTCTTTTTACCGTGGGTTGCACCATAGTAGGAATATGATAGGTTATAAAGTTTAGTAGGTTATTTATAATTTAAATAAATAGCTTTTTATTTGACATAATTTTAAGATTCAATGTATGAACTCCATCTAATTATATTTTGCTTTCAATTTAATTTATCTCAATTCCAGTAAATAAATGTAACTTAACAAAAAAGCTTTAATATCCCAAATATTACGGGTCGGGGTCGAACCCACTACCCTTAATACCATGCGCATCCCCGCTAGCCAAATGCGCCACCGGTCCGCTTCTCAATAGCTCGACATTTTTGGGATAATAATCGTCTCGAAACTATCTATTGTAATTATAATCATCATCATCATCCACAGCCTGATTTCACCCACTGCTGAGTATAGGCCTCTCTTTGCCTGGCCATTCCTTACGGTCCCATGCCAGTCTCATCAAGTTTCGGCGCGCGACGCATGCGATATCGTCTGCCCATCTAGCTGCTGGACGACCAACGTTTCTGTACCCAGTTCTTGGACGCCATTCAGTTAGCGCCTTACTCCACCTATCATCACCTCGTCTTGCCAGGTGTCCTGCCCAACTCCATTTTAAACGACATCCGTCGAACAAAGCTCAAAGATGTTGGGAATCGTATAACGGAACTAAATTATAATATTAATCAGAAAATGTAAAACAACTTTGTGGCGCTATAACGTTTCTCCCAATTTGCAGTCTAGTTGCATGCAATCAAGCTTTGTAGACAAACTGCGTAAACTGAGTTATCGCATCAGTGTCATTTAGGATAGAAACAGCAGCGTTGAAATTCATTCCAACTACTTACGTAATTGATACTTACTGATGAATATTTCATAACTACAATACATCTGCGTCTTTATTTGAACCGTGTTACTTTACAACTCGGATTACCCTTGGAATTCCCATTGTAACTCTTATATCGATCAGAAAACATAAAAACAACTTTTTGGCGCTATAACGTTTCTCCCAATTTGCAGTCTAGTTGCATGCAATCAAGCTTTGTAGACAAACTGCGTAAACTGAGTTATCGCATCAGTGTCATTTAGGATAGAAACAGCAGCGTTGAAATTAATTCCAACTACTTACGTAATCCGCAAACTGATTAATATTTAATAACTACAATGAAGGAGTTGAGAATAATTGAGAATAACTCCTTCATAATTGAGGAGTGGTGGGAGACTGCCAAAGACAGGGACAAATGGAGGAATTTGGGGGAGACCTTTGCCCAGCAGTGGGACAATATAGGTTAGGGCAAAAAAAAAAAACTGCAATACATCTGCGTCTTTATTTGAACCGTGTTACTTTACAACTCGGATTACCCTTGGAATTCCCATTGTAACTCTTATATCGATCAGAAAACATAAAAACAACTTTGTGGCGCTATAACGTTTCTCCCAATTTGCACAGTCTAGTTGCAATCAAGCTTTGTAGACAAATTGCGTAAATTGAGTTATCGCAACAGTGTCATTTAGGATAGAAACAGCAGCGTGAAATTCATTCCAACGACTTACGTAATCCGCAAACTGATACAACTATATTTATTTCAAATCGGATTATTCTTGGAATACTTAGTTTGTGTTTTATTTTTTGCTTTAACAAGCAGTTTCAAATTCAATCGATACAAAACACGGTGTAACTATACCAAGGATATTGCGCGTTTTTTAGTAGCACGGGTATTTTTATAAGGTAGATTGCATCAAACGGAAACTAAGTGACTTAGTGCGGCCACATACATCAGGAATTCCGTTTAGAAATATCATAGCATGACATAGTCCTGATCGCACATTAGGATTCCCTGTGTCGTGGGTATCAGAAACTACGAGTACCATGCTACCTTAATACCCAAACCAGGAACAAATATTTGCAGATCATAGGTACAAACGTTTGTCCCGCAGCGGGAATTGAACTCGCAACCTTTCGCATCTCAGCTGGCTACTCGCCCGAAGCGCTAGAGGTCATCAGATCGGTCAAATATCGTACCGGGATTTCGTAAATACATCACACACATATCCTTTATTTCTGTTTGGAACATTCCAGACGCAGCATGTGCGTCTGGAATGCGCAAATTCGAATCAGAGAAAACTTCGAACGAAAAACTACCGTACGTATGTATTATATTGACGACCTCTGTGGCGCGGCGGGCGAAGGTTGGCCTGCGACGCTGGAGGTTGCGGGTTCGATTCCCGCCTCGGAACAAATATTTGTGCGATCGCAGATATTTGTTCAGGGTGTTTTCTATGTATAATAAAAAATATCAATCTGTGTAATATATTGTATTAAGTAAGTATATCAGTAATCTAGTACCCATAACACAAGCTCTGCTTAGCTTGGGGCTAGATAATGTTGTGTGAACTGTCCAGCATTATTTATTGATTTATTTAATATACATACGTACAGTAGTTTTGTATATTTCGAATCGAAATTTCGAAATTTTGGCCGCCCTTATCCATCTAGCTAGGTCTTCTCTATTGTTCTTCGCTTCGGATCACATGAGTTGTCGCATACTGTATACGTTTCTCATTGATTGTTTTTTTTCGTTTCTATGTGTGATAGAAACATTTAGTGATTAATTAAATAGTAAGTAATGATGTGATAGTGTTTTGTAATTTTTAATGATTAAAAATGTTTATGTTGTGAAGATTTTTTTATTTATCTGACATCATTATCTACATTATTATATTGTACACACGCCTTCGCCGAAGGGGTAGGCAGACACTCAATGGGCCTCTTGTAACAGTGGGTTGCACCATCGTGGGATATAGACGTGACAAGTGATGAGCTCATCGCCGCCATTTCTTCCCACGACTGACTCTGTTAACGCTTTCTTCCAGTAATAACACATTCCGTATGTAAGCTAGCAGACAGCACAAATCTTATACCAACAAGTCCGGCCGTTCAGGATTCCTTTGTGGGATTGTCCAGGTGTGGGACAACACAGGTGTCCAAACTAGGAAAATCCAGTGCGATGGCGTACCTATGTCATAGAACCTAGTACCTCTGATAGTCCTACTAATATTATAAATGCGAAAGTTTGTGTGTGTTTGTTACTTCTTCACGCTGAAACGGGTGGACGGATTTGCATGAAATTTGGAATAGAGATAACTGGAATCCCGGAATAACACAAAGGCATATTTTTATCCCGATATTCCCACGGGATCGAGACTTATGCGGGTGAAACCGCGGGGCACTGCTAGTCTGAAATAAAACACACTTGGACGATGGTGTAAAGATTTATTCGCCATACTACATTACCCATACATTTACCCAATAATGATACGTATACAACCATATTAAGCGTATCACTATCGTGATTTAATAGCAATTCACATTTTCAATAGTTATTTATTTGGCCAAAGAATATTATTACCATTTCGGTACTAAATTGTTCTAAAATTGTTGTTAAAAACAAATTATAAACTTAGAATATTGTTTTTTGATATAATTTTGTCTGATAACATCACTGTGGCTGACTTTTCTATACATTTACTGAGACGAAACTCGAAATAAATTCGTTAAAAATTTAAATTACGACGTAATTCCGTTTTTGTACGAAATTCTGAGTAGTCAGCAGCGTAAACTATTAGGTATTGTTGTTTTCCAATTTAGTGACAGTATTGGTTTATTGAAAAAGGATAACATTCCCCCATAACCATTTTTTTTAATGTCGTAACTACCATAGCACCGTACCTGGCAGGTAAATTTATGATTTTTAAAGATACTATACAAAAATAATTAAATATCGATTCTTTTTGCGTGAAGCTTTCGATAATATCAATAATGGCGGACTCAATTTACTTATTTTGGACCGAACTTACCAGCATTAAACATGCGGGACACGTTTAATTTTACTATATAAAAAGTAGTTATCAATGGACCGTGTTTGTTGCCTGATTCTTCCAGGTTTGGTCGCGTTGGAACAGGAGTAAATTTATTTTGAAGAAGATTCGAAATAGTCCTTCTGATTTCAATGAATAAAATACTTTTGACTTTGACTTCGAACGCCCGTGTCTTCGCCGGCGTTGAATTTTTTCCACACAAACATGTTGCACCCGAGGGGGTGATTTTCCTAAATTCATTTTTTAGTGTACCTCTAGACCACAAAAGGAATTAAACCTACAAATTGCAGGTCTCCTTTTTGACCTGTTCAATACTTACGGTTTAGGTTGTGCTTTGATAGTCAGTCGGTCAGTTAGTCACGCAACGATTTCATACATAGTTAATTGGAAAATTTAATGATTTTATTTAAGAGAGCATTATTCAATTGTGATTGTTATTCTCAACTGTACTGCTAATAAAAGCTTCAACACAAAAAAAACATCGATATTTTAAACTTAAGCTAATCCTGATTCATTAAAGCATAGACAAAAAAAAAGTATTCAAAATATAAACTATTTCTCTAACACCAAATTTTTTTAACAATATGATTACATTCTTAAACAAAAATAAAACTCAACACAATTATATTATTTACAAAACTAATAACAATAATAGTTTCCCCTCGCATATATTTCATTAATTATTTTTGCCATATTAGAGAAGGACATACATTCATACAGGATTAACTACAGTATATCATATTTCAAATAGTTTTGACACATATATACATAATAAATATACGAAAATGACGCTATAATATTTGCCGAACTTCAGCATAATTTTGGTATACTTCTAAAAAAATGAGAATTTATATAAAAGTTTATATAATACATAATAAGACACATTAAGTATAGGTGTTTTAAATTTAATTAGACAAAAGATATTGGACAGCAATTCAAATATAAATTGCTGTGTAATTTGGTCGTTTATGGTATATGGAGTAAGTTGATAATTCAAACATAATTTTAAATACACCAAAATTTAAGAACTATTTTATAATTTTTCATTATAATAGGATACAAGTTAATCTATCAAATTTAAAATTCAAGAAAAAAAAACAGACCCGGATTTATTAAGGGATTTTTAAGACTTATTATATTAACATTCAAAATATCCATTATAATATCGACATCAATATTAATTTTCAAGATTATATAATTAAAATATGCGACGTCACAATGTATTTTGTGCTAAACAAAGCTAAATTAGAAAAACGTCCCTACCCATTATTTTTATCATAATATTTTAAATCAAAAATTATATTTAGGTACAAGTTGAGCATAGATTAGAATAACTAAAAATATTTTATTATTTTTACAGCGTACTGTCATACACAGCTCATTAAAATTTAAACTAGTAAATAATTTCCTTAGGCATCATATAATACCATCAAATCAGTCACTTTTTAATTTTCAAATATACCTATGAATATAACATTAAGTTATTTTTTAAACTCCGATACAACCTCTATTTTTAGCCCCCGACGTAAAAACGAAGGGGTGTTATAAGTTTGACTTGTCTGTGTGTGTGTGTCTGTCTGTCCCATCGTAGCTCCCGAACGGATGAACCGATTTCGTTTTTGTTTGAAATGTGTATTTGTCGGGAGTGTTCTTAGCTTTGTTTGATCAAAATCGGTTCAGCCGTCTACCGTTGGGGGTTTTTTATTTTTTTCAAAATTAATTACCTGTTAAAATGAATGTCCTATTAATGTTAAGACGATAAGTAAATACCTACTAATATATAAAAGGCTAGACGAACTCCTGCGACTAAGACCGCGTGGAGTACCATACGAACTTGAACATGCCGCTGTACCCCCTTTGGGGGTGAATTTCATGACCTTAAAAGGAATGTACCTTCCTAATTTCAGGTCTCTAGGGCTGTGCGTTGAGCGAGTCAGTCAGTCACGCGACGATTTTATAGTATACTAGTGGCACGCCCGCGACTTCGTCCGCGTGTAATTTTCCATACAAACTTCAACACCCCGCTGCACCCCTTTATGGGTTGAATTTCTGGAATTCCTTTCTTAGTGCACCCCTAGATCACAAAAGGAACGTACCCTCCAAATTTCAGGTCTCTAGGACTTATGGTTTAGGCTGTGCGTTGATAGTCAGTCAGTCAGTCGGACAGTCACGCATCGATTTTATATATATATTGATGATTGATGATAATGGTTGGATGTTTGACATGGTTTCACGACAAAATGGCTGTTTCACTAACATAAAGCTGCATTATCGCCAAGTGCTATAGACTATGCTTTAGTAGCTTCCGCCCGTGGCTACGCCCGCGTTATATGGCCACTCATTTCTGTAACGATTGAGCGGATTTTAGTAATATTTAGTGTGTGCATGGATGCTGGGGGGGATAGGAGGGGAGGGGGTTAGGAGGAAGGGAGGGGGGATAGGAGGAGGGAGGGGGGATAGGAGGAGGGGAGGGGCATAGGAGGAGGGACTGATTTGTATCTATCCCAGTACCAGGCGTCTGAAAGGCTATAAATGTGCATCAACTTTGACAGCCGACTGTACCTATTTCTTCAACACATCCCACTAATATCCTAAATGTCAAAGTCACGATGTTTGTTACTCAATCACGCCGAAACGGCTGAAGCGATTTCGATGAAATTTGATACACTTATGGATTATGACCGGGATTGAGCTATAGGCTACTTTTTATCCCGGTAAAACGCGAGCAAAGCTGCGGGCCGACACTAGTTATAAATAAATAAATAATATTTTAGTGCAGTTGCAAGTTATTAGTTATGCCACATTTGTAAGTGCAGCCCAATTGCACCAACCAATTGTTACCATTTTAAACGTGGGTAATGATCTAACTAAACAATAGCTCGGTATAAATTGGCTGCGCAGTACAGCCAGCTGTTAGTGAAACTATACTATCCTTGGTTGACGTAGTTAGGCCTGAAGTGGGGCCTAATAAAGCCTAAAGTTAATCCGGACCCGTCCAAAATTTACAAAACAATTTACCTTGTCCGATCCCCTGTAAACCCGTTATTTTTTAAAGTTATTCCTTTTTTATCTTCTTGTTCAAAAAACCTTCCTTTTACCTTCTAGATGATTCTATCTTCTAGAAGCAGCTATCTTCTAGAATATACAATTACTTATTATTCTAGAAGATATTTAAATTTACTTTACCTTCTAGATGGTTATCTATCCTTCTAGAAGATGTTATCTTCTAAAATACTTTTTTTAAATCCTAGTAGATATTTAGCTTCCTTTTACTCTCTTTCTAGAAGCCTTCTATCTTCTAGAATAACATAAGTACTCTCCTTTTTTATTCTATAAGTTATTTAACAAACTTTCCTTTTACCTTCTAGATGATTATCTTTCCTTCTAGAAGCTTCTATCATCTAGAATACAAGTACTCTTATTTTTCTTCTAGAAGATATTTATCAAAGCTGCCTTTTACCTTCTACATGATTCTCTCTCCTTTAAGATGTTGCTACCTTCTAGAAAATACCTTTACTTCTAGAAGATATTTAACAAACCTTTCTTCTTCTCATCTAGACGGTTCTCTCTCCTTCTAGAAGCAGCCATCCTCTAGAAGATACTTAACTGGCCGTAGACGCGTAGCGGGACAAATCTGGCAGTACCATGCCTACAGCCTGAAAAAATTGAAAGATCTGACGTGAGCGGATAACCATGCCGTTCCGAAGTTGGTCGATGGTGGGATCAGGGTAGCCACCCTTGACGCTCGATCGCAATCCTAATTTGGGATTTGCTGTCAAATCGTGCCAATTGATACTCTTGAATCCAATCCTACCACAAGATTGGATGCGAACCTGGTGGAATTTTAAGGAACTCAACGAAATCGACTATACTCTAATCCAAGATATTTGGGAAAATAAGTAATAATTAGGTGAATAGTTATGTATGGATCGGAATGCTGGGCCATGAAGAAGGATGAAAGAAGATTGCATGCAGCAGAGATGAGAATGTTGAGATGGATGTGTGGAGTAACAAGAATGGATAAAATAAGGAATGAGTAAAGAGGAAGTTTGGAAATTGCACCAGCGACAGAGAAAATGAAAGGAAATCGTTTAGCTTGGTATGGGCATGTTATGAGGAGGGATGAAACGCATGTAACTAAGAAAGTTATGAATATGAATGTTAGTGGATGGAAAGGAAGAGGAAGACCTGAGAAAAGATGGATGGATTGCGTGAGAGATGATATGAATGAGGAGGGAGTGAATGATGAGATGACGGCTGACAGGGGAGAGTGGAAGAAAAAGACGTACTGCGCCGACCCCAAATATGAATGAGAAAGGAGTGAATGATGACCTGACGGCTGACAAGGGAGAGTGGAAGAAAAAGACGTATTGCAACGACCCCAAATATGAATGAGAAGGGAGTGAATGATGAGGTGACGGCTGACAGGGGAGAGTGGAAGAAAAAGACGTACTGCAACGACCCCAAATATGAATGAGAAGGGAGTGAATGATGAGGTGACGGCTGACAGGGGAGAGTGGAAGAAAAAGACGTACTGCAACGACCCCAAATATGAATGAGAAGGGAGTGAATGATGACCTGACGGCTGACAAGGGAGAGTGGAAGAAAAAGACGTACTGCAACGACCCCAAATATGAATGAGAAAGGAGTGAATGATGAGGTGACGGCTGACAGGGGAGAGTGGAAGAAAAAGACGTACTGCGCCGATCCCAAATATGAATGAGAAGGGAGTGAATGATGAGGTGACGGCTGACAGGGGAGAGTGGAAGAAAAAGACGTACTGCGCCGACCCCAAATATGAATGAGAAGGGAGTGAATGATGACCTGACGGCTGACAAGGGAGAGTGGAAGAAAAAGACGTACTGCAACGACCCCAAATATGAATGAGAAGGGATTGAATGATGAGGTGACGGCTGACAGGGGAGAGTGGAAGAAAAAGACGTACTGCAACGACCCCAAATATGAATGAGAAGGGAGTGAATGATGAGGTGACGGCTGACAGGGGAGAGTGGAAGAAAAAGACGTACTGCAACGACCCCAAATATGAATGAGAAGGGAGTGAATGATGAGGTGACGGCTGACAGGGGAGAGTGGAAGAAAAAGACGTACTGCAACGACCCCAAATATGAATGAGAAGGGAGTGAATGATGAGGTGACGGCTGACAGGGGAGAGTGTAAGAAAAAGACGTACTGCAACGACCCCAAATATGAATGAGAAGGGAGTGAATGATGACCTGACGGCTGACAGGGGAGAGTGTAAGAAAAAGACGTACTGCAACGACCCCAAATATGAATGAGAAGGGAGTGAATGATGACCTGACGGCTGACAAGGGAGAGTGGAAGAAAAAGACGTACTGCAACGACCCCAAATATGAATGAGAAGGGAGTGAATGATGAGGTGACGGCTGACAGGGGAGAGTGGAAGAAAAAGACGTACTGCGCCGATCCCAAATATGAATGAGAAGGAAGTGAATGATGAGGTGACTGCTGACAGGGGAGAGTGGAAGAAAAAGACGTACTGCGCCGACCCCAAATATGAATGAGAAGGGAGTGAATGATGACCTGACGGCTGACAAGGGAGAGTGGAAGAAAAAGACGTACTGCAACGACCCCAAATATGAATGAGAAGGGAGTGAATGATGAGGTGACGGCTGACAGGGGAGAGTGGAAGAAAAAGACGTACTGCAACGACCCCAAATATGAATGCGAAGGGAGTGAATGATGAGGTGACGGCTGACAGGGGAGAGTGGAAGAAAAAGACGTACTGCAACGACCCCAAATATGAATGAGAAGGGAGTGAATGATGAGGTGACGGCTGACAGGGGAGAGTGGAAGAAAAAGACGTACTGCAACGACCCCAAATATGAATGAGAAGGGAGTGAATGATGAGGTGACGGCTGACAGGGGAGAGTGGAACAAAAAGACGTACTGCAACGACCCCAAATATGAATGAGAAGGGAGTGAATGATGAGGTGACGGCTGACAGGGGAGAGTGGAAGAAAAAGACGTACCTACTGCACCAACTACACATAAATTGGGAAAAGGGCAAGACAATAATGAATTAGGTGAATAGTAAGGATTATGCAAGTTATTTTCAAATGTAATGAATGGTTGTTTTATTGCGTTGTGTGAAGCCACACCTACGTCATGTTGTTCTTTCAAGAGTCATCACAAGAAGTCAGTCGCGTACACGATTTAAATTTCAGAGTGCTAAATTTTGTGAAAACGGGATTGGGATCGAAACTGTTGTCAAGGGTAGCCCCCCTGAAGCCGCATCGCGCTCATTTTGAAACTTCAAACGCCTCTGAAGCGCGTCGGGCGAGTAGCCGGCTGAGGTGCGAGAGGTAGCGGGTACGTTTTTTTTTTTTTAATACTATTTTAGATGGCGAAACAAACAGATGGCCCACCTGATGTTAAGCGGTAACCTCTGGATATAACAGTGTATTACCTCACAGGTCAAGCCCACCTAGGACGCTTCCTATATGGCATTGCACTGCGCCCGCCACCCTGAGACAAAAATGAGAAGTCTCATGTGCTAGTATTTTCACCAGCACCCCATACCCTTCAAATCGGAACACAGCAATGCGAGCACTACTGCTTTGCGGCAGAAATAATGGTGGTAGTACTTCCCCCGACGAACTCTTTCAAAGAAAAGCTCTACTACTAACAAAAAGCGTGTTTGTATTGTACTGGCTTGTGTTCACCAACACATAACATATGCATAACTTAACCATACTGATAATGTAAGTATTTTTTTGTCAATAAACAAATATATTATTACATCATTAGCCTGTCCAAGTCCACTGCTGGACATAGGCCTCCCCCATAGAATGCCACGACGAACTGTCTTGAGCCGCCTCCATCCACCGATTTTGTGTGAACTTAAACATATTATCAGACGCGACCTAAGTTGTAACTGTCAGTCGCGACTTGCAGGATGCACAGTCGTGTCGAACGTCGCGTGCCAGAGACCGTAGTCGATTTTTGACAAACAATTGACACGGATGTGATGTTGTTGTAATGGGGAGCCACAGGCAAAACTAATCTCAGATGGCGCCACCATCGCTGGTGCTTGTCATTTAGTGGTCTTGTCTTTTTCTCATCAGATGGGAAACGGTGTGTGCCTTTATTTTCACACTGAAATGCACTACGCAGAGGCATGTTTTATACCAGACTATTATTTAATGTTTATTTACTAAAATTACTAATTAACTTTGTTTTGCTACGAAACGACACCAGCGATTATGCGCCACCTAGCGTGATAAATAAGCAGTATGTCTCCCCATTGCATAACATTCGTATATGTTATGTGGGCTTCTAAACTGGTGTACCGAATTTCATACGTGTATGTATGTATGTTTCTCATATTTCTACGAAACTAGAACTCAAATTGCTCTAATTATTTTTTCGTTGGATGATGTATATTTTAACTTGGGGAACAGTGTAAGATTTATTAATATCGGTTTAGTTGTTTTCAAGATATGGAGAGTTCAGCGTTATTATCTACTAGCGGCTCGCCCCGGCTTCGCACGGGTAGCCTCCGGTGAAAAACAGCCCGCCCGCGATATTTTATTACTTATAATTTCTCCCGTTTTTTACACATTTACCACTATATCTTTGCTCCTATTGGTCGTAGCGTGATGTTATATAGCCTATAGCCTTCCTCGATAACTGGACTATCCAACACAAAAAGAATTATTCAATTCGAGCCAGTAGTTTCGGAGATTAGCGCGTTCAAACAAACAAACAAACAAACAAACAAACAAACTCTTCAGCTTTATAATATTAGTATAGATGATTGTGGGTGTAATTCTTGCATGTACGCTTTCAGTTATTTTTCTTAGCTTGTGTTTTGAAGTGTTTTTTTTTAAATTGCTTTAATGTTATACGAGACTTGTGCTTCAGATTAAGCAAGTTGCGACTTTTAGACGCGTCCAATATATACTCGCCTTGGAAAAATATTATATTATATTATATTATATTTATTTATTAGAGTCACCAACATAGTATACACCGAAATAAGTAAATACACACAAGATAGTTAAGTTATACATGCCAAGTGAAATTAATAAATTAATATTGGCCAATATTGGTGGCCTGAAAAAAAAAACTGGTATAAAGATCCAGATTTTTCACAGCAAACATATTAAAGTGATATGAGGTGACCTGATTCTTCATATCACTGACTTTAGTTTTGGAGTAGCATTACACGATTGGTTACGTTTTATAGCAGAGAAAAAAATATGAAAGAAACCTCTTTTTTTTTTTTTTTTTTTTTTATACTACCAAGGTAGCAAACAAGCTTACGGCCCACCTGTTGGTAAGCGGTTACCGTAGCCTATGAACGCCTGCAATACCAGAGGCATCACACACGCTTTTAAAACAGAGATTTACATTTTACAGGCAAACGGGACCGATTTAAGAATCGTCCAAACACCCACTTCAGTACGTTAGTAGCATGTTTTAAAACTACTTGTTAAAAAAAATGTTGTTGTTTTTAGCGTACACGACCTTATACGAAATCCTATATGAAATAGTAAAATAATAAATAATGCTGGACAAATAATAAATAATGCTGGACAAGTTCACACAACATTATCTAGCCCCAAGCTAAGCCAGAGCTTGTGTTATGGGTACTAGGTAACTGATATACATAATACAATACATTACATAAATAGATATTTTTTATTATACATAGAAAACACCCAGAACAACCGGAACAAATATCTGCAGAACGCACAAATATTTGTTCCGAGGCGGGAATCGAACCCGCAACCTCCTGCGTCGCAGGCGAACGTTCGCCAGCCGCGCCACAGAGGTCGTCAATAGTAGTTTATCAATGCCTCGCCTTCACTAGCGAGGCATACATACCTCGTTGTCGATCCGTTCCTCGTCGCTCTGTACTGCACGTCGAGCTCTGAGCTGTTCACTAGCGTGGCATACATACCTCGTTGTCGATCCGTTCCTCGTCGCTCTGTACTGCACGTCGAGCTCTGAGCTGTTCACTAGCGTGGCATACATACCTCGTTGTCGATCCGTTCCTCGTCGCTGTGTACTGCACGTCGAGCTCTGAGCTGTTCACTAGCGTGGCATACATACCTCGTTGTCGATCCGTTCCTCGTCGCTCTGTACTGCACGTCGAGCTCTGAGCTGTTCACTAGCGTGGCATACATACCTCGTTGTCGATCCGTTCCTCGTCGCTGTGTACTGCACGTCGAGCTCTGAGCTGTTCACTAGCGTGGCA
Organism: Operophtera brumata; assembly: GCA_932527175.1. Classification (NCBI taxonomy): domain Eukaryota; kingdom Metazoa; phylum Arthropoda; class Insecta; order Lepidoptera; family Geometridae; genus Operophtera; species Operophtera brumata. Next base: position 48,172,658 of record OW052227.1, read on the forward strand.
TACATACCTCGTTGTCGATCCGTTCCTCGTCGCTGTGTACTGCACGTCGAGCTCTGAGCTGTTCACTAGCGTGGCATACATACCTCGTTGTCGATCCGTTCCTCGTCGCTCTGTACTGCACGTCGAGCTCTGAGCTGTTCACTATCGTGGCATACATACCTCGTTGTCGATCCGTTCCTCGTCGCTCTGTACTGCACGTCGAGCTCTGAGCTGTTCACTATCGTGGCATACATACCTCGTTGTCGATCCGTTCCTCGTCGCTGTGTACTGCACGTCGAGCTCTGAGCTGTTCACTAGCGTGGCATACATACCTCGTTGTCGATCCGTTCCTCGTCGCTCTGTACTGCACGTCGAGCTCTGAGCTGTTCACTAGCGTGGCATACATACCTCGTTGTCGATCCGTTCCTCGTCGCTCTGGTACTGCACGTCCAGCTCTGAGCTGTTCACGCTGTTCTCCCAGTCCTCGGAAGAGTCTATGGACGAGTTGTCCATATCAATATCAGCTGGAGAGAAGATAATGTACCATTTATACAAAGACTTTAATAACTGGTTGCTCAGAAACCAGAAACCGATGTATTTTTTTCAAATTTTAATGTTTTCTTAAATTCTTCTATTAGTTTTCTAAGTTAAGTAGTTTTTAATATTTGTACCTATTGTTTGGCTTTCTGCGCGCGTTGGTGTATACTGTAAGTGCAGTAAGCAGTTTAATTTAAATAAAATAAATAAAAATAAACTCTACGACAGATTTAGCATTCCATACACAATCAACGCCAAAATATGGCACCTTTTTAAAATTTGAACGATGACACATGAGTTCGATACATGCCGTTTTTGACTCTAGTCCTTCAAATGTGTTCTATAATCAAGCAGCAATGGACGGATAAAACATGACAGAATTGTTTTTTTTTTGTGTTTCTTTTGGTTCGGACTTTTTTGAGCGCTGACCCGAATAGAGTACTTCGACGTCTGTGTATTTATACCACCTTCGCATACAAACTGCGTATCGTTGCCTCGAAGAAAATGCTAGTAAGCGTTAAAATCGCGTATGCAACAAATATTTAGAAAATCTTTGAATAAAGTCAAAGTCAAAAGTATTTTATTCATTGAAATCACAAGGATCATTTTGAATCGTCTTAAAAAATAAATTTACAGTTACTCCTGTTCCAACGCAACCAGACCTAGAAGAATCAGGCAACAAACACGGTCTGTTTTTCTTTTGATGATCCTTCTTACTACTAGGTGGAGAGCGCCTGTGTGGTGCCTCGAGAACAAGTTGAAGCTGATTCAAGGAAAAAAGGAAAACCAAATTAAAAGCCTTACTTAGGTAGGCAGTCAAAAGTAAGATGATAGAGAGAATCAGCAAAAGTTCATAAGGCAGCACACACTACGCTTGATATACACATAAATAACACATCAGTAATAAATTATATGCAGGTACAGACATTGCAAATTGACAAATTAGGTGTCGAGGGGCAGAGCGACATCAGGCCACGCGGCTTTATCATTAACATAGTCATGTAGTGTGTAATACGCTTTCTTAATTAAATTATTCTTTATGTAAGATTTAAATCTTCGAATCGAAAGTTTAGAAGCAGTATTACTAAGTTTTAAAAATAAAATAAAAACTCCTCTCAGCAAAATATCCTATCTACAATATTTAAGGTACTTTCCCTTCATGTCGCATAGTCTTGGGACGCCCTGTATATTGATTTTGAAGGACCGTCGGCGGGCCGGTTTAAATCCTTTTGCGGGCCGGAGCTGGCCCGCGGGGCGTACTTTGCTCAACACCACCATACCTATTTCTGCCGCAAAGCAGTAGTGCTCGCATTGCTGTGTTCCGGTTTGAAGGGTAAGGGTGTCGGTGAAATTACAGGCACATGAGACTTTTCATCTTTATGTCTCAGGGTGGCGGGCGCAGTGCAATGCCACATAGGGCGCGTCCTAGGTGGACATGACCTATGAGGTAATGCACTGTTCATAGGCAGAGGTTACCGCTTAACATCAGGTGGGCCATCTGCATGTCCCGTCATTCTAGTAGTATAAAAAAAAACAGTGGGCTAGGCTTACCGATTCTCGGCATGTCGTGCCGGGCGCCGGGCGCAGCGGGAAGGCGCAGCGCGGTCGCGTTGACGACCAGCGCAGACGCGGCCGACCGGCTCGCCGCCTCGATGATGGGGTGTAATTCCTCCGTGAACCGCAGCAGATGGTGCTCCTGCGATTAACACCACCATAGACTAACTAAACACAATAGTCTGCCAATCTAATACACGAAAACGTGACTCAAAAAATGACAAATTCCAGGCTATTTCTAGATGGCGCTAGCAAATAGCCTGGGAATCATTCAACCAGCATTTTAAACCAATTACCTAATCTCTTTTAATTCTTTAAAAATAAACATTTAAATTTATTTTTTATTTTTTAATTATGAAACTATGGTCGGTCTATTCGAATTTAAAGCATTACAATCGTTTATAGCAGATTCAAAACACTCAGCGACATCTAGCGTCATTGTAGGCAATCATTTATCGATGCACGTTTTCTTGTATGAGATTGGCAGTCTATTGTGTTTAGTTAGTCTATGACACCAATATCAATATTCGGGTTCGATCCTAGGCTCCGCACCAATGACTTTTCTAAGTTATGTGCGGATTTCCATCGCTCTGTGCTTCGGAGGGCACGTTAAGCTGTCGGTCCCGGCTGTTATTGATTAATAGCAGTCGATAAGCCATGTCAGAGGCCCTCGGGCGGCTTGACAAACTCCGACACCAGAGGCCAGCACTACCTCATACGAAACGAACGAAACGAATATTCAAATTCAAAATCTTTATTTCAGGCTTATTGAGAAATGCACTAAACCTAAACAATAAGCCCATATCAACATAAATACCTTAGAAACGAAACATATAAAAACACTTTATTTACAACTTAATCTAACACACGTGTGATCGCCGACGCATCGCGGCCCAGGGGATCACGTGACAGGCGGCCCTTGAACCGCCGGAACTTCACCCCTTTCAGCCAGAAGTCAGGAGAACATTTTTAGCGTTCCGAAACAAACAGAACCGTTATACGATCACTCTGATCTCCGTCCTTTTTAACCCCCGACGTAAAAACGAAGGGGTGTTATAAGTTTAACGTGTCTGTGTGTGTGTCTGTCTGTCCCATCGCAGCTCCCGAACGGATGAACCAATTTAGTTTTTTTTTGTTTTGTTTGAAAGGTGAATTTGTCGGGAGTGTTCTTAGGTATGTTTGATCAAAATAGGTTCAGCCGTTTCATTACGCTGGGGCTTTTATAAGAGTAGTGATCGTAACCGTGTGCTGATCACAACGAGCCTAAACACGGCCAGTCTACTATTATCCCTCGAGGAGTTCCGTTGTCCACATTTTTTTTTTTTTTTTTTTTTTAAGAATAAAGAATAAATTTATTTTCAACAAAAAACTTATAACAGTTGTATACTTACACAGCTAAACACTCAAACAATTTGAATTTTTATAATAAAAGTGAAGGTATGTGTAAGTTTATACAGTTGGAAATCTTTACCTCCCGTGCTAGTTTTAAACTGTGTCACGGCACAGATAAAAGAATACTGTGTCACGGCGAGGTATTGATTATCTTCCCATACAAACACAAGTCTGCAGTATTAAGTTTGCAGAGCAGAAAAATCTTATTGAATAGTGTGTACAATCTTATAATAGCTGTTCATAAAATATAATGTAGGTAAGTATGGTACAATCATAATGCTGTGACCTTATGTTATGACCTTCCGTCTCCATCGTCCTCCTCTAATACACGTTACTCCTGGGGACTCCTCTAATACAGGTTTTGTAACTTAACAGAGAAGATCCCAACCCACGCAACCCATAGTCTTACAAGGAAAATAAATAAATTTTATATTGTGTATTTGTATCATCAGATCAGCTCGCTGTCACCATCATATTGCATTGTCATCGGAACTTGAAAGGTATGCAAAATATCATCTCAATAGGTTGAGGATAACTGCTTTAAAAATCAGTTGCAAGATTCCACCCGGACATAAGTACATACATTGCAAGTTAAATAAAAGCTTGTAAAAAAACCCTTTTTGGATTCTTTGTTTGATGTTTGTTATTTTTAACCAACTTCAAAAAAAAGGCGGAGGATCTCAATTCGTTTTTTTTTAATGTTTAAACCACACTTATGGACATTAAATTTACATGTGACTCAAAAATTCCATTCCAGCAGGACTCAAACCCGCATCTTCGCCTATAATCGGCGATGCCTTCACCAGTTTGGCCATGGAACGAGCTATGACGCTGGAGATGAAATTTGTGGGCACTGGGCTAAGCTTTGTTTGGCCATTACGGATCGTCATGATGCATAGGTAGTTATATACAAGTATTGGTAACCCACAACACAGGGTATCCTAGAGTGGGGGCTAGTAAACCACTTATATACTTCTCTACTTCATTCTATTCCCGTAAATGTCTTCTTTATGGTTATTCGCTTAATTTGTATCTACCTATCTATCTATTGTCCCTATGTATCTATTGTTGTTTGTTTTTGTAAGTAGTATTTAAGTAATTTTTGTAGCAAATTTGTTTTTTTTGCACGTAAATAAATTTAAAAAAAAAAAGATTTGCTCGCAAGGGCTACTGTTCGCAGAACTACTAGTTTAATAGGGTCCCGCTGGCACCCGATACGGAACCCTAAAATTGGTATTTGAACGTGACCAAGACCCGTGCGTGAGAAACCAACGAAAAATGTTTTTAAAACGCAGATGTTTTCTCACGAAACGACTTTATAATAGAATCTTTTCCTTCATTCAAATCAAGCGACAGCACAGAATACATAATAGTACAGTTACAGAAGGATACACCAGATGGGCAATCAATTAAATCCCAAACGTATATCAGTAACATCGTTTGTAGAAATCCACAGCTGAATATAGGCCTCCCCATTGAAGCCACGACGAACGGTCTTGAGCCGCCTTCATACACCGACTTCCTGCGACCATTAAAATGTCGTTGGTCCTTCGAGTGGGGTCTGCGTCGTCGGGTTCTAGTTCGCCACTCGAGAACCCTATATTCCACATCGGTTCTAGGAGCTATATGGCCTGCCCATTGCCATGTCAATTCACTAATTCTGAGAGCTATGTCGGTGATCTTGGTTCTACGGATCTCCGTATACTAACAAGTAGCGAAACTCCGAGTATAGCTCTCTCCATAGCCCGCTGCGCGAGTTTGAGCTTGTGTTATTTACATACAGTATTGCATAGTCAATCTTTTACGTACATGGTGCTCTACAAAATTGATAAGAAACTTGTATAACTTACAGGGTGTTCGAGGTCACAGATGGGATTGACCCTCAGGTCAATAGACTCCAGGGAAACCGGTAGCAATGATATTATGTTTTCCGGGAGAGATGCAATCTGAAAAAAACAAAGACCACATATCAAGATAGACACCGCAAACACGTAAATTTGTATGAAACCAGGAATGGCGTTTTATTTTCTACATACTATGCTACGAAATATCTCCATTCGCACGGCTAGCTGATTTCGAACAGTTTTTACAGTTCACTATGGCGCAATTAGTCATTATTCTATTAACATACGACATGCTATCGCGAAGACGGCCGCGAGCGAACTGATTGGAGGTTTGCTAATAGGTGCATTGCACCTACTTCAGACAGACAAAGTGACATGCAATCTAGGTGCACTTGCGTTATCTAGTGTAAATATAGGTCTGTGTGAAAAACCAATATCAAGATACAGTTGTGGTCATATAATTAAGAACGATTTGAAGTTCTAGAAGTTTTTTATTTAAATCGTATCATACACAGAGATGTGTACCTTCTGAGAAGCAACTAGTTATGTTATATAATAGTCACATTAATAGAGCAACCTGACTTAAGAATAAAGTATGAAATCGCTAACTATTTTTTGCACATTTTATTGATTTTATCAAAGTAACACATTCAAATAGTACTGAAACTGGACAAATAATTAAGAACGATTTATTTAACTGCTCGGGAATTGTTTTGTATGACACTTAGATTTAAAAAATCACAATATTATGTAGCACAGGAAACATAAAAAGAAATGTAATAAACATTTAACTAAAATTAATAGTTAATAGCATATCCACGGCTTTTAATTACAGCTTTACACCGGCGAGGCATTGACTCTATTAATTTTTGACATTTCGCAAGAGAAATAGAGTTCCATTCTCCTAAAAAAAGTCATACAGGTCTCTTAAATTTCCACACTTTGTATTTGAAACCTTTTTCTTTACTTCAAACCACAGATTCTCTATTGGGTTTAGATCTGGACTGTTAGCAGGCCAGTCTAAGACAGAAACTAATTGCGCTGTAAGAAATTCCTTTACGGTGCGTGCAGTGTGCTTTGGATCATTGTCATGCTGGAATGTCCAGATGACCGGTAGAACGTCTTCAGCGTATGGTAACATTGTTTCTTCCAGTATATTTTTGTATTGGAACTGATCCATGTTACCTTCTATCAACTTTACAGGTCCTACACCATGTCCAGAAAAGCAACCCCAAATTTTCACATTTCCACCACCGTGCTTTAATGTAACTTTCGTGTACTTTGGGTCGAATGCTGTATTCGGAGGACGTCGTACATATCGTTTTCCATCAGAACATACTCTGTTTATTTTCGTCTCGTCAGAAAAAAGTACATTTTTCCACTGTTGCACAGTCCAGTTTTCATACTTTCTCGCAAATGCAAGCCGGGCTTGCCTGTGGCAAAGTTTTAACATGGGTACCTTTCTTGCTATCCTACCGTGCAATTTTTCTTCTACCAAACGTCTTCGAATAGTGCGTGCTGAGATTGCTGAAGGGTTGTTTTCACCAAAATATTCTTTTCTGAGCTCATTGGACCCTTTAAAAGGATTTTGTTTTGCCATACGAACGATGTTTCGGTCATCTCGAGGAGTTGTTTTTCTCTGTTAGGTACACGTGGAACATTCGAAGTAGTTTGATACGTAGCAAAATGCTTTACAGCGTGGAAAACCAACGTTTTTGAACATTGCAGATGGTCGGCTATCTTTTTATAAGACCAATTCTTCCGGCGAAGTTTTATTATTACTTCCCTTGTAGATTTATCACAACTTTTATTTTTTCCCATTGTTTTTTCTAAAGAAGCAATCACCTTTAATCTTTTACAGCACGTAATGGCGCCAAAATTATACAAACAGTAACAAATCGACTGAGTGTTCTCTATTTAAATTTGAATAAAGGTATAAACTACTTAGCGTTCTTAATTACGTGACCAGCCAGTAATAAGGAATACTTTGTTTAAAAGTAGTGTAAAAAGTTTGCCTATTGATTTTTAGCCAATCATGTGTATCAATGAATACAGTGGTAATATGGAAATGTTTTACGATAACGAGAGAAATAAAAACAAATGCATACAATTAGTTTTGCATCTTAGTTGGAAAAAATCTTCCCTTTATATCAGCGTTCTTAATTATATGGCCACCACTGTATATAAAATCATTGCATGACTGACAGACTGACAGACTGACTGTCTGACTATTAACTATCAACGCACTGCCTAAGCACTGTCCTAGAAAACTGAAATTCGGAGGGTAGGTTACATTAGATAATGTTGTGTGAACTGTCCAGCATTATTTATTTTTTAATTTATTTTAAGTACCTACATAATTTAATCAGTACTAACCAGATTAATTGAAAAAAACCGGTAATAACTCACGTAGGTACTTGTTCCGAGTCAAACACCCGACCAAATACAACAACAACAACAACAACTAACAACTTTTTTCAATTATGAAAATTACTCACGGAAGTTTTAATAGTATTACTAACCAGATTGTTTGAGAGCTGCAGATACATGATCTCAGGGCACCGTAGCACGGAGGTCGGGAACTCCTTGAGGTTGTTGTTCCGAATGTTACAATGGACGAGGGCTTCCATCTTGTTCATGTCGTCTGGGAGCTTCTCAATCTCATTATTCTCAAGGGTTAGCCATCTGAAAGCATATTATTACGACAAGCATGTAAATACCTAGGTGTATAGGATATTAACTTTCTCGAACGAGTACAGCGTAGGGCTACGAAACTGGTGCCTATTCTTAAAGCACTTACATATGAGGAAAGACTTTACGAACTTGGATGAACTAACCTTCAGCAACGTAGAGAGTGTGGAGACCTACACGATCCTAAACAACCACTACAGTATACCAGATTTATCACAGACACTATATACCATGAACAATAATATAGGACTCAGAGTACACTCGCTGAAGCTGCAATGCGGGCCAAGTACCAGCAATCTAAGGATGCACATATTGCTTAATCGGGTCGTGCGCACTTGGAACCGGCTACCAGACACAGTGATCAATGCCGCCTCAGTAAATTCCTTCAAAAATAGACTTGACAAACATTTAAAGTGCACTGATAAGGACTAAGATATACAAGCATCAGCTCCGAGAGCTGCCTGTGTATTATAAATAAATAAATATGTATGCTTATAGCAGTCATCACATAACATAACACTCAAGTTCCTTGTGTCATGGTTACCAGGAACGACGAGTATCTTGGTACAACACCCAGACTCGGTACAAATATTTGCGGACCATACAAACATTTGTACCGCAGCGGGAATCAAACCCGCAACCTCTCCCATCTCAGCCGGCTACTCGCCCGACGCGCTGCAGATGTCGTAAAAAACTTATTTTATTTCAATTTTATGTAATGTCACAAATCTTTTAAAGAATGGTTGTATTGATGGTGGTCTGATTAGTGGTGGTAGGTAGTTATTATTGTTATTATTATTTATAATTACAGACGAGCAGCTTTCGCTGATGTGCCTATTTCAGAGTGTTGAAATGTGTTATTTCAGTATGGGCTAACCATACTGTCCCATTGTTGGGCAAAGGCCTCCCCCCACTTCCGCCAGTCACCACGGTCCTGTGCAACCGTTTCTCATTCCCTCTCATAGGCATCCAGTTCATCCCGCCACCTCATGCGTGGTCTGCCGCGACGCCGCCTGGCTGTATCAGGGCTCCATGCCGCGGTGATTTTGGCCCAAAGTTCATTGGGCATGCGGCAAATGTGACCGGCCCAATCCCACTTCAGCCGCGCGGCCTTCTCTCCCACATCGGCGACTTTGGTTTTAGAGCGCAGTATGGTGTTTCGGATGCGGTCAGTTAGTCAGTAGTTGTGTAACACAAATAGTGGGTTAAGGATTAACATGACCTTACCTTAGTTTGGTCAGATTGCTAAATTCATCTGGAATAACTCTGATTTGATTCCCTCGGGCGCCAAACGTATCCAGCTTCTCCAACTTCGCCATTTCAACAGGGATCTCCTGCAGCTCTATTCTGTTGCACCAGAACGCCTCAAGGTTCTCCAAATCCCCGATCTCTGGGATCAACTTGCCCAGGGGATTGTAGCTGAGGTTCAAATTCACCAAGTTTTTCAAGGTCCCAATCTCAGCTGGCAGGGATGTTATATTGTTGTAATCAAGAGTCAGAGTAGTAAGGTTCAATAACTGGCAGATTTGGACAGGAATTACAGATATTTTATTCCTATGAAGGTAGAGATGCTCGATTGTCAAACAAGTATACAACAATTCAGGAATTTCGTATATTTCGAACGAGTTCAAACACAACCGAGACTTCTTTTTACTAATGGCTTGTTCGATGAGGGCCAGAATGTGGTTTTCACGGAGAAATTTTAGTATTGAACTCATTTTTAAGCTATTTTTTGTAAAAATTGCATTCTACCTAATACTGCGTTTTTGTGTTTGTTTGTTGGGAAAATAAACGTCAAAGTCAGCTGGGTCACTGGTTTACCCTCGTCACAGATAAAAGAATACTATACTAGCCCTCGTATTAAGAACTATTATACCTCCATGGGTTTTCCATAGAGTTTTTTTTAATATTTATGCTGGCTACCTAGGAAGAAGTACTACTACATTCATGCTGACTACTAAAGCCACAGTAGCCACAAACAAAAGAAGAAGAAGAAGACCTGACTTTACAGTGATGTATGATGTGTTTCAAGAAAACAGCTAACAGAATGACAAGGATACATGATATCAGGATGTCCAAAGTGTGAGCAAGAAATAGTCAAATAAATTCATGTTCTGTTACCTTGACTTCCTCTTGGAACGCCGCCGGCATATGACTTTTACGAAATGGAACGTAAACTTAAAATCATGGACATTTTGTATACTACGTCCATGCTTAAAATAGCCCTGCCCCCCTATTCCCTATCTTGAAAGTCACTCAGTGACTAACGTTTGACAAGTAAAATTACCATCAATTGACAATTCTTAATAGTATTTTTTTTTAATTGATAATCATTCTTCTTGTCAAACGTTAGTCACCGAGTGACTTTCAGTTAGGGAATAGGGGGGCTGAAGCAGTGCTCGGAATAAGACATTCATGCAGCAGGGAAAGCCTTCCGATAGCGGATTCGGAAGATACCGACGAGTTTCCGAAAACACGATTTTAAAATACCTTTCCGATATCGAAAACTTTGACACTAGTATTTTTTTTTTTTTACGGAAGTTAGAGATTCCGCTAAACGCGATTCTAAAATATCGGATATCGAAAAACATTAGAATTCGTTACTATTGCCTAATGCTGAGAGTCTGCTGAGGAGAGCACAAGCACATGAATGTAGTGAGAGCATGAATGTCGTACTAATTCTTCCTAGGCTGAGAGCGACCTCTATTTCCTATTGTAAAAAAAACTCTGTGTTGGGCGCATGGTTGGGCGGTGGAGTAACTTACTAGCTAACTATGGTGGTTTTCAGGAGAGTTGCCGCGTGTAAAATCTCAGATTCTACTACAGCTTAATTATTTTTCTGCCATTTCATATTACCTATTTGAATTTCCTTCCAAGCTATTAAAGTTATCTACAATAGATTTCAACTTAACATTACATTAATAAATAACATTACAACATAAATAAGCTGAAAAAACATATTTTTATTTAAAACAAGGCGTTTTCTCGACACATGTGGAATGGAACCTAAAATTATCGATTTTCGCGGCAAATGTGAATGGTTTGAGGTCGGGGCACTAGGTCGGAGGAATCAATATTTCGTCGAAATAAACATGAAGCTGTTATTTTAATTACTATATGCGGAAATAAAGTGCTGAACTATAGCTGAAACATAGGTAGTGGATTAGTGGCAAGGAAATGGGCTTAGGTGTTTTTATAAAATTAATTACTTTGTTTTATATATTTTTATATTCAACGTGTACCCATGGTAAGTTTGATATGCCTACGTTTTCGTTTTGTGTCAACTAGGATTTAATTCTTACATTAAAATCATGAAATTTAGATCTGGATTTTGTTTGATATTTTCATAGTTCTAAATACGACAATGCTTTATCCTAATCACAAACAAAAAAGGGGTTGTCGTAACTTGGCTAAATAGGTACAACGAAAAATATTAAAACAAGCATACAGACAAAATTAACTTGTTGTCATGCTTTTAACTTATCTTGAACTACACATTGAATTAAGTAATTTTTGATTAGATTATCTTTAATATTCTTTACAATTTGGTTCATTTAATTATTTTGTTAGTAAACAAAATAGATACATATTTTGTTTCATAACTTCTGAACTGCCATGTTTTTCTTGAAATTAATGCCTTTGTTAAAACGATTGCAAAATATGGACTGTCATTAATTTTTTAGGGTTCCGTAGCCAAAGTGTAAAACGGGACCCTAATACTGAGGCTTGGTTGTCCGTCTGTCTGTCTGTCTGTCCGTCTGTCACCAGGCTGTATCTCATGAACGGTAAAAGCTAGACAGTTGAAATTTTCACAGGTGATGTAAGTATTTCGGTTGCCGCTATAACAACAAATACAAAAAATTAGAATAAATTGAATATTTAAGGGGGCTCCCATACAATAAATGTGTTTTTTTTTGCCGTTTTTAGGGTTCCGTAACTAATAACGGAACCCTTATAGATTCGTCATGTCTGTCTGTCTGTCGTGTCTGTCTGTCCGTGTATGTCACAGCCACTTTTTTCCGAAACTATAAGAGCTAGGCTGTTGAAACTTGGTAAGAACATGTATTCTGTGAACCGCATTAAGAATTTCACAAAAAAATAGAAAAAAAACAGTAAATTTTTGGGGTTCCCCATAACTAGAACTGAAACTAAAAAAAAAAAAAAAAACCAAACCCATACGTGTGGGGTATCTATGGATAGGTCTTCAAAAATTATATTGAGATTTCTAATATAATTTTTTTCTAAACTGAATAGTTTGCTCGAGAGACACTTCCAAAGTGGTAAAAAGTGTGTCTCCCCCCATAACTTCTAAAATAAGAGAACGATAAAACTAAAAAAAAATATGATGTACATTACTATGTAAACTTCTAAAAAAAAATGGTATGAACGAGATCTAGGAAGCAGTTTTTTTTTAATACGTCATAAATCGTAATCCATTCAAGAACTTTTATATTATGTTATTTGCTGCTACGGAACCCTTCATGGGCGAGTCCAACTCGCACTTGTCCGTTTTTGTTAGTCTGTTTTGTTACGGTACCCCAGCTCTTTACGTCTTCATAAAATACCTCGTGGAGAACGTATACCTACACTCTGTTTAATGTCCATTATTAATTCTAGCTTCACCACCAAACAAGACAGCTCACCATACCCGTAAGCTGAACAAAGACGGAGCTTACAACGAGCAGAAGCCTTCGTACAGGTCCTTCCAGCCCGTGTTCAAGCACAAGACGGTATACCCGCGGCATGACGCGAGGGACTACGACATCACGTCGTACGACACCGAGTACGGCGGGGTCGTGTCCAACTTCACCTCGTCGATATACGATGATAACCCGCAGTTGTACCCCAATCCAGAATTTGTGGCGAGGAATAATCTAGGTTTGTTGCTCCTATACATAAATAAAGGTAGGTACAGGTCGCGCAACGAGCTATGAGCGCTGACCTTTTTTTTTATTTTGTTTTATTTTTTTTTATACTACTTGGTTGTCGGAACAAGCAAGAGGCCCACCTGATGTTAAGCGGTAACCTCTGCCTATGAACAGTGCATTACCACATAGGTCACGTCCACCTAGGACGCACCCTATGTGGCATTGCACTGCGCAGTAGTAATTTTTAACACCCGACGAAAAATGAAGGGGTATTATAAGATTGACGTGTCTGTGTGTGTGTGTGTGTGTGTGTGTGTGTGTCTGGGTGTGTCTGTGTGTGTGTCTTTGTGTGTATGTCTGTGGCATCGTAGCTCCCGAACGGAAGAAACTTTTATTTATTTATTTGGAATGTGATTTTGTAGGAGTGTTCGTAGCTATGTTTGATCAAAATCGGTTCAGCCGTTTCATTGCGTTGAGGGTTTTTTAATTTTTACACAGTTAATTACTTGTATTTATTTGGATCACCAACGAGAGAAGCAGTATTATACCTAATTCTAAAGTTACTTAAATCTAGTGTTCCTTCAATTATTGGAAACCACAGCATGCATATTGCAACTGTTAATACTACCTACTGGGCAAAACAAATACACAGGGCTGTTATTCGATATGACTATAGGAGATTACTTTTTTTTTTACTACTGAATGACGGTACAAGCAGTTGGCCCACCTGATGTTAAGCGGTAACCTCTGCCTATGACCAGTGCATTACCTAGGACCATTACCACCATAGTATTACCACGTCCACCTAGGACGCGTCCTATGTGGCATTGCACTGCGCCCGCCACCCTGAGACATAGATGAAAAGTTACTTGACAATAACGTGTAACTTCACAATGTATTCTGAACGATGATTCCATGCAGATATCGTAACGAGCCCGCGCTATGTCAAGTTTGGTCATAGCGAATAAGGGGGCAGGTACCTACAATACAACTATTGTTGCTCCTACACATCAATAAAAGGAATACCTGAAGGTACTCGAGTAGCGTCCACGAACCAGATGACGCAGTGTTGGAAGACCCTCTCGATGGACCGACAACATTCAAAGGTCACACACAGGCCTTTAAATGTTGTCGGTCCAAGAAGAAGTTGTCTAAGAAGGTGGATGGAGGCGGCTCTAGATCATTCGTCGTAGCAGTATTCTACGGGAAGTCCAGCAGTGGACTTCGTCAGGCTAATGATGATAATGATACTTACCTACGTACTATTTCTTGTTCCTCTACCATCAGTCGAATTAATCTACTTATATCTGCTTTCTCCTTTTGTAGCGAACAAAGCTGTAATAGAAAACAAAATAGTGGATGTTGATGGTGATGTGCCAGAGCTACCAGACGACTCGCTGGCCGATGCGGACCTCAAGGAACACAACATCATCGACAGCGTCACGTACCTGTATGGATTCAACAACTGCCATGGCGTCAGGAACGAATGGATGGTGTTGGTTAGTACCTAGTGGTTACAAGCTTTATATAATACTAGCAGCTCCCCGCGGTTTCACCCGCGTATGTCTCGATCCCGTGGGAATATCGGGATAAAAATGTGCCTATGTGTTATTCCGGGAGTCCAGTTAGCTCCATTCCAAATTTCATGCAAATCCGTCCAGCCGTTTCAGCGTGAAGAAGTAACAAACAGACTACACACACACACACAAACTTTAGCCTTTATAATATTAGTGTGATAGTGTGATGTACTTATTACTTACTTTTTTTTTGAGGCGTGGCGGGCGAAGTTTCGCCTGCGACGCAGGAGGTTGCGGGTTCGATTCCTGCCTCGGAACAAATATTTGCACGATCTGAAGATATTTGTTCAGCACCCTGAACTGGGTATTTTCTATATATTGTAAAAAAATATCTATCTATGCATCGACGTAAATAAAATGAATGGACGGGCCTTAGGGAACGATAGTTTTGAAGCTTCTAAACAGACCTAGCTAGTATACTTCGCTTCAGTCAGTCTTTGTCACGGCAACGAGTGACAGCTATGCTGAAAAATACCAAAATTGGATACCTTGGTAATACAATGCCTTCCTGTGCTTTTCTGCAAGTGCAAACAACACAAGAAATACAAATAAAGCTTCAGGCATCGCATTTCATTCGTAAGTAAAGGTTTTGTAATATAATTTTCATCAATTGATAAAAAACTTATAAATCGTCGTGTGGTAGGAAAACTACATAAGTAACACATTTTGCGAAATCGACTTTATTGCATGGTTATGATGGCCCATACATGTCGATGGACACGTCTTGCACTAGAGGACGAGCGACAAGGAGGACTACGCCCCAGGACATTATCTCAATGTTCCCCACTCTGAATGAAAGTTAACAGACACAAGTTTATACTCGTAGATAGTTTTAATTTTAGTCGACATACCTTTTTCTTTTTGATACTTAGAATTATTGTGTTCCACAATTTTTTTTCATTTTGTTGATTTTATAAGCATTAGTCGTATGATAAGTTTGTTATGTCACTTACTTTGAATTTATAAGTCTGCTAAAATAATGTAGGTGTTTCAGTAGTTTTCTAATATTCAGTCTTGATAAAAAGAAATGATTATAAGTTGGTTTTATTTTAAAATGTATTTTAATATTATATAAATCTATACCCATGGATAGGATTGTCATATTCAAATAAGTAAATAATAGATCATTTCAATTATTCAAAACTTTGGCGAGGGAAAAATACATAGTCGTTTTTTTATTTTTTTCTCTTAATCAAAAGAACTAAAATGTATTATCATTAAATTCGAAAATAGATACAGTACCAATCTATAACATATCAAAACACGGACTGAAAAATTAGTTACGATAAAAAAGCTATTGCCATTTTTGACGCAATAAAACAGTAAATCGCGTTTTTCTCGCGATGTTGGTTTTGTTGTTGTTATTACTTATTTAGTTTTCCAACTACAGCGACGAAATATTTGACAAGACTTCACGCATGACGGATGGTCCGGTACAGACTGCAAAAAAATCTGATGCCTAAGGGGTATCGAATTGATTTAGAATTGTAATTTGCATTATTTACGTCAAAACATTGCTAAGCACGTCGCTTTAGGTAATTGCATATAATATGTAATGGCATGTTAATTAACCTTATAGATTTCCAAAAAAAAACTAAGGTAAACAAAAATGGATAGAAGTCATAAGACGAGCAAGAACAGACGACTTTTGGAAGTGGAATACATTTTCCCGTATTTGCTCTGATCATTTTCTACACAATTAATTCTATACGCCAAAAAACGGTTAGTAGTAGTAGAGCTTTTTTGTAAAAGAGTTCGTCCGCGGAAGTACTACCACCATACCTGTTTCTGCCGCAAAACAGTAGTGCTCGCATTGCTGTGTTCCGGTTTGAAGGGTAAGGGTGCCGATGAAATTATGGCCACATGGGACTTTTCATCTTTATGTTTCAGGGTGGCGGGCGCAGTGGAATGTCACATAGGGCGCGTCCTAGGTGGACGTGACCTGAGGTAATGCACTGTTCATAGGCAGAGGGTACCACTTAACATCAGGTGGGCCATCTTCTTGATCTGTCATTCCAAGTAGTATAAAAAAACTCATTGTGCAAAATTCTTAAAACTGCACTCTGCAGTTTCTTAAATACTGGAATTTTTATACATTTATGTTTCCGTACGATTTTTATGATATTTTCTTAGTTAATTGAGTGATGAAAAATATATTTTTCACAAATTGATTGAGCTGAAGACCTTAGGTGGACTTGCTTTTCTATTGATTTATATTATGTATGTTTGAGAGCTGAAAAATAGATACGTAACTACATAAAACAGAAGGGAACCATGTATTTTTGTAAAAGTTTCATTCAATAATTGCATTTTTTTCGGCGATTTTTTGTACTATAAACCTACTGAAATAACTTTAGTAAACACATTGCATCTGTTAAAGTATTAAGTATTAAAAAAATACAGTTTTTAAGAATTTCAATAATTTAATTTCACCTAGTTTATTTACAAGACCGCCAGGAGTGGCGCTATAGAGAAGAGGCCTTTACTCAGCAGTGGCTGGATAGATAGATAGATAGATAGATAGTTTATTTGTTGACCGTACCCTAAATCCAAATTGTCTTATTTTTCACGGACGTTTTGTATGGATAAGGCCAGTCCATTTATTTTACTTTGGTCGAAGTATCTATGTACCTAATATATTATATTAAGGATATCAGTTGTCTAGTACCCATAACACAAGCACAAGCTTAGCTTGGGGCTAGATAATATTGTGTGAACTGTTCAGCAATATTTATTTATATTTATTTAATTGTAATTTCCCCAGATCTTCATCACCAGCGGGATAGCAACTGTCCTCCTAGTCGGGACAGTGCTGTGGCTGATGTGCAGTAACTACGCCGCGGAGTTCAGACGAAGCAGCAAGCTGTATCCTATCGACATCAACCTGTGCTGCTGCCTCGCCGCCGCCACGCAGATATACATCCAAGCTGTCATGGTACTGGGCCCTATTGAACTACTAGTTACTCGCCCCGGCTGCGCACGGGTAACCCCCGGTGACCCCCCCCCCCCCTCATACCCCTCCCCCCCTATGTCAATCTTCTGGTTTTAAGCTACCTCCCCACCAATTTTCAGCCAAATCGGTTCACCCGTTCTTGAGTTATAAGTGGTGTAACTAACACGACTTTGTTTATTATACATGGCCACTCCACATTCGCGCGTGAACAGCGAAAACCATGCGCGAACGCGTGAAAGCGTGAATGTGGAGTCGATTCGCGTATATTTCGCGAGTTCGCGCCTTGTTCCCACTTTTTGTCGGTTTATTGGCCCTCGTGAAAGAACCAAGAAGAAGCGAGCGAAGAAGAAGAGGAGTAGTAGTAGAGATTTTTTGGACATCAACCTGTGCTGCTGCCTCGCCGCCGCCACGCAGATATACATCCAAGCTGACATGGTACTGGGTTACTCGCCCCGGCTGCGCACGGGTAACCCCCGGTGACCCCCCCCCCCTCATACCCCTCCCCCCCTATGTCAATCTTCTGGTTTTAAGCTACCTCCCCACCAATTTTCAGCCAAATCGGTTCACCCGTTCTTGAGTTATAAGTGGTGTAACTAACACGACTTTATTATACATGGCCACTCCACATTCGCGCGTGAACAGCGAAAACCATGCGCGAACGCGTGAAAGCGTGAATGTGGAGTCGATTCGCGTATATTTCGCGAGTTCGCGCCTTGTTCCCACTTTTTGTCGGTTTTTTGGCCCTCGTGAAAGAACCAAGAAGAAGCGAGCGAAGAAGAAGAAGAGTAGTAGTAGAGATTTTTTGGTGAAGAGTTCGTCCGGGGAAGTACTACCACCATACCTATTTCTGCCGCAAATCAGTAGTGCTCGCATTGCTGTGTTCCGGTTTGAAGGGTAAGGGTGCCGGTGAAATTAAAGGCACATGAGACTTTTCACCTTTATGTCTCAGGGTGGCGGGCGCAGTGCAATGCCACATAGGGCACGTCCTAGATGGACGTGAGCTATGAGGTAATGCACTGCTCATAGGCAGAGGGTACCGCTTAACGTCAGGTGGGCCTTCTGCGTGTTCATTCAAGTAGTATAAAACCTGCGAACGCGCGAAAGCTGCGTAGACACGACAGACTCCACATTCACGTGTTACTCAGTTGCGTGCACACAGCAGTAGGCCTGTCGAAGCAACAAGTTCGTCTATATTCGTCGAGCGCTTGAACCATACTGTGAACACAATTGTGAACACTGCGAATGAGGAGCCAAGAAGAGTTCACGCGTGATTCGCGCAGCGGTTTGCGCCGCGATTCACGGCCGCGAATGTAGAGCGCCCATAACGCGGGCTTCACATTCGCGCCGTGAACAACCGTGAAAGCCGCGAACCGCTAGTGTGGATGGCTTTCACGGACGTTCACGCCTTGTTCCCCGTTCCGTGTTGGTATTAGCGCCCGTCATAGGGCTCGCGGGCGCGCACCTCCCGTGCACGCGAACGCATCCACACTCGCGCGTGAAAACAAAACGCAGTTTCTAAGAAAATAGTGACAGATGGACACACGAGAGCGATCCTATAATGCAGGGGTTCCCAAACTTTTTTTTGTGTACTGCCCACGTTAAGAATATATTATTTTTTAGTGCCCCCATAATTATTTTTTAGCGCCCCCATTTTTTTGTGAGCTATATTATCGGAGATTAAACATGCATAAATCGGGTTATTTAGCAAAAACTTGTTACAACATAATTTCCCGCGGTCTATTATTTACGAAAATGACCTATCTAGGAATACTAATAACTATTTAAATGCGAAAGTGTGTTTGATGTGACGCCCCCATTTTTTTTTGTTCTCTTACCGCCCCCCTTTAGGCCTGAATTGCCCACAAGGGGGCGTTATCGCCCACTTTGGGTACCCCTGAATGGTTCCGTTAGAACCTTTTGAGGTACGGTACCCTGATTAAGTACATGTTCCAGGGAGTATCGTCGCCGTCACAATGCGAGCGCATAGCGCTAGTGCTGCACTACACGCACATCTGCTGCGCTATGTGGATAGTGGCGCTCGCAGCCGCCGTGGCGGAGTACTGCGCTTGCGACACGTTCCTACCGCTCAAGTACAACTACTTACTGGCCTACGGGGTCCCGGCTGTTATCGTTATGGTAAGTACATGTTCCAGAGAGTATCATCGCCGTCACAATGCGAGCGCATAGCGCTAGTGCTGCACTACACGCACAACTGGGGTGCGTTCAATGGGTACACTCCAAGGATGTAAATGTTTTTTAGCCACGCTCTGAGGCTCTGAACGACTTGGATTGACACGTAATGTCAATGCTATTGTCAATTATTGATGTAAACAAACGCTTTCTTCATCCAGTGTTGCCAATTTAGCTCTTTTAGAGCGAAGTTTGGCTCTATTTCAACATTGACAGCTCCACTTTCTTCCAAAGAAGATAGTAGATATTATGAATGAATGAATGAACGACAAAACCAAAGCCTAAAGTTGTAATTGTTGCCATGTAGCGAAGTAGAATGTTTTGTTGCATCACATAACCTGCATTGTTTATTTAGCTCCTTTTTACTGAAAGCCTATTTATATAGTTTTTTTTCCCATTCATTTTTTCTCTTTCATGTGGGTTATACCTAATTTTTAGATCTCATAAAGTAGAGTAAGTATTATGAATGAATGAATGAACGACAAAACCAAAGCCTAAAGTTGTTATTGTTGCTATGTAGCGAAGTAGAATGTTTTGTTGCATCACATAACCTGCATTGTTTATTTAGCTCCTTTTTACTGAAAGCCTATTTATATAGTTTTTTTTCCCATTCATTTTTTCTCTTTCATGTGGGTTATACCTATTTTTTAGATCTCATAAAGTAGAGTAAGACTGTTTTTATTATTTTCGATAGTAATGGAAAATAATTTTAAGAGGCCGTCAAGGCCATTCGGTATTTTCCATTTGATTTAGGAACTTGTTTTGTAAATATGCTACTTGTTATATATTTAGATCGATATACTAACACCCTATTATAACCAAAAAATATACGTCATAGCTCGTAATAACTCAAAAAATACAGTAAAATAGGCGGCATTATCTCTGAAAGCATATTAACCGGTTGGACCGGGACGATGTCGTACGGCACTCGATTATGCTCAAAGTGTGTATTTATATTTTACAAATAAATACTAAATTCATTAAACATTTCGAGAATTTTCTGGTACATTTGGTACGGAACCCTGAATGCGCGTTATCCGACGTGCACTTGACAACAAAGATCCTTCCAGCCTTGATAGGTACCTACCTACCTACTAACAAATTTGTCAAAAGCTAGCCAATATTTATTTCACAGAAAAAAATATTGGCGATGTTTGTAACATCATCATCAGCCCACATAAACCGCTACTGGACATCTGAACATATCTGTGGATGTAATTTTATCAATATCGGTTCAGCTTAAGCTGTAAAGTCTTAGAGCATTTAATAGCAAAGTAAGTAATAATAACAAGTGTGATAACAAGTCCTGTTTTACTTTATAAAAAAACCCTCTCATGGAAACTGGAACTTTCGCAGTTACTATATTACTCGTTGAGCTTACATAAAATATTTCTCCGTCTATGGATGGAACAGGATTTTTGGGGGGGATGGGTGGGATTGACTTGACTTTGATAGCAATCTTACGTCAAAATCGTAACAACCGAACACCCACCCAAAACGGTGGTTGTTCAGTTAGGGTCACGTGACGCTAACCGAGTACTCTAACCGAGCCTCCGAACGGAACAACCCAAACGCTTTGGCGACAAGCACATGATTTGACTTTGACAGACGTCAGAATTGTCAGAGGTGGTTGTTCGGTTAGGGTCACGTGACGCTAACCGAACGCTCTAACAGAGCCTGTGAACGGAACAACCGTACACTCTGGTGACAACCAACACTCAGAGTATACCCACTGAACGCACCCCTCTGCGCTATGTGGATAGTGGCGCTCGCAGCCGCCGTGGCGGAGTACTGCGCTTGCGACACGTTCCTACCGCTCAAGTACAACTACTTACTGGCCTACGGGGGTCCCGGCTGTTATCGTTATGGTGAGTGCCTTATTAGTACAGGTACCTACCCTCTATTTTGACGACCTTTGTGGCGCGGCGGGCTAAGGTGGGCCTGCGACGAAGGAGGTTGCGGGTTCGATTCTCGCCTCGGAACAAATATTTGTACGATCCCTGATCCATATTTGTTCAGGGTGTTCTGGGTATTTTCTATGTATAATCAAAAATACCTAGCTATGTAATGTATTGTATTAAGTATAAGTATCAGTTATCTAGTACCCACATAACACAAGCTCTTCTTAGTTTGGGGCTAGATAATGCTGTGTGAACTGTCCAGCATTATTTATTATTTATTTATCTAATGTATTTATATTTTCTAGTTCAACTACGCTCTGTCTATGGAACATTACGAAACAAAGCACTACTGCTGGATGTCGATTGAAAAGGGAATGGTAATGGGCTTCATGATCCCAGCCATGATCCTCATCCTCATCAACACTGCTATCGTCATCCTAGGACTACAAAGTGTTAACAAAAAACAAGCCGAAGTGCTTGCCACCAAAATACAGGAGTTGGTCGACCACCATATTGCAAACTGGCCTACGAACGAAATTGAGAATATGGGGGATAAAAACGCAAGTCTAGAAACCTTGGATAATATTTACACGCCGGGAAGCAGTCGGAAGAATACGGACAGTTCAGAAACTCTGGATAAGGATAATTATTTGAGCGAGGACGAATGTTCTCACTATCCGAATAACTTGGTGCAAGTTGAAAATGGAACGGAGGTGAGTGTTGCCATTCTTAAAAAATTGGTAGGTTTGGTAGATTTTACATCGTGGCGCCAAAATTATTCTAAGTTCAAAATTTATTTGCAAAATCCTTCACCGTTGCGTTGGTGACATGGTGCTTCCATGATTTCAAACTGGTTGTACTTGATTGGTTATAATTGGAATATTTTCCTGAACTAGCTAAAGTGCTGCCATTCATAAAAAAAATTAGAAGGTTTGGTAGATTCTACACCGTGGCGCCAAAATTATTCTAAGTTCATTTTTTTTTGCTAAATCGTTTACCGTTGCGTTGGTTTCATGGTGCTTCCATGATTTCAAACTGGTTCTACTTGGTTGTTTATAATTGGAATATTTTCTTGAACTAGCTAATCGGTTTGATATTTTTATAATAAAAGGTAAGTAGGCCTATACCTACCTATACTATACCTATCTACTTATTTTCCCTAATTGCATGACAGCTTTTGTATGATTGGAGTATCTACGCTGAAGAAGAATGGAAGTACCTACTTATTGTGTGAAAGATAAGTGAGAATTAATATAACTAATATAATTGACACATATTGTGCCGACCTCTTTTATAGTGGGATCAAGGGTAAGATCAGAAACTAGACGCTCACAGCTGGACATAGCCTCCCCATATGATGTAACCACACGATAAACGGCCCTGAGCCGCCTCCATACACCATCCTGTGGCCATATTAACATCACGGTACCATTGAGTGGTCATACTCTATCTATTATCATAGACTAACTAAACACAATAGTCTGCCAATCTCATACAAGAAAACATGCATTGATAAATGGTCTATTGTGTTAGTCTATGCTATTATTTATTCTGTGACTCTTCGTCTTCCTATTCGTGGCTGTGGTCGTGTACGGAATTTTGTATGAGGAAATTGAGGTTCTCATAGAGTCCGCTAGGGGCGCTCACCAGAGGCCGTAGTCTAACTTTAAAAAAATAATTGGACACGGACGTTTGGTGTAGTGTGTTACACTTGGAATTTGTATGGCAACACTGATAAGCGTACACTTTGCGAACTTCAATTTCCATACAACATCCGTGTGACACACAGACAAGTAGTAAGTACGGGTGACAATACACCATTCGTCTGTGTGCATTGTTTCTAAGATAGGTTCTTAATAGACACAAAGCTATTAACGCCGTTCGTTATTGCTTCGCTCATTGCTGTCCATCCAAAGGTTGCCTGGAAGAAATCGCTTTGAACGATAAGGCCGCCCATTGTACTGTAATTTTATTTAGTTAATCCTTTTGTGTTTTATTTTTAACCCCCGAAGAAAAACGAAGGGGTGTTATAAGTTTGACGTGTCTATGTGTGCGTGTGTGTGTGTGTGTGTGTTTGTGTGTGTCTGTCTGTCCCATCGTAGCTCCCGAACGGATGACTTCGTTTTTTTTTTGTTTGAATTGTGAATTTGTTGGGATTGTTCTTAGCTATGTTTGATCAAAATCGGTTCAGCCGTTTCATTGCGCTGGGGTTTTTTTTATTTTTACAAAATTAATTAATTGTTATTTATTTTTGGTGTACAATAAAGTGTTAATCTATATACTATCTAAAACTTTGATTAAATAGTGATCTTACTCCTCTTTCAGCAAACACACCACCATAAATCCCACTCAGACAAAGGCCTTCTCAACCTCCTCTACTTAGACAACATGTCTTGGAAGCTGACTTGGAACACGGAAGGGAATGAACTCAAGACCTACTTGAATCTCTGCCTCGTGCTGGAGCCTTTCTTCGCTGTGAACTGGGTGATGGGAGTCGTGGCCATTGAAAATGCACAACATTGGAGTACCCCCACCATTTACTTGATCCTGGTGCTCGCTATGGTAAGTAACCTATCTGCTAGCAGTGATCATCATCATCATCATCTCGACGACCTATGTGGCGCGGCGGGCGAAAATTCGCCTGCGACGCAGGAGTTTGCGGGTTCGATTCCCGCCTCGGAACAAATATTTGTCCGATCTGTTTGTTCAGGGTGTTCTGGGTATTTTCTATGTATAATAAAAACAAAAACTATTTAATGTATTGTATTAAGTATAACAGTTATTTAGTACCCAGACCACAAACTCTGCTTAGCTTGGGACTAGATAATGTTGTTTAAACTGTCCAGTTTTTTCTATTGATGGACATAGGCCTCATAGAATGCCACGACGTAAAGTCTTGAGCTGCCTCCATCCACTGACTTCCTATTGAATTTTGGACCTCTTTACTTTTACTCTTTACTATACTTGTCAAGTTCCGATGAGAATACAATATTATGGTGACTGCGAGCTGATCTGATGATAGACACGGAAGATGGACAACGGAATTCCACGTTAGTTAATAGTAGACTGGCCGTGTTTGGGCTCATTTTGATCAGCTCACTGTTCTGCTTAATTTCATCATCAGTCAAACGTAGGTACATTTTATAACAGCTTCTACTTAAAAAACAATTATACATTTTTTTTTTAACTTTGTGAATGACTGAAAAAGCGTGTGGTCTACCTGATGTTAGCGGTACCTCTGCCTTTAACAACACATTACCACATAGGTCATGACAACCTAGGACGCGCCCTATGTGGCATTGTACTACGCCCGCCACCCTGAGAATTCGGGGAAAAAGGCGTGTGTCAAAGTATGTAAGACAAGGGAAAACTTGTATCACTAAATAATTTCTGTTGTTTCAGTACGTTTACCTGGCAGCTACAATCTGCACCACTCTCCCCATAGTTCGCGACAAGAACTCGCCTTGCTGCGAGAGTGTCGTCACCGAGCCCGTTCTCACACGAACTAGGTAACATAGACTTAGAAACTTCCATTCTAAATAAAAACTATATTACTATTAAAAGTTAGCTAGGTACTAAAGTTACGAGTACCCATTGCTGAAATTCTGAATACGAAAAGATGTTAGTAAACTCTTTTAAAAAAACACTAGGTTATAGGTACATTTTATGTGACAGATCTAAAATCTCACATTTTCATGATAAACCGTCGTTTCTATACAATTCTGAGTTTAGCACTGCATTCTGATTTTTGTTGACAAACTGAGTTGCCGGAACGGTTCGCTAGAGGCGCAGTTGGGTTTCCATACGCGCAACACTCCCACGTTACTGTATGCAGCGCGCAAAACTCAGACTAGCATCTCAGCGCACAAAACTTTTTTTTAACTACGTGATGACGGAACAAGTGTTTGGCACACCTGATGTTAGGCGAAAGCGGTATCCTCTGCATTTAACAATGGATTACCTCACAGGTCACGTCCGCCTAGGACGCGCCCTATACAGCATTGCACAGTATATTCCTAGAAGTCCACATCTGGACATAAGGCCTCCCCCCTAAAGTCCTATGACGACCGGTCTGGAGCCGCCTAACTGCTGCAATAACCATCTCTTTTTTTTATCATTGATAGACCTTTGTTTGACCACGATCCCACCTGTTGGTAAGTGACGATGTGGCCGAAGATGGAGCACAAAGGTCTAGAAGGCACCTATTCACTCTAGCCTTGAAGAGACCCAGATTATAGTTTTCATGAAAGACAGATGACGGCAGTGTATTCCACTTTCCACTCTCTTACAGAACAACAGACAGCATCCCACTCCTGGACCCTGCTATCCAGCAGCCGATCGTCACCCCAGCGCCAGCCGACACGATAAGCACTATCAGTATTTAACACAACGGAATAAGGTTTTAATTTGATTGTGTTTTTGAGACCCCTCTGACCTGTAATTTGTTATGGGGGTTTTTTATTCTTCATGAAATAGATAACACGTGTTTAGTTAGTCTATGATAACACTTACAATGTAGCTTGCCCCACCCGTGGTCACCGTCGCTAATAGCATAGACTAACTAAACACAATAGACCGCTAACACAGAACAAAATTTTGTGACTCAAAAAAGGACAAATTCCAGGCTATTTCTAGATGGCGCTAGCAAATAGCCTGGGAATCATTCAACCAGCATTTTAAATCAATTACCTAATCTCTTTTAATTCTTTAAAAATAAACATTAACATTTATATTTTATTTTTTAACTATGAAACTATGTTCTATTGATACATGTGACAAGCATTACAATCGTTTAGGTATAGCAGATTCAAAACACTCGGCGACATCTAGCGTCATTGTAGGCAATCATTTATCGATGCACGTTTTCTTGTATGAGATTGGCAGTCTATTGTGTTCAGTTAGTCTATGCTTATATACACCGGCAATAATGGTGGCATACTGGTGCGTTGCCTACCCTCAAGGACTTAAGGATTGAAGTTAAAATCCCTGGAGTCTGTTCAGAAAGAGACCCGTCGTGGGATGTGAGGGCGCAGCTGTGCTTATTTAACTTCTTTGTTTAGCGGCATTTGTGAGTGTGTGCGTGTGTTTGTTACTTCTTCACGCTGAAACGGCTCGACGGATTTGGATGAAATTTGGAATGGAGATAGCTTGACTCCCGGAATAACACATAGATGCACTTTTATCCCGATATTAATATTTATCACGGGATCGAGACGTATGGCGGGTAGCACCGCGGGGCGCTGCTAGTTCACAATTTGGCCACGACTGCTCTCTTTCTGAACACACTCTACAAATATTTATAAAAATGAAACTTCTGTTACTACTTCGTGTCATCGGTTCTTTCTTAGTCACCCTGCGTTAGGCCAATATACCAGCTTGAGGTATGGTGGCCTGCACCATATGGTATTTTCTGTTTTTAGTTTGTTTGGATGTTTGTAGTTCTTTCACGCCTAAACGGCTAAGCCAATTTTGATGAAAATTGGAATACAGCTAGATTTAAGCCTGAATAAAAACAAAGGATACTTTTTGTCCTAAAATTCGGTTTACTCGATTGAATAACGAGCGTGAATCCGCGGGCGATCGTTAGTCACCTATAAGCCCAATAAGATAAGGTCAAATAGATTATTTGACTTCAAATGGAATTGTATAGTAATTAACACATATGGATACACAGTATTTTTAAATATGCCAGAAATTTTAAAAAGGCCACTCGTATTATATTTCACGCCTACGAAAATAAAACCGGACAAGTGCGAGTCATACTCGCATACCAAGGGTTTCGCACCATCGTACAAGATTTAACACTATGTACTTTTTAAAGTCGAGCAAAACACGCCGAAAAAAACACGTTTCTTGTGTGGACATAAAACTTATTTGCGTATACAAAGTCGATAACTTTGTGATTATTGAGTAATTATAAATTGTAATTAATTGAGTAACTAGTCATTATAATTAAAAAATGTACGTACCCTCGTCTGGAACTTGCCTTTAACTTTTCTGGTATATTTAAAACTTCGTTAGAATGTAAGTTATAATGTTATAAAATATTCCTAAGTTGGATCGAGGTGTATTGATAAATTTTCTAAATTAGACTAAGGCTTTTAGATACATAGAACGCTGTTTGGTAAATTGAAAGATCCATTTTTCTGACAATTTATAATTTTACAGACTCTAAAGTTGTTTAGAATAAAACTATTGAAACTATTTTGATGAGACTATGCGATGGACATACATAGGCTATTTTGTACCCAGATAATCCCCGAGTGAGGCCGGGCGGGTCTACTAGTACTGATATAAAATAAAAATTCAGTCGTTCAGAAACTCAACATATCTCTTCCATAGTACCTATTTTATCCTATTTTATAAGATAAGTAATTTAACTGGATTTGTAAAAGGATGTTCATAAATTACACGACACATATTTGGTTGAATTTTGAACCCCCCACCCCCTCTAAGTGAGATCTTGGTGATATTCTTCTTAACCAAATGTCATGTGACTTTTATAATGAGTGAAGTAAGAAGAGTAAATCAACCATGAAGTCAACGAATCCTATATTAAGAGCACGGATTTGTACTCAAGTTCCCGAAAACGGCTATACCGATTTCTACGAAATTTGCTATAAGGGGGTTATTGGGGGGCGAAAAATTTATCTATGTAGGTCTTATCTCTAGGAAAACACTATTTTCTTATCTGTATCATTTGCCCCCCCCCCCTCAGGCATCTGTTATAGTAAATCTGTACGGAAAGAGAATAGGCGTGGCGTAAATCCGAACTAATATGATAGATTCGATATTTACTGGCAGCATTCTCTTAATCACAGACTAGGGAAAGACCACTACCGTCTCTAAAAACTACGCTTAAATTATCGCGCTCCCCTTCTTATGGCATAAAAAGAAATCATAAATCATTTATTGTTTGTGAATCCAGGTTGTAGGTTGGTAGGTTAGGTATGGTGAGTATGGTATCGCTGGACTCTGCATTTCAGCGTACAAACATTTGTTATATTAAGACAGATCAGGAAAAATGTATAAGTAGTAAAGCATGCACTAATTCAATCAAGTCTACTTAATTACCTACTAAAGTTATATCATAAAAATGTCAACAAAATTAAAAACAATTACCTATTGGAAATTAAAATAATTACTAGATGGATGTCAAAGTCTAACAAATTCAGATAGGTGGGTACCCTATGTCAGAGTGCACTCTTGTGCTTCTATAAATTAACATTCAATAGTTATATCACACAAAAACTCTTCTACTGTATAATAAGTTTTTTTTATCAATAAATCGTTAAGTTTCCGTTTAAAAATATTTAAATTTTCTAATAATCTAACAGACAATGGTATCTTGTTGAAAATTGTGGGCGCCATGCAGAAAACACTTTTGCGATGCAACTGTGATCGACACGACACATTTCGCAATTTACCCTCTAGACGACTTCCAGCTGCAAACTCTTTAAAAAGCTCAGGGTTTCTTTTAACAAACACACAAACCTCACTAATGTATAATGCAGGAAACGTTAAGATACTTAACTTTTTAAAGTGCTCTTTACATGAGTCCCTCTTTCGTAAACCACAGATTGCCCTAATGCAGCGTTTTTGTGCTCTAAAAACTCTTAGTCTATCCGTCGAGTTTCCCCAAAATATGGTGCCATAACGTAAGACAGACGCAACATGTCCATGGTAGGCAGTAAGTAATGCTGGCATACTTGTTACTTTATTTAGTTTAAAAAGAGCATATGAAAACTGATACAATCTCTTGCATACACTGTTTAAAGGGACCACGATAACATACGTGTGATACCTACTACTAGGTGCACATATGACCTGCTGCTAACAATAGGTTTGTCTGCATTCGGTATGCCGACCATCGAATTGCGAGTCGATATTTGTTTTTATTAGTTTCTTTACAAGTCCACTAGGGGCGCTTATCATTTTGTGCATACCATGAAGGTGCAAATTTAGTACCTCAAAGCGCCACCGCCAATTTATAATTGTGGCACTGTAACCATTGAGTTTAAATGCAATGTTTTAGGTAAGTACCTACAATTTATCTCAATGACTGTAACTTGTAGATTTTATTCTTGCCATTAGAATAGATGATTCATAGTATTGTGTGGGGTTAGCCTTCGATGCCTAATTTGCGTAGTACCATCCAAAGAGCATTCTGGTGTGGAGGCCGCATTGCTCTAAGGTTCATAAAATTGCTGTAAAACCGCACATTTTGAATCGGAATAAAGCAGTAGTGCTCACATTGCTCTCTTCCGGTTTTAAGAGTTATGGGTGCCGGTGAAATTACATGCACATGAGACTTTTCATCTTTGTCTCAGGGTGGCGGGCGCAGTGCAATGCCGCATAGATAGGGTGCGTCCTAGGCGGACGTGATCTATGAGGTGATGCATAGTTAAAGGCAGAGGTTACCGCTTAACATCAGGTGGGCCATCTGCGAGTTCCGTCATTCAAACAGTAATAAAAAATGGTATTTTAGATTTTGGACTTTTTTATTTACTTCTTATCATTTAAAGTTACGAGATGAGATGCTGCAAGTGGCGCACCTACTGTCTGGCAGTCATAAAGTTTTACTCGGACTGTGGTTAATGCGGCTGTTTTTGAGTTGGCAGCACAATTCTATATATTTATTTCGTTAATGTGCATTTGCCATTTTGAAGTATAATTTTATTAATGTGATACACACCTTTTTTTTTTTTATGCTTCTTGAATGACGGAACTAGTAGATGGCCCACCTGATGTTAAGCGGTAACTTCTGCCTATGAACAGTGCATTACCTCATAGGTCACGTCCGCCTAGGACGTGCCCTATGTGGCATTGCACTGCGTCCGTCACCCTGAGATATAAAGCTGAAAAGTCTCATGTGCCCGTAATTTCACCGGCACCCTTACCCTTCAAACCGGAACACAGCAATGCGAGCACTACTGCTTTGCGGCAGAAATTGGTATGGTGGTAGTACTTCCCCGGACGAACTCTTTCACAAAAAAACTCTACTACTACTCCTTCCAAGTCGTCAAAGTCACAGTCAAGCCATGTTTTAGTAAAACGACGGCCGTTTTACAAATACTTTGGTAGACAATTTCCACCGATTTGAAAAGTCACGCTATACACTTCCATTTCATTTCACTACACTTGTGTTAATAGACGAGCTACATTGGTTAAAATGCCACCAAAATTAGACAAGATAACTCAAAAAACACGTGATCTGGACGGGATTTTTTTGATCTATGGATATTTTCCATGGGTACTTATATGTATGTAGGTATTGTATGTACTCCATGCATGTATTTGTTGTTCCGAGATGTACTCTGATTATAATGCACATTTAGGCGGTGAATAAATGAGTACTTACAAAAAAAAAAAACACCATAGATTTAGTAGCGAAAAAATTCTACGTCTATGTATATCACTCATTTTTTTTTTTCTTTATTTTTGGCGCCGCACGGCTTGTGCATTTGCCATTTTCAAGTAAGTATCTGTATTTTCACTATATTGTATTTTCAATATATTTTGCAACGTTACACTCCTTCCAAGTCGTCAAAGTCACAGTCGAGTCATGATTTAGTAAAACGGTGGCCAATTTTACTAAAACTTTGGTAGACAATTTCCAGCAATTTCAAAAGTCACGCAATTCACTTCCATTTCATTTCACTACACTTGTGCTTTTTAAACGAGCTACATTCGTTAAAATGCCACCAAAATAACACATTGTAACTCAAGAAAACACTAGGAAAAGAAATAAAATAAAAGTAGACAAGGGTCTCTTTTCGAAAAGTCTATCACTCATTTATTCACCGCAATATTTCGATACTAATGCTTCGCGATCATTCTGGGCTAGGTAGTGTGTACTGTGTAATATCTTTGAAACTGAGAGCGGATTTTTGTTTCTGTCCGCTACATGTGGACATTGTGCTATATTATGTATTTTACCTTTGAATGTCTTGAGCTAAGTATTATATTGAAAGGATTGATAACATTTGACTTTCTTGTTGATAAGAGATTGAATTGATAATGCGATAATGTTGGGATAAAGAATTTAATAAATGTTTTAATCTGACTTTTCTTTTTCTATTCCTAGATTCCTTCACCAATTTGAAAGACCTATGCCCGTTTGCACTAAACACAAGTTAGGCTTGTCCTAGTTATGATACACCTAAGCATAGGAACAGCCTATCTAAAAAAATTGTTTGCACTAACAGACTTCTCATAACTACCTCGTAACTTGGGCATTGCCTAGCTAAGAGAATGATTGAATGAATGTAACGATTGATTTTTTAAACCGTCCAAGTAATGTAGACCACAGAATATTTTTTATCATTATCTTCACATTAGTTTAGTGATAAGTTAAAAGGAGACATAAGATATGGCGTTGGTTTATTTTGTTTGGTTAGGTAATTATAGGAAAATCAATGTCAAATATATGAGAATTCATAGAAAAAAACTCAGATTGTGATTGTAAACAAACAAATACTCGGAGTATTGTTCTCACATCTAGAATGGTGCACCGAAGTACCTACCAACTGCAACCTCTGGACTCTCTACAACGCAGAGCTGTTAGGATTGTCGACGCACCCAAAGTTACCAGGGATCTAGAACAGTTGAGCGTGCGCCGAGATATTGGCGCGCTTAGCGTCTTTTATAAGATTTTTAACGGGGAATGCTCAGAGGAGCTGTTTGAACTAATCCCAGCTTCACACTTTTATAACCGCACATCCCGCCAACGTGAGCGAGCTCACCCGCACATTTTGGATGCGTGGAGGTCACGCACAGTGCGTTTCACGCGATCGTTTCTCCCGCGCACCTGCAAGGCGTGGAATGAGCTCCCGTTGGATGTCTTCCCACAGGGCTACAATATGGGTAAATTCAAGAGAAATATCAATAGGGCTCATAATGGTAGGCAGCGCGTTTGCAATATCGTGGGTGTTGCAGATGTCCATAGGCGGCGGTGACTGCTTTACATCAGGCGGGCCGTCTGCTTGTTTGTCAGTTTTGTCATATTTAAAAAAAAAACTTGGGTTCTTAACGTATAATCTATTAATTTGTCTGATATAAGTTAACATGGAAAATAAGCTAAAACGAAAAAGAAACTTTACGGCGGAGGAGAAATTGATGTTTTTTAACAACTTGAATTTCATAGAAAAAATAATCACTACGTTTATTGACAAACAAATGATCCACAGATTACAAAAAATACAACTTAGGTATTGCCTATGCTCTAGTAGCTTCATAATCGGGCTCATAAAGTTAAGAATCTCCTAAGTGGACTAAGGAAAGGCTTAGGGTTAGTGCAAGTAAATTTATTTTTAGGAGTAGACTAAAAAAGTTAGGAAAGAACTTAGGCGATTCTTATGTTTAGTGCAAACGGGTGTTAACAATTATATTCACCCTATAGATTTTTTTATATAATATTCACCTAACCTACATACTTTTTTTTTTTTGTCTTCAGAGTATAAAATTCATTTACGAATATACCGGTCCGGAGAGGACCGGAATTATGTCGGACTCACCGCCCTGAAAAGGGCAGAATACCAGACTAAAATTACTCCAGTCCGGTGTTCCTCTCGCGCCATGTTTGCCAGACCACGGGCACAAAATCCTTCCGCGATCCGACTGGCGATATTAGTAATCCCTCTCATTCTGGGCGGCCTTAGCCGCCATCTCAATCAATCATTCATCATCTTCACATGGAAGGGCTACAGGCTGCACAGGCACGGCGTGGTGACCACTAACCTACCTACCTACCAAGTTTTATCCAGATTGGATCAACAGTTATCGTTGGACAAACACACATACATACAACATAAGTACAAACGCCGCATCCTGAAGTTATGTATAGATAATTTTACAAAACCCCTATAGTAAACCCTCGGCTTTATTGTATTGATTTGATTTATCGGGAATAGTCAATTCCTGTCTGTACCCGAATGGGGAGACTCTTGAGAATCATAGTTGGGTTAGTAATTATTGGTCTCTGCCAAGTCTCAGCTATCTGGAGTTGGTACTACTAACATAACACCCAACAGTCACATACATAGTCCTGATCCCTCACTGGGTGGGTATCATGTAACGAGCCCCGCAGACGTCCGGACCCGACGACAGCCACCGAGCGACTAACACACACATGGACATCGACGCAGCGTGGCCCCGCCTCCGCACGCATCCAGACGCGCACACACACTACCGCGCCGGGCGTTAGGATATAAGGCATCGCAGTCAGTAGCTCTGGGCATAGTCCCTCCGTAGACCAAGACATGTTCTTGGTGATCCTGATGACCCTATCACTACCGCAAATGCGGTAGTGACGTCATCCAGTCAAGACAGAGACAACACTCTACCTTTGCACCGACCTCGCCGGCGAGGTCGACGAACCTTCTAAGTACCTTCTGTACCCTACGCCTAAACCGGTACAAGCATGTTCCGGGGCGTTTTGCCCGTTCCTCCCCAACCGGCAACAGCCCAAGCCGAGGTCCGTACCTAAGTGGTGCCCTTGTGCTAGTTGCCCCAACCTAACTTTGCAGGTTGAGCGCCATCCGCGCTCACCAAAAGCCCGGTAACGCAGTCATGGCCCCAGGCGGTCAACTGCATTAAATTCCATTCGAAAAAAAAAAAAAAAAAAACAACTCTGGGCACTCTCGCCTAAACCGGTACAAGCATGTTCCGGGGCGTTCAGTTCGATCCTCCCAACCTGGCAACAGCCCAAGCCGAGGTTCGTACCTAGTGGTGCCCTTGTGCTCGTTGCCCCAACCTAACTTTACAGGTTGAGCGCCATCTGCGCTCACCAAAAGCCCGGTAAAGCAGTCGTGGCCCCAGGCGGTCAACTGCATTAAATTCCATTCGAAAAAAAAAAAAAAAAAAAAACTCTGGGCACTCGCGGGCTAGCTTCGAAGCTGAGAGGTTCTCTGGCGCGGCCTCATGGTTACCCTGGTCGTGCGGAGAATCTTGAGTGCGAACCGAGCGACCCCACGCGGTGTCACTGCCCCTCATCCCGGGTATTCGCGGCCTGGTTCGGGTCGCTGGATATCTGGTTAGGGTATTAGGGCAAGGGGAGACGCGGCCTCATGGTTACCCTGGTCGTGCTTCCCCGGCTGATAGTTTGGACGATCCGGCGGGTGGGATCACCGTGTTCCTACTCGTGGGGTCGTTCGTCCGAGTTCATTCTCCGCGGTCCCATGGTTTGGACCTGATCGTGGAGAGTGTTCTCCGCAGTAGTTCTCACAGTCCCATTGCAGCGTCCCGCACCGATTGGCTAAACCAAGAGGTCGCGGGCCTGCTAGGTAGCTAGATTACTAACCCGAAGGGGGTTACGTCCAACCTCAAACACAGGTTGGGAGTAACTTACCTTCCCCGTCACAGACCGTTGGTCTCTGGGTAGCCCGCGCACCCAAGTCCGCGGTACCGAATAAGCCGTAGATTAAGTAGTCTGTAAGAGTTTGACTTTACTCCCTAGGACATCAAAGGAGATTGCATTGTATAGTATTCAGTAAGCAAATAAACCTTAACTTATGTTAGACTGAGAGTATCATTCCAGCGAGTCCCTTATCCCGTCCAGTAAACCCGATATTAAATATCAACAGAACGCCGTGGCAAGACTGCCCCCAGGCACTCCGTTATAGTCCTGATCCCTCACTGGGTGGGTATCAGAAACGCCAAGTACCATGGTACCATTACACCCAGACCCGGAACAAATATTTGCAGATCATACAAACATTTGTCTGTATAAAATTTATAGAATTGAAACTATCGTGTGGTGCTCATGATGAAGAGGCTTCTGAACTCAGTCTCGAAACGTCAGCAAAGTGACGAATAATAGTGGTAATTAGCCGTTTATCTTTTAATATGTATAAAATTTGTCAGATCGAAAAATCCGGGAATCGAACCCGCAACCTTTCGCATCTCAGCCGGCTACTCGCCGACGTGCTCCAGATTATACTGCACTAGCGACTCGCCCCGGTAGCACCCGGTGAACCCGGTGTCAAATTGGAAGAATGTAGCATTCTATTGGTGAAAGAATTTTTTAAATCGGCCCAGTACTTTTTGAGCCTATTCATTACAAACATACAAACATACAAAAATAGGTACAAATCTTTCCTCTTTATAATATTAGTGTAGACACAGATAAAAGAATACTATACTAGTGTGTAGATATAATTGTGGCTTGCGCCTAACAAATTCACTAAAATGATTCCTACTACTACGACCATAGAGCAACGCAGGCCTCCGTTCCGTGTTGCTCGATGACTACGACCGATAGCGTTTCCTAACGAATTTAGAGCCATCTGTTGGCGAGTAGACGTACTGCGTGATTAGACAAACGATAAGAACTATTTAGGGATTGTTCGAGAATATTCTACGATATTCGCGAAAGCTCCAGAAGTCTAGAATAATCTTCTTTTTTTTATGCTTCTTGAATGACGGAACAAGCAGATGGCCCACCTGATGTTAAGCGGTAACTTCTGCCTATGAACAGTGCATTACCTCATAGGTCACGTCCACCTAGGACGCGCCCTATGTGGCATTGCACTGCGCCCGCCACCCTGAGACAAAGATGAAAAGTCTCATGTGCCTGTAATTTCACCGGCTCCCTTACCCTTCAAACCGGAACACAGCAATACGAGCACTACTGCTTTGCGGCAGAAATAGGTATGGTGGTAAGTAAGTAAGTAAGTAAGTAAAACTTTTATTTTGACAAAAAACTATACACAACACAAATAAGTAAATAAAACAGATAGGCTTTGACAGCGTTTTGGCTGTGTATAGTGCTGTCTAAAGAGGACCGTGCTCAGCATAATGCTGCAGTAAACTGCAGCGCTGATTTTCAGCACGGACCTCGGTTGACGCACGGACTAAGCACGATAACAACAAGAACAAAGTAATGTTCAAATAAAAATAAAGATAGCTAGCTATGTAGCTTCAATTATAAAATGTTGCGAACAGGTAAGACGGCAGCGGATCGAGGTGACCTACCATTGACTAAATCAATTTAGTGAGTGCAATGTCATGACCACCTAGGACGCACCCTATGCGGGATTGCACTGCGTCCGCCATCCCGAGACATAAAGATGAAAAATCTCATGTGCCTGACATTTCACCGACACCCCTTACCCTTCAAACCGAAACACAGCAACGCGAGCACTACTGCTTTGCGGCAGAAACAGGCATGGTGGCAGTACCTTCCCGGACGAACTTTTTCACAAAAAAGCTGTACTACTACTAAAAATCTGATCTTGTACTCAGTTTACAGATCTGTTAGGATAATCTACTAGGGGTAGTGAGAGTCAAATCCAAACATTATAGTTGCCCATTTTAACAGTAGTTATTCCATTATTCATAACAAGTGTTTGTAAAATTTACTTTAAGGTGGGATATAACGCAAAGTTACCAATCTTAGATTTGATTTTTAACTGACTAAATCAAGTATTACTTAGATACCTACCTATCTTGTTTATATATCATAGGAAAACAAATACCTGACTAATTTTATACCTACTTGTATTAGGTACATGTATTAGTTGTATTATTCTTTCTGTAAACAAAATCATTAAACAGTCCATAAACACAAATTAGGTAAACATAATAACATATCACTAGGTACCTAAACTAGCTTAGAAAAGGACATGAATGAATCAAAGCGATCATAAAATTAACCAAATAAGTAGGACAGGCAAGTAAGATCAATATTAGATACAGGACTTTAAACACTACATCATTATTATACCTACCTACCGAGAACTAGACCCACTATCGTTGATTTGTTTGTAGGTATTTAGAGATTTGTTAACATGCTAATTTTGAAAAATAAAATAATGTCTACGTAAAAACTTTTGCTATGTCTTCTTCTACGAGGACACGCACTACGGACGAGCCTTCTTCCTTGCGTAGGTAAATACGGCCACCCTTAGTCCAGCAGTACCTCCATTGATGGTGGCGACATTGTTCTCGTGCTTTGGCGAATAGCTGTCGGTTTATCCTGGTTAGCCGCTCGTTGAAGTAAAGGCGCGCGGGCGGCCCCTCCAGTCCTAGCTCAAGACTCGTGAGCCCCCGACTTAGCTGGCGCGCCCTCTGTATGCACTTGTCTCGAGTTATGCGACGGTTAAAACGGACCTCTATTTTTCGTGGCCTTAGTGGGGATGCTGAATTTTCTTGTGATAAATTAGGACCTGATCTTACGATGGAAATAATTTCACGGTCATCAAACGGGACACCAATTTTAGTTGACAGAAGGGGAATAAGACCCAAAAGATTTTCTCCCTTAATTTCCGGCAACCCTGTTACCTCCACATCATTTAAAAGAGACTCCTGCTCGCAAGTATTAAGTGCCATCTTCAGCTCCTTTACAGTCTGCTCAAGATTACCTACTATCGGATTTCCACTCAAGAAATTTTCTATATCCGTCGTTCGGTCTCCCAATTCAGTTACTTTGTTCTCACAAGAGATCATGTCTGCCTTTACAACCGCTAGATCTGTTTTCATTGCACACAACTCTGATCGTAGGCTCCGCATTTCTTCCTTAAAGGACTTAAATTCCAAACGCATTTCAGCTTCCATATCTTCGAACTGAGCACGCACCTCGATAACAATATCAGCAGCATGTGAGGATGCACTGTCCAGGCTCGCCTGTTTTCCAGCTATGGGTAAATCGATGTTATGGATTGGTGTAGCCGGATCCTGCTCCGCGAGCATTGTAGATTTGCAGTCCTCGCAGCGCCATTTACTGCTAAGTACGGTTCCAACTTGAATCCCGACGCAGACCCGATGACTGATCGAAGTACATTTGGGACATGTAATTCCATCTTTCAGCGACATAAACTTAAAACAAACGACGCACTTTGCCATTTTATTAGGAAGATTGAGCTCTAACCTATTCAAAATACCTTTAGATTTTTAGTTTGAGGGTACTTCGAGAATCTATCTGCCAGCCGATGTGTTGTTTGCCGTAAGTATTACACAATTGTCACGGGTTATTATCGCAATATAACATACACTATGCTGTATTGTTGAACTCATTGGACGGGCCTTAGGGAACGATAGTTTTGAAGCTTCTAAACAGACCTAGCTAGTATACTTCGCTTCAGTCAGTCTTTGTCACGGCAACGAGTGACAGCTATGCTGAAAAATACCAAAATTAGATACCTTGGTGATACAATGCCTTCCTGTGCTGTTCTGCAAGTGCAAACAACACAAGAAATACAAATAAAGCTTCAGGCATCGCATTTAATTCGTAAGTAAAGGTTTTGTAATATAATTTTCATCAATTGATAAAAAACTTATAAATCGTCGTGTGGTAGGAAAACTACATAAGTAACACATTTTGCGAAATCGACTTTATTGCATGGTTATGATGGCCCATACATGTCGATGGACACGTCTTGCTCTAGAGGACGAGCGACAAGGAGGACTACGCCCCAGGACATTATCTCAATGTTCCCCACTCTGAATAAAAGTTAACAGACACAAGTTTATACTCGTAGATAGTTTTAATTTTAGTCGACATACCTTTTTCTTTTTGATACTTAGAATTATTGTGTTCCACAATTTTTTTTCATTTTGTTGATTTTATAAGCATTAGTCGTATGATAAGTTTGTTATGGCTTTTTTGTACTTTGAATTAATAAGTCTGCTAAAATAATGTAGGTGTTTCAGTAGTTTTCTAATATTCAGTCTTGATAAAAAGAAATGATTATAAGTTGGTTTTATTTTAAAATGTATTTTAATATTATATAAATCTATACCCATGGATAGGATTGTCATATTCAAATAAGTAAATAATAGATCATTTAAATTATTCAAAACTTTGGCGAGGGAAAAATACATAGTCGTTTTTTTATTTTTTTCTCTTAATCAAAAGAACTAAAATGTATTATCATTAAATTCGAAAATAGATACAGTACCAATCTATAACATATCAAAACACGGACTGAAAAATTAGTTACGATAAAAAAGTTATTGCCATTTTTGACGCAATAAAACAGTAAATCGCGTTTTTCTCGCGATGTTGGTTTTGTTGTTGTTATTACTTATTTAGTTTTCCAACTACAGCGACGAAATATTTGACAAGACTTCACGCATGACGGATGGTCCGGTACAGACTGCAAAAAAATCTGATGCCTAAGGGGTATCTTATTGATTTAGAATTGTAATTTGCATTATTTACGCCAAAACATTGCTAAGCACGTCGCTTTAGGTAATTGCATATAATATGTAATGGCATGTTAATTAACCTTATAGCTTTCCAAAAAAAAACTAAAGTAAACAAAAATGGATAGAAGTCATAAGACGAGCAAGAACAGACGACTTTTGGAAGTGGAATACATTTTCCCGTATTAGCTCTGATCATTTTCTACACAATGAATTCTATACGCCAAAAAACGGTTAGTAGTAGTAGAGCTTTTTTGTGAAAGAGTTCGTCCGGGGAAGTACTACCACCATACCTGTTTCTGCCGCAAAGCAGTAGTGCTCGCATTGCTGTGTTCCGGTTTGAAGGGTAAGGGTGCCGATGATATTACGGCCACATGGGACTTTTCATCTTTATGTTTCAGGGTGGCGGGCGCAGTGGAATGCCACATAGGGCGCGTCCTAGGTGGACGTGACCTGAGGTAATGCACTGTTCATAGGCAGAGGGTACCAGTTAACATCAGGTGGGCCATCTTCTTGATCAGTCATTCCAAGTAGTATAAAAAAACTCATTGTGCAAAATTCTTAAAACTGCACTCTGCAGTTTCTTAAATACTGGAATTTT
The DNA here is from genome assembly GCA_932527175.1 of Operophtera brumata. Lineage (NCBI taxonomy): Eukaryota > Metazoa > Arthropoda > Insecta > Lepidoptera > Geometridae > Operophtera > Operophtera brumata. The sequence goes on from OW052227.1 coordinate 48,212,889, forward strand.
TATACATTTATGTTTCCGTACGACTTTTATCATATTTTCTTAGTTTATTGAGTGATGAAAAATATATTTTTCACAAATTGATTGAGCTGAAGACCTTAGGTGGACTTGCTTTTCTATTGATTTATATTGTGTATGTTTGAGAGCTGAAAAATAGATACGTAACTACATAAAACAGAAGGGAACCATGTATTTTTGTAAAAGTTTCATTCAATAATTGCATTTTTTTCGGCGATTTTTTGTACTATAAACCTACTGAAATAACTTTAGAAAACACATTGCATCTGTTAAAGTATTAAGTATTAAAAAAATACAGTTTTTAAGAAGTTCAATAATTTAATTTCACCTAGTTTATTTACAAGACCGCCAGGAGTGGCGCTATAGAGAAGAGGCCTTTACTCAGCAGTGGCTGGATAGATAGATAGATAGATAGATAGTTTATTTGTTGACCGTACCCTAAATCCGAATTGTCTTATTTTTCACGGACGTTTTGTATGGGTAAGGCCAGTCCATTTATTTTACTTTGGTCGAAGGTTGAACTGCTTACACTTTTTTCAACTATTTGTATCAGCACAATCACTTTAAACTTTATTTTACAACAAAATCAAACAGGCAGTTCCGTATCGTACTAAGTCCGTGACGTCAATCCTTCGGTAGGTTCCTTAGGTAGTCCTTTGGTAGTACTTCGCCGGCCGAACTCTTTCACAAAAAAGCTCTACTACTACTAAATGTGTAGGTATGGTGGTAGTACTTCCCCGGACGAACTCTTTCACAAAAAAGCTCTACTACTACTAAGTGTGTACTCTACTGTATGTGTGCAGTTTTGGTGATACTACTGTTTCTAAAACGATAATCTACGGTGATTCAGAACATTCCACAAACATCTCGAATCTTCTGGAATGTCTAGGTACCTAATAATTTTTCCATGGCTCTACTGGCCTATTTTAGTAGAACATTCTAGGCGTTAAGGCTCAGGTATATAAGCAGAGCTCGCTCGAAGATCAGTCGGTCGTAAATTGCCTTTCAGTGCGAATCAATAGTCATAATCTCTATGCACTCAAAACTGAAGAGTTTTGATAACAAAGTGGACGGTGGAAACTAAATATTTCCCAAGGATCACCCAGGTGAACAAAGGTGAGCCGTTGTAAAAAATACTTTCTACGGTTCACCCAGGTGGTCTCCGCGAGTTGGACAGTCGGTATTCTTCTTTCGTGTCGAAAGAAGAAGACAGACTAAGAACCGGACTTGACGAGTGATTTCAGAATCATTATTGAACAGTTAGTTCAGTCGTAGCAAAGAGTGAATTAGTGTATCCGATATTTTTATGGTAGTAGGTACTCCCCAGGGCCGGTTTAACTTATTGGAGGCCCTGGACACTAGAATAATGGGGTATGCATAGTTTTTGAAGGCAATTATGAGGCAGGGCCGTGCCCGGCTTATTTAGCACTACGTTTAGCGACCGCTATGCTGTCTGAGCTAATAACCTTTTTACCTCCCCCCCCCCTGTAGTTTAAGTTTAACTGGAGAGTGTTTATATTCTCGTAACTATAAATAAAACAACTAATATCACTTATATCGAGTGTATTATTGGATAAATTGGTTACAAAATACTTATCCAACGCGCCGACCTCCGCGTCACAACTACACCAGCATGTTATCCAAACAAACTCCCATATAACACATATCGTTTATATTACAATCTAAAATAGTACAAAAAGCAGACCTGCATAAAGTAACGCGCGAATTTGAGCTTAACTTACTCTTTAGTTAGGAAAAAAAACGTATAATTAGTATAATTTAAATTATTACATTATATTCCTTACCCTAAACGCCGATATCTGTACAAGAAATTTCGACCGTAACTAAAGAATCGACAGCGAAGCTAAGGATCTGTAATACATAAATAAGGGTCAAGTCCCCCCGATAGAAATACTGACTGTCCGCGACCGCGGCGCACGCGCAGGTAGGGTTACCAGATACAAAAATTATATTAAATTAAATTTCCTGACAAAATCCCTGACTTTACAGAGGTTGAGATGTTTACAGAGGATATAAAAAACATTATTATTAGATATAACTCAAATACATAACAATAAACTATTATTGTTTATTAATAAAATTGCTAAAATATTACAATTTCTCAGTATTTAGTAACCCAATTATTTTCAAAAATTCCTGACTATTCCTAATGTTTCCTGACAGAGGTCCAAAATTCCTGTCAGGAAAAATGGTGTCATCTGGTAGCCCTAAGCGCAGGGGACCCGCCCGCACGATGCGAGGTGTAAATGCGGTTACTGGCGGTCGGTGGCGCGAAGTTTCTCCTCCACGGCCTCCTGGGAGGCCTCCGACGCGTCGGTGGCCTGGATGTACTTCTGGACGCCGACCAACGACTTCTTCAGCGCGTCGAACGAGCTGAGGACAAGCAACACGACTTAGTACCAGCAAAATTAAATATTACTTGGTCATCATCATCATTGGCCTGTAAAATGTGTATGTGTGTGTGAGTATGTGTGTGTGATATAGGGCTGCAATGGAACAATGTTGCACATACGCGAAAGAGATAGTACATACATACATAGACACACGTCTTTTTCCCCGAAAGGGTAGGCAGAGCCTCAATGGGCCTCTTTTCACAGTGGGTTGCACCATCGTGGAATATAGACGTGACAAGTGGTGAGCTCATCGCCGCCATTGCGACTGATTCTGCTTCTTAAATAAGCTATCTGCCACGACAAATCTTACTAACAAGTCCGGGTAATCCCTAGGTTGGCTTTTCCGAGATCCACGGGAGGAGACGGAGGGGTCTATTCTAAAGCCGGACACACCACGAACTACCTATAATGACCTATACAAAAATTTAGTTTCTTTCAAAAATGGCGGACCGCTTTCAGCGATTTACAATGTGTTTGTAGATAAATGTGTCACTCCATTGCGCATAGAACAAGCAAGATAAGTGCGCAGTGCCGCCTGCGCAGTGAACCTGAGTGATGCGTGTGCCGAGAGGAACACTAACCTAGATATCATAGCCAAGAGCAGTTTGCGGGAGTTTATGTTGCTCGCCTATCATAACAACTGACAATATTCATTTTGAGAGAATCCTTAAGCGGGTGATCGACGTATTACGAGACGTTATACCGCGGTTTTACAGCGACGGGTTAAGCCTTGATCACACGTACCGAGTAAACGGGCGAGACAGTACTCGGCCTAGTAGGTAGAACGGGGCCCGAGCTACTGTCTCGCCCGCTTTCGTCGGCCGAGAGCGCTGTCTCGCCCGTTTATTCGGTACGTGTGATCAAGGCAAGTGCTGATCGACTAGCGAGCAAAACAGTCGTGTGACAGCGGTCGGTTCGACCACGAGCCATATGTCGTGTTCAAAGTATGAAGTTTTGTATTACCTCGCTATAGCATACAACGTGTTGGTGGCCAAACTTCCGCACCAACCACGTCAGCCTCCTTCAAAACTTAAGGGAGGCTGGCTGGTGACAAATGTACAATATATTTAAAATTTATTCTTTTGTGCTGTTTGAAAAATGATTTTGTTTTTGAGTTTGGTCTTGTATAAATTTTGAGAGAGAATGGTAATGCGGTTTTTTTTGGTCCGCAACATGACGAAATCAAAAAAAATAAGCGAAGACGCCTAGACTTTGGGAGAGATGAAAACTGCCGGCCGTGATCGACACGCGGTTTTACACAGAGCCGAGTAAAAAAAATAAAGCAAACATGACGAGCCACGAGCCAGGCTCGTCAACTCATAAAACCGCGGTATTGCAATGATACAGCGAGCTTTAACGACGAGCCAAAAGACCGCGGTTTTACTAGCTCGTCGATCAGGGCCTTTACACACGAGTTTTCAACCCAATAGTTCAGGGTTCAGGGTGAGGTGTACGATGACGGGTAGGTACAAGCAGATGTCAACCTGATGTTAAGCGGTAACATCTACAGATCACGCCCACCTAGGACCCGCCCTATGTGGCATTGCACTGCGCCCGCCACCCTGAGACAAAGATGAAAAGTCTCATGTGCTGTAATTTCACTTGCACCCGTACACTTCAAACTGGAACACAGCCATGCACTACTGCTTTGCAGCAGTAATAGGTATGGTGGTAGTACTTCCCCGGACGAACTCTTTGATGAGGAGCGTCTAGCATTGCTTTTAGCATTGCCAGCATTGGCCACTCACAATCACTCCATTGTGCAGACAAAATTGTGTAGTGTCAAATCTTTAAGCCAAATTTTAGTGCGACGATAGTGAGCGAGTGTGACTTATTAGCCGTGCCCGTCATAATCCATAGCCTCACGCCATTCGGCATCACGCCCCGCAGCCCGTGAATGCGTGAACTCACACCTATTTGTGTTAAGAGAAAGGTAGCAGTCCACTTTTTGAATTACGACAACAGATTAACGTTCGGTGATCACAGAGGCCCTCAGATACTAATTTAGAACGCAGTCAATAATAATATTTGTCATCTTTTGTAACATGTGTTTCAAGCAATAAAAATACTTTGACATTGAGTAAGTCAGTCAAGAAACAGAAATGTTCAAAATGGCGTCTGAACGAGCAGGCTATTAATATATATAGAGTAATAATATTAGAATAATATTGAATAAATATTAGAGCTACTAATATTTATTAAGTGGCCGTGCGCTAAAAAATTAAAGCCATTGGAATGAAGTCGTGTGTGGCCTAAATTATTGGCATCCACTCGTGGCGTCACGACAAATAACGTGGCGTGACCGTGAGTGGCCCAGCTATGGAACTAACACTGCCCTTGAAGCGATTGCTTCTAGCGCAAGCCAACCAATGTTGTCTTTTTTAAATGTTTCTCGAATATTGCTTGATAAGTTGTGTAATCGACATGACGTCAGATTGAAGATAATGTTAACAATAATTAGCTAATCTTGTTATTATTGATAACGGAACTTAAGATACAATTCGATAGCGTTTTCAATTTTCATGTTATTACGAAAATGACATTGCAAAGACGGCTATTTTCGTCTGATGCGAATATTTATGAGCCATTCTTCAGCAGATATTTATTTCTAGTAACGATAATAAGAGTTTTATTCTTCATCATCGTCATCAGCAGCCTGTAGAAGGCCACTGCTTCGTCTGGGGATATCTGGTTAATCTGGTTTGAACTGTCAGTCAAGTAGTTAACGAGTTAATATTTGCCTGTGTCGATATCATGCCAACGGTCATCTAGGTATATATATATATACAAGCAGCGCCCCGCGGTTTCACCCGCGTAAGTCCCGATCCCGTGGGAATATCGGGATAAAAATGTGCCTATATGTTATTCCGGGAGTCCAGTTATCTCCATTCCAAATTTCATCCAAATCCATCCAGTAGTTTTTACGTGAAAGAGTAACAAAGATAGATCCTTACAAACTTTCGCGTTTATAATATAGGATATATAAAACAAAGTCGTGTTGTTAGTTACACCACTTATAACTCAAGAACGGGTGAACCGATTTGGCTGAAAATTGGTGGGGAGGTAGCTTAGAACCAGGAGATAGATTGGAGGGGGGGGGGGGGGGGGGGGGGCACCGGGGGCTACACGTGCGAAGCCGGGGCGAGTCGCTAGTTTATAATAGATGAATGATGGAAGTGATTGACGCTTGCATGAGTGTCTACGGGACGCCTTCGTGGATGAAGCTTGTGTATTGAAGATAATCACCTGGAGTACAACATCTTCTTCTTGACCTTGGCGGTATCAGGGCACCAGGACATGAGGAACAGCTTCTGCTTCTTGCTGGCTTCGGACGTGCCTTGGCACTGGTGCGTGTACTCGAAGTCGAACAGACCATATCTGGAAATACAAGGCATACAATTACATAGGCTGTTATTTAACTGAGCGGCAATTTAATAGCATTGTGGACGGTAAAATCTAATTGAGACAGTAAATAATCGAGCGGTAAACATAAGACAAGTAATTAATGTTGTAAAAATTAAAAAAATCCCCAACGCGATGAAACGGATGAACTGAAAAAAAAAAAAAAAAAAAAAAATGGTTCATCCGTTCGGGAGCTACGATGGGACAGACAAACACACAAACACACACGCAGAGACACGTCAAACTTATAACACCCCTTCGTTTTTCGTCGGGGGTTAAAAACAAAACTGGACTTTTCCCGTAGTTGTGGCACAAGACCTACTTTTCAGCGTTATTACTGAAAGTAACCTAGAGGTTGTGCTTTTTTTGGTTTACAATTTTATATGTCATTAACTTCAGGCTAAAATTCAAATAAAATAGTTTTAAACCCAACAAAGCCCTTTCAAATAATACCCACTTGACCAAAATATCACTTTTTTTTACTCCCTCTTGGAATTATCTCATTATATTAGACCGCCCATTGTACATTACTGTTATTGTTTTGTTTATTTTATCTTTTTTATTTTTTATATTTGGTGTGCAATAAAATGTTAATCTATCTATCTATCTATCTATCTATATTATTATTTTGTTTACTTGAGTAACACCTCGTGCCTTCATATATGTTTCTTCTTAGTTTAGTTCGTGTTTCTGTGTAGCTCATGTATACAAATAAATATATATTCTTTCTTTTTTTCTTTTATATCACTCACAAATCGAGTTAGTACAAGTTGTCTTGTACTAACAAAATGTATGTTTGTTCAAGTTTTTATGGAGACCATCCCTCACCATTCAACAAACAGTGATGGTACTAAATATTGAATACCTTTTTAATGGCGTGTCTGTGTTTGAGGGACAGAGTACTCGATGACACGACTACCACGAGCTAAACAAGACAATAAACGCTAGCTATTTTACTATAAAAACTTTCGTGAATCATATCACGCTAGTTAGTTTAAGATACTTCGATAGCCGATAGATTCCATATTCGCTGACGGTCTCGACTTGGATGTAGAAGGAGATCCACTCTTTTTAGGTATACAAGATATTTTGAAGAAGAAGAAGAAGAAGAAGAAGTAGAAGAAGAATATATATTTATTTGTATACACACACAGAAACACGTATTAAACTAAGAAGAAACACTGAAACAGATATGAAGGTACGCGGTGTAACTTAAGTAACAAAATGGCTCTGCCTCAGCACGATTGGTTGTCAGCAAGCTAGCAACCAAGCTGGTCTTCCGGCAGAACCACTTGTTGGCGTGATACTTTTTGCTTCTACGTGGGATAAAAACGAACTATAAAAACACAGCGTTTTTTTTTTAGCGCTCTCTTTTATAAAATGTGTTATGACCGGGAGCACTCGAAACTTTTTTTTAACATTGATAGATCTTTTGTTTGACCACTATCTCACCTGTTGGTAAGTGAAGATGTGGCCGAAGATGGAGCACATAAATCTAGAAGGCACCTACTCACTCTAGCTTTGAAGATACCCAGATTATAGTTTTTAGGAAAGACAGACGACGGCAGTTTATTCCACTCCTAAGCAGTTCGCATTACAAAGGTAGAACCGAAACGTTTAGTACGAATAGAAGGTATACTAATGAGGTAAGGATGGTACTGAGCTGTGCGCCTGCTCGTCCTATGATGAAAAGGAGATGGTGGGATCAGATCATGAAGTTCCTGGGAGCATTCCCCGAAATGTAACCTATAGAAGATCGAAAAGACATGCGACTTTACGGCGGTGCTCGAGACTCTGGATCTTACCCTCCGCCATATGTTGCTCATCTATAAGCCTGATAGCTCTGCGTTCGATCGAGTCCAAGGTAGCAACCTGGTGTAGAGGTGCTTTTGTCCTTTAAGTGCATATTCTACCCAAACCTTTTGTTCTTTTAGTGCATATTCTACCCAAAGCTTATCAAGCTATGTTATCGATGTACCGACCTGCACTCTCCGGTGCCGGCCTTCTGCAGGTCCTCGAGGAAGGTCTCGTACTCGGCATTGCGCCCGCCGACGGTCTCCACGTCGATCTGCTTCTCGTCGCGGATGTAGAACACCACGTAGCGGTGCTTCTTGTCCTTTTTGATCTCCTCGTACGTCGTTTTGCACGCGTCTGATACTGTCACACCGGACGCCTGGGGAAAAAAACGTTGCTAATTAATTTCCTTCTAACAGAAATAGACTTATAGCCGGACAAGGAAAACGACATGCTCTAGAAACAATTATGACATCAGTCAACTAACATTGAACAACGCTTGGAACCTTCATCATCAACATCAGCCTGTAGAGAGCATGCTATGCATGAGAGGAACGGTCTAGAGCCATCATAATCATCATCCTGCGTCGTGGTCGTCACTCGAAAACCTTTATTCCCCAACGGTTATTATTTCCGCGAGCTATATGGCCTTATCTATCATTTCATTTACTTCAGGGATTCCCAAAGTGGGCGATAACGCCCCCTTGTGGGCGCTGCAGACCTAAAGGGGGGCGGTAAGAGACCCCGAAAAAAAATGGGGGCGTCAATACAGACACACTTTCGCATTTTAATAGTTATTAGTATTCCTAGATAGATCATTTTCGTAGATAATAGACCGCGGGTAATTATGTTTTAACAAGTTTTTGTTAAATAATCCGATTTGTGCATGTTTAATCCCCGCTAATATAGCTCACAATAATTAATTTAATTTGAAGTTATAGTGGTTTTTAAGTAGGTGAAAAAATGGGGGGCGCTAAAAAATAATTTATTCTCAAAGTGGGCAATAGACAAAACAAGTTTGGGACCCCTGATTTACTTGCTAATGAGGGGTTTTCACGGCCGTTACAAATCATGCATAAAGCCTTGAAAATAGATGGCGCCACCTCAAAGTATACATCTCAAAATAAAGTGAAATGTCAACGTCAACAATGTAGTCATACATTTTCGTGGTATTCACATATAAGCACAGACAATGCATTTGTTAATTTTGACACGTATACTTGAGACAGCGCCATCTATCGAGCCAAACAGAACTATTTTTTTTTTTTTTTTTATTCGAAAATGAAAAGCCCTCATTCTAAAGAGCCATGTCGGTGATCTACGGAGCTCTTAATTTCGGGTTCTATGACGAAGTGGAACTCCGACCATAGCTTACACGAACCTTGCAGGTCCTTAAATATAAACCAATTAAAGGAGAACAGTCCCAGGGTTTCCTGAAGCAGTATTCGCTACATAATACATACATACATTGATACATGCCTGTTTCCCCAAAGGGGGTAGGCAGAGACTTAAAAGGCCTCGTTTCACCGTGGGTTGCACCAGCCTGGGAATATAGACCTGACAAGTGGTGAGCTCATCGCCGCTATTGTGCTATATATAATAAACTAAATTACCCTGAAAAGCAATTCAATGAGCATTTCCATGAATTTCAGCCGCCATATTCCGTATTTCAGCCCGCCTTTGTAGCGTAATACCAAGAATACGATGCCTTACAGTCCATTCTCCAATGGCCCATTGATTTTGCCCATTGCGTTACCAGTGAGCCTCAATCGCGCTAATTTTGACCATTTCTACATAAACAAAACCAGAACCGTTCACGTTAATTGGTACATCTGGATTTAGGGATCCTTGCTTGAATTGATATGTATTTCGTTAAGACGATATGTTAAAATTTTGGTTGCGTAAACATGCTCGCTTTAACAGTAAAGGTTACAAACTTGATGCTAATACAGTAATTACTTGAGGATGTAATCTTAATAAATCATAGACAAGAAGCACGATTGGTGAAACTTTTCTAGATAGCTTTAGTTTTTGAAATTGGCCCTCCTAATACCCGTTTTAGGTCCCTCCTTCGATTACAGAAAATTGTAAGCATACATTTTTATACTATTCAGTAGGTAATCACATTACTTAGATTAGTTATAAATAATTTACTTCTTATATTTGCTACTTTAGAAGCAAAACGAAGTTCGTTTCGTTTCGTATGAGGTAGTGCTGGCCTCTGGTGTCGGAGTGATCATGGCGCATGCAACTGTGCCGAAATATCGGGAACAAATAAAACTCAAGAATCATGGTAAATATCCCGTAATATCAAAATATAATATCCGTAATATCCGTATATCCGTAAATATCATGGTAATATAATATAATAATAGTGAAAAGTATAGTTTTATACTTTTCAGCTTACGTCAGTTACTTCCGTCCGAGCTGAAGAAATCTATAACTCATCTCTTCCCAGGTTCAAGTGAGCATAGCGCTGTCACTTTCTTGCAGATTTTGTTTTCTTACTAGACTCTGCTCATTCGGTATTTTCACATATCGCCTTAATCCGCTGAATTTCAGGCCAATTCAAGCAAGGATCTCTCAATCAAGGATATAACAGCCCTATAAATACCAAATAGCATGCATTTCTGTTGAGCTTTTTTTTTCAGTCAAAGTCAACTTCAAAAGTATATTGTCCATTGAAGTAAAGGAACATTTTGAATCGTATTATAAAATAAATTGACTCCTGTTCCAACGCGACCAAACCTGGAAGAATCAGGCAACAAACACGGCGCGCGCTTTATTTGATGATCCTTGTTACTACTAGGTGGGGAGCGCCTGTGTGGTGACTGGTGCCACGAGAACAAGTCTACTAAAAACCCCGAGAAAACGTGGCGAAGTCCTTCCTCACAAACGGAATAAGTAATATCCAATTATAACTCGGAGATATTATTATTGTGCGTCTATTTCTGACCCGGCAACACGCCAACATTTTACTTTTCATTCGAATACCCTTTAGAACGCTTAACATTGCGGCGTTCTTAGGGGAAATGTTCTACTAATTATTAGGTCAGGTCTGTAAGAAAGTATTTCATTTTTTTATTTCAATAACTATTTTCAATCGTAACTGAAAATACATAATAAAATAACATACAATAAGGACTTTATACAATTCAATTCTAAAGATTATTAAGTATTGTACCTATTCAGAATGTCATATAAGTTCACGAAAAGTCAGAATAATAATTGAAGTCAGAATAATCATAATATAATGTCTAGGTGCTATCAGTATTTACATTGGTTAGAACAAGGTAATCTAAAGAATACTCGTAATAGCACCCTTCCAACAAAAGCTTTTTTAGTCTACTTTTGAATACGCTTGGACTGTCAGTGGTCTTCATGACAACAGGTAGCGAGTTATATAATTTAACTGTCTGATACCGACAGCCATGCATTGCATATCCTAATCTAGGAGTTAGGACACAGTGGGGCCTCCAAATATTTCCTTCTTGTTTTTAATCTTTTTTTTTTTCTTTTTTTTATACTACTTGGATGACGGAACAAGCAAGAGGCCCACCTGATGTTAAGCGGTAACCTCTGCCTATGAACAGTGCATTACATCATAGGTCACGTCCACCTAGGACGCACCCTATGTGGCATTGCACTGCGCCCGCCGCCCTGAGACATAAAGATGAAAAGTCTCGTGTGCCTGTAATTTCACCGGCACCCTTACCCTTCAAACCGGAACACAGCAGGTAATAATCTAAGTTCTCTTTGTACTGGCGGTTCACACTTGTGTTATTGCATGTATAGGGCTGGGTATGAACCTACCGCTGACAACTGGAACGACATGAAGACGGAACGAATATGGTGGGGCATGCTTTAGTGCACCAGCAGAATATGGGTCATAAATGTGGAGTAGTAACACGTCAAGATGTCCGATCTAATTTGGAAAGTTAATAGGAGCAGCTGCGTACTGCGCTGTTTTAGATGGGACAAGGACGATGCATTAAACTGCGCCACAGTTTAGTGCAGTTCCATCACAATACAAGCGCCAAACGAATGTTAATCAAATCATGCCAAATATAATAATTTTCGAGAAAAAAAACTGACTTCAAAGCTAGGAATTTATCCCCAATACAAGATTTTATAATATTAGTGAACCGTGTGCTGATCACAATAAGCCTAAACACGGCCAGTCTATCGAGGAGTTCCGTTGTCTATCTTCCGTCTCCATCATCAGATCAGCTCCTGTCACCATAATATTGTATTGTCATCGGAACTTGATAGGTATGCCAAATTTCAGCTCAATCGGTTGAGGATAAGTGCTTTAAAGTTCAGTTGCAAGATTCCACCCAGACAAACATAGGTACATACATTGCAAGTTAAAAAAGCTTGTAAAAAATTATAAATTGAACAATCCAGTTAAAGCGCATACAACAGCCAAATTCCTTCACTTTCACAGGCATACTGTTCATAGGCAGAGGTTATAGCTTAACATCAGGTGGGCCTCTTGCTTAATCCGTCATCGAAGTAGTATAAAAAAAAAAAAAACTTTCAATCTCATTAAAGTTCAGATAAGTTAGAAAGTAACAGAATAGCGCTCGCGGAACGAAAAGTAAGTGAAAATCACGAAAAACAATTATTTGCCACGTGAAATACCGTCGCATCACAGAATAATACGTTCAACTTGAACATAAAGTTTTTGCCGACATTTAGGTGAAAGAAAAAGTACAAAATTATAAGTAGTTTAGAAGTTGGATCAAATTTTCAGTCGAAAACAGCTGGCCTTTGTTATTTTTTTTCCACATGGTTAATGAACAGGTAGAACATTTTTATACGTTCACTTTACATATAAAAGGTCAATGAATAACATATATTTTTTCACCACATAAAATAGACTCCTCTGTGAGGTAAAAGCCTCCAAATAAGACCAATCAGCTGCTGTAAACGCTTCATGTCAAGAACATACTTATTCAACACATACAACGCAAAAAAAAACTGTAAATTCGTCATCGCAGAGAGATTACCAATTTGTCAGGGGTGTGTTAACCTACAAACTATAGAATGAGTTTCCATCTGAGGTTTTCCCGCTTGGTTAAGACATGTGTCCGGTTCAAGGAAAATATTCATAAATTCCTTCAGGATAGGCAGCGCATCGACAATACCCCGGGTGTTGCCGATGTCTGTAAGCGATGGTGACCACTTGACATCCCTGATGGTTCTTTCTTGGTCACCCTGCGTTAGATCACTGACGGTAGAACGACCAGTTTCAATTACAGATAGTGCTACATTGGATCACGACTCTGTGATACGACTCGCCCGTCAGTCTCGTCATCGATATGCGTGTGCAATTTGATTCACCGTTAAAGGTCAACTCCTCGCCCTTATCACAACGACTCAGAGTTCAGTTTTGTCGGTTTCATGATCACGGTGATTCATCCGACCGTTATCGGAGCTGTATCAGGGCGTAAACAATTATTTTATGGTAATGAGTTATTTATTTGCTAAGTTTGTGATAATTGATGATACGAGGAAACATTTTTAACCCCCGACGCAAAAACGACGGGGTGTTATAAGTTTGACGTGTCTGTGTGTGTGTCTGTCTGTGGCATCGTAGCTCCCGAACGGATGAACTAATTTAGTTTTGTTTTTGTTTGAAAGGTGTTTTTGTCTGGAGTGTTCTTAGCTATGTTTGATCAAAATCGGTTCAGCCGTTTCATTGCGTTGAGGGTTATTTAATTTTTACAAAATTAATTACTTGTTATTTGCTTGAATCGATATGTGAACCTACAAAGCCATCCCTCAACTCAACAGCTTCTTCTTTTTTGTGTCACTGGTTGTTTCCTGGTGAATATTAAGTCACTGACCTATGACCAGCTTAACGTATGGCCCTGAAAAGGGCCTCTAATGAATGACAAGCAGCGCCCCGCGGTTTCACCCGCGTTAGTCTCGTTCCCGTGGGAATATCGGGATAAAAATGTGACCAGCTTAACGTATGGCCCTGAAAAGGGCCTTATGAATGATAAGCAGCGCCCCGCAGTTTCACCCGCGTAAGTCTCAATCCCGTGCGAATATCGTGATAAAAATGTGCCTATGTGTTATTCCGGGAGTCCAGTTATCTCTATCCAAATTTCATCCAAATCCATCCAGTAGTTTTTACGTGAAAGAGTAACAAACATCCATCCATCCATCAATCCATACTTACAAACTTTCGCGTTCATAATATTTTAGTAGTTTATAGTAGGATTGTGGAAGGAGTCTGTCCGCCTTTGCAGGGGCTCATACACAAGTCAGTCTTCAAAATGGTGCTTCTAGGACATGCTGGTTTCCTCAGAGAGAGCGAGAGGTACAATTAAGAGGCAGACAACAGCTAAATACCGTCACTATCTAACTCAGTAGAGTGCAGGTAAGTTAGAAAGTGGCAATCAGCACTCGCGCTACGGAAAGTGAACGAAAATTACGGTATTTAAACAAATATTTGTTGCGTAATCGAAAATATAAATCGACCATGCTCTCTAAATTAATATTATTCGTTACTCTTATTAATTTTATTAATGTACGCTGATAGGTAATAGATATTTACGTTATAAGCGCATTGTAGAGGTTAGTTCACGATTTTTATCGAAAAATTATCGTATTAATCGTATTTTGGGCTCGACCATGTCCTTGGAAATATAATAAAGATTAACATATGTATTTTTTGTTGTCTTAAACTGTGTAGATTTTGCTAAAAATCTTACTAATATTATAAACGTGAAAGTTTGTAAGTATGGATGGATGGATGTATCTTTTATAACTCTTTCACGTAAAAACTACTGGATGGATTTGGATGAAATTTGGAATGGAGATAACTGGAATCCCGGAATAACATATAGGCACATTTTTATCCCGATATTCCCACGGGACCGAGACCTATGCGGAAAACACCGCGGGGCGCAGCAGCAATGCGGAGATTTTTTATCAAATGTACCAGGGGAGCAGCAGAATCCAGGAGTAATTTGGTAACCGAATATCTGGAATACCGGTGAAATGGGGGCGAAAGTTTATCCAATGTAGCAGGCTAGCAGAAAAATGCAGGAGTAATCGAGACTTATGTGGATAACACCGCGGGGCGCAGCAGCAATGCGAAGATTTTTTATCAAATGTACCAGGGGAGCAGCAGAATGCAGGAGTAATTTGGTAACCGAATATCTTCCCACGGGATCGAGACCTATGCGGAAAACACCGCGGGGCGCAGCAGCAATGCGAAGACTTTTCATCCAATGTACCAGGCGAGCAGCAGAATGCAGGAGTAATTTGGTAACCGAATATCCTATCCTAATTACTCTTTCACGTAAAAACTACTGGATGGATTTGGATGAAATTCGGAATGGAGATAACTGGACTCCCGGAATAACACATAGGCACATTTTTATCCCGATATTCCCACGGAATCGAGACTTACGCGGGTGAAACTAACTTCACCCGCGTAAGTCTAATAATACTAGCTTTATGTTGATATGGGCTTACTGTTTAGGTTTAGTGCATTCCTCAGTAAACCTGTTATTTTTTTTTAATAATACTGCGCTGCTTAATAATCCTGCGCATACGAAGTCGCGGGTTACAGCTAGTGTACATTTATAAAAGCCTATTTGACTCTTGACAGAATTAGCCGTCTAAATCCCAGCAACCTTTGTAGCTTGTATGAATCTGATTCACAAATTGAGATGATGTTTTGAACCGATATGTATGAACAGGTGTGTTTAACGTACAACATTGAGTGAGTAATGGTATACCATTGAATGTAATAGTGGAACTGTGGATCGCTCCATTGGTTCTTGGCAGTTGCCTAGCATTAATTGTCGGTAATTTATCTGGCTTTGGCGCGAATTGCGGCGTGGTAATTATTACTACGCTTGTGATTGTAAACTAAATGAAGCTAGGCTCAGTGAGCTTTCGGTTCAACGTCAATTTTGGAAGTGTTGGATAAGTTTTTAATCCCCGACGCAAAAACGACGGGGTGTTATAAGTTTGACGTGTCTGTGTGTGTGTGTGTCTGTGTCTGTCTGTGGCTACAGAACGGACGAACCGTTTTTTTTTGTTTTTGTTTTCAAGGTTAATTTGTCGGGAGTATTCTTAGAGCTATGTTTGATCAAAATCGATTCAGCCGTTGAGGTTTTTTTTAATTTTTTACAAAATTAATTTAATTTTTATGCCTGGGATATAGAGCTATACTATTATCAAACGAAACCTTACTAGAAAGGGACCTAACTGAATATTTATTTTATTTATAAGGATTTCCAATGAGTGATTTACATAACTTTAAAATAGAATCAAGTAATTGGATGCGTTCCCTGTGCTCACTCTGTAAAGGTATCCACAGCTAACGCAGGTGAATAGACATAGACACACTCCTTTCTCCCAGTATGGGTAGACAGCCTCAATGCGCCTCTTTTCACCGTGGGTGCACATCGTGGGAATATAGACGTGACAAGTGGTGAGCGCATCGCTGCCATTGCCTCCCACGACTGACTCGGCTAACTCTAAAAAGCTAGCAGCCAGAACAAATCTTATACAATCCTTTCACCAATGATGATAGTGAAGCTTCAGTATTTTGAGGGACCATTCTGGACCCCACGAACCATCACTTCAGTCGTTAGAAGAACTTGAGTTTCGGAAGTTACAACAACTTGAGGTCGGAAGTTCAAAATCATTTGGGATGTTTAAGATGGCTCGGCCAAACACCAGCTTGCTGCCTTGCACTCCATCGAACGCAGAGCTTTCAGGCTTATTGGTGAGCAACATATGGCGGAGACTAAGATCCAGAGTCTCGAGCACCGCCGTAAAGTCGCATGCCTTTCGATCTTCTATAGGTTACATTTCGGGGAATGCCCCCAGGAACTTCACGATCTGATCCCAACATCTCCTTTTCTTCTCATAATCATACCGAATCGATAGGGTCTTCAAGGAGCATGAGAGCTGCTTTCTTCATCTATTTCGCTGGTGCATGCCAAAGCATAACTACGGTCGGAAAAAACTGACGTAGGTACCAGTTTACAGCAACTTGTCAATCATCAGGGACGGATGCATCTTTCTTCACCCCTTTGTCACAGTCTTATTTGCACCATGTCTAAGAGACTTCAATCACCGAAGGGAATCATTCTTCACGTCAGAACACAAACGGCAAAGTAGCCACTTCGGCAAAACTAACTGATAGCTGTCGTCAAATATCTACATAGAAAAAGAGCGGACTCCCGCGTGGCGTGACGGAAATACACGCCGCCTGAGACATTGGCCACGAAGGCAGCTAATAATAGACCAGTGCATGAACTCTTTACACGTGCGATAAATTATTGGGTTTCAGCCGCATGTGAGTAGTTCCTGTTGGATCTCTAGGCTATGACTTTGATAGTCCTGTTCGATCCCTTCAAATTTTCGTGCAACATTTAAATTCCTGATTATTCTCTTGAAGATTTTGTAAGTGAAGTACAGTCGGATGTGTGTATCGATTGTTGCATTTTCTTTTGAGATATAATATGGTAACCTCACAGCATGGAACAATTATACAGAGCTCTTCCAGATTATTTTGCCTTTTTACAAGGTGGGCTATAACGCAAAATTACCAATCATAGATCTGGTTTATATTATAATTTTGTGGAAAACAATCAGAAGGGAGCTCATACCACAACTTACGTATGGGGGATTACACCAGGGGAACAGCATCCACCTGAGTACTCAACACCAATACTGCGATCACCAATCCGCCTGGCCTGCCAAGCGTGGTGTTTATAGCCAATCCCCCCCCCCCCCCCCCATTGCATTCCATGGGGGAGGCCTGACAGCAGTGAACGTCTAAAGGCTGATGACGATGTTACTTTTTAGGATGAACAATTTAAAATAATGCCAATGTAGTATTTGTATCTGCTACGTGCATTAAATAATTTCAAATGTGTGGTGAATCATACAACCTCATTGTCCTATTTAAGGCAACGGCATATTATTGAGGAAATCGTGGATACGTGGTTTTCGCATAATTAAAGGGGCGAAGCGATTCTCAGAGTCAACTTGGAAGAATCGGCGTTTGTATGTATGTTTGTCCGATGAAAACTTCCGTACCGTTAATCAGAACTTCATGAAATTTGGTAGATAGTATTGGTACAATTTGTAGGTAAGGTTATGAGCTATATTGTGGGGGGGCTTGTTGAGATATCGGGGTCCAAGAGGGGGTAAAAAAAAACCAGTCAGATCAAGTGGGGTGTCATGTGAAAGCGCTTTGCTTGGACATTTCAATGCTATATTTAATTATTTTTTAGACTATGTAGTTTTTGTGTATGTGTGAAATATTAGGATAAATAGAAAATGTAAAAAAACTATACCTCTAGGGTACTTCCTGACTTCACAAAGAGGTTATTAATTAATTCGTCAGCTATAGGTACTAAGGTATGTGTTTTACGCCCCGTTGGTTAATCATATTTAAAGGATCTTTCGATGATGTGTAGGAAATAAATTATCTCGAGGTGGACCCTTGAAATTTGTATCTCAGTAAATAAATAAATAATGCTGGACACAGTTCACACAACATTATCTAGCCCCAAGCTAAGCAGAGCTTGTGTTATGGGTACTAGATAACTGATGAATCGAACCCGCAACCTCCTGTGTCGCAGGCCAACCTTCGGCCGCCGCGCCACAGAGGTCGTCATATTTAAAGGTTCTTTCGATGACGTGTCGGAAATTATCTCGAGGTGGACCCGTGAAATTTGTATCTCAGTAAATGTTTTGTCCCGTGGTGTGTCCGGCCTAAGAATAGACCCCTCCATCTCCTCCCATGGATGTCGTAAAAGCCGACTAAGGAATTACCCGGACTTGTTAGTATGATTTGTTGGTATAAGATTTGTCCTGGCTGCTAGCTTATTATGGAATGTGTTAATACTGGAAGAAAGCGTTAGTTGAATCAGTCGTGGGAAGCAATGGCGGCGATGAGCTCACCACTTGTCACGTCTATATTCCACGATGGTGCAACCCACTGTGAAAAGTGGCCTATTGAGGCTCTGCCTACCCCTTCGGGGAAAAAGGCGTGTGTCTATGTATGTATGTATGTATGTTTTTAGAAGTCGGTTTAAAAGGTAAGTAAAGGTAAGGTGTATTCGCGAGGTCTCAGTTCGAGGTGAACCACTAGATTACAAAGCCGTGACACTGGGTGGTTATACATTACATTCATTAGTGTTGTGTCATTATAGGATAAACTATCGATAGTAGTAGTAGAGCTTTTTTGTGAAAGAGTTCGTCTGGGGAAGTACTACCACCATACCTATTTCGACCGCAAAGCAGTAGTGCTCGCATTGCTGTGTTCCGGTTTGAAGGGTATGCCGGTGAAATAACAGGCACATGAGACTTTTCATCTTTATGCCTCAGGGTGGCGGGCGCAGTGTAATGCCACATAGGGCGCGTCCTAGGTGGACGTGACCTATGTAAGAATGCACTGTTCATAGACAGAGGTTACCGCTTAACATCAGGAGGGCCATCTGCATGTTCCGTCATTCAAGTAGTATAAAAAAAAAGCGGCCAAGTGCGTGTCGGACTCGCCCATGAAGGGTTCCGTAGCAGCAAGTAACATAATATAAAAGTTCTTGGATGGATTACGATTAATGACGTATTAAAAAAAAAACTACTTACTAGATCTCGTTCAAACCAATTTTGAGTGAAAGTTTACATGGTAATGTACATTATATATTTTTTTTAGTTTTATCATTCTCTTATTTTAGAAGTTATGGGGGGGGGGGGGGGGACACACTTTTTACCACTTTGGAAGCGTCTCTCGCGCAAACTATTCAGTTTAGAAAAAAATGATATTAGAAACCTCAATATCATTTTTGAAGACCTATCTATAGATACCCCACTCGTATAGGTTTGATGAAAAAAAAAATTTTGAGTTTCAGTTCTAAGTATGGGGAACCCCAAAAATAAAAAACTACTTACTAGATCTCGTTCAAACCAATTTTGAGTGAAAGTTTACATGGTAATGTACATTATATATTTTTTTTAGTTTTATCATTCTCTTAATTTAGAAGTTATGGGGGGGGACACACGTTTTACCACTTTAAAAGTGTCTCTCGTGCAGTTTCAGTTCTAAGTTGGAACCCCAAAAATTTACTGTTTTTTTCTATTTTTGTGAAAAATACTTAATGCGGTTCACAGAATACTTGTACTTACCAAGTTTCAACAGCCTAGCTCATATAGTTTCGGAAAAAAGTGGCTGTGACATACACGGACAGACAGACAGACAGACATGACGAATCTATAAGGGTTCCGTAATGTTTGGTTACGGAACCCTAAAAACGTATACAAAAATAAAATTATCATGTTTGTTGTCCAAGAATTTTATAGTAAAACATACATTGTTAGATCCACCACATCCTCCTCAATCTATATTTGAAGATCCACATGATATTCAATTGGTGAAGGCGTTAGCAAAATTCGCTGCGAATTCAAATCTCAATTTACGTTTAACTCTTATTGCAAAATTAGAATCAATTAAACAGGAATAAGCTGGGTTTGCGGCAGAAACTTCACAAGACTGTTTTATTTAGCAATGTCTGATTTAGAATTAAACTTAAATGTAAACTTAACTGTTTTTTTATTACCTACACACACTTTTTACCACTTTGGAAGCGTCTCTCGCGCAAACTATTCAGTTTAGAAAAAAATGATATTAGAAACCTCAATATCATTTTTGAAGACCTATCCATAGCTACCCCACACGTGTATAGGTTTGATGAAAAAAAAAATTTGAGGATCAGTTCTAAGTATGGGGAACCCCAAAAATAATTGTTTTTTTTAAATTTTTGTGTAAAAATCTTAATGCGGTTCACAGAATACATCTACCTACCAAGTTTCAAAAAAAAAAATTTGAGGATCAGTTCTAAGTATGGGGAACCCCAAAAATAATTGTTTTTTTTAAATTTTTGTGTAAAAATCTTAATGCGGTTCACAGAATACATCTACCTACCAAGTTTCAACAGTATAGCTCTTATAGTTTCGGAAAAAAAAGGCTGTGACATACACGGACAGACATGACGAATCTATAAGGGTTCCGGAAGAATTTTTTACGGAACCCTAAAAAAAGAAAAAAAAAAGTGAATCAGAGCTCCCGTTTTGGAGTAGGTACGCTGCCTCACGCAGATACACCCCCCGCTTACGTAGGGGGTTAAAAAAGGCTGCAGAAAGAAAAGTCAAACCTCAATTTTAGCTTTTCAACTAGGATATAGATACGCTTACGTGATATGTCATACATTATTCGAAATCATGTGCTGTGGACGTTCGCGTGTAGAATCGAGTCCATCCATTTACCGTATTCTACGTTAGTCTACCGCCAATGCGGAGCTGATGTACAATTTGGACCAAACATGCATTTGGGAAGAAAGCCTCGAGATTGCTGATGGGTGCGTCCTTGGTGGACGTGACCTTTGAGGTAATGCACTGTTCATAGGCAGAGGTTACCGCTTAACATCAGGTGGGCCTCTTGCTTGTTCCGTCATCCGAGTAGTATAAAAAAAAAAAAAAAAATGGTGAGGAGTTTGTTCTAGAATCTCTTAAAATAATGCCTACATACAGTTTATATACGAATCGGGGACAAGGAAGAGACATTTGAAATAGACTTACAAGGTAAACCCATCACAGCTACCTATAGTCCTACGTAATAGGTAAAAGTATGAATATTTCGAATACAGGGTGTGGCAAGATGCTGGGACTCTCAGGGCAAGTACCTTTTATGTTGTAGTTAGAGTTTGTTCCTAGGAAACATTAGATGAAATTTGAAGGTAAATAAAACTAAGTTTTTGGATTGTTGATAAATGGTCAGTCAGTCTAATAAAGTACAAAAAAATTACAAGTTGGGTTCAATCGACTCTATTTCTCATCAAGAACAGTTACTAACCAACCAACTCATACATACATAGACACACGCCTGTTTCCCCAAAGGTGTAGGCAGAGCCTCAATGGGCCTCTTTTCACAGTGGGTTGCACCATCGTGGAATATAGACGTGACAAGTAAATCGTAACATTTTAACAAAACTAAAAAAAAAAAAACAGTTTCCCATACATTTTCTATGCAGTGACCTTTTTATCCGTAACAACGTGGTTTTTCCAGCGAAACCATCGAGCAAAGGCGAAATAAGTTTTTTTTTTTTTTATACTACTTGGATTACGGATCAAGCAAGAGGCCCACCTGATGTTAAGCGGTAACCTCTGCCTATGAACAGTGCATTACCTCATAGGTCACGTTCACCTAGGACGCAACCTATGTGGCATTGCACTGCGCCCGCCACCCTGAGACATAAAGATGAAAAGTCTCATGTGCCTGTAATTTCACCGGCACCCTTACCCTTCAAACCGGAACACAGCAATGCGAGCACTACTGCTTTGCGGCAGAAATAGGTATGGTGGTAGTACTTCCCCGGACGAACTCTTTCACAAAAAACCTCTACTACTACTAAAAGTAAAGTTAAATTCCAGATATAATTATCTCAGTAATATTAGGGTGATATCACTATCAAATAGAGACAATGGAGTGGGAAGGCTGGGGCGTGAAATATTACCAGCTGAATGACGCCGGTACTGAAAATACAGAAATAATTTCCAGTAGCCGTGGCAAGGTTATTTTTGTTTTGACATACGCCATCTCTACGTAATGTGTTACGAATAATATTTTATGGAGCAGTATCATGTCGGATTTACAGAATCCTACTAATATTATAAACGCGAAAGTTTCTAAGTATGGATGGATGGATGTATGTTTGTTACTCTTTCACGTAAAAACTACTAGATGGATTTGGATGAAATTTGGAATGGAGATAACTGGACTCCCGGAATAACACATAGGCACATTTTTATCCCGATATTCCCACGGGATCGAGACTTACGCGAGTGAAACCGCGGGGCGCTGCTTGTCTGTTATATTAAGGTGGTTGCTTTCACTTGTAGCGCGAAATTCAATTTTATTCGTGTTTTTTGATCATCACGGCTCATCAACACTTCTTCAGATAGCGAAAACTATGTTGGCGGTAATTATATGACCTAACACACAAGTTAAAATTTATAGTATCACATAAATATCATTAGTTTGGCTATGAATGTGCTTGAAACAAAAAAACATTGTAAATACAATTGAAGAGCTAAACTACCTAAAATAAACCACCTTAAGCGACTAGCTGAATACACGGGCTTTGCTACGCATCACAAAAAAACTAAAACTTTGTCACCCCTTTTAAAGGGTTTTTTTTGAAAAATCCTGAAATATGTGTTCAATTATTCTGTATGTTAAGGTGAATGCTCACACTTGAGGCGCGAAATTCAAATTTTTTGGTGTTTTTTGCCCATTAAAGCTCATCAACACTTCTTCTGATGGCGAAAGTTGAGTTCGCGAGAACTAGGAGACTTAACACACATCTGTTCTCGCTCTTTAATATTAATAGCATGTTGTTAGTCATCTACACACTAGCACTGGTAGCACTGGTGGTAGCACTTGGCATGTATAACTTAACTATCTTGTGTGTATTTACTTTTTTCGGTGTATACTATGTTGGTGACTTTAATAAATAAATATAAATATAAATATAGTATCTCATAAATATCATCAGTTTAGTTACGATACTCCTAAACAAAATAAAACACTGTAAAAATGTGTAGTAGGGGTATCATAGCTAAACTGATGATATTTATGAGATAGCATCAATTAAAACATGTTTGTTAAGTCTCCTAGTTCTCGCGAACTCAACTTTCGCTATCAGAAGAAGTGTTGATGAGCTGTAATGGGCAAAAACACCAAAAAAATTGAATTTCGCGCCTCAAGTGTGAGCATTCCCCTTAAGTATCCATACCAAGTTTCTATACCAATTCAAATATTTTAATTGCAATTCCACAAGAATTGCACAAGTGCCCGTCTCTGGGTATGGCGCACGAAATATCTATCAAATGGGCAAATGGTTTTTTTTATATACCTACTACTTGGAACGAGTTGGAACGACTACTACTACTTTTTTATATACCTACTAGGTCACGTCCACCTAGGACGCACCCTGTGGCATTGCACTGCGCCCGCCACCCTGAGACATAAAGATGAAAAGTCTCATGTGCCTGTAATTTCACCTGTAACTATACCCTTCAAACCGGAACACAGCAATGCGAGCACTGCTGCTTTGCGGCAGAAACAGGTATGTTGGTAGTACTACCCCGGACGAACTCTCTCACAAAGCTCTATTACTACGAAGAAAGAAAGAAAATTTGTTCTAAAGCTGTACTACTAAATACTACTAATAGTAACCCTATTGGGGGGAATTGGATAATCCTGATCGAAAATGTCAAGAAGTATTTTTTGACGGGTTTTTAAACTTGCTACCTCAACTCCAGCAAGTTTTTATTGAACAGTTTCCCGTTATTTCTCTTTGATTTATTAATACGTTGTTTATTCTTAGGTCGACGTCTTTCTGCCAAGTCGCGCGTGGAATGTTTGACTAGTTTCACCAGCTTGATATTATCTATGATCTATGATATTTTAAAACAGGTTGATAGTATTAATTCAACACGTAGAATAGAAGGTGAGTCAGACCGAGCTAACGAATTTGTGCTGATCTCACATGTTAAATCATGTCGTCAAAACAGGAAAATTATCTAACATCTCCGTACATCATTGCTTCGAGTTAGCGGTTACTACATCGTGAGACAATTGGACGATTCGATTTACTTTGACAAAGTACCATCCCATTCAGAGGGCCTAGTACAGGTTTGTCTTAGTTTTGCGTGGTTTTGCATTCGGTATTTTGTGCAAACGACATTTCAACTCGCAATTCGGTTTTCGGTATGCAGAGTTGTAACAAATTACAAACCTGTGGTAGACCCTCTGATAGCGCGCGGACTTGTCAGTTAAGTCTCACTCGTCCCCTTTGCTGCTTTTACTCAGGCTTAGCATGCCGGAGTCTCTCTCGCATGAGAAACCAACTTGATGGCCCAAAGTGAGCTTACTGCTTGGCATAGTTTTAGCGATGGCGGCCAATATTGGTGCATATAATGTTGCGTGAACTGTCCAGCATTATTTACTTATTTATTTATATATTGGTCGGTTTTTCAAGAGGATCTCGGCGCCAATGCACAATGTGCGTTAACACGTTGGCCAAACGATCAGATCGCGGGCGTGCGTCGAACGGTGCGTTTGTTGTGTCTTGGCAAAAGTTTGCCCAACGTGTGCAAACTATATGCCAAAATGCTCTTTATATCAACGATAGGTACTCGCCCAATAAGTCCGGGCCTTATTATTAAGCAACCTACTCGCGTCGCAATAATAATTGACACTTTGTCTGTGTTGTTAGCAGTTCAAATAATCCTGAAACCGGCAGTTGAACGACCTGGCTTTGTGAATGCGTCACTCTGACTCAGGTGTTCGTTTCAATGGATGAGTAATGGCAAGGGCAAGGAGACGAGACGACCACGTGACGACTCAAGGCCTTTCCGCTCAGTCAAGCTCTTCACAGAAACAACTTGACACTTGACAAACTTTATCATTGTCAAGTTCTATGGTTCTGTACCTAACTGCGTACCCTAAGCCGTCCCGTAAACACTAGATTTTGCTGTCAGTTTTACCAGTCATTGCTATGAATTACGGATAACCTACCGCCTAATGAATACCCGGATGATCTGATTTCAACTGACAATCAAGTAGTTAGAGTTTATTTTTGTCTGTGTCGATAACATTCCAACAGTCATTTATAATTCATGAATGATGAAAATTATGAACGCTTGCATGAGTGTCCTACGGGACACCTTATAGGATCACTTTCTTGTCTGTTCTTCTGTCTGACTGTCCATCTAGACCCTTTTTCCCAGGCATGGCTAAAGGTATCAACTTGAAGTTTATATCAACAATATAGTGAGCTTATATAGTGCAGTGGCGCGGGAGTTGTTTTGTATGAACCTCTTCAAAAACCAGAAAATGAGTAAAATACGCGTGCCATGCTCACCACAATGGTTGCACACTGTTAGGTTGGGGAGCAAACATAGGGAAACAACATTATCGTATGCTAAGGCTGCTTTTGGTAAGTAGGAAGACGTTTTTATATCGAAAATCCCTCAATGTCTGAAGACCAAAATATTCAACCAATATGTTCTGCCCATTCTCACTTATGGAGCCGAAAAATGGCCGCTCACATATGAGCACGTATATACTATAAGAGTGGAGCGGGCCATGCTAGGTATCCATCTCGTGGACCGTATATCAAACGTCGAGATTCGACGCCGGACTAAGGCCGAGGATGTACCTAGGTATACGGATTACGAGGCTCAAGTGGAGATGGGCGTGACACTTGGCAAGGCGAGAGGATTACTGATGTACCAAAGCAGTCACCGAATGAAGGCCGAGAGATATGCGGCGGCCTTGAGGCAGACCACCTGCCCGATGGTCAGACGACATTGTGCAGGCAATAGGAGAGCAGTGGATCCGGCTGGCACAAGACCGGTAGTTCTGACGATATAGAGAACGGGCCTTTACTCAGCAGTGGGTGTTACCGGCTGGATAGAAGGGCCCGTGCACTCTCACCAGGTGAGAATAGGTCTGAGCCCCGATGTTGATGACCGTGGTATTCTGTCCCTAGACAGTATTCGCCCATCAAACAAGTGAACCAATTTGTGAAAGGATTTAGCCTCTGCATGCTTTCATGCACTTTAATGTTGGATGAACCAGCCGATGGCCGTTCTGGGAAATTATACATTTTGGGATTTCAACATTTTGCAAAGTCAACCGAATGGTCCTAAAGGGCCGGATGGAATAGATTGAGGGGAACGAGCTAGACTCCTAATGGTGGACTCAAAATGATCCTTGTGATTTCAATGAATAAAACACTGCTATTGACTATTGGCCTACTTGAAAGATTTGTAAATTAAAAAGTGACATACACAATAAAAACTACATAGTTGTTCCAAAACACAAACTAGCTAAAGTAGCTCATAGCTTTTAAAGCATAAACCTTTTTAATAAATTGCCTTTGGAAATGAGTAGTTCCCGTATGTCCCCAAATTTTAGAAATTGAAATTAACATTTTAAGGATTTTAGTGTTAAAATAAGAAACTTTTTTTATTAAAATCATACATACTATGACATTGATGAAGCTCTGGCTGATGATTATAGTATGTTATCATGTGTTTGAATTTTTGTTCATATTATCTGTTAATTTTAGAAACATGTTGACAATGAGATATTATGTTGTCTATCAATTTTATTATGTAAAATTTTACTTTTCCTAGTGTACAATAATTGTTAAATATTGGTATCAAAACAGAATAAAAAAAAATTAATTGAATTTTGTCCAAATAGGCTCTAGTGAATAAGAAAGAGGGGAGGAAGATCTTTCAGTGGAACACCAATAGTGTTTCCTCAAGTAAGTTTAAGTAGCAGCTCAACGTAAACAAATCCTGAACAACCCGAGGTCAAACCGCCAAGCCTGTGAAGACCCCAGGAAACTTCTGTGCTTCTGGACGGAGTTAGGCTGGCTAACTACCTAGGCAGACAACTCTCATGCATCATGGCCGCCCATAGAGTTTGAATATGGAAAAGGGAGTTCTTTAACATTAACATTAAGTAAGTTTAAGTCAACTGTGTGGTAGGTATTTTTATTACAGCCCATTTTGTAATATAAATACCAAACACTTAAAGGCTAGGTAATAAGTGTCATTGTGCAGCAACAGTACTGAAACCAGTTTAACTAGAGCATGATGATTCATTACAGCAGGATTCATGAGTCAGTCGGTATGTTTGTACGTTCTAAAAGGTCATATAAGGAAATCAATGTGCCTGAGTCGACTTAACTCTAATATTAGAATTTGAGGATATATCTGACCATGGACACAGAATAGAGTTCATAAAGAGAAAATTGAGTCAACTCATGGATGTGTCACAAAAATTGAGTCAATGCATGGATGTGACACAAAAAATGTGTCAATTCATTGATGAGTAACAAAAAAATTGACAATTCATGGATGTGACACAAAAAATTTAGAAGAGGATATTATTTTATCAAAAGTAGCTTGTTTGGTGTGAAATGGATGTTGACAGACAACAATTAGTGATTTACTTCTAAAAATCTGACAAAATAATAGAGGACTCTAATCAAGAGGGTAGGGTATTAATAATAAAACAATAACAGCAAGCCCCTCCCAGTTGTAAGCTGATAAACTTTCCAATAAGGACTTCAGGTGTGCTACAAAACAGCACTTCAAGATTACTAAAGAGCATGACTCAGCATCCTTATTATAAAGACATAAGGTGCAGTTTACCTTGCAGCTGATATCTGTCAAATAATGGCTAGATTTTAGGCAATGACCTTGGCATTGGAAGGGCAATAGCCTCATTAGATCACGGCACTGGCTTTTCATAGGGTGAATAGCTCAGAAAAGGGTCACGAAATGTATGTGACAGAGCCGCGCGACCGCTATGCCTTATATGGACAAATAGCAGTGCGATTGCGCGACGGAGCATACTCTACAGAGTTCGATGCCCCCGGCCGCTGTGAGCGACTGATAAGCGTCTTCCCCACCAGCCCCAACGCCTGGCGCTGGGCGATTTGTTTACCAGTGGAGAAATAGACAAAAAAGGCGTTGCAAGAATAACCTTTCGATCGAACATGAAATCCAATACCGGATCGCCGGGTTGCAAGTCTGCCACAAGCCGGCCGTAACCCGACCGGTCTCCGGTGGCATCGACGAAAACACGACACGTGGCATAAAATCACTGAACAGTGACAACGATTTTTATCGAAAAGGCGTGCAAACTGCCGACGGGCTGTGCGAAATATGGCGGCACCGGTCACACAGGATACGTTTTACATGGATTGCAATATTTTATATCAATTTTTCACACTTCATTAACGGAATAACACAACGCGAACGAGTATCACTTTAATTTATTTTGTTCACTTACCATTTTTTGATGTTATAAACGTAAAAATTACACCACAAAACTTCACTGACACCACGACAACGGCGACCGGAACGAAACTGCCGGAATGTTGGCTAAACTTTTTTGCGACAGCCAATCAACGCATGCGTCAAAATGGATGCCGGAAAAATCCAATGCCTTTTTTATTTAATTTCATAAAATATACTTATTAGTTTAGACACACACTGTGCTATTGTCCTTTTATATTATGGAATAAATTTATATTTTGTTAAGTTTTAAATAAAAATAAAATAAGCTAGATTTTTTTATTTCGCTAATGACAACTTTCTAAAATAAAACTGACAGCTGCGTTCTAGCTTGCGATAATTTAAATGAAGTTAACAGAAATAAATGATAGCAATAAATATGGAAAATCCACTCCAGTTAGCGAGATAAGATAACGGAGTACAAACTGTTTTCAAAGTAAAATGATATATATAAATAATTCCATCACCTACAGAAGTGAGTCACAGAATGACGTGTTATTTCCACCAATCACAATTTAGAATTCAACAAATGCCCTTATACGGACAGACGGAAACAGCTCTGAAGTAGGTGTTGGTTGATTTAAATTTTGGCGCAATTATGCTCGTTCGCACCGTACGTGCACCGTAGGTTCCTTCCTATCTCGGAGGAAGTTTAAAATCTTCGTCGTAGTGGCCGTAGGTAGATTGCGTAAAAAGGTTCTAGAGCATACATACATCGAGCAACGCAGGCCTCCTTACCGGAGGGGAGACGCCTTAGAGCTGTCAACCGATACATATTTATTCAGAAATTTTTGGGGGGGGCTTCACGCACTCACTTACAGTTTAATGCACACTTTTGTAACCAGTCGTTCTATCGCTATAAACGCACACATCTATAAACAGCAACACATCAAAAATCTTTATACACACATAGATGCTTTCTGTGTACAAACATCATGTTATGTCACAAAATTGACAGTAACACCCGTTCTAGGGACTTCCAGCACTCAAGTCGATAAATTAATAGTATCGATAACTTTTTGGTAGGAACTTACTTTGCCTACTGTATATATTCTGTGCTACCATCAAGGGTCATTGAAGGGATTTAAGGGCGGCTAGGTATGGGGGGAAGGGTTGAACGCTCTCTGTGAAGGAGGAGTTCCGGAGTTGTTATCGAGGATAACATACAGATCATTTTGTGGATCACTATGAAATTTTAGATTAGTAAAAGGTAGTAGTAGGCTGGAGAGAGAGGGGGTAAACGCGGAAACTTAGAGTATAGAGAAAAAATCAAGAAAATTTTGAGTACCCCAGGTACAACCACTAGCTCATGGGATGATTAGTTCTTGGGAAAATTTAATTAAAATTTTGTTCAAAGCATACAATAATTTCATAAAACTATGGGTCGGCAAGTCAAAAGAGACGAAAGGAAAGGAAAGGAAAAAACGCTTTACTTAGCTGCCGTCATCCTTCTAACCTACATAATCCATGTCGGTTTTGGCCACGAAATATACGATGTATTATATCTGTCAGTCACTGTTATTGTCAAAAACCAAAAATCATGATCCTAAGTGCCAAAAAACTACATTAGTCATTAAAATGTAAAATAGTTTTTTTTTTACATTTTAGGCATATTTATCCCACGTCACATGGGATCCTAGTGTGGGATCACAACTATGTAGGTATGTGTTGGGTGTGTTAAGTTATGTTAATGTTAAACAATGGTAGGTAAAGTAATACTTAGCGCTTTACCTAGTGAACAGAATATCGCGTTGAAAAAATTATACCTAGCAATTTTTTTTTTAATTCTTTGGTCAATCAAAGAATAGGATTTGAATAGGAAAATCCCACGACACAGTACGGACACTCATGACACGACTTTTCTTGAAAATGAGTAAAAGAGTTCAAACTGGGAAATGCTTTTGTTAATTTATCGTGATCACGTATCCCACAACCTAGGTAGGCATGCAACTTTTTACGAAAAACTATCACACCTCTAGATTTGTAATATCACATAGTAATTTAAATTCATGTCAAGATGTCGTTCCCCTCTGGCTATGCACAATTCCATTTGGGCATACGCGTTAGTAAAACTGTTTTCGCCCGATCATTAGGGCGAGCGAAGCGAGTCCTCTACTATCCCTTGCAATTTTGTGGTACACTTAACGAAAAAATTATCCGTTGTAATTTAGCATAGTAATTTAAATTCATGTCTTTGTTTAAATATAAATAATCACGGAAAAAAAGCTTGCTAGCCCTCACCAAGCATGTTTTGCTTTTGCTAGTAATAAAATTGTATCATGATGGGCCGATTGCTCTGTCAGACTGAACCGATCGTGTGACGCATAGAGTAAAACAGTGTGACAGTGCTACAAATACAGAAATGTCGAATCGTTACATTTTCAGCTCTAAATCAAGGTCTGGAACATCGAATTTACGAAAAGATGGTGTTTTCTTTCACATTGTACCTAAGTGAATTTCATTATATATATAAGTATATTTATTTTTATTTTATTTTTTGATGCTGGACACAGTTCACACAAGATTATCCAGCCCCAAGCCAAGCACAGCTTGTGATATGGACTAGATAACTGATATCCCTAGTACAGTACATTACATAGATATTTATTTTGCATTAACATAGAAAATACCCAGAACACCCTGAACAAATATCTGAAGATCGTACAAATATTTGTTCTGAGGCGGGAATCAAACCCGCAACCTTCTGCGTCACAGGCGAACCTTCGTCCACCGCGCCACAGAGGTCGTCAACTTATGGTATAAAATGAATAATTTCAAATTAAAATCATCACAGTTACCTACCTTGTTACATACCAATACCTTCATGGTGATTGGATTAACGGTTAGAAAGTTAGGTTAGGCTAGGCTATGGCTCCCGAATAATATAAATCAAATTTCAATAGCTTGTAAAACATATTAAACGAGCATTTATTTTATCGATAAATAATCTACTTTATTATTGAGGCACATCACTAATTTAGTTGTATAAAAGAAAACACGGGCAACTCACATACAGAAATTTTTGAGAAATAAAAAAAACTGTTAAATGAGCACAAAGCTGTTTCAGTGTGCATTGAGGCAGTTATTGTTAACAGTTGCTTATTAAATATAAAAAAAAATAGGTTTACCAACAGTCTACACATGTATGTCGGAGAGAGAAGTCATATGATGAATCTGGAGAATAGATCTACTGAGATTGAAGGCTTATAAACACCATGTGTACGGCTGCGAACAATCGTATTCTGTCGTGTCGCGCCACCCAAACGAATGCGCCCGAGTCTTGTTTACGCAAAGACGCAAAGCGATCGAAGCTCGGATATTATATTATATTATATTTATTATATTTATTATAAGGAAAACCAGCAGCACATGCATACAAAATAAATAAAAGAAGTTAAAGCAGAAGGCTATTAAAAGGTTTTCACGTTTAGAAATAATAATAGATACATAAAAAGAGAGAACAGGCTGAGTGGACTAAAAACTACTATAAACTACAATCTGGTATACAAAACACATAGCAGAAAAATAGAATAAAAAATAAATAATGAGAGATACAAATGATGAATACATACAAAACAGAAAACAACAGTATAACTATAACAGTAAAAGTAAAACAAACAGTATAAATGAAGGAAACAGATATAAATAATAGTAAACAAAAAAAAAAATAAGAACAAGAACCAAAAAAGTAAACCACACCTATCTCATGACGAAATTTCATCATCCTCCGCGGAGGGCGAGAAAAAGTCAGAACTGAGCCGCCGCCTCACGGAACCGACACTGGAGTAGAATAGGTCTAGACCTATTTGCTTAGATAATTTATTAAATTGGTTACCAACTCGCCATAAATAGGAGTTTTGGCGATAATTCGTTCTAACTATTGGTACATGAATAATCTCATTATATCTAATTATTGTACGGGGAACAACAAGTGTTATTTTACTAAGAAGTTCGGGGCAATTAATATGATTATTAGTGATTTTGAGCAAGAAAAGCAGGTCACCAATTTCACGCCTTTTTTTGAGTGGCAGAAGGTGGAATTTACGACAAAGGTCAACATAGTTAGCAGAATTATACGGAACCTTAAGGCGAAAGCAAATAAACTTAATAAATTTGGTTTGAATACGCTCAATTCTGTTGATATAGGTATCATAACGTGGACTCCAAATTTGAGAAGCATATTCAAGTATGCTGCGCACGTAAGTGCAATATAAAATTTTAAATGTTTTACATCTACTAAAACGAACGGAGCTTCTCATTATAAAGCCTAAAGCTTTGGACGCTTTAGCAATGATGGAATCGATATGAGAGTCAAAGAGAAGTTTAGAATCATGCAGCACGCCTAGATCTCTCATAACCGTGCAATCCTGCAACCTCTGATTTTTTAATAGGTAAACTGATTTGACTACAGTTTTTTTGCGAGTATATGTAATAGTAAAGCATTTAGACGGATTGAGATCTAGTTTATTACTAGCACAGTACGTGTCAAGTCGATATAAATCAGCCTGCAAGTCAAGCACATCCCGAGGAGTAACTATAGTCTTAAAAATCTTCATATCATCAGCAAATGAAAGCAGGTTACTGTTGACAAAACAGGAAGAGATATCATTAATAAATATCAGGAAGAGCAAGGGTCCGAGCAGTGATCCTTGGGGGACTCCACTAGGAATAAGAACCCAGCTGGACATATAATTATTAACAACAACAGCCTGCGACCTACTGCAGATGTACGACGAGAACCAACGGAGCAGATCCCCTCTAATACCCATACTAAATAACTTAAGCAACAGAAGGCTATGGTCAATCCTATCAAAGGCCTTGCTGTAATCAGTATAGATTACGTCAACCTGACGACCATTATCCATTGACTCACTCAAGAACTCATTGAAAATAATAAGGTTAGACACAGTCGACCGCCCTTTAAGGAACCCATGCTGGAAGGGGGAGAAGTGCTGATGAAGCGCTGAATAAATCTGATTGTACACTATCCTTTCAAATAGCTTAGCAACTAAGCATAGCTTGGAGATAGGCCTATAGTTGATAATCTCACATTTAGAGCCCTTTTTATAAATTGGCGATACAAATGCTGCTTTCCAGAGCTTAGGTACGGCACTCAAAGATATTGATTTCTTAAATAAAAATGAAACAGGAATGTAAATTGACTTAGCACACGACTTGAGGAAGACAGGGCTAACGTGGTCTGGGCCAGCAGACTTGGATAAATCAAGGTTAGAGATCAATTTAAACACCTCATCAGGATCGATCTCAATACTGCCAATATCGCATTTCACAGCCTCTGAAGGGACTAATGAGTCAACGTTATAAGAACAGATGCCAGAGGGGACAAGGAAAGTAGAATGAAAATACTTAGAGAATGCTTCGCAGATAGATTCACCTGTAGCTACTGAAGCGTCTAAATAATTTAGATGTGAAGGTATACCATTTGATTTCGAGCGACTTTTTATGTAGGACCAAAACTTTTTTGGATTTTGTTCAATACTATTCTCAATGGATGACATATAATCGGCGAAGCATGACATATAATCGGCGAAGCATTTCTTTTCCAAGAGTTGGATTCGATTACGTAAAAGTTTGTAAGTGGCTAAGTCTGTAAGTCCACCATAAGTTTTATATTTCCTATAATGCCTATATTTTTCCTTAGTTAATCTAATGAGTGCCCGGCTAAACCACTTAGGGTAAGAGCTGTCACTGACCAACCTAGACGGGACATATTGGTGTTTAAGCTGATCTAAAATCGAATAAAAAAACTATTCAGCATTCCAGTCCATGTCCGCGATCTTGTTGTTAATAGATAAATAATCACCTTTGTTATAAGAATATTTTAAATAGGACTGAGATTTAAGGCAAGATACATTCAGAAAAGAGGCTCTGAGAAGAAGAGGTTTGTGGTGTGGTTTGTGGATATAAAAGGAGCGTACGAAAGCGCCAGAGCTCATTATTACATCGGCGTTGGCAGAGTGCACACGATTTAATCAACAAAATACAAAATCAAGTTCAAAGTCAGTTTGAATAAAATCTTAGTGAAACCTCTTTTGAATTTTCCTCATTTGCACGAGACCCACTGGAAAGCCCCTAAGTTGCCTTTTGCCGCTCGGAGGGATCTTGAGGATCCGACATGCATATATGAACTATATACCTATCTTTAGCTACAGAAGAAACCAATGGGGGCTTTTCATTTAAGTTTTTTTTTTTATTCAATTTGGCTCAATTGATGGCCCTGACTCAACTGTGGTTGTCAAAATCAACAAATCCATCGTACCTCTGTTATTTTGTGTGATAGTAACAAAATACCACGAAAATATATCACTTCGTTGTTGACTTTTACATTTCACTTTATTTTTACAGTTAAGTACACAGCAGCGACATCTATTTTCAAGGGTTTATAGATGATTTGGTATGGCCGTGAAAACCCCTCATTATAGGCAAACACAACGTGCAAAGATTGTACAGTAACCTCACAATGGGCGATCAACAATTTTTTTAAAGCATCTTTATTTACTTTTAACTGAAAAGAGTAAAGTTATTTAAGTATGATCAATATTGCCGATTTTGATAAAATTAACCACGTAGTTTTATTCTTATTATAAACTAGAAGCAACCCGCGATTTCACTCGCATAAGTTTTGATCCTATGGGAACATCTAAATAAAATTGAAAACTATTCCAGTGGTCCAGCTATCGCCGTTCTAAATTTCATCCAATCCTTAGAAAATTTAGCATTTATAATATTACAAACATACACACATACTCACGCCTGTTTCCCAGAGAAGTAGGCAGAGACCATGAATTTCCACTTGCTACGATCCTGGCATACCTGTTTCGCTTCATTCACTCACATCACATTCTTCATATATGCTCATTGGTTAAGGGCGCTCTTAGCCTGGCCATTCTCCAGATCGACCCTGATCTATTCTGAATACCTTCACCGAGGTCTCCCCCTTCCAACTGTCCCATTCATGCTCATCTTATGAACTAGTTTCG
The DNA here is from genome assembly GCA_932527175.1 of Operophtera brumata. Lineage (NCBI taxonomy): Eukaryota > Metazoa > Arthropoda > Insecta > Lepidoptera > Geometridae > Operophtera > Operophtera brumata. The sequence goes on from OW052227.1 coordinate 48,248,443, forward strand.
TCAATCTACTCTCATTCATCCTTTAACCAATAACCCAAACCATCCAAGCATATCTTTCTCAATCCTTGTCACTATACACGTGCTCTTTCATTTTACAATGCTTTCTTAACACACAGTTTCTTATTCTATCTCTCAAAGTCCACCATACATACTTCTCAAACCTCTCATCTTCAGTGCATTTATTTTACTTTCATGTTTATTCTGCCTTAGCAACTTTCGCAACCACCATACATTAGTTTCGGCACTAACACTCCTCTATGCACATCCAGTCGTGCCTTTTTGAATACGTTCCGGCTGATAATAAGGCGTTAAGTTCACCTGGTTTCCAGAATTTACTCTCATTTAAATATCATCTTCATGCTTGCCATCTCTTGTAATCAAAGTTCCCAAATGTACAAACTTTTTCATGTTACACTTGTTGTTAATAGTAGTGTGATTTAATTCTATTTCTTTAAATATAGTTACACATGACATTTACGTTGACATATCATCATACACCTCTGCGAGGCACAATTAATCCTTTTACCATACTGGTTCTTTCACCATTGGTCACTAGGCCCCTTTCAGGGACACTATATCTCAAGCTGGTTAGTGAACCAAGAAAGAGCCCGTGACACGAAGTAGTAGTAGTTAGTAGTTACCGGTTAGTTAGTGGTTACATAGCCATCAAATACAAATACACGTTATTCCACATGTCACATTTTGTCGAACGTGTTTAATGAATTGTATTTAGTAATCAAGGGTATTAAGTAATCATCCACATCTTGGCTTACTGACATTACACGTTATATACATGTTTACGTCAGCAGAATAAATCCTGAAATGCACATTGATGTATTATACACATTTATATCTACGCTTTTGGTCACTTTTATGTCGCCCCTGTGTCTCACGATTAAGTGGAGCTCGATTGACGAGCGAGCAGGGCAGTCGTAAGGGAATTGGCTTTCATTGCGAATAAATCACGTAACTTGGCAGTGATTTTAGAGTAATGAATGACCAGTGTACTGAAGTGCAGTCGCAGTGAAGAGTGAACCAGTGTTATTGAATAAAATATTCACGGTTTGTTTTGTTAAACCGTTCAGTTTTATTATTTTATCCCGAACACGAACTCAAAAATTACAAAATCTGAGATGGCCACTTTTGTTTTTATACGGCTTAATTTTACTTGGTCAATTTTCATGCAATAAGTTATAATAATTTAATTGAAATTCAGGTACATGTGAAAGGAAACACTATCTTTTTGTAAATTTGATGATCCAATCATTTTTTTACAGCATAAAACTGAACAATTCGGCATTTTTCTTAGAGCACTATCTCCCACGCGAGTCGATTCAGTCTGACAGAGCGATCGACGACAGCTAGTTTTTTATAAGCTGTATGCCCTCGAGGGCATTCAATTTAGAGGGGAACTACAGCGGGGAATGCCTTTGATGGCGTCTCCATTCCGTGTTGCTCGATGCATACATATCACAAAGGCCCGGGCCCAATTAGACTATTTTTAAAGAATTACCATTGTTAGGTACGCAATGACAATTTTCATTCAAAATCCATGGACGTAAAAATTGTATCTCCTCCATTGAATGAGGGCTTTTCATTTTCGAATTTAAAAAAGTAGTTCTATTTGGCTATACAGATGGCGCTGACTCAAATGTGTTTGTCAAAATTAACAAATGCATTGTCTGTGCTTTTGTGTGATACTATCAAAATAATACGTAAAAATATATCACTACGTTGTTGACTTTGACATTTCACTATATTTTGAAAGTTATGTACAGAGCTGGCGCCTTCTATTTTCAAGGGTTTTGATGTGAAACGGCCGTGAAAACCCCTCTTTGTAATTGTCTAGTTTTAGAATTGTAGGTAGAAATACGATCGGTGTAGCAATTATAATGAAGAGTTTTCACGGCCGTTTCACATGATGTGCCTTGAAAATAGGTGGCGCCAGCTCTGTACTTAACTGTCAAAATAAAGTGAAATGTCAAAGTCAACAACTTAGTGATATAATTTTGTGAACTTCACACAAAAGCACAGACAATACGTTTGTTATTTACATGAATAAAGTACTACATGGATTTAGTGCTAAAATAGCATAGAATGTTCCTTCTTATCTTACTCCTATCCTAGAAGATATCTTGCTATCCTATGTTAGAGAGAAACAAATATATTGTCACACGACAGTCGTTTTTCCGTTCCGTACCCTGAATATTGGTAACATGAATGTACATCTGCATAAATTGGTACCATGAATGTAGTAGTAATTGGTACCAAGTTTTTCATTTGGCCTGGTACAAGTTACACAAATAAGAACAGATAGATATATGCTTGTCTCATTCCAACACATGAATACATTCTTTTACAAGAATGAGACTGGTATAATCGATACCGGTTCGTTTTTAGCCTTAGTTCCATTCTTTAGTCCTTCTTCCGAGGTTATTTAGTCACCACATTTGAGTCAGCGCCATCTATCGATGCAAATCAAATTACTTTTTTTTTAATCTGTTAATGTCCTCGTTATTTTCGATTCTACCACATAAATAAAATTTATTTATAAAATCAAGTCATAGAGCAAATACCCATTGCTCTATGAATAATCCCTTTGGGATTTAAATACTACGTAAGACCTATTAATCTTGAGGTTTTTTCATGGAAGTATGGATTAATACAAGTTCCGAGGTTCCGAGTGATAACCACAGACAAACAGTGTGATATGTACTCAGAAGGACTAATTTATTTATGGATATATAGGAAGATGTACTGGTACTACTCATGAAGTTATAGGACTACCCAAATTCAAGCTTCTTGGTACTGCTACATTCACGGATATGTATTTCTTCTTCCATGACTACAGCTCGTTTACCGTAAGATGGCATCTGCCTTGGTTGGCGCGCGTGCCAACCAAGGCAGGTGTCGCTCTCTCGCTATAGTATTTAAATCCTCTTTGTCTCGCTAGAGAGCAAGTGTTCTGTGGGCAGGTGGCATCTTAAGAACGAGCTGTACATACTTGTCATGGACGTTGAATACAACTTACTTATTACTTTTTGTAGGTACCTATAACTATATAGGTAAAGCTGTTCTGGTTCGGGCAATAAATAAAACGTAAAATTCATTTATACAACAATTTATATATTTTAACTTGTTCTAAGATAATTTTACGCATTTCTTTCGAATATCATTTTTTACAAATAAATAAAATAATGCTGGACAAGTTCACACAACATTATCTAGCCCCAAGCTAAGCCAGAGCTTGTGTTATGGGTACTAGATAACTGATATACTTAATATAATAATAACTTACATAGATAGATATTTTTTATTACACATAGAAAACACCCAGAACACCCTGAACAAATATCTGCAGAACGCACAAATATTTGTTCCGAGGCGGGAATCGAACCCGCAACCTCCTGCGTCACAGGCGAACCATCGCCAGCCGCGCCACAGAGGTCGTCGATAACACCGACTTCAATGTTTTCAATATACGGGATTCATTTCATCCCCTAACTGTCCTAATTATTACAAGCTTTTATTTAAGGTGGTTGCTTTCGCTCGTGGCGCGAAATTCAATTTTTTTTCGTGTTTTTTCTCATCACAGCTCATCAACACTTCTTCAGATAGCTAAAACTATGTTGCCGCAAATTATGTGACCTAACACACAAGTTTTAATTTATAGTATCACATAAATATCATTAGTTTAGCTACGATTGTGCTTCTACGATATTTACAGTGTTTTTTTGTTTCAAGCACATTCATAGCCAAACTAATGATATTTATGTGATACTATAAATTAAAACTGATGTGTTAAATTACATAATTTGCGGCAACATAGTTTTAGCTATCTGAAGAAGTGTTGATGAGCTGTGATGAGCAAAAAACACGAAAAAAATTCAATTTCGCGCCACGTGCGAAAGCAACCACTTTAACTTGCAATGTTTGTATGTATGTATGTTTGGGTCAAATCTTGCAACCAAATTTTAAAGCAGTTGTCCTCAACCAACTGAGCTGAAATTTTCCATACCAGGCAAGTTCCGATGACAATACAATATGATGGTGACAGCAAGCTGATCTGATGATGGAGACGGAAGGTGGACATTGGAACTCCTCGATGATTAATAGTTGCCTGGCAGTTTTTGGGCTCATTTTGATCACTAATTTAATAAAAGCTGGTTTTAAAATAAATTATTGTGAAAAATATATTTTTCAATACAAGCTTTTATCAAATTAGTGATTGTAACAGTGTGCTGATCAAAATGAGCCTAAACATGGCCAGTCTACTATTATCCATTGAGGAGTTCCGTTGTCCATTGTAACATCGTCTCCATCAGCAGATCAGCTCGCTGTCACCATCATATTGTATTGTCATCGGAACTTGACTGGTATGGAAAATTTCAGCTCAATCGGTTGAGGATAACTGCTTTAAAATTTGGTTGCAAGATTTGACCCGAACATACATACATACAAACATTGCAAGTTAAATAAAAGCACAGATAAAAAAATACTATATACTAATGAAAGCTTATAAAAAGATATTATTTCTCAAAACAAGTTATTTATTGCAGTAAGATTACTAAGTTATACCATAGACTAACTAAACACAATAGACTGCCAATCTCATACAAGAAAACGTGCATCGATAAATGATTGCCTACAATGACGCTAGATGTCGCCGAGTGTTTTGAATCTGCGATAAACGATTGTAGTGCTTTAAATTCGAATAGAACGACCATAGTGTCATAATTCAAAAATAAAATATAAAATTTTTATTTTTATTTTTAAATAATTAAAAGAGATTAGGTAATTGGTTTAAAATGCTGGTTGAATGATTCCCAGGCTATTTGCTAGCGCCATCTAGAAATAGCCTGGAATTTACCTTTTTTGAGTCACTTTTTCTTTTAAGAGATTGGCAGTCTATTGTGTTTAGTTAGTCTATGCTATTAAAAGATAAACGGCTAATTACCACTTTATTTTTTCGTGTTTTTCGTCAAGTGACGAAAAATAGTGGTAATTAGCCATTTATCTTTTAATATGATTCCCAACCACGATAGTTTCAATTCTATAGTCTATGCTTATACACTGTTATGCGTTCCCAGTGTACTTATGGTACCTCTTATACATAATATACAGATTAGACATCGTCATCTGGCCCACTGAGCCCGCTAAGGCCCGCTTCAGGAACGCCATAGCATACGTGGAGTCGCTAGCCTGTATCAGCAGCGCCACCGAGTTCTCGAGGTGTTGTCTGACCATCCTGGAAGGTGCGTTTCGTTCGAGAGACGTGCATATATCGGCCACGGTGTAAGCTGATATACGGGACACTTGCTTCTTGCGTTTCGTTATTGATTGGGTCAATCTGTAAACGAGAAAAATTTAAAGGTAAGTAGTGGAATACACTATCGTCGTCAGTCTTTCCTGAAAACGATAATCTGGGTCTCTTCAAGGCTAGAGTGAATAGGTGCCTTCTAGACCTTTGTGCTCCATCTTCGGCCACATCGTCACTTACCAACAGGTGAGATCGTGGTCAAACAATGGTCTATCAAAGTGTAAAATAAAAGGTAAATCAAAATAAATAAATAGTTCTGGACACAGTTCACACAACATTATCCAGCCTCAAGCTAAGCAGAGCTTGTGTTAGACCCTGCGCATACTGCAGACCTTCTATCGGCCGATAGTTCAGTCGGGTACTTAATCAGTATGAAAATGTATGCAAGTGCGCACATTATAACGATTCGATATCTTGATTTAAAGCGCGTCGATCTGAAAAGTAGACCGCCTTCTAACATAGCGTACCATTATGAAAATAATACCCTCACGTGTAACTACTGCAAACGCACGTTTACAGCCAAGATAGGGTATGTAAGTCATATAAGAGCACACCAGCGAAGCTCTTCCGTATGAAGCAGATATAGTCGCCGTGGCCGAAATCGCCCTGGATGACATCATCGGCCGATAATCTTCAAACTGATCTGTCGGCGAACTGTCGGTGGATTAAAAGTCTGAAGTTTGCGTGGGCTCTTATGGGTACTAGATAACTGATATACAATACAATACATTACATAGTTTTTTTTTTTTTTATTATACATAGAAAATACCCAGAACACCCTGAACAAATATCTGCAGATCGTACAAATCTTTGTTCCAAGGCGGGAATCGAACCCGCAACCTCCTGCCTCGCAGGTGAACCTTCGCCCGCCGCGCCACAGTGGTCGTCAAAATATACGTTAATTAGCACGTACTAATGCTTAGCATAGTCTCTGTCCCTCTCTAACACGCGTGATTAGACATGTGTGTGAAAGTGACAGGGGTAATGCTAAGCATGTACGTGCTAAGTAAGATATATTTATCTTCTTATTTTTTAGTAGTAGTAGAGCTTTTTTGTGAAAGAGTTCGTCCGGGAAGTACTACCACCATACCTATTTCTGCCGCAAACCAGTAGTGCTCGCGTTGCTGTATTCCGGTTTCAAGAGTACCTATCTGTGCCGGTGTAATTACAGGCACATGAAACTTTTCATCTTTATGTCTCAGGGTGGCGGGCGCTGTGCAATGCCACATAGGGCGCGTCCTAGGTGGACTTGACCTATGAGGTAATGCACTGTTCATAGGCACAGGTTACCGCTTAACATCAGGTGGACCATCTGCTTGATCCGTCATTCCAAGACATATAAAAAAAAAACTCTGCCTTAGTCTCCGCCATATTTACTCTCCTATATATGCCTGAACGCTCTTTAAGCTGGTTATGTCTACAGGCACTTACTTCTCAATAGAATGCGCGATTTCAGCTAACTTCTCCTCAATATGCCTTTCCAACGGAGCGTGCGATGTTGACTTCACACACAATGTGAATGTAAGGGCTCTGTAGCACTGCATGTAACACGGCCACCTGCGAAATAAAACAAATAAATATATTAAACAAGCAGCGCCCCGCGGTTTCACCCGCGTAAGTCGCGGTCCCGGGGGAATATCGGGATAAAAATGTGCCTATGTGTTATTCCGGGAGTCCAGTTATCTCCATTCCAAATTTCATCCAAATCCATCCAGTAGTTTTTACGTGAAAGAGTAACAAACATCCATCCATCCATCCATCCATACTTACAAACTTTCGCGTTTATAATATTAATAGGATAATGTACAGTTCACACAACATTATCTAGCCCCAGGCTAAGCAGTGCCTGTGTTATAGGTACTAGATAACTGATATAGGTCAAGTCAAAGTCAAAGTCAAAAGTATTTTATTCATTGAAATCACAAGAATCATTTTGAATCGTCTTATAAAACAAATTTACTCCTGTACCAATGCGTCCAAATCTAGAAGAATCAGGCAACAAACACAGCTCGGCTTTATTTCATGATCCTTCTTACTACTAGGTGGGGAGCGCCTGTGTGGTGCCTCGACAACAAGTGGAAGATGATTACTGCTTGCTGGTACTTAATACATTACATTACATAGATAGATATTTTTTATTCTCTTGCCCCCACACAATAAAGTCCAATTCAGGTTGCACAGCGCTAATTACCTACAGCTAAAGTCACCTATACCCTGGTTCAAAATTCGAGATATTTTTTGTAAACAAACAAATGTCACCGTCAAAGAGACAAGCCAGTGGTAAAAACATTTTTTTGCGTGGATTATGTTTTACAAGTACTGACCCGCGGCTTTTCCGACCTAACAAATATATTTTTGCTTGATAACTTTGTTAATAACCGAAATAACTCAAAAATATGTACGACAAAATATTGATTACTTTATAGTTTATCAGATCTGAGTTGTAATAACATGCCCGAGCCTGTTTATTGGCCTAATTTAATAAACTACCATAGAGCACCTATTTTTTTGCTATGATATCCCCTTTGTTTACAAAAAGTCACTCGAATTCTGAACCAGGGTATAGTTACCTCTTTTTCTATCGCGTAACTCTCTGACTCCCTGAATTGACTCGACAAGTCGAGCCCGCCGGGTACTTGTAGCTTCATACCTAAATATGCAGAGTGTTCCACGCCTGATATTACAAACATTTGTCCCGCAGCGGGAATCGAACCAGCAACCTTTCGCATCTCAGGCGGGTAGTCGGGTGAACCGATATGAATGCGTTTTTTTATTGCGTTTTTTTATTTGATAGCAGGTTTTCTAGTGATGGTTCTCAGACGTGTTTTATCAAAATCGGTTCAGCAGTTTCATTGCGTTGGGGGTATTTTAAATTTTACTTGTAAACATACCTATCTTCCAGAATCTCTTCTCTGCACACGAGTAGACTGTTCAGAATCCCCACAGAGCCCTCGTACAGCGCGAAGAACGCCGGCCATGATATATCGCACCTTATGTGCGACGTGTTAAAGCCCAGAATCAGATGCACCATGTGCTGCAGTTCGAATATACTGTCCAGGAATTTATAGTCAAGCGTTACCTGAAAAAAAAATAAGAATAAAATAAAGTCTCCTTTCCGCAAAATATCCTATCTACAATATGACGACCTTTGTGGCGCGGCGCGCGTAGGTTCGCCTGCGACGCAGGAGGTTGCGGGTTCGATTCCCGCCTCGGAACAAATATTTGTGCGATCTGCAGATATTTGTTCAGGGTGTTCTGGGTATTTTCTATGTATCATAAAAAATATCTATCTATGTAATATGTTGTATTAAGTATATCAGTTATTTAGTACCCATAACACAAGCTCTGCTTAGCTTGGGGCTAGATAATGTTGTGTGAACTGTCCAGCATTATTATTATTTAAGGTACTTTCCCTTCATGTCGCATAGACTTAGGACATCCTGTATAGTAAGTTGTACTTGTGTTTTTTAAAGAGATAGTTACTTACAACAATTTTTTGTTTACTTTAGTACAGAGTTATATTGCATGCTGTGAAGCATATTATAGTGGATCTAATACACTATACTACACACACTATACTATTTTTAGTGGTGTAGTAGTAGAGCTTTTTTGTGAGAGAGTTCGTCCGAGGAAGTACTACCACCATACCTATTTCTGCCGCATGCATAGCAGTAGTGCTCGCATTGCTGTGTTCCGGTTTGTAGGGTATGGTTGCCAGGGAAATTAGAGGCACATGAGACTTTTCATCTTTATGTCTCAGGGTGGCGGGAGCAGTGCAATGTTTCATAGGGCGCGTCCTACGTGGACAGGACCTATGAGGTAATGCACTGTTCATAGGCAGAGGGTACCGCTTAACATCAGATGGGCCATCTGCTTGACCCGTCATCTAATCATAATACATATATATATATATATATAATATATATAAAAAAAAAAAAAAAAAAATTACTCATGTACCCATTTTCGCAATAAATAAATGAATCTGAATCTTACCCTTTTCCCGGCAAAAATTACTTCGGCTAACGTATCCAAATCCAATTTTATCAGATTACAAATGCTATCATCCACTTTTACAACTCTAACACTCTCCTCATAGACATCCAGCTTCCTTCTCTTGTTGGCAACACTGACGCTGTCGTAGTGTTGCCGTATCCAGGCCTTCAAGTTGTTGCAACACTGGAACATCAGGCGGGCCATGGCGCCGCACTTGGGGCCCGCTGTGTTAGCTTTGAGACATTGCGTCCATAGGTATTTGGAGACAGAGTGGGTGGTTAGAACCGTGGGGTCTTTGAGTATCGCGGAAGGTGGCTGAAATGGAAAACAGATTGAAAATTTATGACTGGCGGTTTTCTACTAAGGTTTTCCCCTTATCGGCGAAAGCCAAAATGTTACTTAAATTTGTTAAAATCGGTATTCAAAGAAGAATTTAAAATACTGTAAGTGCCAATCCGAGAGTGGCATAATCTAATGATTAAAAACTTTTTAAATACATAAAGATCAAAAAAATAAACCTTTTTTGTTTATAAAAGTAATTTCGATGCTATTTTCGCTATTAATCCACTGTTTTCTTCAACCAAATATGATTTACCGCAAATAATAAGAAAGATAAAAATATTCCTGCCGCAAAGCAGTAGTGCTCGCATTGCTGTTTCGGTTTGAAGGGTGCCGGTGAAATTACAGGCACATGAGACTTTTATCATTATGTCTGAAGGTCGTGGGCGCAGTGCAATGCCACGTAAGTCGCGTCTTAGTGGACGTGCCCTGTGAGGTAATGCATTGTTATAGGCAGAGATTACCGCTTAACATCAGGTGGGCCATCTGCATGTTCCGTCATTCATTGAAACAAAAAATAAACTTAAAAAACTTACCTTTAAAACCACAAGGTTAGCCAAATCACCCACAAACTTGCTAACAAAGCATTCCACGGAAACTAGCTCACACACAAACTTCAATATAACACCTAAGTCCTCCAAAAACCCAATTTTATTCACACTACCCCCATTTTCAAAATCTTTTAGCAGTCGTGAGTTAATGCTGAACCAAATTTGAGTGAACAACTTGTCTTTATCATTGAAAATGTTGTGCGATTCGAGTTTCTTGATGTGGCGTAAAGTAACATTTAGTAATTGGATCGCATACTCGATGTGGTGTGGCTTTGAGTCCGGGTTTTTTATTGTTTGAATCTGAAAGTGAAAAAAAAAACATTATGTATGTTTTCCCATGCCGTAGTGTGTTCCGTCTCCTCCCGTGGATGTCGCAAAAGTCGACTAAGGGATTACATTAGGAGATAGGCAGCAGAATCCAACTGTCATGGCCAGTGTAATCCACCGAGCAGTGCCGTTGTCCACCTTCCGGCTCCATCATCAGATCAGCTCGCTGTCACCACAATATTATATCATCGGAACTTGACAGGTATGCCAAATTACAGCTCAATAGGATTACTGTAACATTTAAAAATCTCAAAAGATTTGAACCATACAAACAACCTACAGAGCCGTGGTGTGTTCGGCCTGAGAATAGGCCCCACGTCGCCTCCCGTGGATGTCATAAAAGTCGACTAAGGGATTAAGCTAGGGGGTGGCAGCAGCATCCACCTGAGTACTCAACACCAAAACTACGATCACCAATCCGCCTGCTAAGCGTGGTGATTATGCCAAATCCCCCCCTTGCATTCTATGGGGGGAAACCTCGTCCAGCAGAGGACGTCTGACGACTGATGATGATGGTGACATACATAAATAATAAATAATGGTGGACAGTTCACACAACATTATCTAGCCCCAAGCTAAGCAGAGCTTGTGTTATGGGTACTAGATAACTGATCATTACATAGACAGTTATTTTTTAATTATAAATAGAAAATACCCGAACAGCCTGAACAAATATCTGCAGATAGTACAAATATTTGTTCCGAGACGGGAATCGAACCCGCAACCTCCTGCGTCGCAGGCGAACTTTCACCCGCCGCGCCACAGAGGTCGTCAAAAAGAAGCAGAGCTTGTGTTATGGGTACTTTTTATTATACATAGAAAATACCCAGAACAAATATCTGCAGATCGTAAAAATATTTGTTCCGAGGCGGGAATCGAACTCGCAACCTCCTGCGGCGCCGGCGCACCTTCGCTGACCGCGCCACAGATGTCGTCAAACAAGTACATACAAGTTAAGTAACAATAGGAAAATATTACTAAGTAATTTAAATTAATATTAATTTAATACATACAGCGTTATCAACAAAGAATTCCAGTCCAGACCATAGACAATCCAAATTCTTAACATCCTCTTTATCCGTACTTTCACAATACTTCGACAAAGTCAGCGAATACGCTGCCATAGCATTCAGTGTTGCCATAACAGTCATACTACTGTCAGATTCCACGATACTATCTTCAGTGTGACCAGTTACATAGTTATTTTTGTCGCCAGTAACTAAACTAGTATTGCCAGTTTTGCTAAAATCGACGTTTTTGAACGTATCTAGCAAAGGCTTGTGTAGTTTTTCTTGTAAATCCGCTAGGATGGATCTAAATGCACTTGTTGTTATAGCTTTTCGTTGTTTAACAAGTAGCGGTAGTATTATACAGCTGATTTGGAATTTTGGGTCGCTGAATGCTTCGATAGTACTTGCGCTTTTGCTGGATTTCTTTGGCAGAAGTAACTCTACGATGTTTTTGACTAAATCACTCTCAATGCGAACTCTTTTCACAGCGGATTCGATCAGATTTTTGATCACTAGTAATTGGTTAGACGTTTTAATTCTCAAAGTCAGTAGATCTATCATCGACGTATCTTTGAAGCAGAAAATAAAATCTACAGGAAATACTTGGTATAGATCTGGTGGGTGAATGCTTAATTCGAATATGTTTTGAAGGAGACCGTCGATGGTACGTTTTATTTTTTTCGACTGGCAACTTTTCTTAGTCGCCAGTAACACGAAAACAGCTGTCAGTTGATAATTCTCTTCTAAATACGAAATCTGCAACGTTTTCATGAGTTCTATGCATTTCTTAATTTTCTCGTCGCTATTTTCTTCAATGGTTATTCCATTGAAGTATGCTTTGATATCATGTCCTTTGGCAAAAGAGATCATATTGAATTCCTTACTCAAAGCTTTGGCCAAATCGTCGCAATTTTGGAAACATTTGACCACATTTTTCGCTACTTCCAACACTAACGCATTCAGCAGCAATCTATTGTTAGTTATGGCAACATTCTTGAAAATTTCCGTCACTTCATCATTCAAATACAGCTTCACCAAACTCTTTGAGAGTTGTTTGTACTGGGTTTTATCCAGATTAGCAAAAAGCACTCTTGGGATGTAGGTATTAGATTCTAAAATCGCAGGATTGGAAGCCAGTCGTTTTATCAGATATGATTTGGTTTCTTGTAACGCTTGGCTGGAGTCTTCATGAGGGTTTTTCATTACAAGAACTTCCATCGCCATAGTCTTCAGCAATAGTAGATTATCCTAAAATAAATAAAATTATGTAAAAAACACAAAAATTATTTCAATCCGGTAAATTCATTTGCCGTTTGCACCATGGTGGGCTGGCCTAAGAATTTACCATTCCGTCTCCTCCCGTGGATGTAGTAAACGCCGTACTCAGGGATTACACCAAGGGATATGCAGCAGTATACACCCGAGCAAAAATAAGCAAGTAATATTTAGTAGTAGAGCTTTTTTGTGAAAGAGTTCATCCGGGGAAGTACTACCGCCATACCTATTTCTGCCGCAAACCAGTGGTGCTTGCATTGCTGTGTTCCGGTTTGAAGGGTATGGTTGCCGGTGAAATTACAGGCACATGAGACTTTTCATCTTTATGTCTCAGGGTGGCGGGCGCAGTGCAATGCCACATAGGGTGCGTCGTAGGTGGACATGACCGATGAGGTAATGCATTGTTAAAGGCAGAGGTTACTGCTTAACATCAGGTGGGCCATCTGAATGCTCCGTCATTCACAAAGTCAAAAAAAAAACCACTCACCAGTACTAGCAAAGCGTCGCTATCCGTCACTTTGGTCCCAAGATCGATCCATTGCTGTCTTCCCAGGCACGGCAGCAACCCGCTCAGGTCGAACACCTCCGATGTGCACAGAACATCTAGTTTGTAGTGGCTGTACTTTATATTGAGTAGCTTCAGCTGGGCGTAGTTTTGGCAGAGTTGAAGGAATGACATGAGGAGCGGTGTATTCTGGAAATTAACAGATTTTAGGGTTCAGTAACCAATGGGTGCCAGCGGGACCCTATTAAGGTGGTTGCTTTTTCATACAAACGTATTTGCACAAATATGGGCGAACAGAGTATAATTTTAAACTGAAATGACTGTTGTTGGCTTTTATATTGGTCATTATTTGCGGCAAATCATATTTGGTTGAAGAAAACAGTGGACTAATAGCGAAAATAACATCGAAATTACTTGTATGGACTAAAATTTCGATGTTAACTTCGCTATTAATCCACTGTTTTCTTCAATCAAATATGATTTGCCGCAAATAATGACCAATATAAAAGCCAACAACTGTAATTTCAGTGTAAATTTATACTCTGTTCGCCCATACTTGGTAAAATACGTTAGTATGAAAAAGCAACCACCTTAAGGCGCTATATAGTACGCGTCATGTAAAAAGAACGCTGGAATGTATGAAGAAGTATGACCGCCAGCGTTCTTTTTACATGACGCGCATTATATCTGACGAGGACGACCTCTGTAGCGCGTTGGGCGAGTAGCCGGCTGAGATGCGAAAGGTTGCGGGTTCGATTCCCGCTGCGGGGCAAATGTTTGTATGATCTGCAAATATTTGTTCTGGGTCTGGGTGTCATGGTACCATGGTACTCGTAGTTTCTGATACCCACGACACAGGGAATCCTAGTGTGGGATCAGGACTATATTTGTCACTGTTGGGTGTTAGTTATGTATGCATAGGCACTGTCACTGTTGGGTGTTAGTTATGTATGCATAGGCACACATAATAATAATAATACTATACTCGTAGTAGTGGTTTAAGAAATGTCTATAATAAGCTTTCGTTTTTTTGAAGTATTTGATATATAAATAAATAAATAATGCTGGACAGTTCACACAACATTATCTAGCCCCAAGGTAAGCAGAGCTTGTGTTACGGGTACTAGATAACTGATATACTTAATACAATATATTACATAGATAGATATTTTTTATTATACATAGAAAATACCCAGAACAAATATCTGCGATCGCACAAATATTTGTTCCGAGGCGGGAATCGAACCCGCAACCTCCTGCGTCGCAGGCCAAGCTTCGCCCGCCGCGCCACAGAGGTCGTCTCTAAGAGACGATAATAATCTAGAGGTAATAATATGAATTATTATAGTTTCCAAGACGAAAATATATGGTATTCTAGTGAAATCATAAATTCAATACACTACTTGAATTACTTCACTCGATAAAAAAAAAACCAAGAAACCAAATTTAAAATTGAAGTCTAATTTTAGACTTCTAAAATTCATAATCCAATCCAATTCTAATTTCTTCTTTAATTTTAATTTTTGACAAATTTGGTAACTTATTAATTTAACAAAACTTAAGACATATAACATAGTTTTTTTTTTTTTACCGCTTTTAATAATTTAAGAAACATTTTGGCTTGCGCCGATAAGGGGAAAGCCAAAATATTATTACAATTTCAAAGTTTTTTTTTTTTTATACTACTGAATGACGGATCAAGCAGATGGCCCACCTGATGTTAAACGGTAACCTCTGCCTATGGACAGTGCATTGCCTCATAGGTCACGTCGCGCCCTATGTGGCATTGCACTGCGCCCGCCACCCTGAGACATAAAGATGAAAAGTCTCATGTGCTTGTAATTTCACCGGCACCCTTACCCTTCAAACCGGAACACAGCAATGCGAGCACTACTGCTTTGCGGCAGAAATAGGTATGGTGGTAGTACTTCCCCGGACGAACTCTTTCACAAAAAAGCTCTACTACTACTACTACTTTTATTCCCCAACGGTTATCAGTTCTGCTAGCTAATTGCCTACCATTGATAATTCATCTTGCTAATTTTGAGAGCTATGTCAGTGACTTTGGTGCTAGTACGGATACCTCATTTCGTATTTTATCAGGTACCTAGTGAAACTTTATTTATTTAATTCTTTGTTGCACAATAAACACAAGGAAATTGTACAAACGGAGTACTTAAGCAGTATTTTCTGCCAGTCATCCATGAGGATGATAATAATGGTTGGTGACTGCCGCATGTTACATCCGTGGACACAGTAACTCACTCCATCATAGAATTGAAAGTACCGTGGCTTGGTTTTTTTTTTTTTTTTTATACTACTTGAATGACGGAACAAGCTGATGGCCCACCTGATGTTAAGCGGTAACCTCTGCCTATAAACAGTGCATTACCTCATAGGTCACGTCCACCTAGGACGCGCCCTATGTGGCGTTGCACTGCGCCCGCCACCCTGAGACAAAGATGTAAAGTCTCATGTGCCTGTAATTTGAATTTGTTTTTTGCCTTTTGGTATCATTTTAGAAAAATTACGACTACACACCACGTACTTTACTATTCTCCTGCTGACGTTTCGTTGACCATTTAGAGGTCCTTCTTCATGAGCACCGACCGCGACCACGCTCGAAGGCCGTGAGACGGGAACACGAGAAAGTTTTAATTTTCTTTTGTTTTTTGACAACCTCTGTGGCGCGGCGGGTGAAGCTTGGCCTGCGACGCAGGAGGTTGCGGGTTCAATTCCCGCCTCGGAACAAATATTTGTGCGATTGCAGATATTTGTTCAGGGTGTTCTGGCTATTTTCTATGTATAATAAAAATATCTATCTATGTAATATATTATATTAAGTATATCAGTTATCTAGTACCCAAAACACAAGCTCTGCTTAGCTTGGGGCTAGATAATGTTGTGTGAACTGTCCAGCATATTTTTTTTTATTTTTGTATTGGAATTTCAAATACGATGTATGGGACCTTTGCACACGTAAAAGTATTCAAATGTTTGGTCTAAATAAACCCCCCTCGGGCTTATAGGGGACTTACGATACACGTTGTATAGTCGTAATTTTTCTAAAACTCTCTCCATAGCTCTATTTGAATTTGTGTGTTTATTACTTACGTCATTGAACTTCAGAACCGCCAATCCAAACTTCTTCAAGCCTCCATTTTCGAAAGCGGTATACATGCCCCAAAACTCCTCGGCTATGTTTTGGGGCACAGTGTGGTCGGCCATTTTGTTATGACGTAGAAACGACGACAAGATGGCGGACAGGACTTCCGCTAATATTGTCGTTGATGGGCCTGGAATAATGTTATTTACAAAATGAATGACATATATGTGGTATTAAATCAAAGTTGCGGAAACTCTCAGTCTATGCTGTCAGTGTGTGTTGCATGTGTTTTTTCATCATTTGTGGAAACCGAAACAGCGCCTCTAGCGGACCGTTTTGGGCATTGACGACTTCTGTGGCGCGAGGGGCGAAGGTTAGCCTTCGACGTAGGAGGTTGCGAGCTCGATTCCCGCCTAGGAACAAATATTTGTTCAGGGTGTTCTGGGTATTTTCTATGTACAATAAAAATCTATCTATGTTATGTATTGTAATATGTATATAATTTATCTAGAAGCCATAACACAAGCTCTGCATAACTTGGGGCTAGATAATGTTGTGTGAACTGTCCAGCATTATTTATTTATTTAATTCATTTTGTCTATAGAAAAACCCATGTAAGAATGTGAGTGTAAGTTAAACTCGGAATAAGGCCAATACAAGATGGAATAATTGTGGCGTCAGATCTAGGATTATGTTTATTTATTCTTGTTTGGTGATGGAAAACACTATGAGGAACAGATATTTATTCTTGTTTGGTGATGGAAAACACTATGAGGAACAGATATTTATTCTTGTTTGGTGATGGAAAATACTATGAGGAACAGATATTTATTCTTGTTTGGTGATGGTAAACACTATGAGGAACAGATATTTATTCTTGTTTGGTGATGGAAAACACTATGAGGAACATATATTTATTCTTGTTTGGTGATGGAAAACACTATGAGGAACAGATATTTATTCTTGTTTGGTGATGGAAAACACTATGAGGAACAGATATTTCCAGCCAAACAACAATCAATGTTTTTTTTAAGTGTGTTACATTGCAAATTGCACTAAATACAGCAATCCTCTAAATCAATTAAAAATCTTGACTCTAAAAAAACAAGCCCGCCATAATCATCAGCCTATAGAAGTTCACTGCTGGCCATAGGCCTCCCCCAGAGAATGCTACGATGAACAGACTCCCTGCGCCCTAAATGTACCAAATAGTAAACAGAGTAAAGAGTTCGTCCATGGATGTACTGCCTCCATACCTATTTCTGCCGCAAAGCAGTAGTGCTCGCATTGCTGTGTTCCGGTTTGAAGGGTAAGGGTGCCGGTGAAATTACAGGCACATGAGACTTTTCATCTTTATGTCTCAGAGTAGCGGGCGCAGTGCAAAGCCACATAGGGTGCGTAGGTAGGTGGAGGTAGGTGGTCGTAGGTGGACGTGATTTATTAGGTAATGCACTGTTCATAGGCAGTGGTTCCCGCTTAAGATCAGGTGGGCCAACTGCTTGTTCCGTCACCAAATAGAATTAAATATAAAAACATCAGCCTATAAGTTCACTGCTGGCCATAGAGCTCCCCCAGAGAATGCTAAGATGAACCGACTTCCTGCGCCCTAAATGTTGCTACCAGAGCCAGGAATAGCGGAGCCGCTGCAGAGGACTGAGGGAGACTGAACACGAAGCAAGCCAATCATCAGGGGATGGCAGCAGCATCCACCTGAGTACTTAGCACCAACACTGCTAAATACCAATCCGCCTGCCAAGCGTGGTGATTAAGGCATATCCACATTGCATTCTATGTCCAGGCCTCGGCCAGCAATGGTTTTTTAACTTCGTGAATGACAGAACAAGCACATGGCCCAACTGATGTTAAGCGGTAACCTCTGCTTTTAACAATATAATACCACATAAGTCACGTCTACCTAGGTAGGACGCACCCTATGTGGCATTGCACTGCGCCCGCCACCCTGAGACACAAAGATGAAAAGTCTCATGTGCCTGTAATTTCACCGGCACAAAACCGAAGCACAGCAACGCGAGCACTACCACTACTGATTTGCGGCAGAAATTATTAGTACTTTCCCGGACAACTTCTATCATAAAAAAAGCGGCCAAGTGCGAGTCGGACTAGCCCATGAAGGGTTCCGTAGCAGCAAGTAACATAATATAAAAGTTCTTGGATGGTTTATGATTTATGACGTATTAAAAAAAACTACTTACTAGATCTCGTTCAAACCAATTTTCGGTGGAAGTTTACATGGTAATGTACGTCATTTTTTTAGTTTTATAATTCTCTTATTTTAGAAGTTACGGGGGGGGGAAGACTCTCTCGCAAACGATTCAGTTTAGAGAAAAATTATATTAGAAACCTCAATATCATTTTTGAAGACCTACTAGATACACCACAATATGGGCTTGATGGAAAAAAAAATATAGTTTCAGTTCTAAGTATAGGTAACCCCAAAAAATTCTTGTTTTTTTTCTATTTTTGTGTGAAAATCTTAATGCGGTTCACAGAATACATCTACTTACCAAGTTTCAACAGCATAGCTCTTATAGTTTCGGAAAAAAGTGGCTGTGACATACACGGACAGACAAACAGACATGATGAATCCATAAGGGTTCCGTTTTTTTCCATTTTGCTACGGAACCCTAAAAAGCTCTACTACTAACAAAAAATCAACCTGCTGCTGACGACGATGATGGTATCAGTTAATCAATATAAAAAAATACTCACTGATTGTTTCGTCTCCTACCGTACTCAAGCAATGCATTTGAAAGTCTTTCTGCAAGGATTCCAATAGCTCCTTATTTTGTCTGAACATCAAATCCGTCGTTAACTTTCCATACAACTCTACACATTCTTGTGGAAACACATCATTTCCTGCTAAAAGTCTACTCTTTGACTTATCATCGTCAGATGCTTTTATTTTTTTATTGAACTCAATCTGCTTGTTGTCAATAGCCATTAAGTTTAACTTTAACGAAGGTAAAATCTCGGTTATAAATAAGTTGCCACGGCTCAGTTTGAATAATATTTCCAATAAGCAGTTCAACATTTCTTTGTATGACTCCATAACGGTTGAGCTTTTCTTAGCGATCATAATCGGAGGCAAAATTAACTCCAAGTTCTGTTCAACTAAAATTGGATCCAATTTTAATGCGGTCTTTATTATTTGGAGTGTCGTTTTATCAAGCTTCCCTTCTAGTTTAAGTTGACCCATCATGACAGCTTGCAGGAATGACAGAAAATTCTTTTTGATCTCAACTTTAGATACTTTTGCTCCGAATGTGTCGGTCAATCTCACGGTTATATCAACCTCGTTACTCAAGACTATCTCAAGCATACTTAGGAAAATATCTCTCGTGTCCTTTTCAGTGTTTTCAATTGGCGTTAGTGTTATGGACGGAGTGATATAGTCTTGTTTCATGTTTAAAACATTAGCTATCATTATGTAGAAAGCAAAAATCATTTGTCCTTCGTTTTTGTAGCTGCTGACAAACACTTCTATGAAATCTCGTAGAAATTTGGCGTCGTTTTCAGTCCGATGTTTCGGAAAATCGAAGAAAACGGTCATTATTTTAAGCACAGATTGAATGTTATCCCCCTTCTCAGCAATCAAATCATCTAAGCTATCTTTTCTTACTAAAGTTTGAAGATAATTTATGTAGAAAGACTTTTTGTTGTCATGGAAAAGAACATTTTTACACACTTCTATAACTGTATTGCGGTTTTCTGTGTCTAAATAACTGAAAACAGTCTCCAAATTTTCTCCTTCTATGAACTTGGTGATAATTTCTAGTTTCTTCTTAGAGTCCTTGTAATATTTTACAAAATTGTTGAATATCTTCTGGCTGAGTTGTAAGTTTGTACTCTCAGTGCCTTTCAAACATTGTAGTAATGTGACAGTAATTCTCAGATAGTCGTCAATTTGCTGGCTCATTTGCAATGAGATTTTGTCATTCTCTATGAATTTGATTATGAACTGTATGTCATTGGTTAGCAGGATGTTCTTTTGAACATAAATTGATACCACCTGGAAAGTACAGAAATTTTTAAAGTAAGAGTTCTAAAAAAATAGGTTTTTGTGAGAAATATATTTCTCAATACAAGATTTTATAAAATTAGTCATCGTAACCATGTGCTGATCAAAATGAGCATAAACATGGCCAGTCTACTATTATCCATCGAGGAGTTCCGTGGTCCACCTTCCGTCTACATCATCAGATCAGCTCGCTGTCACCATCATATTGTATTGTCATCGGAACTTGATAGGTATGCTAAATATCAGCTCAATCGGTTGAGGATAACTGATTTAAAATTCAGTTGCAAGATTCCACCGGGATTCCACCCAGACAAACATACATACATTGCAAGTTAAATAAATGCTTGTAAAAATATGCGAAAAATTTAGTTGAGCCCAGTTATTCCTCAGAGTAATGACTGTGTAATTTATTATTATTATTTAAAAATTATAGACAAGCAGCTTTCGCTGATGTGCCTATTTAGATATAAAAGAAGAACAATGTGGAGTTACTGCCCGTGCGAAGCCATGGCGGGGCGCTAGTTATAAAATTTATAATATATACTATCCTTCCATGAAAAGTTATCTAATTTATGGTGTAAACCGCCTCAAAATCCATTGCATGATTTAGGAGGACTTAGCGGATATACAGGCAGACAGCGGAAAGCCACTTTGCTATACTATGTATTGATGTCCATTTTTTCATCTTGGTACTGGGTCTTAGTTGGTGACCCTGCTATGACAAGATCGAGGTGGTGGCCCTTAAAGGTTCTTGTGACTGATGTTAGGTAAGATTTACACCCAGATAACAGCAGCTATCAGGTATTCGCGCGCCACCTGTATAACGAGTTGAGCAGCCGCGCGTCAAGAGATCCTGTGTTTTATTAATGAGGAAAGAATAATGCCGGGGGGCCCTTTAACGCTAAAACTGATGTGTGGTGTGACTACAAGGACCAGTTACTGAGACTCGACACAAAAGATGAAGATAAAGCGAGCACTCATTGTTTTTGTCGCAGTGTGGAAAGGACATACCCTAATTGCGTCCGTTTTAGTGCCATCAAGCCCTACAGAAGTGAAATTTTGTACAATCTTAGTTATTTTTTTGATTGAACCAGAAGTGAATGAAATTTTACAAGCTGGTATATTTCATGAACACCTACAATTGAAGGGGGAAATAAGAAGTATAAAACTGTACCTGTATCAGTTTACACTTCAACTCCGCGGTCAGATCATCACAACTCAACCAATCTAACACCTTCTGGAGCTCAGCACTATCCAGCTTGTTACTCTTCGACAATCCCTCAAGCCATCCAGCAATAATCCTTTCCTTAGGGGCAGTGGGGAAGTGATGGGAGTGAACCATGTTTCTGGCGAGGCATAGCCGCTTGGGTAATGTGGTTGTTTCATCGTCTAGGCAGCGTTTCAGCTCTGAAATGTAGGTAATTAAGTGTAAGCTAACAAGTTAGTTGTTCGCAGGCAAAAATACAATAATAGCAGGTAATAATGTATAGTAGGTACATAGCGAGTGCGGTGGATTTTCGGTGTATGAACTTAACTTAGTTTCCTAACCCTTGCGAAGACGCGATTAATAGGTATATAATATAATAATGTTAAATGATTTTTTATAGAATGTCTACGATTTCCAACGAATCTTAAAATTTAAAGTTTTTATCGATAAGTTTAGAATCGTAAATAAACGTTTTTGAGGTTATGTCTCTTTTTGTTGTGTATTTTCAGAACAAACAAAATCTTACCATTCAGCGGGTTAAGCGACATTATTCCAGATGTAGAAACACTAAATTAACAATAATAAAATACAATAAAACCACGAGAAAAGCGTGAAAATCTCAACATTTCGTTCCACCACACAACAACCACACACGCTCGTTTGTTGTTTGTTTTTTTTAAGCGGTCTGTCTGTCACTGTCAACTCTGAGGGTGAGTCTGAGTTTTGCAAACACCATCGTAACGGTGAACGTAACACGATCGTACGTGTATAACATAATAACTAGCTATTAATCTGTGCCAAAAACGTCACAGATTAATGGCTAGTTACTACGCAATACACGTACACTCGCCGTTACGATCATCGTTACGATGGTGTGTGTAAACTCGGACTTG
This sequence comes from Operophtera brumata, assembly GCA_932527175.1. Taxonomy (NCBI): domain Eukaryota; kingdom Metazoa; phylum Arthropoda; class Insecta; order Lepidoptera; family Geometridae; genus Operophtera; species Operophtera brumata. Next base: position 48,271,008 of record OW052227.1, read on the forward strand.
CTCCTCAGCTGTCACGTCTCACTGTCATGTCATCTCATGTCATGTCAGGCAGGATTCTTCTTTCCTTTTTTTTGACTTGACTTCTTGGTTTTTGGCTTCTGTGCCTTGTCACAATTCTGCTAGTGTCCTAAGCGGCATATAACCAAACGTAACGTAAACGAGAGTGTAAGGTGGTATAGGTGGTCAACCGAATTTTACAAATCTAGCAACTTAACTACTAGATAACTTCTTTTCCTTTTTGTTTTTTTTGCTTCTAAACTTAGAGCATTGCAGGCCTCCGATGCTTCTAAAGCATTGAGGCATGCACTCATTATTGAACTAAAGTGCCGTGATCGTGAAGCTGAATCTCTCTCTATACCTTCGCGTGTTCGACTCTTGATAGACGGTAGTGTGGTTTTTAAAACCAAGACTGTGACCAAGATACTTACTATCACAGAGTACTTTGGTCCTACTAAAACCCTCACTGGCCTATTTTTTAACCGACCTAAAAAAAACGAGGAGGTTCTCAATTCGTGGTGTCATGGAAAACGGCACTCCTAAAATGGATAATTATTATTCATCGAGGAGTGCTGTTTTCCACCTTCACAGGAGAAACTAAATCTCTAAAAGCTTGTAAAAAGGGAATTCTAGTGTAGTTTTGTAATCGGATAATCGTCCCATTATGAGCTGAATAATACTGGCTTTGAATCCATATCAATATAGCACCCATCTATAGGATCCCCTGTGTCGTGTGTGTCAGGAACTACGAGTACCTACCATGGTGCCACAACACACAGACACGGAACTAATATTGGCAGATCATACCTACTACATTTTTGTCCCGCAGCGGGAATCGAACCCGCAATCTCTACCATCTTAGCCAGCTGCCGCGCCACAGAGGTCGTCATTTAGACATATTCCAGACCAATATAATAAATAAATAAAAATAATAATAAAAAGCAAACAACAAAACAACTAACAAACAACATAAAAACAAGTGACATCTCCCCTCCTTGGTATTATGCAACATGGCTGATAGTAGGTACCAACCTCTCGGAATGGACTCTTCATCAGTGTCCCCACCTTAGGGTATTTTCCCCTAAATTAAGTGTATTTTTGCAAGTTTAGGGGATTTCTTAGGGCATAGAATTATTTAGGGGAATATTTAGGGTAAAAAAATATACCTAGGGGAATTTATAGGGAAAGTTTGGATTTTCAGTTCGCAAAAGAATTTTTGTGCTCAGAGGTGCAAGGTAGAACTCCTGAAGATATTCATATATTAAAGTCGGTATCATTGCTGACGCCACAAATTGCCACTTCGCAAGGGAAACCTAACCTGACACCTTTTTTGCAAATATTTCAAAGAGAGGAGGTATGCCAACAAAATTGAAGCTGAATCTGAATGGAACAATTTGCATCACAAAGAATGGAAGAATACATCGTCCAGCGTACAATTTTGGGCCGAGGTAAATGATGATTTAGATGCCGGAGGAGACAAGAGGTTCGGTGCTATTTCTAAATTTGCTTTAGCTGTATTGACCATGCCACTATCAAACGCTACGGTGGAAAGAGCTTTTTACATTTATTCAATTATTAAAAGTAAGTTAAGGAACCGATTATCTTTTGAGATGTTACAACATTTGATGCTGGTAAGGTATAGCTTAAAAGTTAATTACAAGTCTTGTGTTGCATTTACCCCGACTGATGCAATGTTGAAAAAATTTACAAATGACATGTATGATTTTAAGAAAAAAAACGCTGAAACAATGGATGTGTTTCAAGAATATATAGAAATAATGTAGTAAGTAGCTTAATACACCATAATTCACTTAAATTTGTGTTTTATTCTTAGAATAAATGTTTAGGGGAAAACATTTTGTAAAGTGCCTAATTTAGGGAAATTTCACCAGAAGTCAGGGGAAAACCAAAATCAGAGGGTGGCAACACTGCTCTTCATGCGATTTTCGAAAAAAAGTCGTCTATATTTTGGCTTTTGTTAAATTTATTTTCCTAGTGTTTTTTGAGTAATTTTGTGTTATTATGGTGGCATTTTAACCAATGTAGCTCGTTTATAGGGTGTACTGAAATGAAATGGAAGTGAATTACATGACTAATTATCGAGCAAAAATTCAGTAAAACGGCCACCGTTTTACTAAAACATGATTCGACTTTCACTTTGACGACTTGGAAGGAGTGTAACGTTGCAAATTATATTGAAAATACACTAATGAAAATGAAAAATAACTTTAAAATGGCAATTGCACAATACAAGCCGTGCGGCGCGGTGCCAATTATGAAGAAAAAAAACCTCTCGGAAAAAGCGCGCCACCTACACAGTACACACTTATTCCGTCCGTTTTCACGAAATCACTCCCTCCCACAGATTTCAGGAAAGCGAGAGGTGAGAGATGTTGCAAATCAAAAACTAATTTTATTGCTACACTAGCGACTCGCCCCGGCTTCGCACGGGTAGCCCCCGGTGAAAAACAGCCCCCCCCCCCCCCCCGATATTTTATTACATAATCTGCTATGCGGAGCGGAGAAGAATCCACCAAAAAAGAGATAACTAACGTCGGTCCAGCCGATCTTGAGTTATAAGTGGTGTAACTAACACGACTTTGTTTTATATACCTACATAGGTATACAGATATAATATATAGCAATGTAGGATGCTTTATGCAAAGACTTCTGATATAGAAGTTTTTTATTTTTTTTTTATTTTTATACTACTGGAATGGCGGAGCATGCAGATGGCCCACCTGATGTTAAGCGGTAGCCTCTGCCTATGAACAGTGCATTACCTCATAGGTCACGTCCACCTAGGACGCGCCCTATGTGGCATTGCACTGCGCCCGCCACCCTGAGACATAAAGATGAAAAGTCTCATGTGCCTGTAATTTCACCGGCACCCTTACCCTTCAAACCGGAACACAGCAATGCGAGCACTACTGCTTTGCGGCAGAAATAGGTACGGTGGTAGTACTTCCCCGGACGAACTCTTTCACAAAAAAGCTCTACTACTACTACTAAGTCTTTGGCTTTATGTCGTATTGCCGTAATCACCACGCTTGGCAGGCTGATTGGTGATCGCAGCACCATATTTATTCTGTGGCTGCACCTTATTCGCTCTGGTTTACTGGATTTGAAAGAAAAAAAAAACCTGGATTGGTTGCGAACAATTAGTAAAATGTCACTTTCATTGACGATCATGAGGAGTATCTAAAAATAACAAATGAATGGGTAACAATTCATTCATGAATTGCGACAGCCATTTTTAGGGGTCCGTAGGTATCGAAAGGGTGCCAGCGGGACCCTATACTAAGCCTACACCGCCGTCTGTCAGTATTTTGTCGCAGAGTTGGGTATGGAAGAGGCAGCTGGTTCAAATTTTTAACTGACTTCAAAAAATAGGAGGGAGTTCTCAATTCGTATTTTTTTTCTAATGTTTATGCCCTCATTATCTCTCTCATATTTTATGAACCGATTTGGAAAATTTTATTTTTTGTTTGTCTCGATATACTTCCGTTCCATTTTCATCAAAATCTGATTCTGATGGTGGGATCCATGAGGAATTGAGGGAGCTCCTCAAATATTTCAGGCACACATATGTATAGCGATTTCGGTATTTTCAGCAACAAGTCATGCATGTGCATTCAGAAAGTGCCATTTGGTGAAGTGGAACTGATGAAGAAGACCAGAGATGGTCATTGGATCTACTCAATGATAAGTATTTCATGGATGAATTTCCGATATCCGATTGAACTGAAATTTGGCATACCTGTCAAGTTCCGATGACAATACATTATGATGGTAACAGTGAGCTGATCTGGTGATAGAGACGGAAGGTGGACAACGGAACTCCTCGATGGATAATAGTAGACTGGCCGTGTTTAGGCTCATTGTGATCAGCACACGGTTCCGATCACTATATTATAAAATCTTGTATTGGAGATAAATTCCTAGCTTCGAAGTCGGTTTTTTTTCGACTAGAATCTTCACATTATTATTTGTTGGGCCATAACCCTGAGCAAATAATAGTGTTTTTTTCTGCTTGAATGAAAGAACAAGCAGATTGCCCCCCTGATGTTAAGCGGTAACCTCTGCCTTTATCAATGCATTACCTCATAGATCACGCCCACCTAGGACCCTATGAGGCATTGCACTGCGCCCGCCATTCTAAGACATAAAGATAAAAATCTCATGTGCCTGTAATTTCACCGGCACCCGTACCTTTCAAACAGCAATGCGAGTACTACTGCTGTGCGGTAGAAATAAGTATGGAGGTAGTACTTCCCCGGACGAACTCTTTCACAAAAAAGCTCTATTATACTACTAGGTACTTACTATCTGTGAAAACTTTTAGGGTTAAAACGAAAACAAAACGAAAACGGTGTCTTGAACACGGAACCCTACGCTATGCATTTGGCCTACGAATTTGGCCAAATTATAATATTTCAGTGAAATTGAAAATGCTTGCCTCCTGTTGAAATAGGCCAAGGAGAAAATTTGCGCATGCTCGGAACTATTGATTTTCCCCCCCAAAACGTGACGTCACAAAATGGCTGCCAGTTGATTTTAGTCGCTCAGTATAAAAAGTAAAATAACCACCTCACAGTAATTTGTACAAATTGCACAGTTACAAATTTCATGCCAAAATCCCTGGTGATAGATTAGAGAAAAGATTTTTAATATATTTCGTAGTTCGAGTGGTGAAGGTGATTTGTGTTGAATCACGGTTACGGTAGCTAAGGGTTATCAAAATGGTTTACTTTGGTATGAGAAAGAACTTCCTGACTATGTTCGACATGACAACGATGATGCTGGCGAAGCTGTCATGTTTGAGTGAGTATCTAGTAGACTAATAACAATGCTTTTTATAAAGATAATCATTCTTAAAATCATCATTCTTTGGTGAAGGACGCACCAAGCTTGGGCATCGAATTTTTAAACTAAAGCTAAAAAACTGGCTCGTTGAAAAGGTGTTCTACAGTTTCAATGAATTCCGAGAACATAATGAGGGCAAAATGATACAGTAATTTATTTATTTTGTACCTTTTTATTTTATAATAAATAGGTACTAATTATTAAAAAGATAGTTTAAGTTGTTGTCAATTAATCTGATAATGTAATAAATGTATTTATAATGTGACGTATAATTGTCAAATTATCAATAAATTGTTTATATCTGATTATATCTTAAAAGTACCTTGGAAGGCTCAGGCCCGTGGGGCACAGTTGAGTGGCTCCTTCTGAGTTACATATCAAAGAAGTTGATAGATGAGAGCAATGAACAAAGCTAGCTCTTACTTCGGTCAGAAAGCCAGTATTGCCATAACGAGGTAACATCTCCAGCCTTTTGGGCAACCTGCAGCGGTCGTTGACCCGAACTCTGTTTTATTTGTCTACTTTTTACGATCTCCACAATTTCAATTTCTGAAATAAAAACACAAGGATACTGTTGTTCACTCGGGTAAAGTAGGCGTCATGTAAAAATAACTCTGGAACGTATGAAGAAGTATGACCGCCAGCGTTCTTTTTACATGACGCGCAGTATAGGTATAACTGTTTTTTTCTTTTTTGGTTGCGTTTGTAACAATAATATTAAAGGAATACTTAATTTTCCAACATTTATTCCAATTATCTTAACAGGAAAATTCAAATAAAATAGCGTTTTAAGATTTTATATTGAATAGTTACGGATATGCGGGACATCTTTTGAAAAAATACACCGAGTTTTGTCTCTTTCGATCAAATTTGAAACTGCTCGTCAATACAAAAGACAAAACACTGTGTACCTAACTGTTCCAAGGATCATACGCGATTTATTTCCCATGGTCACAGATAAAATAATAACCATGGTCAACAATGGATCAATGGCCAATCGAAGCGAGTCCTCTAACTTTTACGTTTTGTGGTAGGTAGGTAGGTACTAGGTACCTACACTATGAAAAAACTATCACACCTATAGATTTGTAATTTAACATAGGTAGTACTACTTCTCACCTCAGCAGTTACCTACTTGCTTGCGCTGTACCAAGCTCAAGTGAGGTCGTGCATGGAATAGGTACCTACTGCAGCCACTTATGGGATGGTTCAGCAAAATATCAGCTTGCTGCTTTGGACTCAATAGAGCGCCGTGCTAAAAAACCACTGGTTGCGAAAAGGCTGCAGAGCTTAGAACATCGTCGTAGAGTTGCGTGTTTGTGTATCTTCTGCCGCATGCATTTAGGTGAGTGTGCTCAGGAGCTGCACGATTTAATCCCCTCGTCTCCATTCCGCCACCTGACGACCAGACGTGGTGAGTCGTTTCACCCTTTTTTTGTCGACATAACACCGTCGCGTACAAACCGTTTCTCGAGCTCCTTCATCATGCGGGAAGCAAAAGCCTGGAACTGGGGTGCGTTCAATGGGTACACTCCAAGGGTGTAGTTGTTTTTTTAACCACGCTCTGAGGCTCTGAACGACTTGGATTGACACGGAATGTCAATGCCACTGTCAATTTTTGATGTAAACAAACGCTTTTTCACCCGGTGTTGCCAATTTAGCTCTTTTAGAGCTAAATTCAGCTCTATTTCAACATTGTCAGCTCCACTTTTTTTCAAAGAAGTTAGTAGATAGTATGAATGAATGAACGACAAAACGAAAGCCTTATTGTTATTGTATCTGTGTAGTGAATTAGAATGATTTGTTGAATCTTATTACCTGCATTGTTTATTTAGCTCCTCTTTACTGAAACAATTAGCCTTATTTTAACTCTTTTTTTCCCATTGGCTTTTCATTTTTTTTTCATGTGGTTTATCATTTTTAGATCTCATGAAGTGTTATAGAAAATAAAGCCGCCAAAGTCAGTTTTTTTTCCAAAATTTTGTTACCATGTTTTTTTTTTGCATTTTACCTAGGAACTTGTTTTGTAAATATGGTACTTGTTATGTATTTAGATCGATATAACTACTAACACCCTATTGTACCTACACCAAGAATTAAACGTAATATAAAAAAAACAGTAAAATGTGCGGCATTATCGCTGAAAGCATTTTTAAGTGTGTATTTATATTTTACCAATATATACAAAAAACTTTCGAAACATTTCGAGAATTTTCTGGTACATTTGGTACGGAACCCTGAATGCGTGTGATCCGACGTGCACTTGACAACAAAGATCCTTCCAGCCTGGATAGGTACTGACAAATTTGTCAAAAGCTAGCCTTGATATTACACAGAAAAAATATTGGCGATGAACATCATCATCAATCAGCCAACATAAACCGCTACTGGACATCTGAACATATCTGTGGATGTAATTTCATTAATATCGGTACAGCGTGATTGATTAACAAAGTCTTAGAGCATTTAATAGCAAAGTAATTCAGGAGCTGATAACAAGTCCTGTTTCACTTTATAAAAAAATCCTCTCGAATCTGGAACTTTCGCAGTTACTATATTACTTGTTGGGCTTACATAAAATATTTCTCCATCTATGGATGGAACAGGATTTTTGGGGAGGAAAGGTGGGATCGACTTGACTTTGACAGCAATCTAACGTCAAAATCGTAACAACCGAACACCCACCCAAAACGGTGGTTGTTCAGTTAGGGTCACGTGACGCTAACCGAACGCTCTAACCGAGCCTCCGAACGGAACAACGCATACGCTTTGGTGACAAGCACATGATTTGACTTTGACAGACGTCAGAATTGTCAGAGGTGGTTGTTCGGTTAGGGTCACGTGACGCTAACCGAACGCTCTAACCGAGCCTGTGAACGGAACAACCGTATAGTCTGGTGACAACCAACACTCAGAGTGTACCCACTGAACGCACCCCTGTGTTCCGGCTTCTTTATTCCCTTTATCTTAGAACATGGATATCTTAAAACGAAGAGTGAATAAGCATCTTCTGGGCGAGCGTACCGCAAACGTATTTTAGAAAAAAAAAACTAGATGTGTTTAAATATTTAAAAAAAAAACAGCCAAGTGCGAGTCGGACTGGCGCACCGAGGGTTCCGTACAAACCTGTAGGTATATAAGTAAAAGTTATGGTATTTATTTATTGCTAAATGAAATCATCATGAGGAAAGGTAAGTTTAAAATTATTAAAAATATGATGCAACTAAAAATTTATGCTTTTCGCAATTTTTCCATTATACTGTGCCATAAGACGTTGCTTTGTTTCGTACCAAATTTCAAGATTCTGAGTTCACGGGAAGTACCATGTAGGCTTATTTCCTTGCGAGTGTCGAAAATTTGCAGCATAAACGGCTGTATCTTCTGATTGCGTTGGCTTAGAAGTTTGATTTTTTCACAGCTCCAAGGGACAGTAGACCTGAGTATTTGATATGAATTTCAGCTTGATACCTTTACGCATTCCTGACAAAAAGGGTCTTGACAGACAGATATACAGACGGACAACAAAGTGATCCTATAATGGTTCCGTTTAACCTTTTAAGGTACGAAACCCTAAAAAAGCCTTGCGAGCCCTTAAAAAGCTGTGCTTTTTGCTAGTTTCAAGGTCAAAACAGGGAGGCATCTTTGCCTAGCAATACATTTCAGCTGCCTCTAGTAGTTTCTTCAAAACGTGCGTGATCCAAGGAACACCACCCCACCCCACGGATCCACAGCAAACCACTTGACCCTACTTAATTAAATTAGATTTTATTATTAGTATGGTTATACGTAGAAACCTAGGTATTTCACCGACTTTTATGCTGTTAGTAGTTTCGGTACCTACATGTACTTACATGTAGGTATTGAAAACGGAACAAGGGACCGTCGACCATGGTTTATCAATCTGTGAACTATCGCAACCCCCAAGCTAATCAAATAAAAATCCTCACGACCCCTCATTACCTTTAAGAATTATCATTGATAGACATTATATAATTATATTCTATTAAGTCCAAACTCGGGGTTTGCCAGCGAGCCATGGAGCGCAGTATTCTAGGAGTCAGACTGATAGACCGCGTTCGCAACAGTATACTGCGCTCCAAAACGCAAATCGCGGATGTCGGACAGAAAGCGGGTAAATTGAAGTGGGATTGGGCTGGCCCTAGGAAGGTGGACTAAAGGCAGAATGGGCTGGCCACTTCTACCGCATGTCAGACGGGCCATAACCCGTCTGACATGCGGAAACAACACAACAGCCACAACAGAGTGGACAGGACACATCTGAATGGAAAACGATCTCGTGACAGACCACGGCGAAGATGGAGAGACGAAATAGATACCCCAAAATAGAGACGACTGGAGAGAAGGGAGACCTTTGCCCTACAGTGGGACACCACAGGCTCTTGTTTCAGTTAAACAATCAAATTACGAAGATTTTAAGTTACCCCGATGCCTTTACTGACTTTAACCATTGTCTCGCAAGGGTTTCGGTAAAGTTTCGAGCTAATCATTGTGAATACATATACCCTAAGAAGATGTACTACTTCAAACACTACTACTTCTTCTTCTACTTCTTTATTCATGCAAATACCTGAAGCCCAAATTATCCTAATTAAAAATAGTCAAATTAAAGTTCGGATCATGTTATGATGTAAAGTTGATGTCACAAACATCAAAATTGGTATTCTGCTCACCTGACAATACAACGCGGGATGTGATTATATCGAAATGTTACTGTAAGTCGAATGATTCAAAGTTCTGAGTATTCTCTCCTTCACTCTTTACAATTATTATATAGCATTATCCTACTCTAATATATGGTCACAAAAATCGAAAGTAGACTAAATTGTTGTTATGAGCAGAATGAAAATTTTTCAGTCAATTCACTATACGGTCTCGATTCAATTCAACTCGATTCGAGTCAACATGCAGTGTGCCTTTAAAATAAATGAGAGAATTGGGCTTCAGATCCTGACCCCCAGGAACCTCAGGAACCTTTAGTAGTAGTAGAGCTTTTTTGTGAAAGAGTTCGTCCGGGGAAGTACTACCACCATACCTATTTCTGCCGCAAAGCAGTAGTGCTCGCATTGCTGTGTTCCGGTTTGAAGGGTGCCGGTGAAATTACAGGCACATGAGACTTTTCATCTTTATGTCTCAGGGTGGCGGGAGCAGTGCAATGCCACATAGGGTGCGTCCAAGGTGGACGTGACCTATGTGGTAATGCACTGTTCATAGGCAGAGGTTACCGCTTAACATCAGGTGGGCCATCTGCATGTTCCGTCATTCAAGTAGTATAAAAAAAAAACCTCAGTATGAGAAACAATGCCGTAGTCAAGTAATTAATTTTGTAAAAATTAAAAAAAACCCTCAACGCAATGAAACGGCTGAATCGATTTGATCAAACATAGCTAAGAAAAATCCCGACTAAATCAAATTTCAAACAAAAAATATATTTAAATCTGTTCATCCGTTCGGGATTTACGATGCCACAGACAGACACACACACACACGCACACAGATACGTCAAACTTAAAACACCCCGCCGTGTTTGCGTCGGGGGTTAAAATATACAAGTAACAGGCCAAAAGCCCCCACACTGCAATAATAGACCTCGCTTTGAAAGCCTCATAAACGGATAATCCAAATGTTGGATTGTGATTTGGATGAGTTGAGCTACCTTTAGATCTTCAGATAGTTCAACGCGATAAAACGAACAACAACCAAACTAATAAAGTAAGGCAATCAGGCGTTGAATCACCTACAAGACTTGCTAAGAAAGATAAAATAAGTTGAAGTAAATACGATTTGTGGGAGTAAAACAACAGAGAAGAAAAACGAATGAAATAAATGTTATGACAACAGTCTGCTGGGAACATTCTATTCGCTCAACGCGCTGAAGGTTATTCTAACCCAGCGCCCCAGTTTTCTTTATCTCTTTTTTTTAGGGTTCTGTACCCATACGGTCCAACGGGGCCCTGTTACTAAGACTCCGCTGCCCGTCCGTCTGTCCGTCTGTCACCAGGCTGTATCTCATGAATCGTGATAGTTAGACAGTTGAAATTTTCACAGATGATATATTTCTGTTGCCGCTATAACAACAAATACAAATAAATAGAACAAAATAAATGTTTAAGGGGCTCCCATACAACAAACGTGATGTTTTTGCTCGTCTTTGCTCGATACCGATAACGGAAACAGGAAGACGCTTGAAATATTCACAGAATATTTAGTTATATATTCACTTTAAAAATAAATAATTAAATTAAAATAAAACAAATATTTAAGGGGGGCCCCAAACAACAAACGTGATGTTTTTGCTCGTCTTTGCTCGATACTGATAACGGCAACAGGAAGACGCTTGAAATATTCACAGAATATTTAGTTATATATTCACTTTAAAAATAAATAATTAAATTAAAATAAAACAAATATTTAAGGGGGGCTCCCATACAACAAACGTGATGTTTTTGCTCGTCTTTGCTCGATACTGATAACGGCAACAGGAAGACGCTTGAAATATTCACAGAATATTTAGTTATATATTCACTTTAAAATTAAATAATTTAATTAAAATAAAACAAATATTTAAGGGGGGCTCCCATACAACAAACGTGATTTGCCGTTTTTATAGATAATGGTACGGAACCCTTCGTGCGCGAGTCCGACTCACACTTGGCCGGTTATTTAAACTACATGATTGACGGAACAAGCATATGTCCTTTAACAATGGATTACCACATAGGTCACTTCCACCTAGGACGCACCCTAGCATTGCACTGCTCCCGCCGCCCTGAGACATAAAGATGATAAGTCTCATGAGCCTGTAATTTCACCGGCATCCATAGCCTATAGGTAAGTTAGGTACCTCCGGCTTTTGAAGACTCATCTCGATTCGATGCATTTTCTAATAAGTAGGGACTGGGTAGTAAAGTATTTTTTCAACACACTTGCTCATAAAGTAGCTCTATTTTTTTTTTTTTATACTACTTGGATGACGGAACAAGCAAGAGGCCCACCTGATGTTAAGCGGTAACCTCTGCCTATGAACAGTGCATTACCTCAAAGGTCACGTCCACCTAGGACGAACCTTACGTGGCATTGCACTGCGCCCGCCACCCTGAGACATAAAGATGAAAAGTCTCATGTGCCTGTAATTTCACCGGCACCCTTACCCTTCAAACCGGAACACAGCAATGCGAGCACTACTGTTTACCCACCGTAACGTTACGTTTTTCACCGTAATTAGGCACGTAATGACACCTGTAATCAAACTGTGACTTTTTCATTGCTATTAAAAAACTAGACCGTCACTGGAAGCTTTATATTGAGAAAGCATATCCGTTTCCGTCGTATTTCAACCAGTTTTCGTACTTTTAATCCGAGTATTTCCGATCCAGTGGCGACACCTGGCGGCCGCGCGCCATTTTAGTTTCATAAAATGAAGCGCGCCATCTTGACTTCATTGGCGTTTCGTATTCCGTCGAAGCAACTTGTGCGCAGCAGCTCCGTACCTACCACTGTTGCGTATAAATACTTATATATATAATAATCCTAAAGTGAATAAGTGATGTTGATAATACGTAAGTAAAAGCTTGCAGTATTTAAAGTGGTTAAATTGTGCCGGGAACTGTAAGTACCCTCTATATACATTTAACCTTGTTAGTACTTGATCATTTGCTTTAACGGTTTTCCGTTCGGATCTCGTACATTGTTTTAAATTTACCAGTTTTAATTCGTACAGTGGTCGTGCATTTTTTGAGGTTACAGAACCACGTAGTTTGTAATGCAATAGATTAACGTTATTTATCTTATAGTAATGAATGCTAATGAGCCCAACACTGCTGCCAAGCCGCAGGCTGCAAGCACGCAAGCGTGTTCGAACCAATTCCAGCAGCAGCTCATCGAGCTCGTCCACGCCGACTGTGGAACATGCCACCGGCAGGAAGTGGCAGCGCTGCCGCCACCGACAGGAAGCAAAGCGCGCCCATCGTCCTGCTGATGCTAGGCTGGATAAACTAGTCCAGGATATGGGTGAGCTCTAAAATACGGTAACCAATTTTATAACCTCAAACAATTCCGCTTGTCCCGATGGGGCGTCATTTTGTTCAGACATTAGCTGAGAGCTATACGAACAACATGATGTCGCTGATGAACAATGTCTTGACGATGAAGTTTAAATTTAAATCGTGACCTAATGATTTTTTTTATATAGCTTATTTTCTGTGTTGTGCAATAAAGTGTTTTCTATCTATATATCACCTTTGATATCGAGATTAAAATAAAGGAAACAGCTATTCCAAGAAATCCGATATCTTTTTTAAAATGCTACACGTAGTCCAGTGTTTAGGTATTACATCTTGGTCAGAGGTAAGATACGCTGATACACAAAAAGCATATAATCATACTCCAGGCTTGATGGGCCTGGAAACAAACGAGGAGGTAAAAATATATGAAACCTTACGTCACCTTGCCCATGCTAATAGATCTTATGCAGCTATAACCTACTGCAAAATTAAATAAAAAGAAACGTTGCAGCTTGCAGGTAAGTATTCATAACTTTCTTGCTTGGGCTAAGCATACAGACATTAATTATGACAGATAAAGCGCGAAAATTTGATGGGTTCTTTCAAAAAGGGAATTTACATAATCTCCTCCGATTTCATGCAATTCGTTTGTGGCCACCAAGCCGAAAGTATCGAAATGCGTCGGGGAAACTATAACAAGCCGAACAAGTTTGAGCCCCTTTAGTAAAAGCGACATTGAACAGAATGCTTATATATTTGAGTCTGAGCATATCACAGATACATTAGAAAAGGCCGGGGGAGTCCGGAAAGTTTTTGGCCACCAAAAACTAAGGGATTGATACAAGCAAGATCCAATCAATCTAACAGCCGCCCCTCGCGGGGGCAAGGCGTACGAAAACCCGCAGTTCCATCGCGTGGAATTCGATATTATTTTCAAGTACCAGGCTTACCCTATAACTTATGCATATGCATGCCTGTATCAAACCACCCTCGCGGGGTGGATACCACCATGTCGACCACCTATACAAAGGTCAACCCTCGAATATCCAGTATGAGCACCTCAGTTTCAATGAAAGAGGGTCATTTCACAACCGAGGCTCGCGGCCCGATCGTGGAAGTAACCGAGGACGCTCCAATGCTTACAGGTTTCAGAGAAAAAAAAAAAAAAAAAAAAGATACAAACAATGACTCTGAACGATTTTAAGCAGGTCAGTTAGCGCACTTCCACTTGCAGTGAAAGGAAATGAGAGCACCAGATATTGTGTTAAGGTTAATTCTGGGGTATCGCATACCTACCATCCTTTTAAAAACCTCGCTTTGTTTACCCAAATGTGATCAGAGGTCCCTTTCATACTCCTGTATTAGAAGAAATATCGGTAAATGTAGGAAAAAAAAAAAAAAAAAAAAAAAAAAAAAACAAGGCATTTTAAAAGTATCTCAACTCTCGCAAAGTTTCATATCCCCTCTGTTTCTGGTGCCAAAATCCGACAAATCAGCCCTATATTCAACCTCATAGCGCTAAACGACAATGTCATGACAGATCCCTTCCACCTCATAAACATGTATCGTATTCTGGATTTCTTGCAACCACAGGACTGGCTGTGCAAAGTAGATCTTTCCCAATGTTATTTTCATCTAAAAATAACAAAGTCGCACAGGCGGTTCCTACGCCTTGTACCGAGAATTGCTAGAGATGACTTGGCTCTCATTCGGGTAAAGCACGGCGCCTAAAACCTTTTCAATACTGACAAATTGGGTGGCTCAAACATTACGAGAAAGATGGAAAGTAAAAATCCTTGTTTATCTCGTCAATTAACTTATAATACATTAAAGTGTACACATGTGTGTATGTGCTTCGCGAGCATGTCTAACTCACACTGTACATAAGTTGCAAACTCTGGTTTGGAAAATAAATTTCGAGAAATCCGTTCTCAAACTTCAAAAAAGCATAATTTATTTGGGAGTGTTGTGGAGACCGTAAGACAATCTAAAATCCCTGCCAATAGAAAAGTCGATGGCAATAATCACAAAAGTAAATCAGGTGCTCGATCAGAAAAATTAGATTCTAAAAGATTTACAAAGTATAATAGCACTCCTAATTTTCGCCAGCTTTGTTGTTCCTCGAGGACGGCTCAGTCATCGAAAGTTAATAATATTCATGAATTCACTACCAGACCTTTCATCAAAGGCTTACCAACTGCCTCAGGGTGTTTCCGAAGAACTGAGTTGGTGGACTTGAAATTTACAGTTTTCAACGATGCTACATCCATGGAGGAGGGTAATGAATGTCATGACCTTCCTCCAACGAACTTTCTGGCAACAGATGCATCAGACTTGGCTTGGGGGGCAAAACTAAACGATCTGGCCCTCTTGGGCACTTGGTCACAAGAAGAGCAAGCACTACACTGCAATCAAAAAGAGATGCTGGCCATACTCATGCCTGTCAGAGCAAAACTCATCGACTGCATCACAGTTCGATCCTCATACAATGTGACAACAGGACCGCAGTCGCTCATCTATGGAAAGAAGGAGGTACGAAATCATTACCCCTGATGGAAATAACTTGTCAAATTCTGAGTTTACTAGATCACCATCAAATACACTTCAGCATACACTATCTCCCAGGCAAATACAACAGTCATGCCGTTGTTGCATCATCGCCAACCGCCGGAGTGGCACCTTCTACCCAACTGTGTGGACATAATGTTTGCAAAGTGGGGAACCCCAATGATAAATTTGTTTGCCTCAGAAACCACGCATGTTGTTTTCAATTATGTATCTCGAGACCTGATAGACAGTCAAGCTCTATTTTACGACGCGTTCAGTGTTCCATGGAACTACCCGCTCGCGTGGATGTTTTCCACCACCGTTCCTAATTCCAAAGTATGAGTCACCTAAATCAGTCGACGGGAATATACTTAATAGTAGTACCCCGATGGTAAATGGTATTTTGGCGATAGGATCTCAAAGCCTGCTCGCTGACAGCACCGTTAACCCTAAAAATCCTACAGAAACATCTAATAGACACGTCGACGGGACTCTCACCTCCGGGGGTCGAGAATATCACCCTTGAAGTGTGGAAATGAGGGGGTGGTCCGAGGTTGTAGAAACGTGGAACACAGAACAATTATCCTTGCTTAGAAATTCTTGGCTTAAGTCTACTCTGAAAACGAGGTGGCATGGAAACGTTGGACTTCTTGGTCCAATTCGAAAAACTTTAACCTCTGAAAATCCTTCGGGTGCGCAACTAGCTCAATTTCTATTTGATTTACATTTAATTTATCACTTTTCATATTCTTTTGCACGAGTTTGTCGTTTCTACGCTATGTAACGCTGAAACATCCAGTCGCTTAAGTTCTCACATTCTCGTGAAACATAATAATTTTAAAGTCGATTAGCTTAAAAAATCCAAAGATTTCCAAACCACCCATCTGGGAAGTTAGTAAGCTTACGTCATTTCTAACTAACTACACAGTAGATATGAATAATTATTTCATTTATCGCGTCAGACCGCAATGTTATTACTGCTTTGTTCAGGAAGACTCATACATGTCCTGACCTTACTTAGTTACATACAGTGTTAGATCCTACCCAGTGTGTTAGATATACGAATATAATATTTTGGCCACAGTTCAGTTCAAAGACTGTCAGCAGTAATTATACAGTCTGAAAACTACTTTTGATTACAAGTAAATCGTATTTAAATCCCATATTATGGATAGAAAAAACTAAAGCATTATTAAATGAAAGACGTAACACGGCTAAATCATTTAATCTGTTTATTACAGTAAATACAGTAATGTTGAACGGAAAGTGCATGATGATTATGATGATGATGATGATAACAGTAAGAGGTGTGGCAATGCCCGCCTCGCGCACAGTTATAGCAGACTGGGTCAAACCTTTCAAAGAAGCTGGCATTACAGGCAGCTCCAGGAAGCGTCCGATCTGCTGTAGCTTCCAAAAGTTGGTTGGAAAAATCATCCCCTTGATGATCTTCCATGAAATCTTGTCCCGAGGGAATTGGTGAACAGCTAATACATTCCAGTAGTTTTACAGACGAGAAGTAATCAACAGTAATCATTCTGAAAATGTTACTAAATTAATTAAGAATGTTGATTCTGGATGTTATTGATTGCTGGATAGAATACTTATATATTTAAGTTTTATGGTTGTAAAATATTACATGTACCTCACATGTATCATACACAGTATGATACTTACAGTTGTTATTTTATAACGTTTTATCACATTGGCGTTAAATTAAGTTTTCTACTAATTTGCAAGTGGCGTCACCAGGCGATAACAAACAGATCTCAATATAAAGCTTCCAGTGACGGTCTAGTTTTTTAATAGCAGCGTTTTACCTGAAATAAAACGCATATTAAAATACTTACCTCACTGGAAGCTTTCACTTTTAATTCTGCCTGGTGGAATTAAGCCAATGAAGTCAAGATGGCGCGCTTCATTTTATGAAACTAAAATGGCGCGCGGCCGCCAGGTGTCGCCACTGGATCGGAAATACTCGGATTAAAAGTACGAAAACTGGTTGAAATACGACGGAAACGGATATGCTTTCTCAATATAAAGCTTCCAGTGAGGTAAGTATTTTAATATGCGTTTTATTTCAGGTAAAACGCTGCTATTATTCACTAGAGAGATAGATAGATAGATAGATTAACTTTTTTTTTTTTTTTCCCATTTTTTTTTTTTTTTTTTTTTTATTTTTATTCTCTTTTTTTTTCTTTAGTGAGTTATAGAGACAGTTGAACATTTACACAGAGTGTGAATTTCTGTTTAATTATTATTTTCTTCACTAGTGTGTTGAAAAACGTCGTATGATACACGTGTGTATTGATGATTACCGTCTTCCCTCACGTATATTATAATGCGCGTCATGTAAAAAGAACGCTGGCGGTCAAGCTTCTTCAGGCGCTCCAGCGTTCTTTTTAAGAGGTTACTTACTTTTCTACTTATTTAAGAGATGTATACCTATGCATTGAATGAGTGCGTACCTAGTTTACTACAAATAATGTACAATTATAGTACGCGTCATGTAAAAAGAACGCTGGAACGCCTGTAGAACGCCAGCGTTCTTTTTACATGACGCGCACATGTATACACACTTGTACCATAATGTACTATTACTGATTACAATCCAAGATACCTAGATTTAGCAAGTATTCTATGATCGGGTCGAAGCTACGCGATATTAATATTTCATGAGCCACCTCCAGCCACCCACCAGCCACCCACCAGCCACCCTCAGCTCATTGTGCTGGGGCCTGGGGGGGAGGGGAGGAGGTGGTATTGTGTCGCCCCCACGTTTCGTGCAGACAGACTGACCAACATTTTCATTCACTGTCGCGGTTGAATTATATATTTTGATTTTTATTTTAGTAGTAGTAGGTAGAGCTTTTTTGTGAAAGAGTTCGTCCGGGGAAGTACTACCACCATACCTATTTCTGCCGCAAAGCAGTAGTGCTCGCATTGCTGTGTTCCGGTTTGAAGGGTAAGGGTGCCGGTGAAATTACAGGCACATGAGACTTTTCATCTTTATGTCTCAGGGTGCATGGTGGGCGCAGTGCAATGCCACATAGGGTGCGTCCTAGGTGGACGTGACCTATGAGGTAATGCACTGTTCATAGGCAGAGGTTACTGCTTAACATCAGGTGGGTCATCTGCTTGTTCCTTCATTCAAGTAGTATAAAAATAAAAAAATAAAAATTTCTTCTTTCGTGTACGTATCTGATGTTGATTACCGAAGAATGAGGTAATTGTTATTTTCCTGAGATAAAATAACGCTTGACAGTTCACACAACATAGCCCCAAGCTAAGCAGACCTTGTGTTATGCGTACTAGATAACTGATGATAAAATATGCTAAGTCTAGACAGAGCTTACTTATTTGAGCCTTTCGGGGTCGAGACTCGGGGTCCGTGGAGTAACGGGGCCCGGTGCCCTTCGCGTTTTCAAAATTATTTCTGGGCGTTTGGTCGAAGCGCGATGCGTCCTACT
The DNA here is from genome assembly GCA_932527175.1 of Operophtera brumata. Taxonomy (NCBI): domain Eukaryota; kingdom Metazoa; phylum Arthropoda; class Insecta; order Lepidoptera; family Geometridae; genus Operophtera; species Operophtera brumata. Next base: position 48,289,909 of record OW052227.1, read on the forward strand.
CCTGATGATCCTGCGGGACTGAAGTTCTCAGTCCCGCGCGGATCCGCACAATTTGCGGGACCAGAGACAATAATAAAGTTTTGCAATTTTGTAGAAAGGTAAAACCGAATAAAAAGCATGGAGTTATACATCACATATTTATTTGAAATAACATAATTGGAAATGTTTTCGGAGAGAGCACAAAATATTCAACGTTTCATCGTTCAGATTTGACCGATTTGTTCAGATTTGAGTTTTTTGAGTTTTAAAAATAAAAAAATAGTTAGGTATTTGAAATAACATTATGGGAAATATTTTCGGGGAAAGCACAGAATATTCAAAGTTTCATCGTTCAGATTTGACCAATTTGTTCAGATTTGTCTTTTTTGTTTATTTTTTAAAATTTATAGTTATTTGAAAATGTTAAATGAAAATGGGCTGTTGACACAACATTATCTAAACCCAAGCTAAGCAGAGCTTGTGTTATGAGTACTAGATAACTGATATACATTACATTGATAGATATCTTTTATTATGCATAGAAAATACCTAGAACACCCTGAACAAATATTGGAAATGTTTTCGGAGAAAGCACAGAATATTCAACTTTCATCGTTCAGATTTGACCGGTTTGTTCAGATTTGTTTTTTTTGAGTTATTTTTTTAAATTTTTAAAGTTATTTGAAATAACATTATTGGAAATGTTTTCGGAGAAAGCACAGAATATTCAAAGTTTCATCATCGTTCAGATTTGACAAATTTTTTTCAGATTAGATTTTCTGGAGATTTTTTAAATTTTTTAGTTAGTTATTGTAAGGATCTAGTATATCAAAGTAATGTTTAATTTTCAAAGTTTATTTTATAGCTATAAATCGAGTGTAAATACAAGTTTTGGTGGTCGTGTCACATTTTGAAACCGTAAATGTGCCAAGACCAATTTTGGGATCTCAATAATTTTTCACTTTGCGCAAAGGGACAAAAATGCTCTTCAAACAAGATGGTATGTTTAATTTCATTTTTTTTTTCTTTTATATGTATATGACCATGACCAGCTATGAACTTGAACACTTGAGATTTCGGAAGTTGCAGTGGGTCGTAGAGCGGGTGACATTAGGCGCATTTTTATCTTAAAAAAAAAAAAAAAAACTGTCCCGCAAATCCCGCATCGGTAATCCCGCATTTACGATCCCGCAAAAATCCCGCAGATTGCGGGATCCCGCGTTTGCGGTATTGCATTCCCTAGTGGCAATGTAGCGAGCATCTTATATAGGGATGCTTCCGTCAGGTAGTGATTTGGATCAGCTGTTACACATGTACTTTTTTTTTTGGATGTAATGTTTTAAATAAATACAAATACAAATAAATTTTGTAAATACCTAACTGTATTAGATGTATTATTATTTTTGTAAATAAATGTGTAATTTTATTTATTACTAGCGACTCGTCCTGGTTTCGCACGGGTAGTTTCAGGATGAAAAACAGCCCCCCCCCCTCCTATCCCCCCCTGGTAGCCTATGTCACTCAGGGTGAATGTAGCTTACAAATTCGTTTCTACCTATTTCATATACTTTTTATTATTGCGAGCTGAAAACCGCTGCACCAATTTCCATCAAACATAGCTAAGATCAAGTCACCTTTCAAACAAAAAAAAAAAAAAAAAAACAATATCAGTTCATCTCACAGATACCTATAGATATATATCTGTGGTTCATCCTTTCTTCTTCATGTCGTTAGTTTCCATAAATAATGAAATTGTTCTAGACCAAAATTTACCCACTTCGACAACATTTTCAGTGGCTTCGCACTGGTCATTTAGTGAGCAGGTGTTGGTGTATGTGGGCGAGTATAATTATATTCTGTGGCTCCTCGTAGTTATAGTCTGTGACGTCATATAGTCCATTTAACTCCACCCAAAGACATTCTAGAGGTCTTTGGCTCCACCTATCTGAATTACATACCTGCCTCCTTATATAGATACAAGCAGCGCACCGCGGTTTCACCCGCGTAAGTCTCGATCCCGTTAGAATATCGGGGTAAGAATGTACCTATGTGTTATTCCGGGAGTCCAGTTATCTCCATTCCAAATTATATCCAAATCCATCCAGTAGTTTTTACGTGAAAGAGTAACAAACATCCATCCATCCGTCCATACTTACTTAGTAGGATAGGATTTGTACATATATTTTAGGCAACGATTTTGTAATAGCCCGTCCTCAATTACCTATCATAGGTAAAAATTATAAATTTTAAACCATTAGGTTTTTTAAATTTATGTGTTTTGAACTTATGAATTCTAAACGTATGTATTTTGAATTTATACATTTTGATACGTACCCTAGGTACCTACTTATTCCGTATTATCAAGTTTGAATTTACCGCTTGATTGCACAAAACAGTTTCATCTCTCATTAGCTAAACTTGCATCCAATCAGAAGCTCGGTTTGGAACTCGAACGCGCGCCAGCCAATCATAAGGCTGTCTGCTTCACCGACGCATTTACGAACCAAGATGGGGATTATCTTGAGATTATCACATTTTGAGTTACGAACGATTCAACATTCAACTGTAATATTTTCAAAGCAAGCCCAAACCATCCAATTTTCTACCAGTGTCTGTTAGGTACATCCAGTGGGGCGCCCCCTGTTACCAAGTGGTGCCGATAAGCGGAAAGCCAGTGGGGTGTTTAAAAGCGCTTTGCTTGGACATTTCAAAACAATTTTTAATTATTTTCTTGACTTTAATTTTGTATCTTGTTTGTTTGTATTGGATAAATTCAAAACGACTTAACGACCTTAAAATCTCTTTCACACATTATCATCATCATGGGCCTTATATCATCTACGGCAGCGTCAGTTAGGCATTTCCGTTCGCGGCTAAATAGCACAGAACACTAATACTCTCTATGGGGGCTAAATAGGCCGGCCTATCCGGGAGCGGAAGCCGCGGCCGAACTTTTGACACATGAATGGAGTGCGTGTAGATATATTGTGTAGGTGTTGTAGGGCTAGCGGCGCGTTCATGTCTTACCGTTCGCTTGTGAGCTAGCAGGTCAAACCAGGCCTCATCGTGACTACTCCGTCAGCTACGGTTTTTCGCCACGAGTTGCGATTTTCTGCTCGACTCTCGAAGCTAGTCTGGTCTTTAGTGAAAGTTTTCAAATCGCGTTTAAGGCTGTCTTTGAACCTAAGTATTGGGAGGCCTTTTGGCATCGGCGATTTCTGAAAGTGAAGTTTTACTCGGCAAACGAGAAGGGTCCATCCGGTGCACATGCCCAAGCCATCGCAATCGAGAAGGGTCCACCCGGTGCACATGCCCAAGCTATCGCAATCGAGAAGGGTCCATCCGGTGCACATGCCCAAGCCATCGCAATCGAGAAGGGTCCATCCGGTGCACATGCCCAAGCTATCGCAATCGAGAAGGGTCCATCCGGTGCACATGCCCAAGCTATCGCAAACGAGAAGGGTCCATCCGGTGCACTTGTCCAAGCCATCGCAAACGAGAAGGGTCCATCCGGTGCACATGCCCAAGCCATCGCAATCGAGAAGGGTCCACCCGGTGCACATGCCCAAGCTATCGCAATCGAGAAGGGTCCATCCGGTGCACATGCCCAAGCCATCGCAATCGAGAAGGGTCCATCCGGTGCACATGCCCAAGCTATCGCAATCGAGAAGGGTCCATCCGGTGCACATGCCCAAGCTATCGCAAACGAGAAGGGTCCATCCGGTGCACTTGTCCAAGCCATCGCAAACGAGAAGGGTCCATCCGGTGCACATCCCCAAGCTATCGCAAACGAGAAGGGTCCATCCGGTGCACATTCCCAAGCCATCGCAAACGAGAAGGGTCCATCCGGTGCACATTCCCAAACCATCGCAAACGAGAAGGGTCCATCCGGTGCACATTCCCAAGCCATCGCAAACGCCTTTTCTTCAGGCTCTCACACATAGAAAGCTAAATTATCAGTAAGTAAACATAGGTTATGGTTTATTAGCTTACGCCGGCGGCTACGCTCGTTTCACATGTAGGTAGTTCTACTCTGCAACGGCTTAGCCCATTGTGATGGTATTTAGTGTGTGGATGGGGGGTCTGTTGTTCATCCCGTCACTACCTATCTTTGCGAAGCAGGGCGAGTCACTAGTTATTATTAATTACTAGCGACTCGCCCCGGCTTCGCACGGGTAGCCCCCGGTGAACCCCTCTCCTAACTCTCCCCCCTATGTCAATCTCCTGGTTCTAAGCTACCTCCCCACCAATTTTCAGCCAAATCGGTTTAGCCGTTCTTGAGTTATAAGTGGTGTAACTAACACGACTTTGTTTTATATATAGAGATTAAGAGCCTGTGGTGTCTCACTGCAGCGTAAAGGCCTCCCTTCCTTGTCTCCAGTCCTCTCTATTTTGGGCCACTGCATACCAATCCTTTAAATTGGTATTATTTCTCTCCATCTTCGCCGCGGTCTGCTTCTGCGGTCCGTTCAGAGGCGTTCACTCTGTTATGGCTTTAGCCCATAACCCGTCTGACATGCGGCAGACGCGGCCCAATCCCATTTTAATTTACCCGCTTTCTGTCCGACATCCGCGATTTGAGTTTTGGAGCGCAGGAATTCTCGGATTGTAGAGATTATCTCTAAATTAGAGATAATGTCGAAGCATGAATGTCTACAAATAATGTCACGAAAATGTCACAATAACCATCAAATCGTATTCGAATTGAATGATTTTGGTCGACTTATGTCTATTTGCGACATCACGAGAATAGCAAACTGAGATTTTATTCGACATTCGCCATCTTTTTTCGACATATGTCTAATTCGACTTAATCTCTAAAGCACGAGAATTGCCCTCCAGTACCTATACCTACTGTTGCGAACGTGGTCTAATCTGTCTGACTCCTAGAATGCTGCGCTCCATGGCTCGCTGGCAAACCCCGAGTTTGAACTTTTGTTGATCAGTCAAAGACCGTCTGGGCGCCATCACGTCACTAGTATATGTAATAAATCAAATAAATAAATAATGCTGGACAGTTCACACAACATTATCTAGCCCCAAGCTAAGCAGAGCTTGTGTTATGGGTACTAGATAACTGATATATTAAATACAATATATTACATAGATTGATATTTGGTATTATACATAGAAAATATCCAGAACACCCTGAACAATTATCTGCGAACGCACAAATATTTGTTCCGAGGCGGGAATCGAACCCGCAACCTCCTGCGTCGCAGGCCAACCTTCGCCCGCTGCGCCACAGAGGTCGTCGATAAAATATTTCATTGCGATTTCTAACACCTGGGCCTTTTATTAAAGGTCGGTAGAAGAATGGCTTCGGTTTTATTGAGGTGAAAATTCAAATGGAATGGTTTTCGGATGAAACTCATTTTATTACAATACGTTTTACAATTTATTTTACGCTGTTAAAGCTGTTATTACCCACGGAGTGTGAAAAGCTTCCGCGTACTGAAGTTAGGTAAGTACAGGAAGATAAATACCGATAGATTAGTAAGTATTCACCTCAGGTTTTTGACTACCTTTGTGGCGCAGCCGGCGAAGGTTCGCCTTGCAACGCAGGCTGTTGCGGATTCGATTCTCGCCTCGGAACATATATTTGTGAGATCTGCAGATATTTGTTCAGGGTGTTTCTGGTTATTTTCTATGTATGACAAAAAATATCTATCTATTCGTTTCGTTTCGTATGAGGTAGTGCTGGCCTCTGGTGTCAGAGTTTGTCAAGCCGCCATAGGGCCTCTGACATGGCTCTATCTATTTAATGTATTGTATTAAGTATATCATTTATCTAGTACCTACTCATAAAACAAGCTCTGCTTAGCTTGGGGCTAGATAATGTTGTGTAAACTGTCCAGTATTATTTATTTATTACAATATTATATCTGTCATGGTGGCATCAAATTTATGGTGTGCCCCGAAATAAATTTCAATTGGTGTTCAAAAGACATTAGGGCGGGGATGACGTCACTGCGACTAGTCACTTTTCACACCAAATTCACCCTTAGCAGGGTCAGGGACTTTTGTTGCTGATAGTACTTACAGATACCAATTTAGTTACAAGTAATAAATTATGTAAAAATAAAAAAACCTCAACGCAATGAAACGGCTGAACCGATTTTAATCAAACATAGCTAAGAACACTCCCGACTAATTTATCTTTCAAACAAACAAAAAAACGGTGCATCCGTTCGAGAGCTAGGATGCCACAGACAGACACACACACACAGACACGTCAAACTTATAACACCCCGTCGTTTTTGAGTCGGGGTTAAAAAAAAACACGACTGTAGCAGAACACTAATTTTAATACCGACATCATTTTACTGCAGGAAAGTGTAAAACCTACATTCTACAAGTAATAAAACCTGGGAAGGCATAAAAACTTTGTACTACCCGCGAGGGTGTTGTAACCGAGCGAAGCTGGCAACACCGACACCGCGGGCTAATTCCACTTGGAAATTAGAATTACCTACTTAGATAATTAATTGGCGGTAATTTGAGAAACTTGAATTTGAGCCAGACTTTCTCGTTAGTATAGAATAATAAAGAATTCAGTTGAAATATCCGTGGCTGGCGCGAATACGTTGATAGGTCTGAAACATCCGGAGACCTGCAATGCTCTAAGGTCTAAAACATGCTTTTTAAATGACGGGGTGTTATAAGTTTGACGTGTCTGTGCGTGCGTGTGTGTGTGTGTGTGTGTGTGTGTGTGTGTCTGTCTGTGGCATCGTAGCTCCCGAACGGATGAACCGATTTAGATTTTTTTGTTTTGTTGGGAAGGTGAATTTGTCGGGAGTGTTCTTAGCTGTCTGATCAAAATCGGTTCAGCCGGTTCATTGCGTTGAGGGTATTTTAATTTTTACAAAATTAATTACTTGTTAAATGTTATTCCTCCATTTTCGAAAAGAGATGTCGTCTAATTTAATTTTGTTTCTTTTATTAATGTTTTTTTGAGTTATTTTGTTTTATTTTGGTGGCATTTTAACCAATGTAGCTCGTTTGAAGAGCACAAGTGTAGTGAAATGAAATGGAAGTGATTTTCGTGGCTTATCAAATTGATGGGAATTGTCTACCAAAGTTTTAGTAAAGCGGTGGCCGTTTTACTAACTTAGTTATAAATAACGAAGAAATCTGAAGAATTCCTCTGAATGCGAGTCTCGTTCGCACTTGTCTGTTTTTTTTTTCAAGATGCATCGTAATTTTCCACAAAATTGTCTCTCTACAAAATAAAAGGTACTTTCTCGTGAAGTTACGTACACTTTTTATTTAATATTCCTCTTGGGAAATTAAGCAATGAACAGATTTTAGTACTTATTTATTAAGTTTTTTTTTTTGGTATAAAATTCATTTCTGTACAAGCTGGGTTTTGCGCCACATACATACATAGACACGCCTTTTTCCCCGAAGGGCTAGGCAGAGCCTTAATTGCCTCTTTTCACAGTGGATCGCACCATCGTGGAATATAGACGTGGCGAGTGGTGAGCTCATCGCCGCCATTGCTGACTGACTCTGCTAACGCTAATAACACATTCCATAAATAAGCTAGCAGCCAGGACAAAGGTTATACCAACGAATACAAGGAACACAACGAACGCCACGCAAAGTGTCTTGACGACCTCTGTGGCGCGGCGGGCGATGGTTGGCCTGCGACGCAGGAGGTTGCGGGTTCGATTCCCGCCTCGGAACAAATAGTTGTGCGATCTGCAGATATTTGTTCAGGGTGTTCTGGGTGTTTTCTATGTATAATAAAAAATATCTATCCATGTAATGTGTTCTATTAAGTATATCAGTTAACTAGTAACCCAACACAAGCTCGGGATTAGCTTGTGGCTAGATAATGTTGTGTGAACTTGTCCAGCATTATTTATTATTTATTCTCTCATCATCATCAGCGTTTAGAAGTCAACTGCTGTTCGATGACTCCCCCCATAAAATAATATCTACAGGTTATATCAAATAATGGTAGTTTATGAAACGTCACATAACAGGGTTATTAAAACACGAGTATGAGTTTAACAAAAAGAACAAGAGAAAGTAGGGCGCCGTTTTTAACCCCCGACGCAAAAACGACAGGTTGTTGTAAGTTTGACGTGTCTGTGTGTGTGTGTGTGTGTGTGTGTATGTGTAGGTATGTTTTTTTTTTTTTTTTTTTTTTTTTATTTACAATGATATACCTTTGTTTGACCACGATCTCACCTGTTGGTAAGTGACGATGCGGCCGAAGATGGAGCACAAAGGTCTAGAAGGCACCTAATTCACTCTAGCCTTGAAGAGACCCAGATTATAGTTTTCAGGAAAGACAGACGACGGTAGTGTATTCCATTCCTTAGCAGTTCGCATTATAAAGGTAGAACTGAATCGTTTAGTACGAATAGAGGGTATACTAATGAGGTAAGGATGGTACCGAGCCGTGCGCCTGCTCGTCCTATGATGAAAAGGAGATGGTGGGATCAGATCATGAAGTTCCTGGGAGCATTCCCCGAAATGTAACCTATAGAAGATCGAAAGGCAAGGTGTGTGTGTCTGTCTGTGGCATCTCAGCTCCCGAACGGATGAACCGATTTAGTTTTTTTTTTGTTTGAAAGTTGAATTTTTCGGAAGTGTTCTTAGCTATGTTTGATCAAAATCGGTTCCGCTGTTTCATTGCGTTGAGGGTTTTTTAAATTTTACAAATTTAATAACTAAGTTATAACGAGAATTGGGTTTCAGTCATCAGTCCTGCGAGCTATATGGCCTGCCCATTGCCACTTCAACTTGATTATTCTGAGGGATAAATTCTTAGGTACTTCTTTCCTCATTTTCTATTACGTAGTGAAACTCGGAGAATTGCTCTCTCCATAGCCCTCACCGCATACTAAATAAATAAATAAATAATGCTGGACAATTCACACAACATTATTCAGCTCCTAGCTAAGCAGAGCTTGTGTTATGGGTACTAGATAACTGATATACTTAATACAATACATGACTTAAATAGATATTTTTTATTATACATAGAAAATACCCATAATACCCTGAACAAATATTTGCAGATCGCACAAATATTTGTTCCGAGGCGGTAATCGAACCCGCAACCTCCTGCGACGCAGGCGAAGCTTCGCCCGCCGCGCCACAGAGGTCGTCAAACTAAACTAACACAGTACCCTGAAATATAATCAAAAAGTCCCGCTTCGCCGGCTTCTAGTTAGTGTTGCCCTAATAAAAATGGTGTTCCATTGGTACGTGACCGAATGAAATTGACTTACTGGGAAGTAGTCTGTGGTCTGTTGAATGAAGGTCAGATAAGAATTCATTTTGCATTGGTACTTGCTATAAGCGATAAGACCGCCCGTTGTGAATTTCTGTTATTTTTTGTTATTAAGTTATGTTTTGTATTTCTGTGTGTTATTTGTGTACTATAAAGAGTTAATCTATCTACCTATCTATCTTACATACCTACCTACAGCTTTTGCGTATGGCAGAAGCTAGATGACAACATCCAACATCTTTTTAGGGTTCCGTACCCAAAGGGTAAAACGGGACCCTATTACTAAGGCTCGGCTGTCCGTCTGTCTGTCTGTTCACCTGTCACCAGGCTGTATCTCATGAACCAAGATAGTTAGACAGTTGAAATTTTCACAGATGATGTATTTCTGTCGCCGCTATAACAACAAATACTAAAAAACAGAATCAAATAAATATTTAAGGAGACTCCCATACAACAAACGTGATTTATTGCTAGTTTTTGCTCGATATTGATAACGGCAACAGGAAGACGCTTGAAATATTCACATAATATTTAGTTATATATTCAGTTTCAAAATAAATAATTAAATTAAAATAAAACAAATATTTAAGGAGGGCTCCCATACAATAAACGTGATTTTTTTGCCGTTTTTATAGATAATGGTGCGGAACTCTTAGTACGCCAGTCCGTCTCGCACATTTCCGGTTTTTTGTGAAACAGTTCGTCCGGGGAAGTACTACTACCATACTTATTTCTGCCGCAAAGCAGTAGTGCTCGCACTGCTGTGTTTCGGTTTGAAGGGTATGCGTGCCGCTGAAATTACAGGCACATGAGACTTTTCATCTTTATGTCTCAGGGTGGCGGGCGCAGTGCAATGCCACATAGGGTGTGTCCTAGGTGGACGTGACCTATGTGGTAATGCATTATTACCGCTTAACATCCAGTGGGCCATCTGATAGTTCCACCATTGAAGCAGTTAAAAATTTTTAGATACAATATTATGCTAGCTAACTAAGGGACGCCTAACACTTAGGAGACATGTCAAATGACGACCTCTGTGGCGCGGCGGGCGAAGCTCGGCCTGCGACGCAGGAGGTTGCGGGTTCGACTCCCGCACTCGGAACAAATATTTGTGCGATCGCAGATATTTGTTCAGGGTGTTCTGGGTATTTTCTATGCATAATAAAAAATATCTATCTATGTAATATATTATATTAAGTATATCAGTTATCTAGTACCCATAACACAAGCTCTGCTTAGCTTGGGGCTAGATAATGTTGTGTGAACTGTCCAGCATTATTTATATTATTTATTTATTATTATTATTTAGTTAGTGTCGTTGGTTTAGGTAGTTGGTGAAAATTGGGTGCACCTGTGTATAACAATCCAATCGAAACAGCAGGTGAATTTTCTCCTAACAGGCCGCTGTAAATGTTGAATAACTTCGTAATTTTTTATGATATCAAAAAAATCATTTCACCACCATCCTTGCTTTTTTATTAGGGTTCCGTAGCCAAATGGCAAAAAACGGAAACCCTTATGGATTCGTCATGTCTGTCTGTCTGTCCGTCCATATGTCACAGCCACTTTTTTCCGAAACTATAAGAACTATGGCTGTTGAAACTTGGTAAGTAGATGTATAGTGTGAATCGCATTAAGATTTTCAAACAAAAATAGAAAAAAAAACAATAAATTTTGGGGGTTCCCCATACTTAGAAATGAAACTCATTTTTTTTTCATCAAACCCGTTCGTGTGGGTTATGGATATGTCTTCAATGGATAGATCTTCAAAAATGATATTGAGGTTTCTAATATATATTTTTTCTAAACTGAATAGTTTGCGCGAGAGACACTTCCAAAGTGGTAAAATGTATCCCCCCCCGTAACTTCTAAAATAAGAGAATGATAAAACTAAACAAAAAATATTATGTACTACCATGTAAACTTCCACTGAAAATTGGTTTCGACGAGATCTAGTAAGTATTTTTAAAACATCGATCAAAGTTACAACGAACTACAAAAACTTTTATATTATGTTACTTGCTGCTACGGAACCCTTCATGGGCGAGTCCGACTCGCTCTTGGCCGCTTTTTATCTAACGAACTATCTAAAAATAGGGTTTTATTTCAAAGGCAACTTCCTTATTGAGACGGCGGATATTGAGATATTGGACTATCGGAAAAATACGTATTTTTTCCTACAGTATTTTCCTCCCCGGAATTAGAATAGACATGAATAGAATATGGAATATTGAGTTTGCAATTACTTGATATAGGTTAGGTACGCCCGGAGACGAGCTTCCTTAGCTAACGAACATAGGGATGCGACACTATCGATAAAAGTTATCGATGGTCTTGTTTTACAACGAAAACTTTGCGCCTCGGTAATCTAAGTTTTGAGCCTCGGCAATATGCGTTCGTAACTGACTGTCACTTCAATTAGAATCTCTTGCTCGCGCTTTTCCGGGATAAAAAGTATCCTATAGCTCAATCCAGTTAAAAAAAACACAACTAATTAAGAAAATCGCCCTTTTTTTTTTGAAGTCGTTTAAAAACAACTTTGCGGTCTTGCATAACAAATAACTATTGGGTATAATTTAGACGGTCACCAAAAATATTTTTAGGACTCTAAGCCTAGAGGCACCAAATAAAATAAAAAAAATTCAAAAAAAAAAAACTATTTGTTTTATTAAAAGGGCCCTAAAGTATATATAATATGATGATCCACAATAAATGAAATAACATCAGAAAAATCGCAAGCCAAACAAATATTATTTTTGGTTCCTAAAATGGATTAACAGTCACCAAATTCCGTTATAGGTTAGGTTAGGTATAATATTTAGTCTAAGGTGTATTTTAAGGCGTCCATATACTTTTATGGCAGTCAAAAAAAAGGAAAAAAAGGATTTATTTCATAATATTTTAGGAAACGTAATTTGATGACCATTTATCTATTTTGGTAACAGTTTAGATTTTTTTTGGGCGGTGTTTAATCACAGGCCGTAACTATTGTTGTCGATAAAACAGCAAGCCCTACTCAAATCAAAGCAGTACCAATTTATGATTGCATCTGTGTCACCAGTTCATTGTTGATCGTTCTACAGTATGTTCGCTGAGGATCTGTTTGAGCCGGTGGACATATGATCAACAGATCAGATAAAATGAAGCCTTGGATATGATGCTCATTAAAATGACATACCCTTGTAAGAAAATTAGTGTGACCTAGTGTTTTAGTTAATGTATTTTTGTAGTTTTGGATAACATGGATCCGAGAAGTCAGCAAATCTCTGCTGAACTCTGGACTGTCTTTGTTTCGTTACATGGATTTAATTTTAGCTATCAGAGTGTTTGTGTCGTGTTTGATAACATGGGGGTGTTATCTCAACCACCATATATTATATAGTTTGTGTTGATGAGGCAGATGCTGTTTCGAGCAGTGCTGAGGTCGTGTTCAGCTAAGAATCGTAAGCATGAGATACCCGCTCATCAAATTCAAAATGAGCTAAGACCTTCACTGACATCCCGCATTGGATGTATTGTGCAATGTCTCCCATGTCCCCAGCCATCACAAATGTAGGACTGTGTTGACGGCAGCGCTGTTCCATTGTCCCCGAGGGTGTCGTGGATGAAATGAAAGAGGAATAGATCAGTTCATGGAGTATCTCTATCTCCTGGCTTCGTTTGTGGCTGTGCAGTGTAATATCTATGGATGAGATATAGGTTCGTGGTAATATCATATGCTCCAGTCTCTTCGCCTTGAAGATAGCCGCGACATAGTCCACTGTCTGTAGTAGCTGTCTTCTGTCCCGTCATAACTGGGCGTTATCCTCATAAGACTATAAATATGTCTGGCGAATTTTTATCATAACTTATAGACCTCATTATAACTAAACTAATATGACAACTAAATTAGCATGCCATTCTCCATTTGCACGCCGGCAGCGGCCAAACATATTGTGTCTTACTTCTATTTTTACCATCAATTTGTACATATGTTTAAGCAAATAAATTATCTGTGCTTCGGAGGGCACGTTAAACTGTCGGTCCCGGCTGTTATTGATTAATAGCAGTCGATAAGCCATGTCAGAGGCCCTCGGGCGGCTTGACAAACTCTGACACCAGAGGCCAGCACTTACCTCATACGAAAAGAAGAAGAATTATCTTTATCGTTATCGTTATCGTTATCTTTATCTTTATCTTTATCTTTATCTTTATCTTTATCTTTATCTTTATCTTTATCTTTATCTTTATCTTTATCTTTATCTTTATCATTATCATTATCATTATCATTATCAGCATCATCATCATGAAGACGTCCACTACTGGATGAGGCGTCCCCATATAATTCAATGAGTATTTTCTATGATAACCACGCTTAGCAGGTAGATTGGTAATCACAGTATTCATGTTGAGTACTTAGGTGTATGCTGCTGTCTAACGTCCAGTGTAATCCCTTAGTCTGATCCATGGGAGGAGACGGAGGGGTCAATTCTTAATTCAAACACACCACGGCGACAAACAGTGATCACTGTGCCGTGGTGGTCCCCGGTCTGAGAATTCACCCCTCACCGCCCCTCTCGTGGATGTTATCAGTGCAGACTGTGAAGACTGTTTTATTAAAGAAGGCTTACTACAAAGTAAAATATTACATAGATTACAAAAGAGCCTGGGAGCTCAGCACATGATTATTAAGACTGCTATATTTTTTATTGTACAACCTACTTGTTGTTTGTGTACCTAACCTAGGTAGGTACTGTATTTTATTTTGTAACTACCATTGTGTCTATTTTATATTTGTTATAAAATTAACTTCATGACATTGTAAAAATGTGCATTTACCTTTTATTTGTAAATCACTTACTTACGAGAAATAAATGATTGATTGATTGATTGATAGACTACAGCAGGCAAAATGCAGAAGCATCCACCTGCCCCCCCATTGGGTAGGCATATCTCCAGCTGAGGACTTTATCGGCTGATCATCATCAATGATGATGAGCAATACTTTTATTTATCATGATATAAATTATTATCTATAGATACATAATATTTATGTTTTGTGGCCTCGGTTTAGTCCAGCAGTGATATGGGCAGACGATATAGCAGACATAAACGCCGCGCCACAGAGGTCGTCAAAGGTTTCAGAGTTTTCAGGAGTATTTTCCCGATGTAACCAGTTCTTTTCCATATTCTATTGAAAGAGGCATACCTACCTACCATTGTGTAATTCCTCCGGTGTCGTGTGTCGCCCGTCTTACCTGAGGGGCTAGTCTGCAAATTTGACAAGCAACTTACACGGCCGTGTGGTGTACACTTCATGGATTTTTTTACGGGATTTGAAGTTCTCAACGTGCCCGCTAGGGGCGCTCTTCGATTTGTCCATACTGAAATCCGTGTAGTGTACACCATACGGCCGTGTAAGTTGCATGTCAAATTTACAGACTAGCCCCTCTGGAACCGACACATGGGAACATTACACCTTTTACTGTGAAACCATATCCATGGAAAGCGGTCATAGTGAACACAGCGGTAATGTGGATTTCTTTATTGGGGGCAACTGCTTTAGCAGATTTTGATGTTATTTGGTGTTTGGATAGATGGGATACATAGCCCATGTATCATCATACAGAACCCGAATGAGGCTGTTACTGGTACAGGACCGTGAGGAATAGGCCAGGCAAGAAGAGGCAATGACTAAGCAGAGGGTGGAGGTGAGGCGGTGGACGATGTCCTCAGTGCTGATGTGCCATTTCCTTGTTTCCAGTGCTGGTGCTGTGCTCAGCTCAAAGCCTGCAGCTGGACAGCCAGGCGTCCACGCGGAGACCGAGGGTCACGAAGTATAGCAAGACTACCATCGCGCCTGGGGGATCTACGGTAAGATATAATCAACATGGTGCACGGTGCGTCCTAGATGGACGTGACCTATGAGGTAATGCACTGTTCATAGGCAGAGGTTACCGCTTAACATCAGGTGGGCCATCGGCTTGTTCCGTCATTCAAGTAGTATAAAAAAAAAAACACGACCGTTTTTTTTTTTTTTAAACTAACCTTTTGCCCGCAGCTTCGCACGCTTTGTGTCAGGATAAAATACCGGTCAAGTGCGAGTCGGAATCGTGCACGAAGGGTTCTGTACCATTATCTATAAAAACGGCAAATCACGTTTGTTGTATGGGAGCCCCCCTTAAATATTTGTTTTATTTTAATTTAATTATTTATTTTTAAAGCGAATATATAACTAAATATTCTGTAAATATTTCAATATCCGTACAATATGTCGGTCAATATGCCGTTATCAATATCGAGCAAAGATGAGCAAAAACATCACGTTTGTTGTATGGGAGCCCCCTTAAATATTTATGTTATTCTGTTTTATATTATTTTTTGTTATAGCAGCAACAGAAATACATCATCTGTAAAAATTTCAACTGTCTAAATATCACGGTTCATGAGATACAGCCTGGTTTATAAAATCGGCAAAAAAATCAGGTTAGTTGTATGGGAGCCCCGTTAAATATTTATTTTATTCTATTTATTTATATTTTTTGTTATAACGGCAACTGAAATAAATCATCAGTGAAAATTTCAACTGTCTTACTATCACGGTTCATTAGATACAGCCTGGCGACACCATTATCTATAAAAAAAGCAAAAAAAATACACGTGTTTTGTATGGGAGTCCTCTTAATTATTTATTTTATTCTGTGTTTTAGTATTTGTTGTTATAGCAGCAACAGAAATATATCATCTGTGAAAATTTCAACTGTCTCACTATCACGGTTCATGAGTATGTACCTACAGCCTGGTGACAGACGGCGGACGGACAGACAGACATACAGACAGACAGACAGTCGGACAGCCGAGCCTTAATAATAGGGTCCTGTTTTACCCTTTGGGTACAGAACCCTAAAAACGGTCCCCATCACCCTTCCTCCTCCCTCCCCCAGCATCCATTCACACACCAAATATCATAAAAATCCGCTCAACCGTTGACCCAACCAGGCTTTGTCCTCTCCAAAGGACTTGAGTCAAAAATCTAGAGTCAAAAATTTACCAAAATCCCATAGATAAAAGCAGTTTAAGTTCCTTTCTGACGCTATGGTAACTGTGTTTTTTTTTCCGAAACTACTAAATTTTCCGGGCAACTCACCAAATTGTCTTTCTCTAAAAACCTACTAACCAGATTATAACAAAGAAAAAAAGCGAAATCGGTCCAACCATTCTTCTCATTCTCTGAGTGTGTCATTTTAGCTAAGCGTAGGCGAACTAAAGTGTATTAGTTAGCCTCTAGGGACCAAAGTTTATTTTTTAATATAAGTCGTTAACATTTTTTTTTCTTTATAATTGGCGCCGCACGGCTTGTGCATTTGCCATTTTCAAGTATCTGTCTGTATTTTCACTATATTGTATTTTCAATATATTTTGCAACGTTACACTCCTTCCAAGTCGTCAAAGTCACAGTCGAGTCATGTTTTAGTAAAACGGTGGCCAATTTTACTAAAACTTTGGTAGACAATTTCCACCAATTTCAAAAGTCACGCAATTCACTTCCATTTCATTTCACTACGCTTGTGCTTTTTAAACGAGCTACATTCGTTAAAATGCCACCAAGATAACACAAAATAACTCAAGAAAACACTAGGAAAAGAAATAAAATAAAAGTAGACAACGTCTCTTTTCGAAAGTGGCGGGAAGAGTCTCGTTAACAACATTTATTAATAAAGACTTTTCAATGTTCCATTTTTGAAATATTTTTATTTGAATATGGAACTGAAAGCGACATACACTGCTGCACTAGTATTTCTTGGCGATCGTTGGATGTATGTGTCAGTGCGTTAGATAGTAAGAATAAATTTTAAAATTACCGCCATATTAATTAATTAATTAAAATTAATTAATGAAAATTATTTTTAAATTATGCCATTGCCGCGAAATCTCTAGAATTTTTAATGTATTTTATTTTCTCGCAATCGTTATTAAAATTATAGTGTTTAACTCGGGACTAAAACCCATACATACTCGATTCAATAGCATCGCTGTGAAAAGGCTCGTTTTTGTCCCTTGTTGAATAATCTACTATTGTCTGGGTGGAATCTTGCAACTGAATTTTAAAGCAGTTATCCTCAACCGATTGAGCTGAAATTTGGTATACCTGTCAAGTTCCGTTGACAATACAATATGATGGAAACAGCGAACTGATCTATGGAGACGGAAGGTGGACAACGGAACTCCTCGATGGATAATAGTAGACTGGCCGTGTTTAGGCTCATTTTGATCAGCACACGGTTAAGATCACTATTTAACCCCCGACGAAAAACGAAGGGGTGTTATAAGTTTGACGTGTCTGTGTGTGTGTCTGTCTGTCCCAACGTAGCTCCCAAACGGCTGAACCGTTTTTTTTTTGTTTGAAAGTTGTATTTTTCGGGAGTGTTCTTAGCTTTGTTTGATCAAAATCGGTTCAGCCGTTCAGCGTTGGCGTTTTTTTTTTAATTTTTACAAAATTAATTAATTGTTTTATAAAAATTTATTGATAAATAAATTTTTCACTAAAAACTCATTTTCTAAGTAGTACTGGTACGCAGGGTCATGTAAATAGTGCTAACTACCGAAAAACTTTGCGGGTCAAAGTGCTAACTTATGGGTAGCTCTGTGTACGTACTTATTTATTCTGTGAGGGTACTAAAGGGTTGTGAATTATCGCGATAATCCTGTTGATTGCTTCCGGTCGTGGTACGAATTAGCACTATAACGTGAGTTTGGACATGATTTGTTGGACTGCGTACATTTTGGCTTTGATAACACTATTTTGTGTTATGAATTATGAAACAAATTTCCTGTGAGTTAGGTTTGTTAGGAATACTACCTACCGTAATAGGTTGGGTAAGGCCGGGCGCACATTAGAATATTTTTGCGGGCAGTTTTTAACCCTCGACGCAAAAACGACGGGGTGTTATAAGTTTGACGTGTCTGTGTGTGTGTGTTTGTGTCTGTCTATCGCCTCGTAGCTCCCGAACGGATGAACCTTATTTTTTTTTGTGTGATATGTGAATTCGTCGGGATTGTTCTTAGCTATGTTTGATCAAAATCGGTTCAGCCGTTTAAATGCGTTGGGGGCTTTTTTAATTTTTACAAAATTAAGTACTTGTGTCCTTTTACAAGTTTTATATTACTGCAATGTATGTCCGGGTGGAATTTTGCAACTGAATTTTAAAGCAGTTATCCTCAACCGATTGTGCTGAAATTTGGCATACATGTCAAGTTTTGATGACAATGCAATATTATGGTGACAGCGAGCTGATCTGACGATGGAGACGGAAGGTGGGCAGCGTATTGTATGTTTGTACGAGTAGAATCTTGCAAATGAATTTTAAAGCAGTTATCCTCAACCGATTGAGATGATATTTGGCATACCAGTCAAGATCCGATGACAATGCAATATTATGGTGACAGCGAGCTGATCTGTTGATGGAGACGCAAGGTGGACAACGTATTGTATGTTTGTACGAGTGCAATCTTGCAACTGAATTGTAAAGCAGTTATACTCAACCGATTGAGATGATATTTTGCATACCGGTCAAGTTCCGATGACAATGCAATATTATGGTGACAGCTAGCTGATCTGATGATGGAGACGGAAGGTGGACTACGGAACTCCTCGAGGGATAATAGTAGACTAGTCGTGTTTAGGCTCATTTTGATCTACACACGGTTACGATCACTCATTTTATAAGAGCTTATATTGAAAAAAATATTTTTCACAAAAAACTTTGTAGTAGGCAGGAAGCTACGATCTGCAATGAAAGAGCTAATGTAGAGTTTGGTGTTGATTTCCAGGAGCCTGCAACAGAACGGAACTTGGAGACCGCAACGTACCGACTGTCAGGCAGCGGAGGGGAGACTTGCATCCTGCTCACTGTGGACGCTCTCCTCGACATATCTTACATGACGAAGCTGAACGAGCGAGCAGTAAGTACCTATGTACGCGCCACGTACCGACTGTCAGGCAGCGGAGGGGAGACTTGCTTCCTGCTCACTGTGGACGCACTCCTCGACATATCATACATGACGAAGCTGAACGAGCGAGCAGTAAGTATCTATGTACGCGCCACTTACCGACTGTCAGGCAGCGGAGGGGAGACTTGCATCCTGCTCACTGTGAACGCACTCCTTGACATATCATACATGACGAAGCTGAACGAGCGAGCAGTAAGTACCTATGTACGCGCCACGTACCGACTGTCAGGCAGCGGAGGGGAGACTTGCATCCTGCTCACTGTGGACGCACTCCTCGACATATCAAACATGACGAAGCTGAACGAGCGAGCAGTAATTACCTATGTACGCCCCACGTACCGACTGTCAGGCAGCGGAGGGGAGACTTGCATCCTGCTCACTGTGGACGCACTCCTCGACATATCAAACATGAAGAAGCTGAACGAGCGAGCAGTAAGTACCTATGTAGGCGCCACGTACCGACTTTCAGGCAGCGGAGGGGAGACTTGCATCCTGCTCACTGTGGACGCACTCCTCGACATATCATACATGACGAAGCTGAACGAGCGAGCAGTAAGTATCTATGTACGCGCCACTTACCGACTGTCAGGCAGCGGAGGGGAGACTTGCATCCTGCTCACTGTGAACGCACTCCTTGACATATCATACATGACGAAGCTGAACGAGCGAGCAGTAAGTACCTATGTACGCGCCACGTACCGACTGTCAGGCAGCGGAGGGGAGACTTGCATCCTGCTCACTGTGGACGCACTCCTCGACATATCAAACATGACGAAGCTGTACGAGCGAGCAGTAAGTACCTATGTAGGCGCCACGTACCGACTTTCAGGCAGCGGAGGGGAGACTTGCATCCTGCTCACTGTGGACGCACTCCTCGACATATCATACATGACGAAGCTGAACGAGCGAGCAGTAATTACCTATGTACGCCCCACGTACCGACTGTCAGGCAGCGGAGGGGAGACTTGCATCCTGCTCACTGTGGACGCACTCCTCGACATATCAAACATGAAGAAGCTGAACGAGCGAGCAGTAAGTACCTATGTAGGCGCCACGTACCGACTTTCAGGCAGCGGAGGGGAGACTTGCATCCTGCTCACTGTGGACGCACTCCTCGACATATCATACATGACGAAGCTGAACGAGCGAGCAGTAATTACCTATGTACGCCCCACGTACCGACTGTCAGGCAGCGGAGGGGAGACTTGCATCCGCTCACTGTGGACGCACTCCTCGACATATCAAACATGACGAAGCTGAACGAGCGACAGTAAGTACCTATGTAGGCGCCACGTACCGACTGTCAGGCAGCGGAGGGGAGACTTGCATCCTGCTCACTGTGGACGCACTCCTCGACATATCATACATGACGAAGCTGAACGAGCGAGCAGTAAGTACCTATGTACGCGCCACGTACCGATTGTCAGGCAGCGGAGGGGAGACTTGCATCCTGCTCACTGTGGACGCACTCCTCGACATATAGGTGCCCTTCTAGACCTTTGTGCTCCATCTTCGGCTGCAACGTGAGATCGTGGTCAAACAAAGGTCTAACATTGTTTAAAAAAAAAAAACTCGTTAGAAAAAACCTTTCGTTAGAAAAAAGAGATTTTTCATTAGAGATTTTTCAAAGAAGATTTTTCATTCTAGTTTTTTCATTAGAGATTTCCAATTGGAGATTTTCCATTCGAGTCTTTTCATTCGAGATTTTCCATTCTAGTTTTTTCATTAGATATTTCCAATTGGAGATTTTCCATTCGAGTCTTTTCATTCGAGATTTTCCATTCGAGATTTTTCATTCGAGATTTTTCATTCTAGATTTTTCATTTGTGATTTTTCATTCGAAATTTTCATTTGATATTTTCATTCGAGTTTTTCATTAGAGATTTTCCGTTCGAGATTTTTCAAACGAGATTTTTCAAACAAGATTTTTCGTTCTAGTTTTTTCATGAGAGATTTTCCATTTGAGATTTTTCATTGGAGATTTTCCATTCGAGATTTTCAATTCATGATTTTCCATTCGAGACTTTTCATTCGAGATTTAACATTCGAGATTTTCATTCGAGGTTTTTCATCTGAGATTTTAATTCGAGTTTTTTCATTCGGGAATTTCCAGTTGTGAATTTTAATTCGAGATTTTTAATGAGAATATGAAACCGTATGGTTTATTCAACAATTATTTCAATCCGACTGTACAAAACCTGAGAAAATGTAAGTAGTGACGAGTTTACCCTCGAAGTATGGAAGTCAAAAGTAGCACAAAAAATGGTGTAATGACGAAAGAACCCTAACCTTAGATAACTGATAGACCTAATACAATACATTACATTGATAGATATTTTTTATTATACATAGAAAATACCCAGAACACCCTGAACAAACAAACAACAACAACAAGAACAATGAACAATTACAACAAGGAAGCGTGATTATATACATACATACATACATAGACACACGCCTCTTTCCCCGAAGGGGTATTCACAGTGGGTTGCACCATCGTGGGATATAGACGTAACAAGTGGTGAGTTTATCGCCGCCATTACTTCCCACGACTGACTCGGTTAGGTATCACTTTCTTCCAGTAATAACACATTCTAATAATAAGCTAGCAACCACAAATCTTATACCACAGAATAAATAACAGTACCTACCTTGTACCAACGAACCTTATCAATAAGTCCGGGTAATCCCTTAGTCGGCTTTTATGACATCCACGGGAGGAGTTGGAGGGTCACTCACCATGGCAATTTGATATAAAAGCCTATACAAGTCCACTGCAGCTGTGGTATTCGGGGCCGCGTGAAGCTTCACGTGAATATTCACGATTTGCGCAGTAAGAAATCTGCACTCTGTAAAGTTCGGCGTGTAAAGCGTATCGCGCAACGCGTGAATTAGATGACACAAAATATGAAGTGAATTGGCTCAACTCACGGTACCCCGAGTAGATAAGCCTCCCCCATTTCTATGGGGAGGCCACAACAAACAACCGCATTCATCGAATACCATACCAGTAATTACAGGCACATGAGTCTTTTCATCTTTATGTCTCAAGGTTGGCGGGCGCAGTGCAATGCCATATACGGCGCGTCCTAGGTCGACGTGATCTATGAGGTAATGCACTGTTCATAGGCAGAAGTTACCGCTTAACATCAGGTGGGCCATCTGCTTGTACCGTCATTCAAGTAGTATAAAAAAAAAACCTACGACCACGAAAATACTGTCGGTCTATCGAGAGGGGGCGAGATTTCTCGGCACCAATTAAAGTCTAAAATCTGCTGACTCTGTACAAACTGTATGTAATGTTGTATGTTTTGTTTATTCCAGGACGCCAACACCTTCGTTCCCAATAACGCCCATGTGGGGGGCGTCTGTAAGGAAGGCGACGCTGAAACCTTTTCGATAACGTTCAAGGAGTTCTCCCTAGATTGGTACTTCGCTAAGGTAAGAAAAGAGCCTATGCAAGGCACTCTGATTCCTATTTCCACACTGATTCTTACACACCGGCCCAACGATAGCCAACGATTGGGTTTCGCTAAACTTCGTTGGTCCTGTCTGGATCTAGGAAGATGGACTAAAGGCATGGAACTAAGGCTAAAAACGAAACGGTATCGATTATACTAGTCTCATTCTTTTATATGAATGTATTCATGTGTTGGAATGAGACAAGCATAAATCTATCTGTTCTTATTTGTGTAAGTCGTACCAGGCCAAATGTCAAATTACTACTACATTCATGGTAACAATGTAGGGAGATGTATATGCATGATACCAAAATTGAAACATTTATTAAATTAACAACAATAGCATGCAACTATAGTATACCTAAAATTAAATCAAAAACAAAAAATCACTTACCATGGTGGTCGGATGAACTCGCGCAGCTGAAGAAAGAGGTGAGATCCAGGAAGAGGAGAATCCGTTGTGCAGCGCCAGTCCGTAGAAAGAAAGTCATCGGGGAGTACCTGCAAATAAAAGAAAAATATGAACAACAAGCAAAACAGGCACAAATAGACAGTTGGAAAGAGTTCTGTGGAAAGCAAGACAAGGAAGGACTTTGGGAAGGAATTTACAGGGTGATTGGAAAAACAACCAAGAGGCAAGAAGACCTGCCTCTGATAAAGGAAGGTAAATCCCTAAGTCCCAAAGAGTCGGCTGAAATACTCTCCGAGACGTTCTACCCGGAAGATAAGGAGGAACATGACAACGCGGATCACCAAATGATGAGGAAACTGGCTGCCCAAGTAAACGAAGAGGAGCATGTTGGAAACCATGACCCTCCGTTTACCATGGACGAGGTAACAACCGCGGTAAATAGTTTTAATCCTAAAAAGGCTCCGGGATCTGACGGATTTACTGCAGATATTTGCAAGCATACAATTCTTCAAGACCCTGAAACGTACTTGGCATTGGCAAATAAGTGCCTAGAATATGGTCACTTCCCCAAAGTATGGAAAGAAGCGACGGTAGTTGTATTAAGGAAGCCGGGAAAGAAGAACTACCAAGATCCCAAATCATACAGACCGATAGGATTACTCCCGGTCATGGGTAAGGTCTTTGAGAAAATGGTTGTGGGCAGGATCAAATATCATATCCTCCCAAACCTCAGTTCCAACCAGTTTGGATTCATGCCCCAGAAAAGCACCGAAGACGCCCTCTACACCCTGATAAAACATATTCACCAAAAATTGCACCTTAAAAACTTATCACTGTTGTATCTTTGGACATAGAGGGCGCCTTCGATAGCGCTTGGTGGCCAGCGCTCAGAGTTCGACTGGCTGAGGAAGGATGCCCGATCAATGTGAGGAAACTCATGGACAGCTACCTGGATGGAAGGATAGTGAAAGTGAGATACGCCGGAGAACAAATTACCAGACTCACCTCCAAGGGATGCGTCCAGGGCTCAATTGGCGGGCCTATCCTATGGAACTTGCTCATCGATCCGTTGCTCAAGGGCCTGAAACAAAGAGGAGATTACAGTCAAGCATTCGCGGATGATGTTGTGATGGTCTTTGACGGAAACACGGCACTGGATATCCAGAGACAGGCAAATGCCGCTCTCGCCTATGTTCGGGAGTGGGGCATCAAAAATAAATTAAAGTTTGCGCCGCAGAAAACAAGTGCAATGATAGTGACCAGAAAACTTAAATATGATGTGCCACTTCTGAGGATGGGTGGGATCGACATTGCCATGTCAAAAGAAATGAAGATATTGGGGCTTACGATTGACGATAAGCTGACTTTTAATCAGCACACGGCAATCGTCTGTAGAAAAGCCGTCAATATCTTCAAGCAGCTATCCAGAGCAGCAAAGGTAAGCTGGGGTCTGCACCCAGATGTAGTAAGAACTATATATACTGCAGTTGTTGAGCCAACTGTAATGTATGCAGCAAGCGTCTGGGCCCCAGCAACCAAAAAGCTGGGCATTCGAAAAGTTCTCAACTCGGTCCAACGCGGGTTTGCTCAAAAACTATGCCGATCATATAGAACTGTTTCTCTGAACTCGGCACTGGCGCTGGCTGGAATACTACCACTCGACCTCAGAGTACAAGAGGCAGCCGCCTTGTACGAGGCAAGGAGGGGGGTAACCCAGCCCATGCTAGGAGACAGAGAAGTAGAGAAGATGTCGGCATTCTCTGTAAAGCCTCATCCAGCGGAGTATATAAGCCTGGAATTCGTGTGCCTGGAGGACCAGCAGCAGGTGGACAGCCATAGCGATTACGCAGTGCGGATATTCACAGACGGTAGTAGGATTGAGGATAAGGTCGGAGCTGCTTTATACATATGGAAAAATCAGACCGAGACCAAATCCATCAAACTGAAGCTTTCGTCACACTGCACTGTCTACCAGGCGGAATTACTGGCTATATACAAAGCTACTGAGGAGATATTGAAGATGTCAGAAACCCGTTTTGGTATCTACAGCGACTCACTGTCCTCGCTCCAAACCATTACGAACGACAGTTCCACTCACCCTCTTGCTGTAAAAGTTCGTAAAAACTTGAAAGCAAGTGGGGCACTGAATAAATGTATCGATTTGTATTGGATCAAAGCACATGCGGGACTTGAAGGCAATGAGCGAGCCGATACGCTGGCAAAGGACGCTGCTCTGAAAATCAAGACTTCACCAGTATATGACGCATGTCCTGTCTTATTCTTCAAGCGACAAATCCGCAGAGGTACTCTTGACGAGTGGAACGGGAGATACATTAAAAGCGAAAATGCAGCCGTGACAAAAATTTTCTTTCCCGACATTATTAAGGCTTACAAAATTATTAAAAGGTTAAAACCTTCTGGTGTACTCACGCAAATAATGACAGGGCACGGTGGATTCTCTGAATACCTGAATCGGTTCAGGTGTAAAGAGAGTCCATCGTGCATCTGCGAAAGTAGTAAAATGGAAACAGTGGAGCACATTTTATTTGAGTGCCCAGTTTTTGGCAAACGAAGATATGATGCTGAGCAAAAATTGGAAATAGAAGTGAAAGTAGAAAATGTTAAGGATTATATAAGCAATAAATATATAAGGAACGATTTTATAGAATACTGTACAGACATAGCTAATATAGTAATAAGAAGAAATGAAGATGTATAAATTTGCTGAACACTTATATTATAGAATATAAAGGAATCAGCAATAACAGTCATTTCAGTAAAAAATATGTATCAAATAGATAAAGATATAAAATGTATGTTGTATCTTTGTGTATTATCTTTATATCTTTATGTATTTTCTGTTATTATAAGAAAAATATGAAAAATTGTATAAGAAATAAGAATAAGAAAATTAACCACCTTTTTCAGAACTTGCAAGCCCTGTAAATTGTTAAAATTATGATTAATAAATAGCTTTAATAAATTGTAAATATATAAAATTAGTAACTCTAACATTTAAGGATATAAAAATGAACGAGATATAAGTACCCTGTAACCCAAATTAGGACCGCTTAGTACCCAATATAAAACTGTCTTCTAAGGTTCTGTAATAAAATAGAAACTAAGTGGTAGTAATTGACTTCTGTTTAAATTGTATAAGAATGATGTTAGCCTTTATAGGCACTTATTATCCCAATGGATACGGTTTTACCAATAAAGAATCCCGTCTTAAACCCTTCCGATGAATAAAGACACTGATAAAGTCAGAGGTGTGTTAGAAAAAAAAAAAAAAAAAAAAAAAAAAAAAAAACAGGATACGGAACGGAAAAACGACTGTCGTGTGACAATATATTTGTTTCTCTCTAACATAGGATAGCAAGCTATCTTCTAGGATAGGAGTAAGAAGGAACACTCTATGCTATTTTAGCACTCAATCCATGTAGTACACTACATTGTACTACATGTGTACTACATTTATGGTCTGGACGGTTTGGCGAACGCTAACGATCGTTCGTTGGTGTGTGCCGGCGATCCGGAGCGTGGTGGTATCATCAAAGGAATTGAGCCATTAGATCAAACTCAGTGTGGACAGTGGCCGAAGGCCAACGAAGGCCAACGAAGGCCAACGAAGAACAGCGATCGAACGCTCAGCTGAAAGCGAGAGAGCGTAGCGTGCAGAGGTGCAGAGGTGCAGAGGACCTATAAATATTTATTCCGAGCCGGAATCAAGTGTCAACGATCATTTGTTCAACGTTTGTTGTTTGTGCTAACCTTCGAAAGTCAACGCCAACGCCAGCCAACGCTGAATATCGTTCGTTGGCGATCGTTGGGCAGGTGTGTACGCAGCATAAGAGGAGTGTACTGGTAGAGCGCTTAAGCCCTTTTGTACGCGTTCAAAGTTTGCTGCTATTTTGGCTATTAACTCCGTGAATTTTTGTACAGACAGTATTCTAATATCTAGATCCGTGGTGCGTTAATTTCCTTTTTAGGGTTCCGTAGTCAAAGACAAGGAACCCTTATGGATTCGTCATGTCTGTCTGTCTGTCCGTGTATGCCACAGCCTTTTTTTCCGAAACTATAAGAGCTATACTGTTGAAACTTGGTAGGTAGATATATTCTGTGAACCGCATTAAGATTTTTACACAAAAATTGAAAAAAAAACAATTATTTTTGGGGTTCCCCATACTTAGAACTGAAACTCAACTTTTTTTTTTCATCAAACCTATACGTGTGGGCTATCTATGGATAGGTCTTCAAAAATGATGTTGAGGTTTCTAATATAATTTTTTTCTAAACTGAATAGTTTGCGCGAGAGACACTTCCAAAGTGGTAAAAAGTGTGTCCCCCCCCCCCCCCCCCCCCCCCATAACTTCTAAAATAAGAGAATGATAAAACTAAAAAAAAAATATGATGTACATTACCATGTAAACTTTCACTCAAAATTGGTTTGAACGAGATCTAGTAAGTAGTTTTTTTTTAATACGTCATTAATCGTAATCCATCCAAGAACTTTTATATTATGTTACTTGCTGCTACGGAACCCTTCATGGGCGAGTCCGACTCGCACTTGGCCGCTTTTTATTTTTAATTATTGATGATTTGGTAACCGTAAAATTTAATAAAAAACTGGCAAACCACGGGTATAGATTTTAGTGTATTGATACAAAAATCGTGTTTGTTATTGTGTACAAAAAATCTTGTAGCTTGATGAGATCAGCGAGCGGACACAGCGTCGCTCGCTTATTGATCTCATACAACCCTAGTAGCCAACTATGGCCAATTTTCAGCTCCAGTTTTCTCGCATCACGACCTCCTTTAATCTCAATGGGTCTCTCTTCACCGTGGGTTGCACCACCGTGGAATATAGACGTGACGAGTGACCTTATCGCCGTCATTGCTTCCCACGACTGACTCGGCTAACGCTTTCTTCCAGTAATAACACATTCCTTAATAAGCAAGCGTCCAGGACAACTTATTATACTCGTACCAACGAATTCTGAGGTCGCTTGAAATAGGAAAACCACACAACTAAACTACCACAGACAGAAAACTCAAAATTGTTCTGAATACCCTAATCACTAATTTCCCTTCAACCTCTTCCCTTAGCCTATCTGCTAAGTATGAAACTCTGGCTGAGATCAATAATCTTTCGGTGCCCACCATAAAATCTTTCGTCTTCGTTCACGTTAGCCAGGATAGGATTTGGTTGACAACCGTCTCGCTCAAGACTAAAGCAGTTGGTAGTGATGACATGATTGGCCGTGTCATGATTTCTTATATTCTGAAGCAAATACTTCCCGCTCTTAAAGATCCACAAACCAACATATCTGTAGAACCATTTACCTACATTTTTCTATCACCTAGAAACATTTGCCCTTTCTTTTTTTTTTTTTTTTTTTTGTGACGACGTGAAAATCTGCTTCCAGATACCCTACCACATTGAGGGTGTGGTAGGGTTATGTGAGGTTCACGGACTCGTGGACTCACTAAAAACACCCCGGTGGCCGGCCTCGATGCATGTCAAGGGGCTCCGGGATCTCCATACGGAACGCACCGGTGCCCCTCTCGCATTTGCCTGTGGAGCACAGTCCCGGGAAAAGAAACATTTGCCCCATCTCAATACTGCTGTGTTTTTTCCATAAGAATCAGTCGTTTATTTTCAATTCACCGGATTCCTTTGACCGGTCCCGATGACTGATTTCAGAAAAGCTTGTTTTGAAATATATTTTTTTCATCATGGAAACTTATCCTTTTCGAATGTCCAATCGTTTCAGACGCCGGGTGGAGAGCGTTGGTACGCCGAGAGCCTTAAGCTGAGCTACAACTCGAGTGCACGCATCCTGGAGCACGCAGCCAAGCAGGGCCGTCGGGTCTCGCTCAGCACTGATGCGAGGGTCTTGCTGTTCCCGACTCCTGTCGGCAAGTCCTTCTTCTGCCCCACGGAGACTATCGTTCATCTCACTGAGGACGACGCAACGTAAGTGCATGTTAGCCTCAAGCTGAGCTACAACTCGAGTGCACGCATCCTGGAGCACGCAGCCAAGCAGGGCCGCCGGGTCTCGCTCAGCACTGATGCGACTGATAGACTGGTCGTGTTTAGGCTCTTTGTGATCAGCACACCGTTCCAATTACTAATTTTATAAAAGCTTGTATTGAAAAATATATTTTTCACAAAAAACTTATTATTTTTATTTGTAAATAGGTACAACGGAAACATTATAAGATAATTTTATTGTCAAGCAAGACTCTTTTTCGCAGGAAAGGTATCAACTTGAAATGTATACCAAGCAGCTTAAAGTCCCTCCGGATCAGTAGCTACTTGGTAGTTAAGTGTTTATTTATTTTTATGTAGGTCAAGTCAAGTCAAGCTTTGCAATTTAAAACAATGCATTAAATATATCTACCCCACTGGCGGGGCACATTATAATTTTTTCCCCACTGGTGGGTCCCCTTATATTTTTGCCCCACTGGTGGGGCACATTATATTTTTTGCCCCACTGGTGGGGCACAGTTTACTGTTACCACCAATGGGTCAGAAGTTAATAAATATAAATAAATAAATTAAATAAATAATTCTGGACAAGTTCACACAACATTATCTAGCCCCAAGCTAAGCCAGAGCTTGTGTTATGGGTACAAGATAACTGATATACTTAATATAATACATTACATAGATAGATATTTTTTATTATACATAGAAACCAAATGTCCCTTCCAGGTCACCCGACGCGCACCGCGCTAAGCTGTACCTCCGTCAGATGCGCCTCCAGCCCTTCATGTTCAAGCGCTCCGGTGAGTTCGGGCCCCCGTGGCACTGCTCCGACGCGTCGCGCGCGCGCTCCGAGGCCGCGCCGGTCGCCGTGGGCGCCGCCCTGGCCATCGCCACCGCGGGCACGCTCGTCGGGTACGCTATCTGGCGCTATCTCAAGGTCAAGAAAGTACAGTATGATACCATGGAGTGAGATTAAAAGCATTTTGAAGTTCGTTTATTAGATATATGAGATGTATGGTTTGATAGTTGTATCAGAATTGGGCTCACAAAAGCTCAAGAATAAGGCGCAATGGGAAAATACAAAGGACCATGCCCATATTAGTATGGAGCTGAAAGTCAGCAATGCCCAGCAATGCCATGCAATGCCCAAATTGCAGCTCTATGTCATATGATAACTTTTTAACAGTATTTATATGATATCTAGATTTAATGTCATATAAAGTACCGGTTCAAAAGATATTGGATATTAAACATGATAACTTCCTACTGGTTTTTTATACATGTTATCGTTTACAGACAGCATTGCTATTAGTTTTTCACTAGGAACTTCATGATCATCACATAAGCTAAGCCAGATCAGTGTATACTTATCTGTATGTTATCAGATAAACATGTAATATACCTTATCTGGGCATTTCTGGGGCACAGATGGACATTGTCCTTTCCTTACACTTTCTTTATTGCCGTTTAAAGTAACTTAACACAAAAGTAAGTTCGTTTGATAGCGTGAACATGGGCAACTTCCCTGTTCCCATACATTGCTTGTCCCAATTTTTTTGACTAACGTAACGTACAGTTGAGTTACTTTTGGTTACTGATAATATATGTTAAGATAATGAAAAAGCTAATTTAATTTCTTGCGTAGAAGTTGTGGGAAAGTAATGAAGCTTGTTTCGTTTTGTTTCACGCAAATGCAATGAGTTGATTTATTGAATTATTTAGAAATACAACTTTAACTTCCCAACTTCTAAAAGTTCTTGAGAAAAATTGGATAAAAAAAACCATTTAGAACCGTTCTAATTACTTCCATGAAGAAGTATCGGGTTCATTTATTTTTGACCTGGTTCAGCAGTTGCCACTGCCTTTCCTTACACTTTTTTAGTTTTTTGTCGTTTAAAGTAACTTAAAACAAAAGTAAGTTCGTTTGATAGCGTGAAAGTGAAGATCTCAATTCAATTCAATTCAATTCAAAGTTCTTTATTGCAACATAATAATAATAATAATAACAATGTAAATCTCAAATTAATGCAAAGTTAGAGGTGCAGTACTAAATACTCAAGTTGAAATATTCCCTTTTTTATCAGTCTCATTCTTAACCCCTTACAAAATTTAATTTCGAAAAATGATATCGATACCTAACTTTTTGTATGAGTTTTAATAAATATGCCAACGTTGATACAATTCTAGAAATGTTGACCAATCTGTTGTTAACTTTTGAATTCAAATGAAAAATCTAGTTTTCATGTAGCTAGGAACATACTGTTTGGAAATCAAAAATTACGCGCCATTTTCTTGTTAGATAGGTAGTGATGTTCGCATCATAATATCGATAAGATATTGTTAGAATGTTTAAGGAGTGTTGGTTGATGTTGTATGGAAAAACATCAAGTTTCATAAATGTTTGAAAAAACTTTGCTGCATTATTGCATGTATTTTTATGGCAAATATGCTTTTACATACAGAAATATAATAATAATTGTTTGAATAATGTTGTTGAATGTTGATTATAGTGTTAAAATAATGTATTTAATCCTTAAATACTTATAACCCCGTAAGCCCGTAAGATAATGATTCAGTTGGAATTTATTTACGAAAATTGGCTTACAGTTCGAAATATTACTCTAGATATTATTTATTCTCTTATTAATAAACGTGGTGTAGATAAATTGAGAATGTGTCTGTAACATTTACTAAAGTGAAAGGAACAAAATTAAATCAAGTTAAATGTAGGTATACCTACGAGCAGGTTTTAGACGACCTCTGTGGCGCTGTGGGTGAAGGTTCGCATGCGATGCAGGAGGTTGCAGGTTCGATTCCCGTCTCGGAACAAATATTTTTTATGATATGCAGATATCTGTTCAGGGTGTTCTGGGTATTTTCTATGTATAATAAAAATATCTAACTATGTAATGTAGTACCCATAACACAAGCTCTGCTTAGCTTTGGGCTAGATAATGTTGTGTGAACTGTCCCGCATTATTTATTTTATTTATTTATACACCTTGTTTATTAATAAGAGAACGTGTGTTTGTAAGTGTTCGGGAGTATTTAAATTAGTGTCATGTATCATACATATCAGAAGATAATAATATAATTTTATGAAGTTGTAAATTAATTATTTGAAATGGTTTGCGATGTAGCGGACACAAATAATGAGATATTACGTGTACAAGCAATAATACATTTTTATTGAACGCTGTCGTAAGACACGGCCTGTTTGGTGTTGTATTGTGCGCAAAACTTGGTACTAGTGTTTTTAGTTTTAAGTGTTTGCTACTTCGATCATGAATACATCTAGATGTCAGGTTGGCGCAAAAAAACGTCTCGGTGAATAACAGCTCACTTTTAAAGTGAGCTCTTATTTTTTATTTGTATTTGTGAGAACTTTATTTGTAGCTCTTTGTAGGTTGATTTTACACTTAATGTTGTTCAACCTATGTGTTTTCATTTCTAAGTGGCAGGAGTAATTTATTGCTTTGCTCTGTTTTTGTGACGAATGATCCGTAAGTATAAGATAATATTTTGAAGATTTGCTACTTCATTGCTAGGTGTCATGGTTGTAATTAGTTTGAACTTAAAACAGTTTTAATTTTTTTGTTTCAGTTTGTTATTAAAAAAATACAGCTGTATAAGTATATATAATATACCCACGCGGACGGTATTTAGCTTTGATTTTGTACGTGACCCGAAATCTAGTTGTATTCTTGATCGAAGGTTTGCTATGTAACATAGAATATTATGCGATTTATAAAATGATTACTTACTTCTCAATGAGAGAACTTTGTTCTGCGTCCCTCTGTAACATTGTCAAAGACATTTTTCCTAAAGTATGGGGGTACCTTTATTCTATATAACGACTATATATTTACATATAATATTTTATATTTATTTTACTTCTCCATGTTCGGATTTCCATACCTACTATATTATAGGTAACAACAGTTTTAAGAACTTAGAATTTTGAATAGAATATTATTGCCTACTTTTGCAGTCATTTAAGTATGTTATTTTTTATAAGAACGTGATTGTTTACTTAGCTGTTTGCTTTAAAGATGGTCTCGCTTGTGACACGAAATTATTATTTTTGGTGTTTTTTGCTCATTACCGCTCATGAACACTTCTTCAGATAGCGAAAGTTGATTTCGCGAGAACTACGATATACTACTTAATACACATGTTTCAAATGATAGTATCTCATAAATATCATCAGTTTAGCTACGATAACACAAACACATTTTGACAGTGTTTTTTTTTTGCTTAGAGGTATCGTAGCTAGAATTTCGCGCTTCAAGCGAAAGCATTCACCTTAAATCTATATTTTTGTAAGCACTTATATTAACAGCAACAGCGATATTCCAATACTAAATTAGTACTACCTCTGCTTTAACTTCCCATGAATTTAGATTTAAATTTTCTACTTCTCTTTAAATATATTTTTCTGTAGAACGGAACTCAATACTATACTAATTAGCTAATAAGGTAGTATTGAGATTAAAAAAACTTATTAGTTATTAAATCAAGATGCTAGTAACCAAGTTTTGCTAATTAAGAAACTGCTGTGTGTAATGCTTTCGTATATATACATTTTTAAGGCTTTCAATTTTTTTATATTATATATTACCTAATACTCATCAATTACAAAAATTACATATCGTTCTCATCATAAGTTGTATGAAATGCGCGTATCGTTAGTTCATATGTAGAATTAACCGTATAGTTAAGATAGAATAGAGTCCTTTTTTATTCGACTAGCTTCTTGCTGTAAATAGAATATTTCAGCTTTCCTTTGGCAGATATTGAGCTGCTACCTACCAGCTTCTATCTATTCTGGGTGTATTCAAATTGTAATGTAAATATTTCTTAACTTCGTAAGCCACTTTTCCATTTCTAGATCTGTATAGCACTGTTTACGTTATATCAGAGTTCTTAGCGTTTTTAAAATTGATTTCGAAGATAATATTTCTGAAACTTTTTCTATTTTAATGAGAATATAATTCTATTTTCCTAATATTTTATATTGTACTCCTGTAGTTGTTTTCCTCAATAGTTTGGTAGCATAACGTACATATCGGTGCATTTATATTTAAAATAATGTACTAAAATTATTATATGCCATACGATTTGTCTTCCAGTAACATTGATCTTATAACAATAGCGTAAAGTATTGTAGCTTATTGTTATACATAACTAATAATAATAATTGTAAGGTGGAGTGGTTATGTCATTATTAAATTGAAAGCTATTCTTGAAGACTTGCCACCATCATCTATGGACGAATCAATAAGTTTACTTTTATAAGTACTTGTAGAAACGAAACTGGAACACCAATTTCAAATAACATTTAATCAATGACATCCCATTATCACTGAGTAATATCTAAGTGACATATCTCAAAACTATTGTAATTTAGTGCGTTCATTTATTGAATTGTCTTTACGAATAAATGACGTCAAAATCACTTTAAATTTATTTAATCCATTCACTTTTAGCATAAAAAATATCCAATTTACTTAGCTAGAGTACCGTGGGGCTTCCGGCTTAAGAATAGACCCCTCCGTCTCCTCACGTGGATGTCATAAAAGCCGACTAAGCGATAACCCGGACTTGTTAGTTCGTTGTTATAAGGATTGTCCTGGCTGCTAGCTTACTTAGGAATGTATAATGTGTGTAGTGGAAGAAAGCGTAAGCCGAGCCAGTCGTGGGAAGCAATGGCGGCGATGAGCTCACCACTGTCACGTCTATATGCTCACGATGGTGCAACCCACGGTGAAAAGAGGCCCTGCATACTCTTTCGAGGAAAAAGGCGTGTGTCTATGTATCAACAACAAGATCAATCATCGATATGTTTTGTTTTGAAATGGCACATCCCTAAAAGTGTTCCATAATTGAATGACTAGTGCCATCTTGGAAACTTTGTAGGAAGGTTTATAAAGTTGAATTGTAAGTCTTCCAGATGGCGTTCAAGACAAATAATAGAGTTTCCCGTTGTCTGATATTAGAGGTCGCGATTAGCGAATCGCTCTCGCACTTATTTTTGGAGATTCTAACGGTCAATAGATAAGTATTTCCTAGGACTACTGGATATCTGAAGCCTATTACGTAGTATATATGAAGCTTTTGCTGATTCTCTATAGCATCTTACTTTTGATAGCCTATCTAAGGCTTTAAAGTTGGTTTTCCTTTTTAGGGTTCCGTAACCAAATGGCAAAAAACTGAACCCTTATGGATTCGTCATGTCTGTCTTTCTGTCCGTGTATGTCACAGTCACTTTATTCCGAAACTATAAGAGCTATGCTGTTGAAACTTAGTAAGTAGATGTATTCTGTGAACCGCATTAAGATTTTCACACAAAAATAGAAAAATTTTGGGGTTCCCCACAATTATAATGAAACTAAAAAAAAAAATGGTCAATGGGTTGTCATTTATTCGTAGGTCTTCAAAAATGATATTGAGGTTTCCAAAATAATTTTTTTCTATACTGAATAGTTTGCGCGAGAGACACTTCCAAAGTGGTAAAATGTGTCCCCCCCCGTAAGATTGATAAAACTAAAAAAAAAATATGATGTACAATTACCATGTAAACTTCCACCGAAAATTGGTTTGAACGAGATCTAGTAAGTAGTTTTTTTAATACGTCAAATCGTAAACCATCCAAGAACTTTTATATTATGTTGCTTGCTGCTACGGAACCCTTCATGGGCGAGTCCAACTCGCACTTGGCCGCTTTTTTCTTTGAATCAGCTTCCACTTGTTCTCTTGGCACCACACAGGCGCTCCCCCGTAGTAGTAAGAAGGATCATCAAATAAAGCCGAGCCGTGTTTGTTGCCTGATTCTTCTAGGTTTGGTCGCGTTGGAACAGGAGTCGATTTATTTTATAAGACGATTTAAAATAACCCTTGTGATTTCAATGAATAAAATACCTACTTTTCAACACACTTGCTCATAAAGTGGCTCTAATTTTTTTTTTTTTTTTTTTTATAATGCTGGACAAGTTCACACAACATTATCTAGCCCCAAGCTAAGCCAGAGCTTGTGTTATGGGTACTAGATAACTGATATACTTAATATAATACATTACATAGATAGATATTTTTTATTATACATAGAAAACACCCAGAACACCCTGAACAAATATCTGCAGAACGCACAAATATTTTTTCCGAGGCGGGAATCGAACCCGCAACCTCCTGCGTCGCAGGCGAACGTTCGCCAGCCGCGCCACAGAGGTCGTCAATTACACCGCAATTAGGCACATAATGCCACCTGTAATCAAACTGTGACTTTTTCATTGCTAATTATTCACTAGTGAGTTATAGAGACAGTTGAACATTTACACAGTGTGTATTTCTGTTTTATTATTATTTTCTTCACTAGTGTGTTGAAAAACGTCGTATGATACACTGTGTATTGATGATTACCGTCCTCGGCTCTCTTAAGACCCTCATCTAACGACTTGGGTCTCATTGGCGCCTCAGCGGTAATCACCAACATTACACACTAGTACCATAATGTACTATTTGACTTAGGTAAGTAATAAAATAAGCCGTGGTCTGTTCGGCTTAAGAATATACCTACCCCTCCCCTCCGTCCCCAGCGTCTCTGCCAGCTCAATTTGCTTTCCTCTGTCAGTTTGTTGGTACTCCTCTAAAAGTCGTATTTTACAACCGATCTGGATGAAGCTTTGTATATATATAGTATCTACAGGATCTTTGTATACCTACATTAATCATTATATGTAGGTACAGACATTGCAAATTGGCAAATTAGCTGTTGAGGGGCAGAGCGACATCAGGCCAAGCGGCTTTATTATTAACATAGTCATGTAGAGTATCATATTATATGCTTACGCACTTATTAGATTATTCTTTATGTAGGATTTCAATTTTCTAATCGAAAATTTAGAAGCAATTTCTGGAAGTTTAATATACCTAGAGCCGTAAAAATAATGTTACAGGAACGTATGAAGAACTCCTCCAATTACAACCAACTAAAATTTCACCCCCAATTTGGCACGGAAGGGTGCAAACAAATCACAAGGGATGATCCCGTAAATGATGTGGATGTCTTTGATGTAGGGGAAATCGAAATTAGCGGAAAATTGTATCAAATTATGTCGAATTAGCCCTTAGTTTCTTGGGGGTGAAATTATATTGTGTTAGAAAATGGAACTCGTAAATACGTCACGAATTTTGTGGTTTTTTGAGAGATTTGGGGAAATTACAGGCACATGATGATTTAATAGTAGTAGAGCTTTTTTTTGTGAAAGAGTTCGTCCGGGGAAGTACTACCACCATACCTATTTCTGCCGCAAAGCAGTAGTGCTCGCATTGCTGTGTTCCGGTTTGAAGGGTAAAGGTGCCGGTGAAATTACAGGCACATGAGACTTTTCATCTATGTCTCAGGGTGGCGGGCGCAGTGCAATGCCACATAGGGTGCGTCCTAGGTGGACGTGACCTATGAGGTAATGCACTGTTCATAGGCAGAGGTTACCGCTTAACATCAGGCGGGCCTCTTGCTTGTTCCGTCATCCAAGTAGTATAAAAAAAAAAAAAAACAAAAAAAAAAAAACATGAGACTTTCATCTTTATATATGTCTCAGGGTGGCTGGCGCAGTGCAATGCTACATGGGGTGCGTCCTAGGCGGACGTGACCTATG
The DNA here is from genome assembly GCA_932527175.1 of Operophtera brumata. Classification (NCBI taxonomy): domain Eukaryota; kingdom Metazoa; phylum Arthropoda; class Insecta; order Lepidoptera; family Geometridae; genus Operophtera; species Operophtera brumata. The sequence continues at coordinate 48,327,650 of OW052227.1, forward strand.
TGGTAATGCATTGTTAAAGGTAGAGGTTACCGCTATGTGGGCCATGTGCTTGTACCATCATTCAACCAGTGCTGCCAGATCATAAATGCGATTGAGCGCTAACATGATTACAAAAAGCGCTAGATATCTAGAAAATGGCACTTTAAAAAAGCGCTAGATTTCGCGCTAACTTATTTCTTGAATAATAACAATAGTAAATCTCCTTGGACATTGTTACACAGCACCATCTAGTCCCAAACTAAGCAAAGCTTGTATTATGGTAACCAGACAACGGATATAAACATACTTAAATACTTTTTATTTGTAAATTCTTACATATTACAAATAGAAAACACCCAGACCAATAAAAACAGATATGTTCATGCACACAAATGTTTGTATTGTGCGGGATCGAACCCGCGACCTATGGCGTGGTAGCCGAATTCTCAACCACTGCGCCAAATCGGTCGTCAATTGACATAAATGACAAAAGCGCCAGATTATCCGCTAGGCGCTAAAAACTTTGAAATGCGCACTAAACACACCAAAAAAGCGCTAGATCTAGCGCTCAAAGCGCTAAAATGGCAGCCCGCATATAAACAATAGAATTAGGTACCTATTTATACTGATACTTTTGTTTATTTATTACTTTGTAATAAGAGCACTGTACAACGACGCCTTGCTATTGAGCCACCTCCATTCACCGACTTCCTGCGAGCTCTAATAATGTTTTTGGTCTTCATCTTCTGCATCGTCCGGTTTGTAGTCGCTAATCACCAGTAAGTACCTAATTGGTAGGTACCAAGTTCTGCGAGTCAAAACATACCATATACCTTTAGGGGATTGCTAGTTACAGGTAGTAGGGAAACGATTCACAAAAACAAAACGTTGATTACTTTGACTGTGTACAAGTTACAAAATGTTCGTGTGATATTAGGTAAGTACAATAATCTTATCTGTTTGATAATCGAGGAGAAAGAGTCTTTGCTTGCTGCCCTCGGGATAAATATTGTAGTTTTTGAATAGAACCTTTTTCTGTGGTAATCCCATGGATGTGTACTGCCGCCATAAGAAAAAAGGACGTGTCTACCAAAACTTAGAAATTGAGAAAAAAATTGTTTAGTATTTTATAAACCAAAAAATTCGCTGCGCGAAACAGAATTATTAAATAAAAAAAAAAAATATGCTAAAGTGTGAATTGAAGTAAGATCTATTAAAATACAGATTCAAATTTGAATAAAACTAATTATATTTATTAAATAAATAACATTTTCTTTTTCATTTTAGTAAAAAAATACTGGAAAATACTGAATACTGCAATGAAAAGACGTTTCTGGCTAGATGCTTCTATTCAACTTAGTAATCAACGAAACTTCTTTCTTACTTAGTAATTATGAGTTATCAGGCTATCGTTACCTAAATAAAAAAGCCATTTTTAACCATTAACTGCTTTCCAACTTAGTAATACATACCTAATTTCAGTGAACTTAAAATATTACACTAAGAAACGCCCATGTTGCATATTTTAAGGTTCAGATACATTATCAATCCTTAACTATATTTAAACTAAAAACATTTTTTTCAAACATATTAATAATTTTTCTTCAAAAAAACCACAAATTATGAGAATCAGACTTATATTTTTTATAAGGAAAACAAAATTAAATAAGCAACTTAAACTTCTATGGCACACTTTTTCAACATAAAATTAATAATATCAAACTAAATATTATCAAAGTTGGTACAATTTTTTTTTCAAACATATGTATTAATCATTTTTCTTGAAATAATACCACAAAGTATGAGAATCAGACTAACATTTTTAAGAAAAACTTAACTAAATTAGCAACCTCAAACTTCAAGGGCACGCTTTTTCAACATAAAATAAACTCTTTCTGAAACATGTAATGTTCTGTAAACTGGGTATGAAATTTTTTTTACAGATTTCAGTATTACACCCTTTAGTTTCTATTTAGATACCATATCTTTCAGTTTTTTCATTTCTTTGGGAAATGGGAACAGATACATGATATAAAAAGTAGCCTATGCTTAGAACAACCTGTATGCAAAATTTCAGCTAGATCCGTTTAGTAGTTTTGGCGTGAAGAGGTAAGAAGCATACATACGACTGCAAACTGCAAACTTTCGCATTTATAATATTAGTTTCCCATCCAATTTTTTTTCCTAAAATTGTAACTACTTGTGTAGAACCCGACTCGCAAAACTAAAGGCAATACTCTTAATAAAATACAAATAGATTGCCACCGATACCGAAAATAATCTATAGGTACGAGTTATGTATAAGGTAATTAAACCAAAATTCATTAACCGCTACGACCCAGCACGGTGCAGGCTATTCGGACCTTTTTCACAAAGTAAATAAACTTAAAATATTTAATAACATATTCAAAAAAACACTTTTAAAACAAGCTTTTATATCATCTAGAACCAAAGTGCTTGGGAAGACAAATCCAACGAGCCCAAACTCTATGAGGTTACGTCGTTTCCTTTCATGGCTCCTATGGCCGATGGCCTCCCAGCCGCTCCATCACCAGGACCCTGATCATAATCTAGGACTAAAGTGCTTGAGAAGACAAATACAACCAACCCAACTGCGACGGCGGCGTTACTTCGTTTCGTTTAGGAGTTCCTATGGCCACCTTCGGTCTCCATCATCAGACCAGCTCGATTCATGTCATTGCATTGTCACTGAACTTACATAATTTTCAGCTCAATCGGTTGAGAATAAGTAGTCTAAAATACAATCGCAAGATTTGTCACATCACACACTAACCTAACAGGGCAAGTATATTAAAAACTTGTAAGGAATAGCAAATTGTCACGATTGCACTTTACTTATTTATACATTGTTCGTATGATATTATATTAATCTATGTTACTTGTGTATACATAAATAAGCATAAAATAGTTTACGTACCTTATAATTTCGCCACGGCTATATTTTTGAGAGACGCGCGCGCGTATCGTCGTTCTGACTGCCTTTTTTTTTACGATGGGAAAATGCATTACGCATGTCCATCAGCTCTGGGAGAGCTGAAGGGGTCTGTCAGGCTCTCCGTTGGCTAGCACCCAACGGCATACCGACTAAAAACCCATCGATATTCCTTCCTTCACCTTAATGCTAGTGCATCATCAAACCACTCATCATCTGACGAGTGGTTTAGAGATGCACTAACACTTGACAGGGTCACGGGGTCCCGGTTGGGTTCTACCGCGGCCCTGTCGGTGAAAGCGAACCCCTCGGTCCCCCCCATGTGGGGGAGGGGAATATCCTGGAATACGAAGGACATTCCCCGGTGTAGGAGACCTGTGCAATGCCAGATTGGGGCTCCCCGCACCCGAAACTGGCTGGCCACCATCGAGCAGAAGAAGGCAGTTGAATTGCCGCCGCCTTCTTCCGGTCCTCTTACGGCGGAGTATGTCAGCTTGAGGGTCCTCCTCCCTGACCCGCTCCGCAGCCTCCTTCAGCGACATGACCTCCTCGCAGAAGGAGACCATAGCCTCCCAGGATCTATCACTGTCAAGCATGGATTTAACCACGCTCGAGAGCGAGAGATCCTGGCCTATCACTGCTTCCAGCAATTGTCGCTGCGACGCCCAGGCGCTGCACACTTCAAGTGTGTGATGCGCCGTATCCTCAACGTCACTGCAGTGATGGCAGATTGGGCTTACCACCCTGCGAGCTATTTTGTGCAGGTACCGTCCAAAACATCCATGTCCGGATAGCATCTGCCTGGGCGCAACTGATCGTACAGCTCCAACCGCGTGCCCCACCACACCTCGCACGACTATCAATACTTCGTAGAAAAGACGGAACTGCCACTTGCGACTGGCTATTTTTTTAAATACTAAAATGAAAAGGCTTTTCTACACAGAACCGTTTTTTCTTCTTATTACCAAGCAGTAACGTCTTTTCATATTCTTATGAATTACATATAGTGTAAATAAATAAGACGGTTCTACCTAAATGCGTTTTTTCAACCTAGTTAACGTCAGAAATGGCTTTCCTATTTCGTAAATATTATGACGTAGTTTCAAATGCGTCTTATTTAACTGTAAGATTTTTAGGGTTGTGTTTGTTTTAGCCGAATTAAAAAAACACTGGTAGATGCGTCTTTTTTTACTGATTCCGATGATGTATATAACTCAATTTTGAAAAAAATGTCAGAAGCGTCTTTTTTCCTTATGACGGCAGTGTAGTAGTACTAGTAGTTCTTCTGTGGGTAATCCTCGATCAGAGATTTTTCCTTTCTATCTATCACTTTAGTCCAAAAACAGTACTCTGTCTAATTATTAAGAAATACAATAATCTTTTGCTTACTAACTTCTAAAGATATAGAAATTCTTTAGAAAAATTGGACAAACAAGTAATTAATTTTGTAATAATTAAAAAAACCCTCAACGCAATGAAAAGGCTGAACCGATTTTGGCGCGAGTTTCGTTCAAAAACCCGACGCCACCACATACCTGTAGGTATAAAGTTTCGTTCAAAAACCCGACGCCACCACATACCTGTAGGTATAATATCATAGTACCTAAGAGTTGCAGAGACTCTTCCCGCCATTTTCGACAAGAGACGTTGTCTACTTTCATTTTATTTCTTTTCCTAATGTTTTCTTGAGTTATTTTGTGTTATTTTGGTGGCATTTTAACTAATGTAGCTCGTTTAAAAAGCACAAGTGTAGTGAAATGAAATGGAAGTGAATTGCGTGACTTTTGAAATTGGTGGAAATTGTCTACCAAAGTTTTAGTAAAATTGGCCACCGTTTTACTAAAACATGACTCGACTGTGACTTTGACGACTTGGAAGGAGAGTAACGTTGCAAAATATATTGAAAATACAATATAGTGAAAATACAGATACTTACTTGAAAATGGCAAATGCACAAGCCGTCCGGAGCCAAATATAAAGAAAAAAAAAAAAGAGTTGCAGAGATCTTGGTAACGTATTCAGGCAAAACGCGATTTTGCTGATGAACATTTAGGCCTGATAAAGATTAGCTTTAAAACGAAATAATGTGCTAGATAGACTAATAGTTCTAGACATAAAGCTAAAGAAAATTGCATTTAGTCATAACCCGACTTAGTCCCTCTACGCATTGGGTAGGTATACCCTTCGACCAAAGTAAAATAAATGGACTGGCCTTACCCATACAAAACGTCCGTGAAAAATAAGACAATTTTGATTTAGGGTACGGTCAACAAATAAACTATCTATCTATCTATCTATCTATCCAGCCACTGCTGAGTAAAGGCCTCTTCTCTATAGCGCCACTCCTGGCGGTCTTGTAAATAAACTAGGTGAAATTAAATTATTGAACTTCTTAAAAACTGTATTTTTTTAATACTTAATACTTTAACAGATGCAATGTGTTTTCTAAAGTTATTTCAGTAGGTTTATAGTACAAAAAATCGCCGAAAAAAATGCAATTATTGAATGAAACTTTTACAAAAATACATGGTTCCCTTCTGTTTTATGTAGTTACGTATCTATTTTTCAGCTCTCAAACATACACAATATAAATCAATAGAAAAGCAAGTCCACCTAAGGTCTTCAGCTCAATCAATTTGTGAAAAATATATTTTTCATCACTCAATAAACTAAGAAAATATCATAAAAATCGTACGGAAACATAAATGTATAAAAAATCCAGTATTTAAGAAACTGCAGAGTGCAGTTTTAAGAATTTTGCACAATGAGTTTTTTTATACTACTTGGAATGACAGATCAAGAAGATGGCCCACCTGATGTTAACTGGTACCCTCTGCCTATAAACAGTGCATTACCTCAGGTCACGTCCACCTAGGACGTGCCCTATGTGGCATTCCACTGCGCCCGCCACCCTGAAACATAAAGATGAAAAGTCCCATGTGGCCGTAATTTCATCGGCACCCTTACCCTTCAAACCGGAACACAGCAATGCGAGCACTACTGCTTTGCGGCAGAAACAGGTATGGTGGTAGTACTTCCCCGGACGAACTCTTTCACAAAAAAGCTCTACTACTACTAACCGTTTTTTGGCGTATAGAATTTATTGTGTAGAAAATGATCAGAGCTAATACGGGAAAATGTATTCCACTTCCAAAAGTCGTCTGTTCTTGCTCGTCTTATGACTTCTATCCATTTTTGTTTACTTTAGTTTTTTTTTGGAAAGCTATAAGGTTAATTAACATGCCATTACATATTATATGCAATTACCTAAAGCGACGTGCTTAGCAATGTTTTGGCGTAAATAATGCAAATTACAATTCTAAATCAATAAGATACCCCTTAGGCATCAGATTTTTTTGCAGTCTGTACCGGACCATCCGTCATGCGTGAAGTCTTGTCAAATATTTCGTCGCTGTAGTTGGAAAACTAAATAAGTAATAACAACAACAAAACCAACATCGCGAGAAAAACGCGATTTACTGTTTTATTGCGTCAAAAATGGCAATAACTTTTTTATCGTAACTAATTTTTCAGTCCGTGTTTTGATATGTTATAGATTGGTACTGTATCTATTTTCGAATTTAATGATAATACATTTTAGTTCTTTTGATTAAGAGAAAAAAATAAAAAAACGACTATGTATTTTTCCCTCGCCAAAGTTTTGAATAATTGAAATGATCTATTATTTACTTATTTGAATATGACAATCATATCCATGGGTATAGATTTATATAATATTAAAATACATTTTAAAATAAAACCAACTTAAAATCATTTCTTTTTATCAAGACTGAATATTAGAAAACTACTGAAACACCTACATTATTTTAGCAGACTTATAAATTCAAAGTAAGTGACATAACAAACTTATCATACGACTAATGCTTATAAAATCAACAAAATGAAAAAAAATTGTGGAACACAATAATTCTAAGTATCAACAAGAAAAAGGTATGTCGACTAAAATTAAAACTATCTACGAGTATAAACTTGTGTCTGTTAACTTTCATTCAGAGTGGGGAACATTGAGATAATGTCCTGGGGCGTAGTCCTCCTTGTCGCTCGTCCTCTAGAGCAAGACGTGTCCATCGACATGTATGGGCCATCATAACCATGAAATAAAGTCGATTTCGCAAAATGTGTTAGTTATGTAGTTTTCCTACCACACGACGATTTATAAGTTTTTTATCAATTGATGAAAATTATATTACAAAACCTTTACTTACGAATTAAATGCGATGCCTGAAGCTTTATTTGTATTTCTTGTGTTGTTTGCACTTGCAGAACAGCACAGGAAGGATTGTATCACCAAGGTATCTAATTTTGGTATTTTTCAGCATAGCTGTCACTCGTTGCCGTGACAAAGACTGACTGAAGCGAAGTGTACTAGCTAGGTCTGTTTAGAAGCTTCAAAACTATCGTTCCCTAAGGCCCGTCCATTCATTTTATTTACGTCGATGGGTATACCGATTTGAAACGTTCTATTTTGGCAACTTATCCTATGAGCTCTCAGCGGAAGGGAGTCAAATTCAGCTATTATTTTAGGCACTAACCTGACAGCTTCATTTCACGCTCCGTCTGCATCGAGTCAGGCGCTCACCTTGCTTTACTGAAATATGAACAGTCCTAAATGAGACAATCATAATATATTGTCTATACTAGGGTCCGACCGCGGCTTCGCTCACGTTTTACCGGAATAAAAAGTAGCCTATAGCTCAATCCGGGGCATAATCTATCTGTATACCAAATTTCATCAAAATCCGTTCAGCTGTTTCGTCGTGATCGAGTAACAAACATCCAAACATACAAACACTGCGGGGGAATCGCGTAGGTAGTAGACTAACGTTTGATTTCGATGTCCAGTTTGCTATCCATTGCGCAGCGTGTTTAAAATTATTTCTGTTCTTGTAAAAAAGCTAAAACACGCTGCGCAATGAGCAGCAAACTGATAATCGACATCAAACGTCAGTCTACTACGCAATTCCCCGGCAGGTCAGCAAATACCATTATGTTGATAATATTTAAAGTTTCTTCTTCTTAGCATTGGCTTCTGTGCGTTATTTGCAACAATTTAGCCAATGTCAAGTGATATAATAATATATTTTTATAGTCAAGTCGTCAAGAGTCTCCGTGGTTGAAATCTGCCATTTTTGAAAGAAACGTCGTCATTTTTATTTTATTACATTTTAATGTGTTTTTTCGAGTTATTTCGTGTAATTTTAGTGGCATTTTAACCGGTGTAACTTGGATAAATGGCACATGTGTGATGTAGTGAAATTTGAGTGTATTGCGAGTCTTTTCGAAATGGTGGATTTTTTCCTGTAAAAACTCAGTTTTTCTGCCACAATTTAAACTGGGTTAGGACTAGACGGAGACTCTTGACGACTTGACTATAAAACTATAATAATTATATCACTTGACATTGGCTAAATTGTAGCAAATAATGCACAGAAGCCATTACCTAAGATAGAAGAAGAGTCTCCGTCAAGTCGTTAAAATAGTGGCAGAAAAACAGTTTATACGGGGAAAAATCCACCATTTCCAAAAGACACGCAATACAGCAATACACTTAAATTTCACTACATCACACATGTGCCATTTATCCTAGTTACCCCGATTAAAATGCCACTAAAATTGCACGTAATAACTCGAAAAAACAAATAAAACTGTAATAAAATAAAAATGACGACGTTTCTTTCAAAAATGGCAGATTCAAACCTATTTAAACTGTAGATCCCTGCCACCAAAATTACAAAAACTTGACTTTTATGACAGATTGCTTCCCAAAACAACCTTTGACACATTTCTGCGCATTCTACACGCATTTTTACTGCACGGCCTTCTTTTAAAAATATTATTTTAGATTTTATTTCTAGTTTTTTGGGCACACGACACCTCATTATTACTGCACCGAGTTGTTTTTTAAATTGATGGTGAAGGGTGGCGGTGGTATATTAGTATGGATAAGACATATCAATAAGTGAACTTCTAAGTAAGCTACTTCAAATAGCTCAGTAAACAAGTATTGACGACCCCTGTGGCGCGGCGGGCGAAGCTTGGCCTTCGACGCAGGAGGTGGCGGGTTCGATTCCCGCCTCGGAACAAATATTTGTACGATCGCAGATATTTGTTCAGGGTGTTCTGGGTATTTTCTATGCATAATAAAAAATATGTATCTATGTATACTTTTGTATTAAGTATATCAGTTATCTAGTACCCATAACACAACCTCTGCTTATCTTGGAGGCTAGATAATGTTGTGCGAACTGTCCAGCATTATTTATTTATTTATTTATTTTATTTATTTATTTGCGTTTCACAATCCCTCAGTAGTGTTAATTACCACTTTATCTGCTTAGTAAGTTAAAAGGATTTAACCACTAAGTAGTTAACTCGCTGAGTAACTATTACTTAGAACCAGGGTTTGAAATTATCAAGATATATATAATTGATAATTGATATATATTGATAATTGATAAAAGATATATATAATTGATGTAATAAGATAATTATCGCGATAATTATCATGATAATTTTCAGATAATTATCCAATAATTATCAAACAGATATTAAGCCTAAGAATCCTTTTTTAACTGATATAACATATCAACATTTATGTTAGAAGTAAGTTGTTAGTTGTTTTAGTAAATATAAAATACACATTTTACAACCGAGGTAATCTTTTTTTTTTCTTTTTTTTTTATAATTGCGTGAATAAAAACGTGCAATCCAAAATACGAGATGTTAATCAACTACATACTACTTAATTAAATTGATGAGTGGAATATCATTGTCCTCAACCTCAACTGCGTTAACTGGACAGGGGTTGTCTGTATCTGAAGAAACTAAATTCAAAATCCAACTTAAATCTGCGTTATTATTACCAAGATACTTATCAAGATAATTATCAACCTATATTTATCTTGATAATTATCAAGATAATTATCAATGATAATTATCAATGATAATTATCACTTCGAACCCTGCTTAGAACTTTACTTATTGATGGTGATACAAATAATCCCAAAAAAAGCGGCCAAGTGCTAGTCGGACTCGCCCATGAAGGGTTCCGTAGCAGCAAGTAACATAATATAAAAGTTCTTGTAGTTCGTTGTAACTTTGATCGATGTTTTAATAATAGTTTAAGTATTAAAAAAAAACTACTTACTGGATCTCGTTCAAACCAATTTTCGGTCGAAGTTTACATGGTAATGTACATCATATATTTTTTTTAGTTTTATCATTCTCTTATTTTAGAAGTTACAGGGACACACACTTTTTACCACTTTGGAAGTGTCTCTCGCGCAAACTATTCAGTTTAGAAAAAAAATATACTAGAAACCTCAATATCATTTTTGAAGAAATATTCATACCTATCATCCCCACACGTATGTATGGGTTTGATGAAAATAAAAAACTTTGTTCCAGTTTTATGTATGTGATAGTATTATTTTATCTGTGGAATGAGAAACCCCCAAAATGTATTGTTTTTTTTCTATTTTTGTGTGAAAATCTTAATGCGGTTCACAGAATACATCTACTTACTAAGTTTCAACAGCATAGTTCTTATAGTTTCGGAAAAATGGCTGTGACATACGGACGGACAGACAGACAGACAGACAGACAGACATGACGAATCCATAAGGGTTTCGTTCTTTACCATTTGGCTACGGACCCCTAACAAATAAACAAACAAGACGGTGTAAGTATCTCTAATTTTTCGATACTTGAACCCTTACAACAGTTACAACGATGTATTATGGTTTTCTTGCAATACTGCCATCATGTCACTTGCTAGATTATTTTGAGATAAAAACTGACTTCACGGACTCTTCCCGCCATTTTCTAAAAGAAACGTTGTCTACTTTTATTTTATTTCTTTTCCTAGTGTTTTCTTGAGTTATTTTGTGTTATTTTGGTGGCATTTTAACTAATGTAGCTCGTTTAAAAAGCACAAGTTTAATGACAGTGATGTACACAGGTGACAGTATTCACACTTGTAATGAATTCGCTTGTTTTCGCAATTCACTTCCATTTGGATTTGGAAGTGAATTGCGTGACTTTTGAAATTGGTGGAAATTGTCTACCAAAGTTTTAGTAAAAATGGCCACCTTTTTACTAAAACATGACTCGACTGTGACTTTGACGACTTGGAAGGAGTGTAATGTTGCAAAATATATTGAAAAACAATATAGTGAAAATACAGATAATTACTTGAAAATGGCAAATGAACAAGCCGTGCGGCGCCAATTATAAAGAAAAAAAAAAACAACTGACTTCACAAAAGGAGTTAGCTACTTATACAAATAGGTACTTATGTTTACGTCCCGTTGGTTAGTCATATTAAAAGATTCTTTCGAAGATGTGTAGGAAATTATCTCGAGGTGGACCCGTGATGTTTTGATTTCAGTAAATGTTGTTAGAAGTCGGTTAGAAAGGTAAATAAAGTAGGTAACCTACCTACATCGCGTGTATTCGCGAGGTCTCAGGAGGCCAATTCTCGGATTGTAGAGATTATCTCTAAATTAGAGATAATGTCGAAGCATGAATGTCTACAAAAAATGTCACGAAAATGTCACAATAACCATCAAATCGTATTAGATTTGAATGATTTTGGTCGACTTATGTCTATTGTGACATTACGAGAATAGCAAATTAAGATTTTATTCGACATTCGCCATCTTTTTTCTACATATGTCTAATTCGACTTAATCTCTAAAGCACGAGAATTGCCCTCCTGTTCGGGGCGATTTACGTCTTCCAGCGACACTGCCGACGCCATTAAAATGATAAATTTAAGTCTTATATCTACCCAAAGTAGATGACTAACATTCTCAAGGTCTAAGAAGATTCAGTAAGAGCTTTTTTGTGACAGTGTTCGTCCGGGGAAGTACTACCACCATACCTATTTCTGCCGCAAAGCAGTAGTGCTCGCATTACTGTGTTCAGGTTTGAAGGGTAAGGGTGCCGGTGAAATTACAGACACATGAGACTTTTCATCTTTATGTCTCAGATAGATAGATAGATAACACTTTATTGTACACCACAAAAACAAAACAAAAAACAATCAGAAAAATAAGGTATGGAATAATAAAGTATAGTTTCAGGGTGGCGGACGCAGTGCAATGCCACATAGGGTGCGTCCTAGGTGGACTTGACCTATGTGGTAATGCACTGTTCATAGAGACAGAGGTTATTGCTTAACATTAGGAGGGCCATCTGCTTGTTCCTTCATTCAAGTAGTATATATATATAAAAAAAAAGATTCTATTGTATCAACTTTTAGGTCTTTTTCGTATAGAACTAGACGTGTACTCCATCTAAATCTGAACTAATTATTACCTTGTTTTGAGCTGAAGTAGACGTATCTATGTAATTCTTTCCATACAAAAAGATACAGCATGTTTTTGTAGCAATAAATCTGTCAGTGTGGTGTAGGTGTCACGCTTCGAACGCCTCCGCTGCGACCCCTAGTGCACCCCTAATTAGTTTAAATTACTGTGTTCCCTTCAAAAAACCAGACAAGTGCGAGTCGGACTCGCGAACGAAGCGACGAAATAACGTTTGTCCCCCTTAAAAAAATATTTTAATATTTTTTGTTATAGCGGCAACAGAAATACATCATTTGTGAAAATTTAAACTGTATAACTATCACGGTTTACAGAATACATCTACTTACCAAGTTTCAACAGCATAGCTTTTATAGTTTCGGAAAAAAGTGGTTGTGGCATACGGACGGACAGACAGACAGACATACAGACATGACGAATACATAAGGGTTCCGTTTTTTGCCATTTGGCTACGGAACCCTAAAAAGAGGATCACTTTATTATCTCCATAGTTACTCGGTTATTCTTCAAAGAAAACATCTGTATATGTACGTAATTTTGCAATTATTTCCAACTGGTCGTTCGACATGATGAGATCAACAAGTTGGGGCGACCCCGCACATCGGCGCTAATTTATTAAATTGACTCTCAGGGGATGAAGCCAACGAATAAATAATAGTTTTAAATAAGTTTTTTGTGAAAAATATTATCTATAGGTACCAATTATTACTATTACTAATTAGCCCATACTGTCCCATTGTTGGGCAAAGGCGTCCCCCCACTTATCAGTCCGCCAGGTACTGCCAGCTTGCTGCCTTGGACTCGATCGAACGCAGAGCTTTCAGGCTTATAGGTGAGCAACATATGGCGAAGACTAAGATCCAGAGTCTCGAGGAGACCGCCGTAAGGTTGCATGCCTTTCGATCTTCTATAGGTTACATTTTGGGAATGCTCCCAGGAACTGCACGATCTGATCCCACCATCTCCTTTTCATCATAGGACGAGCAGACGCACGGCTCGGTACCATCCTTACCTCATTAGTATACCCTCTATTCGTACTAAACGATTCAGTTCTACCTTTATAATGCGAACTGCTAAGGAGTGGAATACCCTGTCGTCGTCTGGATTTCCTGAAAACTATAATCTGGGTCTCTTCAAGGCTAGGGTGCCTAAAAAGTGAATCTTAAAAAGAAAAAAAAAGATATCTAACGTTTTTTTTTTTTTTAATATTGATAGAACTTTGTTTGACCACGATCTCACCTGTTGGTAAGTGACGATGTGGCCGAAGATGGAGCACAAAGGTCTAGAAGGCACCTATTCACTCTAGACTTGAAGAGACGGCCTTGGGAGTGCCGTGTTCGGGCTCATTTTGATCAGCTCACGGTTCTGCTTACTAATTTCATCACCATCATAGGTCTGATATACACTTCTTAGCGTATAGAAAAATACAATTAAAAAAAACACTATGCTATTTGAACGAGCGAAGCGAGTTCTCTGAGTTACTTGGAAGAATCGGCGTTTGTATGTATGGATGTATGTATGTATGTTTGTCCCAGCATAACTTCCGAACCGTTAATCCGATCTTCATGAAATTTGATTGGCGGGTAGATAGTATTGGTACAATTTGTTGGTAAGGTTATGAGCTATATCGGTCAGGGGGTTGTTGGGGTCCAAGAGGGAGTAAAAAAAAAGTGAGAGTATCGGATCAAACGGGGTGTCAAAACAATTTTTTTATATTTTTTTTACTTTTGTAGTTTTTGAGATATTAGGGTACCTACCTAAATCGAAAATGTAAAAAAACAAAACCTCTAGGGTACTTCCACTAAAACTACAACGCTGAAATTAGGTATGTTTGTTGCTTTTATGACACAAATACTTGGAAAGGTCAAAAATTTTAGAATTTCGAAACTTGTACTCTATAAAACAATAGCCAGTATAACCATTCCATTGTTGACCTCCCGTTTCTAGGAATTTGAACGATGTTGTAGGTCTAACTTTTCAAACCAAACTTACTTAGATATTTTTTCGAAAACAATAAGGTAACCTACCTAAATCGCGTGTATTCGCGAGGTCTCAGTTCGGGCGAACTACTAGTGTTATTTTAATAACATAACATAACAGTTACTCATAGTCCTACCTGATCCTACACTAGAATCCCCTCTGTCGTGAATATCAGGAACTAAGAGTACCATGGTACACACAGAGCTGGAAAAAATATCTGCAGATCATACAAACATTTGTCCCGCAGCGGGAATCGAGCCCGAACTTTTTTTTTTTTTTTTTTTTTTTTAACATTGATAGACCTTTGTTTGTCCACGATCTCACCTGTTGGTAAGTGACGATGTGGCCGAAGATGGAGCACAAAAGTCTAGAAGGCACCTATTCACTCTAGACTTGAAGAGACCCAGATTATAGTTTTCAGGAAAGACAGACGACGGCAGTGTATTCCACTCCTTAGCAGTTCGCATTATAAAGGTAGAACCGAAACGTTTTGTGCGAATAGAAGGTATACCAATGAGGTAAGGATGGTACTGAGCCGTACGCCTGCTCGTCCTATGATGAAAAGGAGATGGTGGGATCAGATCTTGCAGTTCCTGGGAGCATTCCCCGAAATGTAACCTATAGAAGATCGCAAGGCATGCAACCTTAAGGCGGTGCTCGAGACTCTGGATCTTAGTCTCCGCCATATGTTGCTCACCTATAAGCTCTACGTTCGATCGAGTCCAAGGCAGCAAGCTGGTATTTGGCCGAACCATCCCAAACATGGCAGCTGTACTCCATACCAGCCCGGACAGCACCTCTCGCAACTCAGCCGGCTACTCGGCCGACGCACCAAAGAAGTCGTCCTAAGACCCTATAATTACAATTGGTAAATTGCTTGGTGAGCGTTGCTAAAACTATGTACTTGCATCTAAGTACCACGGACATCCTTAGTTTACCTTTTTTATATAAAATACTTTTTTATTTTTATACATCTTTGGATGACGGATCAAGCAGACGGCCCTCCTGATGTTAAGTCGTACCCTCTGCCTATGAACAGTGCATTACCTCATAGGTCACGTCCACCTAGGACGCACCTTATGTTGCATTGCCCTGCGCCCGCCACCCTGAGACATATTGAGACATAGATGAAAAGTCTCATCTGCCTGTAACTTCACTGGCACCCATACCCTTCAAACCGGAACACAGTAATGCGAGCACTACTGCTTTGCGGCAGAAATAGGTATGGTGGTAGTTCTTCCCCGGAGGAACTCTTTCACAATAAAGCTCTACTACTAACAAATAAAATAAAATCTAATATATAAAAATAAGTCGGGTTTTCCTTCCTGACGCTATAACTCCAGAACGCACGAACCGATTTCCACGGTTTTGCATTCGTTGGAAAGGGCTCGGGCTCCGTGAGGTTTATAAGTTTTTTTTTTTTTTTTTCAAGTCGTGTTAGTTACACAACTTATAACTCAAGAATGGGTGAACAGATTTGGCTGAAAATTGGTAGGGAGGTAGCTAAGAACCAGGAGATAGGACATAGTAGGAGGGGTAGGACGGGGGGGTGGGGACGGGGGGGGGTCGCTAGTTATGAAATAAAAAGAATTTAAACCTTATGTCGTGCCGATAAGAACCTCACAACTGCAGTGTAATATTGCAGTTATTAAGCTCGGATTACACGATTAGTGGATTGACAATTCACACGGATTATTAAATTAATGACGGTATGTGAACCGCCTTATCAGTGTTAGGTTACCTAGGTGTATAGTATTATATTATCTGTGCCTAGGTAATGCAAACATGATTATAGGACTTAGGCCAGCCACATACACTCGGAATTCCGTTTTGGAATTCCGTTTCGGAATTTCGAAATGAAATATCAAACGCAGGAAGTCCATACAAATCTGTGGACTTACCACACACACTAGGTAATTTTCCTTACAGTTTTTTTTTGGATTCGTAATTCCGCATGATGTATGAACTGAGCCTTGATATTCCGAATGAAAAAAAACCCAAGTGTGTGGCGTCTGCACGGAATCCCTCGAAGGAATTTCGAAAAGGAATTCCGTTACGGTATTCCGAGTGCATGTGGAGAGCCTTACATAAGAACTATTAGTACAACATCTAGCGTAAGAGATTACTGCACTCATTTGTTTTTAACCCCCGACGCAAAAACGACGGGTTGTTAAAGTTTGACATGTCCGTGTGTGTGTTGTGTGTCTGTGTGTGTGTCTGTGTGTGTGTCTGTGTGTGATAGTGTGTGTCTTTTTGTGTGTCTAAGTGTGTGTCTGTGTGTGTGTCTTTGTGTGTGTCTGTGTGTCTGTGTCGGGCTGTGTCTGTGCGTTTGTGTCTGTGTTTGTGTGTGTGTCTGTCTGTGGCATCGTAGCTCCCGAGCGGATGAACCGTTTTTTTATTTTTTAAATGTGATTTAGTGGAGTGTTCTTAGCTATGTTTGATCAAAATCGGTTCAGCCGTTTCATTGCGCTGAGGGTTTTTTAATTTTACAGAATTAATTACTTGTTTATGAGACGTTAGCTCATAAGATAGCTTGAAGCTGGTTTTAGGGTCGGGGCTAGTATTCGGGCACCTACGATAAGTATTTTTTCAAACCACCTGCTCGACAATGTCCCATTACATATTATCATGCAACCTCAACGTAAAGTAAAGCATTACCTCATAACGGAGGTAAAGTTGACGAAACTCCCCAGGGAAGTAAAGTGATTTGAGTTTGGAACGTCAAATTCGTGTGGAAATTCGTGGAATACTCGTAAAAAAAATGCCCGTATGGCTTTGTAGAGGTTTGTTCGGAAATCGAACTGACCACCAATAGAAGAACGCAATTTCAAAAAATGTGGAACAAAATAAGACGGTGTTTGGTGCTGTGATTTTCAGTGAATTTTTATTGTCTCCCCGGTGTGAAAAGTAGAGTATGCTCCTCTGGGATAAAGCCTGTCTTCGTCTTGGTCAGCTTGAGGCCCTCGCTTCACTCAGGGCTCTTAGAGTCCCTCGTTACGCTCAGGGTTCAATATGCCGCCCGTGACGTAATGCATAAGTATGTGTGTACCGTACCTAATGCACACTATGCACACTTGAAAATGTAAGTCAGTTTTTTTAAGTACATGTTTTTTTTTATTTTTTTTTTTTTTTTTTATTTGTACTACTTTATTCACGGAACTAGCAGGGCCCACCTGATGTTAAGCGGTAACCTCTGCCTATGAACAGTGCATTACCTCATAGGTCACATCCACTTAGGACGCGCCCTATGTGGCATTGCACTGCGCCCGCCACCCAGAGACATAAAGATGAAAAGTCTCATGTGCCTGTAACTTCAAAAAAATAATGCAAAAATTTATTAAATTAATTAAGTAATTAGTTAATGTTTTAAACGAGGGTAACATTCCTTTAGTGGTTTAGGGTTGCACAAAGGGATTTTCAAAATGCACCCCCTATAAGAGGATGCACAGGTGATGAAGTTTGAAAGGAAATAAAAACAAAAATTTGCGGAAAAAGTTTTTTTATATTCAACTTTGAATGACTGATCAGGCAGAAGACCCACCTGATATTAAGCAGTACCCTCTGCCTATGAACAGTGCATTATCACACAGGTCACTTCCACCTAGGACGCGCCCTATGCGGCATTGCACTGCTCCCGCCATCCTGAGACATAAAGATGAAGTCTTTGAATAATTTTGCAATGTTTCCAGTAAATTACTCAAATAAAATCGAGAGCTAACCGAATTTCACACTGCTATAACCAATTGTCTGTAAAAGCACGGAATAATGGTAAAGGCAATGAAAAAATGTGCCAACGTGTCGAACCGTGGATCCGATCTCCATTGTGGATAGGGTTACCAGATGAAAAAATCAAAAGTCCGGAGAAAAGGCCTGATTTCCATGGAAAAGTCCTGAGATTTTCTACAGCTTGAGAATTTTCTCTCAAAAACGTATTATTATCTTGCGCACGCGTTTTACTTGTTAAGCTTGTATGTACATCGCACTCAAAACAGCGGGGTGGAGGGTATTGATTTTAACTGCAATTGTTACCAAAAGAAGATTGTTTTTAGTTTGTTTTACTTTGATAAATAAGTATTGATTTGAACTGTTCAATCGTTACTAAAAGAAAATTATTTTTAGTAGTTTAATAAGAGAGATCTTTAAAATGTAACCTGTGTTTTATTGAAAATCCTGAGCTATCACTAGATTTGCTAAATCCGGCCGGAATCCTGAGAAGAGTCGAAAAATCCTGAAAACTCAGGACAAATCCTGAGATATGGTAACCCTAATTGTGGATAGCGCAAATGTGACGTAATCTAGAGATACAAAGATATTATTTTGTTTGTATTTTGAAAGGGATTTCAGATAAGTTTTTTGTTGTTAAATATCTTTTTAAGACGATATGTTAACATATTGGAGTCGTTGCGTTACATGCTCACTCAGTAACAGTAAAGCCCTTCTCCCATTACGATACGCACAGGCGATTTAAGTATCCTGCAAGTCTCGGAGACTAGTCACCGCCAAGTATCTCACATACATTTGAATGCAGGCTAGTGTGCGAGCCTGCATTCAAATGTATGTGAGATACTTGGCGGCGACTAGTCTCCGAGACTTGCAGGATACCTTCAGGATACTTGAATCGCCTGTGCGTATCGTAATGGGAGAAGGGGCTTAAGGTTACAAATATGAAAATGTAAACCGGCCATTTGGTTTTTATGAACCACTAGCAGCGCCCCGCGGTTTCACCCGCGTATGTCTCGATCCCGTGGGAATATCGGTATAAACATGTGTCTATGTGTTATTCCGGGAGTCCAGTTATCTGCATTCCAAATTTCATGGAAATCCGATCAGCCGTTTCAGCGTGAAGAAGTAACAAACACTCTACACACACACACACACACACAAACTTTCGCCTTTATAATATTAGTGTGATTTATATTAAAATGACATTTCTATTTCCGTCCCTGGAGTGTCAACATTGCGTGGTGCACAAAGGACTGTTCATTTGCTCCCGAAACCATTGTGTCCATTGTCAGAACACTCGTAACAGCGGATTAACAGTGTCACGCCTTTTGCCTTGAATCTGTAACAAGATTTTTTAACCCCCGACGCAAAAACGACGGGGTGTTATAAGTTTGACGTGTCTCTGTGTGTGTGTGTGTGTGTGTGTGTGTGTGTCTGTCTGTGGCATCGTAGCTCCCCAACGGATAAACCGATTTAGTTTTTTTTTGTTTGAAAGGTGAAATTGTCAAAAAGTTCTTTAGACTTCTGTACATCGCTTGCCAGGTCTTTGGCGTCTTGGTTAGTTTTATCGTCAGAACAATTGTGGTCTTTGAAGACTTGGACTACAGGTGTGGCGAAAACCTGCTCGGTATGAGCATCTCTTTCGAGAGGCTTCGAGCTTCTCGCCTCTTCGACTTCGCCTGTTTCTTCGTTTTTGGGGTGTTGTGTCTGTATGTTGTACAAGGGTGTCAGGTTGTTAAAGTATTAGTTTGGCTGTGGAATGTTGCTGGAACTGGGCAGCAGGTATGGTTGTTGTCCAATGGCAGTTAACGGGTATTGCTGTTGCAGAAGAAAGATTTCAACAGGGTCTACGTTTGGTGGTGCAACTTGGTAGCCCTGTGGTGGTGCCTGAAATAAATAAAAGTTTGTTGAGCTCTGATGTTAGGTTAGTAGGTTCTACTATTTCTCTTTCCACTACATTGTTTTTTTAAATCATTGGTCACAGGTTCATTGAAAGGGCCACCATTATCATCATCATTATCATCAGCCTTTAGACTTCCACTGCTAGACGAGGCCTCCCCCATATAATGCAATGGGGGGGATTTACCATAATCACCACGCTTAGTAGGCGGATTGGTGATCGCAGTATTAGTGTTGAGTACCTACTCAGGTGGATGCTGCTGCCCACCCTCTGGTTGGCTGGTAATCCCTTAGTCGGCTTATACGACATCCACGGGAGGAGACGGAGGGGTCTGCTGCACCAGGGCCACCATACCTCACCCTAGACATTGGCCTAATGCAGGGTGACCAAGAAAGAACCAGTGACATGACAAATGAATGAAATTCTATGAGTAGGTATTCTCTATTCTCATACACTATCCTAACCTTATTTTTTATATTATAAATGAGAAAGTGAGTTTGTTTGTTACGCTTTCACGCCTAAACTATTCAAACGATCATCATGAAGTATTTAACACATATTTTTAAGAGTATACAAATACAAATACAAATACAAATGTTTATTTCATTAACTTAAAGTCTACAATTATAGTCAAGAACATAGGATACGTATTTTTTTCCCTAACTACAAATCAACGCGAGCGAAGCCGCGGGTAAATACTAGTCATGTATAAACTTTGTTTGTTTGTGTAAACAACCGATTTAAAAAAAACTTTTACTTAAAGCAGTTTATCAGCGAGTAATATAGGGTAAATATGTTTTTAATCCCCGACGCAAAAACGACGGGGTGTTATAAGTTTTACGTGTCTGTGTGTGTGTGTGTGTCTGTCTGTGGCATCGTATCTCCCGAACGGATGAACCGATTTAGTTTTTTTTTGTTTGAAAGGTGAAATTGTCGAGAGTGTTCCTAAGAAGCCTCCTAGTGTAGCTTACTATGTTTGATCAAAATCGGTTCAGCCGTTTCATTGCGATGAGGTTTTTTTTAATTTTTACTAAATTGATTACTTGTTTTAAATATCTTTTCCAAAACATGCTTTTATTTTGTTATGGGAACGGTGCGCTGATAAAAATAAGCCTGAACACTGCCAGTCTAATATTTATACATCGAGGAGTGCTGTTGTCCACCATCCGTCACCATCATCAGATCAGCTTGCTGTTACCATAATATTGTATTGTCATTTGAACTTGATAGGTATGCTAAAGTTCAGCTCAATCAGTTGAGTGGACTTGGTTTAAAATTTATTAGCAAGATTTAATTAAGTAAATAAATAATGCTGGACAGTTCACACAACATTATCTAGCCCCAAGCTAAGCAGAGCTTGTGTAATGAGTACTCGATATACTTAATACAATACATTACATAGTTTTTTTTTTATTATACATATAAAATACCCACTATATTAACTATATTATATGCAGATCGTACAAATATTTGTTCTGAGGCGGGAATCGAACCCGCAACCTCCTGCGTCGCAGGCGAACCTTCGTCCGCCACGCCACAGAGGTCGTCAAAATTTGACCCCGTATTACTATTTCCTGATAACACTATCAACATTTCATACTTAGACGAGGCTAGAAATGCTTGGCGAACTGCTCCCCCCAAATCTCTTTCATCTCAACGGCAATGGGACGGGCCTCTGTGCGAGCTGACGCGGAATTGTCTTACAAACGTGCTCAAGCTCCACAGATCGTGCTCGTCTCCTGGCCGTTTCCATGGAGCCAGATTTTGGTTGCAAGCACTTCCATCACGCAATACTGGCACTTTAATGGATCCAGTTTCTTTCCGTATTGCAACTTCTTTACGGTTGGGTGCAGGGTGCTGTGCCCCTCATCACTGCCAGTGCGGTACGGCGGTTGATCAGCTTGGTCACCAAAAATTAGCGTGTACCAGGGCTGCCGGTAGGATTTGCCGTCACGCTAGCCCATTCACCTTGCCTTTACGAGCGTCAAAATTCCAGCCCTAGAACCGAATGGTCTGCTACGTGACGATGGTAAGCGGCCTGATGGCGTGACTCTTCTTCTGCGGGAAAAGGCTGTGGGACGGTATGCGTTGATTGATACCCTTGCGCCATCTCATCTGTCTCTTCTGTTCTATCTTCTGTCAGGCATTATCAATCTGTTCATGCAGCTTGATAATGCCTAGGTCTGCCTAACTTTCTTTTGTTCTGGCATGTACCTTTCATTGACCATAATTTAATTTTGTAGTTCGTGTGCAACCTATGTATAAGCAATAAATGAATTTTTACTTTACTTTACATCAGTTAGGGCCGGTGCGGTGGCAGATTCTGCTGAGGACCTCAAAAGGCGCAAATTGCAAGTCTCGACAGAGCGTACTTATTTGAGCCTTTCGGGATCGAGACTGGGTTCGTGAGGGACCGGCTTACAGGCAAGATTTTAACCCACACACTTAACAGGAAAGATTTGATCACATACTATCAGGCCAGATTTGATCACATGCTACCAGGCCCGGGTGAACCACGGGCAGAAAATATTTCCCATAGTCCACCATGGTGAACTACGCGGGTGGAGCACGAACAACAAACCGCCATATTTGATCACATAATGGCGGAGACTAAGATCCAGAGTCTCTAGCACCGCCGTAAGGTAGCGTGGCTTTCGATCTTCTATAGGTTACATTTCGGGGAATGCTCCCAGGAACTTCATGATCAGATCCCATCATCTCCTTTTCATCATAGGACGAGCAGGTGCACGGCTCGGTACCACCCTTACCTCATTAGTATACCCTCTATTCGTACTAAACGTTTCAGTTCTACCTTCATAATGAGAACTGTTAAGGAGTGGAATACACTACCGTCGTCTGTCTTTCCTGAAAACTATAATCTGGGTCTCTTCAAGGCTAGAGTGAATAGGTGCCTTCTAGACCTTTTTGCTCCATCTTCGGCCGCATCGTCACTTACCAACAGGTGAGATCGTGGTCAAAGAAAGGTCTATCATTATAAAAAAAAAAAAAAAAAAAACAGGCATAAAAGCTTGTAAATATGACCCCAGTTGCAACTTCGTAAACGATTGACAACAATGAAATGCGTTCGCTCAATTTGAACAATACAAAGTTGCGCATTTAACACACGCTGCGTCGCTAGACGCGGTGTTGTCAACTGTCAACGTGTAATGAACTGTATTGTATTGTGTTCTAGTGGTGCTTGACATCATGATAGGATTAGGAACATAATGAGGCTAGTAATATCACTTGTCCATGGTACACTAGCAACAGTGAACTGGAACACAGTAAACATTAATAAGCTACATTGGACTATTATTAGATGAGCTAAAGGAAATGATGACATCAATTAATTAAAATTTAAAATTAGGTATAAAGTATTAATTTGATTAGAAAAATAATTATATAGAAATAAACAGCTTTTAACTATAAACATGAAAGTAGAATAAATGCAGTGGAGCGCTTTGAGAAGTACATGGGCCATGGGCCACTTCAAGGGTGATATATCCTTTTGTTTTACAATCACCAAGTCCCCTTCTGTAAGGTTCTTGGTACAATATCTCCATTTCAGGTCTGTGTATGTGTGGTGTGACTGAGAGATAAAATGAGGAATAGTGTGATAAGAGAGCGTTCTGAAATTAAAGAAGACGTGGTGACTGGGATTGGGAATGGTACGCTTAGATGGT
Organism: Operophtera brumata; assembly: GCA_932527175.1. NCBI lineage: Eukaryota > Metazoa > Arthropoda > Insecta > Lepidoptera > Geometridae > Operophtera > Operophtera brumata. The sequence goes on from OW052227.1 coordinate 48,351,218, forward strand.
CTGGGCGTTTAGTAAGGATGGACAATAGTAGATTGCTGATCGGAGACGTTCTGGAAAAAGGCCAGGTCAAGAGTACCCTTAACCGACGCACAAGTATGAACAATGTGATGAGAGTGATGAAGCAAAAGAGGTACCTGTCAGGATCATAGCAAGTGGAAATCCGTAGAATCTGCCTAGCCCTCCGGGAAACCACGCTCTAACGGAAGACCAGCGCAGGTTGTTTACAACCTGCATATGCTGAGTTAGAGACCTTTTTGTAACAGCAAATGTAACTATAATTTTGTGTATTTTCATGTTTCATTTTGTTTATAATATCTGTGTTGTTACAAATAAAAAAATATTCTATTCTATTCTATTCTAAACAGGCGTGACTTTTATGTTATTAATGAATATAGTGGATGTACCATAAAATTGAATACTTGTACAACATTATGAATTGTCTTCAGAACCAAAGGTGTGTGCATTTCAGCTCGAAATTGGGATGTGGTCGAAAATTCGATCGCCTTTATGTCCCCCACCGACATGCAGGAAAGCAAGCTATATAAATGTTTTTCATTTCATTTCATTTCATTTCTATACAGGACGTCCCAAGACTATGCGACATGAAGGGAAAGCACCTCAAATACTAGTGGTTCGTCCCGAACTAAGACCTCGCGAATACACGTGATTTAGGTAGGTAACTTTATTTCTTTCGAAATAATATTGTACGTGTGGTTCGAAAAGTTAGACCTTAGTCGTAGAAATATCTAGTCAACAATGGATGTTATACTGGTTATTGTGTTAAAGAGTAAAAGTTTCAAAATTCTTCAATTTTAGACTTTTCCCAGTATTTGTGTCATAAAAGCTACAAACATACCAAATTTAAGCGTTGTAGGATTAGTGGAAGTACCTTAGAGGTTATGGTTTTTTACATTTTCGATTTACCCTAATATCTCAAAAACTACATAAGTTAAAATATTACGAAAAATAGTTTTGAAATGTCGAAGCGAGGGACTTTCATATGACACCCCATATGATCTGATATTATCAATTTTTTTTACCCCCTCTTTGACCCCAATATCTCAACAACCCCCTGAGCGATATAGCTCATAACCTTACCAACAAATTGTACTAATATTATCTACCCGCCAATCAAATTTAATGAAGATCGGATATACGGTTCGAAAGTTATGCTCGGACAAACATACATACATGTATACATACAAACATACATATGTATGTATGTATGCTAAGTTTCGTTATATTTAATTATAACGAAACTTAGCATACATACATACATACAAACGCCGATTCTACCAAGTTGACTCAGAAAACTCGCTTCGCTCGTTCAATTATTTTAGTTAGGATATTTTGCAGAATGGAGACTTTATTTTATTTTTTAAACGTAGTAATACCACAGAATAAATATTAGTACAAGTAATACTAAGACTATGCATTTAAAGATTTTCTAAAAATTACTCGCTTCATCTGTGAATCAAACCGACATTTATTTTTATGAGGACAATCGAAAAAATGGATAAAAATAATAATTCCTCTTAAGCAACATAGTATCTTATACTCGTAACAAAAGAATAACTTAAAATGTTTGATTCCATTAAATGTTCGGTTCGATTCCCAGACGACGCAAGTAATTTTTAGAAAATCTTTGAATGCAGTTATTACTAAGTTTTAAAAACAAAATAAAGTAAGTAAGTAAAGTAAAGTAAAGTATTCTCCTTTCAGCAAAATATCCTATCTGCAATAGGTATTTAAGGTACTTTCCCTTCATGTCGCATAGTCTTGGGACGCCCTGTATAAATACTTGTAAAAACCATAGTATTGCGCATTTCACCCTGCTGTTACGTAGTGATTATATATTCTGTGGCTCTAACAATTTGTTATTGTTGCATTCGAGAGGTCCTTGGGGATTATAGGGCCATTGTAACAACAGCCGATTATTCCGAATGACGAGCTGTTGACACGCTGCCCTATTCATTCAATGAAATAAGAGAAATCATTCGGTTATTTTTTGCTAGCGATGAGGGATAGGTACTTGATAATGCGATTTGATAAGAAGGGAAAGAACACGTGCAAATAGGTAAGTACCTATGATTGGTTGGTTACACTGCGCTGGGTATAAACTATATACTTATTCCTCAACCTGTTTCACTAAATACAGGCAGAACTCTATAGCCGGATATAAAGCTATTAGAACTAGTTAATTAAAGTGGCAATGGGCATGCCATATAGCTCGCAGAGCTGACAAACGTTGGGGAAAAAGGTTCTCGAGAGGAGACCACAAATCGAACGACAGCAGGAGGGCCGACCTCTCGATGACCGACGTTTTAAAGGTCGCAGGAAATCGGTGGAAGGAGGCTGTACGGTTAAAAATTCATAATAAATAAAGGCTCTTCTTACCTCAGATGGATCGAACAGGACGATCAAAGTACAATGGATCATTCTCAATGGATCGAACAGGAACTACTCCGGCGTCGAGTAGCTCGGTGCACATTGTGTCATAGTTCTCAACAAAAGTAATCAAATCGTAGTACAACCTCTTTTGTGTTACCTCATTATTGTGCGAGACCCACTGGAAAGCCCCTGACTTGCCTTTTGCCGAGTAGTTCCTGTTTGATCTATTGAGATTGATCCATTGTCCTGTTTGATCCATTATACCTATAATTTTGTTCCTGACTGATCCATTGACCAATGGATCAATTTAAAATGATTATTTTAATTAGTTTTTTATTCCTGTTTGATCCATTAAGGATTTTTCAAAGAACTTTGGTACAGTCAAGCAACAAATATCTACTTGTATACAGTGTTATTATTAAGTATTTAAACATAAAAAAACATTAATTCATTGATTTCGAATGAAAAATCTCAAATGAATACCACTCGGTCTAAAACATCATGATCATATATTATAGTAGTTTTTAATGAAATAAATTGAATAATAATTTATTTTTTAAAATTTTATTATATAGGTTACCTAAGTTATCTACCTATGATATTTATCCGTGATTTTAGCTTTTTTATTAAAGACGTACCTACCTATACAAATATTACAAGCTTTATACATATTAATTTGCAATGTTGATATCCTCAACCGATTGAGCTGAAATTTGGTATACCTGTCAAGTTCCGATGACAATGCAATATTATGGTGACAGCGAGCTGATTTCATGATGGAGACAGAACTCCACGATGGATAATAGTAGACTGTGTGTAGTGGACGGCCGTGTTTAAGCTCATTTTGATAAGCACAATGTTACGTTTTTTTTTACAAAAGCTTGTATTGAAAATGTTGTTTTTCACTAAAAACTTATTTTAATAATTTAAATTGAATAAATCTATCAAATGTCGTAAGTATTTGTTACGAAACGAGATGGCAAAAGTTGATGTCTATATTTAAACAGAAGTTTATTTCTAATGAAGTCCAAACAGTATTAATCTTAATCCGATCTAAGCACGCCATGCTTTATCTGATAAAGGATTATCCTCACTCACTTAGGTAAGTACCTAAGGCGAGTTCACACGATCGGGTGTTGACAAATGCTCAAGAAAAAACAGGCCAAATGCGTACGGGTTCCGTTTTCACACCACACTAAGCAACTCTAAAAGTTTTCAACACAGGCGAAAAATAAAAACCAGCCAAATGGGAGTCGGACTCGCGCACAAAGGGTTCCGTTCCATTATATATAAAACGACAAAAAAAAACACGTTTGTTGTATGGGAGGCCTCTTTAAATATTTGTTTTATTCTGTTTTTTAGTATTTGTTGTTATACCGGCAACAGCAGAAATACATAATCTGTGAAAATTTTACCTGTCTAACTATCACGGTTCATGAGACAGATGGACAGACGGACGGACAGCGGAGACTTAGTAATAGGGTCCCGATTTACCCTTTAGGTACAGAACCCTAAAAATAGGCCAAATGCGTACGGGGAAGCAGGAGGGTTCAGTTTAAAGTAAGAAACTCTAAAAGTTTTCAACACAGGCGAAAAAAAAAGGTGGTTGTCTATGTATGTATGTATGTATGTATGTATGTCACCAACTGACCGTTCACCGTAAGATGTCCCCTGCCTTGGTTGGCACTATTCCCAAGGCAGGGGAACTCTCACGGTGATCGGTCTGTAATCACCCTGCTGGTTACGCCATAGGATCTTTCAAATCAAAGCTATATGGCCTGCCCATTGCCACTTCAATTTGCGAATTCTGAGAGCTATGACGGTGATCTTTGGTTCACTTCGGATTCTATAACGTAGTGAAACTCCGAGCTTAGCTCTCTCCATAGCCTGCTGCGCGACCGCAAGTTACAGAAAGAAGACAACTTCGAAATACTAAGAAAATTTTTAAACGAGGGTAGACTGGTAATTTTTTGTAAAGTCTGTAAAAAACTGTCACTTATTTGACAATAAAACCTATTTTTTAACATCCGCTTTAATCTCGTAACATAACACCTCAGCACACCTGACTTTATCGCGGCTCTGATTGGTCGAAATAATTGGAGGGTGAGAGAGCTCCCCCCCATTGGTCGGTTGAAGCCGGGGGTGGGATACAAGTGGTGTCAAATTACTACCCTTATTAACAACGTTTATAGTGATTTAGGGATTTGGTGAATTATACTTGTTTTTCGCTGCGCAGAGTTAGTTAATTTAAATTATAGGCAGTTTTACAATAACATCCCGGACTTGATAGACTTACGTTGGTACCTAGTGTTGTGTATGTAGATGCCTAAATCATAATATTAGTCTGTGGCATACTGAGGCCGACAGATCTATGCATGTTTCTATGTACACGGTAGAAAATACAACAGACATAGTCTATGGTAAGCAGCCAGTCGGTGATGGCTCCCATACCAGGATAATGGTCGGTGTTGTGGTGAGATTGAGGATCTGAGGGGCTAGTCTGCAAATTTGACAAGCAACTTACACGGGTGTGAGGTGTACACTACACGGATTTTTGTATGGAGAAATCGAAGAACGCCCCTAGCGGGCACCTTGAGAACCTCAAATCCCGTACAAAAATCCGTGTAGTGTACACCTCACACCCGTGTAAGTTGCTTGTCAAATTTGCAGACTAGCCCCTCTGACGAAGCCGCTACTGAAGGAATCAGGAATACTTACATTATGGTGTACGACACTACACCTATAGGTATTAGATTAGGCTTATATTTTAGGAGTGTTTTCTCTGGGAGAAACCGTTGCCCGAGTTGGTCGTGGGAAGGCAATGGCGGCGGTGAGCTCACCACTAGTCACGATTATTACATGCGTTGATACCCTTGCGCCATCTCATCTGTCCGGGACATCAGAGCACAACTGTTTCAGAAGGATCTAGCTCAACTGATTTGAATCAGACGGAAGCGTCCCTAAAATGCTGGCTGCATTGCCACGTTGAATGGCAATACTAATGCGTTGCGCCAGTTAAGAGCCAGCTCTCAGGTCACGCGTCGCTTCGATCAGACGCCCTGAAAGAATTTTGAAAACGTGAAGGGCCCCGGTACCCCACGGACCCAGAGTCTCGACCCCGAATGGCTCAAATAAGTAAGCTCTGTCGAGACTTGCATATTTGCGTCTTTTGAGGTCGTCAGCGGAACCTGCCGCCGCACCAGGCAGGTGCGGTACCGGGGCCCTTCACGTTTCATAATTCTTTCAGGGCGTCTGATCGAAGCGACGCGTGACCCGAGAGCTGGCTCTTAACTGGCTCAACGCATTAGTATTGCCATTCAGCGTGGCAATGCAGCCAGAATCTTAGGGACGCTTCCATCTGCTAGTGATTTGGATCAGTTGAGCTACCTTTAGATCGTTAGCAGCGGTCTTCAGGGAGCACAACTGTTTCATATGTATTTTGAAAATTTTGTACCTATATAAGTACCCGGAATTAGTTGGATTATTCTTTCTGTAAATAAATGTATTACTGGTGAGGTTTTTTTTTTTTTTTTTTTTTTTTTTTATACTACTGAATGACGGAACAAGCAGATGGCCCACCTGGTGTTAAGCGGTAACCTTTGCCTATGAACAGTGCAATACCTCATAGGTCACGTCCACCTAGGACGCGCCCTATGTTCCATTGACCTGCGCCCGCCACCCTGAGACATAACGATGGAAAGTCTCATGTGCCTGTAATTTCACCGGCACCCATACCCTATGGGTATGGGTATATGGGTATATTACATATGTATACCCATAGGTATACATATGTAAGTCAAAATTACATAATCACATACCGTTTATGGCGCCAATTCATATATCAAAACATAGGAACTGTGACCACCCACGGTGTCTAGTCTACCAATTTGGAGGCATGTAAAGGAGGCCGTTACTCGTATTAGGTTTTAGTAAACAAAACAAATAAGTAGGTACCTACTTACCTAAGTATCGATCCATTTGTTTACTGTTTAGGAAGCTGAGTGACTAATAAGTAATCTACTTTCAGTCCATAAATGTAAATTTATTTTTTAAGACGATTCAAAATGATCCTTGTGATTTCAATGAATATATATTTATATAATTGATAATTGAATTGACTTATACAAATATAATATTAGAGAGATGTCAAATCATGTGCTATTGTGGTAATCATGGTATTGTCATAATATGGTAATATGGTAATGTGGTAATCATAATCATGGTAATGTGGTATTGTCGTAAACGTAATCATGTGCTAACTATTTTACTGAGTGTACCTTCTCCAGTTTACCGTAATCAGGCCCATAGGCATAGGCTCTGCCTACCCCTTCGGGGATAAAGGCGTGTGTCTATGTATGTATGTATGTATTATTCAACACTATTCCAAATTATGCCATAAAAAAATACTGGGTATTAAGTTTTCCAGTTCAAATTTAATCTGCGTAATGTTTTTTTTCTTTCGAAAAGCATTAAAAAAGCGGCCAAGTGCGAGTCGGACTCGCCCATGAAGGGTTCCGTAGCAGCAAGTAACATAATAAAAAAGTTCTTGGATCGATTACGATTTATGACGTATTAAAAAAAAAACTACTTACTAGATCTCGTTCAAACCAATTTTCGTTGAAAGTTTACATGGTAATGTACATCATTTTTTTTTAGTTTTATCATTCTCTTATTTTAGAAGTTATGGGGGGGGGGGGGGGGGGGGGGGGACACACACACTTTTTACCAGTTTGGAAGTGTCTCTCGCGCAAACTATTCAGTTTAGAAAAAAAATATATTAGAAACCTCAATATCATTTATGAAGACCTATCCGTAGATATTTATACTGTTCATAGGCAGATGTTACCGCTTAACATCAGGTGGGCCATCGGCTTGTTCCACCATTCAAGTGGTATAAAAAAAAAAAAAAAAATTAGGGTGTTAATGCGCCCTAAAAACAATTTTCCTTTTGGTCCACCTATAGCTCAGCTCACAAGTACCTACTATAGGCAGAGAAATAAATAAAAATAAAATAAATAATGCTGGACAGTTCATACAACATTATCTAGCCCCAAACTAAGCAGAGCTTGTGTTATGGGTACTAGATAACTACAATATATTACATAGATAGATATTTTTTATTAGGGTTCCGTAGTCAAAGACAAGGAACCCTTATGGATTCGTCATGTCTGTCTGTCTGTCTGTCTGTCTGTCCGTGTATGTCACAGCCTTTTTTTTCCGAAACTATAAAAGCTATACTGTTGAAACTTGGTAGGTAGATGTATTCTGTGAACCGCATTAAGATTTTTACACAAAAAAAAACAATTATTTTTAGGGTTCCCCATACTTAGAACTAAAACTCAATTTTTTTTTTTCATCAAACCTATACTTGTGGGGTATCTATGGATAGGTCTTCAAAAATGATGTTGAGGTTTCTAATATAATTTTTTTCTAAACTGAATAGTTTGCGCGAGAGACACTTCCAAAGTGGTAAAAAGTGTCCCCCCCCCCCCCATAACTTCTAAAATAAGAGAATGATAAAATAAAAAAAAAAATATAATGTACATTACCATGTAAACTTTCACTCAAAATTGGTTTGAACGAGATCTAGTAAGTAGTTTTTTTTAATACGTCATTAATCGTAATATCCAAGAACTTTTATATTATGTTACTTGCTGCTACGGAACCCTTCATGGGCGAGTCCGACACGCACTTAGCCACTTTTTTTTATACTTAGAAAATACCCAGAACACCCTGAACAAATATCTGCGATCGCACAAATATTTGTTCCGAGGCGGGAATCGAACCCGCAACCACCTGCGTCGCAGGCCAAGCTTCACCCACCGCGCCACAGAGGTCGAGAAAAGTCCACTGTGACCTAAAATAACGCGCAATTAGACGAAGCATAAACTGTTATTTACAAAAACATTACAATTACAACAACGTTTAATATTGTCTCGTCTGCGCGAACTCGATAACATTTACCGCCGACGTAAACACGACAAAACCGTGGGAGCAGAACCTGACTTCGCACAAAAATACTAAATTGTAGCATTTTCAAGTTCAGCTAAAGCTATACTCTTTATTTATGAATGGTAGTTTGTTGCAAACACAGATATCTGAAGTAAGGATAAGGCATGACGACATTAAAAATAATTCTTTACGAGCGACGATTTTTTCTTTTATTTTTGAAGCGGAGCTGTGAACCTGTTCACTGCGCTGCAACCGCTAGGGCTCCAGGGAAGGAGCCCTGTGATGCAGACGGCTTTATCGAGGTGATAAGGAAGAAACGGAAGCCCTCTAGCCGGAACCTTTGTGGTACTCATGTATCCAGTGAGCAGCACTTCCAGGAGGTACCCACTACGCAGATCTACGTGTCCCGCGTCTACTTCGACGTTAAGGCCGCAGAGGTACATTAGGAAGAAAGTCGGAGTGCGATTGAGGGTCATGAAGTTGAACTCTCGTCATAATGTGGGCTTTAGCTCATTTATGGTGAGGGTCCCTACGGAAGATACTGAAGACCTACTTGAGCCCTGACTTCTGGCCGAAAGGGATGAAGTTCCTGCGGTTCAAGGGCCGTCTGTCACGTGATCCCTCGGGTCGCGACGCGTCGGCGATCACACGTGTGTTAGATTAAGTTATCAATAAAGTGTTTTTATATATATATGTTAGTTTCTAAGATATTTATTTATGTTGCTATGGGCTTATTGTTTAGGTTTATTACATATCTCAATAAGCCTGAAATAAAGATTTTGAATTTGAATTTACGAAAAAAACAGACTTCAAAGCTAGTAAATTATCCCCAATACAAGATTTTATAATAATAGTTTCCAGAAACGTGTGCCTGATCACAATGAGCCTAAACACGACCAGTCTACTATCATGCATCGAGGAGTTCCGTGGTCCACCTTCCATTTCCATCATCAAATCAGCTCGCTGTCACCATCATAATTATATTCTCATCGGAACTTGACAGGTATGCCAAATTTCAGCTCAATCAGATATCGGAAATTAACCCTTATCGCCACCCGTGAAATACTTAACATTGAGTAGTTCCAATGCCCATCTCTGGTCTTCTTCATCAGTACCACTTCACCAAATGGCACTTTATGAATGCACATGCTTGACTTGTTGCTGAAAATACCAAAATCGCTATATGTGTGTGCCTATAATATTTGAGGAGACCCCTCAATTTCTCATGGATCCCATCATCAGAACCAGATTTTGATGAAAAAAGTCAACAACAAAGCCTGAAACAACCTGAAAGTATATCACGTCAACTAAAAAAAAACTAAATCTAATATATAAAAGGCAATGTCCTGACTGACTGACTGACCGAGGTCCAACGCACAGCCTAAACCCCTAATCGTAGAGACTTGAAATTGACAGCGTGTGTTCGTCTCCATGCGGCAGAAATAGGTATGGTGGTAGTACTTCCCCGGACGAACTCTTTCACTCTACTACTACTGTGATATACCTGTGATAGTACCATAGACGTAGAATTTTTTCGCTACGCTAAATAGACAAACGAAGCGTGGGAGAGAGAAGTCATTTTTAAATGTACCACGTGCAAGAAGGAAAGTGACAGCAACAATGTATTGAATGTGACATATTTTGCTTGAGTACATGCGCATACCGGACGGTCTCTTGTGCAGTTTAACTAATTTTGTAATTATTTTAGTAATCTTACTATTAAATAACAAATATTACTTTGTATGACAATGGTGTCGTGTTCAGTTTGTGACTGTGAATATAAAAGACGTAATTATCCGGGAAAATACACGTTTCACAGGTAAATAAGAGATTATTGGTAGGTCGATTGCATTGCTTATTTTATCAATTCTGCTTTAGTAAATGGCCTAAAAACCAGTTTCATTCGTAGATTAGGACTTTCCCTTATATTTTTTAATAATATTTCGTTGCTGCACCTAGAAATAAACAATATTTTATGTAAAATATAAAAATGTTTGATTACGATAGGGCTTGACCAAGTGATGACGTCAGAAATATCGATAGTCCTGTTGCAGTCTATATCGTTGTATAATGCGCATCATGTAAAAAGAACGCTGGCGGTCAAGCTTCTTCAGGCGTTCCAGCGTTCTTTTTAAGAGATTACTTACTTTTATACTTATTTAAGAGATGTATACCTATGCATTGAATTAGTGCCTACCTAGTTTACTACAAATAATGTACAATTATAGTACGCGTCATGTAAAAAGAACGCTGGAACGCCTGTTGAAGCTTGAGCACCAGCGTTCTTTTTACATGACGCGCACTATACCTACCTATAAATTAAATTTTTGTCCATCGTAGAATGGAGGTTTACTTTGTTTGGAGTAAATATGTGTGCTCTGTTAACAATTTACCGTTTTTTTAAAAATCTATAATAACCAGGTGGACATTGAGGTATGTGTTTTTGTATTGACTATTGAAAGGTAACTTTAAAGCACCACGGGTGTTTTTATTGCAGTTTGTGTAGTAGATATTTTGGAGTAAATATTTACGTTGTTGATTATTACACACGCCTTTTTCCCCGAAAGGGTATATTTATTTTTTATTTTTATAAATAAATATTGTTTATTTCTGCTTAATAAAATAATAGGTAACAAGTTAAATTTAAATATACCCCGAAAATTCAGTTCCAGCGGGACTTGAACCTGCACCCTCGCTTGTGATCAGCGATGCCTTTACTTTCGAACTTTGAACAGAAGGTTTCCAATGAAACACCTGTAGATACAGCACTATCAACTTTGCGCTATAGCCGAGTTGATAGTGCCCACAAATTTCGTCTCCAGCGTCATAGCTCGATCTATGGCTAAATTGTTTAAGGCATCGCCGACGACAGGCGAGGGTGCGGGTTCGAGTTCCGCTAGAACGGCATTTTTGGGTTACATTTAAATTTAATGTTATCCATAAAGCGTGGTTTACACTTGAAAAATAATAAACTTTGGGGTAACAAATTGTCTATAGATAAAGTAACAGAGTGAAAAATTATATGGGCGTAGCACGGCCGATATAAAATGTTTTTGTGCTTTCAGATTTCCAAGTAATCCTTTGCTACGAGAAAAATGGTTATCGGTTATAAGAAGAGTGGGATGGACTCAAATAAGAACTCCACTAGGTATATGCAGCAAACTTTTTAAGTTTAAATTTAAAAGGGAAACTCTAAGATCCCACCTATAAATAAAACCGTAATATTTAGGGGTCTATAAATAATAAAGGTTTATTTAATAACTGTATTCAAAATTGGAATAAGAACCTTATTCTCTTTATGACGTCAAATCTGCCAAACTGTGTTATTCATGAAAGACTTAATCTGCATTAAGATGTATTTATCTACCATACACATCACGGACGGATGATGAATTCTATCGACAATGTGAAAGTGTTGGTCGAGGACAACACTATTTTGAACTCAGACATAGACTTTCACCAACACGTGCACATATTTTTTTTGGTTCCATCTTCAATCTCTGATTGTAGATCTAGTACATATACTAAATCTATGGATAGTACGCTCAAAGGTCAACGCTCGCTTTTCGTTCTCGATTTGAAGTTAGGTCACAGAATAAATAATAATAGTAGGTATAAGTCATGGAGGTATAATAGTAATGGAGTGAGTGCTAAAAATAGCATAGAGTGTTCCTTCTTACTCCTATCCTAGAAGATAGCTTGCTATCATATGTTAGAGAGAAACAAATATATTATCACACGACAGTCGTCTTTCCGTTCCGTACCCTGAATTTTGGTATCATGCATATACATCTCCCTAGATTGTTACCATGAATGTACTAGTAATTTGACATTTGGCCTGGTACGACTAACACAAATAAGAACAGATAGATTTATGCTTGTCTCATTCCAACACATGAATACATTCATATAAAAGAATGAGACTGGTATACTCGCTAACGTTTCGTTTTTAGCCTTAGTTCCATGCCTTTAGTCCATCTTCCTAGGTACAACTAGTTAGGTCGTTAGGTATACAGATTTGCTTACAATACCTACTCTATTTTGTTGTGCGCAATTACTAAATTCTCTTTGAAATACAACACTTTATTGCGCAGAGAACAAAAATGGCGACTAAGCCAGAAACGTTAGTCTGTGTCTAAGTCATTGACATAAAATTAGGCTGTGTCTGATTACATCCATAAAAACTGCCTTACACGTAGGCCTTTTGGATGAATTATTTTCGCTCTCTTGACACTACCATCGGAGGCCTACAATGCTTTAAGAGCTCTCCTCTATGATCCCAGCTCATACAACCGCTTTTTAACCCCCGACGCAAAAACGACGGGGTGTTATAAGTTTGACGTGTCTGTGTGTGTGTGTGTGTGTCCTGTGTCCTGTGGCATCGTAGCTCCAGAACGGATGAAACGATTTCGATTTATTTTGGTTTGAAAAGTGAATTTGTCGGGTTATTTCAGACCAGTGATCCATATTGGTTTAGTAACACAAAAATAACTTAAATTATGTTAGTACAATAAATAACCTATAAATAAATCACTAAAAACAAAATTTAATGAAGTTGCAAAAACATTAAAAAAAAAGTGTCAAAATCGGTTCAGCCGTTTCATTGCGTTGAGGTTTTTTTTTTTTTCCAAAAATTTTATTTGTTACACCCACTCTTTTTCGGTCACTTCGATCCGCTTGTGGAACTGTGTTCGGCCAAATCCCAGTAGTCTTACAGAGTAGTCTTACCAGTTGAACTAATGGGACGCTGTCACATTTATGCGTCACATCACACGATACACACATTTTCCACGACCGCGTCTGAGCGCGGCATGACAAGCCGAGCCGAGGTAGCCGTGCATCCCGTCACTTTTGCATAGAAAAATGTATTGAGAAATTATAGTGTGTCTATTATCACATCACACTAATCAAAAGTTTGTGTGTGTGTGTGTGTGTGTGTGTAGTGTGTTTGTTACTTCTTCAGGCTGAAACGGCTGGACGGATTTGCATGAAATTTGGAATGGACATAACTGGACTCCCGGAATAACACATAGGCACATTTTTAACCCGATATTCCCACGGGATCGAGACTTACGCGGGTGAAACCGCGGGGCGCTGCTAGTTTATCATAAATTAAAAAGTAATTTATTTGGGTTCTAGATAATAAGCTAGACTTGTAGAGGAATATAAAAGCGAGTATTTGTTATTATTTTCACATTAAAATATGCAGTGGATTTAGCTAAACGTCTACTGGTAGGTACCTAAGCAAACCCCATTTTTCATCATTTTCCGATTCTTGCGATGTGGATGTTTTTTTTTTTTTTTTTTTTTTTTTTTTTTTTTTTTTTTTTTTTTTTTTTTTTTTTTTTTTTATACTACTTGTTTGACGGGACAAGCTAGAGGCCCACCTGATGTTAAGCGGTAACCTCTGCCTATGAACAGTGCATTACCTCATAGATCACGTCCACCAAGGACGCAACCTATGTGGCATTGCACTGCGCCCGCCACCCTGAGACATAAAGATGAAAAGTCTCATGTGCCTGTAATTTCACCGGCACCCTTACCCTTCAAACCGGAACACAGCAATGCGAGCACTACTGCTTTGCGGCAGAAATAGGTATGGTGGTAGTACTTCCCCGGACGAACTCTTTCACAAAAAAGCTCTACTACTACTATGGATGTATGGTAAAAACGTATTTATGTGAAAATCTTGTATGAAACTGTCTAGTTTTTATTAGCTATCTCGAAAGACTAATATATCTACACTATAATATTATAAAGAGGAAAGATTTGTACCTATTTTTGTATGTTTGTATGTTTGTAATGAATAGGCTCAAAAAGTACTGGGCCGATTTAAAAAATTCTTTCACCATTGGAAAGCTACGTTGACCCTGAGTGACATAGGCTACTGGGGGGAGGGGATACGAGGGGGGGGGGGCTGTTTTTCATCTGAAACTATCCGTGCGAAGCCGGGACGAGTCGCTAGTTATCTATAATTTTGTAACCTAACATCACAGTGTGATTCCTGGTTCATTATTATGGTAGGTACCTACCTGAAAAACTTTAAATATGTGATGTGGTGTGTGTGTCCGGCCTATGAATAGACTCCCCGTCTCCTCCCGTGGATGTCGTATAAGCTGACTTACGGATTAGGTACACATATTATGGCAACATTTCCAAAGACAATGCCATACGCATGAAGATATTTATTAGGCGAGCGCTTAAAATGACCATATTTTATTTAGTGTTTTTTCAGCCTTCATATCTTCAGAAATCAGAATGTAGGTACTGTTTCAGTTTTAATAATAATGCTGGACAGTTTATATAACATTATCTAGCCCCAAGCTAAGCAGAACTTGTGTTATGGGTACCAGATAACTGATATACTTAATACAATACATTACATAGATAGATATTTTTTGATTATTCATAGCAAATACCCAGAACACCCTGAACAAATATCTGCAGATCGTACAAATATTTGTTCCGAGGCGGGAATCGAACCCGCAACCTCCTGCGTCGCAGGCGAACCTTCGCCCGCCGCGCCAAGAGGCCGTCAAAGGTTTCAGAGTTTTCAGGAGTATTCTCCCTGTAACCAGTTCATTGCCACATTGCATTGAAAGAGGCATCCATTGTGTAATTCCTCCGGTGTCGTGTGTCGGGCTCTTACCTGGAACCGACACATTGGAACATAACACCTTTTACTGTGAAACCATATCCATGGAATGCGTTAACAGTGGAGACAGCGGTAATGTGGGCTTTTTAACTGACTTCAAAAAAAGGAGGTGTTTCTAAAGTCATGAGCTTTTTTTTTATTTATTTATATTTGTTAACTCGTATCTCGGTCACAGATAAAAATAAACTATACTAGTTTCGAACATAAAATAAAATTATGACGCCCATAAACCCATTTGGGTTTTTTTTAGTTGACTCGTTTTGCTTTCAGATTGGTCCCATTTTTATCCAAATCTGGTTCCGATGATGGGATCCATGAGGAATTGAGGGAACTCCTCAAATTTTGGTATTTTCAGCAACAAGTCAAGCATGTGCATTCAGAAAGTTCCATTTGATGAAGTGGAACTGATGAAGAAGACCAGAGATGGCCATGGAACTACTCAATGATAATTATTTCACGGGTGGCGATAAGGGTGACTTTCCGATATCCGATTGAGCTGAAATTTAGCATACCTGTCAAGTTCCGATGACAATGCAATATTATGGTGACAGAGAGCTGATCTGATGATAGAGACGGAAGGTGAACAACGGAACTACTCGATGGATAATAGTAGATTGGCTGTGTTTAGGCTCGTTGTGAACAGCACACTTTTCCGATCACTAATATTATAAAATCTTGTATTGGGGAAAAAATCCTAGTTACCTAGTCGTTTACCTAGTAAAATAATTTCGAAAATAAATATTATTCGGGGCTATTGCTTTAGCAGATTTTGATGGTATTTGGTGTTTGGATAGATGGGAGGGGGAAGGGGGGAAGTGGGGAGGGTAGGGTGGACTTCTTCTCTTCCTGAAACTACCCGTGCGAAGTCAGGGTGAGTTGCTAGTCGTATAATAGTGAAAAATTCGATCTATCGTTACACCAACGTGTCTGCCAAAACAAAGGCTTGTAGGACTCTTTCCGCCATCTTCGAATAGGGACGTCGTTTTCTTTTATTTTATTTCTTTTTCTTTTTTTTTGAGTTATTTTGTGTTATTTTGGTGGCATTTTAACCAATGTAGCTCGGTTACCTAAAAGAGCATAAAGTGTAGTGAAATGAAATCGAAGTGAATTGCGTCACTTTTCAAATTGGTGGATATTGTCTACTAACATTTTTGTAAAACTGCCACTTTTTTACTAAAACATGACTTGATTGTGACTTTGACGACTCTTGAACAAATGTTTTCCATTACTTTTGTGAATAAAAGTACAGCCTTACCCTAAACATAATAAACCTACTACATACTAATAATGAGGCCCCATTTAATTTTTAATTTATATATTTAATTTTTAATCCTCGACGAAAAAACGACGGGGTGTTATAAGTTTGACGTGTCTGTGTGTGTGTGTGTGTGTGTGTGTGTATGTGTGTCTGTTTGTGGCATCGTAGCTCCCGAACGGATGAAACGATTTTTTTGAAAGGTGAATTTATCGGGAATGTTTTTTGCTATGTTTGATCAAAATCGGTTTAGCCGTTTCAATGCGTTGAGGGTTTTTTAATTTTTACAAAATTAATTACTTGTTATTGTTTGTTACTCAATTTATTTCTCAAGTTATTTATTTTTACCCAATATAAGATTGCAGGAAGTCGGTGGATGGAGGCCAAACACCATGACACTCTGTCCAGCCGTGGACCTCTGCAGATGACGGTGTTGATGATGACTACTGCGCATGCGACAAGCAGCCATTGATACAATTCTAGACACAACAAGGAATAAACCGGTTCGCAAACCCATACTTACCAAACGCCTTTTTATTAGCACGCTATTAAAAAATAAACAAAAATATTTTAAACTTGGAACACCCGGCATTGCACCCAAGCTCCGCCCACATCCTCTTTCCCTGTCGCACATGAGTGGTCTCCCTCTAGAGCTTTGAAATGAGAATCCTCCTTTCTGTTATTTGACCCCGTGTCGTCCGTGTGTGAGGGTGTGTTTTGAATAGTATCTTTCGTAGACAGTTTTAGATTTAGTGATGTATCATTTTGTGATTAAAAAAGTGAATACCTAGTGAAATTAATTTAGAGGTAAGTACTATTTGAATATGTCAAATCCATTTACTACATAATATTTGAAGACTAGCTGTGCCCGTGACTTCGTCCGCGCGGTACATACATATCTTAAAAACACAATATACACGAAAAAAAAACATTAAAATCTGTTGAGCCGTTTCGGAGACTATTTGAGACAAAATTTAAAACAAACATACTTTTTTTTTTATGTATCATATAAATAAATAGCAGTTTTCATTACTTTGGCATATATTTTGAAATAACAGACACTTTAATATTATTATATTATTGGTAAATATTATTCAAATTATGTCCTGTATGTTAGCTCCCTACTGTTTTTATAGAATACTAGTGTAATGCCCGCGACTTCGTCCGCCCATACAAACTTCAACGGCTGCACCCCCTTAGGGGTTGAATTTCGGGAATTCCTTTCTTAGTGCACCCCTAGACCACAAAAGGAACGTACCTACCCTCCAAATTTCATGTCTCTAGTACTTACGGTTTAGGCTGTGCGTTGTATACCTATATACATTTTTTTAAAAAGAAAACTTGTTTCAACATTTCTTCTTCATAATTATCATCATCAACAGCATCCTACCGCTACTGACTGTCCACTGGACGTAGGTATGTGTCTTCCTAATTGGCCATCTAAGAATTTAATAAATCATTTTTTGTTTATGAATCTAGGTAAAATGTCCAGTTCGTCCCTTTTACCTATAATATTATTCCTGTTCGATCCTCTCCAAGGGATCATTTTATAATTTTAAAACAGATCGGCAAGTAAGTTGTATTTCGAATCTCTTTAACGAATTTATGCTTTTATGCGAAGATAGTTGCTCCTAAACCACTTATGGACAAGTGTGAGCAAAACATGCGCAATTAGGCTTCCGTACCGTAGTTTTGGCATTGTCTTATACCTTGCCGAATTATAGTGATTTTGTAGACAAACTTCATCATCCCATTTTAAGGGTAAGAAATTCATTAATTTCAGATGTTTACCTTTCTTCTTCTTCTTCTCCTCTTATAATGGCTTCTGAGGAGTGCACCACACAATTTAGCCAATGTCAAGTGATATAATTATATTTGGTATAGTCAAGTCGTCAAGAGTCTCCGTCAAGTCATAACCCTGTTTAAATGGTGGCAGAGAACAGAGTTTTTACAGGAAAAAAAAACACCATTTAAAAAGACACGCAATACGCTTAAATTTAGCTACTTACATCACTGAGATCATCATCGTCTTACTTATCATCAAGAGTTCGTCCAGGGAAGTACTACCACCATACCTAGGTATTTCTGCCGCAAAGCAGTAGTGTTCGCATTGCTCTGTTCCGGTTTGAAGGGTAAGGGTGCCGGTGAAATTACAGGCACATGAGACTTTTCATCTTTATGTCTCAGGGTGGCGGGCGCAGGGCAATGCCACATAGGGTGCGTCCTAGGTGAACGTGACCTATGAGGTAATGCACTCTTCATAGGCAGAGGTTACCGCTTATCATCAGGTGGGCTATCTGCTTGTTCTGTCATTCTTTTTAACCGGTGTAACATGGATGAAAGGCACTATTTTTTTTTTTTATACTGTATAAAAAAAAAACATAGTGCCTTTCATCCATGTTACACCGGTTAGGTACAATGACACCAAAATTACACGAAAAAGCACATTTAAATATAATTAAATAACAATGATGACGTTTCTTTCAAAAATGCCAGATAATCTCCCACAAAGACTTCATACCTACTTTAGGCAGGCTGTCACCGTCTTTGACCAAAATAAAAAGGTCACCGGAATATTGTATAGTCATTGGAACTTTGACAGCTATGCAAAATTTCAGCTACATCGATCAAGGTTAACTCGTTCAAAATTAAGTCTAAATAACATACTAACAGGTCAAGCTTTAAAATAACTTGAGGCATCGATAGATGTGAATTGGAGTATATTGGTAACCTTTTTTATCTGTAATCTTTATCGAAAAATCTTGGAAAAAAATAAATGTTTATCTGCATTATGTAGAGCATGTCCAGGACATGCTCTACATAATGCAGAAGAGGACCGCTTCCGCTCACATTTTTGAGAAAACTTTTAAAATGTTAGAAATCTACAAATCATGGCAAATGGGAGTAGAATAATATCTTCACGTGCTGGGGAAATCAGAAAGATTTACGTAACTAAAAAAATATATCTATGGGTAAATATATTTTAATTAAATCTGTTCAAAGAACCTTCTAGCATCTACACTGTAAATGCTCATGGTAAATCAAATGAAAGGAAATTCAATTGGACAAGATAATAGTAGATTATGCACTGAGGGGATAAAACAGTGTCTTACGTCGCGGGCGGCATATTGAACCATGAGCGTTACGAGGGACTCTAGTTATGTAGAATCCTGATTGCGAGGGGTTCAAGCTGCCCAAGACGAAGACAGGCTTTATCCCAGAGGAGCATACTCTACTTTCACACCTTCTTGACGACCTCTGTGGCGCGGCGGACGAAGCTTGGCCTGCGACGCAGGAGGTTGCGGGTTCGATTCCCGCCTCGGAACAAATATTTGTGCGGTCGCAGATATTTGTTCTGGGTATTTTCTATGTATAATCAAAAATATATATCTATGTAATATATTGTATTATGTATATCAGTTATCTAGTACCCATAACACAAGCTCTGCTTAGCTTGGGGCTAGATAATATTGTGTGAACTGTCCAGCATTATTTATTTATTTATTTTATTTTTTCTACGACAATAAAAAATCACCGATAATCACAGCACCAAACACTGCCTTTTGTTTCACATTCTAATTCTATTTTAAATTGAGTTCTGCTTATGGTGGCCAGTTCGATTTTCGAACAAACCTCTACAATGTCATATGGGCATTTTTTACTTAGAGTTTTCCACCGAGTTTCCACATGAATTTGACGTTCCAAAATTAATCACTCCTTCGGGAGTTTTATACAACTTTACATCTCTTAAGGTTGCGCCAACACCAGGCAGAAATCTTCATGCAAAAAAAAAAACGCCTCGCGCCGCTCGAATAAGCAGTTTTTATTGAGTATCTCGTAAAATATAGATAATTTTACTAAACGCCCACAGTAAACCCTCAGCTTTGTTAGGTATATTGAGTTTATTTACCAAATTTATTTTTGCTCCATTTTTATAAACAGTCGAATCTAGGCAAAACTTTGAGGTAACTTTGGGTTTTTTTTCTATATAGAAAATATTGTCCTATCGTGTTTCTGGTACAGTGATCCCTCGGAATCATTATAATGTAGTATCCATGCATATTTATAATTTGAATATTGTACCTACTTGATTTAGTTAGTTAAAATTCAATTATTTTTTTTTTTTTTTTTTTTTTTATACTACTTGGATCACGGATCAAGCAAGAGGCCCACCTGATGTTAAGCGGTAACCTCTGCCTATGAACAGTGCATTACCTCATAGATCACGTCCACCTAGGACGCAACCTATGTGGCATTGCACTGCGCCCGCCACCCTGAGACATAAAGATGAAAAGTCTCATGTGCCTGTAATTTTAAAATCAAAGATTGGTAATTTTGAGGTAACTATGATTTACTTTATGTTGTAATTGGACATTGGTGTGAAAATAACTTTAACTCAAGGGTCCATCGTTACGATGGTTGCTGCATAAGTCATAACTCGAACTCAGGCCTCTGACAGAAAACGGACAGACGGACGGTTTAGGAGCTCTTAAAATAGATTCATCTACCTATAAGATAGTTATCAATTATGTTATCTACAAAAAAGTAATGTTTCCAAATTATAAATCCGGTGACTATCGATTGTTTAAAAAACAAAGTCAATATTTTTACGTCGCTGTTTGAAATTTTAGATGTTATTGTTGTAGTTCAAAACATATCGCATAGAGCGCGCATCCGTCGGACACAACTCAATTATACAAGCTTTTATTTGTATGTCAGTAGGTATGTATGTTCTAGTCATATCGCATAGAGCGCGCATCCGTCGGGCACAACTCAATTATGCAAGCTTTTATTTGTATGTAAGTAGGTATGTATGTTCTAGTCATATCGCATAGAGCGCGCATCCGTCGGACACAACTCAATTATACAAGCTTTTATTTGTATGTAAGTAGTATTTATGTTTTAGTCATATCGCATAGAGCGCGCATCCGTCGGACACAACTCAATTATACAAGATTTTATTTGTATGTAAGTAGGTATGTATGTTCTAGTCATATAGCATAGAGCGCGCATCCGTCGGACACAACTCAATTATACAAGCTTTTATTTGTATATAAGTAGGTGTGTATGTTCTAGTCATATCGCATAGAGCGCGCATCCGTCGGACACAACTCAATTATACAAGCTTTTATTTGTATGTATGTAGGTATGTATGTTCTAGTCATATCGCATAGAGCGCGCATCCGTCGGACACAACTCAATTATACAAGCTTTTATTTGTATGTAAGTAGGTATGTATGTTCTAGTCATATCGCATAGAGCGCGCATCCGTCGGACACAACTCAATTATACCAGCTTTTATTTGTATGTAAGTAGGTATGTATGTTCCAGTCATATCGCATAGAGCGCGCATCCGTCGGACACAACTCAATTATACAAGCTTTTATTTGCATGTAAGTAGGTATGTATTTTCTAGTCATATCGCATAGAGCGCGCATCCGTCGGACACCGCTCAATTATACAAGCTTTTATTTGTATGTAAGTAGGTATGTATGTTCCAGTCATATCGCATAGAGCGCGCATCCATCGGACACAACTCAATTATACAAGCTTTTATTTGTATGTAAGTAGGTATGTATGTTCTAGTCATATCGCATAGAGCGCGCATCCGTCGGACACAACTCAATTATACAAGCTTTTATTTGTATGTAAGTAGGTATGTATGTTCTAGTCATATCGCATAGAGCGCGCATCTGTCGGACACCGCTCAATTATACAAGCTTTTATTTGTATGTAAGTAGGTATGTATGTTCTAGTCATATCGCATAGAGCGCGCATCCGTACACAACTCAATTATACAAGCTTTTATTTGTATGTAAGTAGGTATGTATGTAAGTTCCATAAGTAAGTTTTATTTGTATGTATATTTAGAAATAAGTGAGAGGGTCTTACATATAGAAAACACTCTTACCCTAGTTAATAAATACACAGATTGGGAGAGTTTTAAGATAGAGTTAGATTATAATATAGATCTTAGCGTTCCGCTAAAAACTCCGGAGCAGCTTAACATAGAAGTAGAGAACTTCGTCAAGCTTATACAGCAGACTGCCTGGAAAAATACACCTCAAATGAAACAAAGGACTACAACAAACAAGTACCCTAGATATATCAAACAGTTAATATACGACAAAAGAAGACAAAGAAACCAATGGCATCAATCTAGGTCTCCGCAAGACAAAAATAAGTTGAACAAATTAACTAAACATTTAAAAAGACAAATTCAAAGTTACATCGATGCTTCAACAAACACATCTTCAAAACCTGACTAGTAACCGTAGTACAGACTACTCACTCTGGAAGGCTACTAAGAACATGAAACGGCCTATTACACAAATTCCTCCATTAAAAGTTGGACCCGGACAATGGGCTGTTAGTAGTGAACAAAAAGCTAAAACTTTTGCAGAGCACCTCGAAAATATATTTAAGCCAAATGAAGGCCAAATACACTATGAACCTGCGGTCAATGAAGTTTGTACTGAAAAATTAAATATAAAGCTTGTTTCACCACGAGAAGTCTTAAGTGAAATCAAGCTACATATAAACCCCAGAAAATATCCCGGTTTTGACCTTATTTCGGGAGAAATACTTCATAACATTCAAAGAAAAGCCTTAGTAAAACTTACAACCCTTATCAATGCTGCAATAAGGCTAAGATATGTTGCAGATCTATGGAAAGTTGCCGAAGTAATAATGATAGCAAAACCAGGAAAACCGCCGCAAGAGACTACATCGTATAGACCGATTTCCTTGCTACCAATTATGTCAAAGTTATTTGAAAAATTAATACTTAAAAGGTTGAAGCCGATACTAGATAATAAGAACCTTATTCCAGACCACTAGTTTGGTTTCCGTGAACAACACTCAACAATCGATCAAGTTCATAGAATAACAAATACAATATAGAAAACTCTTGAAAATAAAAAAGTTTGTACTACTATTTTCCTAGATGAAGCACAAGCTTTTGATAAGGTATGGCATGAAGGCCTTATACTTAAACTGAGAAACATGTTACCTGAAGAATTCGCCGATTTACTGGAATCATATTTATCGGATAGAGTTTTTATAAGGCAAGGAGATGCCTACTCTGAAATTAAAGAAATCAAAGCTGGGGTACCACAAGGAAGTGTATTGGGTCCGGGCCTATACTTACTGTATACCTGTGATATCCCGGAACTAGAAAATAATACCGTCGCGACATTTGCTGATGACACTGCCATAATGGCTGTTGGAAGAACTCATGCTGAAGCAGCAGAAAAGGTTCAAGTGGCGGTAATCATCGTGGTCAAACAAAGGTCTATCAATGTTAAAAAAAAAAAAAAAAACTATTACTGGACGAAAAAATGGCGGATCAAACTAAATGAGTCAAAATCAATTCACATTAACTTCACCAAAAAAAAAGAACAGTACTTTCCGGTATTTATTGACGGTAAGCCCATACCATATGAAAATACGGCAAAGTATCTGGGAATGACCCTTGACGCAAAGCTACGCTGGAAAGCTCATGTCAAAAAGAAAAAAATATCAGTTGGAACTACGATAGAAGAGGATGTACTGGCTGATTGGAAGACATTCTACTCTAGCGGTACACAACAAAATACTTCTATACAAACAAGTCCTGATGCCAGTATGGACCTATGGTATACAGCTGTGGGGCTGTACCAAAAAGACTAACATAGAAATAATCCAACGCTTCCAAAATAAAGTACTCAGAGGAATAGTAAACGCACCCTGGTACGTAAGAAACGACGATCTCCACCGGGACCTTAATATAGAGTTCGTCAATAAAGTCATTCAAAAGTATGCAGAAGCTCAAGAACGTAGACTTCATCATCATGTGAACGTCGAGGCAATCCAGCTTCTCGACAACACGGACATAGTGAGAAGACTCAAAAGAAATAAACCTTTTGAGTTAGTGTAGTGTAAACTATAGTGTAATGTAGTGCAAACTAGTGCTTGCTAAAAAGAACACAAGAACGAAGTGTCCTCCCCTTAAATAGAGACAGTAAGAAAAGTGTCAAAGAACACATTCTTAGGTATAATTTATGTTATAAATCTAGGTCAATGTTAAATTACTTATTAGCCTGCTTTATGGCTAGATTGTTATGGTATTGTACATAAAATATATTTTGTACACTAATAAATAATAAAACAAAAAAATTGTATGTAAGTTCCAGTCAAATCTTGCTACTGAATTTTAAACCAGATCCATACAACTGATTGAGCTGAAATTTGGCATACCTGTCAAGTTCCGATGACAATACAATATGACGATAACATCGAGCCGATCTGATGATGGAGACGGAAGGTGGACAATGTTACTCCTCGATGGATAATAGTAGACTGACCGTGTTTAGGCTCATTTTGATCAGACGGTTCCAAACACTAATATTATAAAGTTTTGTATACTTATCCTACTAATGTATATATAATACTAGCGACTCGCCCCGGCTTCGCACGGGTAGCCCCCGGTGATCCCCCCCTTCTACCCCTCCCCCTATGTCAATCTCCTTGTTTTAAGCTACCTCCCCACCAATTTTCAGCCAAATCGGTTCACCCGTTCTTGAGTTATAATAGGTGGTGTAAATAGCACGACTTTGTTTTATATATATCACACTAATATTATAAATGCGAAAGTTTGTGAGTATGTTAGTGTGTGTGTTTGTTACTTCTTCACGCTGAAACGGCTCGATGGATTTGGATGAAATTTGAAATGGAGATAACTGGACTCCCGGAATAATACATAGGCACATTTTATCCCGATATTCCCACGGGATCGAGACTTACGCGGGTGAAACAACGGGGAGCTGCTAGTAAAAATATATTATTCACAAAAAACACACATATTATTTACCTAGAGACAAAAAAGCTAGTTTTAAAATATTTATGATGATGATGTCATCCAGGCTGATTTCGGTCACGGCAACTGTTTACTCGTATCTGTTTTAAATATATAATATTCAGGAAAAAAAACGAAAAATATAATTAGCTTTTAACCGACGAAAATAGGGAGGAGGCTTCGACTAAAGTAAAAACTTTGGTCGAATTGGTTCTCAAGTCGACGCAATTTTGTTTTTAATTTCATTTATTCCTTAAACAATAAAATAATCGTGCCTGTTATTACTTATTCAATTAAACCTACTAATACAAACATATTTAAATAAACATGGAAAAAAAAAAACAATGTAGTTAACTTTTTAGTTATATTTTTTTGATATATTTTTTTACTGAAAGAAAGCGTTTGCGTTGTCAGACTTGGAAAGCAAAGGCGGCGATGAGCTCACCCCTTGTCACGCCCAATATTCCCATGATGGTGCAACCCACAGTGAAAATATCCCCATTTGAGGCTCTGCCAACCCTTTCGGGGAAAAAGGCGCGTGTATATGTGTATGTGTCCTATGTATTTTTTGGACTTCAAAAATCCAAGGCCAATTGTTATGATTCAATTTTAATTGGATAGCTGAAGTTGTCCAAGTGTGTGTTTTTTGTAAAAATGTGCTTATTTTCTTTAATATTTCTTTCAGACTATAAGTTACTAAAAGGATTTGCAAGCTTTTGTGATGAAATCCACCAATATGGAGTCCTGCATGGACCGGTTGAGTCCATCCAGCGATCTCACAAGCGAATCTGAAACCTCTCTACCATTTCCATACGATCAAAACAATTTCTACTCTCCAGCCGAAGAAAAACAATATTTCGCTTGCAAACAGAAAACGCGCGAAGAAAGACCAACCAAAGAGGTTTACTTACAAGAAAACAACAAAGTTACATTCGAAAACTATTTAACACCGCCGAAGAATAAAAAATATTTGAATTTCGAATTGAAACTCCCACCGACGAATGAAAACTATTTCTCGCAAATCGAAGGTGAAGAACGCATGCGACCTTATTTCAACGACGACCTTAAAAGTTGCCAGGATAGTGAAAATAACCCGAATTTGTCGGAATTAAAACTCGGTCAGCAAGTTTTTGATAATGCGAGTCCGGGTAATAACGAGAGGGTCCCGCAGTCGTATTTTGCTGAAAATGAGAGCAATAACATGCGGAGATGCCTGAATTTTAATGCTGAGCAGATACAGTGCGTTTGTGAGGCGTTACAACAGAAAGGTGATATTGAAAAGCTAGCTGCGTTTCTATGGAGTTTGCCGCCGACGGAATTATTAAGAGGAAATGAAACTGTTCTCAGGTAAGTTATTACATAACTGATGACGTCATCATCAGTCTATAGCAGTCCACCGCTGGGAGTAATAGGTCTCGGGGGTTTTAGAATCATCAAGTTATCTTATTTGAGGGAGGCGGGGAGGTAGAGGAAGGAGCGATCTCCCAACTGCCATAGGTATTTTTGAAACGCCTAGTCGGTTTAAAAATACCTAATAATAATAAAAAATGCTTTGCGAATAATAATAAAAAATAGCAAAATGTGCAGCCATTCTCAACTTATGCGTTTACTAACGACAGCAATTCATTTTTATGTGCATAAGTAGATAATATCTAGCATAGATTTATTTCGTGAATACTAAGGTATTTGTTTTTGGGGAGTAAAACCTTGTAAAACAGTAAAATCGAGCGCAATATTATCTACCAATCACGGGCACGTTAAGCTGTCGGACCCGGCTGTTATTGATTAATAGCAGTCGATAAGCCATGTCAGAGGCCCTCGGGCGGCTTGACAAACTCTGACACCAGAGGCCAGCACTACCTCATACGAAACGAAACGAAACCTACCAATCTTATATTAGATTTTTAACTGACTAAATCAAGTACAATATTCAAATTTTAAATATACATGGATGCTATTCCGAGGGATCACTGCACCAGAAACACAATATGACAATATTTTCTCGATAGAAAAAAAAAGCCAAAGTTACCTCTAACTTTTGGGTAGATTCGATTGTTTATTAAAATGGAACATATTAAAGGGTAAAAATTAGATTAACAAGTTGCAACAAAGCCGAGCATTTACTGAAAACACTTTGGGTTTTGTTAAACTATCTATAATTTACATTTTACGGGATATTCAATAAAAACTGCTTTTTTCGAGTGGCGCGAGGCGTGTTTTTTGCATGAAGATATTACCTGCCTGGGAAACGTTGGAAGTTGGTTAGGTTTGTTTTCCCTCTGCGCAACATATTCACGCATCTTATGCTGAACTGGGCTGGAGTAAACTCCAGTCGCGCGTTAGATCTGACACACACCTTTTTTAACCGACTTCGAAAAAGGTGGAGGTTCTCAATTTGTCCTTTTTTTATTATTTTCCCCTATTTCTCTAAGACTCCCGGAACGATTTGTTTTTTTTTTGGTTTGACACTGTACTTCCCTTGTTGTCTCATGGTCATCAGGTCATGATCTGATGATGGGATCCTGGAGAAATCGAGGAAACTCATCAAATTTTATAGGCACTTTTATATACACAATTTTACTGTTCTGCTTGTGTGTGTGTGTGTGTGTGTCTGTCAGTGTCATCGTAGCTCCCGAACGGATGAACCGATTTTGATTTTATTTTTTTGTTTGGAAGGTGGGTTTGTTTGGAGTGTTCTTAGCTATGTTTGATCAAAATCGGTTCAGCCGTTTCATTGCGTTGAGGGTTTTTTAAATTTTTACACAATTAATTACTTGTTTTGTAAAATATTATGCTTGCTGTTTTAAGGGCGCGAGCTGTAGTGGCCTACCACAGAGGCGTCTTCCAAGAGCTGTACGCCATCCTAGAGGCGCATTCGTTCCCTCCTCGCCACCACAGCGCGCTGCAGACTCTGTGGTTCAAAGCGCACTATAAGGAGGCCGAGAAAGTCAGGGGCCGAGCTTTAGGTAAGAACTTATTTGATGTCAATATATAATACGCTTCCGTCAGGTAGTGATTTGGATCAGTTGAGTTACCTTTAGATCGCTAGCAGCGGTGTTCAGGTAGCACAACTGTTTCATATGTATTTTGTACATACCTTGTATTATTCTTTCTGTAAGTAAATAAATGTATATGTATATAATATGATATATAATATAGCCTCCTTTATTTCCTTAATAATAAATATTACAATTCATTAAGTAACTATAGTAACTAATTATATATTTGATTGAAAATTAAATTAAATAAATTTATGCATTTTTTTTTATAAATTCATGCATTTTACATCATAACATGTTTCCATAATTATTTTGTTTAGTTATAATTATTAGGGACCTCTCTACGAGTCCATTTGATTCCTCCATTTGATGTCTCTATTAGTTTGTAATAAAGCCAAGCGTAGCTCCTCTCAACCCACGCATAATGTTTCGAAGTTTACTCCTGTCAGAACTAGAGGTCACCACTAGTATATATATTTTTTGACAGATATCAATGAAAAACTGTCACCTAATCTATGTCTCGATTAATTGTAGAGATCCACCAACTTATCTGTAGAATTAAATGTATGTAGATGATAGAAAAATGTAATTAGTTAAGGTGAATACTCACGCTTGCAGCGCGAGATTCAAATTTTTTAGTGTTTTTTGCCGATTACAGCTCATCAACACTTCTTCAGATAGCGAAAATTAAGTTCGCGAGAACTAGGAGACTTAACACGCATGTTTTAATTGATATTATCTCATACATATCATCAGTTTAGGTACGATACCTATAAACAAAAAAAGCACTGTAATAATGTGTTTAGGGGTATCATAGCTAAACTGATGATATTTATGAGATACTATCAATTAAAATATGTGTGTTAAGTCTCCTAGTTCTCGCGAACTTAACTTTCGCTATCTGAAAAAGTGTTCATGAGCTGTAATGGGCAAAAAACACCAAATAATTTGAATTTGGCGCCGCAAGCGTGCGCATCCACCTTAAATGGTTCTACAGATAAGTTGGTGGATCTTTTCTATACGCGCCGTGGCCGTGTGGCCGTCTAAACGTGTGCAAGTCTAAAGTGTTTTTTATATGTATGTTAGTTTTTAAGGTATTTATGTTGCTATGGGCTTATTGCTTAGGTTTTTGTACATTTTCCAATAAGCCTGAAATAAAGATATTGTTTTTTTTTACAATTGCAAAGTTTGACAAATTTAAATTCTAATATATAAGTATAAAAATAATATTTCTAATACTAATTTTAATATTTGAATACAGTTACTAATAGGTACTCAAAATAAAAATATTATTCATAATAAATATTCTTGGGATGAAGCCGGATCAATAGGTACGGAGCACCCGATTCGGGGTGATATGTTACAGAATGCATAATTGTGGTTATTAATTTAAGGAGCTGTCGACAAATACAGATTGAGGAAGAAGTATCCTCTGCCGAAGACGATATGGGACGGCGAGGAGACCGTCTACTGCTTCAAGGAGAAGAGCAGAAACGCGCTCAAAGACTGCTACTACAGGAACCGGTGATTATCACACACATACATCTTCATACAAATAATTCGCAAAGCAGTAGTGCTCGCATTGCTGTCCGGTTTGAAGGGTATGGTTATGGTTGCCGGTGAAATTACATCTTTATGTCTCTTATGTTCCACCTTTGTAATACGAACTGCTAAGGAACGGAATTCGTTACCGTCGTCTGTCTTTCCTGATAACTATAATCTGGGTCTCTTTAAGGCAAGAGTGAAGGTGCCTTCTAGACCTTCGTGCTCCAACGTCGGCCACATCGTCACTTACGCACAGATGAGATCGGGGTCAAACGAGGGTCTATACCATAATAAAAAAAAAATAGTTTGTAAGATTCGTTGGTATAAGATTTGTCCTGGCTGCTTGCTTATTATGGAATGTGTTATTACTGGAAGAAAGCGTTAGCCGAGTCAGTCGTGGGAAGCAATGGCGTCGATGAGCTCACCACTTGTCACGTCTATATTCCACGATGGTGCAACCCACTGTGAAAAGAGGCCCATTGAGGCTTTGCCTAACCCCCTTCGGAGAAAAAGGTGTGTGTCTATGTGTGTATTAGGTATTCTTCCTTCTAAAGTGGTAGTTGGTAAAGCCGGAGTGGGTTTGAGGGTCATGAAGTTGGACTCTCGTCATAATGTGAGCTTTAGCTCATTTATGGTGAAAATACGGAAAATGTGAAGACTTACTTGAGCCCTGACTTCTGGCCGAAAGGGGTGAAGTTCCGGCGGTTCAAGGGACGCCTGTCACGTGATCCCCCGGGCCGAGACGCGTCGGCGATCACGTGTGTTAGATTAAGTAATAAATAAAGTGTTTTTAGTGTATGTTAGTTTCTAAGGTATTTATGTTGATATGGGCTTACTGTTTAGGTTTAGTGCATTTCTCAGTAAGCCTGAAATAAAGATTTTGAAATTAATTGAATAGGCACAGAATAAATATTAAAATAAGTATAGGAGCCAATAGTTAAGTGATACGTCTATTGGCCCAGGTATCCGACGCCGGACGAGAAGCGAGCCCTAGCGCTCAAGACTGGCCTCACCCTCACGCAGGTCTCCAACTGGTTCAAGAACAGGCGACAGCGAGACCGCACTCCTCAGCAACCTAATAGACCGTGAGTAGCTTCACATCTGCTTACTCATTTGTTTTAGGGATGGGTCGTACTTTCAAAGTAGAGAACCAGGGCTTCCAAGTTCGCTCGCCTTAAGGTGGATGCGCACGCTTGCGGCGCGAAATTCAAATTGTTTGGTGTTTTTTGCCCATTATAGCTCATCAACACTTCAGATAGCGAAAGTTGAGTTTGCGAGAACTAGGAGACTTAACACACATGTTTTAATTGATGCTACTTATCTCATTAATATCATCAGTTTAGCTATGATACCCCTAAACACATTTTTACAGTGTATTTTTTTGTGGGCGGATGATATAGAGGTCGTAGAGGGAAATACCTGGATGCGAAATGCACAGAACCGTTTGGAGTGGCGTTTTTTTTTTAACATTGATAGACCTTTGTTTGACCACGATCTCACCTGTTGGTAAGTGACGATGTGGCCGAAGATGGAACACAAAGGTCTCGAAGGCACCTATTCACTCTAGCCTTGAAGAGACCCAGATTATAGTTTTCAGGAAACACAGGCGACGGTAGTGTATTCCACTCTTAGCAGTTCTCATTATAAAGGTAGAACTGAAACGTTTAGTACAAATAGCGGGTATACTAATGAGGTAAGGATGGTACCGAGCCGTGCGTCTGCTCGTCCTATGTTGAAATGGAGATGGTGGGATCAGATGGTGAAGTTCCTGGGAGCATTCCCGAAATGTAACCTATAGAAGATCGAAAGGCATGCGACCCAACGGCGGTGCTCGAGACTCTGGACTCCCAAATTAGTTCGCCTTAAGACACCAGCGCCAAAACCTAGGGCTCATAAAACCTTCAAGGTATTTTTGTGCATAGGAAATTGATCCGTGCATAAATAAAAATAGAAAAAAAAACGCTTTTAAAAAAAAATTGCAAGTTGAAAAATACTTGCACAGGAAATTGGACCAAACCGTCTTATAAATAAGGAGCATAATTGCATCTGCGAAAAAGTACTACGATACCTTGAAAGTAATTCGATTGCACAGAGCGATAAAGTTTCTGACTTTACTGCAAGACTGAACTGCTAAGGAGTGGAATACACTACCGTCGTATGTCTTTCCTGAAAACTATAATCTGGGTCTCTCCAAGACTAGAGTGAATAGGTGCCTTCTAGACCTTTGTGCTCCATCTTCGGCCACATCGTCACTTACCAACAGGTGAGATCGTAGTCAAACAAAGGTCTATGACAATGTTAAAAACAAAAGAAAAAAATATTTTCAAGTATTTTTTCACTTTCAAGTAGGGGTCCGCACCTGGTCGGCGTACTTGCAAGCAAAAACCTGGTGGAAATCCCTGGTCCTGTAAATAAATACGCTCCTTCCCTGATTTGTTTAGGTTAGGTACAGTGTAGACTGTAGAGTTACGGTTCGCCCGTCATTTAAATTCCTGACTCACCGCGAAACTACCTGTATATAAATAAATAAATAATGCTGGACAGTTCACACAACATTATCAAGCCCCAAGCTTAGCAGAGCTTGTGTTATGGGTACCTACTAGATAACTGATATACTTAGCATAATACATTACTTAAATCAACTTAAATAGATATTTTTTTATCAACCATTGAAAATACCCAGAACACCCTGACAAATATCTGCAGATCGTACAAATATTTGTTCCGAGGCGGAAACCGAACCCGCAACCTTCTGCGTCAAAGGCGAACCTTCGCCCGCCGCGCCACAGATGTCGCTTTATATGCTTAGGTAAAATATTGAATTAATTTTGTTATGGACTTCCTAAAGACCGCATTTTCCAGTAACAGTTCAACCAGTCTCAGAAGCCCTTCACCTGCTGTAGTGTATCCGGCCTAAGAATATACCACTCCGTCTCCTCTCATGGATGTCGTAAAAGTTAAATTACATCCTCTAACTTCGAAGCTTATCGGCCGTCGGCAAACGGTCGATGTGACAAAATCTGGGCATGCGATAAACACGTGTGACCGGCCTCTTTGTTTAAAATTGATTAATGAGTCTATGGCACACATAGAGTCTATCCACACAGGAAAAAATGCTACGCAGCAAATCTGTCCTAAGGGTCAATAGAAAGGACTATAGACAATAGTTACGAGCGAAATGTGTGAACAGACTGAGAGCGAAACGTTTTTTGTATTGATGGATTCGGATAACAAATTAGTGGCAGTTTTTAGGGTTACGTAGCCAAATGGTAAAAAACGGAGCCCTAATGGATTCGTCATGTCTCTGTCTGTCTGCTCGTCCGTATGTCACAGCCACTTTTTTCCGAAACTATAAGAGCTATGCTGTTGAAACTAAGTAGATGTATTCTGTGAACCGCATTAAGATTTTCACACAATACTTAGAACAGAAACTCTTTTTTTTTTTTCCGTCAAACCCATGCGTTTGGGGTATGTATGGATAGGTCTTCAATAATTATATTGAGGTTTCTAATATTTTTTTTTTCTAAACTGAATAGTTTGCGCGAGAGACATTTCCAAAGTGGTAAAATGTGTGTCCCCCGCCCTGTAACTTCTAAAACAAGAGAATGATAGAACTAAAAAAAAAATATGATGTACACCATGTAAACTTCCACCGAAAATTGGTTTGAACGAGATCTAGTTAGTAGTGTTTTTTTAATACGTCATAAATCGTAAACCATCCAAGAATTTCTTATATTATGTTACATGCTACTACGGAACCCTTTATGGGCGAGTCCGACTCGCACTTGGCCGCTTTTTTTTATTGATTATAGCTGTGCATAGAATGACAGTCACCTTAAGGGCTAAGTGCGTGCCATGTTTGGAATATCTTTACTAAACCGTGTCCGCAACGCGAAAATACGAAGGAGGACAAAAGTGGCAGATATTGGAGACCGTATTGCGAGACTGAAGTGGCGCTGGGCAGGACACTTGGCCAGATTTGGTGACGGCAGTTAGTGTAAGGCTCTGCCCGAGTGGTGGCCGAGAGGGAGCACTAGAGGCCGTGGCAGACCATCAGCCAGGTGGGCGGATGATATAGAGGCCGTAGAGGGAAATACCTGATGCGAATCGCACAGAACCGTTTGGAGTGGCGTTTTTTTTTAACATTGATAGACCATTGACCACGATCTCACCTGTTAGTAAGTGAAGATGTCGCCGAAGATGGAGCACAAGGGCTAGAAGGCACCTATTCACTTTAGCCTTGAAGAGACCCAGATTATAGTTTTCAGGAAAGACAGACGACGGTAGTGTATTCCACTCCTTAGCAGTTCGCATTATAAAGGTAGAACTGAAACGTTTAGTACGAATAGAGGGTATACTAATGAGGTAAGGGTGGTTCGTTTGAGGAGGGAGTCTTATACCCAGCAGTGGGCTATTATTTAAGCTGCCAATGATGACGAATTTTTTTTTTTATACTACTGAATGACGGAACAAGCATATGGCCCACCTGATGTTAAACGGTAACCTCTGCCTATGAACAGTGCATTACCTCATAGGTCACGTCCACCTAGGACGCACCCTATGTTGCATTTCCCTGCGCCTGCCACCCTGAGACATAAAGATGAAAAGTCTCATGTGCCTGTAATTTCACCGGCCTTCAATTTAAATAATTCTATTAAATAATTAATTTAGTAATGAGGGGTTTTCACGGACGTTTCAAATAATGCGCTAATAGATGGCGCTGCTTTGAACCTAGCTTTCAAAATAAAGTGAAATGTCAAAGTCAACAACGTAGTGATATATTTTCGTGGTATTTTGTTACTATCACACAAAAGCACAGACAATGCATTTGTTAATATTGACAAGCATACTTGAGTCAGCGCCATCTATCGAACCAAATTGAATTACTTCTTTTTTTTCGAAAATGAAAAGCCCTCATTTCAATGATGATGAATGTACTTAAACCACAGAATATATACAGTACCTAAACCTACGTACACCTACCTATACTATGTAGGTACTGTTTGGTTATTTGCCTCTCATATAGCAAGGTGTCACATTACTGAAACAGGCATAGCTCACAGGTCGCCGCCTGATCAAGTGATCCCACCGTAAACAAAATAAACTACAAACTTTATTGTTCTCAAAGCTTCCATTGTTCAAGCGATGGTTAGTCTCAAGGTCTTGGTGTTCGTTTGACATCCGTATGTTACCTATTTTAGGCTCATATATAATTGATCCAGCGTGCAAAGACTTTGATCTAAATTGGCTTATTTTTCTTCCTTTTAGAGTTCCGTACCCTAAGGGTAAAACGGGACCCTATTACTAAGACTCCGCTGTCCGACCGTCTGTCTGTCACCAGGCTGTAGGTATCTTATGAGCCGTGATAGTTTGATAGTTGAAATTTTCACAGGTGATGTATTTATATTGCCGCTATAACAAAAAATACTAAAAAAACAGAATTAAATAATATGTAAGGGGTTTACAAAAAATGTGTTTTTGCCGTTTTTAAAGATAATGGTACGGAACCCTTCGTGTGCAAGTCTGACTCGCACTTGGACGGTTTTTTTAACTACTTGTATGACGGAACGATAGCATATGGCCCACCTGATTTTAAGCGGTAACCTCTGCCTTTAACAATGCATTGCCTCATAGGTCACGTCCACCTAGGTAAGACGCACCCTATATGGCATTGAACCTACTTACTGGCGCCCGCCTCTCTGAGATATAAAGATGAAAAGTCTCATGCGCCTGTAATTTCACCCGCACCCTTCAAACCGGAACACACCAATGCGAGCACTATGCTTCGCGGCAAAAATAGGTAGTACTTCCCCTGATGAACTTTTATTTGTTTCAGAGAGATGCTCGTTCCGGCGCAATACGCGGGAGGCCAAGGGTTGGGCCAAGCTTTGCTGCCCAACGCGTATTATCACCAACTTCAAGACCCCTCGCATTACATTCATGGAGGCGCGCCATAGATTATATTAATACATTTTACCATAGACTAACTAAACACAATAGACTGCCAATCTCATACAAGAAAACGTGACTCAAAAATGACAAATTCCAGGCTATTTCTAGATGGCGCTAGCAAATAGCCTGGGAATCATTCAACCAGCATTTTAAACCAATTACCTTATTTTTTTTAATTCTTTAAAAATAAACATTTCCTTTAATTTTTATTTTTTAATTATGAATAAAAAATCGACGATCGATTGGTCGATCTATTCGAATTTAAAGCATTAAATTTTTTTTTTTAATTTTTTTTTTTACAATCGTTTAAAGCAGATTCAAAACACTCGGCGTCATTGTAGGCAATTATTTATCGATGCACGTTTTCTTGTATGAG
Source organism: Operophtera brumata (assembly GCA_932527175.1). NCBI lineage: Eukaryota > Metazoa > Arthropoda > Insecta > Lepidoptera > Geometridae > Operophtera > Operophtera brumata. Next base: position 48,387,179 of record OW052227.1, read on the forward strand.
ATTGGCAGTCTATTGTGTTTAGTTAGTCTATGATATTATCCAAAAAATATGAGAAATAGCCTATATAACCTAATATCAACTAGATTATACCTAGGTATGTAGGAACTGTATCAAATACTGGACTTAAGGTGGTTGCTATCGCTTGTGGCGCGAAATTCAATTTTTTTCGTGTTTTTTGCTCATCACAGCTCATCAACACTTCTTCAGATAGCAAAAAATAATTACCGGTAATTATATGACCTAACACACAAGTTTTAACTTATAGTATCACATAAATATCATAAGTTTGGCTATGAATGTGCTTGAAACAAAAAAACACTGTAAAGACCAATGAAGCACAATCGTGGCTAAACTAATGATATTTATGTGATACTATAAATTAAAACTTGTATGTTAGGTCATATAATTACCGTCAAATTAGTTTTTGCTATCTGAAGAAGAGTTTTAAGAAGAAGAGTTTTAAGAGTTTTTAGAGCTGTGATGAGCCAAAAACACAAAAAAAAAGAATTTCACGCCACAAGCGAAAGCAACCACCTTAAGAACTACTTATTTAGTTAGTATAATATGTATTATGGATGGTACCTCATTTTCATTGATAAGTACTTATTAAGATATTAAGTAAGAAGGTTCAGTTTTTTGTTGAAGAATATGTTTTTCAAAACTAGCTTTTATTATAAAAATATTGGTTAAATTGAATATACAGGACGTCCCAAGAATATGCGACACGAAGGGAAAGTACCTTAAATATTGCAAATAGGATATTTTGCTGAGGGGAGACTTTATTTTATTTCTAAAACTTAGTAATACTGTATTCAATGATTTTTTTAAAATTACTTGCTTCTTCTTAGAATCGAAAAAACATACCGTATTTTATGATGCCATTTGAAAGAATGGATAAAAATAATAATTTCTCATGAGTATCTTATAACAAAAGAATAACATAAAATGTTTGATTCCATTAAAAGTTCGATTCGATTCCCAGACGAAGCAAGTAATTTTTAGAAAACCTTTGAATGCAGTATTTCTAAGTTTTAAAAATAAAATAAAGTCTCCTTTCAGCAAAATATCCTGTCTATAATATTTAAGGTACTTTCCCTTCATGTCGCATAGTCTTGGGACGCCCTGTATATATTGTATCGTCATCAGAAACGATGGCGTGTGGAAATTTCAGATAGGATATTGGGAAGTGGTCGAAAGTTCCATCACCAGATATATTCGCCACAGGAAGACAGGAAACCTGGAAAAAAAAATTGTTTCATGCTGTATAGGTTTTGTTTTTGTACCTATTGTATTTGTCCTGCTGTACGAATGTCCTATTTTCAAGAGCCATAAGTAGCATGCTGATATTACCTGAAAGACGAAGGAGGTATTAGAGACGGACTATAAAATATTAAAACTAGTGACTCGCCCCGGCTTCACACGGGTAGCCCCTGGTGACCCCCCCTCCTACCCCTACCCCCTATATCAATCTCCTGGTTCTAAGCTACCTCCCCACCAATTTTCAGCCAAATCGGTTCACCCGTTCTTGAGTTATAAGTGGTGTAACTTTGTTTTATATATATCGATGATCCGTGAGTAACGAAGGAGGTAAAAGATAGTCTATAAAATATAAAAAATGCTAAATAACTGAATGTGAACCACCACAGACCATTTATTCGATCACCTACCTGGTGAAATGACATCCAAGCTAAATTAACAACGCATCTAAAATACCCTCAGCGGTACCTAAACATGAAGTTCAGTGTGTGTCTATGTGGTTTATAGGTACCTAGCGATGACCTCAATATATAAGCACAGAAACCGAAATACCTATCGGAATAAGCGCTTCAGAATGGCTTTTGAAAAATTAAACCAATTAGCTTACTCCAAATTGCCTTTATTTGCGGTGCTGTGCGGTATCTACCCTATCATGGCGTTTTTACAAATTTACGTGCTGTCTGTTGTTAAACATTTTAAATCAGAATTGTATTCTAGTCTCAATGGTATTAAAGTTCTAAAAGAATTATAACTATTTGGATTTTATTTGTAACTAGCGACTCGTCCCGGCTTCGCACGGGTGGTTTCAGGATGAAACCACCCCCCCCCCCCCCTCATATCCCTCCCCTTGGTAGCCTATGTCACTCAGGGTGAATGTAGCTTTCCAATGGTGAAAGAATTTTTGAAATCGGCACATTAGTTTTTGAGTTTATTCATTGCAAAACACACACAAAAATACAAATCTTTCCTCTATAAAATATTAGAGTGTAGGTAGACAAATGGAACATGTCCGGTCACCTCACGGCCCCTTTCAAACTCCTTTTGGCGGCCATTGTCACGCGAGCTTGGTTGGTTGGGCTCATCAGACTCTTCGTAACGCCTCTAAAAACTCACAAAATCAATAAAATGCCTAAGTTATACCTGCTGCGAGCACTCGACCCAGGAACACGTCTGAACATATATTGTTCAGTACTAAGTAGGTTCTATGGAGGCGTGCATATACTGGCGAACGCCGCGGGTCGGGTAGGTACTTCAGAAAACTTGAACATGACGGAACGGAACCTTGCGTCTGGTGATCGCATCAGCATCGCATCATGGCATCGCTGTTAGCATTTCATCAATGACGAAAGAAACCAATTCTCTACAGAGCATTTCATAGAAACAAATGTTTTTATTTTATTTTTTATTATGTTTGTTTTGGCGTTGGAACCTTATCCTTTTGCCTTGTCCAATTTGGAGACAAATGTGATCGTTTGGTGTTGCCATTAGTGGAGATATTAGTTACCGTGAATTTTGGAACAATGATGTCAACACTAAAAAGAGACAAAGGACTATAGATGATGCTTCTCTCTCTGCACGTTCTTGTCAAAGCAGCGCGCGGTCCCTTCGGGTAGTTATAATCCATGGCGCACCTCGCCGCGCCCCGCTCTATAATGGAGACTCCATCCAATCCACAATCGAGTCGAATAGACTATTTTTGCAAACTAGCAAATAAACCTTAGTAAAGGCGATATTACACGGATCAACCAAATTGAAACAATTCCATTTTGAACATTGCACATTCAACGACATTACCACTAAAACACGTAAGTAAATAAGTTATTTATTTTTATTTATTTATTTTATTTTATTCAGAACAGCAAAGCTCAAGTGGGAATGGGCCGACCACGTCAGTCGGATGCACCCCGAGAAGTGGGCGAACGTAGTAACTCCTTGGGTGCCTGAAGACGGAAGGCGACGACGGGGCCGACCGAGAAGGCGTTGGCGGGACGATCTCGAAGCTCACGAGAAGGAGTGGTGGGAAACTGCCAAAGGCCGGGATGCCTAGAAAATTTTGGAGGAGACCTTTGCCCAGCAGTGAGACATAAAAGTTTAAGAAAAAAAAAAAATTTTTTTTTATTACCAACGAAAGAATATCGTGCAAAAATATTATTCTAAAGTTAGGTACCTAGTTACTTAAATCTAGTGTTCTATACAGTGTATCCTCTAGTGTAATAATGACTCATTCAATCATTTTCTTGATGACACTGCTGTTTTTTCGTGATCCCATTATTATTATAGATCCACCAACTTATCTGTAGAACCATTTACTTACATTTTTCTATCATATACATACATTTCATTCTACAGATAAGTTGGTGGATCTCTACAGAGGAAATCATGAGGCATTGGCAGTACTAAAAGGTCTTGTTCTTCTTTTCTTCTTAAAATTGTTTCTGAGGATTGCACCAAACAATTTTACTGATGTCAAGATACATAATTATATTTTTATAGTCAAGTCGTCAAGCAAGAGTCTCCGTCAAGTCTACTAGAAGATGATGAGATCCGTTGTCACACATAATGTACGATTGAGTTAAAAAGTGTATTACGTGTCTTTTCGAAATGGTGGATTTTTCCCTGTAAAAACTCGGTTTTTATGCCATATTTAAACCTTGACAATGGCGGAATTGTTTGGTTCATTCTTCAGAAGCCATTATAAGAAGAAAAGAAGAGATCCGTTATTGGTATTTAATGGAATGTCAACGATTTGTCAATGACAAATTTGAAAAATGACAAATTGACAGATTGTAACTATAATTCGATTGCTATTGCTGATTTTCGTGAAAAGTGAAAACGGAAAGCTCTTTGTTATATTTTTCAAGTTCTCTGTTTCTGGGCATAAATACAAAAATAATATTGAAGTGAAGTGCCATTTTTGTAGGACAAACGTGCCTGCCCAGGAAATTACATGCTTGTATTGCATCATCAATGTGCAATACAACTTATGACGCAGCATTGAAAGGGCCCCAGGATGAGCGACTCCAAATCATTCGTAAACTTCTCATGCCAGCGATGTCTTCAGCCTTTGAAACTAGACGAATCATTGACCAACCTTGGGGAACATGCGATCGCAGATTTGACATTACAGATCCGACGAAACAATGAGGTTGATTTAGATCTACAATCTTCAAGTTTGGAACACTATGTCCCGCCTTTTCGCATGTCAGAGTCAGGCAATGGCGCAAATGGGTTTATGGTGATCTCAGATGGATGGGAAACTACCTCTCTAGGCCACCAGCTACATGTAAAAGCTACACTCTTTGATCTTCTGTCAAATAACTCGGATGTTGACCACCCACTATGCGATGAATGTACTGATACGTTGTTAGAACTTATGGATAATCAGTTGAGGCAGACTGAGGCAGAATGGAAGGATTACAATGACTATCTAAAAAAGTTGGAGGATGACAAAGAGGATTTGAATTTGGAAGGTCTTGAAAAAGAATTGGAAGATTGGAATCAAGAACAAACTAGGTTACTTAAAGAGCTGTCTGCGTTACAAAAAGAGGAACGAGCCATGAAAGAAGAGATTGAAATACAAGAGAGAGAGAAAGAGAGACTAGAAAACGAACAAGACGTTTACTGGAAGGAGTATACTCGGTACAGGAAAGATCTAATGGTCACTGAAGACCAGATGAAATTCTATGAATGTCAACTGGCATACACACAATCACAGCTAGATAAACTTAAGAAAACAAATGTCTTCAAAGCCACTTTTCACATATCAGATTCGGGACATTTTGGTATCATTAACAACTTCCGACTGGGGCGTTTACCGTCCGCACCGGTTGATTGGTCAGAAATCAACGCTGCCTGGGGTCAGACCGTCCTGTTACTAGCTTCATTAGCCCGTAAAATAAACTTTAATTTCCAAAGATATAAGCTCGTCCCTTACGGTAACAACTCGTACGTAGAAGTTTTGGAGGATCAGAAAGTTTTACCACTGTACGGGTCGGGCGGTTTCAGATTTTTGTGGGATACTAAATTTGATGCTGCTATGGTAGCGTTCTTAGATTGCCTTCAACAGTTTAAGGAGCAAGTTGAAAAGGGCAATACTGGTTTCTGCCTACCCTACCGGATAGATAAAGGAAAGATTGAAGATACGGCATCTCCACCCCATGCTTATTCCATCAAAATTCAGTTTAATTCAGAGGAGCATTGGACTAAAGCTCTTAAGTATATGCTCACAAATCTTAAATGGGCGTTGACTTGGATTTCGTCACAGTTTAACGAAGAGAGAGTTGAGGAAGCTTGATCAATTGAGCTGAGATTATATTGAATACTATGCTAAACTGGTGGAACACCAGCAACTTCACCCGCATGGATTTTTTCATACAAAATTCAACACTTAGCTTCATCTCCTTAGGGGTGAATTTCGTGAATTCCATTCTCAGTGTTCCCGTAGACCACAAAAGGAATGTGCCATCCTTCCTAGCCTCTAGGACATGGTTTAGTCTGTGTGTTGATAGTGAGTCATGCAACGATTTTATATATTGATAAATAAGTCTATAAATTACTCAAACCTACAATTAGATATTTTCTTTTCTTTTTCATCAACTCATTAAGAGACACTTAACACTAAGGGACACTTAGTGGGACATAGGGACACATTAGGGACACTCCTGACAATTGGCAAGCATTATTGTCTAGTAAGTGTAATAGTAATCTAAAAAACTAAAAAGATCATGTAACTATTCCTTTTTTTGTTGTTGTTTGTAAGTGTTATTCTTATCTAATTGTTTCTGCTTCCTTTAAATAAAAAGGATTTATTAATTTGTGATAGAATTTCTGTGATGTGATTAATCCTCTGTTATGTAAATATATACAGGAGTATGTAATAAAATGGTTTTATTAAGCTTTTATTTAAGTTGACCTGTTTGTTACTATGTTAGTTAGTATGTGTGGGGGGAGTAGTAGTAGAGCTTTTTTGTGAAAGAGTTCGTCCGGGGAAGTACTACCACCATACCTATTTCTGCCGCAAAGCAGTAGTGCTCGCATTGCTGTGTTCCGGTTTGAAGGGTAAGGGTGCCGGTGAAATTACAGGCACATGAGACTTTTCATCTTTATGTCTCAGGGTGGCGGGCGCAGTGCAATGCCACATAGGGTGCGTCCTTGGTGGACGTGACCTATGAGGTAATGCACTGTTCATAGGCAGAGGTTACCGCTTAACATCAGGTGGGCCTCTTGCTTGTTCCGTCATCCAAGAAGTATAAAAAAAAAAAAAAAAAAACAAATCATTACAGAAAATAACAAGTTAATCTCGACCAATTGAGCTGAAATTTTGCATACCTGTCAAGTTCCGAGGACAACACAATATTATGGTGAAAGCAAGGTGAAAGGTGGACAAGTGAACTCCTCGATGGATATTAGAGTGGCCGCGTTTAGACATTTTTTGATTAGCACATGGTTCCAATCACTAACTTTATATTATAAAAGTTTGTAGGTATAGAAAAATATATTTTTCACAAAAGCTTTCTATTGATTAGATAAAAAAAAAAAACTTTATAATTGGCGCCGCACGGCTTGTGCATTTGCCATTTTCAAGTATCTGTATTTTCACTATATTGTATTTTCAATATATTTTGCAACGTTACACTCCTTCCAAGTCGTCAAAGTCATAGTCGATCAGTTTTAGTAAAACGGTGGCCAATTTTACTAAAACTTTGGTAGACAATTTCCACCAATTTCAAAAGTCACGCAATTCACTTCCATTTCATTTCACTACACTTGTGCTTTTTAAACGAGCTACATTAGTTAAAATGCCACCAAAATAAAACAAAATAACTCAAGAAAACACTATGAAAAGAAATAAAATAAAAGTAGACAACGTCTCTTTTCGAAAATGGCGGGAAGAGTCCGATTAGATAATTGCAATTTATTTTGAGGAGAAACGTGAAAAAGCGCCATCTGGTAGTTTTATATCGTACCAAGCTGCATTTCGGAGAACTTCCTAAAACAAGGGCGTCGCTCGTGCTTACATTGGTGCGTACCTTGTAGAAAACGCTTACATAGCTAGACGACAGATGGCGCTGTTACGCAAATTTAGAATATTTTCTGTTGAAAGCACAGATAAAAGAATACTATGTTTAAAGATATATTTTTCAACGCAAGTATGTATTTTATGAAATACCCGTGGTTCGCTACTGGGTAAACACTGAAATACATAGGTAAACTAAACCGTACTAAACTAAAGGTACTTAATGCATTGTGATAGGCAGAGGTTACCGCGCTTACTCATCAGTCAGCGTCATTCAAACCAAAAAGTAAAAAAAAGTTCAGAATAATTTTTATTTTTCCCCAAAGTTCCGAAAAAATCTTCTTACCTTTGCTTTCGGACCGTAACATGAATGTTATGTAGATAGGAAGGTAGGTATAGTTGTAACCTACCGCGATTCTTTGTGTAGACCTCTTTGTGCGAACGCAAAGGTACTGTTTGCCCTCTAATTACAGTCTTGCTCGTTAAAAGACCTACCTACCTACCCAAAAAATAATTTCAAGTCGTTTTGTGCTACGACTTTTTTCAAATAGGAATGAATACCTATTATGACGTAGGATTACTGGAGAATTTCTTTATTTACATATCTAGTCTATAAATAGATACAGTGGTGGCCATATAATTAAGAACGCTGATATAAAGGGAAGATTTTTTCCAACTAAGATGCAAAACTAATTGTATGCATTTGTTTTTATTTCTCTCGGTATCGTAAAACATTTCCATATTACCACTGTATTCATCGATACACATGATTGGCAAAAATCAATAGGCAAACTTTTAACACTACTTTTAAACAAAGTATTCCTTATTACTTGCTGGTCACGTAATTAAGAACGCCAAGTAGTTTATACCTTTATTCAAATTTAAATAGAGAACACTCAGTCGATTTGTTACTGTTTGCATAAATTTGGCGCCATTACGTGCAAAAAAAAAGAAAGAAAAAAGGAAAAAAAAAAGATTAAAGATAAAAGAAAAACCTTTAAAGATTAAAGGTGATTGCTTCTTTAGAAAAAACAATGGGAAAAAATAAAAGTTGTGATAAATCTACAAGGGAAGTAATAATAAAACTTTGCCGGAAGAATTGGTCTTATAAAAAGATAGCCGACCATCTGCAATGTTCAAAAACGATGGTTTTCCACGCTGTAAAGCATTTTGCTACGTATCAAACTACTTCGAATGTTCCACGTGTACCTAAACAGAGAAAAACAACTCCTCGAGATGACCGAAACATCGTTCGTATGGCAAAACAAAATCCTTTTAAAGGGTCCAATGAGCTTAGAAAAGGATATTTTGGTGAAAACAACCCTTCAGCAATCTCAGCACGCACTATTCGAAGACGTTTGGTAGAAGAAAAATTGCACGGTAGGATAGCAAGAAAGGTACCCATGTTAAAACTTTGCCACAGGCAAGCCCGGCATGCATTTGCGAGAAAGTATGAAAACTGGACTGTGCAACAGTGGAAAAATGTACTTTTTTCTGACGAGACGAAAATAAACAGAGTATGTTCTGATGGAAAACGATATGTACGACGTCCCCCGAATACAGCATTCGACCCAAAGTACACGAAAGTTACATTAAAGCACGGTGGTGGAAATGTGAAAATTTGGGGTTGCTTTTCTGGACATGGTGTAGGCCCTTTAATGTTGATAGAAGGTAACATGGATCAGTTCCAATACAAAAATATACTGGAAGAAACAATGTTACCATACGCTGAAGACGTTCTACCGGTCATTTGGACATTCCAGCATGACTATGATCCAAAGCACACTGCACGCACCGTAAAGGAATTTCTTACAGCGCAATTAGTTTCTGTCTTAGACTGGCCTGCTAACAGTCCAGATCTAAACCCAATAGAGAATCTGTGGTTTGAAGTAAAGAAAAAGGTTTCAAATACAAAGTGTGGAAATTTAAGAGAGCTGTATAACGTTTTTTTAGAAGAATGGAACTCTATTTCTCTTGCGAAATGTCAAAAATTAATAGAGTCAATGCCTCGCCGGTGTGAAGCTGTAATTAAAAGCCGTGGATATGCTATTAACTATTAATTTTAGTTAAATATTTATTAAATTTCTTTTTATGTTTCCTGTGCTACATAATATTGTGATTTTTTAAATCTAAGTGTCATACAAAACAATTCCCGAGCAGTTAAATAAATCGTTCTTAATTATTTGTCCAGTTTCAGTACTATTTGAATGTGTTACTTTGATATAATCAATAAAATGTGCAAAAAATAGTTAGCGATTTCATACTTTATTCTTAAGTCAGGTTGCTCTATTAATGTGACTATTATATAACATAACTAGTTGCTTCTCAGAAGGTACACATCTCTGTGTATGATACGATTTAAATAAAAAACTTCTAGAACTTCAAATCGTTCTTAATTATATGACCACAACTGTATATCTAATCGGTTTGCTCAAACCTCTGTGTTAACACACAATGTTTTGTCATAGTTTTATTGATCCGGTGTGTTTTAAAGCAAATAAATATAACAAATTTTGTTTTTATTTTATTTTTTGATACGAATTTATAAAAATACAAATGAAACAGTTGGGCTACCTAATGACTGTTGCAAACGATCTAAAGAAAGCTCAACCGATCGCTCCTAAGAAGCTGGCTAAATTGCCACGCTGAATGGCAATAGCCATGTGTTGAGCCAGATAAGAGCTAGCTCTCGGGTCACGCGTCGCTTCGAACAGACGCTCTCAAATAATTTTGAAAACGCGAAGGGCCCTACCCCACGGGCCCAGAGTCTCGATCCCGAATGGCTTAAATAAGTAGCTCTGTCGAGACTTGCATATTTGCGTCTTTTGAGGTCCTCAGCGGAATCTGCCGCCGCACCGGCCCTAACTGATGTCCCGGACAGATGAGATGGCGCAAGGGTATCAACGCATGTAGCATCCCACACCAAACGCCTTCAACCCACGGAACAAGAGTCATGCCGTCAGGCCGCTTACCATCCTCACGAAGCAAACCATTCGACCATTCTAGAATAGGATTAGGGAATGCAATCTCGTTCTCGCGAGATCTCGTTTTCGCGAGATCTCGGCCTTTTTTAGCGAGATTGATCTCGGCCGAAAAATGGGCGAGATCTCGCGAGGTTAACGAGATTAAATTATACGAGTCCGGGGGTCAAAAGGCGAACTTTTACAGTTCGCAGATGACTGCCTGAGATTTGTGGTTAAAAAAGGTCCTTCTCAGCGGCTGGTTATATGGCCAGCAAAATAAGAAGACGTTTAGCAGACGAGTCTTTGGACATTTTGTGCTTCTTAAGGAGCTACTTTCAAAATAATTCGTAATAATGGCGTGTGATGTGAACTGAACAAGCCTTTCATTTGATTGGCATATTTTGTTAATTAATTTGTAATTTCTAATAGATCTCCGAGTAGGTATAGTTGTCTAATAGATCTCTGAGTAGGTATAGTTGTCTAATAGATCTCTGAGTAGGTATAGTTTTCTAATAGATATCTGAGTAGGTATAGTTTTCTAATAGATCTCTGAGTAGGTATAGTTTTCTAATAGATCTCTGAGTAGGTATAGTTTTCTAATAGATCTCTGAGTAGGTATAGTTTTCTAATAGATCTCTGAGTAGGTATAGTTTTCTAATAGATCTCTGAGTAGGTATAGTTTTCTATTAGATCTCTGAGTAGGTATAGTTTTCTAATAGATCTCTGAGTAGGTATAGTTTTCTAATAGATCTCTGAGTAGGTATAGTTTTCTAATAGATCTCTGAGTAGGTATAGTTTTCTAATAGATCTCTGAGTAGGTATAGTTTTCTAATAGATCTCTGAGTAGGTATAGTTTTCTTAAATTGATAATTCCATCTCAGTCATCTCAACTTAGTTCGTGAGTTTCATTTTGGTTCTTGACTTATTGTTGTTTTGTTATAAAATAACTGTTTTATTATTAAAATACTTTTGTTTGATACTAGAAGAGAAGACTGGTTGTTTATTTCATTTACAACTTAAAAGTTTATAAAAAAAAATAGATAGATACGTCAAACAATGTACTTAATAAAATTATATTAAATGATATAGAAAAAAATCGTAAATTTAAATGTTTATTTCATAATACTTATAGTTCTTATTGATTTTTTCATAATTTATTCAAATAATTTGATTATTTGCAAGGATAAACACACAAAACTGCCAATCTCGCCAGTTCTCAAAATTGGCGAGATCTCGCGGTATTGTTATTCTTAAACTGGCGAGATCTCGCCTGAGCCTCAATCTCGCGAGATTGCATTCCCTAAATAGGATTCATTGATTACGTAAATATCACTGTATAGACCAATAGGAGCTAGGTAGCATTTCATAACTACAGAATTTTCTAAATCAGTTTAGTAATTTTACGCCACAATACAAGCGGAATAGGTAGGTACGTATCTTTTTAAAAGCACTTTCGTTCAAGTTGCAATTCCCCTGCCGCAATGTGCAGCTATCGTGTAATCTCCCCGGTGGCGAGGAGGCACGCGTGACAAGTACCGTCTCGAGCTCATGTGAAGACTACCGGTGACCCGCGACTTCGCTTACATAAAACTTTATATCAAAATCGCAACATCGTTGGTTTTTCTAAGCAAGAGGCGTTAATTTATGGTAACTTGTTGAACTATTGACGACCTCTGTGGCGCGGCGGGCGAACGTTCGCCTGCGACGCAGGAGGTTGCGGGTTCGATTCCCGCCTCGGAACAAATATTTGTGCGATCCGCAGATATTTGTTCAGGGTGTTCTGGGTATTTTCTATATATAATAAAAAATATCTATCTATGTAATATTTTGTATTAAGTATATCAGTTGTCTAGTACCCATAACACAAGCTCTGCTTAGCTTGGGGCTAGATAATGTTGTGTGAACTGTACAGCAATATTCATATTCATATTCATTATTCTTCAATATCTATCTATGTAATGTATTGCATTAAGTACTTATATCAATTTTCTAGTACCCATAAGACAAGCTCTGCTTAGCTTTGGGCTACATAAAGTTGTGTGAACTGTCCAGCACTATTTATTTATTTTAAGTAATTGGCTGTAGTGTGTCCGCCGACAGAACAGACCACTCAATCTGCTCCCGTGGATGTCGTAAAAGCCGACTAAGGGGTTACGCCAGACGATGGCTAGCAGCATTTACCTAAGTATTGAACACCCATAGTACTGCGATCTGAACCTGCCTGCCAAGCTTGGAGATTATGGCCAATCCCCGCACGGTATTCAATGGGGGAGGCTTATGAATTAATGTTTTGTATCGGTTACTACATTCATGGGATGACATGGAGGTGTCTATCCTCAGGCCTGTCACACCAAGGCCACCAGATATGGCTTAACCCTCTACGCCGTAGACGTCTACGTCAGTGTCTACGAGTTACATGTAGCACGTGCAGCCTCTGGTTAAACCACACCCAGCGGACTGCCAGCTCGCTGCGAGTCAAATACAACAATATCTTCAGGATGCTGATGCGGCTGCCTCGCTTTTGCAGCGCATCGGGGATGTTCGCGGAGGCGCGCACGGACGGCTCTCAAGCGATTATTCGCAAGAGAGTCGCTTCCTTACTCCAGCGTGCGCGAGGCAGCGGCAACGGCATCCTGAAGATGATTGTAGCGCGGGCTGACTGCCCTATTCAAAACAGATGGATGAAAATAATGATGATCTAATTTAAATTCATATTTTAATTTTGTGTTGCTCGTTTTGTGTAATTTTATTTTATTTGTAATTTTTTTACATTTATTTATTTAATTTTGTAATGTTTCTGATTTATTAAGTTTTAATGTAGTAGTTTTAAGTCTTTGTGTTTTAATGTGTTATGTTATATGGGTGTAAATAATCTGAAATAAATGAATATTATGGTAAGATGATGTCAAGATATAAGAGCGATGGTAGCCTAACGGTTCAATAGTGCAACTCAGAATCCAACGATACCGGGTTCGATCCTAGGCTCCGCACCAATGACTTTTCTAAGTTATGTGCGGATTTCCATCGCTCTGTGCTTCGGATGGCACGTTAAGCTGTCGGTCCCGGCTGTTATTGATTAATAGCAGTCGATAAGCCATGTCAGAGGCCCTCGGGCGGCTTGACAAACTCTGACACCAGAGGCCAGCACTACCTCATACGAAACGAAACGAAATGAATAATAATAATAGTAGCATCATCCATGGGATGACTTGAAGGGGTCTATTCTTATGCCGAACACACGATAGCCACTTTATAGCTTTACAGACAGACAAACTGTTTTCACCCTCTACGCCGTAAACGTCTACGCAGAGTCTACGTGCTAGGTGTAACATCATTCATAGGATGAGTTGAAGGGGGTCTATTCTTATGCCGAACACACGATAGCCACTTTATAGCTTTACAGACAGACAAACTGTTTTCACCCTCTACGCCGTAAACGTCTACGCAGAGTCTACGTGCTAGGTGTAACATCATTCATAGGATGAGTTGAAGGGGGTCTATTCTTATGCCGAACACACGATGGCCACTTTATAGCATTACAGACAGACAAACTGTTTTCATCCTCTATGCTGTAGACGTCTACGCAGAGTCTACGTGCTACGTGTAGCATATCGTCACGTATTTGGTAGGACCGTGTGCCAACAATCATGTTCTCACGTGCGAACATGCTCAGATAGAACACAAGTGGGTTAAGAAACAGCATTCTAATGCTGTACACGGGTTTATGTTGAATTTTTAGTTTTCAGTCTGCGATCAGAGAGTCCTGTATAATTTATCGAAGTTTTCAGTACCTTAAATGTACTAACGGAACCATTGAAGGATCACGGTCGCGTCTGTCTGTCTGTCCGTCTGTCATCATAGTTTAGTTTTGGTACAAATATACAGGTTGTAACATAATATCCCTATAAGCCCGGGGAGGGGGTATTCTACACATCATGGCGAATAACTTTAGTTCTAGGACTTTTTAAAATTCGAAGTTTTTGATTCTTATACTCCCGACAAACAAAAAAAAAAGATTCATCGGTTCATCCGTTTGGGAGCTACGATGGGACAAATAGACACACACACACACGAACACACAAACACACACACACACACCCCCCGTCGTTTTTGCGTCGGGGGTTAAAAAAGAGGGAAATAAAAATCCAATCAAAAGTCGTCGAATATAAAAAAAAATATAAAATTGTAGAACCCGTCTACCAAGTTTCGTCCAGATCAGTTGTAAAATACGCCCTGTAGAGGAGCACCAACAACCTGAAAGAGGAAAGCAAATTTTGCCAATTGTTGCATATTGACTCGCTTCGCTAACTCGCTCAATAAAACGGTCAAGTGCAGGTCAGACTCGCGTCGAGAGAGATCCTTAAAGTAGGTTACTATGGTAACAACTAGATTGATTGAATTTATTATTAGCTATTCACAAATATTTTACGTTTCGCGTAGGAATATAAGGAGTTAGGATTTACGTTTTGGGCTTCCTGTAAGGTATGAACAAAGCCCTATATATACAGTTATTATATTTAAACTGTCGCCATTTTGAATCAAAAACTAAATAAATAAATACAGTTTTTTTTCTTTATAATTGGCGCCGCACGGCTTGTGCATTTGCCATTTTCAAGTAGGTATCTGTATTTTCACTATATTGTATTTTCAATATATTTTGCAACGTTACACTCCTTCCAAGTCGTCAAAGTTACAGTCGAGTCATGTTTTAGTAAAACGGTGGCCAATTTTACTAAAACTTTGGTAGACAATTTCCACCAATTTCAAAAGTCACGCAATTCACTTCCATTTCATTTCACTACACTTGTGCTTTTTGAACGAGCTACATTAGTTAAAATGACACAAAATAACTCAAGAAAACACTAGGAAAAGAAATAAAATAAAAGTAGTCAACGTCTCTTTTCGAGACGGGTCTACCAAGTTGAAATACGCCCTGTAGAGGAGTATCAACAAACTGAAAGATGAAAGCAAATTTTGCCAATTGTTGCATATTGACTCGCTTCGCTAACTCGCTCAATAAAACGGTCAAGTGCAGGTCAGACTCGCGTCGAGAGAGATCCTTAAAGTAGGTTACTATGGTAATAACTAGATCGATTGAATTTATTATAAGCTATTCACAAATATTCTCCTTTTCGCGTATGAATTTAAGGAGTTAGGATTTTCGTTTAGGGCATAGTGCTTATTACTTCCTCAATGGTTAAGGGCTAGGAAGATGGACTAAAGGCATGGAACTAAGGCTAAAAACGAAACGGTATCGATTATACCAGTCTCATTCTTTTATATGAATGTATTCATGTGTTGGAATGAGACAAGCATAAATCTATCTGTTCTTATTTGTGTAAGGGCCAAATGTCAAATTACTAGTACATTCATGGTAACAATCTAGGAAGATGTATATGCATGGTGCCAATATTCAGGGTACGGAACGGAAAGACGACTGTCGTGTGACAATATATTTGTTTCTCTCTAACATAGGATAGCAAGCTATCTTCTAGGATAGGAGTAAGAAGGAACACTCTATGCTATTTTAGCACTCAATCCATGTACTACATTCATGGTTTAGGGCTTCCTGTAAGGTATGAGCATAACCAGGTTTTTTTTTAAAAACTTTATGGTTTTGGAATTGAGGTGGAGTCCATTTTCGTATTTCGAAGTCGGTCAGACTATATGCACAATATTTCCGAAAGTTTATCCCATCTCATTTATCTACAATTAAAACTCCATTCAGTCAGCAAATATACAAATAAACAAAACAGTAGAAATAATTAAAGAAGTTTTTTTTTTATTCTACTTGAATGACGGAACAAGCAGATGGCCCACCTGATGTTAAGCGGTAACCTCTGCCTATGAACAGTGCATTACCTGATAGGTCACGTCCACCTAGGACGCGCCCTATGTGACATTGCACTGCGCCCGCCACCCTGAGACATAAAGATGAAAAGTCTCATGTGCCTGTAATTTCACCGGCACCCTTACCCTTCAAACCGGAAAACAGCAATGCGAGCGCTACTGCTTTGCGGCAGAAATAGGTATGGTGAACACGCACCACGAACGACGGTTGGTCCCCGGACGAACTCTTTCACAAAAAAGCTCTCTAAGCTGGTGTGATTTAATGACTCTTCGGACTTTTTAAACATCTGTCTGTCTGTAAGAGTCTGTTTAGAAAGAGAGCTGACGTGGCCTTATAACAACATAACAACATAACATAACACCCAATAGTCCTGTCCCCACATAAGGATTCCCTGTATCGTGGGTATCAGAAACTACGACCATACATACCACATACATACACACGACATACATACATACATGGCATACATACGACATACTACCATGGTACCATAACACTCAGACCCAGTACAAATATTTGCAGATCATACAAACATTTGTTCCGCAGCGGGAATCGAACCCGCAACCTTACGCATCTCAGCCGGCTACTCGTCCGACGCGCTACAGATATTGTGAACTAACGTTTTCTTTAGTTTATATAACTATCTATTTCTGTAGTCTATGATTTAATCTGTCGGCATTTTGAATCATAAACTAAAGAAATAGTTACTGTTGTTAAAGGATCAAAACGGAACAGACGCGCTTTTGTATTGCCCTCTAAACAAAAAACCGGCCAAGTGCGTGTTGGACCCGCGCACTAAGGGTTCCGTACCACTATCTATAAAAACGGCAAAAAAAACAAGTTTGTTGTATGGGAGCTCCTTAAATATTTGTTTTATTTTAATTTTATTATTTATTTTTAAAGTGAATATATAAGTACATATTCTGTTCAAGCGTCTACCTGTTGCCGTTATCAACATCGAGCAAAAACGAGCAAAAAAAACACGTTTCTTGTATGGGAGCCCCCTTATTTTTTTTTGTATTTTTTTTATAGTGGCAACGGAAATACCTCATCTGTCAACTATCTAACTATAACGGTTCTTGAAATAGATCTAGCGAAGCGAAAATTCTACGTCTATGGTTCTTGACATAGATCTAGTATATAAATTCTACGTCTATGGTTCTTGAGATACAACCTGGTGACAGATGGACAGACAAACAGACAGACAGGCAGACAGACGGACGGACAGCGGAGTCTTAGTGATAGGGTCCCGTTTTACCCTTTGGGTACGTAAACCTAAAAAGGTAAATAAGCACAGCTGCGCCTTCAAATCCCACGACGGGTCTCTTTCTGAACAGAATTCTATCTAATTCTATTGTCTTTTCTATTGTTGCGTTATAGCAAAACATATCTTAATTGAGGTATTTTAGCTCTGCTCATCCACAAGCAGTTAATCATTGTGTTTATATATACGCAACCATCTTGTAAAACTACCCCTACTTAGTGCTAACGAGTAGCATCCAAGCACGTAGTTCAAGTTGTATACTCTGAAGCAGAAGTGTTGCTAGCTAATAAATCAGCTGAAACTTCCGAACTTAGCTACCTACTCTTTGTTCCGTAAACGAACGACGGAGATATCAGGCATAGAAACCATCATTACTTAAGACGATAATGTTACAATTTTGGAGTCCCGTAACAGTAAAGGTTAACTTGATGTTAATACAGTAATTACTTGAGGATGTCTAAATAAATCATAGACTAGAAACACAATTGGTGAAACTTTTCTCGCAAGCTTTATTTTTTGAAATTGACCCTCCTATACCCCGTTTTAGGAAAAACGGATTATTTCCTTCGATTAGAAAAAATATTAAGCGTAAATTTGTATCAGTACATTACTTAGATTAATAGTAGATAATTTATTTGTTATATTTAGCACTTTAGAAGCAAAACGAAGTTTTATCATTTGTCGCTTACGTCAGTTACTTCCCAGCTGAAGAAGTCTATACCTCACTCTTCCCGGATTCAAGTGAGCAATGGCGCTGTCATTTCTTGTAGCTATTGTTTTCTTTCTAGACTCCGCCCATTCGGTAATTTAACATATCGCCTTAATGAATGCAGTGATGTCAGATTAGCTATTTTATTAAGGTTTACTCTTGATCACAATTCCAATCGATCGGTTTCGGATATGTATCATTTCGTACTCTTGAATGCCAACCTAGCGCCAAATTAATCCAATATTGTGCGGATATTTAATGAACTAATTGGAATTGGCATTGAAATTGTCCAATAGCAAAGAGCAGCTAATGTCATAGTAGGAACTGACACAATTCTTAGCCAATCCAAGCACAATTCAATTTCAATCCAAAATGAACAGAATTTTCTTCAAGATTACGGTGAGTTGTAAACATTGTGCTAATATTTGATTAAAATTACCATTGCACAATAATTAGTATTGGATTCAAGGGTAAGGCTGCCAGGACCTTTTACAATAGTTCTAACATTTGGAACCTTTTTAAGAGTAATTTAGACCTATGTCTGTAATTTTTGTTTTTAACATGCTTTTATTAGTTTACTTTATTCCAATTTCTAAGAATTGTTAGTTAGTTAGTTAGTTAGTTAGTTATTCATTTATTCGCTTAAAAATATGGTAATTACAATGTTCTTAATAGATATTTAGTTTCACATATTTTTACTAGTTACTGCTAGCGTGCAAATATTTAATAGGTATACAAATTTAAAAATGAAAACAATATAATTATGTCAATAGGTACTATCAAATAAATCAATTATTTATTACATTTATGTCACATTCATGTTTTATAATTGTAAAAACGACACGAACCCTTTTTCAGAAAGTTTGGTCTCATTTATAGCTGGTGTTTTTCTATATTCTTTGGAACCGAACGCAGCCTTTCATTGGTCCACAAGGTTAGCTTTGGCTTATAGATACCAATTAATTATCGTTATCTTGAGTGTCATGACATTTATCCCTCTATGCCTTCCAATTCTATGACTCGCACATTGTAACACATCTGTGAAATGATTTAGATGGGAACTTCAAACAGTCGTTAGGCAATAATACCGACATGCGTGAGTTTATAGTGGAAGCTAAGCCACTAAAGTTACGCAGCGAGCTATGGAGAGAGCTATGATCGGAGTTTCACTATGTGATAAAGTCCGAAATGAGGAGATCCGTAGATGAACCAATATCACCGACATTGCTTTCAGAATTGATAAGTTTTTATACAAGCTTTTATTTAACTTGCAATGTAGGTTTATCTGGGTAGAATCTGGGTGGAATCTTGCAACTGAATTTTAAAGCAGTTATCCTCAACCGATTGAGCTGAAGTTTGGAATACCTGTC
This sequence comes from Operophtera brumata, assembly GCA_932527175.1. Classification (NCBI taxonomy): domain Eukaryota; kingdom Metazoa; phylum Arthropoda; class Insecta; order Lepidoptera; family Geometridae; genus Operophtera; species Operophtera brumata. The sequence continues at coordinate 48,406,609 of OW052227.1, forward strand.
AAGTTCCGATGACAATACAATATGATGGTGACAGCGAGCTGATCTGATGATGGAGACGGAAGGTGGACAACGGAACTCTCCAGGGATAATAGTAGACTGGCCGTGTTTAGGCTCATTTTGATCAGCACACGGTTACGATCACTAATTTAATAAAAGCTTGTATTGAAAAATATATTTTTCACATAAAACTTATTTTATACCAACTTACATGTGATTCCCTGTGTCGTGTGTATCAGGAACTACGAGTACCATGGTACCACAACAACGAGATATGGAACAAATACTTGCAGATCATTCATATATTGATCCTGCATCGGGAATCAAACCCGGTTCCTCGTTGGATTTTACCTTGGTCGTACTCAAAAATTGTGTACCTTAACGTCGGGGTCGCGGAAGATTATTACTGTTCCCGTAACTCCAGCAAAAAGCGTGTGAGGAAACACCGGTGTGGTTTTTAGTTGGTTAAAGTCCAACATATCCCCCACAAGCCCCCGCTAGTGAGGGAATCCATGAGGATTTTGCACAGCGAAAAAATAAAAACAAAAGGTACGTATACCTCCACGTATGAACATGACTACCTAAGTTCCAACGTACAAAAGTTTTAAACGTTCATTACTTTCTACACAAGGCTAGATTCGCGTGACATTGGTCCCATGTGCCTGTAATTCTACCGACAACCTTCAAAGCTACTTCTGTCATTGACGTAATGGATGACCTACTAAGGTAATTTCCCTGATGATCTTTTCATAAAGTAATAAGTAATTATAAACGAATTTTACTTGTAGATAGTGTGTGTGTTAGCTTAGGCTTAGTTACTAATATGGTCCCAACGGGACACCATTACTAAGCCTAGGCTGCTTAGAGCAAGTCGACCCGCTAGCTGTCTGTCTGTCAGTCACAGATAACTCGGCAGCCATATAGCAGGTAGCAGGTTAAAAATTTTCATAAATTGTGTTATTATAAAAAGTTTAATTTATAATTCTAAATTTAAACTTTTATTTTTTATTTTATTTTCTGCTTGAATGACGGAACATGCAGATAGCCCCACCTGATGTTAAGCGGTAACCTCTGCCTTTACCCCATAGGTCACGTCTATCTAAGACGCACCCTATGAGGCATTGCACTGCGCCCGCCACCCAAAGACATAAAGATGAAAAGTCTCATGTGCCTGTAATTTCACCAGCACACATACCCTTCAAACCGGAACCCAGCAATGCGAGAACTAATGCTTCGAGTCAGAAATTTGCGACGACCTCTGTGGCGCGGCGGGCGAACGTTCGCCTGCGACGCAGGAGGTTGTAGGTTCGATTCCCGCCTCGGAACAAATATTTGTGCGATCCGCAGATAATTGTTCAGGGTGTTCTGGGTATTTTCTATATATAATATAAAATATCCATCTATGTAACATATTGTATTAAGTAGATATATCAGTTGCCTAGTACCCATAACACAAGCTCTGCTTAGCTTGGGGCTAGATAATGTTGTGTGAACTGTCCAGCAATATTTATTTATTTATAAAAATAAAAATAAAGTACCTATGGAGGTAGTACATCCCGGACAAACTCTTTCGCAAAAAAGCTCTACTACTACTAAAAATACTTCAGTCAAGGGAAATAAATAGTTTAAACATAGAATTATAGATTCAACTGCTATTGATATAATGGGGCTTAACACAGATATCTCTTCTTTAGGTAATTGATTTGTCAAGCGGAATTTCCTTTATAATTCACTATCAACAAATTCAAATTCAAATTTGAATACCAAATTTCAGTTAACAAGTTTTCTTTGCGACGACAATGGGTAAGCGGCAGACTTACAGGATCAACTTCATCTCCCGGATACAGCTTACTGACACTACCCAGTTGGTTTACTTCATACTGCGCGATAGCGTACAAGATCAACTCCATCTCCCGGATACAGCTTACTGAGACTACCTAGTTGGTTTACTTCATACTGCGCGATAGCGTACAAGATCAACTCCATCTCCCGGATACAGCTTACTGACACTACCCAGTTGGTTTACTTCATACTGCGCGATAGCGTACAAGATCAACTCCATCTCCCGGATACAGCTTACTGAGACTACCTAGTTGGTTTACTTCATACTGCGCGATAGCGTACAAGATCAACTCCATCTCCCGGATACAGCTTACTGACACTACCCAGTTGGTTTACTTCATACTGCGCGATAGCGTACAAGATCAACTCCATCTCCCGGATACAGCTTACTGAGACTACCTAGTTGGTTTACTTCATACTGCGCGATAGCGTACAAGATCAACTCCATCTCCCGGATACAGCTTACTGACACTACCTAGTTGGTTTACTTCATACTGCGCGATAGCGTACAAGATCAACTCCATCTCCCGGATACAGTTTACTAGGACTACCTAGTAGGTTTACTTCATACTGCGCGATAGCGTACAAGATCAACTCCATCTCCGGATACAGCTTACTGAGACTACCTAGTTGGTATACTTCATACTGCGCGAAAGCGTACAAGATCAACTCCATCTCCCGGATACAGCTTACTAGGACTACCTAGTAGGTTTACTTCATACTGCGCGATAGCGTACAAGATCAACTCCATCTCCCGGATACAGCTTATTGAGACTACCTAGTTGGTATACTTCATACTGCGCGAAAGCGTACAAGATCAACTCCATCTCCCGGATACAGCTTACTGACACTACCCAGTTGGTTTACTTCATACTGCGCGATAGCGTACAAGATCAACTCCATCTCCCGGATACAGCTTACTAGGACTACCTAGTAGGTTTACTTCATACTGCGCGATAGCGTACAAGATCAACTCCATCTCCGGATACAGCTTACTGAGACTACCTAGTTGGTATACTTCATACTGCGCGAAAGCGTACAAGATCAACTCCATCTCCCGGATACAGCTTACTAGGACTACCTAGTAGGTTTACTTCATACTGCGCGATAGCGTACAAGATCAACTCCATCTCCCGGATACAGCTTATTGAGACTACCAAGTTGGTTTACTTCATACTGCGCGATAGCGTACAAGATCAACTCCATCTCCCGGATACAGCTTACTGACACTACCTAGTTGGTTTACTTCATACTGCGCGATAGCGTACAAGATCAACTCCATCTCCCGGATACAGCTTACTAGGACTACCTAGTAGGTTTACTTCATACTGCGCGATAGCGTACAAGATCAACTCCATCTCCCGGATACAGCTTACTGACACTACCTAGTTGGTTTACTTCATACTGCGCGATAGCGTACAAGATCAACTCCATCTCCCGGATACAGCTTACTAGGACTACCTAGTAGGTTTACTTCATACTGCGCGATAGCGTACAAGATCAACTCCATCTCCCGGATACAGCTTACTGAGACTACCTAGTTGGTTTACTTTATACTGCGCGATAGCGTACAAGCCAGCGGTACAGACCAGGAGTGTACAGATCGTTCACCGTAAGTTGGCACCTGCCACGGAGTATTTACAGGTGCCATCTTACGGACAAATCTTATACCAAAGAATATTACTAACAGCGTAGCGAAAATTCTACGTTTAAAGTCCGGGTAACCCCTTAGTAATGCACAAGATGTGCGACGCCAAAAAAAAACCCCTTAGTGAGCTTTTACGATATTCACGGGAGGGGACGGAACTTGCAATGTATGTTTGTCCAGGATAAATCTTGCAACTGAATTTTAAAGCAGTTATCCTGAACCGATTGAGCTGAAATTTGGCATACCTGTAAAGTTCCGATGACAATACAATATCATGGTGACAGCGAGCTGATCTGATGATGGTGGACAACGGAACTCCTCGATGGTTTTTTTTTTTTTTTTTTTTTTTTTTTTTTTTAACATTGATAGACCTTTGTTTGACCACGATCTCACCTGTTGGTAAGTGACGATGTGGCCGAAGATGAAGCACAAAGGTCTAGAAGGCACCTATTCACTCTTGACTTGAAGAGACCCAGATTATAGTTTTCAGGAAAGACAGACGACGGTAGTGTATTCCACTCCTTAGCAGTTCGCATTATAAAGGTAGAACTGAAACGTTTACGTTTACGTTTTTTTTTACGATAATAGTAGACTGGCCGTGTTTAGGCTCATTGTGATCAGCACACGGTTCCGATCACTAATATTATAAAATCTTGTATTGGGGATGAATTCCTAACTTCGAAGTCGGTATTTTTGAATATAATTATTATTTTGGAAGTTCCTTAAATTGAGCCAGCTATTTTCTGTATAGCCTGTGGCCAAGTCTTCAAGTTAAGAGCATTAGCTGAGATTAAAGTTTGCTAAGTTCCCATTGTTGGAATATAATCTGGAGTAGATAGCAGGAAGGAAGTTGAAATAACCTATTTAATAATTTGAGCTGATGTTTAAAAACTAAAAACTAGTACCTAGATAATTCCGTCGGGGGAAAAAGAGCCATTTTTGGTCTAGGGTCCAATTCTACTAAACCAATTCGATTTGACTGTCTAAGTCACTTTTGACACTTTTAGTATTCTACTAACTTCAATGGTTTTTCATATTGTGACCTATTAGAAACAATCGTGAAATCTTTCTTCTTAAAAACTCGTAAAAATCATAAATTTAGCAGACTACCATTTAACAACTTGTGATGACGGAACAAGCTGTTGGCCCACCTGATGTTAAGCGGTACCATCTGCCTATGAACAGTGAATTATCTCATAGGTCACGTCCACCTAGGACGCGCCCTATGTGGCATTGCACTGCGCCCGCCACCCTGAGACATAAAGATGGAAAGTCTCATGTGCCTGTAATTTCACCGGCACCCATACCCTTCAAACCGGAACACAGCAATGCGAGCACTACTGCTTTGCGGCAGAAATAGGTATGGTGGTAGTACTTCCCCGGACGAACTCTATCACAAAAAAGCTCTACTACTGACAAAATAATTGAATTGTAATTGCATAGTAATATTTGTGCGTTCTGCAGATATTTGTTCAGGGTGTTCTGGGTGTTTTCTATGCATAATAAAAAATATCTATCTATGTAATGTATTATATTAAGTATATCAGTTATCTAGTACCCATAATACAAGCTCTGGCTTAGCTTGGGGCTAGATAATGTTGTGTGAATTTGTCCAGCATTATTTATTTTTATTTATTTATTTATAGTATAAAAATGGTTTTTCTTTAAATAATCTTAGCATCGGGCCCAGATCATGTTCAGGTTTGCTATTTCTTGTACTTGTCCTACCGTGCTTCTATAAAATTCGAATTATCCTAGGAATACCTACACAGCGTTTTTTCTTTCTTTGGAAATTTTTCTTCTATGTACATTTAAATATGGGTAGGTATACCAATCCCACTAATATTATAAATGCGAAAGTTTGTGTGTGTGTGTGAGTGTGTTTGTTACTTCTTTACGCTGAAACGGCTAGACGGATTTGCATGAAATTTGGAATGGAGATAACTGGACTCCCGGAATAACAGAAAGGCACATTTTTATCCCGATATTCCCACGGGATCGAGACTTACGCGGGTGAAACCGCGGGGCACTGCTAGTCTTACATATAAGTTTAGCTCCTTTTTTTACCAATCTTCCATATAAGTTTAGCTCCTTTTTTTACCAATCTTCCATATAAGTTTAGCTCCTCTCCATCTAAAGGTTGTCTGGAAGAGATCGCTTCTTAGCTAGACAGCCCATTGTACATTTTTATTTAAATTGTTGTGTGTTTTTTTTTAATTTTAGCTAGTTTTTAAGATTTGCAATAAATTATTTTCATTCATTCATTCATTCATTCAGAGGGTGATCCGCGTTTATCAGTAGTACGGATAGACTTTTGTTTTAAAATACGTGAACTGTATGATGAAGCGTTTATTGATAAACCTGTTCGAAGTCATCAAGAATAGCGTTGAGTTTGAGAGCAAACTGTGCGAGCTTTATTGGAGTCTGTTCTGGTGACGGCCCCGCCTGGGACTCCTCTCTGTTCCTCAACTTCTGACATCCGGGGCCTTGGCACTGGAAAGAATAAGGCTTTTAGTAGAGATCTTCTTACGAGAGAGTTCGTCTGAGCAAGTACTCCACCATACCTATGTCTTCCAATTCAATTAGCTCTTGCATTTCTGTGTTCCGGTTTGCAAGTCCTGGTGAAATAACAGGCACGCGAAAGCAACCTTATGTCTCAGGAATACTCAGGATGACGGGTGAAGTCACAGATAAATAAATAAATAAAATAATTTAAGGTGAATGCTCACGTTTGCGGCGCGAGATTCAAATTTTTTGGTGTTTTTTGCCCTTCACATGTCATCAACACTTCTTCAGATGACGAAAGTTGAGTTCGCGACAACTAGGAGACCTAACACACATGTTTTAATTGATTGTATCTCATAAATATCATCAGTTTAGCTACGATACCCCTAAACAAACAAAAACACTGTAAAAATGTGTTTAGGGGTATCATAGTTAATCTGATGACATTTATGAGATACTATCAATTAAAACATGTGTGTTAAGTCTCCTAGTTGTCGCGAACTCAACTTTCGTTATCTGAAGAAGTGTTGATGAGCTGTAATGGGCAAAAAACACCAAAAAATTTGAATTTCGCGCCGCAAGCGTGCGCATCCAGCTTAAAAGAGCATTTATTACTCACACTACAATTAGGTAATAAGAATATACTTATCACTAGAAACGGGATATTTACCATGATTTTTGAGTTTTGACCATCGAGCAACGCAGGCCTCCGTACTCGATGGTTTTGACAATGTCTCTGCTCGACAACGTCCAATTACATAATTCATGCAACCTCAACGTAAAGTAAAGCATTATCTCATGGGGATATAAAGTTGTAATAAACTCCCTAGGGAATAAAGTGATTTGAATTTGGAACGTCAAATTCGTGTGGAAACTCGTGGAAAACTCTAGGTAAATAAATGCCCATATGGCATTGTAATGAGGTTTGTTCGTAAGCAGAACTTAAATAATTTTCAATTTCAAAGAGTTTATATTACAGTAGAAGAAGATCGAACAATCAAGCAGTTTTTTTTTTTTTTAAAGCGTGGGGTTCTTGATAAAGTGAATGTAACAATCATTCTGTTGGCAACTATCTATGAGAGGAGAGTAATGAAAAGTAGTAAAATGCACCGCACGCTTTTTAAAAAAAAAAAAAAATGTGCGTTTAAAAAGAATGTGAAACAAAAGACGGTTTTTGGTGCTGTAATTGTCAGTGAATTTTAATTGTCTCGCAGGTGTGAAAAGTAGAGCATGCTCCTCTGAAATAAAGCCTGTCTTCGTCTTGGACAGCTTGAACACCTCGCTTCACTCAGGACTCCAAAAAACTCGTCACGTTCAGGGTTCAATAATGCCGCCCGCGACGTAAGACACTGTATAGTAAGTTTAAGGTCATAATCTACTATTTATTGACACATCTTTACTCACAAATGCGCTGCATTTTTGTCCAGTACACTGAAAAAGCATAATAAAGCATTGTAACACATGTTTACAGACACAGGTAGACAGAGCGCTAATGGATCTCTTATCACCGTGGGAATATAGACGTGACTAGTGGTGAGCTCATCGACGCCATTGCTTCCCACTACTGACTCGGCTAACGCTTTCCTCCAGTAATAACACGCTAGCAGCCAGAACAAATCTTATACCTACAGTTTTTTTTTTAATGTATGTATTTTGATGGTGCTTACTGTTGCTGTGCATTCTGCTCCCATACACTAAATCAGAAAAAAATAGGTATAGTTAAACAAGTAACATAAAAATAAGTTTTTTGTGGAAATATTTTTTTCAATACAAGCTTTTATAAAATTAGTGATCTTAACCGTGTGCTGATCAAAATGAGTCTAAACACGGCCAGTTTAAAAGAAAGAAAAGAAAGAAAGAAATAGCATTTATTTGTGTCAACAACATGAGACAACAAGACATGACATGTTTACTATTATCCATCGAGGAGTTCCGTTGTCTAACTTCCGTCTCCATCATCAGATCAGTTCGCTGTCTCCATCATATTGTATTGTCATTGGAACTTGACAGGTATGCCAAATTTCAGTTCAATCGGTTGAGGATGACTGCTTTAAAATTCAGTTGCAAGATTCCACCCGGACATACATTGAAAGTTAAATAAATGCTTATAAAAACAAGTAAAGTTAAAGCTGAGACTTACTCTTGCTGAACAGCTATCACCAACACACTAAAACATGTTTCAAACAAAATTATTGCGTGAATAAAACGAATTATAGCGTTCAAATGTCAATACGAACGACTGTAATTCAAAATTCAAAATCTTTATTTCAGGCTTACTGAGAAATGCACTAAACCTAAACAGTAAGCCCATATCAACATAAATACCTTAGAAACTAACAGACACATAAAAAAACACTTTATTTATTACTTAATCTAACACACGTGTGATCGCCGACGCGTCGCGCGCGGCCCGGGGATCACATGACTATAGTACAGAGGTGTTGCTACGCACGTACGCTACAGCTCGTTCACCGTAAGATGGCACCTGTAAATACTCCATGGCAGGTGCCAACTTACGGTGAACGGTCCGGCTCGTTCACCGTAAGATGGCACCTGTAAATACTCCATGGCAGGTGCCAACTTACGGTGAACGGTCCGGCTCGTTCACCTTAAGATGGCACCTGTAAATACTCTATGGCAGGTGCCAACTTACGGTGAACGGTCCGGCTCCTTCACCTTAAGATGGCACCTGTAAATACTCCATTGCAGGTGCCAACTTACGGTGAACGGACCGGCTCGTTCACCGTAAGATGGCACCTGTAAATACTCCATGGCAGGTGCCAACTTACGGTGAACGGTCTGTACGTGCGTACGCTACGCGCGTACGCTACGTCGCGCTGACGTGAACCGTCGGTCGACTGACGCGCAATTGCGATATTACCTATTAGCGCGTTTAGTGCTACGCTTACTGTGCTACGCTGACCAACCTAAGCGCGCACGGCGCTAAAGAAACGCTCTGGGGCCCTCGACTAAGGTCTAGTAAAACGGTGGCCGTTTTACTAAAACTTTGGTAAACAATTTCCACCAATTTTAAAAGTCACGCAATTTACTTCCGTTTAATTTCACTACACTTGTGCTCTTTAGACGAGCATTAGTTAAAATGCCACCAAAATAACACAAAATAACTAAAAAAAACACATAAACACAAATAACTGAAGAAAACGACGTCACTTTTCAAAAATGGCGGAATAAAGATAAATAATAATTATATCTATGGTATATATAGACTGATATATATACACTGTAGTATACTGCCTAGTATTTCTTGGCCTAGCTGAAGTTGGCGTTTATGACGTGCGTAGACAAATTAGTTAAAAAAAAACTATTGCGCAGCAAGACGATAACTTCGTCTACTCTTGACGACTTGACTATAAATAAAACTATAATAATTATATCACTTGACATTGGCTAAATTGTTGCAAATAATGCACAGAAGCCATTACCTAAGATAAGAAGAAGAAGACGATAACTTCTACTCGGCCAAGAACCATCGACAAAAAGAACTTACTCAGTTCCAAATACCAAGTTGCTAAAATAATTTGAATTGTGTTTTTACCAAAGATTTGCACGTTTTTCCGGTACACTGGAATTAAAATAATACAAGTTTTTACTAGGTGTGGAAATAAGGTACAAGACAAGTATCATTCATGTTTGTACTAGGTATACAAATAAGGTACAAGACGGCAACCATTCAAGTTTGTACTAGGTATGGAAATAAGTTACAAGACAGGTATAATTTATGTTTGTACTAGGTATCGAAATAAAGTACAAGAAAGGTATCTACTAACTATCATTCAAGCTTGTACAAGGTATGGAAATAAGTTACAAGACGGGTATCATTCAAGTTTGAACTAGGTATCGAAATAAAGTACAAGACAGGTATCTACTATCATTCAAGTTTGTACTAGGTATGGAGATAAGTTACAAGACAGGTATCATTCAAGTTTGTACTAGGTATCGAAATAAAGTACAAGTTAAATGGCTTACCGCCGATTTACAATCCTTGCCATCACACTGTAAATATAAACAGGCTTATGTATATCTACTTGACAAACGACTTTTAGCTAATTTCGTAACTATTCGTTACGGTTTAGGTAACTCTGGAGACCACTAAGCAAGTCTGTAATGTTTTTATATTAAACTTTTAAAAAAAAGGAACCTCACATTAGTTGCACAGGCTGCTCCGTTACACTGAAATAGAGAGAATACATAAATTATTTTACATCTCTCATATTCGGTAAGTAGGTTCTTATTACCCCCAAATGGGGCTTGTAGGTGACCAATTAGCGCTCTAGGGTAATAATGTAGCTAGAAAAGCCCTAGGGCGGTAAGTAATAAAAAAAAAACACTCTTTAAAAAAGTTCGCGTACATCTAACCATCATAGACTGGCAATAGACATCATGCATTCAGCCCAATGACAAAAGAGGTCGCTTCGCTATTCAGCCTTGTCTTCGTATGAGTATAATAGTCATCAATTTTAAATATCGAACGGCGAAGCTCAACTTCGTTTTTACAAAAATAATTTTAAAAAAGATGAAAAAAGGCGGGAATAGAAAACTCTTACTTTAAATATTGTTTGTTTTTGGGTTTTTTTTATAATTACGTGCTAATTAGGAAAAAAACATGAGTTCTGCAAGTGATGAAGATATAAGCTGCACTCCCGATTCAATGAAAATGGAAGCTGAAGCAGCAATTAACAATATTTTGCCTGAAAGTTCTAAAGAGAGTTATTTGAAAACTTACGACGAGTTCATGAAGTGGCGAAATGAAAAACGAGTGAAGTCTTTATATGAGACTGTATTCTTAACATACTTTAACTAATAAAATGTTTTATTCTTGTAATGCCGGTTTTTTTCTACTTACCTCACAATCGAGATGTAAAGCAGAGTAGTTAGCTCGGGTGTAAGCATCAATGGCACCCTCGAACTATAGGCGCACGAGCGCTCTAGTCGGGTAACATATGTAATTATGGGTTATGATTTTAGCAGTACACACTTATAGCACAGTATGTATGTGTTAAGGTGAATTATAAGAATTCTGAAAATTAGAATATACTACTAAACGGAGCAATTTTTTTCCATTGGCAACATTCATCTATGCGCCGCCATCTTGATTGGCCCGCAACGGAGTCCACTTCACGAAATAAGTTCTGCGGCCAATTGAAGAACTATCGGCTATCAGGTAGAAAAATTACGTTTGTAGCAGCGGGAACCGAACCCGCAACCTATCGCATTGCAGCCGGCTACTCGACTTCTGCTACAGAGGTCGTCAAACATTACTTACAAGAAAGAAAAAGAAAGAAAGAAAATTTATTTATTTTCCCCCAAGAGGACACAACACACACACACACATAACACAAGAAAACAAAAAATACAAATCTAGTACTAAGGACAACTGACACCTACACAAAAATAAAATGAAATAAATACAAAAATAAATAAGTTTTTTTATGAAAAATATATTTTTCAATACAAACTTTTATAAAATTAGTAATCGTAACCGTGTGCTGATCAAAATGAGCCTAAACACGGCCAGTCTACTATTATCCCTCGAGGAGTAACGTTGTCCACCTTCCGTCTCCATCATCAGATCAGCTCGCTGTCACCATCATATTGTATTGTCATCGGAACTTGACAGGTATGCCAAATTTCAGCTCAATTGGTATAGGATAACTGCTTTAAAATCCAGTTGCAAGATTCCACCCGGACAAACATATTCCACCCGGACATACATTGCAAATTATTACAAAGCTTGTAATATAAAAAGCGGCCAAGTGCGAGTTGGACTCGCCCATGAAGGGTTCCGTAGCAGCAAGTAACATAATATAAAAGTTCTTGGAAGGTTTACGATTTATGACGTATTCAAAAAAACTATTTACTAGAGCTCGTTCAAACCAAGAAGTTTACATGGTAATCATATTCTTTTTTAGTTTTATCATTCTCTTATTTTAGAAGTTACGGGGGGAGAAACATTTTACCACTTTGGAAGTGTCTCTCGCGCAAACTATTCAGTTTAGAAAAAATATATATTAGAAACCGCAATATCATTTTTGAAGACCTATCCATAGATGGGCACACGTATGAGCTTGATGTAATTTTCTTTTGAGTTACATTTCCAGGTATGAGGAACCACATTTTTTTTTTCTGTTTTTGTGTGAAAGTCTTAATACGGTTCACAGAATACATCTACTTACCAAGTTTCAACAGCATAGCTCTTATAGTTATAGTTTTATAAAAGTGGCTGTGACATACACGGACAGACATACAGACAGACAGGCAGATAGACAGACATACATGACGAATCCATAAGGGATCCGTAATTTTGTTACGGAACCCTAAAAACTTGTAGTAGTAGCTAGGTTGTTATGTAGAAAGGCATCGATGTGTGTTGTGTGGGGTCCAATAGGTCCCTATCTCAGGATAAGCTGCACCAGATTTAGTGCAGCGCTGGTTTTCAGACAAAAAGGAGGAAGGGAGGGAGGGGGGGGGGGGGGGGGGGGGTTAAGGGATTACATTAGGTGATTAGGTCTTACGTATGAACTTCTTTCAAAATGTTTAATCCAGGGCAGTAAGTTCTCTAAACCCTCGCGCCGGTGTGAAGACGCGTATGGGGCAAAGCCATGGATCCCTTGCGGCTGCGTGCTGCGCTCGGAAGCATCGAGTACCTGGGAAACACAACAAACAATCACAATGAAATAAATAAATATAACTACAAGTAGGTAATTTATTTTGTAAAAATTAAAAAAAAACCCTCAACGCTATGACCGACGCAACGGCTGAACTGATTTTGATCAAACATAGCTAAGAACACTCCCGACAAATTCACATTGCAAACAAAAAAAAAAAAACGAAATCGGTTCATCGGTTCGAGAACTACGATGGGACAGACAGACACATACACACACCCAGACACGTCAAACTTATGACACCCCGTCGTTTTTCATTGGAGGTAAAAAATAAATAATAATGCTGGACAAGTTCACACAACATTATCTAGTAATTTTCACTAGAAACGGGATATTTACCATGATTTTTGAGTTTTATATGTTCCCGATATTTCGGCACAGGTGCCGAAATATCGGGAACATATAAAACTCAAAAATCATGGTAAATATCCCGTTTCTAGTGAAAATTATGCACATAACCATGATAGTTTCAAAAGTTATATTATCTAGTAGTAGCATTTTAGTAGTAGTAGAGCTTTTTTGTGAAAGAGTTCGTCCGGGGAAGTACTACCACCATACTTATTTCTGCCGCAAAACAGTAGTGCTCGCATTGCTGTGTTCCGGTTTGAAGGGTAAGGGTGCCGGTGAAATTACAGGCACAGAAGACTTTTCATCCTTATGTCTCAGGGTGGCGGGCGCAGTGCAATGTCATATAGGGCGCGTCCTAGGTGGACGTGACCTATGAGGTAATGCACTGTTCATAGGCAGAGGTTACCGCTTAACATCAGGTGGGCCATCAGCTTGTTCCGTCATTCGGTAGTATAAAAAAAAAAAAACATTATCTAGCCCCAAGCTAAGCCAGAGCTTGTATTATGGGTACTAGTTAACTGTAACCTATATTAATACAATACATTACGTAGATAGATGTTTTATATTATACAATTAAAACACCCAGAACACCCTGAATAAATATCTGCAGATCGCACAAATATATTTTCCGAGGCGGGAATCGAACCCGCAGCCTCCTGCGTCGCAGGTGAACCATCGCCAGCCGCGCCACAGAAGTCGTCAATCAATTATTATTTAATTTTAACTGATAACTAGATTATGTTTTTGCCTTTATATGTTTTAAATTCTCAATGATTTCAACTTCTATTTTTAACCCCCGACATAAAAACGACGGGGTGTTATAAGTTTGACGTGTCTCTGTGTGTGTGCGTGTGTCTATATGTGGTTTAATAATTAAACTCACCGCATTAAAAGATAATAACACAGCCAGCACCAGAACACATGACATTTTATCCGACATCATCTTCAACACTGATCAGTGAAAGGCAATCAAAGTTGACTTGATTGTCAGTAAATTGATTTACGTTGGTTAAAATTGATTAGTCGCTCAGATATAACAAGAATCCATTTTTATTTCCAACTAGTGTCAACCAATCTAAACATCGTAACTTTGACATTTATTATATTAGTGTGTGTTTTTTCCGTACCTCAAAAGGAAACACGGAACCATTATAGGTCCACTTTGTTGTCCGTCTGTCTGTCTGTCAAGATCCTTTTTCTCAGAAACGCGTGGAGGTATCAAGCTGAAATTCATATCAAATACGCATGTTAACTGTCCCTTGGAGCTGTGAAAAAAACAAACTTCTAAGCCAACGCAAACAAAAGATACAGCCGTTTATGCTGCAAATTTTTGATACTTGCAAGGGAATCAAAACCTACAGGGTACTTTTCGTGAACACAGAATCTTGAAATTTGAAACGAAGCAACGTCTTATGGCAATGATAAAGGAAAAATTGCGAAAAGCATAAATCATATAATAAAAATATTTTTAATAATTTTCAACTTACTTTCTTTCCTCATGATGATTTCATTTAGCAATAAAAATCCCATAACTTTTACTTATACCTACAGGTTTGTACGGAACCCTCGGTGCGCGAGTCCAACTAGCACTTGGCAGTTTTTTTTTAGCAAATTTTCATTGTGATTTCATAAAAAAACTATAAACATAAATTGCTCATTAAAATACAAAAAGTCATGTCACAAAATTCATTAATATCATAAAAACAATGACCGGCTAGCCATTTCTTGAGCTTGCTTTTAAAAATAGTATATGTTTGGTAAATTTATTATAGACCAGTATAGCATTTACACATACATTTCTCTTACAAATCTGCAGTTTAAGTTTGGGTAAATAAAGTTTCCATTGGCATAGGGCTTGATCAGAACATAGATCTAGAAGAAAATTCAGACTCAAAAATAAAATCGTGGGGCACAGCGTAAACTGTGTCAACGTAAAAAGCCCCCATCGGCGCTATAGCCGAGTTGATAGTGCCCACAAATTTCGTCTTCAGCGTCATAGTGTTCTATGGCCGAACTGGTAAAGGCATTGCCGATCACAGGCAAGGTTGCGAGTTAGAGTCCCGCTGGAACGGAATTTATGGGTTACATTTAAATTTAATGTAAAAAACATTTATAATGCTCATATAATTGACTGTTGATATAAATTTGACGCGCCCCGTGATTTTATTTTGCATATATGATTTCAATTATGTTAATCTTTATTATATTTCCAAGGGCATGATCGAGTCCAAAACACGATTACAATAAATTTTCTAGATAAAAAAAAAATCGTGAACTTACCTCTAAAATGTGCTTATAACGTAAATATCTCAATTACCTATCAGCATACATTGATCAAGTTCGATCAAGGACGACCTCTGTGGCGCGGCGGGCGAACGTTCGCCTGCGACGCAGGCGGTTGCGGGTTCGATTCCCGCCTCGGAACAAATATTTGTGCGATCCGCAGATATTTGTTCAGGGTGTTCTGTGTATTTTCTATATATAATAAAAAATATCTATCTATGTAATATATTGTATTAAGTATATCAGTTGTCTAGTACCCATAACACAAGCTCTGCTTAGCTTGGGGCTAGATAATGTTGTGTGAACTGTACAGAAATATTTATTTATTTTATTTAAGTTAATAAGAGTAACAAATAATATTATTTTAGAGGGTATGGTGGATTTAATATTTTCGATTACGCAGCATACATTTGTTTAAATACCTTTTTTCGTGATTGTCGTTCACTTTTTACTAAAAGTGAACGAAATAAAAAGTAAAAGTAGTAAAACAAAAGTAAAACAAAGTAAAATAAAAAAAAAACAAAAAAAAAACAAAGTAAGTAAAACAGCGCTCGCGCAGTAGCGCGAGCGCTGTTTTGTCACTTTCTAACTTACCTGAACTTTACTGAGTTAGAAATTGACGGAGTTTAGCTGTTGTCTGACTCTTAATATGCACTTGCATACCGGCTTAGCAACGGATAAGTTTTTAAACAGGAGGTATCATACTTTGATCATTGCTTCATCATCTTCACCAGCCTGTCCACTGCTGGACATAGCTGTATGTCTGTCACAGACAGACATACATGTTTCCGTGTCTGTTGCAACTCTTGCAAATGGAGTATTAAGCCAGTTCCACCCATGAATGTAGTAGTACATCTTCTGTGGTTCCACCTAACTGATTGAGCTGTTTGCATACTTGTGTCAAGTTCCGATGACATGCATAGTTCACACACACGCCTTTTCCCCTCAATGGGCCTCTTTTCACATTGGGTTGCACCATCGTGGAATATAGACGTGACATGTGGTGAGCTCATCGCCGTCATTGCTTCCCATGACTGACTCGGACGCTTTCTTCCAGTAATAACACATTCCATAATAAGCAACAGCCAGGACAAATCTTATATCAACGAATCTTATCAATAAGTCCGGGTAATCCCTTAGTCGGCTTTTACGACATCCACGGGAGGTGACGGAGGGTTCTATTCTTAGGCCGGACACACCACAGAATGACAAAATCTGATGACAATGCAACCATTTTTGATGACAATTGTAATTGAATTGTTAATGCATAGTTTAAGAACGGTTTTTCTTTTAAAGTAGTAGAACTTGGCCCCTAATTTAACAAATAAATAATAGATTTATTTACAGAAAGAATAATACAAGGTATGTACAAAATACATATGTAACAGTTGTGCCACCTGAAAACCGCTGCAAGCGATCTAAAGGTAGCTCAACTGATCCAAATCACTACCAGACGGAAGCGTCCCTAAGATGCTGGCTGCATTGCCACGCTGAATGGCAATACTAATGCGTTGAGCCAGATAAGAGCCAGCTCTCGGGTCACGCGTCGCTTCGACCAGATGCCCTGAAAGAATTTTGAAAACGCGAAGGGCCCTGGAACCCCACGGACCCAGAGTCTCGACCCCGAAAGGCTCAAATAAGTAAGCTCTGTCGTGACTTGCATATTTGCGTCTTTTGAGGTCCTCAGCGGAATCTGCCGCCGCACCGGCCCTAACTGATGTCCCGGACAGATGAGATGGCGCAAGGGTATCAACGCATGTAGCGTCCCACACCAAAGGCCTACCCTTCTCCCATGGCTAAAGTT
The DNA here is from genome assembly GCA_932527175.1 of Operophtera brumata. NCBI lineage: Eukaryota > Metazoa > Arthropoda > Insecta > Lepidoptera > Geometridae > Operophtera > Operophtera brumata. The sequence continues at coordinate 48,423,722 of OW052227.1, forward strand.
TAACAAATTAAACTTTAGCCATCAATATCATGAGCACAGTGCAAGTAATTGGATTCGAACACGCTGCCGTGAACACACTTCAAACAAGTGTGATTTCCGATATGGACGGTTTAGGTGTATGTACTCAGGATGCAGGGCTGGGTATACCCCCCACTTCACCACTGGATAAATAATCTTCTTCTTTATCTCCGTGTCTTTGGTTCCCATAGATCAGAGGGGCTAGTCTACAAATTTGACAAGCAACTTACACGGGCGTGAGGTGTACACTACACGGATTTTTGTATGGAATTTGAGATTCTCAAGGTGCCCGCTAGGGGCGCTCTTCGATTTCTCTATACTAAAATCCGTGTAGTGTACACCACACGGCCGTGTAAGTTGCTTGTCAAATTTGCAGACTAGGCTCTCAGAGGGGCTAGTCTGCAAATGTAACAAGCAACTTACACGGGCGTGAGGTGTAAACTACACGGATTTTAGTATGGAATTTGAGGTCCCGCTAGGGGCGCTCTTCGATTTGAGAACCTTAATTTCCATACAAAAATCCGACATCACACGCCCGTGTAAGTTGCTTCTTACATTTGCAGACTAGCCCCTCCGGGATGGGGAAACTACGGCCCGCGGGCCATCTCCGGTTGTGAAGCGTTGAAATCCAGCCCGCGAACATCAAACAAAAATAAGTGAAGTTGGTGTAATGTCTTTCTCATTGGCAGTGCACAGCTCGCATACAACCTTAGGGTATTGCAGCCTCCGTTCCGTATTGCTCTACGCATCAAAAAAACGGTTTATGGTGAAATAATGAGAAACAAAAACAGTTAAATATGTCCCCACAAAAAGCCCACAAAGACCAGCGCTCCTCAACCTTCTACTTCGCAGCTAACTTAAAAGTTTAATTTTATTGCAATTTGCAATTTCTTTGTTATTTCAATAGTTATTTCGTGATATTGCTTAATAAATTAGTGTTTCAGAAAATACATATCAATATTTTTATCTCAGTAAGTAATATAGCAAAAAATGCAACAACTTGGCCCGCCATATATTTACATAGTAAATATAGGCACGCGAAGGAAAAAGTTAATTAAAAAGATTTAGACCAAAATTTTGCCACGTCGAGCATTTTCAGTCTTCGCACAGGTCATATACCTGACGACCTATACGACCTCTGTGACGCGGCGGGCGAACGTTTGCCTGCGACGCAGGAGGTTGCGGGTTCGATTCCCGCCTCGGAACAAATATTTGTGCGATCCGCAGATATTTGTTCAGGGTGTTCTGGGTATTTTCTATATATAAAAAAAAATATCTATCTATGTAATATATTGTATTAAGTATATCAGTTGTCTAGTACCCATAACACAAGCTCTGCTTAGCTTGGGGCTAGATAATGTTGTGTGAACTGTACAGCAATATTTATTTTTATTTATTTATTTATATAGGGTGCAGGTTAGCAGCCTCCACCCATCACGCAAAAAGGGCCCGTTGGTGGCCTAGTTGCGGAGAAGAGTCTGCTCTACAAGTACAAGTAGGGTGCAGGTGTTGTTGCACAATGGACAGGACAGCAAGTGAGGCATCGTCTGAGGAGTGAACCCAAAGTCACATTGTGCCTCGTCGGAATACCCCCATTAGGTACCTGCAGCGGCCCACCTGACTCAGGAGTCGGTTCAGATATTTCCAGGTGAACCATGACAGTTCATGTCCCGAAGGGAGTTTCTCTGCACGTACAACGTGGTCACCATAATAGTGTTTAAATAAGTTTAATAGTTTTAATAGTTGTTGCACAATGGACAGGACAGCAAGTGAGGCATCGTCTGAGGAGTGAACCCAAAGTTACATTGTGCCTCGTCGGAATACCCCCATTAGGTACCTGCAGCGGCCCACCTGACTCCGGAGTCGGTTCAGAGATTTCCAGGTGAACCATGACAGTTCATGTCCCGAAGGGAGTTTCTCTGCACGTACAACGTGGTCACCATAATAGTGTTTAAATAATAAATAATAACTGAATAAAAATGCAAAATTTCCTCACAAAAAAAAAAATCCTATAGAATTTGCTAGTTTTTAATATGGACCGCCTTTGGTAGTAAAAGCCTCCTCCGAGATTTGCCAATCCTCCTTATATCTTGCTCCTTTGACCAGATTTTCCCAGCCGCTTTTTTTTTTTTTTTTAACTTTGATAGACCATAGACTTGGATATATTACCAACAGCTACATACATACATACATAGACACACGCCTTTTTCCCCGAAGGGGTAGGCAGGGGTACCATCGTGGAATATAGACGTGACAAGTGGTGAGCTCATCGCCGCCATTGCTTCCCACGACTGACTCAGCTAACGCTTTCTTCCAGTAATAACACATTCCATAGTAAGCTACCAGCCAGGACAAATCTTATACCAACAAATCTTATCAAAAAGTCCGGGTAATCCCTTCTAGCATTAATTTTATATGTTTTTTGGTTGTTTATGTGGACTACCTATAAGTTTAAGTTCCTACCATTTTTTCTATTGTTTTTGCCGCAAATAAAAATAGTTCATCTTCATTTTCATTTTCATATTCTTGGTGATGATGGAGACGGCTGCTGGGCAAGGGAATTTAACTCCTCAACGGATAGAGGTAAAGTGAATTTTTCTCCGTGTTTTATGGTCCCATGGTACTCGTATTTTCTGATACCCACGACACAGGAAATGTTAGTGTGGGATCATTACTATGTATGCGACTGTTGGGTGTTACATACATACTCGTACATGCTTCGACCAAAATAAAAAGTACATACATACTTAGACACATGCCTGTTTCCCCGAAGGTAGGCAGAACCTCAATGGGTCTCTTTTCACAGTGGGTGGGTTGCACCATCGTGGTATATAGACGTGACAAGTGGTGAGGTTATCACCGCCATTGCTTCCCACGACTGACTCTGCTAACGCTTTCTTCCAGTAATAACACATCTCCCCCCCCCTCTCCGTAGTTTATTGATGTTCGTGGCATCACTTACCTAGGCCCTGTCTGAAAACCAGTGCTGCACTAAACCTAGGTTTGGTGCAGCTTATCCGGAGACAGGGACCTGTTGGACCCCACACAACACACATCGATGCCTTCCAACATAAAACAATCTACTTTCTACAACCTACCAGTTTTTATTTATGTTAATTATATAATACCTATCTAATTGCTAATTGTCATTAGTACTAGATTTTTATTTTTTTGTTTTCTTTTATTATGTGTGTGTATGCCCTCTCGGGGAAAAATAATAAACAAATGTTCTTTCTTTCTTTCTTTCTTTCTACATCTACACTACTACACTAATCTACATCTACACTACTACACTAATCTACATCTACACTACTACACTGATCTACATCTACACTACTACACTGATCTACATCTACACTACTACACTAATCTACATCTACACTACTACACTAATCTACATCTACACTACTACACTAATCTACATCTACACTACTACACTGATCTACATCTACACTACTACACTAATCTACATCTACACTTCTACGCTAATATTATACAAAGAGGAAAGATTTTTATTTTTCTGTGCGTGTATGTTTCTAAGGAATAAACTCAAAAACTACAGTGCCGATTTCAAAAATTCTTTCACCATTGGAAAGCTACATTCACCCTGAGTGACATAGGCTACCAGAGGGGGGATAGGAGAGGGGGGGGCTGTTTTTCTTGAGTCGTTAGTCTTTAATAAGCTAGCAGCCAGGACAAATCTTATACCAACGAATCTTATCAACAAGTTGTTGGGTGGTATAAAAAAACTTGGTTCAGTAGCCCCAGCTAGATATTCCTGAGTGTCAAGCGAAACTTGCGAACGCAAATGGATTCACGTATAACTCCCGAACTTTCCTAAAATATATTATGCTCGAGCGACGAAGAAAAATATTAAATGGAAAAAAGAACTTATGGAAAAAATATTAATGGAACAGAAATGAAATTGGGTCTGTATTTTAGAATAAAGGTGTGAACAGACTAGCAGTAGTAGAGCTTTTTTTGTCAAAGCGTTCGTACGGGGAAGTACTACCACCATACCAATTTCTCCCGCGAAGCAGTTATGCTCGTATTGCTGTGTTCCTGTTTGAAGGGTAATGGGTGCCGGTGAAATTACAGGCACATGAGACTTTTCCTCTTTATGTCTCAGGGTGGAGGACGCAGTGCAATGCCACATAAATAAATAAATAAATAATGATGGATACTTCACACAATATTATATAGCCCCAAGCTAAGCAGAGCTTGTGTTATGGATAACTGATATACTTAATACAATACATTACATAGATAGATATTTTTTATTATACATAGAAAATACCCTGAACACCCTGAACAATTATCTGCAGATCGTACAAATATTTGTTCAGAGACGGGAATCGAACCAGCAACCTCCTGTGTCGCAGGCGAACCTTCGCCCGCCGCGCCACAGAGGTCGAGGGTGCGTCCTAGTTGGACGTGACCCATGAGGTAATTCATTGTTCATAGGCAGAGGTTACCGCTTAACATCAGGTGGGCCAACTGCATGTTACATCATACAAAAAGTAAAAAAAAAATTGGGTGTTCATACATTTATATCGACCTCTGTAGCGCGTCGGGCGAGTAGCCGCGATCGGTTCGATTCCCGCTGCGGGTCACATGTTTGTATGATCTGCAAATATTTGTTCCGGGTCTGTGTGTTATGGTACCATGGTACTCGTAGTTCCTGATACCCACGACACTGGGAATCCTAGTGTGGGATCAGGACTATGTATGTGATTGTTGGGTGATATGTTATATTGACGAAATATTACTTTCTAAGAAATACATTTATTTACAGAAAGAATAATACAAGGTATGTACAAAATACATATGAAACTGTTGTGCTACCTGAAGACCGCTGCAAGCGATCTAAAGGTAGCTCAACTGATCCAAATCACTACCAGACGGAAGCGTCCCTAAGATGCTGGCTGCATTGCCACGCTGAATGGCAATACTAATGCGTTGAGCCAAATAGGAGCCACCTCTCGGGTCACGCGTCGCTTCGACCAGATGCCCTGAAAGAATTTTGAAGATATAAATATTATTCTCAGACACTCTAATCGGATGTAATGGACTAGAAACTACTTCGAAGAACGATAAAACTTATTGAATTACTGCTATTTCGCCATTTGTATGGAAATATAATAGTTATCTTCGTGCGTAAAGTAATAATATGAATAATCCATAGACAGGGTGTGTTGGATAGATAATTGTTCCAGTAATTTTTCCCGAATTTTCCGGTTTTCCGGGTACCTAGATTCCGAATTTGTCTTGCACTAAATATTTACACGAAATAAAACGAATATTTTTAAAAAAATACCAAATTTTACCAGCCATTTTCAAGAAATGTGCTTATCAACGAACATATGTTTTTATTTTATTTATATAGATGACTAGTGTGCGGCTTCGCACGCGTTTTACGGTATATGAAGTAGCTTATAGATCAATCTAGGTCATAATCTATCTGCGTACCAAATTTCATCGAAATTAGTTCAGCCGTTACGCCGTGATTGAGTAACAAACATACAAACATCGTAATTTTGACATTTATGATATTTTAGTGTGATGTGATACTCGTAGTGTGACTCCCGAGACAACCGTCGGGTCGATCTTTTCCAACCATTTATAAGTCACACGTCATATTATGTCGTGAGGCTTATAGAAAACCATAAACTTATGATTCCTTTGATAAATTACCGTCCTTGCACAGTCTCATACACCCAGATAGAGTCCTCTGGCTGCTGATATCTTTCTCCGGCCAAAAGTGACCGGTTAGTTAGATTTAGTCGTGCTAAAGATATTCAAACCCCTATCAGAAAGTTAAGGATTAGGTTTATAAGGTCATCAATTCGCTTGCCGAAATCTCCCCATGTTGCATTTGAGACTGGTACTTACTAGAAAATTCTAACAATTGCCAAATTAACACACAGGAGTAGTATTTTTTTATTAGGGTCGCCCACTGGTCACGACGCGACGCAATTTTTAAGATACAATATAGAAATAGAAAAGTGAATTACAAAATGTTTCCTTAGTTCACACACCAGACATAAGAATGGCCTAGGTTCTTTCCTAACTTGTTTTCTTTGATAAATTTGCTTGCACTAACCCTAAGCCATTCCTTATTCCACTTTAGGCTAGGCTGTTCTTAGACACCAATCACTTGTACGATCCGCAGGCAAACACCGAACGGAGACGAATGGTTTGATAAACGAATACTATTTTTATTCAGTACTAGCGATTCGTCCCGGCTTCGCACGCGTAATTTCAGGATGAAAAACAGCCCAATATGTTTGTTTGTTTCCAATGGTGAAAGAATATTTGAAATCGGCACAGTAGTTTTTGTGTTCATACATTAGGAACATACAAAATACAAATCTTTCCTCCTTTTAATATTAGTGTAGATGTAAATAGTGTAGACTGAACAGGCGAAGGCAGCCGATTCGCGACGGAAAACCCCGATTTGGTTAGGTAACGAAAGAAATAGTGGAAGAGCAGGCGGAGGCATCCGATTCGCGACGGAAAACCCCGAGTTGGTTAGGTTACGAATGAAATAGTGGAAGAGTAGGCGGAGGCATCCGATTCACGACGGAAAACCCCGAGTTGGTTAGGTTACGAATGAAATACTGGAAGAGTAGGCGGAGGCATCCGATTCACGACGGAAAACCCCGAGTCGGTTAGGTAACGAATGAAATAGTGGAAGAATAGGCGGAGGCATCCGATTCGCGACGGAATACCCCGAGTCGGTTAAGTAACGAATTAAATAGTGGAAGAACAGGCGGAGGCATCCGATTCACGACGGAAAACCCCGTATCGGATAGGTAACGAATGAAATAGTGGAAGAACAGGCGGAGGCATCCGATTCGCGACGGAAAACCCCGAGTCGGATAGGTAACGAATGAAATAGTGGAAGAACAGGCAGAGGCATCCGATTCGCGACGGAAAACCCCGCGGTTAGGTAACGAATGAAATACTGGAAGAACAGGCGGAGGCATCCGATTCGCGACGGAAAACCCCGAGTCGGTTAGGTAACGAATGAAAAAGTTGATAGAGCTTTTGTGCTAACGGGTGAACGCGGTGTTACCGACTTAAGTCGCAATAGTTGAATTAATTTGTAAGTTGAATAAAGGTAGTTTTTTCAATCTCTAGATAAAAATATCCATCAGTTAAAAATATCACAATCTTTTTCTTAAGTCATATGAAAGAAAAAGACAGCGCTAACTTTTAGCGGACAAATAATTTTATCTGGGAATTGAAAAATCGGCCCGAAGTCGAATGCTTTTATTCATAGTCGCGCATCGCTAGACTTCAAGGCAAACGCAGCACACAGCCGCGAAGATGCGCTTCGTGGTTTTAGCTTGATTTTCCGGCCTTTGGGCCACCCCAGCGCCCTGGTAGCTGCCACTCGCCTGTCAGATACTGTATTTCGGTTATATTTATTTTAGTCACGGTAATCGCCTTTTCCTCTTGTTTGGAAGCTATTCTTACCAAGAACTCCCAAAACCTGAAATAACACAAGCAACTTGTGCACTTTCCTTAGTTAATCCTTTTTATATTTAATGGCTTTTAACTATGTTTAACGTCTTTGGAAGGGACACCTACAGCACAAGTCTATGACTTAGTGTAGGGTCTGAATACTCTAAGCAGCTCTTTAATACAAGCCATTCTGGTAATAGTAGATTAGTAGCCAAGGGCTGTAAGGCATCAATTGCAGACCGAGATATTAAGGCGCCCTCGCTGCGCTCGTGCGCCTATAGTTCGAGGGTGCCATTGATGCTTACACCCGAGCTAACTACTCTGCTTTACATCTCGATTGTGAGGTAAGTAGAAAAAAACCGGCATTACAAGAATAAAACATTTTATTTTTCCTAATTAGCACGTAATTATAAAAAAATCCCAAAAACAAACAATATTTAAAGTAAAAGTTTTCTATTCCCGCCTCTTTTCATCTTTTTTTAAATTATTTTTTTCAAAAACGAAATTGAGCTTCGCCTTTCGATATTTAAAATTGATGACTATTATACTCATACGAAGACAAGGCTGAATAGCGAAGCGACCTCTTTTGTCATTGGGCTGAATGCATGATGTCTATGGCCAGTATGATAGATAGATAGATAGAAAATTCTTTATTGCACAAGACAAAAAGCAGTACATAGGCGAACTTAATGCTAATTAGCATTTTCTTCCAGCTAACCTTTGTGTAATCTAGAGTGGGTGGTAGTGCTATTAAAATTAATTATAGGTTGAGATTAAATGATAAACATAACTAAATACCTACTCTAAATAACTAGCTACATAAATACCTAACATAATATAATATATATAAATAATTCAATAAATAACATAAGCTCAATTTTGTTGGACATTTTGCAATGACAAAAAGTATTGGTACAGTTTGGACTTCACGGACTTGGACTTCACTTATGATGGTTAGATGTACGCGAACTTTTTTAAAGAGTGAAGTTTTTTTTTAATTACTTACCGCCCTAGGGCTTTTCTAGCTACATTATTACCCTAGAGCGCTAATTTGTCACCTACAAGCCCCATTTGGGGGTAATAAGGACCTACTTACCGAATATGTGAGATGTAAATATAATTACTTCCCTGATGTTAATATTTTTTGTACCCTGTAATTTATATGCTTGAAGTTAATAATAAACTTAATCATTATCCAAAAAAATATATCAGTAATAATATACTAGCTTTAACACCGTGGTGTATCTGATTCCGGGAGATTCCCAACCAAAAACGTAGTATAATTTTACTGAATTAATAAACCAAACAATAGTTCCCAACTCGACCGAATCAACTCGTCTAATATGGTCGAGATGGGAACAGACAAACAAAATGTAAACGTTTTTTTTCGGAGCCTTTATTTTCCCACTGCTGGACAAAGGTCTCCCCCAAATTATTCCACTTGCCCCTGTCCTTGGCAGTCTCTCACGACTCCTTTTCATTACAAGATCGTCCCGCCAACGCTTTCTCGGCCGACCCCGAGGTCGCCATCCTTCAGGTATCCTGGGTGTGCTGATATTCGCACACCTGTTGGGAAGCATTTGACTGACGTGGCACGCCCATTTCCATTTGAGCCTGGCTGTTTTGTCACATAGGTCAGCGATACCAGTCAGGGAACGCAGCGTGGTGTTTCTAACAATGCTCCGTTCTCTTATGATCCAAAATGCTGCGTTCCATTGCCCTCTGTCAAATCTTGAGACAAACAAGTTTAAAAAATGAATTATCTATAAAAAAATTGTGTCCTGAAGCTAACTACTCTAATCACGACTAGACGAATTCGGCCCAAGAATAAACCCCTCCATATCCTACCGTGGATGTCGTAAAAGCCGACTAAGGGATTACCCAGACTTGTTGATAAGATTCGTTGGTACAAAATTTGTCCTGGCTGTTAGCTTAAAAAGGAGTGTGTTATTACTGGAAGAAAGCGTTAGCCGAGTCAGTCGCGGGAAGCAATGGCGGTGATGAGCTCACCACCGTCACGTATATTTCCCACGATGATGCAACCCACAATAAAAAGAGGCCCATTTGAGGCTCTGCCTACCCTTTCGGGAAAAAGGCGTGTGTCTATGTATGTATGTATGTATGTATGTATGTCGCACAAAATAGAACTCTCTATCAGCTGTCATTCCTTGCAGTTGTCTTCCAAAAGCATTTTGAGAGTTGATGGTCCTGGAAACGGCTGCACCGATTTCCACTAAACATAGCTGAGAACCATCTCGCAAACACCATCTTCCATATAAAGAGAACTCTATTTAAATCGATCGCGCCGTTTTTGAGATTAATGGGACATTCTTTTGCACATACAAACAAACAACCTCTCACCCTTTCAAAATAAATTTAAGAAGTGGCTAATATTAAATGTTTTCTAGAATATTTTGATAAAGATGTTCAAGTCTAATATTTTGATCACATTGTAGAATAAGTACATTTATGATTACTTTTATATTTAGTTATCTATTATACCTAGTGGGAAAAGTGTATGGAAAAAGCCCGCGCGGCCAATCACCTAGTTGCCGGTCTGATCAAGTCAAGGACTCACTATCACCGCTGCCCTGAGACAAGAAGAAGCTCGTCAGCAGCGTCTACTGAATCCTTTCAAGACGGGCACGTCCTTCAATAATGAAGAATACGACGAAAAGAAAGAAAAAAAGAAAGAATTAATGTTTATTTACAGCATCAACAAAATCGGTTACATATAAACTAAAAACTATTACATTTATCAACAATAGTTACAAAAAGAAACCGGACAAAGCTAATGCGGACTGCTTATTCTAAATTTAAGTATTATCGACGGCCCTCACACTAGGCTGATCCTGTATCGTGAGGACCAAATTTACGATTACGAAGAAGAGAGAATATACCTATTTGATCTCAATACGTACAACCTATAACCTATAAACTAGGAATATTGAGTAGGTGCGTATATGCAAACCTAGATTAACCGTAGACCTAAGATTAAAAACGTATTGTACCTACGTCCGAAACGGGCAAACTGTTGCAACTTACAAAATAATCTACCACCGTTTAAACAGTTTTAACAATAAAGAATAAGTTACTTTACTTTACTTTCACCCTGAATCCTTAAATCCCTTCTCCGTTCTGTTGGGGGTAAATATAAAAATGATAGAGTTGAGCAACCCATAACACCGTCGTAAGGTATCTCACCTGCCCCTATTCCCTAACTGAAAGTCACTCGGTGACTAACGTTTGACAGGAAGAATGATCATCAACTAAAAAAAAAATACTATTAAGAATTGTCAATTGATGGTAATTTTAGTTGTCAAACGTTGGTCACTGAGTGACTTTCAAGATAGGGAATAGGGGGGCTGATCCAAATCACTTGATCAATCAGTTCTACTTGTTCGAAACATCAATTCAAAACTGAAAGCACTGATTAGAGTGTACATTACTTGAATAGGGCTAAAAGGATTTTCGTGTCCCCTCGGGAATATAAATGAAAAATGGTCACACCTTGGATTTTTGTGGCGGGATTATGGATAAGACAGGCTTTCATTGGAACTTGGAACTAAGTGGTTTAGAGTTACAATAAGCCTCTACGAGGTGTAATGTAAAACTTCAGTGACTGAGACTATAGATATACGAGTACCTAGTCACAGATAAAATAATAATATACACCTAGTTAAACTATACCTTGAAAACTAGTAGTAGTAGAGCTTTTTTGTGAAAGAGTTCGTAGTATTATTTTATCTGTGGTCCAGGGAAGTACTACCTCTAGTAGTAGTATAGCTTTTTTGTGAAAGAGTTCGTAGTATTATTTTATCTGTGGTCCAGGGAAGTACTACCTCTAGTAGTAGTAGAGCTTTTTTGTGAAAGAGTTCGTAGTATTATTTTATCTGTGGTCCAGGGAAGTACTACCTCTAGTAGTAGTAGAGCTTTTTTGTGAAAGAGTTCGTAGTATTATTTTATCTGTGGTCCAGGGAAGTACTACCTCTAGTAGTAGTAGAGCTTTTTTGTGAAAGAGTTCGTAGTATTATTTTATCTGTGGTCCAGGGAAGTACTACCTCTAGTAGTAGTAGAGCTTTTTTGTGAAAGAGTTCGTAGTATTATTTTATCTGTGGTCCAGGGAAATACTACCTCGATACCTATTTCTACAGCAAAGCAGTAGTGCTCGCATTGCTATGTTCCGGTTTGAAGGGTGAGGGTGCCGGTGAAATTACAACCACATTTCATCTTTATATCCTCGACGACCTCTGTGGCGCGGCGGGCGAACGTTCGCCTGCGACGCAGGAGTTATTATTATTAATTATTTATTTCTATTAACAACTATTATTACTGGTTCGATTGCAGTTTGCGGGTTCGATTCCCGCCTCGGAACAAATATTTGTGCGATCCGCAGATATTTGTTCAGGGTGTTCTGGGTATTTTCTATATAATAAAAAATATCTATTTATGTAATATAATGTATTAAGTATATCAGTTGTCTAGCACCCATAACACAAGCTCTGCTTAGCTTGGGGCTAGATAATGTTGTGTGAACTGTCCAGCAATATTTATTTTATTTATTTATTTATTCTGTGACGTGTAATGTCACAGAATAAATAATTGTACCTTCATGGTTTCTAAGAAACTGACAAACCACGTATTTATATAATTAGTACTAATGATGTGTACAAACGTGGAGATTGATGAGATAATATTATCCAAAATAGTAACAATCTTAGTGTGTATCATAACTTAATCTGTGGCAGAGGGCTCAAACCCATCGACAAAGTAAAATAAATGGACTGGCCTTACTCATACAAAACGTCCGTGAAAAATAAGACAATTCGGATTTAGGGTACGGTCAACAAATAAACTATCTATCTATCTATCTATCTATCCAGCCACTGCTGAGTAAAGGCCTCTTCTCTATAGCGCCACTCCTGGTGGTCTTGTAAATAAATTAGGTGAAATTAAATTATTGAACTTCTTAAAAACTGTATTTTTTTAATACTTAATACTTTAACAGATGCAATGTGTTTTCTAAAGTTATTTCAGTAGGTTTATGGTACAAAAAATCGCCGAAAAAAATGCAATTATTGAATGAAACTTTTACAAAAATACATGGTTCCCTTCTGTTTTATGTAGTTACGTATCTATTTTTCAGCTCTCAAACATACACAATATAAATCAATAGAAAAGCAAGTCCACCTAAGGTCTTCAGCTCAGTCAATTTGTAAAAAATATATTTTTCATCACTCAATAAACTAAGAAAATATCATAAAAATCGTACGGAAACATAAATGTATAAAAATTCCAGTATTTAAGAAACTGCAGAGTGCAGTTTTAAGAATTTTGCACAATGAGTTTTTTTATACTACTTGGAATGACAGATCAAGAAGATGGCCCACCTGATGTTAACTGGTACCCTCTGCCTATGAACAGTGCATTACCTCAGGTCACGTCCACCTAGGACGCGCCCTATGTGGCATTCCACTGCACCCGCCACCCTGAAACATAAAGATGAAAAGTCCCATGTGGCCGTAATTTCATCGGCACCCTTACCCTTCAAACCGGAACACAGCAATGCGAGCACTACTGCTTTGCGGCAGAAACAGGTATGGTGGTAGTTCTTCCCCAGACGAACTCTTTCACAAAAAAGCTCTACTACTACTAACCGTTTTTTGGCGTATAGAATTCATTGTGTAGAAAATGATCAGAGCAAATACGGGAAAATGTATTCCACTTCCAAAAGTCGTCTGTTCTTGCTCGTCTTATGACTTCTATCCATTTTTGTTTACTTTAGTTTTTTTTTGGAAAGCTATAAGGTTAATTAACATGCCATTACATATTATATGCAATTACCTAAAGCGACGTGCTTAGCAATGTTTTGGCGTAAATAATGCAAATTACAATTCTAAATCAATAAGATACCCCTTAGGCATCAGATTTTTTTGCAGTCTGTACCGGACCATCCGTCATGCGTGAAGTCTTGTCAAATATTTCGTCGCTGTAGTTGAAAAACTAAATAAGTAATAACAACAACAAAACCAACATCGCGAGAAAAACGCGATTTACTGTTTTATTGCGTCAAAAATGGCAATAACTTTTTTATCGTAACTAATTTTTCAGTCCGTGTTTTGATATGTTATAGATTGGTACTGTATCTATTTTCGAATTTAATGATAATACATTTTAGTTCTTTTGATTAAGAGAAAAAAATAAAAAAACGACTATGTATTTTTCCCTCGCCAAAGTTTTGAATAATTGAAATGATCTATTATTTACTTATTTGAATATGACAATCCTATCCATGGGTATAGATTTATATAATATTAAAATACATTTTAAAATAAAACCAACTTATAATCATTTCTTTTTATCAAGACTGAATATTAGAAAACTACTGAAACACCTACATTATTTTAGCAGACTTATAAATTCAAAGTAAGTGACATAACAAACTTATCATACGACTAATGCTTATAAAATCAACAAAATGAAAAAAAATTGAAAATGAAAAACACAATAATTCTAAGTATCAAAAAGAAAAAGGTATGTCGACTAAAATTAAAACTATCTACGAGTATAAACATGTGTCTGTTAACTTTCATTCAGAGTGGGGAACATTGAGATAATGTCCTGGGGCGTAGTCCTCCTTGTCGCTCGTCCTCTAGAGCAAGACGTGTCCATCGACATGTATGGGCCATCATAACCATGCAATAAAGTCGATTTCGCAAAATGTGTTAGTTATGTAGTTTTCCTACCACACGACGATTTATAAGTTTTTTATCAATTGATGAAAATTATATTACAAAACCTTTACTTACGAATTAAATGCGATGCCTGAAGCTTTATTTGTATTTCTTGTGTTGTTTGCACTTGCAGAACAGCACAGGAAGGCATTGTATCACCAAGGTATCTAATTTTGGTATTTTTCAGCATAGCTGTCACTCGTTGCCGTGACAAAGACTGACTGAAGCGAAGTATACTAGCTAGGTCTGTTTAGAAGCTTCAAAACTATCGTTCCCTAAGGCCCGTCCATCAAACCCCCAGCGGTACACCCTCACACGTCGCGTAGATTGAGCCCAAACCAAATTAGGCATAAATGACTAAGCAGCTGATTAGATTACTTCCCTTTGACTTGGTTAATTAATCCCATCCATTGATAACGAGCCCTACTCGAACACTTGCAAACTCTGCTCACAATACCTGACTTAGTTGTTCATCTCAATCGATGGTGAGTGTGAAGATGATTTTGCGCGCTAGTTGCTTATCAAGTTTTTTTTTATTTTTTTAACATTGATAGACCTTTGTTTGACCACGATCTCATCTGTTGGTAAGTGACGATGTGGCCGAAGATGGAACACAAAGGTCTAAAAGGCACCTATTCACTCTAGACTTGAAGAGACCCAGATTATAGTTTTCAGGAAAGACAGACGACGGTAGTAATCTAATCAGCTGCTTAGTCATTTATGCCTAATTTGGTTTGGGCTCAATCTACGCGACGTGTGAGGGTGTACCGCTCGGGGTTTGAGCCCTCTGCCACAGATTAAGTTATGATACACACTAAGATTGTTACTATTTTGGATAATATTATCTCATCAATCTCCACGTTTGTACACATGATTAGTACTAATTATATAAATACGTGGTTTGTCAGTTTCTTAGAAACCATGTAGGTACAATTATTTATTCTGTGACATTACACGTCACAGAATAAATAAATAAATTAAATAAATATTGCTGGACAGTTCATACAACATTATCTAGCCCCAAGCTAAGCAGAGCTTGTGTTATGGGTACAATATATTACATAGATAGATATTTTTTATTATATAAAGAAAATACCCAGAACACCCTGAATAAATATCTGCGGATTGCACAAATATTTGTTCCGAGGCGGGAATCGAACCCGCAACCTCCTGCGTCGCAGGCGAACGGTCGCCCGCCGCGCCATAGAGGTCGTAATAAATAATACAAGTATCTATAGGTATGTTATACCTGTTAAGCCAGGTATGTTAAGCCGAAGTGTGGTTACACATAGGTTGCATTTTGGTTAGTAGGTATTCCTATGTCTACCTTATGAGTATGTATAGTTGTATATATTTGTGTGTATATACAGGGCGTCCCAAGACTATGTGACATGAAGGGAAGGTACTATACATTTTGGAGATAAAATATTTTGCGGAAAGGAGACCTTATTTTATTTTTGATTGTAAGTAATACTGCATTCAAAGATTTTCCAAAACTTACTCGCTTCGTCTGGGAATAGAACAGACTTAAATTTGAAAAAAAGTCCCGTATTTTTATGATGCCAATCGAAAGAATGGACACTAAATAATAGTTCCTCTTAAAACAAAGAAATAATGTAAAATTAATCATTTTAATGTTACATTTAAATTGGTTCGATTCCCAGACGAAGCAAGTAATTTTTAGCAAATCATTGATAGCAGTATTACTAAGTTTTAAAAATAAAATAAAGTCTCCTTTCAGCAAAATATCCTATCTACAATATTTAAGGTACTTTCCCTTCATGTCGCATAGTCTTGGGACGCCCTGTATACTTATCTCTCATTCTGTAATATTTTGTTCAATGTGTAAGTTTATTTGTTGTTGTATTTGAAAATGGCAATTGCACAAGCCGTGCGACCCAATTAAAAGAAACAAGTAATTAATTTTGTAAAAATTAAAAAAACCCTCAACGCAATGAAACCGCTGAACCGATTTTGATCAAACATAGCTAAGAACACTCCCGACTAATTCACCTTTCAAACGAAAAAAAACAAAATCAAAATCGGTTCATCCGTTCGGGAGCTACGATGCCACAAACAGACACACACACACAGATACGTCAAACTTATAACACCCCGTCGTTTTTGCGTCGGGGGTTAAAAAGAAAAAACTATACTGTCGAACGAGTTTTCCAATGTGTCCCATTCTCTTAGTATTCCTGAAACTGCATTGGCGCCATTAAATTTAACAGGTCTGCGATGTTAGGATGCGGTCCTCTTTGTGAAGCCAAAGGTAGTTACATTTTGTGGTTATCTTCGGTTACTAAAGTCTCATAGAATATTAACGAGTCAATTTTATTCGTCCCATTTAACGAGGCAACAATTTGACGAGTTCCGTGGCGCGAAGACCAGACGCGGGTTAGATTGCGGACAAAATTGCATGATCTGCAAATATTATTAATATCATTTATTTCGGTTTTTCACACCATATTATGTTAGTAAAGAATTGTTAGTAGATATTATCACATAGTATTTCTAAAATTACAAATCATAATTATTAAATTAAATAATATAAAATTATTAAAATTAAAATAATATTATTTGGCACACCGCCTTGAGTGGCATGGCAGCACATGCGTTTTGGTCCAGTGACTGAGAATCGGACCATCCACCCGCTCGGCCACTATGCTCAGGAAGCTGTTGGCACTGCCGGGCACCCGCCACATCAGGGAGGCCACTCTCTTACGCACTCACTTGCCACTAGTTGCCACTCTCTTACGCACTCACTTGCCACTAGTTGCCACTCTCTTACGCACTCACTTGCCACTAGTTGCCACTCTCTTACGCACTCACTTGCCACTAGTTGCCACTCTCTTACGCACTCACTTGCCACTAGTTGCCACTCTCTTACGCACTCACTTGCCACTAGTTGCCACTCTCTTACGCACTCACTTGCCACTAGTTGCCACTCTCTTACGCACTCACTTGCCACTAGTTGCCACTCTCTTACGCCCTCACTTGCCACTAGTTGCCACTCTCTTACGCACTCACTTGCCACTAGTTGCCACTCTCTTACGCACTCACTTGCCACTAGTTGCCACTCTCTTACGCACTCACTTGCCACTAGTTGCCACTCTCTTAATATTGATAGATGAATAAGTTTTTGTGAAAAATATATTTTTCAATATACAAGCTATTATAAAATTAGTAATCGTAACCGTGTGATGATCAAAATGAGCCTAAACACGGCCGGTCTACTATTATCCATCGAGGAGTTCCGTTGTCTACCGTCCGTCTCCATCATCAAATCGGCTCGCTGTTACCATCATATTGTATTGTCATCGGAACTTGACAGGTATGCCAAATTTCAGCTCAATCGGATATCGGAAAGTCACCTTTAAAATACCCGTGAACTACTTATCATTGAGTAGTTCCATGGCCATCTCTGGTCTTCTTCATCAGTTCCACTTCATCAAATGGAACTTTCTAAATGCACATTTTTTTTTATACTACTGAATGACGGAACAAGCAGGCCCACCTGATGTTAAGCGGTAACCTCTGCCTATGAACAGTGCATTGCCTCATAGGTCACGTCCACCTAGGACGCACCCTATGTGGCATTGCACTGCGCCCGCCACCCTGAGACATAAAGATGAAAAGTCTCACGTGCCTGTAATTTCACCGGCACCCTTACCCTTCAAACCGGAACACAGCAATGCGAGCACTACTGCTTTGCGGCAGAAATAGGTATGGTGGAAGTACATGCTTGACTTGTTGATGAAAATACCGAAATCGCTATATGTGTGCCTATAATATTTGAGGAGTTCCCTCAATTCCTCATGGATCTCATCATTAGAAGCAGATTTTAATGAGAATGGGACAAATCTGGAATCTGTCAAATAAAAAAATATAGCAAATCGGTTCATTAAAGAAGGAGTTTAAATGCCATAAACAATGCAAAAAAGAGATTATCCTACTAATATACTTACTTATAAGTACAGACGGACGGAAGAACGGCCTAGGGTTAGTAATAGGGTCCCATTAGGGTCCTTTTTGGGTACGGATCCCTAAGAAGTTATGATAAGAGGGCAGACAGACAGCCATCAAACAAATAACACTCTCCTGTGTTCTAAACGGGGGTTAAAAAACAAATATAAAATCTAACTAAAATCTTTATTATATTTCAAGTCTATCTAAACTTTGTCTGAGATGTAAATATGAAAGCTGGTGAAGCTCAGCGGTATAATACTACATGCATAGAAGCGAGACTCCCACAAAAAAAATAACTAGGTGTCTTATAACAAGAGAAGTGTAGGTATCTAAGATACCGTGACGTGTGTCCGGCCTAAGAATATAAACCCTCCGTCACCTCCCATGTGCTTATTACCTACTGTTTTACAGTTAACATCTAACAATTATACTTACTATGTACACAAACTAATCTAATCTAGCATAATAAGTATGTCAATGTCCTACCTTGATTATTTCAAAATTTATGTCATATAAAAAATAAAAAAAACATAAAAGCCGACTAAGGAACTACACCAGAGGATAGGCAGCAGCATCCTCCTGTAACTTGGCACCAATACTACTATCACCAATCCGCCTGCTAATGTGTGGTGATTATGGAAAATTATCCCATTTCATTTTATGGAGGACACCGCGTCATTTAGGGGACAGCTATAACGGTGATGATGTATCTTAGCTCTGAAGATAGGTGACAACTAGTCTGATAGGATAGTGTGACAACGCTCTGACGCGTCCAGGGCTATTATTCGCTATGACCTAAGAGATTCCTTGCCAATAACGTGTGACGTCATAACATGTTCTAAACGCAAACGTGGTTTCTAAACACGCCACCTTAAGAAATCTGATATTGGCATACAGAATTGAAACAATCAAATTGAAACTATCGTGGTTGGGAATCATTTTAAATAAATAAGGGCTTATTACCACTGTATTTCGTCGCTTTGCTGACGTTTAGAGACTGAATTCAGAAGCCTCTTCATCATGAGCACCGCCCGCGACCGCGTTCGACAGTGGACCGGCGAATACTGCGTGCGGCCACGCGCTCCGCTCGCTAGGACAGCGGCGGCGGCGGAGGCCGTAGGTTCGTTGCGTTTTATTTAAAATTGGCATACAGAATACGATTAGACGATGATTCCACGCCGATATCGTAACGAACCCGCGTTATGTTACGTTTGGTCATAGCGAATAAGCGCCCAAGCAGTGCATGGGCAGCTTGTTGTGTCAGCACGAGTTGCGCTTCTATACGTTTAGTATTAGTTATTATTTGGTTCAGTCAAAGTTTCGATTGGTCCGTTCAAAATAGTCGGTGGGGGGAATATTGCTTGGGTAAATGATTTTGTATATTGTTAAAGTTTTAGCTCACCTGGATAATATTAGTATATATTTCAGTAGTAGTAGGGCTTTTTTGTGTAAGAGTTCGTCCGGGGAAGTACTACCATACCTATTTCTGCCGCAAAGCAGTAGTGCTCGCATTGCTGTGTTCCGGTTTGAAGGGTAAGGGTGCCGGTGAAATTACAGGCACATGACACTTTTCACCTTTATGTCTCAGGGTGGCGGGCGCAGTGCAATGCCACATAGGGCTCGTCCTAGGTGGACGTGACCGATGAGGTAATGCACTGTTCATAGGCAGAAGTTACCGCTTAACATCAGGTGGGCCATCTGCTAGTTCCATCATTCTAGTACCCTTAAAAAAAAAAAAAAAAACGACCTGAGGGGCTAGTCTGCAAATTTGACAAGCAACTTACACGGCCGTGTGGTGTACACTACACGGATTTTAGTATGGAGAAATTGAAGAGCGCCCCTAGCGGGCACCTTGAGAACCTCAAATCCCTTACAAAAATCCGTGTAGTGTACACCACACGGCCGTGTAAGTTGCTTGTCAAATTTGCAGACTAGCCCCTCTGAGTTGCGTATATATTTTTATCTACACTCAAATCGAAAAATTCGAATTACGAATTCAAAGACGGTTCTATACAGACGCACTTTATAGACGCATATACATAAAATTAAGAATAAAACTCATTATAGTACCGCCAACTGTATTCTAAAACTCATTATAGTACCGCTATTTTTTTTTTATTAATTCATTAAACTAGTCTATGGTTATAGCCTGAATATGAAAAAAAGGTGCACGCATGCGCAGTTCGAACGGTGAAAAAATGGCGCACGCATGCGTAGTTTAAACTTAATTTCCCGCGCTTCCCATACATTTTTTTGCCGATCGTGTTTTTGTATTCTATTTTGTTTAATTTCAATTTTTCCTACCGTTTCGTTTCGTATGAGGTAATGCTGGCCTCTGGTGTCGGAGTTTGTCAAGCCGCCCGAGGGCCTCTGACATGGCTTATTGACTGCTATTAATCAATAACAGCCGGGACCGACAGCTTAACGTGCCCTCCGAAGCACAGAGCGATGGAAATCCGCACATAACTTAGAAAAGTCATTGGTGCGGAGCCTAGGATCGAACCCGGTATCGTTGGATTCTGAGTTGCACTATTGAACCGTTAGGCTACCATCGCTTTTTTAATTTTTCCTATGAGTGAAGATAAAAAGTAGTGTATGAAACTGCATATAACTTAGGTATTAAAACACTCGAGTCAACCTATTATCGCATTCGGCGAGTCTCGTGTTTGAATACCCCTTCTTATATGACAGTTGCATAAACTACTATTATCTACTCTCATAGGTATCGTAAAATTAGAATTATAAGTTTAAAAACGAGTTTATATTCACATAATTTATATACACAATACCGAAATTTAAAAATAGAATCATACGAGTATTATTATTATTTGTCTCTAAATAAATAATGTTAAATAATAACTTTTTCAACACACTTGCTCATAAAGTGGCTCTAATTTCACCGCAATAAGGCACATAACCTGTAATCAAACTGTGAATTTTTCATTGCTATATTATTCACTAGTGAGTTATAGAGACAGTTGAACATTTATTTACTCAGAGTGTGTATTTCTGTTTTACACCTGTAATCAAACTGTGACTTTCTCATTGCTATTATTCATGAGTGAGTTATAGAGACAGTTGAACATTTATTTACACAGAGTGTGTATTTCTTTTTTATTATTATTTTCTTCACAAGTGTGTTGAAAAACGTCGTATGATACACGTGTGTATTGATGATAACCGTCCTCGGCTCTCTTAAGACCCTCACCTAACGGCTCGGGTCTCAATGGCGACTCAGCGGTATTCACCAACATTACACACTTGTACCATAATGTACTATATTGCAAGAGTACCAGTATGGTGGTACCATGGTGCTCGTAGTTTCTGATACCCACGACACAGGGAATTCTAGTGTGGAATCAGGACTACGTGTGTGACTGTTGGGTGATATGATAAAAAACAAACAGGCCAAGTGCGAGTCGGACTCGCGCACGAAGGGTTCCGTACCATTATCTATAAAACGGCAAATAAAACACGTTTGCTGTATGGTAGCCCCCCTTAAATATTTGTTTTATTATAATTTAATTATTTATTTTTAAAGTGAATATATAACTCAATATTCTGTGAATATTTCAAGCGTCTTCCTGTTGCCGTTATCAGTATCGAGCAAAAACGAGCAAAAACATCACGTTTGTTGTATGGGAGCCCCTTAAAATATTTATTGAATTCTGTTTTTTAGTATTTGTTTTTATAGCGGCAACAGAAATACATCATCTGTGAAAATTTCAACTGTCTAACTGTCACGGTTCATGATATAAAAAAACTGGTCTCTAAAAACGGCAAAAAAATAACGTTTGTTGTATGGGAGCCCCTCTAAATATTTATTGATTTCTGTTTTTTAGTATTTGTTTTTAAAGCGGCAACAGAAATACATCATCTGTGAAAATTTCAACTGTCTAACTATCATGGTTCATGAGATAAAGCCTGGTGACAGACGGACAGACAGACGGTCAGCCGAGCCTTAGTAATAGGGTCCCGTTTTACCCTTAGGGTACGGAACCCTAAAAACAACTGTTTAACTTTCCCCATTACCGTCCATTTCTTAAATTACGCAGTAACACTGTTTTTCTTCAGGAGTAAACAAACGTTGCTTATTTCAGGAAAATAAATTTGTTATTTTTTCTCCGAGCCCTGAAGTTTATAAGCTGTCACGTCAGGTCAGTAAGTTAGTTTACATTGGCTGTTTTTATACAACGGTATTTCTTTCAATTAAGTGTTGAGACCGGCCTAAGAATAGACCCCCTCCGTCTCCTTCCGTGGGTATCTTCCATATTCCTTTGCCTCTATTTTCTTGATGAATTGTTGATTCCCAGACGAAGCAAGTAATTTTTAGAAAATATTTGTATGCAGTATTACTAAGTTTTAAAAATAAAATAAATGTAATGCACTGTTCATAGGCAGAGGTTACCGCTTAACCGGTGGGCCATCTGCTTGTTCCGTCATTCAAAAAGTATACAAAAAAAAAAAACTCTCCTTTCAGCAATCTACAATATTTAAAGTACTTTCCCTTCATGTCGCATAGTCTTGGGACGCCCTGTATAAAAACAAAAACCTTTTATAATTACCTAAATATAGAGTTTTTACTTGTATTGGTGCTAAATTACTCAGATGGATGCTGCTGCCCATTCCCTGGTGTAATACCTGTATCAGATGGTTATAGTGAAATTATGACGGGGTTGCTAAAACCCCAGGTTTTTATTCTGTACTCGACCGACGACATGACGTGTGCATCCTCCCCGCCTTGACAATCATAAACTTGGTCCTTGACAAACATCCAGAAATCCAAACTCAAGGTTTGCCAAAGGGCAATGGAGCGCAGTATTTTGGGCGTTAAACTAACTGACCGCATCCGAAACACCAGACTGCGCTCCAAAACCAAAGTCGCCGATGTGGGAGAGAAGGCCGCGAGGCTGAAGTGGGATTTGGCCGGTCACATTTGCCGCATGTCTGACTAACTTTGGCCCAAAATTACCACATGGAGCCCTGATACAGCCAGGCGGCGTCGCGGCAGACCACGCATGTGGTGGTGGGATGAACTGGACGCCTATGAGAGTGAATGGGAAACGGTTTCAAAAAACCTTAGTGACTGGCGGAAATGGGGGGAGGCCTTTGCCCAACAATGGGACAGTAGGGCTAATAGTAATATTAACTCGACCAATGCCTCTACCTATCTTAAAATACCTGCTAGGTGCTAAAATACAGAGCCGTTATTTATTTAAGCAAATTGAGACGAAGTAAACCCATTTCCTGGACAAGCTCACAGCCGTTTTTGTTTTAATTAAAGGCCACGGAACTGTATTATACGGAACATAACAAATTTGACACCGGCAGCGGCGGTCTGTGCTAACTTTGTACATAGTTTTTGTGGCTAAAAGTTCCTTAATGAAAAACTGTTGTTAAGTTACGAGGGTAAAGGTTAGCTGATAACCTTACCAGTAATTATAAAAGATACTTAGGAGCCAAAATAGGTCTACAAATATGCGTACTCCTTTATACACAGAGACATTCATAGTAGAGCTTTTTTTGTGAAAGAGTTCGTCCGGGGTAGTAGTACCACCATACCTATTTCTGCCGCAAAGCAGTAGTGCTCTCTCTCTGTGTGAGGGTTTGGTTGCCGCGGTGAAATTACGGGCACATGAGATGAAAGTCTCATGTGTCTCTATGTCTCAGGGTGGCGGGCGCAGTGCAGTGCCACATAGGATGCGTCCTATGTGGACGTGAACTATGTGGTAATGCACTGTTCATAAGCAGAGGGTACCACTTAACATCAGGTTGGCCATCTGCTTGATCCGAAATACAAAGTTGTATATCCAAAAAAAACTCCAGACCAAAAAGACAGGGTAAGCTGAAAACCAGTGTTTGCTCTTTGAGCAATATAATTCGCTGAGCTATGACCCATTTGCGATGCTGCAACACACACGTACTTTTAGTTATAGTTTTTAACCCCCGACGCAAAAACGACGTGGTGTTATAATTTTAAGGTGTCTGTGTGTGTGTTTGTGTGTGTGTGTATGTGCGTCTGTCTGTCCCATCGTAGCTCCCGAACGAAAGAACCAATTTCGATTTTTTTTTGTTTGAAAGGTGAATTTGTCGGGAGTGTTCGTAGATATGTTTGATCAAAATCGATTCAGCCGAGGCTGAGCGTTTTTTTAATTTTGACAAAATTAATTACTTGTCCTGTGGTTTAAATATTTTTTTAGAGCATTGCATTGTTTCTGTGTATGATTGTTTTATTAGCTAGTTTTTAAGTGAACTGTCTGTCAGTTGTGTTTTGAATATACGTGTGTGATTGGAGATACAAATAAACGTTTTATCTATCTATCTATCATATCTATGTATCGGCTATTATTTATTATGTATATCGGTGGCATCTTAGCTTTCGTAGCTCCCAAGCGGATGAACCGATTTTGATTATTTTGCTAGAAATATGACTAGATTGAGTAAAAAAAAAAAAAAATTTGCAGAATACTCGGTGGAAATTGGTGCAGCCGTTTTCAGAATCATGAGCTGGTATTATATTATTTTGAAGGGAACTCACGCATTTGCTTGGAATGACAGCTGATAGCGCGTTCTATTTTTATCTGTGGCGCCATCTAGTCGTGAGTAGAGTAATTAGCTTCGGGCCCTACATCGTGCGTGCTAGACACCGATATGCTTCCATGAGTGTTCCGTTTTTCTAATTTTAATGGAAAATAGTCTTCTACGTAATTGTGTAAAATGACACAAACTTAGATTAAAATTACTGTTGTACTACCAGTTGAACTAGTAAGTAGTACTACTGATCCGGAGGATTAAATTGATCTACCTGTCACTATAAAACTACAAATTATCTATTTGTAATAATTATAATTTGGATTTTAAGTGTAAAAATACATTCGACTTGGTTTTATCACTTTTTGGGTACATTACAAATATTTATCAAGTCAAAATTCATTATTTGTATTATAAAACACTCAGACAATATACTTAATTATGTAAATAAGTAAACCTAAATTATAAAGTAAGTACCTAGGTTACTTACTAAACAACATTTTGATTTAAACTAAGACAGGTTTATGGCATATACTTGAGTCTTAGTTTAAATCAAAATGTTGTTACAAATACAAATATATTTATTTCGTCAGAATTTTAGGTAGGTACAAGACAGTTCTTATTTTATAGGCGTAACACTAAAATTCTACCAATACAGGCATACGAAAGTCACAATTATGTACACAATCAATCAATTTAAACAGTTAACACAGGACACCAGAAAAAGACAGAAAAACACAATCCTCTTTAAATAAATCAATTCAATTCAATTACACTCAATAATCAAAATGTTGTTACACTCAATAATCAAAATGTTGTTACACTCAATATTCAAAATGTTGTTACACTCAATATTCAAAATGTTGTTACACTCAATAATCAAAATGTCGTTACACTCAATAAACTGTATAGTAGGTTATTTACTAACCCCCACACTATGATTCCCTGTGTTGTGGGTGGTTAGTCTCTTCTAGGAGTCTGGTAGGTAAGTAAATTTATTATACCAAATTAGGTAGGTATGAAGGATAAACATACAAAGATGTAGATCTCGTAGGTTAGTAGGTGTATAGGTACCTACTTGTTGATTGATTTCATTAATGTTTTGTACAAAACAAGTAGAGCTTTTATATGAAAGAGTTCGTCCGGGGAAGTACTACCACCATACCTATTTCTGCCACAAAGCAGTAGTGCTCAAAGGGTATGGGTGCCGGTGAAATTACAGGCTCATGAGACTTTTCATCTTTATGTCTCAGGGTGGCGAGCGCAGTGCAACGCCACAGAGCGTGTACTAGGTGGAGGTGGACGTGACCTATCAGGTAATGCATTTTTAAGGGCAGAGTTTACCGCTGTTACCTCTTAACATCAAATGGGCCATCTGTTTGTTCCTTTGTTCAAGTAGATAAAAACAAAAACCTTTTTTAAAAGTCCTAGTATTTACCTAAATATAGAGTTTTTATTTGTATTGGTGCTAAAGTACTCAGGTGGATGCTGCTGCACATTCCCTGGTGTAATCCCTGTTTCAGATTGTTATAGTGGCTTTTTCTGTGAATGGAAAATTACAAATAATGTATGTTAATTTACATTTAAAAAAAACAATGTTATGTGTAAAATTATGTAAACTGTACTGTAATATTTTATGTTTTCTGTATAATTAACTACCGTCTGTAAAATTACTGAATGTTTAATAGTGTAGATAATAAAAGGACCTATTCACTGGTCTGATTGGAATCCATGAAGTTGGGATTTGGACCAACGCCTCTAGATTCGCTGTCTAATAAACCCATTCCAATCGGAAAGGAACCAGCAAAAACATCCCCATTTCCATTTACTTGGCTCAAGTCTATTTTCCGCTTCAGAAAAACAAAAGCTGTTACGTTTATTTTTCAATCTCAGCCTTCGAAAATAGCAATTTCGTCGGTAAATACTTTTTAACTTGTATAGATTGGCGTGCAAACATGAAAAAAGAGAAATGCAAGAGCGTACAAAACATCAATCGGTTGTGCAATGAAATTTTTCCAGAAGACGAGAGTGGGGAGGGGCCGGCGATCAACAGTTTCCACGCACAGGAAAACTGAAGCATACAGGCAGCCAGTCAGTCGTCAGTCCGCATCCAACCGAGATAGAGCGCGCACGGCTCTCTCAGCGCCTGTAAAATTACGAAAAAAATATCAAATAAACACGTGCTTTTTCCAGTGCAATAAAATCTGTGTTCTGTGTCGTTAATTTTGTGGTTGTTTATTTTAATCGGTCCATTTTACGTGCGCGCGAATCCGGCCGGCCGTGTTCTTATTTTGATTTTGTTTGGTGAAGGACGAGGGATTTTTCAAATTTGGAAACAGATTGTTTGAGGTAAGTGTTCTTATTACAAATCTTACTTCGTTTTGTTTTTTAATCCTTCCTTTTGTTTTTTTTAATTTAGCGTGGTAAGCTGTTGTCCTAGCTTGGCTTGTCAATCTTCAGGGATTATTTCCTTATCTAGGGGTTGGGCTAATTTACGGGTTCGTTCAACTCCGAGTTTAAAAGTAATCACGAAACTTAGCTTGTAGAACTTAGCTTCTAGAGACGGTCTGCAATCCGTCGTCATTAATTATCTAAAGAGGTTTATTCTGTTGTTGAAGATATATTCTTACCTTTTTCAAGATTATTTTTAGCCTTTTCTGTTTTTTAAATAAGTAACTACACTTTAAAAGATATATTTACTAAGAACTGAATCTTTGCAGTTAGATAATATTGTTAGTTTTTTTCTAAAATCTTTTTAATCTATGTGTTGATAATAAAATTAATTATAAAAAGTATTTCGAAAATATCTTTATCATCATACATACATACATAGACATACGCCTCTTTCCCCGAAGGGGTAGGTAGAGCCTCAAAGGGCCTCTTTTCACAGTGGGTTGCACCATCGTGGAATATATACGTGACGAGTGGTGAGCTCATCGCCGCCATTGCTTCCCACGACTGACTCAGCTAATGCTTTCTTCCAATAATAACACATTCCATAATAAGCTAGCAGCCAGGACAAATCTTACCTATACCAGCGAATCTTACATCATCATATCAATCACAAGTAATTAATTTTATAAAAATTAAAAAACTCTCAACGCAATGAAACGCCTGAACCGATTTTGATCAAACAAAGCTAAGAACACTCCCGACAAATTCACCTTTCAAACAAAACAAAAAAAACTAAATCAGTTCATCCGTTCGGGACCAACGAGGCGACAGACAGACATGCACACACACACACAGACACGTCAAACTTAAAACACCCTGTTGTTTTTGCGTCGGTTAATAAAACGGCAGCATCGTTATAAATTGAAAGCGAGTTTAAAACCTGAAATATTCTTATAATTTTCATAGTTTTTCCAGCTCAATGTAATAACTACCGTCTAACTGTTAGTTTTTCCAGCTCAATGTAATAACTACCGTCTAACTGTTAGTTTTTCCAGCTCAATGTAATAACTACCGTCTAACTGTTAGTTTTTCCAGCTCAATGTAATAACTACCGTCTAACTGTTAGTTTTTCCAGCTCAATGTAATAACTACCGTCTAACTGTTAGTTTTTCCAGCTCAATGTAATAACTACCGTCTAACTGTTAGTTTTTCCAGCTCAATGTAATACCGTCTAACTGTTATTTCTTCTGTAATAAATACCTTCAAGCAGAACAGCACGTATTTTTATTATAACTTTCCTAAGAAAATTCTCCACGATAAGATCTCTTAGAAAAATAGATTTCAGAGTCAAAACAAAAAGTATTTTATTCATTGTAATCACAAGGATCTTTTTCAAATGGTGAATTTACGTATAAGTTGCTATGTAAATTTACGTAGGTATAAGTTTCTTTTGATAAAACCTAGAAGAATCTGAAGGTAAATTCTCGTAGGTAGGTTTTTTTTTTTTTTTTTTTTTATACTACTTGGATGACGGAACAAGCAAGAGGCCCACCTGATGTTAAGCGGTAACCTCTGCCTATGAACAGTGCATTACCTCATAGGGCACGTCCACCTAGGATGCGCCCTATGTGGCATTGCACTGCGCCCGCCACCCTGAGACATAAAGATGAAAAGTCTCATGTGCCTGTAATTTCATAGGTACTTAGTTATTTTAAATCCACACTGAAAGCTGACCGAATTGAGACTGAATTGTGAATTGACTGAAAATAAATACGTGGTGTGTCCGACCTAAGAGTATACCCTTCGTCTCCTCCCGTGGATGTCATAAAAGCCGGGTCCTTACCATCTCTTCTACTAATTGTTCAACCAATAGAACATCTAGGAAAAATATTTCACATTTGTAAGCCGACTAAGGGATTACCCGGACTTGTTGATAAAATTTGTCCTGGCTATTAGCTTATTATGGAATGTGTTATTACTAGAAAAAAAGCGGCCAAGTATGAGTCGGACTCGCCTATGAAGGGTTCCGTAGCAGCAAGTAATATAATATAAAAGTTCTTGGATGGTTTACGATTTATGACGTATTCAAAAAAACTACTTACTAGATCTCGTTCAAACCAGTTTTCGTTGGAAGTTTACATCTTTTTTTTTTAGTTTTATCGTTTTGTTGTTTTAGAAGTTACAGGGGGGGTGAGACACACATTTTACCACTTTGGAAGTGTATCTCGCGCAAACTATTCAGTTTAGAAAAAAAAATAGAAACCGCAATATCATTTTTGAAGACTTATCCATAGAAACTATGGGCTGGGTATGGATTTGATGTTTTTTTTTTTAAAGTTTCAGTTCTAAGTATGGGGAACCCTAAAAATGTATTGTTTTTTTTCTATTTTTGTGTGAAAATCTTAATGCGGTTCACAGAATACATCTACTTACCAAGTTTCAACAGCGTAGCTCTTAGTTTCGGAAAAAAGTGGCTGTGACATACGGACGGACAGACCGACAGACAAACAGACATTATGAATCCATAAGGGTTCCGTATTTTGCCATTTGGCTATGGAACCCTAAAAAGCGTTCTGTTGTGGGAAGCCCTATGGGGCATTGCACCCTAAGGCATAAAGATGAACAGTCTCATGTGCCTGTAATTTCACCGGCACCCATACCCTTCCAACCGGAACACAGTAATGCGAGCACTACTGCTTTGCGGCAGAAATAAATAAGTGCTTCCATAGTGTTCCGTTTTACAATTTGAATGGAACCCTGGAAATAGTCTGCGGTGTTAATATTTTTAGAAAAGTTAATTTTAATAACAAAACGCATTTAGTGAATTTTATAATTGTTTTTTAAAACAACCAGTTGTCACTGGTTCTATCTTGGTCACCCTGCGTAAGATCAGAGATCAGCTTGGGATATCACAAGCTGATCTCTGATCTTACGCCATATTTCCCTGAGAAGGGCCTAGTGACCTATGTAACCCAATGTGACCTAATGACCTTCGTGACGACCTCTGTGGCGCGGCGGGCGAGTATCCAGCTGAGACGCGAGAGGTTGCGGGTTCGATTGGAGCGGGACAAATTTCATATTTTATATTCAACTTGGAATGACGGTTCACACAGATGACCTACCTGATGTTAAGCGGTACCCATGAACAGTGCATTCAAATTCAAACTAAATTCTCTTAAAAAATCTTGGTAACTTAATTCATAAAATAAGTTTTTTGTGAAAATTTATTTTTCAATGCAAGCTTTTATAAAATTCGTGATCGTAACCGTGTTCTGATCAAAATAAGCCTAAACACGGCCAGTCTACTATTATCCATCGAGGAGTTCCGTTGTCCACCTTCCGTCTCCATCATCAGATCAGCTCGATGTTATCATCATATTGTATTGTCATCGGAACTTGACAGGTATGTCAAATTTCAGCTCAATCATTCATTTGAGGATAACTGCTTCAAAATTCAGTTGCAAGATTCCACCCGGATTCCACCCAGACAAACATACATACATTGCAAGTTAAAATAAAAGCTTGTAATAACAAGTCAATGGCTCCTACAGCCTTCGTAGCGCAAAACCCAAAATTTTCCGTCATCCAGGGGTGACGAACCCTGTGTAACGTAGCGTGGAGGCTAACACGATTGTATCCTTATTGTCCAGATAGATGAAATGAACCTCTTATCACACATGCTTGCATCTTCATACTTGTTTCGATGACCTTCAAGATAAATCGACCTTGCCGGTCTAGGCCGGCATCGTTTTTAACCCCCGACGCAAAAACGACGGGGTGTGTACGTGTCTGTGTGTGTGTCTGTGTGTGTGTGTCTGTCTGTGATATCGTAGCTCCCGAACGGATGAACTGATTTTGATTTGTTTTTTGTTTGAAAGGTGAATTAGTCGTGAGTGTTCTTAGCTATGTTTGATCAAAATCGGTTCAATCGTTTCATTGCGATGAGGGATTTAAAAAAAACTACTAAGTTAATTACTTGTAATTAGTACTTAGTAGTAGTAGAGCTTTTTTGTGAAAGAGTTCGTCCGGGGAAGTACTACCACCATACCTATTTCTGCCGCAAAGCAGTAGTGCTCGCATTGCTGTGTTCCGGTTTGAGGGGTAAGGGTGCCGGTGAAATTACAGGCACATGAGACTTTTCATCTTTATGTCTCAGGGTGGCGGGCGCAGTGCAATGCCACATAGGGTGCGTCGAAGGTGGACGTGACCTATGAGGTAATGCACCGTTCATAGGCAGAGGTTACCGCTTAACATCAGGTGGGCCTCTTGCTTGTTCCGTCATCCAAGTAGTATAAAAAAAAAAAAAAAAAAAAAATTGGTGACTGTCGTGTTATTAGAAAGATTAATGGAATTTTTCAATGAATCGGTATACTCCTCTTTTCAACTTGTTTCTTTTGTCAAACTTGGTTTATTCGATTGTTGCCCAATTTTCTCACAATCAAAAATTCACGAAACAATTCAAAATTTATACATATTTCAAAGTAAGTTCTACCAGTCTCAAAACACAATTTCAAAGTCAAATAAAAGAAAATGAAATAAGATTTCACCCTCATTTTTCTTGGGACAATATTTATAATCTTTTTTGTTAGTTCTAGTTAATATAATACATTTTATATCAGCTCTTAACTAGGTACGTCCTATGGGACATTTCGGAGTCCGAAGTTCATAGTTGTTCTGTCCGCTAGATAGCAACACGTAGTCAAAGTCAAAGTCAAAGTCAAAAGTATTTTATTCATTGAAATCACAAGGATCATTTTGAATCGTCTTAAAAATAAATTTACAGTTACTCCTGTTCCAACGCAACCAGACCTAGAAGAATCAGGCAACAAACACGGTCTGTTTTTTTTTGATGATCCTTCTTACTACTTGGTGGAGAGCGCCTGTGTGGTGCCTCGAGAACAAGTGGAAGCTGATTCAAGGAAATAAGGAAAACCAAATTAAAAGCCTTACTTAGGTAGGCAGTCAAAAGTAAGATGATAGAGAGAATCAGCAAAAGTTCATAAGGCAGCACACACTACGCTTGATATACACATAAATAACACATCAGTAATAAATTATATGCAGGTACAGACATTGCAAATTGACAAATTAGGTGTCGAGGGGCAGAGTGACATCAGGCCAATCATAGAATTACTGCTCTATAAGCCACTTTTAAAGCCTATTTTTAAAAGATTGTGTCGATGGTGCGTCTGTGATATCAGCTGGTAGACGATTTCGGAGTAAAGTTCAGAGGTAGACATCTCTAACTAGCTATAACTTATCTAATAAGCAAGAGAGGAAGCAATGAACTAAAATAGTAACTTTGGAACTTTAATAAAGGTTTGAAGTCACAAGTTATACAAGAATCTCTGTATTTTAACTATTCCAATATTAGCTCTGTTATAGTTCCATATAATTGGTACGGAATTGGGCTAATGGAAAAAGAAAATTGTTAGGAATATAAATAATAAATGTATAATTGACCGAGAGAGCAAAGATAGTTTTTTTTTTTTGTTTTTTTTTTTAAACTTCGTATTGACGGTACTAGCTTTAGAGCATTGCAGGCCTCCGTACTGGAGTGCTCGATGGTACTAGCAGATGGCCCATGTTAAGCGGTAACCTCTGCCTTTAACAATGCATTACCTCACAGGTCACGTCCACCTAGGACGCACCCTATATGGCATTGCACTGCGCCCGCCACCCTGAGACAAAGATGAAAAGTCTCATGTGCCTGTAATTTCACCGGCAACCATACCCTTCAAACCGGAACACAGCAATGCACTACTGCTTTGCGGCAGAAATAGAAATGGTGGTAGCACTTCCCCGGACGAATTCTTTCACAAAAAAGCTCTTTTACTACAAAAAAGGAAGCTAAACGTTCTGGCAACTACAATAAATTACATAGATAGATATTTTTTATTATACATAGAAAATACCCACGAACACCCTGAACTACTTATATAACTATCTGCAGATCGTACAAATATTTGTCCGAGGTGGTAATCGAACCCGCAACCTCCTCCTTCGCCCGCCGCTTGCTTTCATCTGCCCTGAAGTATGTATGTTGGTACGCACGTACAGGTCGTATTTTTCAACGAATCTGGGGTTCAAACATTTCATACTAATAACTTTTTGTCGTCGGCTATTTTTGATTGTATGGGTATTCAGTGAAGGAAAAAACTGCGAAGGCTGAGTAGATGAATAAGGCTGAGGAAAGTATATCGGCTGCTATTCAGCAAAGTCAGTAAAATGGAAGCCAAATTGTAGCCCACTAACGGCGCGTTCACATATAACGTCCGTTTAACAGGTCCGTTTAAACGTATATGTTACAGGCCTAGCGCTTAACTCAGTAGCCTCGTGAGGTATGGGAGCGGCACGGGAGGGGTGACATGTGACGTAAAGAACTGTCGGGCTACACACGTGATGAAAATTAGTGAAGATAGATCTTACGATATTTACAAATAAGTACTTAAGTCATTGCGAAAGAGAATAAAATACTTGTTCAAATAATTATTATATTTAATACTAATATCAATATTTTCAACTGAACTTTTAATTTATTAGCTTATGTCCGTATCGCTACTTGAATCACTGTCTGTATGACTGGAATAACTTTCGTTATCTGAGCCGTCGTATATCGTTTTCATGCTCGGCAGAATTTGGATCAGATTTCCTTGAAAAAATTATATACATTATAAACAACATCTTTAGTTTGAGCTCTAATCCGAGGTCCCATCTTCGGTTGCTAATCTCGTGTGCGTCTTGTCTAAAGCGGCCGGTCCAAATAACACGTATTGACGGCAGCGAGATCGCCGCCCGACTGACGTCAAGTCACGTCTCGCGACATTTGACATAAGAAAATCACCACCCTCCCGTGCCGCTCCCATACCTCAGGAGGCTACTAACTGTATTAGCGTATGTAGTTGTATGAGCGAGTTCACACAGAATACAGTATTCCAGATCCAGTAATCGAACCGGAATACTGTATCCCCCGTGCCAAGCCTCGCGCGGTTTCGATCCGATAAAACGGATCAGTATTTCCGTTGTGTGTGGGATTTTTTACTGGATCCGGAATACTGTATTCTGTGTGAACTCGCTCATACAACTACATACGCTAATACAGTTAGTAGCCTCCTGAGGTATGGGAGCGGCACGGGAGGGTGGTGATTTTCTTATGTCAAATGTCGCGAGACGTGACTTGACGTCAGTCGGGCGGCGATCTCGCTGCCGTCAATACGTGTTATTTGGACCGGCCGCTTTAGACAAGACGCACACGAGATTAGCAACCGAAGATGGGACCTCGGATTAGAGCTCAAACTAAAGATGTTGTTTATAATGTATATAATTTTCCACGCGTCCGTTTGCGATTACTGTCTTCGCTATTTCAACTTGCTAATTTTGTTGGCTATGTCGGTGATTTTGGTTCTATTACAGATTTCCTCATAGTAGTAATTTTTTTGAGAAAAATATTTTTTCAATACAACCTTTTATAAAATTAGTGAGCGTAACCGTGTGCTGATCAAAATTAACCTATAAACACGGCCAGTCTACTATTATCCCTGGAGGAGTTCCGTTGTCGACCTTCAGTCTCCATCATCAGCTCGCTGTCACCATAATATTGCATTGTCATCGGAACTTGACAGGTATGCGAAATATCATCTCAATCGGTTGAGGATAACTGCTTTAAAATTCGGTTGCAAGATTCCGCCCGGAGAAACATACATACATCGCAAGTTAAATAAAAGCTTGTAAAAAAGGTACGGATTATATAAAAAATCCTAATAAAATCCATCAGATTTTTTTTGGACCCACCGAAATAACCTACGTTTGTCCCAACACTTACTTCCAGCCTCATGTGGAACTCTGTCAGCGAAAATTTTTAGTCAGTGTTTTTTATTGCCACGATCGATGGGTTCGTCTCTAGAATACTAATCTGGTAGACCCTCTATTTGGGGAGTTCGTAATTGATGGTATCGAAGGGTAGGTATCAAGTTAATTTGTTCTAGATTTAGGTATATGTATCTCTTTATGCATCGAGAACCTTGAGTGGCGACTACAGTAATGAATTTATAATTGCGTAAAAAACAATCAGAGGTTTTTTCAAAATATTACAAGTGGTTCTGCCGAACTGACACCACACAGGGATGTAACAGTATTTGTTATACTTATTAACTTTTCGCTTGAGGCGCGAAATCCAAATGTTATTGTGTTTTTTGCTAATCACAGCTTATCAGTACATCTTGAGATAGCGAAACCTGATTTTGCGTAAACTATGAGAACTAACACACATGTTTAGATTGATAGTGTCTCATAAATATAGTGTCTCATAAGTTTAGCTGCGAATGTCATTTAATGGTTGCTGCCATCCGTTTATTGCCCGTGGTACTACCAGTATTACTACCAGTTGTACTACGGGTAGAAAAAAAAACCCGTAGAACTACCAAGCAGTTCAGAAGTACCACGGGAAGATTTTTTTTACCCGTGTTACAACTGTTAGTCGACATTTAATAGATCGACACCGCCACTTTGACACCTGTCCCTTTGACACCTGTCCCTTTGACACTTGTCACTTTGACTCATTGCCTGGGTGTAATCCCTCAGCTTTTACGTCATCCACGGGAGGAGACGGCGAGGTAAATACGCCACGGCCGCAACTTCAATAATGCCACAGAAATCAGCCTGCAGGCTATTCCCTCCGGCCTGATAAACTCGCCGTTTGTATTGATCGGCAGATGGAAAAATACTGGACTGATTACCATATCAAAGCAAAGCTTCTACCATGTTCTGATGTGGAAAATCACCGATCAAACATCCTCAAAAACTTTCTGATTTTCGTTTGTTTGATACTCTTTTGTGCTTAATAAATAATCTTCCTTCATGGTTACGTAAATACGAGTTTCTTAGGCATATTTTCGCAAAACGATACTTATGTTACGGGACATTTAACGCATGTGAAATTCACAGAATCTGAAACAATAACACGAGGAATTAATCCTGCTTTCAGGTCTCTAGGACTTACGGTTTGGCTGAGCGTCGATACAGCTCGTTCACCGTAAGATGGCACCTGTAAATACTCCATGGCAGGTGACAACTTACGGTGAGCGGTCCGTCTCGTTCACCGTAAGATGGCACGTGTAAATACTCCATGGCAGGTGCCAACTTACGGTGAACGGTCCGGCTCGTTCACCGTAAGATGGCACCTCTAAATACTCCATGGCAGGTGCCAACTTACGGTGAGCGGTCCAGCTCGTTCACCGTAAGATGGCACCTGTAAATACTCCATTTCAGGTGCTAACTTACGGTGAACGGTCCGTCTCGTTCACCGTAAGATGGCACCTGTAAATACTCCATGGCAGGAGCCAACTTACGGTGAGCGGTCCAGCTCGTTCACCGTAAGATGGCACCTGTAAATACTCCATTGCAGGTGACAACTTACGGTCAACGGTCCGTCTCGTTCACCTTAAGATGGCACCTGTAAATACTCCATGGCAGGTGCTAACTTACGGTGAGCGGTCCAGCTCGTTCACCGTAAGATGGCACCTGTAAATACTCCATGGCAGGTGCCAACTTACGGTCAACGGTCCGTCTCGTTCACCGTAAGATGGCACCTGTAAATACTCCATGGCAGGTGCC
This sequence comes from Operophtera brumata, assembly GCA_932527175.1. NCBI lineage: Eukaryota > Metazoa > Arthropoda > Insecta > Lepidoptera > Geometridae > Operophtera > Operophtera brumata. Next base: position 48,460,450 of record OW052227.1, read on the forward strand.
AACTCACGGTGAACGGTCTGTAGCGTCAGTCAGTCAGTCAGGCGACTATAATTATATATTATGGATATATGTATTGATATGCACACTCTTTGCTTTTAATTGCACAGATAATAAAATCGCTTACACATCCATTATTCTCATTAAAATGATAAAGTTATCAGATAGATTACGAAAACACCGACAACAGAAGCCATTGTTACTCTTGTTAGCAAGACTTCCCATTATCATACACGGTGTAGTGTATATTTTTAAATTTTGCAGATTATTTTTTATATTAATAAAGTCCTGAAAAAGATTTTGTTTAAATGATGTTTTGACCAATGAAAAACGTTTTCGTGGAAGTAAAAAGTACTTAAAAGAAAAATAAAGCTTTTACCAAACAAGTTAAAAGAGTTTATTTACTGAATCGTACGAAAATCAATTGAAATTCTTTGAAAGCCATACAACGTTAAACCACAGAAAACGTTGAATAAAAGATGTCTGAACGCTTGCTGAGATTAGCTCGGATCTAGATGGTAAAGAAATAAAAACTACTTTGAGCTAGCTTTAAGCTGAGCGCCCATAGATATGAATGAATGAATGAATGAAAATACTTTATGGCGCACCTATACCAGCATACCTACCACCTACCTTGCATATATTATGTACAGGGTGGATTGTTGAGACGGGACAGTAAGGGCAGGTACCTAAACCGTTATAGTTACAGGAAAACGTTCCTAGGAGACCATTCATAACTTTTTGAGATATTCTGATCTGCATTCACAGATTTTGGAAAAAAAATACAGTCAGCAAGAAAATGGTAATTTTACACAAAAACTTTTTTTTATGCCAATCGATCCTATTTCTTATATGGATCAAATGTCTCTATTGGATCGTACGAAAAAAAAGATATAAAACTTTTTCGCGATTTCTGACTTTTCTAGTACTCAAACCTCAGTCGTTCCCATAGAGGCTTTTGAGCCTTGTAAGAAACAGGATCGATTGGCATTAAAAAAAGTTTTTGTGTAAAATTACCATTTTCTTGCTGACTGTAAATTTTTTCCAAAATCTGTGAATGCAGATCAGAATATCTCAAAAAGTTATGGATGGTTTCGTGGGAACGTTTTCCTGTAACTATAACGGTTAAGGTACCTGCCCTTTCTGTCCCGTCTCAACAATCCATCCTGTATAGATATAAATATATAGATAGTATTTTATTTCACACCATATAGTAGGTATATATACCAGACAGTATACGGTAACGATGACGTGACGATGGTAAGCGGCCTGACGGCATGACTCTTATTCCGTGCGAGAAGGGTAGGCCTTTGGTGTGAGACGCTACATGCGTTGATACCCTTGCGCCATCTCATCTGTCCGGGACATCAGTTAGGGCCGGTGCGGCGGCAGATTCCGCTGAGGACCTCAAAAGACACAAATATGCAAGTCTCGACAGAGCGTACTTATTTGAGCCTTTCTGGGTCGAGACTCTGGGTCCCGGGGATACCGGGGTACCCTTCGCATTTTCAAAATTTTTTCAGGGCGTCTGGTCGAAGAGAGGCTTGACCAGAGAGCTGGCTCTTATCTGGCTCAACGCATTAATATTGCCATTCAGCGTGGAAATGCAGCCAGCATGTTAGGGACGCTCCCGTCTGGTAGTGATTTGGATTAGTTGAGCTACCTTTAGATCGTTTGCAACGGTCTTCAGATAGCTCAAATGTTTCATTTTTGTTTTTGAAATTTTGTACATACTTGTATTATTTGTATTATTATTTCTGTACCTAAATAAATATCGCAAAGCAGTAGTGCTCGCATTGCTGTGTTCCGGTTTAAAGGGTAAGGGTGCCGGTGAAATTACAGGCACATGAGACTTTTCATCTTTATGTCTCAGGGTGGCGGGCGCAGTGCAATGCCACATAGGTTGCGTCCTAGGTGGACGTGATCTATGAGGTAATGCACTGTTCATAGGCAGAGGTTACCGCTTAACATCAGGTGGGCCTCTTGCTTGATCCGTCATCCAAGTAGTATACAAAAAAAAATAAAAAAATATTTTCTTTATAAGTTCATATTATAATACGAATATAATCAATAAATTAAGACATAATTAAGAAAAGAAGGAGATTTAAATTAAATTATTGTTTTGATAAAAGCCATGATCGTGATTGAGCCATGCAGCGCAGTATTCTAGGATAGACCGCGTTCACAACAGAATACTGCGCTCCAAAACGCAAATCGCGGATGTCGGACAGAAAGTGGGTAAATTGAAGTTGGATTGGCCAGGTTGCATGCCTTGCGATCTTCTATAGGTTACATTTCGGTGAATGCTCCCAGGAACTGCACGATTTGATCCCACCATCTCCTTTTCATCATAGGACGAGCAGGCGTACGGCTCAGTACCATCCTTACCTCATTGGTATACCTTCTATTCGCACAAAACGTTTCAGTTCTACCTTTATAATGCGAACTGCTAAGGAGTGGAATACACTACCGTCTTCTGTCTTTCCTGAAAACTATAATCTGGGTCTCTTCAAGTCAAGAGTGAATAGGTGCCTTCTAGACCTTTGTGCTTCATCTTCGGCCACATCGTCACTTACCAACAGGTGAGATCGTGGTCAAAAAAAGGTCTATCAATGTTAAAAAAAAAAAAACGTCTGCCGCATGTCAGACGGGTTATGGGCTAAAGCCACTACAGAGTGGACGCCTCTGAACGGAAAACGATCTCGTGGCAGACCGCGGCGAAGATGGAGAGACGAAAAAGATACTTTTTTAAAAGATTGGTCCATAGTGGCCCAAAATAGAGGACTGGAGAGGAAGAAGGGAGGCTTTTGCCCTGCAGTGGGACACCACATAAAATAAAATAAATAATAAACTACGTAAGATAATACATTTATTTACAGAAAGAATAATACAAGGTATGTACAAAATACATATGAAACAGTTGTGCTACCTGAAGACCGCTGCAAGCGATCTAAAGGTAGCTCAACTGATCCAAATCACTACCAGACGGAAGCTAATTAGTTTTGTTGAAAAATATATTACGTAACAAGCTTTTCTGAAATTTGCGATCAGAAACATGAGCTATTCAAAATGAGCCCAAACGTTTCCAGGCTATCCATCGATGACTTCCGTTGTCCACCTTCCGTATCCATCATCAGATCAGCTCGCTGGCACTATTAAGCCTAGTAAGGACTCATGTTTAAATATTGTCCACTTTATTTATATCCACATTTCTTATGTTGTTGTTTTTCCTTTATTTTCTAATGTTTAATTTAAATTAGGTCGGTCTGAGATTCTGCACTTTTTAGTTTTAAATATTTTCTATCTAGTTTTAGAACAACCCATTAACAGGTTACCAACTAGGCTGAAACGATGTGTTTCGTCTACAAACTAACACAATTTGTGCAATTACGGCGACCTCTGTGGCGCGGCGGGCGAAGCTTGGCCTGCGACGCAGGAGGTTGCGGGTTCGATACGGGACTTTTTTCACATTTAAGTCGGTTCTATTCCCAGACGAAGCAAGTAAGTTTTGGAAAATCTTTGAATGCAATATTACTTACAATCAAAAATAAAATAAAGTCTCCTTTCCGCAAAATATCCTATCTCCAAAATGTATAGTACTTTCCCTTCATGTCGCATAGTCTTGGGACGCCCTGTATATACACACAAATATATATACAACTATACATACTCATAAGGTATAACATACCTATAGATACTTGTTCTATTATTTATTACGACCTCTGTGGCGCGGCGGGCGAACGTTCGCCTGCGACGCAGGAGGTTGCGGGTTCGATTCCCGCCTCGGAACAAATATTTGTCCAATCGCAAATATTTGTTCAGGGTGTTCTGGGTATTTTCTATGTATAATAAAAAATATTTATCTATGTAATATATTGTATTAAGTATATCAGTTATCTAGTACCCATAACACAAGCTCTGCTTAGCTTGGGGCTAGAAAATGTTGTGTGAACTGTCCAGCATTATTTATTTATTTATTTATTTATTTCGTTTGGAAGAGGACTGCCCTGCTGTCATACAGTTTACACTAGTACACTCGTCTAAATATTTTGTAATGAAATATTATCTGTGTATCTGTTTCTGAAATAAATAATTACTTAATTACTTGCTTATTGTATTGTCATCGGAACTTGACAGTGTGTAAATTTCAGCTAGTACTTCCTCGGACAAATTCTTTCACAAAAAAAAGCTCTAACCCTGGAGTCACATGCATCTAAACTTTCTAACGCTACCAATAAATATGCGAAAGTCCGTCTGTTGGTAATCCATCTGTAAATCATCAAAGATTCATCTGATCGATGTAGATCCCAACTTAGCATATATAACTCTTACCCATTGTTAGCCCGCTATTTGGTAGGGCTCCCTTATAAATATTGCGAATTGCGTAGGTCAACATTCTAATAAAACATACATGATTACACGCCTTTTTCCCCGAACGGATAGGCAGAGCCTCAAAATACCTCTTTTCACAGACTTTTTAATGTACCAAATTTCACATATCCACGCCTTAAAACATAGTATAGTTTTGTATGATGCTTGCTTTGTTTTAATTTTAGTTTTGACATTAATCATTAACATTGACATTAATTTTATTAACTTTATTATAAATTGACTGTGTATGCACCGTCTCGCGTAGCGTTTTTATCTATATATTGACTACTTTAGGTTTGAATTTTGTATTTTTAAGTTGACCTTTGATTTTTATTGGTTGTTTTTTTTTTTTTTTTTTTTTTTTTTTTAACATTGATAGACCTTTGTTTTACCACGATCTCACCTGTTGGTAAGTGACGATGTGGCCGAAGATGAAGCACAAAGGTCTAGAAGGCACCTATTCACTCTTGACTTGAAGAGACCCAGATTATAGTTTTCAGGAAAGACAGACGACGGTAGTGTATTCCACTCCTTAGCAGTTCGCATTATAAAGGTAGAACTGAAACGTTTTGTGCGAATAGAAGGTATACCAATGAGGTAAGGATGGTACTGAGCCGTACGCCTGCTCGACCTATGATGAAAAGGAGATGGTGGGATCAGATCGTGCAGTTCCTGGGAGCATTCACCGAAATGTAACCTATAGAAGATCGCAAGGCATGCAACCTTACGGCGGTGCTCGAGACTCTGGATCTTAGTCTCCGCCGTTGATTTTTGTAACTAAATTTTAAGCACCCTAATATTATGTGTTAATTTAAAATGTACCTATTTTTATGTAGATAAAGAAGTGTAATTGATAACTTTGTCGTTCTAATTAAAGTAAAATAAATAAATAGCATACTTTGGTTTCGTCGGGTAAGTAACGCAGGTGATACCGCGGGCGACTGCTAGGAGGTACCTAATAAAATCCTCAAACGCGGTTTTTCACTGTAACTGATAAGGAAGATATCCAATCAACTCCTTGAATCGATTCCTCGAGTTCGAACTCGGATCACGAAACCTCGGAAAATAAAGAGATGTTACAATTTTTACACCCTACTAACGAATTTAGCTTGAAATTGGGAAGTGCTGCAAATCCCGATCAGGGAAGTACCAACCTCTGGACTTGCCATGCAACTAATAAACGCTAATTAACACTTCTATTAGTACTTCTTATTAATTAAGCACTTAAAACTATCGGGAATTACCACATTTTTTTTTAAACGGGAATTTTCTCGTACTTGTCTGTCGGTGACCAGTTAGAGGAAGATGTGAGGTGGATCTCGATATTTTAGTCGAAACTCGACATTGCCTTCATCGCTAGATATGTCAAAATTCCCGTTTTTACAAAATGAATAAAAAGTGAAGTCCAAGAGTAAGTAGGTCCCGTATCTCGAATAAAAAATTATCATATCTAACGAAGCTCTATGGAATTGTAGGAGATTGATGACTGTAGAATGCTTCGTCAGGGGATCTGTTAGTCCGGGATTTATGATAGACAGGGTTGTATCTAGGGGCTCGTGATAGGGACAATTCAACAGAAAAAAAGCAACAGCCATAAAAAAAAACATGGATAAACGTGCTTTATAATCATAGCGGATGTATAATATGTACTATATGTATATCTCCCTTTTTTTACCCTCTCTTGTACCCCAATATCTCAACAACCGCCCTACCGATATAGCTCATAATCTTACCAGCAACATTCATACATACATAGACACACGCCTTTTTCCCCGAAGGGGTAGGCAGAGCCTCAATGGGCCTCTTTTCACAGTGGTTTGCACCAATTGTGACAATACTATCTACCCTCAATAAAATTTCATGAAGATCGGATTAACGGTTCTGAAGTTACAAACGGCTATTCTTCCAAGTTGACTTAAGTCGATTAATTTAGTAACGTTTGTAATTAAACTAAACTCTATTATATGTTACATTAGCATCGATAATAGTAAGAAACGTCGATAATTTCTTTCGAATTGTTTTATATACTTACAACCCTAGGAATGTGAGTTTGACAGCAGTCGCAGAGATCAAGCTATCTTTTATGAAGTATAGTGATTAAATTTTCTTTGAGCCATCCTTCTGTCCATAGTATGGTTTGTTCGTGGTATCCATATAAAATGATGATAACTAACGAAGCTCTTAGTGTCGAAGATTGATGACTGCGGAACGCCTCGTCAGAGGATCTGTTGGTCTTAAGCAGGGGCGTTTCTAGGCATGATGAATAGATAGGCTCCCCTGGGGATATGGGGAATGCGTAAAAAGTGTGTCGTAGGCGATAGTTGTCCCGTTGTTTAGTGAAAATGGGGAAGTACCAAATGCAAATCATTTAGTGATAACTCCAAGTTAGTAGTCAAAAAGGGTAAGCAATATAAAAATTAATAAATAAACAATGCTAGACAGTTCACACAACTAAGCAGAGCGTGTGTTATGGGTTCCTACTAGATATCTCTTAATACAATACATTACATCGTTTTTTTTATTGTTATACATTGAAAATACCCAGTGCACCCTGAACATATATCTGCAGATCGTACACATATTTGTTCCGAAGCGGGAATCGAACCTGCAACCTCCGGCGTCGTAGGTGAACCTTCGCCCACCGCGCCACAGAGGTTGGCTATAACAGTAATAATAAGTATAATTAGTATAGCATAACAATAATAGTATTTGATATAAATTATTTGAATAATTTCACGTAATTTCAATAATTTCACTCAGCGTTAGCCGAGTCAGTCGTTGGAAGCAATGGCGGTGATGAGCTCACCACTTGTCACGTCATATTCCACGATGGTGTTCACTGTGAAAACAGGTCCATTGAGGCTCTGCCTACCCCCCATCGGGGAAAAAGGCGTGTGTATATGTTGTATTTAAATAATTTCACCGATGGGTGTGTGTGTAACTCACCAAAGGCGGGTTCAAATCCCGTCAGTGAGCGCTGTCTCCTTGAGTGTAAAACAAGCTAGCGTATGTTTTTTTTTTTTAATTTTTAATTTTAATGTTATTTGTTACATATTATAGGTATAAGTACACATTCCAGTGTAGGTATCTTAGAAATATACAAAATTAATTAAAAACTAGGTACGTTTAGAGCCATTATTGTGGTGGCATTGGTAGCCTTGATTACGAGGTCTCCCTCTTAGAATAGGGGGTATACGCTTGGAGCAGTGGTATTACCTCTATTTTCAGTATTGGCGGTGAGATGCGGCGATATACCATGGGAGTACTAATTACAGATTACAGATTATAAACTAACTACACTGAATAAATACTAAACTACTAATTCGCCCCGAACGACTGTATAGGATTTCCAGGTTCAGTGAAACTACCAGGTTACTGTTTGTATGTTTTTTTTTAAACCCCCCACGTAAAATTGACGGGGTATTAGAAGTTTAACGTGTCTTTGTTTGTGTGTATGTGTATGTGTGTATGTGTGTGTGTGTGTGTGTGTGTGTGTCTGTCTGTGGCATCGTAGCTTCCGAACGGATGAACCGATTTCGATTTTGTTTTTTTTTGTTAGAAAGGTGAATTAGTCGGGAGTGTTCTTAGCTATGTTTGATCAAAATCTGTTAAGCCGTTTCATTGCGTTGAGGGTTTTTTTAATTTTAACAAAATTAATTACTTTTTTTAACTACGTGAATGGAAGAACCAGCTTATGGCCCACCTGATGTTAAGCAGTAACCTCTGCCTTTACTAATGGATTACCTCACAGGTAAAGTCCGCCTAGGACGCGCCCTATGTGGCATTGCACTGCGCCCGCCAACCTATGATATAAAGATGAAAAGGCTCATGTGCCTGTAATTATTTATTACGTATCGGAGCTGTCTGTGCTCAAAGTGATACAAGATATAATAATAGGATATATAGAATATAATATTGAGTATAAGAGGATAGTATAGGATAGTATATATAGGATAGGATAGTATAGTATAGTAGTAGGATGCAAGAGAGAGAACACAATATCGTGTGACAGACATATTACTTTTATACATATCTATTTAGTATGGCAATACTAAACAGTGACCTCGCGTTGACCCCCGTAGCTCAAAAACCCCTACACCGATCAAGCTCATATTCAAAAATTATATTTACGTAACCTACCTAACTACAAAGTTTCATCAAGATTGGATCAACGGTTTTGCAGTTATCCTCGGACAAACACACACACAAATTATACTTATATACAAAATAGAAACTTGCCCCGGCTTCGCACGGGATCCCCCCTCCGTCCCGTCCACCCTAACCCTACCCCCCTTCCCAATCCCTTCTATCTAAACACCAGATACAAAAAAAATGGTATTTTTTTACACCTTGGGTTACATTATTGGAGATTTAGTAAGGATTCTTAATTTAAAAAAAATATAATATAGCCTATGTCACCCAGGGATAGTGTAGCTTCCCAACAGTGAAATAATTTTTCAAATCGATTCTGTAGTTTCGGAGCCTATTAAATGCAAACAAACAAACAATCAAATCTTTACTCTTTATAATTAGTATAGATAGACAAACGATTCGTCTCAAGTCTACAAAGAGAACTTTACTCGTTCAGTAACGGAATCATGTTGATTTCAGTTGATTTCCAACTAACAGAGAGTATAAGTTACACACCCATATTCGAGAAGTTTACTTCGCAATTTCCTCCCCCGCTCTGAGACTAAGGACATGATAAATGGACATTAAGAAGTAAGCAAGGTGAAGGTAGGTTCGTGAATACCGGCTATGATTTTCCGCAAGTCCATTAAGGTGGGGTATGCCGTAAATTTCCTAATCGTAGATTTGATTTTTACCTGACTATCAAGTACCTACAATATTCGAATTAAAAATATGCATGGAACTACATTACTCGTATAATTCCGAGGGATACAACCACGATAACATGACAAAAAATGTCGATAGAAAAAAAAACAAAGTTTTGGCTTAGTAATTAATTTTGTAAAAATTAAAAAACCCTCAACGCAATAATAATATAATAATATATTCATTTATTTCAATCAACAATTGGATCATAATTGTGTTAGTTGTTTTCTTATCCTAATAGGTTAGTCACTCTAAACATTCTGATACAAAGAAGAAATAATCAAGAAATAATTAATATGCCCAAAATTAAATATAAATTGAATTGAATAATAGAAAATTAGAAATGTCATTGCGGCTAGAATAAATAATTTAGTTTATTATTAAAATGGATCATACAGCAGTGGCTGAGATACTCACTGTCAAACCTGTCTGAGATAACCTTCAGAATGCTGTTGGAGCTGGCCCGGACCCTGCGCACCAGGGACGTGCACCGCTTACGCATGGTGGTGTAGAAGCAGTCCACTAGCGCCTCAGCGAACATCCCCGATGCGCTACAGAACCGGGGCAGCCCCACCAGCACCCTGAATGCGTTATTGTACTGCACACGTAGTGCATTGTACTGTTTTTTAGTGTAATCAACCCACAGGCTGCTCGTGTAGAAGCTAGTACAAAACGCTTTAAAAAGACAGATTTTTGCATCTGTTGAGCAACGAGCAAACCTGCGGGCAATCATGTTTGCTCTCACAGACAACGCCCTACGCTCTCTTTCTATGTCTGCATCATCCTTCAGGAAAACCAAACGCAATGAAACGGCTGAACCGATTTTGATCAAACATAGCTAAGAACACTCCCGACAAATTCAAATTGCAAACAAAAAAAAACTAAATCGGTTCATCCGTTCGGGAGAAACGATGCCACAGACACACACACACACATACACACTCAGACACGTCAAACTTATAACACGCCGTCGTTTTTGCGTCGGGGGTTAAAAATGAATACTCATGAAATTACTGTCGGGAAGAAAAGCAGTAACAAAAACACAACCCCCCCCAATCTCCCTCTGCCCCAACCAACCCATACCCCTGTCTAGATCTAGAAAAATGGTTGTAACTACGAAAACAGAGGCTACTATGCAAATTTATATCCTAAACTTTTTTTTTTTTTTGGAACCATGTGATGCTCCACTTTTCACATATATTTACGTCTCACGTAATCACGCCTTAATTAATAAACTTAAAAATCATGGTACATATCCCGGTTTTAGTGAAAATTATATTATTAATTAATTGTATTAATAGTTTGCCCCTGGTGCCCTTGTGGCTGCCCTCAGCTACAACCCTGCCCCCGAGCATAGTTATTCGAGGTATCGGAGCGTTCAGCTGAAACCTTGTTAGGTGGAAATTTTACATTGTCAGTTTTTTCAATACAACGTATTTTCACAAAAAATACTACGAAAAATGACTTTTTTAAAATTGAGATTCTCGCGCACTTTTCCATCTTTTCATCTTCTTTGGCAGATTTTTTTATTTGATTTTAACTACGGAACATTTAAATGGCCTACCTGATTTTAGGCGGTTACCTCTCAGTATAATATTAAATAGTTTTATTAAGTGTCTCTACGGGGAAAGTGTATCTCTGGGGAAAAAATCTATAAAATCTTGTATTGGGGATAAATTCCGAGCTTTGAAGACAGTTAATTTTCGAAAATAATTTTAACATAGAAATACACTCAGAACGTTTCTGTTTTTATTTTTATAAGGATGGTGGGTATAAGGCCAGGGGGCTGTGGGGATAGGTATAGGTTCCGAACAGTCTACACGAGTTTCAAGATAACTGACTCATGTAATACACTATACAGTACCTACTCACGAGAAGGCATCTGTAGACAAATGTACACGAGAAACGGAAATTGAGCGTTAAATCGTCGACGAGTTCGAGCGGAAACCGTACGCTCCACTTCTCTGACGAGTTTTAATGGAGGGTTTAATTTATTTCCTTGTTTTGAGGGAAGAAAGTAATAATTCCCTAAAAACAAGCTCATTTCGAATTAAACTAAAAGTGGGAGTTCCCTCGGCGTTATGCTATTATTATAACTGTTGGCAATCAAAAAATATTGTGATTGATACAAGTAGTTCAGAAGAAAAATGGTAGTAACTACGAAAACAGAGGGTAATCCTATTTATTTCTGATATTCTAAATTGTTTTTTTTTTTTTTTGAAGCAAAGAGCTTCATATGGTTTAGATTTTGCCTTCCTTTAACCGGACTTGTTAGTAAGATTCGTTGGTATAAGATTTGTCCTGGCTGCTAGCTTATTTAAGGAATGTGTTATTACTGGAAGAAAGCGTCAGCAGAGTCAGTTGTGTGAAGCAATGGCGGCGATGAGCTCACCACTTGTCACGTCTATTTCCCACGCTGGTGCAACCCACTGTGAAATGAGGCCCATTCGAGGCTCTGCCTCCTTCCCAACCGATTTTGACGACCTCTGTAGCGCGGCGGGCGAAGGCTTGCCTGCGATGCAGGAGGTTGCAGGTTCGATTCCCGCCTCGGAACAAATATTTTTACGATCTGTAGATATTTGTTCAGGGTGTTCTGGGTTTTTTCTATATATAATAAAAAATATCAATCTATGTAATGTATTGTATTAGGTATATCAGTTATCTAGTACGCATAATACAAGCTCTGCTTAGCTTGGGGCTAGATAATGTTGTGTGAACTGTCCAGCATTATTTATTTATTTATTTATTCATATAAATGTTGATTCGTCCAAAATCTCAGTAAATTGGAGAACTCGCTTTACTCGTTCCAAAACGTCCGTCAAATGTAAAATGCTTCTTCGGAAACAGTGGCTTTAGAGAGTGGCGTGTAGCGATAAGCGACGAAACAGTGCCTGAAATTGAGTGTATAAATTATGTACCATACAAAAACTGTGTCATGTTTCATGGCCCATATATGTCCCACCATGCGTGTCGTGTTTACAGCCATAAATATCAATTTCCTGTGAAGCGACGATGATATGGGTAGCCATTAGACGGCTAAGCTAGGTTCTCCAAAGTGACGTCATCCGTAATTTAGCGGTGGCGGTAATTTCATTTTTAAACACCCTACTAATAAGTTTTTTTATATATTTCAATACAAGCTTTTATAAAATTAGTGATCGTAACCGTGTGCTGATAAAAATGAGCCTCAACACGGCCAGTCTCCATCGAGGAGTTCCGTTGTCCACCTTCCGTCTCCATCATCAGATCAGCTCTCTGTGACCATAATATTGCATTGTCATCGGAACTTGACAGGTATGCAAAATGCCTTCTCAATCGGTTGAGGTTAACTGCTTTAAAATTCCGTTGCAAGATTCCACCCGGACAAACATACATTCCGTCTCCATCATCAGATCAGCTCGCTGTTACCATAATATTGCATTTTCATAACAAGTATACTATGGCTTCAATCAAACTTATTAATCCCCTCTTTTTACAAGCTTTATTTATATTAACTTGCAATGTATGTCCGGGTGGAATCTCGCAACTGAATTTTATCAGCTAACTGAAAAGCAGTTATCCTCAACCAATTTAGTTGAAATTTGACATACCTGTCAAGTTACAACGTTCTGTCAAGAACTCGACAGGTATGTCAAATTTCAATTTTTTTTTTTTGTTTTTTTTTTTTTTGTTTTTTTTTTTATTAATAAAACTAACTAAAACACTTTTATTAATTTATTTACTTGAGCACACTGTTGTCGATTCGAGATACAGGAAAAAGAGGCCGGGACACAGATAATATAATCACTCCTAGAGATGCACAGATGATTAAACTAATCTAGCTCTTATGTTTTATGAACATAAATTCCCCCCATTGATACATCAATATTAAATTTTACAACAATTTCTAATCATCATAATATATCGGTAAAACAGCCACCTTATTTATGGCTCTCGAGTGCACTGACCCACTTTTTGTTTTTACTTCAACTGACCTGACAAAATTATCTTTACTTTTGAAAACCCGAGTTACCCTAGCTACAGGCCATTGCAAAGGAGATACATTTAGCCCTATGAGAAGCACCAAGACACCTTCTTGGATGTTAGGGGAAGCCTTGAACCACTTTGGACGGCTTAACAATTGTGACAAATAACTTTTGTGCCACACATGCCAAAAATCTTGCTGTATCTTAGTACATCTTTTCCAAAAGCTTAAATTATTTATATTCCTAGCTGTTATCTCAGGTTCAGGAATAGCTGTCATAGACTGATTTATCAAAAAATGACCCGGTGTCAGGAAAGAAAAATCTGTTACATCTTTGTTGATTGGGGTGCAATCACCCCAATCAACAAAAAGAAAGAAGGAAGGGATATTAAACTCTAGACCAATGTCTAGAGTTTAATATCCCTTCTACTTGCACTATTATGGTATTGAATTGCTCATAAGTAAAGAGCAACTTGGCAATGATCCGCTTAAAATGGTACTTTGCTGACTTCACTGCAGCCTCCCAAAGCCCGCCCCAAGTAGCCGAGTAGCTGGGAATATACCTAAAGTTCACTTGCTTATCGTTACAGTAGTCTATGACTGCACCCTGATGACCCTGAGATTTACATAGGGTATACAATCCTTTCAATTGATTGTTGGCACCCTTGAATGTGGATGCATTATCACAATAGATAGTATGAGGCAAACCCCTTCTTGAAATAAATCTTTTTAATGCAGCCAAAAAACATTCAGTGGTTAAATCGGATACCAATTCTAAGTGAACACATTTAGTGATAAAGCACACAAAGATACAAACATATCCTTTGGATACTACAGATCGTCTCATGCTAGACTGTTTAATATGAAATGGCCCACAATAATCAATACCTACTTTATTAAATACTCTATCTTGCACAACTCTATCCTGTGGCAATGATGCCATCAGCTGTTGTGTATTCTGTGTTCGAAACCTAAAGCATGGAACACACTTGTTTATAATACTTTTGACAAGAGTTGTTGCACTAATTACATAATATTTTTGGCTCAGATTGGACAATGTCAATTTCAATCCCCCATGCATTAAAGCATTGTGTTGATGCCTGATAATTAATTTGGTAAAATTGCAGTCTTTTGGCAATATTATAGGATGTTTTTGGCTAAAAGGTATGTTGGCATTCTCCAATCTACCGCCCACACGTAATATCTCATCTTTATCTAAGAAAGGACATAATTTCCTCAAATTAGATTTGATAATTTGATTTCTTTTGATGAACAAAATCTCTTCAGGAAAATGCAATGTCTGTACATAGCTTATAATTGTTTGCATTGATCGCCTATATTCACTTGAATTTAATTGTTTGGAACTTATACGGTCCTCCTTTTGTATTCTACAATTATTGATAAAACATAGCATGTAGCATACAATGCGTTGAATTTTCAACAATGATGGAAACTTAGATATTGGTATGACCTCATCAAGTATATTACAATAGACAGCTTGCCCATTCTCATCATTAGCTATACAACTTAATTCCGTCTTACCAAAAGGCTTTGCTGAGAAATTGTCATTTTGCAAATCTGGGGGACCGTGCCACCATAAATCCATTGCATGAAGCTCTGATGGCAATAATCCTCTTGATAGGCAATCTGCTGGGTTGCATGATCCACTCACATGACTCCACATGCAATCTTTTGTCTGTTCATTGACTGACACAACTCTGTTTCTTACATAGTTGTCTTTTGTAGGTGGATTTAGCAACCAGCAAAGTGCCACCTGCGAGTCACTAAACAAAATTGTATTTTTAATAAAATGATCTTGCAATATACACTTTAATTTTGTATACAATTTGGCAAGAAGCAGACATGCATTTAATTCTAACCTAGGTATGGTTTGTTTTGTTTTTAATGGTGCAATTCTTGATTTACTACACAGTAAAGTTACACATACATTATTGCTTTGGACTGTTCTGATATACATACACGCACCATAGGCAATGCTAGAAGCATCACAATACCCAATCAAGTCCATATGCTCAGCGTTCGTTATATTTAGACTACGGTTAACATATATAGGCTCCATACACATTAAATCATTGAAGAACTTATTCCAAGGCAGTAATACCTCTTCAGGGAGCAATGTATCCCAATCTAAATTTTGTCGCCATACTTTTTGCATGAATTCTTTGGCTCGAGTTACTATTGGGCCAGCCAATCCCAAGGGGTCAAAAAAGGTACCTATTAAGCTTAAAACAGTACGCTTAGTCCATGTATTATACAGCTGGCCACATGGTCGTGAAATTACAAATTGATCTGACTTGATATCTAGTAAGAGGCCCAAGGCCTTGATGGTCAAACTGGCATTATTTAAATCGATATTCTGAAAATGACGCTTGTGATCAGGTATTCCATCCAAAATATCTGGGTGACTGGCACACCATTTATGAAGTTCAAAACTACCCAGACCAGTTAGTTGTATCAACTCTTCGCAGACTCGCTGTGAAGTTCACCCCCCCCCACCCAACAGGCGTCTACAAAAAGCTTCTACAATCTTTTAATGTGATGAATTATATGTTACTTTTCGTAGTATGATTCGGTAGATGTTAATGTCTTGGCCTGACAGTTTATTGACTCTGTCAAGCGTTTATTGCCTGCGTTTATTTACCTAATTACAGAAAGGAAATGCTGATCGTAATTCAGAAATCACTTACCCCGTTTCTGCAATTCGCTCTGGAGGGGCCTCGTATATCGTCCTCAGGATCCTGTAATGTTTATGTAAAAATGATGACTTTGTCTCACATCCTAGGTTCCTAAACTAACGTTGTGATTCAGTCAAACATAAGTTATGTGTCGGTATATTAATGGTCGTCGTCGAATGTCAGATAAGTCCTTATGCAATTAGTGCCACCACCTTATAACTGTGTAGGTTTGTTTGATTGATTGCATTGTTCTAAGCTTTCGTTCATAAGCCCGTTCGTGCATAGTGTAGTGTAGGTATATGTCTGTTTCTAGTGTCGCCTTGGAATCTGAGAATTGTGGGCCGCTCAAGGGTATCATTCGCCCCCTATGGTATCCCTCGTTGTGGGAAATACGAAGAGATCCCTTACTCCAGCGGTGCGCAACGTTGCTTGTTTGTACTACGTGACAGCGCGGGTTGCGTGAATGCTTGCCATTCGCCCTAACGATGCGCGGGGGGTGAATCCTATCATATGCTGACCACCCAGACTCCTCAGCGGTGTAGCCCTAATCATATGAGGCTAAGTTTCAAAATATAGATCCCGTATTTATTTTAACGTCAACTTTAGTGTTCAGTTCTCCAACGTGTCACAAGTACCCACCCAGAGGTACCGTAGGTGGCTTTAGATTAGGTTTTAATTAAGTGGTTGTGATCGCATTTAGATCCAGCGATGGTCAGTTATAATGACCTCGTAAGTGTTGTAATCCGATTCCAAGCCGGCGCAAGCGATTTCTCTGTGCTGGTGACTCGTTTCACTATAATGATAGTGTAATGTATGTGTCTGTAGAAACGCGTGCATTATTCAATTCAGAAAGATTTCCCGCCATTTAAGTTGGCTTTTCCGGCAGCTCACTCTCGAGAGCTTCAGTTGAATATAGTACATACTATAGAATAATTCGCTTAGGGTTGTCGTTGTTCAGCTTCTTGCGTCCAAAAATACCACACCCCAACATCACTTCGCGAGAATACGTAAATACTGATATGTCATGTAATTTCCCACCTTGTCACTACACGTGAATACGGGGACGAGAGTGTGTTTGTGTGTGTGTGTGTGTTTGCGCTAAGCAGTTTACTCTCATGCGACACAGTCATGTTTGATAAAAGCTGTATTATAGTTCCCTCACATGAGACTAATTAAAAGGGCCTTAATTATAATATGGACTGTAAGTCGTTCTGTCAATAAATATATAATAGTCAGATCCTAGGTAAACAGTTTATGATCAACAAAATTACACAATAAAGATTAAATATAAAACGTGCAACAGTGTATTCAGATTGAAGTCTAGATTTATCAAGACTCATGATTCGGCCATCCCTAGATTAAATATAAAAGGTGCAACAGTCATCTCTATAGGTACACTTAAGTTTGCGACTCAGCCATCTCTATACATAGGTACTTAGATTTGCGAGCCAGCCATCTCTATACATAGGTACTTAGGTTTGTGAGCCAGCCATCTCTATACATAGGTACTTAGGTTTGCATATACACCTAGGTACTTAGATTTGCGACTTAGCCATCTCTATACATAGGTACTTAGATTTGCGAGCCAGCCATCTCTATACATAGGTACTTAGCTTTTCCAGGATATGGCAGTCGGCAATCAGCTTACGCCTCACTCACTAAACGATTGTACTTAAACAAAATGACTGAAGTGAACTTTCGCGGTGTTCAAAATATCACTACGCCAATCTCGCAATATCCACAAAAGTTAATTACTAGGGGATCAAATCGTTACTTTCGCGTATGCCGGTCCATGTTCAACTGGCAGTTCTTGGGTTGTATGCTTGAATATTAAAATGTGACCTCATCCACGCCCAAGATATCCCCGCTATGATTTCATGACAAAAAATGGTTGAGGCAAGTCATAGCAAAAAATATTAGTAACAAAAAATCAGCGTTCAGTCCGATAATGCTTATCCCACAAGCCGTACCCACTTGAAACCAAATACGATGTGCCTATGCTCCGTTTTACCCGGCTTCGTAGCGCGTCTGCTTACCCGACCTCTACGAAGCAAGAAAGATGGGTAATGAGTTTAGCATTATCTCGTGTGTTAATTTTATCGACTCCCTTACGGGCTAGGGTATTGATCCGTTACATCGCTTCGCGTTCTCTATCGTAGAGGCTCCAAATAAACAGTCATCGTAATAGCTGTTATTGCACAGCACTGATGAGGCCAACGGATATTGCTCTCCATGTCGATAGGCCAGTTCTATCAGACAGCGAGTAGCCAGAAAACTGGAACTGGTCACTCCATAGGTGATGGTTTGTAGCTGAAAACACAACAATGGATCATTTAGATTTTCTTTCCACAATATTAATTGTAAGTGTGTATGGGCAGGGTCCACAATCACTTGTTCATACATTATTTTGATGTCGGTTAAAACAACATAATTGTATGTACGAAAGGATATGAGAATATCAAACAGTTCTTTCTGCACTACTGGACCAGCATGCAAGATATCATTCAAACTCCTATTCAAGTTGGTTTTCGCACTGGCGTCAAACACAACCCTGAGTTTAGTTGTCCTACTGCTGTCTTTTATGACGGAATGGTGAGGCATAAAAAAACATGAATCAAATGCTTTCCCTAGTTCGAATAACTCAACCTTTCTGGAGTGCCCTTGTGCCTCATACTGGTTGATAAAGTCTGTGTATCTAACCTTCAGATCATGATTTTTTGTAAACTTTTTGCACAAAATATTTAGCCGTTGCAATGCTACATTGAAGGAGTCGCCCAACTTGATTTCTTCTATTGGGACCTTCAGAGGCAGCCTCACTTGAAATCTGTTATTTTTAATTGAACAGAATTTTGAAAACTAGTTTCACAAATATCCGGCCTGTCATTTGTATTCTCATGTTTTATTTCGGGGGTATGTTGTTCCTCCCAAAACTTTTGTATGAGAGAGTCAACTTTGTCCTCATTCACAGTAGCATGCAATATAACACTTTCACTTGAAATATTTTGGGATGAAAGACAAACATTGCCTTTTTCTAAATTGCCAGAAACAATGTAGCCGTACTTGGTTGCTAACAAAAATAACTTGTGCCTGGCTAAATTTATTTTGTCTGGTAATATAATATTAAAAAAAATATCAGCAGAAATGAGAAATGATATCTCACCAGGCTTGTTAAACTCGCTGTCAGCTAACACCACATTCTCTGGTATTTCAATGTCGCTCACATCAAATTTTGTCTGTGGCAGATAGCTAGTAATATTGTCTACCACAGAAAACAGCGCATTGCAACTGTAATTGTTGTGCATTGAGTGCATTGATAAATTGACAGCCTTAGCAACAGTTTTCTGCTTTTGGCCAAGAGCTGTGACGTTCACATTGTAGTTAAATGTAGAAACATTTAAATGCTGAATTAAGTTATCTTTAATAAATGAGACTTGGCTACCACTATCAACCAAACCTCTTGCTGTGACAAAGGATCCATTGGTTGCCCTAAACTTGACCATAATGGTAGGCAACAGAACCATGTCTTTTGACACCACTTTATGAGCGGATTTTGCAAAGTTACAGACACTGTCTTCTAAGTGTAACAATGAATTATGCTCTTTACTTTTGCATAGCGAACATTTGAAATGGAAGTTACATTTTTTAGTATGTATATTAAGGCAAATTTTACACAACTTTTCTTTTGTAACAAAATTAACCCGATCTTGTGCACTCAATACCTGAAATTCCTTGCATGAAAATATTTTATGACCAGGAGCATTGCAATATTTGCAGGTATTCACTTTATTGTCACGTGCATTGACCAAATTAACTGACTTGTTCATGCTAAAATGTTTGTTTGACGGAGACTTACCAGTGGATATTTGTGATTCCTCGAAGCTCATTGCTCGCTTTTCCATATAATTTAAAAACTCTTCCAACGATGGTAGCTTTGAGGTATCTCGATCTGCGTGGTATTCCCTACAAGAAAACACATCTAATTTTCTCAACAATATGGGAATGACTAGCCTGTCCCAATACCGAGTTTGCTCACCAAGACCTTTTAGTGCTCCTAAATGCTGTCTAGCTATGGAAACTAAATGCCTTAATTCTGATGGGGTACCCTTAGAGATTGGCTGATAGTCTAACAATGCATTTACATGATGAGTAATGAGTAGGCACTTGTTGTCATACCTTTTTTCTAGTAAGTCTAGTGCTTGCACATACGATTCGCTAACCAATGGTAACCCATCTATTAAAAGTAAAGGATCGCACTTTAAATATTTCCTTAAATAGAATAGTTTTTGCACTGGCTTTAGGCTCTCCTCCTTATCCACAACAGCCCGGAAGATGTTGATGAAGGCTGTATACTCGGTGATGTCTTTCCCATCGAATGAAGGTATGTCCAGCTGCGGTAGCTTGTTGTGCTGCCTGGCAACAACTGCTTCTCTGCAATCCTCACTAGGGGTTGATGCTTCAGCTTTCTTTAATACAGATTTTAGCCTTGCCATCACCTCGAAATACCGCTCCTCTATTTCTCCATCTTCATACTCTTCGTCTCCGGTTGCCAACATTAAATCCAGAATACATTCTTTGTAGTTTTGGAGACCGGTGTACAACTCCTCCATCCGAATTCTGAGGCCTTCCGGGTCGAATAGTACCTGTTGCTCTTGTTCATTTGCAAATTTTGCGGCTCGCGACATCCGACCTTTAAATTGTCCAATGTTCATCTTGAGTCTTTTGATATTGGTGGGGTCGTCACCTCCCTTCGCAGCATGAGCCATTTTTTGTTACAA
The DNA here is from genome assembly GCA_932527175.1 of Operophtera brumata. NCBI lineage: Eukaryota > Metazoa > Arthropoda > Insecta > Lepidoptera > Geometridae > Operophtera > Operophtera brumata. The sequence continues at coordinate 48,481,089 of OW052227.1, forward strand.
ACGAATTGTTTCTTTCTAATTTGCAAAACCAAATTGTATTTTTCCAATGCAAAACGTGTTGTTCATTAGAGTTCGGCGTAGAACAAAAAATTGTGACAGTTTGCTTAGCTTGATTGATTGTATTGCTTGTTCCGATTGCTTGTTTCTCTATGGTCGGTCAGTCGCCGTTGCAGATAGGAGTGAATGACATGTTTGGAACTCGCCGCAACTTCGTTATGCTTGTGCATACAGCGATGTTCTTCTGTCTTCCTCGCACGAGTAAGAGAAAAACGGAAAAAAATGGCCGCTGCAATCGTGCAGGGCAATGTGGCGAAACAGCAGCAACTGTTTTCGAGCCAAAAACAAACGACCGCTCACTGTCTATACGTATGCACTTTCCCCGAACTTTGTTCCATGTTTCGGCACCAATTTTGTTAATAAAACTAACAAAAACACTTTTATTAATTTATTTACTTGAGCACACTGTTGTCGATTCGAGATACAGGAAAAAGAGGCCGGGACACAGATAATATAATCACTCCTAGAGATGCACAGATGATTAAACTAATCTAGCTCTTATGTTTTATGAACATAGATAGATATGTTTTATTATACATAGAAAATACCCAGAACACCCTGAACAAACATCTGCAGATCGCATAAATATTTGTTCAGAGGCACTTGAAAAAAAAACAACTTGAGGCAAAATCAACACTCGAAGCAAATACCAACTTTGCTCTCTAGTTGCACAAATAACTATTTCCATAGACGGGTTTTGTTTTTTTTAAACATTAGTCTTGTTTATAAAATGAATTTGTATATCAAAGAAGTGTTGATATCTGCCTCTTGTGACGTAATAATGTCGTCATATGACGGCTACCGCTACTTAGGACACCCTGACTTAACTGAAGGGTAGTTTCTCCAATATAGGCTTTGAACAGGCTAAGTGACGAAATTGGGTTAGCTTTAATGAGGCGTCGAGGCATTGATAGGCCTAGGAGGACTTTATATGAGGTCGGAGGTAGATAAATTAGGAATCTCACCATTATCATCATTCTGTAGAAGTCCACTGATGAACATAGTGTTCTATATAATGCCACGACGATTAGTCTTGAGCAGCCTCCATCCACCGATCTCCTGCGGCCTTCAAAACGTCGTTGGTCTATCGAGGCGAGCCATCCTACACGCCGTTGCCGCTTCGGTGTCGGTGTTTACGGTTAACAGTAGCCTGCGTTGCTCGATGATAGTAGCTCGTTTATGCACTTCTTCTAAGTGTAGTTAAATTAAGTGTAATGCGTGACTTTTCAATTTGGTGGAAATTGGCTACCAAAGTTGTAGTAAAACGGCCACCGTTTTACTAAAACATTACTTGACTGTGACTTTGACGGCTTGATAGGATTGTAACGATGCAAATTATATTGAAAATACTAACTATACTTATTGAAAATGGCAAATGGAAAAGACGTGCGACGCCAATTATAAAGAAAAAAAAATAAAGTAGTCAAGTCGTTAAGAGGCTCCGTCATGACCCAGGTTAAAATTATGGTGGCAGAAAACCCAAGGTTCTGGAAAATCCACCATTCCGAAAAGACACGCAATACACTTCTATCTATCTACACCACACATGTACTCCTTATTTACGTTACACTGGTTAAAATACCACCAAAATAAGATATAACTTTAAAAAACACAATAAAATAATGTTATATAAAATATTAATATGTGTCTTTTAAAAATGGCGGATTGAAGCGGGTGTTGCTTTGTTCTGAAATGTCAGGCCGACATGTCAAGAGTCTTGTTTTTCGTTTTCCTTTCCTCTGGGAAAATGTAATTTAAATGGTTCCCTAGATGTGAATGGAGAGCTGTGGTTTATCAAGTGCTGACTCCTTTCTTAGATTCAAAAGACGACGGTTAAAATACAAAAAAATAGACAATTAGGTCATATATAAGGTAGGGTGCGGTAGGATAGTCATGCGTCACAAATTATTTTTTATTTTTATTTGGAACCGCTTGTGTATTAATATATTTTCAATACGAGTATAATTTTTGAAACTATCATGGTTATGTACATACTTTTCACTAGAAACGGGATATTTACACTTACTACAGCACTTTTTACGGGATTTTAACAGGGATATACATAAGTCAGCCATAGCAGAACACCTTTTGGAATCTGGCTCAAATCATTGGATCGAGCTATGTGTAGCATCGGACTGGGGTCCGCAGGTAATCTCGACAGATCGACATTACATACCAAGAATGGTACAAGAGGCAATTGAGATTACTAAGTACAGAAATTTCAATAGAGAAGATGGTTTTCAATTATCTGGAGTATGGAAGCCTGTGGTGAGAATGTGTAAGAATCAAAAAAGTGTGGTACTACGCGTCCGTATACCGTGAGTGTTGTGTGTCGAGTTGGGGTGAAGTGTGACAATGAAACCGATGGTAGTGGTACCGTTCGTAATAAAAGAGTGAGAAAGAGGGTAGATCGATATATCTGCCAATAACATCTACTCGCAAAGACTTTATTAGTTCTCCCGTAATCAAGGCGCATGCACAGATAAAATAATAGCGCATGCAACTGTGCCGAAATATCGGGAACATTCAAAACTCAAAAATCATGGTAAATATCCCGTTTCTAGTGAAAAGTATGTTATTTTCAAGGTTTAATTATTGTATTTTCTATATAATTGCAACGTTACACTCCTTCCAAATCGTCAAAGTCACAGTCAAGTCATGTTTTAGTAAACCGGGGGCCGTTTATCGCTACAGGGAAAAATAGAATTCCTTGAAATTTTATTATCTTCCACTTTTAATATAAAGAAAACCGTATAAAAATGGGGCAAATCGTTTTGGAGATAAATGGAAACAATCTTTTCTACTTCTGGACATCCGCTTGTGTCTTTTTTCAATCTTTTCTTTTGAGGCAATTCTTTGGTACAGTCTTATACAGACTAGCATTAACAAAGGCATGTTTTAAGAAGTTTTAATAAGAAATCATGAATACTGAGTAGGTATTTTTGTTCTGTAGTCCTTACGGGATGCCGGTATTATGTTCTTTGGAACTTAATAAAAGACGCAAACCCAGCAATAAAATCCATAAGATTACTTCATGTAGATTTAAAATTCCCTCCCTTAAAAAAAGACGCTTTCTTAGGTCAAGATGACGAATTGGTGGTGGCAGCGATCTAGATTTTTCTCATTCATTACAAAATGGGCTATCAGGAACTACGAATACCATGGTACCATACCACACAGACCCGGAACAAATATTTGCAGATCATACAAAAATTTGTCCCGCAACGAATCCGAAATGGAATCGAACCCTTTCGCATCTCAACCGGCTACTCGTCCGATGCGCTACTGAGATCGTTAAAGACTACCTTCACTAAACTAATATTACTAATAACTTTAGTAGTAGTAGAGCTTTTTTGAGAACGAGTTTGTCCGGGGAAGTACTACCACCATACCTATTTCTGCCGCAAAACATTAGTGTTCGCATTTCTGTGTTCCGGTTTGAAGAGTATGGTTGCCGGTGAAATTTTTATGTATCAGGGTGGCATGGCGGGCGCAGTGCAATGCCACATAGGGTGCATCCTAGGTGGACGTGAACTATGTGATAATGCACTGTTCATAGGCAGAGGGTACCGCTTAACATCAGGTGGGCCATCTGCTCGATCCGTCATTCTAAGTTGTATAAAAAAAAACTTGATTATTCGTATACAAGGCTCTTTTTATAGCTACTATACATAGGGTCACCAAAATAGAACCAGTGATATGAAGAAAAACAAAAATTACGTTAAATGATGTCTTCTGTTAGGAATGGTTGCATAATCGTAACGCGTGTAGGTACTACAACTTCTAACGAATTCTAAATTACTTTACATCCAGTAAAATGTTAATTTATTTATCCTTGTTATTTTTTGCACATATTAATAAAATGTACCATTTATGTTAGATAATAAAGAAAAACAAGTAAAATAAATAAATAAATAAATAAATAATGCTGGACAGTTCACACAGCATTATCTAGCCCCAAGCTAAGCAGAGCTTGTGTTATGGGTACTAGATAACTGATATACTTAATGCAATATATTACATAGATAGATATTTTTTATTATACATAGTAAATACCCAGAACACCCAGAACAAATATCAGCGATCGCACAAATATCTGTTCTGAGGCGGGAATCGAACCCGCAACCTCCTGCGTCGCAGGCGAACCTTCGCCCGACGCACCACAGAGGTCGACCACAGACTATATCAAGATAGACACCCCAAACACGTAAATTTGTATGAAACTAAGCGTGCTGTTTTGTACCTACTATGCTAAGAAATATCTCCATCGCACGGCTAGCTGATTAAGAAGAATGTTTACAATTCATATATGGCGCGTTTAGACATTTTCTATTAACATCCGACATGCTACCGCCAAGACGGCCGAGAGCGAACTGATTTGGGTTTGCTAATAGGTGCATTGCACCTACTTCGGACAGGCAAAGCGACACGCAAAGTAGGTGCACTTGCGTTATCTAGTGTAAATTAAGGTCTGTGAGTAAAACTTTAAAAATAAAATACTGCATACTACTATTTAATACGAAGACAGATTCTCACTCAACGATTAAAAAAAAAACTATTTTCAATCTAGCTTTTCTTAAATCTGGATTGACCAATCAGATTTTAAACGGAAGGTATGAGTTAACGCTTTCAGGCTGCGTTCCAGACACATTCCAACCAACAAATTTGAATACCTAATGAAAAAAGTAACATCACCTAATTGTGAAGCCTGCGGATCTTTAAAAGATATGCAACATGTTTTAATGGAATGTGTGCGTAATACCAATGAAAGAAGATCTATTTTTGGTTATTCTAAATTCTTTAATGTTGGGGTTTGTAACAGTATATTGGCTAATACTTTATCGTATGAAGCCCAACAACTATACCACCTAGTTCTAAAATTTTTAGTCAGAAAATAGTTTTATTTTTGTAGTTAATACATTTATTTACAGAAAGAATAATACAAGGTATGTACAAAATACATATGAAACAGTTGTGCCACCTGAATACCGCTGCAAGCGATCTAAAGGTAGCTCAACTGATCCAAATCACTACCAGACGGAAGCGTCCCTAAGATGCTGGCTGCATTGCCACGCTGAATCGCAATACTAATGCGTTGAGCCAGATAAGAGCCAGCTCTCGGGTCACTGTCAGTCTTTTTGTAGTTTAATTTGATTTGTTTTTACCGATTGGGCGATGTAGTCACACACAGACAAAACCCTGTTTTTCTACCAATCTATCTATACTAATATTATAAAGCTGAAGAGTTTGTTTGTTTGTTTGTTTGTTTGTTTGAACGCGCTAATCTCCGAAACTACTGGTTCGAATTGAATAATTCTTTTTGTGTTGGATAGTCCAGTTATCCAGGAAGGCTATAGGCTATATAACATCACGCTACGACCAATAGGAGCAAAGATATAGTGGTAAATGTGTAAAAAACGGGAGAAATTATAAGTAATAAAATATCGCGGGCGGGCTGTTTTTCACCGGGGGCTACCCGTGCGAAGCCGGGGCGAGCCGCTAGTAAAAAAATAATAGTAATCGCAACCGTGAGCTGATCAAAATGAGCCAAACACTGCCAGGCTACTGTTATCTATCGAGGAGTTCCGTTGCCCACCGTCTCCATCATCAGATCAGATCGCTGTCACCATAAAATTATATTGTCATTGGTCCTTCATGAGTGTGCAAAGTTTCAATTTAATCCGACGTTTTGAAGTGGGTGAAAATGACGATCAAAGATTCCGTTACATACCTACATACAAACATACATACATACAAACATACATACATAGTAGAAGTAGAGCTTTTTGTGAAAGAGTTCGTCCGGGGAAGTACTACCACTATACCTATTTCTGCCGCAAAACAGTAGTGCTCGCATTGCTGTGTTCCGGTTTGAAGGGTAAGGGTGCCGGTAAAATTACAGGCACATGAGACTTTTCATCTGGATGTCTCAGGGTGGCGGGCGCAGTGCAATGCCACATAGAGCGCGTCCTAGGTGGACGTGACCTATGAGGTAATGCACTGTTCATAGACAGAGGTTACCGCTTAACATCTGGTGGGCCATCAGCTTGATCCGTCATTCAAGTAGCATAAAAAAAAAAAAAAACATACCAAGCTTGTCTGGCAGGTCTCGTGCAAATAGAACTTAAGATTTTGTCACTTCAGTCACGAAATCCAGAACACAAATTATCATGTGACAAGTGGTAAATATTGTGAAAAATCAATGAATCGTCTTTGGGATTGGTGTTAATTTTCAAGTTATTCGTCATAGGCGTTTATTGACGATAAATATTAGTTGCGTGTCTGTGTGGTGGTACCTTGGTACCTACTCCTAGTTCCTGATACGCACGACCCAGGACACAGGGGATCCTAATGTGGGGTCTGGGGCTCAGTCGCGCTTCGGTTTGGGCTTAGACTTAGTAGACTGATGTTAGCTTCAGTCAATCCATGCTTAGGCAAGTTCAACTTCAATTTCATATGGTTTATCAGCAGTTCGCTCTCAGGACTATGTAGGTAAGTCTTCCACTTTGTTTTTTTTGTAGTACTTGAACGACGGAACAAGCAGATGGCCCACCTGATGTTAAGCGGTAACCTTTGCCTATGAACAGTGCATTACTTCATAGTTCACGTCCACCTAGGACGCGCCCTATGTGACATTGCACTGCGCCCGCCACCCAGAGACATAAAGATGAAAAGTCTCATGTGCCTGTAATTTCACCGGCACCCTTACCTTTCAAACCGGAACACAGCAAGCGAGCACTACTGCTTTGCGGCAGAAATAGGTATGGTGGTAGTATTTCCCCGGACGAACTCTTTCACAAAACAGCTCTAGGTACTACTACTAAAACTTGGCTTCTGAGGAATATACCAAACAATAACGCCAGTGTCAAGTGATGGTGTGTCCGGCCTAAGAATAGACCCCTCCGTCTCCTCCCGTGGATGTCGTAAAAGCCGACTAAGGGATTACCCGGACTTGTTGATAAGATTCGTTGGTATAAGATTTGTCCTGGCTGGTAGCTTATTATGGAATGTGTTATTACTGGAAGAAAGCGTTAGCTGAGTCAGTCGTGGGAAGCAATGGCGGCGATGAGCTCACCACTTGTCACGTCTATATTCTACGATGGTGCAACCCACTGTGAAAAGAAGCCTATTGTGGCGCTGCCTACCCCTTCGGGGAAAAAGGCGTGTGTCTATGTATGTATGTATGTATAAAATTAGTCAAGTCGTCAAGAGTCTCCGTCAAGCCATAACCCAGTGTAGCATCGTAACTACCAAATAAGTAGTTACGATGCCAATTTAGTAGTAGTAGGGCTTTTTTGTGTAAGAGGCCGTCCGGGGAAGTACTACCACCAAACCTATTTCTGCCGCAAAGCAGTAGTGCTCGCATTGCTGTGTTCCGGTTTGAAGGGTAAAGGTGCCGGTGAAATTACAGGCACATGAGACTTTTTACCTTTATGTCTCAGGGTGGCGGGCGCAGTGCAATGCCACATAGGGCGCGTCCTTGGTGGACGTGACCTATGAGATAATGCACTGTTCATAGGCAGAGGTTACCGCTTAACATCAGGTGGGCCATCTGCTAGATACGTCAATCTAGAAGTATACAAAAAAAAGAAAAAAAACACTGGTTCCTTAGCAGCGGCTCCGTGGTAGAACCTTAATCTCACCACGAACACAGATCATTATCTTGGCACGGCAGCATCACCGATGCCTCACCGACTCCTTGCCTACCATAGGCAAGTGGCATAGTTCTCGGTGGTTGTCCTGCTGTTCCTTGTTTTTAACACGCTTTTATTAGCTTGGGTTGTATCTATGTATGTATGTATGTATGTATGTATGTAACTGAATCTTTGAGCATAATTTTCACCAATATCCAGAAGTCTGATTAATTTGAAAGTTTGCATAGAGAGAGATAGAGTTACAGCTCTTTTATAGCTAACCGAACTAAAAAATAGAAAATAATTTTCAATTTCAAAGAGTTTATATTACAGTAGTAGAAGATCGAACAATCAATCAGTTTTTTTTTTAAAGGCGTGGGTTGCATTTTACTACTTTTCATAACTCTCCTCTCATAGATAGTTGCCAACAGAATGATTGTTACATTTACTTTAACAAGCACCCCACGCTTTCAAAAAAAAAAAACTGATTGATTGTTTGATCTTCTACTACTGTAATATAAACTCTTTGAAATTGAAAATTATTTTCTATTTTATAGTTCGGTTAGCTATAAAAGGGTGTTTTTTTTAATTTTTTTAAAATATTATTTATTTCAATCATTGTTACATAGTTTCTCTTTTGTTTGGGAACAGCGGATAGCTACCGAGTATCATGGCTGCTGTGACGACAGCAGCATTCTAAGGCGAGGCTGAAAAACAGCGTGGCTGAGCCCTCGACCTTTTCTCTTACACTAGACTAAATATGTTATTTTTATACCTATATCCTTTGTTCATTAGTATAATGTAAAGAATTATTATTTGCCCTTTTATTTTATTTTATTGACTAATGTATGTTGTCTTTTCTACCATCGTTTGTCTTTTTTCAGGCAGCTGACGGCCTTATATACCGCCAGACATATAGATAGTACATACACTACACAGTTTACACAAAAGTGGTGAAAACTTTGGCAGAAAAAACAATTTTTTGCAGTACAAAACCCACCAATTCGAAAAGACACGCAATACACTTAAATTTGACTACACGACACATGTGCTATTTATCTGAGTTATACACCGGTTAAAATGCCACCAAAATTACAGGAAATAACTTGAAAAAACACATTGTAATGTAATCTATATATATATAAAACAAAGTCGTGTTAGTTACACCACTTATAACTCAAGAACGGGTGAACCGATTTGGCTGAAAATTGATGGGGAGGTAGCTTAGAACCTGGAGATTGACATAGGGGGAGGTTTTTTTTTTTAACATTGATAGACCTTTGTTTGACCACGATCTCACCTGTTGGTAAGTGACGATGTGGCCGAAGATGAAGCACAAAGGTCTAGAAGGCACCTATTCACTCTTGACTTGAAGAGACCCAGATTATAGATTTCAGGAAAGACAGACGACGGTAGTGTATTTATAAATGACGACGTTTCTTTAAAAAATGGCAGATTCTATCTTCCGACTATATGTATGTCATATTGGTGCTATTGGTTACAAAAATATGTACAGTTGTGGTCATATAATTAAGAACGATTTGAAGTTCTAGAAGTTTTTTATTTAAATCGTATCATACACAGAGATGTGTACCTTCTGAGAAGCAACTAGTTATGTTATATAATAGTCACATTAATAGAGCAACCTGACTTAAGAATAAAGTATGAAATCGCTAACTATTTTTTGCACATTTTATTGATTTTATCAAAGTAACACATTCAAATAGTACTGAAACTGGACAAATAATTAAGAACGATTTATTTAACTGCTCGGGAATTGTTTTGTATGACACTTAGATTTAAAAAATCACAATATTATGTAGCACAGGAAACATAAAAAGAAATTTAATAAATATTTAACTAAAATTAATAGTTAATAGCATATCCACGGCTTTTAATTACAGCTTTACACCGGCGAGGCATTGACTCTATTAATTTTTGACATTTCGCAAGAGAAATAGAGTTCCATTCTTCTAAAAAAACGTCATACAGCTCTCTTAAATTTCCACACTTTGTATTTGAAACCTTTTTCTTTACTTCAAACCACAGATTCTCTATTGGGTTTAGATCTGGACTGTTAGCAGGCCAGTCTAAGACAGAAACTAATTGCGCTGTAAGAAATTCCTTTACGGTGCGTGCAGTGTGCTTTGGATCATTGTCATGCTGGAATGTCCAAATGACCGGTAGAACGTCTTCAGCGTATGGTAACATTGTTTCTTCCAGTATATTTTTGTATTGGAACTGATCCATGTTACCTTCTATCAACTTTACAGGTCCTACACCATGTCCAGAAAAGCAACCCCAAATTTTCACATTTCCACCACCGTGCTTTAATGTAACTTTCGTGTACTTTGGGTCGAATGCTGTATTCGGGGGACGTCGTACATATCGTTTTCCATCAGAACATACTCTGTTTATTTTCGTCTCGTCAGAAAAAAGTACATTTTTCCACTGTTGCACAGTCCAGTTTTCATACTTTCTCGCAAATACAAGCCGGGCTTGCCTGTTGCAAAGTTTTAACATGGGTACCTTTCTTGCTATCCTACCGTGCAATTTTTCTTCTACCAAACGTCTTCGAATAGTGCGTGCTGAGATTGCTGAAGGGTTGTTTTCACCAAAATATTATTTTCTAAGCTCATTGGACCCTTTTAAAGGATTTTGTTTTGCCATACGAGCGATGTTTCGGTCATCTCGAGGAGTTGTTTTTCTCTGTTTGGGTACACGTGGAACATTCGAAGTAGTTTGATACGTAGCAAAATGCTTTACAGCGTGGAAAACCATCGTTTTTGAACATTGCAGATGGTCGGCTATCTTTTTATAAGACCAATTCTTCCGGCGAAGTTTTATTATTACTTCCCTTGTAGATTTATCACAACTTTTATTTTTTCCCATTGTTTTTTCTAAAGAAGCAATCACCTTTAATCTTTTACAGCACGTAATGGCGCCAAAATTATACAGACAGTAACAAATCGACTGAGTTTTCTCTATTTAAATTTGAATAAAGGTATAAACTACTTAGCGTTCTTAATTACGTGACCAGCCAGTAATAAGGAATACTTTGATTAAAAGTAGTGTAAAAAGTTTGCCTCTTGATTTTTAGCCAATCATGTGTATCAATGAATACAGTGGTAATATGGAAATGTTTTACAATACCGAGAGAAATAAAAACAAATGCATACAATTAGTTTTGCATCTTAGTTGGAAAAAATCTTCCCTTTATATCAGCGTTCTTAATTATATGGCCACCACTGTATATTATCGCTACAGTTATCCAGTCATAGGCGTTGTGTGACGAATTATAACTTCAAACATTGGTAGGAACCCAAATAGCCAGGTAGGTACCTATATACACAGTCACGGCTGGTGGTTTTTCAGAGATAGGAACCTAAGTTAAAAATCACGACTCTTGCTACATTTCAACCTACCAAATAGTAGGATCAATCGTGCTGAGAGAGATCTTTGAAATAATTGAGGAAAATGTATGATTCACTGCTTCGTGACACTCAAATAATAGTTTGGCTTGACCCATTTTGTCTGACTGATGTTTTAGCACTTCTAGAAGCAGTTATCGTCTCGTTTACTGGTTTATATGTAACCTTGTAATTTTGACGTAGACCTTTTTATTACAGGTTTTTGTGCAAATGGTCGTGTTATTTGTATTATTTTACCTTAAAAACCACCTGATATCCTAGAGAAGGTCAAGAAGTAGGCTTTTTCATTTATTATACAACTATGGTAAGGGTTTTGTCATTAGCAGTCTATATGTGATGTGTTATGTTTGTCCTAACGTATAAAATAAATAAATAATAATAGTTCACACAACATTATCTAGCCCCAAGCTAAGCATAGCTTTTGTAGTAAGAAGGATCATCAAAAGAAAAACAGACCGTGTTTGTTGCCTGATTCTTCTAGGTCTGGTTGCGTTGGAACAGGAGTAAATGTAAATTTATGTTTTAAGACGATTCAAAATGATCCTTGTGATTTCATTGAATAAAATACTTTTGACTTTGACTTTGAATTTGTTATGGATACTAGATAACTGATATACTTATACGAGCTCCCCAGTCATGCGGCTAACGTGTCCAGCCCAGTCCCTATCTTATCTTATCTATTATCCCAGCCAGCCCTATCTTTATCTTTTCAATAGTCTAAAACGAAGTAACTTTCCGCGTCTGTCTGTATATCCGCTAACTAACCGCGCCATGGATTTTGTTGCGGCTTTCACCGTCACTTAGATAATTTTTCAAGGAAGGTTTGTATATATAACTTGCGACCGGCCTTGGCTTCACACGGGCAGTAACTTTTTTTGAATGACAGACAAACGGACAGAAAAGTGATCCTATAAGGTTCCGTTGGTACCTTACAGGTACGAAACACTAAAACACACTAATTATTAGATACATTACGACCTTATTTTCTTTGAGCACGGATGTTTTGTCGTCATTAACCCTATTTTGACTCTTCCCGCCATTTTCGAAAAAAGACGTTGTCTACTTTTATTTTATTTCTTTTCCTAGTGTTTTCTTGAGTTATTTTGTGTTATTTTGGTGGCATTTTAACTAATGTAGCTCGTTTAAAAAGCACAAGTGTAGTGAAATGAAATGGAAGTGAATTGCGTGACTTTTGAAATTGGTGGAAATTGTCTACCAAAGTTTTAGTAAAATTGGCCACCGTTTTACTAAAACATGACTCGACTGTGACTTTGACGACTTGGAAGGAGTGTAACGTTGCAAAATATATTGAAAAAACATTATTGAGAAAATACCAGATACTTACTTGAAAATGGCAAATGTACAGACCGTGTGGCGCCAATTATAAAGAAAAAAAAAAAAAACTATTTTGTGAGTTGCGCGCTGTCTATATCTATCTATGTATACAATATATCTATGTGTAATCTAGTACCTGGTAATCTAGTACCTAGTACTCGGTTATTTCTTTTTTAGGGTTCCGTACCCAAAGGGTAAAACGGGACCCTATAACTAAGACTCCGCTTTCCATCCGTCTGTCTGTCTGTCCGTCTGTCAACAGGCTGTATCTCATGAACCGTGATAGTTAGAGAGTTGAAATTTTCACAGATGATATATTTATGTTGCCGCTATAACAACAGTCAGCGTTACAACGCTATAATGCTATAACAGTACTGACAAATACTAAAAAACATAATATAATAAATATTTAAGGGGGCTCCCATATAACAAACGTGAGTTTTTTTTGCTCGTTTTTGCTTGATATAGATGATGGCAACAGGTAGACGCTTGACATACTCACATAATATTTGGTTATAATATATTCACTTTAATAATAAATAATTAAATTAAAATAAATCAAATATTTAAGGGGGGCTCCCATACAACAAACGTGTTTTTTTTGCCGTTTTTATAGATAATGGTACGGAACCCTTCGTGCGCGAGTCCGACTCGCACTTGGCCGTTTTTTTTAAATCGTGTTTTCTATGTGAATCGCTACCCTTATCGTGTTTAGTAAGTGTCTACCCTTACAATCTCTAATGTCCATCTTCAGCCAGTATTGTCATTTGAATTTTCGAAATTCGAATTCGTTCGTTCCGCCGAGGAATATCAACTAACTATTCATTATTCTGTCACTGACACAGAATAGCGTATTGTTCAAAAGTAACGAATTTTGTGGGAAAACTAATTTTCCCAGATATGAGACAGTCTCAAACCCTTCTTTCGTTCTTTATCTCACTGGTTCTTTCTTGGTCTGTACTAGGTCAGTAACAGGCTGTAGATATAGTGGCCCTAGGGTATACCTGTCCGGGTGTAATGATTTATTGCAATTGATATCTGTTGCAAGGACTTCCTCGCTTCGATAGTTTTGTCAATTAGCACATAATCACTTATATATCTAAAAACTGGCCAAGTGCGAGTCAGACTCGTGCACGAAGGGTTCCGTATCGTTATATATAAAAACGCCACAAAAACACGTTTGTTGTATAGGAGACAGGAGAAACAGAGAAAATAAATATTTAAGGGGTTAATTATTTATTTTACTCTGTTTTTTGGTATATGTTGTTATAGCGACGACAAAAATACATCATCTGTAAAAATTTCAACTGTCTGACTATCATGATTTGTGACAGACGGACAGACGGACAGTGGAATCTTAGTAATTATTATTATTATTATTATAATTCATTTATTCAGACAACATGATCCAATTTATAGTTAATAAACAATACTTAAAACTAAATACCCACATACATATATTAATTATTATCATTATATCATTAATATTATTATTATATGATATTTTATATTCTAGTATATTGTATTAATTATTTATATATTAACTAATTAATACAATATACCTGTTCAGAGTTGGAATAGGGTCCCGTCTTACGGGTACGGAACCCTACAAAATACCCACAGTTCTTTTCACGTTGAAGGTATATTTACGCCATTACCATCTAGTCAATATAAATGACGTATAATTGTAGTTTTCTTATTTCCAGGAAGCCTTCGTACGTCTGCGTGTCTTAATTGGTAAGAAACCGGAACTTATCATCGGAAGTCATCCACTGCTGGACATAAGCCTCCCCTAAACAATGCTACAAGGAACGGCCTTGAGGCGCCGCCATCCACTGACTTCCTGCGACTGTCGTGACGCTGCACATTTTTTTTTTTTTTTTTTTATACTACTAGAATTACGGAACAAGCAGATGGCCCACCTGATGTTAAGCGGTAACCTCTGCCTATGAACAGTGCATTACCTCATAGGTCACGTCCACCTAGGACGCGCCCTATGTGGCATTTCACTGCGCCCGCCACCCTGAGACATAAAGATGAAAAGTCTCATGTGCCTGTAATTTCACCGGCACCCTTACCCTTCAAACCGGAACACAGCAATGCGAGCACTACTGCTTTGCGGCAGAAATAGGTATGGTGGTAGTACTTCCCCGGACGAACTTTTACACAAAAAAGCTCTACTACTACTAAAAAAATACCTGCCCCATTTTTCATCATGCCTTTACATTATATTCTAGACAACCATAAATGTTAAAAAATATTTTTCTACGGAATTCCTCATTTCAGCTTCTATCACGTAGTGAAACTCCGAGCATAGCTCTCTCTGTGCTGCGCGAATTTGAGCTTGTGTATAAAGCCAATAATCACAAGTCATTAATTTTGTAAAAATAAAAAAAAACCTCAACGCACTAACACGGCTGAACCGATTTTGAGCAAACGTAGCTAAGAACACTACCGACTAATTCACCATTCAAACAAAAAAAACAAAACGAAATCGGTTCATCCGTTCGGAAGCTACGATGGGACAGACACATACACACACACACACACACACACACACACACACAAGACAAGTCAAACTTATAACACCCCTTCGTTTTTGCGTCGGGGGTTAAAAATATGTATATGGTAAAGAGTAGCTAGTATTTTTCGCCACGTTACTGTGTCACAAGGGGTGGAGATGAAAACTGCTGATCAAATAGAGAGCTAAGTCTCCACGTTCTACAGATCACGGCTTCAGCTGTGGCACATTGAGTAAATAAATGTTTTGCAACAGCTGGCTGTGTTTCTCTGACGCACTTCATCTTTTAATTATGACCTCTGGCATTTTTGACACCTGTCACAAAATACCTATGTACGCTATGCGAAGCGAAATCAAATATCCCCGGCCAGATATGCATTTCTACTTTATTTTATTTATGGTATACTAGCGGCTCGCCCCGGCTTCGCACGGGTAGCCCCCGGTGAAAAACAGCCCGCCCGCGATATTTTATTACTTATAATTTCTCCCGTTTTTTACACATTTACCACTATATCTTTGCTCCTATTGGTCGTAGCGTGATGTTATATAGCCCATAGCCTTCCTCGATAACTGGACTATCCAACACAAAAAGAATTATTCAATTCGAACTAGTAGTTTCGGAGATTAGCGCGTTCAAACAAACAAACAAACAAACAAACTCTTCAGCTTTATAATATTAGTATAGATATAGCTCGATTATCAATCACTCACTCACTCACTCACTCACTGATTGACATGCTCGATTTCCTAGAAGGACATAGATGATGTTTTAGACATTTGTGACCTTTCAAAAAGCGAGTAGAGAACAATTATGACGTTTCGCGAAATTGAAGATGGCGGCGAATTCTTCTGTACGTGTGTATATTACTGAACTCTTGCTAATCGGCGGATTTTGATGGCTTTGTGTGTGTTTGACTGGGTCCTTAGACGGTTTAGATTCAAAACTCTTTGTGTGTGTTTGACTGGGTCCTTAGACGGTTTAGATTCAAAACTCTTTGTGTGTGTTTGACTGGGTCCTTAGACGGTTTAGATTCAAAACTCTTTGTGTGTGTTTGACTGGGTCCTTAGACGGTTTAGATTCAAAACTCTTTGTGTGTGTTTGACTGGGTCCTTAGACGGTTTAGATTCAAAACTCTTTGTGTGTGTTTGACTGGGTCCTTAGACGGGTTAGATTCAAAACTGTACTCGGTAGGTGGCGCTGCAGTCGGGACCACGCGAACGAAGTCGCTAGTATATTATATGTCAATGATATAGGTATGAATACTTTAGTGTTCATCGTTTCGAACTTGGATGAAACTGGCACAGGGCCATGGGGAATAGCACAGGAAGGAGAGCTTAGGTGATGTCAGGTGGATGATGATGATGTTGAATGCAAAAATACGAACCTTGTAGGCTTGTGCTTAATCGTTCACTGAGCGGAGCGCTCCGTACTAGTACAATCAATCAAATATACTAGTTCAGTCTTATAGTTCTACTAGTGGAATGCCCGCGACTTCGTCCGCGTTTTCTTTTCCATACAAACTTAAACACCTCGCTGCACCCCCTTAGGGGTTGAATTTCTGGAATTCCTTTCTTAGTGCACCCCTAGACAATAAAAGGAACGTACCCTCCAAATTTCAGGGGATCGATTTTTGAAAGTCACTAAGTGACTAGAAGTCACGAATGACAAAACGTCATCGATGACTTTGAAATCACTTTTTACCAAATAACGTATTTTTGAAAGTCATACTCTGTCTACCAACTTGCAAATATTTCACAGTCGTTGTCTTTGACATTCTACGTATCTGTCCATTATTAGTTTGTCTGTTCCACTATACTAAGTCCATGGTTCCACTTACCGCAGACAAAACAGTGTACTACGTTCGGACCATAGATAATAGTTATGTGTGGGTGGAATAGGAAAGCCACAAGATAAAGAGTAAAATTGAGTAAATACTATTCATAAATGTCAGTGCCAAAACAGTCACGGAGTGATTTCAAATCGAGTGGGTAGAGGCCATAGACGTAGAATTTTTTCGCTACGCTAAATAGACAAACGTAGCGTGGGAGCGAGAAGTCATTTTTAAATGTACCCCGTGCAAGAAGAAAAGTGACAGCAACAAAGTATTGAATGTGACATGTTTTGCTTGAGTACATGCGCATACCGGACGGTCTCTTGTGCAGTTTAACTAATTTTGTAATTATTTTAGTAATCTTACTATTAAATAATAAATATTACTTTGTATGACAATGGTGTCGTGTTCAGTTTGTGACTGTGAAGATACAAGACGTAATTATCCGGGAAAATACACGTTTCACAGGTAAATAAGAGATTATTGGTAGTTCGATTGTATTGCTTATTTTATCAATTCTGCTTTAGTAAATGGCCTAAAAAACAGTTTCATTCGTAGATTAGGACTTTCCCTTATATTTTTTAATAATATTTCGTTGCTGCACCTAGAAATAAACAATATTTTATGTAAAATATAAAAATGTTTGATTACGATAGGGCTTGACCAAGTGATGACGTCAGAAATATCGATAGTCCTGTTGCAGTCTAATCGTATAATGCGCATCATGTAAAAATAACGCTGGCGGTCAAGCTTCTTCAGGCGTTCCAGCGTTCTTTTTAAGAGATTACTTACTTTTCTACTTATTTGAGAGATGTATAACTATGCATTGAATGAGTGCCTATCTAGTTTACTACAAATAATGTACAATTATAGTACGCGTCATGTAAAAAGAACGCTGGAACGCCTGTAGAAGCTTGACCACCAGCGTTCTTTTTACATGACGCGCACTATACCTACCTATAAATTAAATTTTTATCCATACTAGAATGGAGGTTTACTTTGTTTGGAGTAAATTTGTGTGCTCTATTAACATTTTACCGTTTTTTTTAAATCTATAATAACCAGGTGGACATTGAGGTGTGTGTTTTTTTGTATTGACTATTGAAAAGGTAACTTTAAAGCACCACGGGTGTTTTTATTGCAGTTTGTGTAGTAGATATTTTGGAGTAAATATTTACGTTGTTGATTATTACACACGCCTTTTTCCCCGAAAGGGTATATTTATTTTTAATTTTTTATAAATAAATATTGTTTATTTCCGCTTAATAAAATAATAGGTAACAAATTAAATTTAAATATACCCCAAAAACTCTGTTCCAGCGGTACTCGAACCTGCACCCTCGCCTGTGATCAGCGATGCCTTTACTTTCGAACTTTGAATAGAAGGTTTCCAATGAAACACCTGTAGATACAGCACTATCAACTTGGCGCTATAGCCGAGTTGATAGTGCCCACAAATTTCGTCTCCAGCGTCATAGCTCGATCTATGGCTAAATTGTTTAAGGCATCGCCGATGACAGGCGAGGGTGCGGGTTCGAGTCCCGCTAGAACGGAATTTTTGGGTTACATTTAAATTTAATGTTATCCATAAAGCGTGGTTTACACTTGAAAAATAATAAACTTTGGGGTAACAAATTGTCTATAGATAAAGTAACAGAGTGAAAAATTATATGGGCGTAGCACGGCTGATATAAAATGTTTTTGTGCTTTCAGATTTCCAAGTAATCCTTTGCTACGAGAAAAATGGTTATCGGTTATAAAAAGAGTGGGATGGACTCAAATAAGAACTCCACTAGGTATATGCAGCAAACATTTTAAGTTTAAATTTAAAAGGGAAACTCTAAGATCCCACCTATAAATAAAACCGTAATATTTAGGGGTCAATAAATAATAAAGGTTTATTTATTAACTGTATTCAAAATTTGGAATAAGAACCTTATTCTCTTTATGACGTCAAATCTGCCAAGCTGTGTTCTTCATGAAAGACTTAATCTGCATTAAGATGTATTTATCTACCATACACATCACGGACGGATGACGAATTCTATCGACAATGTAAAAGTGTTGGTCGAGGACAACACTATTTTTAACTCAGACATAGACTTTCACCAACACGTGCACATATTTTTTTTGGTTCCATCTTCGATCTCTGATTGTAGATCTAGTACATATACTAAATCTATGGTAGAGGCACTCGTATTGATATCATAGTATGACAATTTTAGTCAGCGGTGATTTCCAAAAATACGAACTTTTGGAAATCGGTGACTAATAGTCATTTAGCTGACTTCTAGTCACTCGCTGACTTTCAAAAATCGATCCCCAGGTCTCTAGGACTTACGGTTTTGGGATGTGAGTTGATAGACAGTCAGTCAGTGAGTCAGTCACGCAACGATTTTATATATATTGATTATTACTATTGATTTAGTTCAGTGGTAAAAGAGTCTTGGTTCGTGTTCGTTCGTTCCTTTGTACTCGGTCTTCGTCGGAGACGCATCAAGTGATCGTTCGGATGGTGTGAGTGCTCGCGCGCTCACTCTTTGATAAAGGAACTAATGGTGTGCTAATAGTACTATTTAACAATTCAATTCAATTCATTTTTATTTAACTAATAAGGGTGATCTCGGGGAATAGTTCGTTCTCGTTCAATAGTGGGAAATCATCATCTTCGTACGTGAACTACACAAGCTTATTGACGACCTCTGTGGCGCGGCGTGCGAAGCTTGGCCTGCGACGCAGGAGGTTGCGGGTTCGATTCCCGCCTCGGAACAAATATTTGTGCGATCGCAGATATTTGTTCAAGGTGTTCTGGGTATTTTCTATGTATAATAAAAAATATCTATCTGTGTAATATATTGTATTAAGTATATCAGTTATCTAGTACCCATAACACAAGCCCTGCTTAGCTTGGGGCTAGATAATGTTGTTTGAACTGATAAGCATTTTTTTTTTTATAACTTGGTTTTCGGTGATTAAGTGCTATTGTACTAACTCGATATTCAAAACCACAACTCAAAAAAAAAAAACAAGTAAGTTTTTCAGTAGTCGCATATGATGCAATCTAATGTGAAATATCACCTCTTTGGTAATCAGCAACATGGCTGATAATACCAACCTCTCGGAAAAATGCGCGCATTCTGACATCTCACCTCCTTGGTAATAAGCAACATGGCTGATAGTACCAACCTCTCGGAAAATGCGTGCTTTCTGACATCTCACCTCCTTGGTAATAAGCAACATGGCTGATAGTACCAACCTCTCGGAAAATGCGTGCTTCCTATTAGACACTTCCCTTCACGAAATCACTCCCATAGGTTGCAGGAAAGCGAGAGGAAAGATGTTACACATCAAAAAGCTGCATAACACCCAACAGTCACTTACCCCACATAATAATGATTCGCTTTATAGTGGGGTTAGACACTGCGAGTGCAATGCTACCACAACACCCAGACCCGGAACACATATTCTGTTTTGTAGTAGAGCTTTTTTGTGAAAGAGTTCGTCCGGGGAAGTACTACCACCATACTGTCGTACTGCCGCAAAGCAGTAGTTAGCATTGCTGTTTTCCAGTTTGTAGGGTAGGGGTGCAAGTGAAATTACAGGCACATGAGACTTTTTATCTTTATGTCTCAAGGTGGCGGGCGCAGAGCAATGCGCCCTATACAATAGGGTGCGTCCTAGGTGGACGTGACCTATGAGACAATTGTTAAAGGCAGAGGTTACCGCTTAACATCAGGTGGGTCATATACTTGTTCCGTCATTAACAAAGTAATAAAAAAAACAGATCATGCAAACATTGGTGGGAATCAAACCCATATCCTGTCGCGTCTCAGCCGGCAACTGTCCCGCCGCGCCAACGTCTTCTTGCCCACGATGTGCCGCATAAACATCCAGGAACTGTACAGTTCTAAATCTATTGAAAACATATTGAAAAGATCCCTTGGATCTCGACACTGTCTTTGCAATGATTCGGTTTCCATTTCTCAAATTCACTAGCTCGGGTAATGTAAGATTTAACAAGGCGATGTGTTCACACCATTTGATTGTAAACGAATTCGATTCTTGGATAAACATACATACATTGACAATAGTAAAAATCATCATTTCTCAATTCACTAGCTCGGGTAATGTAAGATTTAACAAGGCGATGTGTTCACACCATTTGATTGTAAACGAATTCGATTCTTGGATAAACATACATACATTGACAATAGTAAAAATCATCATTTCTCAATTTACTAGCTCGGGTAATGTAAGATTTAACAAGGCGATGTGTTCACACCATTTGATTGTAAACGAATTCGATTCTTGGATAAACATACATACATTGACAATAGTAAAAATCATCAAGGCGATGTGTTCACACCATTTGATTGTAAGCGAATTCGATTCTTGGATAAACATACATACACTGACAATAATAAAAATCATCATAATCTTATAAACAAACAAACAAACAAACAAATGTTTTTATTCAGTAATAAAAGATACTTAAATTTAAACTATAGTTGTAGTATACTTAAAAGGTGTTTACCTTTTAAGTATAAAGGAATACTTGTGATAGGCGTTTTCGCTCTTCCGCATCTCTAAGTACACAATTTTAGGCTTAACATTTAAATACAAAAACATGGATAGAAGGTATAAAACTTAATATTCCTTTATTGATTGTTAATCTTCGACTATTTAAACGTGCATACAATTGATATTAGCTAAAAAAAAAAACTATTCGCACAAAACGTTTCAGTTCTACCATTCTACTGCTAAGGAGTGGAATACACTAACGTCGTCTGTATTTCCTGAAAACTATAATCTGGGTCTCTTCAAGTCTAGATGCCTTCTAGACCTTTGTGCTCCATCTTCGGCCACATCGTCACATACCGACAGGTGAGAACGTGGTCAAAAAAAGGTCTATCAATGTTAAAAAAAAATAGAAAAAAAAAACATACATAGACACACGCCTCTTTCCCCGAAGGGGTAGGCGGAGCCTCAATGGGCCTCTTTTCACAGTGGGTTACATCTTGGAATAAAGACGTGACGAGTGGTGAGCTCATCGCCGCCATTGCTTCCCACGGCTGTCTCAACTAACGCTTTCTTCCAGTAATAACACATTCCATATTAAGCCCGGAAAAATCTTATACCAACGAATCTTATCAACATCCGGGTGATTCCTTAGTCGGTTTTTACGACATCCAGATCAGGAGATGGAGGGGTCTATTCTTAGGCCGACGATACCAAGGAGTTTGGGGCAAAGTACTATTTACTAAGCTAATTTATAATATCTTCACATAATATTTCACTAAAATGAAGGTGAAGCGAACGCTGCATTTGTTTGTTGGAGGTTATTTTCGTCACCGTACAATAATGTTTACTTTACTGTTTTAATATGAATGGCAAACAGAGCAGTGATTCACTCAAAGTCACGAACCCAACGTACCTACTCTTAGCACATATTTGAGTTAAGACGCTATGTTAAATTTTTGGAGTCGTTGCGTTACACGCTCACTCAGTAACAGTAAAGGTTACAAACTTGATGATAATACAGTAATTACTTGAGGATGTAATCTAAATAAATCAATAATAAATCTAGAAACATGATTGGTGAAACTACACTAGACAGCTCTATTATTTGAAATTGGCCCTCCTAAAACCCGTTTTACGTCCCTCCTTACATCATCATCATCATCATCAGCCTGTATCAGTCCACTGCTGGACATAGGCCTCTCCTAATGCTCGCCATTTAGACCGATTTCCAGCTCTTCCCATCCACTTTCTACCAGCCGCCTTACGCAGATCGTCGCTCCACCTAGCCAGGGGGCGCCCCACACTACGTTTACCAAGACGTGGTCTCCACTCTAGAACACGTTTACCCCAGTTTTTCCCTCCTTTGACTACAGAAAAATATGCGTAATTTTTTATACTATTCGGTAGGTAATTACTTAGATTAATTATTGATAAGTTATCTTTATATTTGCTAATTTAGAAGCAAACCGAAGTTTCATCATTTGTCGCTGACGTCAGTTACTTCTAATGACGCTGAGCTGTCACTTTCTTGCAGCTATTGTTTTCTTGTGATAGACTTCACCCATTCGATATTTTCCATTTTTCGAGACTTCCCATTCATATCGTATTAACCGACTTTAAAAATAGGAGGTTATCGGGTTTATCTGCTGAGGGCCTACCGCAGGTTTGTAATTTGTTACAACTCGGAATAACGAAAACCGAATTTCTAGTCCAAATGTCGTTTTTGTATGGAGAAAAAGATGAGTGGACTTGTTGAGAAACTCATGAAAACCATACATAAAAACAAATACTAAACAACAACAGGATCCACTTCAAAAAAAAAAGTAAAAAGAGTTCTTCAGGGCAGGCAACGCATTGGCAATTCCCCTGGTGTTGCAGATAGGCGACGGTAACCGCTTACCATCAGGCGGGGGACGTATGCCAGTTTGTCGAGACATAACAAAAAAAAAACTACTTGGTATTCGATATTCGGGATACCGCAATGCAAAAAACTAAGACAAACCTGGGGGCTTAGTACGAGAATTTGATAGTATTCTAAACTATAGGAAGTTACGTTTCCTTCAATACATTTACTGACAGCGTCCTTAGTTTTCTCCTCGTTTCCGCTAGGGGCGTTGCAAGTAAATGTATGGAAAGAAACGAAACTTCATTATAGTTTAAAAACTACCAAAACTCGATATTTTTTTTGTATGTTTTCTCCTAGCGTTGAAAGAGTTCTTTGACAAACTCATAATTACCCACGACGGAAAAGAGAAGATAATATATGCGTTAGGATGAGAGGTTGTTCGTGTGTTTGTGTATGCAGATGTTTTTATTTATTTCCAAAACAGTTCGACTGATTTAGATACGATTTTCTGTACCTAAAGGGTTTGAAACTTATCGGCAATGTTTCTTAGAAAGTTGTTATGGTTTTAACTCGCCAGAGGGCGCTGCAATAAACGTTTTTCGCTCGTTCAAATGAGTTTTAGCGCATTTTTTGTATGCAATTAGTGTTGGACCACTGAAAAGAGTCGTGGGTTTTTTAGCTTGTTAGTTACCAACTTGTTTTAATATAAGCAGACTATTGGCAAACCTAAATAAATACTATTCCTATTTGATGGAAGGCCTGAAGCCTTTCACCACACGTAATTGCATCAGTGACGGTCCTATACCTGCAGAACGTTCACCGTAAGATGGCACCTGCCATGGAGTATTTATTTTTCTATGGTTGGCATTGGAGTTGGCACTATGGGGACACAAACTAGGAGTATAACTTACGAAGTAACTATTATTTAATCTGTGGTATAACGCAGGTGCCATCTTTACGGTGAACGAGATCTAACGCAAGATGAATGAACTATATAGCACCTTTTGTTTTTTTTTAGATTTCGAATGCGAAGAGAACAAATGTCGATCAATATTCGTTGCAAAGTCTTTGTCATGTAGCTTTCTTAGATTTATGGGTTAGCTACCTACTTATAGGCAAAGGTAGTATTCATAGATCCGAAAAAATTCTTCGTTTATGGTTGTATTAATGTTCGTCTAAATCATTCTTAAGGTGAATGCTCACGTTTGCGGCGCGAGATTCAATTTTTTTGGTGTTTTTTGCCCTTTACAGGTCATCAACACTTCTTCAGATAACGAAAGTTGAGTTCGCGACAACTAGGAGACTTAACACACATGTTTTAATTGATAGTATCTCATAAATATCATCAGTTTAGCTATGATACCCCTAAACACATTTTTACAGTGTTTTTGTTTGTTTAGGGGTATCGTAGCTAAACTGATGATATTTATGAGATGCAATCAATTAAAACATGTGTGTTAGGTTTCCTAGTTGTCGCGAACTCAACTTTCGTTATCTGAAGAAGTGTTGATGAGCTGTAATGGGCAAAAAACACCAAAAAATTTGAATTTCGCGCCGCAAGCGTGCGCATCCACCTTAACACATGAAAAACATCCAAATCGGTTTAGAAATGATGGAATTCAACATTTTAGGAATTCAAGTTTCAGCAAATTCATCATTTTAGGATTCAACGTTCTGGGAAATTATACATTTTGGTATTTCAACATTTTGCGAATGGTCCTAAAGGGAAAAACCGCGTAAAAAACACATGGGTAGAAACAAAAAATAGCAAATTGGAGAAAATGCCGTTTTTCAGAAGTAGGTTAAAAAAATACTTTTCCAACGAAAATAGCTTTTCTTGGGTTTTTATTATCACAAGCAAACGAAAAGTACAATATCAAGGGGCTCCGAGCTTTCCAACACAATTGAAGTATCATAATAAACCTATCGGGGCTTAGCCTATTTCTGATACCAACTGGCATAGAAGGGTTGTTTGTAAAGACCTTCGAGAGGACCACATAATTGATCCTGGTCTATTCTCGGAACAAACCAAACATCCGACTAGATCGAAAGGGCGAAAAATAACGATTTTACAGGCACGTGATGACGGGATTTCATATTGTACCTACACAACCTAATAGGTTCTTATGTATCATTCATTCTTATCTTAGATTTGATTTTTAACGAAATAAATCAAGAAAAAAAAAAAACGTTTTTTTTTTGTATTAAAATAAAAAATTTGGGTGCACCCTTATTGATTCCAGGAATTCATCTCACAAGCTAATAGTAATAATAAATATTCCGGATGAAAAATTTGCATGGATACTACATTATAATCCGATGGATCACTGTACCAGAAACAAGATAGGACAATAATTTTCTTGATATGAAAAAAACCCAAAGCTACCTCCAATTTTGTCTAGATACGATTGTTTATTAAAATGGTGCATGTAGTGTATGCATGTGCCTAAATCATAGTGTTAGTCTGTGGCATACTGCGGCCATGGACTTTGTATATGACTGAGGCTGACAGACCCATAACTTCATGGACAGATCTGTGCCTGTTTCTATGTAGAGGGTAGAAAAGACAACAGACATTAGTCTATGGCAGGAGTCAGTCGGTGAGGATCGGTGTTGGCTGCTGCGCCAAGATAATGGTCTGTGTTGTGGTGAGATTGAGGATCTGCCACGGAGGCGCTGCTACAGTACCAGGAGTACGTACATTGTGGTGTACGACATTACAGGGCATATTATTGGGTTAAAGATTAGATTAAAAAAACAAAACAAAGACGAGGGTTTAGGGTTTTGTAAAATCCTAGGAATATGACTAAAGGCATGGAACTAAGGCTAAAAACGAAACGGTATCGATTATACCAGTGTCATTATTTTATATGAATGTATTTATGTGTTGGAATGAGACAAGCATATATCTATCTGTTCTTATTTGTGTAAGTCGTACCAGGCCAAATGTCAAATTACTACTACATTCATGGTAACAATCTAGGAAGATGTATATGCATGGTGCCAATATTCAGGGTACGGAAAGGAAAGACGACTGTCGTGTGACAATATATTTGTTTCTCTCTAACATAGGATAGCAAGCTATCTTCTAGGATAGGAGTAAGAAGGAACACTCTATGCTATTTTAAGCATTCACTCCATTACTATTATACCACCATGGTAAAATCCTACCGAAAGTATGTGTGTGTGTGTGTGTGTGTGTGAGTGTGTTTGTTACTTCTTCACGCTGAAACGGCTGGATGGATTTGCATGAAATGTGGAATGGAGATAACTGGACTCCCGGAATAACACATAGGCATATTTTTATCCCGATATTCCCACGTGATCGAGACTTACGCGGGTGAAACCGCGGGGCGCTGCTAGTTATCTATATTTTACGAGATATTGAATAAAAACGGCTTTTTCGCGCGGCGCGATGCGTTTTGTTTGTATGAAGATTTCTGCCCGCGGTTAGATTTCCGATCCGTTTCTTCTAAAGTACCTACGACTCTGCCATTGTGTCTTTGTAAATGGATTAAATCCTGATGGACGGATTTCATTCTCGGGTCCTTCGCCAATCAAACAGCTGAGTTCAGATCCTGCTTCAGCATTAATCAAGATAAGCCTTGTTTTTGTCACTTCGCACAGTCGTACACAAAAGCGTTTCCATCATTTTATCACTGTGGCTAAGACATAAGACACAAGACACAAAGACATAAGACATAAGGCATAAGACAGAATAAAGTAGCTCAATCTTGAACACATTGTTGAGGATCTAAAGGTATGTACTTTTTGTTTATTTTATTTTTATTTTATACTACTTAGAATGACGGAACAAGCCACCACCTAGGACGTGCCCTATGTGGCACTGCACTGCGCCCTCCACCCTGACATATAAAGATGAAAAGTTTCATGTGCCTGTAATTTCACCGGCAACCATACCCTTCAAACCGGAAAACAGCAATGCGAGCACTACTGCTTTGCGGCAGAAATAGGTATTGTGGTAGTACTTCCCCGGATGAACACTTTCACAAAAAAAGCTCTACTACTACTTTTAGTTATTGTTGTATCTACTTATAGAATAATTTAGGTTATAGTAGGTATGTGTGTTTTGATATCTAAAAATAATACCTCCTACCACAAAAATTCCATTGTGCACTGACACAGTAAAAAAAATACTAACCCACTCGAATCTGTAAGTTAATCTTGTATTTCTCTTTATAAGTGAATGTATATTCTTTTGAGAAATAAATTTCTAAACATAATCTAGCTGGTCAGTCCTGCGCAGTTTAGTGTGAATGAGCTAAGAGACTGATATACCGACTTCTAGGGAAACTGCTAATAAAACAGCAGGACTGCTTAGCTCGCTTTATCATTAATCAAGATAAGCCTTGTTTTGTCACTTGGTACAGTCTTACATAAAAGCGTTTCCATCATTTTATCACTGTGGCTAATAAGACATAATACATAGTTCAATCTAGCTGGGCAGTTTAGTGTGAATGAGCTAAGAGACTGATATACCGACTTCTAAGGAAACTGCTAATAAAACAGCAGGACTGCTTAGCTCGCTTTATCATTAATCAAGATAAGCCTTGTTTTGTCACTTGGTACAGTCTTACATAAAAGCGTTTCCATCGTTTTATCACTGTGGATAATAAAACATAATAAGTAGCTCAATCTAGCTTGTCTGTCTGCGCAGTTTAGTGTGAATGAGCTAAGAAACTGATATACCGACTTCTAAGGAAACTGCTAATAAAACAGCAGGACTGCTCAGCTCGCTTTATCATTAATCAAGATAAGCCTTGTTTTGTCACTTGGTACAGTCTTACATAAAAGCGTTTCCATCATTTTATCATTGTGGCTAATAAGACATAATAAATAGTTCAATCTAGCTGGGCAGTTTAGTGTGAATGAGTTAAGCGACTGATATACCGACTTCTACGGAAACTGCTAATAAAACAGCAGGACTGCTTAGCTCGCTTTATCATTAATCAAGATAAGCCTTGTTTTGCACTTGGTACAGTCCTACATAAAAGCGTTTCCATCATTTTATCACTGTGGAAATAATACATAATAAGTAGCTCAATCTAGCTGGCCTGTCTGCGCAGTTTAGTATGAATGAGCTAACTCCGGAAACTGCTAATAAAACAGCAGGACTGCTTAGCTCGCTTTATCATTAATCAAGATAAGCCTTGTTTTGTCACTTGGTACAGTCTTACATAAAAGCGTTTCCATCATTTTATCTCTGTGGATAATAAGACATAATAAGTAGCTCAATCTAGCTGGCCTGTCTGCGCAGTTTAGTATGAATGAGCTAACTACGGAAACTGCTAATAAAACAGCAGGACTGCTTAGCTCGCTTTATCATTAATCAAGATAAGCATTGTTTTGTCACTTGGTACAGTCCTACATAAAAGCGTTTCCATCATTTTATCGCTGTGGCTAATAAGACATAATAAGTAGGTAGCTCAATCTAGCTTGTCTGTCTGCGCAGTTTAGTGTGAATGAGCTAAGAGACTGATATACCGACTTCTACGGAAACTGCTAATAGAACAGCAGGGCTGTTTAGCTCGCTTTATCATTAATCAAGATAAGCATTGTTTTGTCACTTGGTACAGTCCTACATAAAAGCGTTTCCATCATTTTATCGCTGTGGCTAATAAGACATAATAAGAAGTAGCTCAATCTAGCTTGTCTGTCTGCGCAGTTTAGTGTGAATACGCTAAGAGACTGATATACCGACTTCTACGGAAACTGCTAATAGAACAGCAGGACTGCTTAGCTCGCTTTATCATTAATCAAGATAAGCCTTGTTTTGTCACTTGGTACAGTCTTACATAAAAGCGTTTCCATCATTTTATCACTGTGGATAATAATACATAATAAGTAGCTCAATCTAGCTGGCCTGTCTGCGCAGTTTAGTATGAATGAGCTAACTACGGAAACTGCTAATAAAACAGCAGACCTGCTTAGCTCGCTTTATCATTAATCAAGATAAGCATTGTTTTGTCACTTGGTACAGTCCTACATAAAAGCGTTTCCATCATTTTATCACTGTGGCTAATAAGACATAATAAGTAGGTAGCTCAATCTAGCTTGTCTGTCTGCGCAGTTTAGTGTGAATGAGCTAAGAGACTGATATACCGACTTCTACGGAAACTGCTAATAGAACAGCAGGACTGCTTAGCTCGCTTTATCATTAATCAAGATAAGCCTTGTTTTGACACTTGGTACAGTCCTACATAAAAGCGTTACCATCATTTGATCACTGTGGCTAATACAGGTTCAGATACAGCAAAGCACATTTAATTTGTACCCAACGATAATTTTCTATATCCCATTAATAAAATAAATGTCAAAGTTTTGATTTTTAGATGTTTTACTCAATCACGCCAAAATTGCTGAACCGATTCGAATTAAATTTGGTGAACCGATAGATTACGTCCTGGATTGAGCTATAAGCTATTTTTAATTCAAGGAAAACGTGAGATAACCCACGGGTGGACACTAGTATTTCATAACTTTCTAATATCTTTCTGAAAAGGGCCGAAGTAAGTTTACTAACAATTTTATTTAATTATAATTCTCGTCCAAGTCTACTCATGAACCCACACAATTGGTTTCCCAAGTATCCCCAATTAAAAGACAGAATTTCAAATACCAATTCCATTCCTGTTGAAAGCTGTGGAATTTAATTTTGTTTTAACACGAACACGGAACATAGTCGATAATACTAGTTTTATTAGAAAGTGCACAAAGCTTAGTTTTTAATTCAACCCAAGTATTGAAGATGGCACTTTTATCTCGGGCCTTGGAAAATTTAATGAATGAGTGAATAAAAACTCTTTATTCTTCAGTGTAGAATGCGTGAGAACTTAGTTTTGACTGCCTACCTAAGTAAGGTTTTTAAGTTGGTTTTCTTTTTTTCTTTGAATCAGCTTCCACTTGTTCTCGAGGCACCACACAAGCGCTCCCCACATAGTAGTAAGAAGGATCATCAAAAGAAAAACAGACAGTGTTTGTTGCCTGATTCTTCTAGGTCTGGTTTCGTTGGAACAGGTGTAAATGTAAATTTATTTTTTAAGACGTTTCAAAATGATCCTTGTGATTTCAATGAATAAAATACTGCTTGACTTTGACTTTGAACTGTCCAGCATTATTTATTTATTTATTTAATTGTGTAGGAACTGTAAAAAAATCTTCGAAATCATCTAGCCAACGCGAATGAATAAATAAATAATGCTGGACAGTTCACGAAACATTATCTAGCGGTTAGAAAATGTTGTGTGAACTGTCCAGCATTATTTATTTATGCATCAGTATCAATATACGTTTCTTGTTGCTAGAATCTAGCCCCAAGCTAAGCAGAGCTTGTGTTATGTACTAGATAACTAATATACTTAATACAATACATTGCATTTTTTTTAATTATAAATAGAAAATACCCAAAACAACCGGAATAATATCTGCAGATAGTACAATATTTGTTCTGAGAGGCGGAAATCGAACCCGCAACCTCTTGCGTTGCAGGCGAACCTTCGACCGTCGCGCCACGGTGGTCGTCAAAATGGAGATGGAGATGGAGAATAGATTGGAGATTGGATTGGAGATTGGATTGGAGATTGGATTGGAGATTGGATTGGAGATTGGATTGGAGATTGGATTGGAGATTGGATTGGAGATTGGATTGGGATTGGATTGGGATTGGAATGGCGAATGGAGATGCAAAATGCATAGTAGGTACAAAATAATGCGGAACCCTTGGTTTTATAAAAAAAAACGAGTTCTCTCTATCATGATACATGGTCTGTGACCATACGATATTTATATACATACATACATAGATACACGCCTTTTTCCCCGAAGGGGTAGGCAGAACCTCAATGGGCCTCTTTTCACAGTGGGTTGCACCATCGTGAAAGATAGACGTGACGAGTGGTGAGCTCATCGCCTCCGTTGTTTCTCACGACTGATTCGGCTAACGCTTTCTTCCAGTAATAACATATTCCATAATAAGCTAGCAGCCAGGACAAATCTTATCAACAAGTCCGGTTAATAATCCCTCAGCCAGCTTTTACGACATCCACGGGAGGAGACGGAGGGGTCTGTTCTTAGGACCGACACACCACGGTATTTATAGCCAATCAAAATTTATGCCCGCGACTGTACCCTTTTAGTGTTATTATTATTATTTTATCCTTATTGTTAACATTATCAGTAACTTCACATTTCTTATACAAGGTTGAAGGTACGAGTAACTATGTAGGTTATGATTTCACATTGATTTGTGACGGAACTATCATTTATCAAAGCCATCATCCATATAGAAATAAAACATAGTCTTATTAGTTACACCACTTATAACTCAAGAACGGCTGAACCGTAGTAGTAGTAGTTTCAGTAGTAGTAGAGCTTTTTTGTGAAAGAGTTCGTCCGGGGAAGTACTACCATCATACCTATTTCTGCCGCAAAGCAGTAGTGCTCGCATTGCTGTGTTCCGGTTTGAAGGGTAAGGGTGACGGTGAAATTACAGGCACATGAGACTTTTCATCTTTATGTCTCTGGGTGGCGGGCGCAGTGCAATGCTACATAGGTTGCGTCGTAGGTGGACGTGATCTATGAGGTAATGCACTGTTCATAGGCAGAGGTTACCGCTTAACATCAGGTGGGCCTCTTGCTTGATCCGTCATCCAAGTAGTATAAAAAAAAAAAAAGAAAAAAAAAGCGATTTGGTTGAAAATTGGTGGGTAGGTAGCTTAGAACCAGGAGAAGTATATAGGGGGAGGAAGAGGGGTTTTTTCACCGGGGCCTACCCGTGCGAAGCCGGGGCGAGTCACTAGTTAATAAAAAATAAAAGTTAAACACTTCTGCTGGCGACAGTACCCCATCAGTCTTATCCTCGTTTCGGAAGCCGTTATCTGATAGTTTCGGTAAACAGTTGTTTAGCTTTGTTTCTGGGAAATCATTGAGTTTCATTTTATGGTTTGTGGAATGTCATTGTTTGTGGTAGCTAGAGTATGGCCCGATGGCGATGCGATGTGGATTCCAACGCCATTCGAACCCACCGTTTTACATGAAGGCGCGCTAGGGACGCGCTAGGGATGCCTTGCAAATTGTCGATGATTTTACGCTGACCTGCGCATTAATAAACTATTATTTCGATTTCGTATAAGGTCGTATACGCTAAAAACGGTTATTAAAACAACGGTTTTTTTCTCCAAAAAATCCTACTATAATATTGAAGTGTGTGTTTAGATAAACCTATAAAATACCTACCTAAATAATAAAGAAAAATAAAGATACCTAGAAAATTTAGAGGCTTAAATTTAGAGGCTTAAATTTAGAGGCTTAAATTTTTACCGTTTGCCTGTAGAATGCAAATCTCTGTTTTAGAAGAGGAGCCTTGATAAATTTTTGAAATGATACGACAAAAAAAAAACGGTTATTTGTGTGTTGTCGAATAAATGTATGTAATTTTTGTTTTTACATTGGTAGACCTTTGTTTGACCACGATCTCACCTGTTGGTAAGTGACGATGTGGCCGAAGATGGAGCACAATGGTCTAGAAGGCACCTATTCACTCTAGACTTGAAGAGACCCAGATTATAGTTTTCAGGAAAGACAGACGACGGTAGTTTATTCCACTCCTTAGCAGTTCGCATTGTAAAGGTAGAACCGAAACGTTTTGTGCGAATAGAAGGTGTACCAATGAGGTAAGGATGGTACTGAGCCGTACGCCTGCTCGTCCTATGATGTAAAGGAGATGGTGGGATCAGATCGTGCAGTTCCTGGGAGCGTTCCCCGAAATGTAGCCTATAGCAGATTGGAAGATTGTTTTGTTTCCCTGTTTCGTTCCCGGGACCGCCGAGCACCCAGCGTTGATCATGGATGAAGTGTGTGAATGAGTGAGTTGATGGCAAATAACTTGCAAACCGTTACAGTTACAAACATGAAATTTTGTGATATAGCTATGAAAGATATGAAGTCTCTGAAAAATAATTTTCAGCATGATATTCCAATCCATAACGAAGTTATAGGGACCTGAAAAGTGCCTGAGTTGTACCGAGAAAAAGATACGGTACGGCTTTGCCCGCTCAACTTGGCAGAAGTACTGCTACTCACAATCATAACCATAGACTATAGTATTACTTTATCTGTGACCATAGATAAAAAAATAAGATAAGATACGCAAACAATACCAAACCCTACCAACAAGTACCTATAGCAGTTATGGGGTAACACCGACCACAGTCGGTATTCCGGGGTCGAAAGGCCTCAGGCAGGTGACTAGGAATTTCGTGGGTCGTTAGGGTCGTTCCTGACCCCAAAGTTTGGATGTGAACAACACACTGTTGTTGTAATTAAACAAAAATACGGCAAATGGCCTGTCAGGGTTAGTTGTGAGTGGGGGCGGGTAAGTTTAATTGCAAAACTTTCTAAAAATTATCACTTTAGAAAGTTTTGCAATTTAAATTTAAACAATAAAAAGAAAATTCGTGTAGTTGTTTTTTTTTATACAACTTGGAATGACAGATGGCCCACCTGATGTTAAGCGGTGCCCTCTACCTATGAACAGTACATTATCACATAGATCACGCCCACCTAGGATGCCCCCTATGTGGCATTGCACAAGCCTGAGACACAAAGATGAAAAGTCTAATGTGCCTGTAATTTCACCGGAAACCATTCCCTTCAAACCGGAACACAGCAATGCGAGCACTACTGCTTTGTGGCAGAAATAGGTATGGTCACAGATAAAATAATACTAGTATGGTGTTAGTACTTCCCCGGACGAACTCTTATACAAAAAAGCTCCTACTATTTAAAATTGAAACAAAAAATCAATAACGACCATGCACCCACCGGTTCAACCTACCATGGTGGAGAGTGGGACGAGGGTGAACCCACACCGCCAGCCATAGCTTATAGCGTAAAAATGTGTTTTTTTATAAATCCAATAAAGCCATAGAAATTGCTATAATTAAAAAATAAATTAGGTGTTGCTCAGTTTTTTTTGATGTGTGTAAATAAATAAAACCAATTAGGTACCACTGGGTACCAGGTGGGTACCTGTTGGTACAAGTTTAGGTTTTGGTAACAGTTTAGGACCGTGACCAAAGCAGTTACCGAATGGAGCCCGAGAGATATGCGGCGGCCTCGAGGCAGACCACCTGCCCGGTGGTCTGACGATATTGTGCAGGCAGTAGGAGAGCAGTGGATCCGGCTGACACAAGACCGCCAGGAGTGGTGTTATAGAGAAGAGGCCTTTACTCAGCAGTGGGTATTACCGGCTGGCTAGATAGATAAATATAAATATTTCAAAAATTAAAACGTGTAAAAAGTAAGTCTAAAATTGGGTTTCAATTTTTAAAAGTTCGATGTGTTTTTTGTCGGGTAAAGTAGTTCAAACAGTGTATTGAATTTATGATTTCACTACATATCAAAATTAAGAAACCATATAGTAGGTAGTTCTACTTAAAAACTATACGAACTCTTTTCAAAGAGCTCATTATAGACGTTTCGTGAACCTATAGCGCCTTAAAACGAAGCCTTAAATAATTTTAAACGGAGTTATCTATCAAAATTGTTTAAATTACAATACAACTTTGTATTTTAAACACTTCTAGCAACAAAACCATTTTATGAGATTGAGCACCCCAATTTGAACAGATAATACAAGATGATAGAGTAGACTAGATTAATCGCCGTTGGCTAAAATACCAAATTATTCACAAACTTTCACTGAAACTCTGAATAATTCCCAAACTTTACCGCTCAAACTGGACACAAACCCGACAAGCTGAGGATTTTAAAATGACGGCGACCGTAATATGAAGTTATATACAGGTTCCCAGAACATACATACATACATAAATAAACACACGCCTTTTTCCCCGAAGGGGTCGGTAGGTATAGCCTCATTGTGCCTCTTTTCACAGTGGGTTGCACCATCGTGGAATATAGACGTGACAAGTGGCGAGGTCATCGCCGCCATTGCTAACGCTTTCTTCCAGTAATAACGCATTCCATAATAAGCTAGCGGCCAGGACAAACCTTATACTAACGAATCTTATCAACAAGTCCGGGTATATTAAGTATTTAAATCATTTTTGACGACATTGCCGTGGGAAGGCAAAGTTCTCTTAATTTCATATACTTACGAACATCTTCGTAGTTATGATTTGTTGTACCTATTCTAAGTGAAATAAACTTATCTTAAAACTAACTTATTTTAAAGCAAGTCAGAGAATGGTGGTGCTCAAGTCAGTCTTGTTATTCTGTTGTAGAGATCTATCAGTGGACTCTATAGCCTGATAATGATGATGGTTTAAAAATTGCGGTCACCGCTACATTATTACGTAGGCTAAGCCAGCCTCCGTTATCTGAGAAACCCGTAGTGGGGTTTGTTTCAACTTGACAAGGGTAACATTGGGACTATAAAGTAACCAAGGGAATGAATGAATGTGTTTGTTTCGAAAGTTTAAGTGATCCTTTAGGTTCATTATGTGTATTCAATCTATTTTGAACTACCTCGCCGTAACACAGTTTTAAACTAGCACGGGAGGTAGGTTCCTAAACTTCATAGTGCCTACCCTAATTCTCAATAGTTGTTTTAACCTTAAGTACCTATAAGCACTATGTAATGTATCCTTAAGTTATGAAATAAAAACTATTCTACTATTCTATTCTACTATTATCTATAACTATATAAGAGCTTAACCTAACTGCCTGACTGATTTATTTATTCATCATCGCTGAGCCGAAACCGCTGAACCCAGAAAGCTGAATCTTGGAGCGTAGGTTCCTTTTATAGCAAAACCACCAACTAAGAAGGGTTTTTGTAAGTTCAACCCCTAAGAGGGTGAAAACCATTATATGAAAAATAGTATTTCTTGTCAAGTGATTTCGTGACAAGGGACAGAAGTGCATATGATGTTCAAATGTGATTCATATGTTGCATTTGATGTGTACATCACTGTATAAGCTCTGTACTGTTTTACCTCAATAGGAAAACAGTACAGAGCCCGGACTTGTTGATAAGATTCGTTGGTATAAGATTTGTCCTGGCTGGTAGCTTATTTAGGAATGTTTTATTACTGGAAGAAAGCGTTAGCTGAGTCAGTCGTGGGAAGCAATGGCGGCGATGAGCTCACCACTTGTCCCGTCTATATTCCACGATGGTGCAACCCACTGTGAAAAAAGGCCTATTGTGGCTCTGCCTACCCCTTCGGGGAAAAAGGCGTGTGTCTATGTATGTATGTATGTATGTATGTTTTACCTCAAAAGGAAAAACGGAACCATTTTAGGATCACTTTGTTGTCTGTCTGTCAAGATCATTTTTCTCAGGAATGAGGTATCAAGCTGAAATTCATATAAAAGCATAAATTTTTAGTTACATCATATAATAAAATGATAATGTTTTTTTAATGAATGATGAATTTTTAATAATTTTAAACTTACCACCCCTTTCCTCATGATGATTTCATTAAGCAATAAAATTACTTTTACTCATATACCTACAGGTTTGTACGGAACCCTCGGTGTGCGAGTCTGATTCGCAGTTGTCCGGTTTTTTTAGCTAAACTATACAGATATAATTAGAGGCATATTTCTACACAGAGTGTAGCAACTTATAGTGTATTTACGGCAGAATGAATCACCTAAGTTACGCGCTTATTACTAAAGTTGAAGCACTCAGTTGTGAGAATATTTTCCGTCATGTTTTTCTCTCACCTTGTGTACATAGTGTGCATAAATAGCTACACGTAACCAAAGTACGTACGACTTTTTGGTTGAGAGTCGTGAGGGAAAAATAACGAACTTTGCAACCTGTTTGTACGTATTTTGGTTACATGTAGCTATTTATTTATGTACACAACAAGTGAGAAAAAAAAGTGACGGAAAATATTCTCTGTTTTTACACCTCCTAACCGGTTAATTAGGTTCAGAAGCGTAATCAATTTTATTTTTCGTGTAACGCAGAGACTACGTACTGAGGATAGTCTTTCGGTGCGCGAGTCCGACTCGCTCTTGGCCGATTTTTTCGCTATCTTTTCGAGTGTTGTGCAATATTGTAGAGAAGTAAATTTTAAGTTTATTGAGATTTTTATTTATTTTACACAAAGATATACTTTAATTATAAATATTTTACTTACTTAGGTAAGTAGTTATGTTGAGGTCCACCGGAGTAGGGCTTTTGTAACCTTTTCATTGTACAAAAATTGGTTAGGGTAACGAACGCAAAGCAACGCTACGGTAGTAGTAGTAGAGCTTTTTTGTGAAAGAGCTCGTCCGGGGAAGTACTACCACCATACCTATTTCTGCCGCAAAGCAATAGTGCTCGCATTGCTGTGTTCCGGTTTGAAGGGTAAGGGTGCCGGTGAAATTACAGGCACATGAGACTTTTCATCTTGTATGTCTCAGGGTGGCGGGCGCAGTGCAATGCCACATAGGGTGCGTCCTAGGTGGACGTGACCTATGAGGTAATGCACTGTTCATAGGCAGAGGTTACCGCTTAACATCAGGTGGGCCTCTTGCTTGCTCCGTCATACAAGTAGTATAAAAAAAAAAAAAACAACGCAAGAACGACTAACTTATTTGCCGCTTACCACGAGTGATGTCGCTAGTGGATGTTAGTAATAAGAAAAGATGGTACACAGTAGCAGCGATACTGACAAAAGCTTTTATAATTCAAAGAAAGCAAAGTAATCATCTTCAAATGTGTCCTATTTACTTTTCAACTTCAAAAGACGAAAGCTCAACATTTAAGGGCCACTGGAAGCCTACCCAGAGTTCGAGCAAACTATAGGTTGATCTAGTGCAGGTATGAACCGTATTCTGTTGTTCATATAAGTTCGCATTGGAATAGAAATAAATTTATTGTATAAGACGATTCAAAATGATCATTGTGATTTCAATGAATAAAATACTTTTGACTTTGACTTTGACTTTGACCGCTCTTGATAAAATCATACTGCTAGAAAGGAATCAGTTAAAATCCGTCAAAAAAGCGTTTATGAACGCAAAGCCATTTTGAGCTCTAAGTTTTGAGCCAAAAAGTTAAAGTGCAAAATAGCTTTGGCTCATCTTTAGTTTGAGCCAAACTTTGTTTTAACTTCTGGAATTTTTTGTTTCTTTTGCTGGTACATCTATGCAAATCAGCTGATGCATTTACTGCTAAGACCCGACACTGAGAAGTGTCAAAATGACTTTGGCGTAGAATGCATTTTTTTGAATTTGTAAGCCAAGAACTGGTTTTTAGATCACCACGAAGTTAGCACAGGTCTTTCGAAGTTACAAACTTAGTTTTACACTATTGGTATCTATTCTAACAACATCCCGAAAAATCAGACCCTTGCAATTTTTTTGCGACAATACGCGATTTTTGTGTCTACGATGACTGGCATTTAAGACTATGCCAATTAACACAAGGTGCACCAGGCAGAAATCTTCATTAAAAAAAAAACGCCTTGCGCCGCTCGAAAAAGCGGTTTTTATTGAATATCTCGTAAAATATAGATAACTTTACAAAACTCCTACAGAAAACCCTCGGCTTGAAAGATTTAATTTATCTAACTTTTTACCAAATAATATACACCATTTTAATAAACAATCGAATCTAGGCAGAAAATAGAAGTAACTTTGTTTTTTTCTATCGAGAAAATATTGTACATGTTTGTTTCAGGTAAAGTTTTTTTCAGAATTTGGCTCATTCGCAAAACGTCCACTACTCATCATGTACACCGCACTTTTTCTCAATATGACCACTTCGCAAAACGTCCACTTTGCAAAAACACTCGTTTATAATATATAGTAACCATGCATATTTTTTATTTCAATATTTGATTTAAGCAGTTAAAAATCTAATTTAATATTTGAATTTTGCAGCATACCTTAAGTCAACGGCCGGGAAAACTCTACGGCAGCTGATTCTCGAAATAGCGCTGTAACTTGCTGTTACTCTGAGCCAACTTGTATCAACTGATTATAATTAATTTAATTCGCGTTAACTCGAAGCAAAATACAGCCATTACATTCCAACTGTCAGGTGTTATGTGAACTGAAGAGGTTTATACCTCGTTATCTCGTGTTATAACTGTTGTGGTGACAATTTCAATGGAGCGAGTGTTTCGTTTGATACATGTGTGATACCATTGCCGTATTAGCATTGTTCCTAAGATAAGATAAGAAAAAAATATTATTTAACATTTAACATTTAACAATTAACATTTAACTAAAACTAAGACAATAAAGCAAAACTAAAATAAAATAAAAACCTACCTATCAGATCAGCAAGCCGTCACCCGATGGCAGCGTGCCTAGAATGCTGGCTGCATTGCCACGCTGAATGGCAATTCTTATTCGTTGACCAAAATAAAAGCCAGCATTCCGCTCACGCGTGGACTCAAAAAGACGCTAAAATTGTATGTGCCCCTGTTCCCCACGGGCCTAGAGTTTCCACGCCAAACGGCTCAAATATGTACCCTCTGTCGAGTAATGCATACTTGCGCCGTTTGAGGGACTCCGCTGTTGTTGCTGCGGAGCCAGCCCGCACTGATGTACCCGGAAGATGGGACGGCGCCAGACTATCGACACAGGTAGCGTCCCACACCGTGTTAATTTAACTAAACACGGTTATAAAATACATCAATATATTTAAGTTGATTGACCTTTAGATCGCTAGCAGCGGTCTTCAGGTAGCACAACTGTTTCATATGTATTTTGTACATACCTTGTATTAGTTGTGTTATTATTTCTGTAAATAAATGTATTTACTAATAAATACAGTTATATATAGAATAGGCATGTACTAAATCTACTGTTTACATAAATAATTTAAATAAATAATACATACACTCTGAACAAACTCATAAGGGTATCTTGAGTGTATAATACAACTAGCAGCGCCCCGCGGTTTCACCCGCGTAAGTCTCGATCCCGTGGGAATATCGAGATAAAAATGTGCCTATGTGTTATTCCGGGAGTCCAGTTATCTCCATTCCAAATTTCATGCAAATCCGTCCAGCCGTTTCAGCGTGAAGAAGTAACAAACAAACTCTCACACACACAAACTTTCGCATTCATAATATTAGTAGGAATATATGTAATAATTTTTAGGAAATAATAAAAAAAAAACTAGCTGATGACGTTCCATCGGGTCCCAAATTAGACGGAGCCTGTATTTTGGTGGTCCAGGGACTACTTATATTATTGACCGAGCGAGCGAAACGAGCGAAATCTTTGGAAATTGGATTCCAAATTCAATTCAATTTCAACAATTCAATTCAATTCAATGCAAAAAAAAAACTTTTTTTTTTTTTTTTTAATTTTTTGTATTTGGTTTTTTTTAATGGCTTTCATCTGTCTGTTATTGGTACAGGTCGTATTTTTCATCTAATCTTGATGAAACGTCGGCGATTTATGATTGGAGGGGTATTTCCCTCAAAAAGGGGGAAGTTAGCTGTGTCGCCATTTACTAGCCGATTAGGATAATATTTGGCAGAAACAATCGGTACTCAATTCTAAAAAATAATTTTGAATATGAGCAAAATCTTTTATGAGGTTGTTACGATTATGATAAGATAATTGATAATAGCTTATTTCAGATTTCACACAATCAAAAAATCACATGTCATCCATTTCGTTAATACTAATTAAATCTTATAATTAATGTTAGTAAGTATGCAAAATTAGGATTACTCAATTAAGTTAATAAATTAAATTAAATTATGGATCGACTTGATGCATTGAATAATTAGATCCAAACATCACCTTAAGTTTTTCATTAGCTTTTAACGTAATCAAAAAAGTTTTAGGATGGAAATAAATTGAGATAAAATTTATAATGTGTATAATGGATGTAAATTATACATTATTATTATTTATTCTGTGATAATGATGCACAGACTGAAAATAATTGTTGCAAAAAGGTGTGCACGCGAGGTCTACTTTTCACAAAAAGGTGTGCACGCGAGGTCTACTTTTCACAAAAAGGTGTGCACGTAAGGCCTACTTTTCACAAAAAGGTGTGCACGCGAGGTCTACTTTTCACAAAAAGGTGGGCATGCGAGGTCTACTTTTCACAAAAAGGTGTGCACGCGAGGTCTACTTTTCACAAAACTACTAGTTATCCCACTAATATCATAAATATCAAAGTTACGATCTTTACATGTTTGGATGTTTGTAACTCAATCACGCCGAAACGGCTGAACTGATTTCGGTGAAATTGGGTATACACAGTTTATGGATTATAATATAATATGATTATAGATTACCTGGATTGAGCGATGTGCTACTTTTGATACCTGTAAAACGCGAGTGAAGCCGTGGACAGACAGTAGTATGCTAAGGTGGGGTATGCCGCAAAAATAACAATCTTACATTTGATTTTTAACCCCCGACGCAAAAACTACGAGGTGTTATAAGTTTGACGTGTCCGTGTGTGTGTGTGTTGTGTTTGTGTGTGTTTGTCTGTGGCATCGTAGCTCCCGAACGGATAAACTGATTTCTTTTTTTTTTGTTTGAAAGGTGAATTTGTCGGGAGTTTTCTTAGCTTTGTTTGATCAAAATCGGTTCAGCGGTTCAGCGTTGAGGTTTTTTTGAATGTTTATAAAATTAATTACTTGTTAACAGATTAAACCAAATACAAAATTCAAATTATAAATATGCATGGATTACTATTACTATTACTATTAGTCCATACTGTCCCATTGTTGGGCAAAGGCCTCCCCCACTTCCGCCAGTCACCACGGTCCTGTGCAACCGTTTCCCATTCTCTCTCATAGGCGTCCAGTTCATCCCGCCACCTCATGCGTGGTCTGCCGCGACGCCGCCTGGCTGTATGAGGGCTCCATGCCGTGGTGATTTTGGCCCAAAGTTCGTCGGGCATGTGGCAAATGTGACCGGCCCAATCCCACTTCAGCCACGCGGCCTTCTCTCCCACATCGGCGACTTTGGTTTTGGAGCGCAGTATGGTGTTTCGGATACTACGTTATAATTCAGAGGGATCACGAAACCAGAAACACAGGAGTGGAATAAACTACCGTCGTCTGTCTTTCCTGAAAACTATAATCTGGGTCTCTTCAAGGCTACTGTGAATAGGTGCCTTCCACTTTTTTTTTTTTTTTTTTTTTATGTTACTTGAATGACATAACAAGCAGATGGCCCACCTGATGTTAAGCGGTAACCTCTGCCTATGAACAGTGCATTACCTCATAGGTCACGTTCACCTAGGACGCACCCTATGTGGCATTGCACTGCGTCCGCCACCGTAAGACATGAAGATGAAAAGTCTCATGTGCCTGTAATTTCACCGGCACCCTTACCCTTCAAACCGGAACACAGCAATGCGAGCACTACTGCTTTGCGGCAGAAATAGGTATGGTGGTAGTACTTCCCCGGACGAACTCTTTCACAAAAAAGCTCTACTACTACTAAAAAGCTAGATTACTTTAGGCTAGAT
The DNA here is from genome assembly GCA_932527175.1 of Operophtera brumata. Taxonomy (NCBI): domain Eukaryota; kingdom Metazoa; phylum Arthropoda; class Insecta; order Lepidoptera; family Geometridae; genus Operophtera; species Operophtera brumata. The sequence goes on from OW052227.1 coordinate 48,523,707, forward strand.
TTGATTGTTTATTAAAATGCTGCATATTATTGGTTAAAAAATTGTTGAAAGAACTTTGGACTATGAGATACAATAAACGTAGTTGTGGAGAGTTATGTTTCCACTGCGCGAGCTAGGCAGAATGAAATTCAGGAGTTAAGAGATGAGATGCTGCAGCGTCTGAATTTGACTCTCAAGGCTGTATCCGACTGGGGTGATGCCAATCTAGTCAAGTTCAATGCCTCTAAAACGCAGGCTTGTCTCTTCTCGGCGAAAAAAAGTCCGTTTCTCCAAGTTCCTGTATTCCGTGATGTACCTGTAGCTATAGGAGATCACCTCGAGCTCTTAGGTGTTTCGCTCACGCCTACTCTCAACTTTGGCTCTTACATCGAGTCTAAGGCAAAAACAGCTGCCATGAAGCTAGGCATCCTGAATAAGGTAAAGCGTTACTTCACACCAGGACAGCTTCTCAGTTTATATAAAGCACAAGTCCGGGCTGGTATGGAGTACTGCTGCCATGTTTGGGATGGTTCGGCCAAGTACCAGCTTGCTGCCTTGGACTCGATCGAACGTAGAGCTTTCAGGCTTATAGGTGAGCAACATATGGCGGAGACTAAGATCCAGAGTCTCGAGCACCGCCGTAAGGTTGCATGCCTTTCAATCTTCTATAGGTTACATTTCAGGGAATGCTCCCAGGAACTGCACGATCTGATCCCACCATCTCCTTTTCATCATAGGACGAGAAGGCGTACGGCTCAGTACCATCCTTACCTCATTGGTATACCTTCTATTCGCACAAAACGTTTCGGTTCTACCTTTATAATGCGAACTGCTAAGGAGTGGAATACACTACCGTCGTCTGTCTTTCCTGAAAACTATAATCTGGGTCTCTTCAAGTCTATATAGAGTGAATAGGTGCCTTCTAGACCTTTGTGCTCCATCTTCGGCCACATCGTCACTTACCAACAGGTGAGATCGTGGTCAAACAAAGGTATATTAATGTTAAAAAAAAAAAAAAAAAGTCTTTGTAGCTGCAGGTAACATTTTAAAGCACGTTCATTGTATGAAAGTTTATTTTAATTTAACATTTAATATTCGTTGTTGAGTAGCTGGAATCTCTATAAACGTTTTAATAACTAGCTTCGTTAAATTCTTTATAGCAAGGCCGGCCGTTTACTTATACAACCAAGAACAAAGACACATTCTTTTAAAAAAAAACTGACTTCGAAGCTAGGAATTTATCCCTAATACAAGATTTTATAATATTCGTGATCGTAACCGTGTGCTGAGCACATTGAGCCTAAACACGGCCAGTCTACTATTATCCATCGAGGAGTTCCGTTGTCCACCTTCCGTCTCCATCATCAGATCAGCTCGCTGTCACCATTATATTGTATTGTCATCGGAACTAGACAGGTCTGCCAAATTTGAGCTCAATTGGATAAAGGAAAGTTACCCATATCGCCAGCCGTGAAATACTTATGATTGAGTATGTAGTTCCGATGGCCATCTCTAAGTCTTCTTCATCAGTTCCACTTCACCAATTGGCACTGTCAGAATGCACATGCTTGACTTAATAGTAGTAGAGCTTTTTTGTGAAAGAGTTCGTCCGGGGAAGTACTACCACCATACCTATTTCTGCCGCAAAGCAGTAGTGCTCGCATTGCTGTGTTCCGGTTTGAAGGGTAAGGGTGCTGGTGAAATTACAGGCACATGAGACTTTTCATCTTTATGTCTCAGGGTGGCGGGCGCAGTGCAATGCCACATAGGGCGCGTCCTAGGTAGACGTGACCTATGTATGAGGTAATGCACTGTTCATAGGCAGAGGTTACCGCTTAACATCAGGTGGGCCTCTTACTTGCTCCGTCATCCAAGTAGTAAACAAAAAAAAAAAAAAAAACTTGTTTCTGAAAATGCCGAGATCGCACACATATATGTGTGCCTATAATATTTGAGGAGTTCCCTCAATTCCTCATGGATGCCATCATCAAAACTAGATCAACTAGACCTATCTGGAAGTATATTATCGTGTCAAATAAAAAAAAAAAAAAACCTTCTAATTTTTTTGGTGTTTGTTTAAAACTAACGATTATTTGACGTGATTTTTTCGACATTATTATTAAGTTAGTACTGTACGAATACGGATACGCTTGCGTTGTACTATGATAAAAAATTGCGTTTGTACCAAATTTTATCAAAATCGGTTGAGTCGATACGGTGTTATTGAGTTACAAATAAACATCCAAACATGTACCTATACAAATGAACATCCGAACATCCAAACATTGAGTAATTTAAGATAAGATAAGATAAGATAAGATCATTTATTTGTCCGAAACACAGGTTTACATAAAGATGTCATAATAGCTATAGTATCACCATGTTTCGCCTTGTCAAGGCATACAAATTTTAAAATAAAATAAAAAACAATAATTAATTTTTTCATAGTGAATAAGTCTGGTAGTAACATAGTAATTAATTAATTGATTAATTAGAATTGTAAATGTTATAAAAATCAAACAATTATTAAAATACCGTAGAGCGAGAAATAATTTACCTACCTACTATTAATTTAGGCAGTGGAACATACGTAAATACAAACATACATACATAGCCTGCTAAAACATAACCCTTCCTTTTGGCTTTGCCGTAGTCGGGTTAAGAGGCGTTTCTCTCGTAAGTATGGTGGAGATTTTTCTGGGCATTGCTTTTGCATTATCCGTTGTGCGTTATTCACCCTTAAAGCTTCTATTTAAAAATAATTAAGTGTTCAAATCTCTATAATCGCTCAAACTTTCAACGAAGCCCATTAAACCTTATACCCGCATCTATTCTACTTCGTGCTATTTGAAATTCCATTTATAACTGCTTTTAACATTGAACAGCTAGCTCATTCCGAACTTTGAATAGATAAGCAGTTTGAACTGCCAATCTTTGAATCTCGGTTGCGCCCGCCATGTCCAGCGGGCGAAGCCAACCAAGATTCAAGATTCAAGATTTTTATTTGCACAAATAGGTGTAATAATTTGGTCTTATAAACTAGTGAGCACTGAGCACTTATGACTTATTTGCCTTATGCAGGCATCGCAAATTTTTTGAGGGCGCTTACTTAATCTTCACTAAACTGCAACTTAGTTTCTTACATAGGTACTAAAAGTAAAACAAATAGGTGACTACTAAATTTTAAATGTAACCGCTTTATTTCTCGAAGCAACTCTGGCACTTTTCAGGCACCGTATCTTCATTATGGATTGGAATAACATGCTGAAAATTATGTATCAGAGACTTTATAACGCCCATAGCTAAACTACAAAACGTCATGTTTGTAGCTGTAATAGTTTTCAAGATGTTTGCCATCAAAATTACTAAAAGTTGATGGTTTAATTGATTCAATATTATTAAATATGGAAGGGTTATTTGAGAATGCTCTACATTACATTGGTGAAATTACAGGCACATGAGACTTTTCAACTTTATGTCTCAGGGTGGCGGGCGCAGTGCAATGCCGCGTAGGGCGCGTCCTAGGTGGCCGTGACCTATGTGATAATGTACTGTTCATAGGCAGAGGGTACCGCTTGCCATCAGGTAGGCCATCTACTTGATCTGTCAAACCAAGTTGTATAAAAAAAACATATTAAGATCACATAATGTTTTGTGCGATAGGTACCTAGTAGCGAGACTTGGCATCATTTTTACATTGAAAATGTTTTTGTCGGGATTCATTTTTCCAGCAGAATGTTGCTACAGATATAAAATAAATAATGCTGGACAGTTCACAAAACATTACCTAGCCCCAAGCTAAGCAAAAGCTTGTGTTATGGGTACTAGATAACTGATATACTTAATACAATATATTACATAGATAGATGTTTTTTATTATACATAGAAAGTACCCAGAACACCCTAAACAAATATCTGCAGATCGTAAAAATATTTGTTCCGAGGTGGGAATCGAACCCGCGACCTCCAGCGTCGCAGGCGGACCTTCGCCCGCCGCGCCACAGAGTTCGCCACAATGGCGGCGATGAGCTCACCATTTGTCGCGTCTATTTCCCACGATGGTGCAACTCACGTGAAAAGGGGCCCATTTGAGGCTAGGCCAAAGGTAAAGGAATTAAGGATAAAAAAAAAACTGGACAGTTCACACAACATTATCTAGCCCCAAGCTAAGCAGAGCTTGTGGTATGTGTAAAAAGGCGTGTGTCTATGTATGTATCATATAATTCATGGAGAATTTGAGACGGCTATTCACCCTCTGAGCTGTGAATGTTGCCCAACACAAAATATTTACAAAATAAGTCGGATTTATTCACTTCAAACGAAACTCTAGAGTATTAATCTGTCGTTTAATGAGGGCCTAAAATTCTGGGACACGACATGATGTTTATTGAAAGCTCGAAGTAGTTGATTGGTTGTCTTTGGGCGAAGATTATTCGGCATTATTTCAAATAATATCAAGCATTATTCCCAAATTCGGCATTGTGACTTTTATTCGTCTGTTCGACTTTTTTTGTTAGGAACTGAAATTTAAAGCCGAAAGAGAAAGCAATAGTGTAGGTAGGTAGGTAGATAATTAATCGGTTATTGGCGTCTCTCTTTCACTCTTTCCAACTAACCATAGCACTATCCTATTCTAATCTACGAGTATGGTCGCCAAAGGGTCACCATGAATCGAAAGCAGACTAAATTGTTGACCGAGCAAAGCGAGCTCTCAGAGTCTTAATTGCAGAATGCTGATATATAGTATAGAGCGTGACAAAGTAATCAGCCTTGGTGCTAAGAATCACAATATACATAGTACAGAAGGTCAGCTCAGTACAACGAGCGATAACAGGCGCGCCTACCTATATTCGCCATATAGTTTAGATGACCTCTGTGGCGCGGCGGGCGAAGGTTGGCCTGCGACGCAGGAGGTTGCGGGTTCGATTCCCGCCTTGGAACAAATATTTGTGCGATCTCAGATATTTGTTCAGGGTGTTCTGGGTATTTTCTATGTATAATAAAAAATATCTATCTATGTTATGACGATCTCGGTAAAACTTAGTCAAACGCGTCTGCCTTTGGCAATAGACGTGATTTAGTTACCTATATACTTAGGTATTGTTGTTTTGTGACTGTGAATTGTGCAATGCATAAGCGATCGTACATGAATTGCTGTGTGTTTGGTTGTCTAAATACAACTAAGAACTGATAAGAACTGTCTTGTACCTACCTAAAATTCTGACGAAATAAATATATTTGTATTTGTATTTGTATTTGAACACCAAACAATTATCTTTTTTTAGCCAGCCCTAGTGCTACGGTTGACTGTAGGTAATTAAAACCATAATCGGCCGGAAGTGAGCTTCTGTACTATGTATTTTGTGTAAGAATTGAGTCAGTTTCCTCACGTTATTTTCCTACACCGTTTGAGAGCAGAGATATTATCGACACACAATTTTCGAATGGAAAACTCAATTGATGCACGACTAGGATTTGTAACTAAGACCTTAAATTTGATTGCAAGTCGAGGCCCATTCAATATAGTCCAGTCAAGATGTACATCCGTGCTTGCAAAAGTTCGGGTCACGCTGATTTTTTATGTCGTTAGGACCTTAACCGATATTAAAAAAAAAACTGATTTGCAATTTAATATACCATCATTCACACGGTGTGCATTGTGGCTTGTCAAGTAATTTATCGATATCCAAGACAGGTTATCTACAAGATAAGCTCTGTTTTATTACCATTAAAGAATCGACCTACATTGAACAAACACATACATCAAACTAATTGACGTAAAGCTTGTTTAAGCCCTGTGTTGGCCTCCATCGCCGTAAATTGGCGTTACTGCGTTTTATATAGACACGATAAAGTAATAAGCATTAAGTTTATAGCTGAAGTGGGATTTTGTTAAAAAAAACGATGTTATACTATGTATGTATATATACTATGTATGTATACTATGTATGTATTGTCTATGTATGTATCATGACACATGTCTTTTCTCCCGAAAGGATAGACAGAGCCTCAATGGGCCTTTATTCATATACATGTATGTATGTGTCATGACACATGCCTTTTCTCCCGAAAGGATAGACAGAGCCTCAATGGGCCTTTATTCATATACATGTATGTATGTGTCATGACACATGCCTTTTCTCCCGAAAGGATAGACAATAGGTTTGCACCATTGTAGGAATATAGACGTGAAAAGTGGTGAGTTCATCGCCGCCGTTGCTTCCCACGACTGCCTCTTATATCCAAGCTAAGCAGCCAGGACAAAATCATATAACATTAAGCATAAATTAAAATCCTTTTTTCTAGCTAACATGGAAAGCTACTAACAATGAAAATATTGCATCTACCTAGTTCCAGAAGTAAGATGTATTTAATGTATTTTATATATATTTGTACCTATTTACTAAAATAATTGTTTCTATTAATCTAAACGTATTAATCTACGTACGTACGTTGTTTATTTTATTGTATCGGTTCAGTAAGACTCGCTTATAGCATTATTTTTTTTTGCAAACCTTTGTGGTTTTTTTTTTGGTTTTTTTCTATGTTATATGTTGTAATAGTAAGTTTATACGATAAATAAAAAATAAAAAAAACCAACGATTTTTTCTAACAAGTCCGGGTCATCGCTTGGTCAGCTTTTACGACATCTACGGGAGGAGACGGAGGGGTCTATTCTTGGACACACCACAGCATATAGGAAGTTCTCAATTCATTGATTATGCATATATTATCATGTTTTTTAGGGTTCCGCGCCTAAAGTTTGCCAATGGAAGCCTCTTCATATAATGGCTTCTGAGGAATGCTCCAAGCAATTTCGGCAATGTCTTATTTATATTTGTTAATCGAACCAACCGGAAAAAAAGTTCATGTGGTCCGATCGGTAGGACAAAGGCAGTAGGACCACGTGGCCAGAGGGGTCGTCAAGAGTCTCCGTCAGGTGAAACACCAGTTTACATAGTGGCATAAAAACTACGTTTTTGCAGGAAAACATCCACCATCGAAAAGACACGAAATACAATTATATTTAACTACACATGTGCCAAGTTACACATATTGCTATTTATCACCATTTTTTTTAACTGCTTGAATGACGGAACATGCAGATGGACCACCTGATGTTAAGCTGTAACCTCTGCCTATAACATTGCATTACCTCACAGGTCACGTCCAACTAGGAAGCACCCTATGTGGCACCCTACAATCTTTATTTTTATGTGGCATCGCACTGCGCCCGCCACCCTGAGACATAAAGATGAAAAGTCTCATGTGCCTGTAATTTCACTGGCATCCATTCCCTTTGGCATGATTTGTGGCAGAAATAAGTAATGGTGGTAGTATTTCCCCGACGAACTCTTTCACAAAATAGCTCTACTACTACTAAAACATACCACAACCAAGGTAACCTAAATAAATAAATAAATAATGCCGGACAGTTCACACAACATTATCTGGCCCCAAGCTAAGCAGAGCTTGTGTTATGGGTACTAGATAACTGATATACTTAATATAATACATTACATAGATAGATATTTTTTATTACACATAGAAAACACCCAGAACACCCTGAACAAATATCTGCAGAACCTAAAAGCGTATATTTGCTCTAATGAAAACAGCTTAGTGAAATTATTTGAATTTTGATATCGAAAATACCCACCGGTTCCTCATTAAATTATTACAAAGGTGAACTAATTGGCTTAAAATACTCTCTTTGTTCTGCCTATTATAAACGAGTAATGCTGTTCGTATAAAAATGGATGGCTCCCTCTAATTATGCCAGATTGAAAACAAAGGATCACCGTTGCAATACATACACGATTTTTACTCCGAACGGGTTGGCAGAGCCTCAATGGGCCTGTTTTCACAGTGGGTTGCACCATCGTGAAATATAGACAAGACAAGTCGTGAGCTCATGGCCGCCATTGCTTCCCACGGTTGAATCTGCTAACGCTTTCCTATGTAGTCAAATTGTGTTCTAGACAGTCCAAGACCAACCCATAATAACACATTCCTTAAATAATCTAGCAGCCAGGACAAATTTTATACTAAAGAACCTTTCAAACACTTGTTTGTAAGGTTCTTTGGTTTTCTCAAGGTTTTGGGATTACCAGGACTTCCTGGTAATCCCTTGAGTTGGCTTTTATGACATCCACGGGAGGAGATGGAGGGGTCTATTTTTGGGCCGGACACACCACGGCCAGATATTAAAAAAGGATGGATGCACGATCGCGACGTGCCTCATTTTTTTTTAAACAGGGACCCTTTTTGTTTTTTACTTGAATTCGATGAGCAGATTCGGAAGTCTGGTTGGGTGGGTTCCCGTAAGCCGATTGCAATGTTTTACGACTTAATCGAAGCCTCTTAGCTTGTCCTCTCTGTTTTTTATTTGCTCTGATTTTTGATGCATTAGTATTCTTTGATTTTGGGCTTGCCATGGCTCAAAACAAAAAAAAAACAAAACAAAACAAAACCAAAACAAAAAAACAAAAAAAAACAAAACAAAAAAAACTAAAAAACTCTAAATTTAATGACTCATAGTTCCCAAAGTTAACGAAAAAAAAAATAGATTCAATATTTAACGCACTTTACAAGGACACCTTATTTATAACTGTAGCACAATATTTAACAAAGTTATCTGCGTTTGAATTTTATTACACAACGATTGTTTTCCTAAAATGTCTCTTGTGTGCGCTGACTAATAACTTGTGACGTCACTATCGTATACGAACTCAATTAGTCTCTGTGTAATTGCGCAACTTTCTTCTAGCGATAGACACCCGAGGCTTGGTGCTCGGCCCGCGGGGGACTGAAGGGGATGCAGTCGCGCGGCGTACATATTTGGCGTCGGTTTTCGTCAGCGTGATCTGGCCGACCGAGCGTGGAAGACAGGGTTCCCTGTTAAAAAAATCCGTGAGGGTAACGCCAACACTTCCATTATTTCCGGAACAAATATTTGTACGATCCGCAGATATTTGTTCAGGGTGTTCTGGGTATTTTCTATGTATAATAAAAAATATCTATCTGTTTTTTTTTTTTAACAATGATTTTGTTTGACCACGATCTCACCTGTTGGTAAGTGATAATGTGATGTAATATATTGTATTAAGTATAGCAGTTGTCTAGTACCCATAACTCAAGCTCTGCTTAGCTTGGGGCTAGATAATGATGTCTGAACTGTCCAGCAATTTTTTTTATATTTTGTTAATATCTGACGACTGGGCTCGTGGCATTCTATGGTACACCGTTCAATGTGGTATCCGTGGTTCACTCTGGGCCTCAACGGAAGATCAGCGCTGGGTTGCCAACGCGGCCTGGCAAACGCTGAGTTGGGGACCCTTTTTGGGCTTACGTCAGGCACACACACAAATTACCTTATTTATTTTTTTTTAACCCCCGATGCAAAAACAACGGGGTGTTATAAGTTGGACGTGTATGTGTGTGTGTGCGCGTGTGTATGTCTGTATGTCACATTGTTGCTCCCGAACCATCGAGCAACACGGAACGGAGGCCTGCGTTGCTCGATGTCCCGAACGGATGAACCGATTTAGTTTTTTTGTTGTTTGAAAGTTGAATTTGTCGGGAGTGTTCTTAGCTATGTTTGATCAAAATCGGTTCAGCTGTTTCATTGCGTTGAGGGTTTTTTAATTTTTACAAAATTAATTACTTGTTGTTTTAGTTCTTATTAAGTTCCTATCTTGTTTGCTTTTTTGTTGGTTTTTGTTTTTGTTTGACTAGTCATAAATAAACATATATTTCTTTCTTTCTTTCTTTCTTTCTTTCTTTCTTTCTTTCTTTCTTTCTTTCTTTCTTTCTTTCTTTCTTTCTTTCTTTCTTTATTTCTTTCTTTCTTTCTTTCTATGTGGGAGGCCTATGTCCAGCCTTGGACTACTGTAGGCTGATGATGATGATGGTGTGTCTGAGTAGGCCATTACCTTAAGGTCCCTGCCCTGAAGGTCTACCAGAAAATGTAATGGTTAATGAACATGAAAGCCTCTTTAGAATATTTTACTAAAATTGCTTGGACATATTTTGCTATTGTTTTTCCAAACTGCCCGAGGCGGAAATCAGTTTTCATCCTTGTTTAATTTTCCGGGAAATCTAATTTCTTTCTTACTCGACGGTTAGAGAATAATGAGCTGTCAAACATTTATAAAAGAGATTACGTATACGTACCGTGATGTGTCCGGCCTAGGAATAGACCCCACCGTCTCCACCCATGGATGTTGTAAGAGACGGTTATGGGATTACCCGAACTTGTTTGTTAGATTTGTCCTGGCTGCTTATTTACTGGAAGGAAGTGTTAGCCGAGTTAGTCATGGGAAGCAATGGCAGCGATGAGCTCACCATTTGTCACGTCTATATTCCCACGATGATGCAGCGCGGTGTAAGGAGGCCTTTTGATGCTCTGCCTACCCTTTCGGGGAAAAAGGCGTGTATCATAATATGATACACGCCTTTTTCCCCGAAAGGGTAGGCATATATTATATGTACTATATTATGTATACGGGACCTACTTTGGTACAATATTGACAGCTATTTTCGTCATCACCATCATGTTAGCCGATTGACAGCTACTGCTGGATAAATGCCTCTCCATAGAATGACACAACGAACGGGCTTAATCCACCTCCATCCACCGACTGCCTGAAAAAAGTCATCGGTCTATTCAGTCGGGGCCGTTCTGACACTTCGTGGTAGGTACGTGGTCACCACTCGAGTTTTTTTAATGCCTATTTTGTCGGTCTGGGCTTAGTGTCATTCCAAGTCAGAGGACTCAAATACTCAAAACATTCGTAGCTTCGAGCGACGAGCATCAAAAATGGAAAACTTACAGAATCAGACAGCGGGTTCTCTTCTCTGCTTATAATAATGGCTTCTGAGGAGTGCTTCAAGCATTTGTCATAACCCAGTTTAAATGGTGGCAGAAAAACTGAGTATTTACAGGGAACAAGTAATTAATTTTGTAATAATAAAAAAAACCTTTAACGCTATGAAACGGCTGAACCGATTGATCAAACATAGCTAAGAACACTCCCGACAAATTTACATTTCAAACAAACAAAAAAAAAAAAAAAAAAAACATCCGTTCGCGAGCTACGATGGGACAAACAGACACACAGACACACACACAAACACGTCAAATTTATAACACCCCGTCGTTTTTGCGTCGGTGGTTAAAAATCCATCGTTTCGAAACGACACGCAATACACTTAAATTTCACGACATCACACATGCGCTATTTATCCAAGTTACACCGGTTTAAATGCCACCAAAATTACAATAACCAAACACATTAAAATGTAATAAAATAATAATGACGACGTTTCTTTCAAAAATGGCAGATTGAATCCAGACAGCGGGTAGTCTCATTATGAAAATGACAGATGACAGAACCGAAATCATCTTCTTATACCCGACTGAGAAGGGTTATTTTCGATTAGACTGCGAATTTACGTGTCTATCTGCTGAACCTTACGGGCCCATAGCCTACTGATAAATTCTATTGAATCGGCTATTTTTTGGCGTTCTGCTTTTTTTTTTATACTGCCCGATCTTAGGCTGCGTTTCCACCAGAGATGAGCGAGGATGCGTAGCGAGGGATGTATTTGTTTTTATACTGCCCGATCTTAGGCTGCGTTTCCACCAGAGATGAGCGAGGATGCGTAGCGAGGGATGTATTTGTTTTTATAGTGCCCGATCTTAGGCTGCGTTTCCACCAGAGATGAGCGAGGATGCGTAGCGAGGGATGTATTTGTTTTTATAGTGCCCGATCTTAGGCTGCGTTTCCACCAGAGATGAGCGAGGATGCGTAGCGAGGGATGTATTTGTTTTTATACTGCCCGATCTTAGGCTGCGTTTCCACCAGAGATGAGCGAGGATGCGTAGCGAGGGATGTATTTGTTTTTATAGTGCCCGATCTTAGGCTGCGTTTCCACCAGAGATGAGCGAGGATGCGTAGCGAGGGATGTATTTGTTTTTATACTGCCCGATCTTAGGCTGCGTTTCCACCAGAGATGAGCGAGGATGCGTAGCGAGGGATGTATTTGTTTTTATAGTGCCCGATCTTAGGCTGCGTTTCCACCAGAGATGAGCGAGGATGCGTAGCGAGGGATGTATTTGTTTTTATAGTGCCCGATCTTAGGCTGCGTTTCCACCAGAGATGAGCGAGGATGCGTAGCGAGGGATGTATTTGTTTTTATACTGCCCGATCTTAGGCTGCGTTTCCACCAGAGATGAGCGAGGATGCGTAGCGAGGGATGTATTTGTTTTTATACTGCCCGATCTTAGGCTGCGTTTCCACCAGAGATGAGCGAGGATGCGTAGCGAGGGATGTATTTGTTAAATACCAATATAATCACTTCATTTAACTGGCCTAGAAAAAGCAGTTGTTATTGTATATCTCATAAAATATAAATAATTTAACAAAAACTGTACAGTAAACCCTCGGCTTTGTTGCATTGATTTTATTTATCTTATTTTTTACCCAATAAAATGCTCCATATTCTGCCTACCCCTTCGGGGAAAAAGGCGTGTGTCTATATGAATGTATATGTAATATGCTCCATTGTAATAAAAAATCTAGCCAAAAGTTAGAGGTAACTTTGTTTTTTTTTCTATAGATAAATTATTGTCCTGTCATGTTTCTGGTACAGTGATCCCTCGGAATTATAATTAAGTATCTATGCATATTTATAATTTGAATATTGCACTTGATTTAGTCTGATGAAAATTTGAATTGTTAGGTATACCTTAAATAACTGCTGCGCTATGTGCGGCAAAATTTATAACGTTACCCTGTAACATTAAAGGCCTTCCGCTGAATAAATTGATCAAAGAACTCTAAGTAATAGGTTTTATCGTTTGAAAGACATTCTTGGTTATAATGTACCTCTACGATGATCATTAGTGAGTACATTTTTTCTTTGATCTTGCCATTAAAATGTATTATTTATTCAGCTATAAAGTAGTTTTTATTTAATGTTGACATTTATAATTTATTAGGTAGTAACTATTTTACAATTATTATTATTATGAGTCTGTGGTGTCCCACTGCAGGGCAAAGGCCTCCCTTCCCTCCTTCCATTTGTCTCTATTGTTGGCTATTTGGCACCAATCCTTCAAGTAGGAGTCTAGCTCATCCCGCCATCTCCGTCTGGGCCTTCCACGTAGCCGTCGTCTGTTTGTCTATTTTACAAGCTTCGATAAAAATTTACAAGCTTTTATTTAATGTATGCTTCGACCAAAGTAAAATAAATGGACTGGCCTTACCCATACAAAACGTCCGTGAAAAATAAGACAATTCGGATTTAGGGTACGGTCAACAAATAAACTATCTATCTATCTATCTATCTATCCAGCCACTGCTGAGTAAAGGCCTCTTCTCTATAGCGCCACTCCTGGCGGTCTTGTAAATAAACTAGGTGAAATTATATTATTGAACTTCTTAAAAACTGTATTTTTTTAATACTTAATACTTTAACAGATGCAATGTGTTTTCTAAAGTTATTTCAGTAGGTTTAATAGTACAAAAAATTGCCGAAAAAAATGCAATTATTGAATGAAACTTTTACAAAAATACATGGTTCCCTTCTGTTTTATGTAGTTACGTATCTATTTTTCAGCTCTCAAACATAGACAATATAAATCAATAGAAAAGCAAGTCCACCTAAGGTTTTCAGCTCAATCAATTTGTGAAAAATATATTTTTCATCACTCAATAAACTAAGAAAATATCATAAAAATCGTACGGAAACATAAATGTATAAAAACTCCAGTATTTAAGAAACTGCAGAGTGCAGTTTTAAGAATTTTGCACAATGAGTTTTTTTATACTACTTGGAATGACAGATCAAGAAGATGGCCCACCTGATGTTAAGTGGTACCCTCTGCCTATGAACAGTGCATTAACTCAGGTCACGTCCACCTAGGACGCGCCCTATGTGGCATTCCACTGCGCCCGCCACCCTGAAACATAAAGATGAAAAGTCCCATGTGGCCGTAATTTCATCGGCACCCTTACCCTTCAAACCGGAACACAGCATTGCGAGCACTACTGCTTTGCGGCAGAAACAGGTATGGTGGTAGTACTTCCCCGGACAAACTCTTTCACAAAAAAGCTCTACTACTAACAACCGTTTTTTGGCGTATAGAATTCATTGTATAGAAAATGATCAGAGCAAATACGGAAAAATGTATTCCACTTCCAAAAGTCGTCTGTTCTTGCTCGTCTTATGACTTCTATCCATTTTTGTTTACCTTAGATTTTTTTTGGAAAGCTATAAGGTTAATAACATGCCATTACATATTATATGCAATTACCTAAAGCGACGTGCTTAGCAATGTTTTGACGTAAATAATGCAAATTACAATTCTAAATCAATACGATACCCCTTAGGCATCAGTTTTTTTTGCAGTCTGTACCGGACCATCCGTCATGCGTGAAGTCTTGTCAAATATTTCGTCGCTGTAGTTGGAAAACTAAATAAGTAATAACAACAACAAAACCAACATCGCGAGAAAAAAGGGGTTTTACTGTTTTATTGCGTCAAAAATGGCAATAACTTTTTTATCGTAACTAATTTTTCAGTCCGTGTTTTGATATGTTATAGATTGGTACTGTATCTATTTTCGAATTTAATGATAATACATTTTAGTTCTTTTGATTAAGAGAAAAAAATTAAAAAAACGACTATGTATTTTTCCCTCGCCAAAGTTTTGAATAATTGAAATGATCTATTATTTACTTATTTGAATATGACAATCCTATCCATGGGTATAGATTTATATAATATTTAAATACATTTTAAAATAAAACCAACTTATAATCATTTCTTTTTATCAAGGCTGAATATTAGAAAACTACTGAAACACCTACATTATTTTAGCAGACTTATAAATTCAAAGTAAGTGACATAACAAACTTATAATACGACTAATGCTTATAAAATCAACAAAATGAAAAAAAAATTGTGGAACACAATAATTCTAAATATCAAAAAGAAAAAGGTATGTCGACTAAAATTAAAACTATCTACGAGTATAAACTTGTGTCTGTTAACTTTCATTCAGAGTGGGGAACATTGAGATAATGTCCTGGGGCGTAGTCCTCCTTGTCGCTCGTCCTCTAGAGCAAGACGTGTCCATCGACATGTATGGGCCATCATAACCATGCAATAAAGTCGATTTCGCAAAATGTGTTAGTTATGTAGTTTTACTACCACACGACGATTTATAAGTTTTTTATCAATTGATGAAAATTATATTACAAAACCTTTACTTACGAATTAAATGCGATGCCTGAAGCTTTATTTGTATTTCTTGTGTTGTTTGCACTTGCAGAAAAGCACAGGAAGGCATTGTATTACCAAGGTATCTTATTTTGGTATTTTTCAGCATAGCTGTCACTCGTTGCCGTGACAAAGACTGACTGAAGCGAAGTGTACTAGCTAGGTCTGTTTAGAAGCTTCAAAACTATCGTTCCCTAAGGCCCGTCCATTCATTTTATTTACGTCGATGATTGTATGTATATTTATCCGGGTGGAATCTTGCAACTGAATTTACCGATTGAAATTAGAATTTGCATACCTGTCAAGTTCTGATGACAGGAAACAGTGAACGTAAAGGCTTATAGTGGCGGAGACTAAGATCCAGAGTCTCGAGCGCCGCCGTAAGGTTGCATGCCTTTCGATCTTCTATAGGTTACATTTCGGTGAATGCTCCCAGGAACTGCATGATCTGATCCCACCATCTCCTTTTCATCATAGGACGAGCAGGCGTACGGCTCAGTACCATCCTTACCTCATTAGTATAACTTCTATTCGCACAAAACGTTTCAGTTCTACCTTTATAATGCGAACTGCTAAGGAGTGGAATAAATCACCGTCGTCTGTCTTTCTCCTGAAAACTATAATCTGGGTCTCTTCAAGGCTAGAGTGAATAGGTGCCTTCTAGACCTTTGCGCTCCATCTTCGGCCACATCGTCACTTACCAACAGGTGAGATCGTGGTCAAACAAAGGTATATCAATGTCAAAAAAGAATAAAAACATTGCTGCCAAGTTAGTCATGGGTATAGTATTATTATAGCTGTGGTCATCGGAAGCAATGGCAGCGATGAGCTCACCACTTGTCACGTCTATTTCCCACGATGGTGCAACCCACTGTGAAAAGAGGCCCATTGAGGCTTTACCTACCCCTTCGGGAAAAAGGCGTGTATGTATGTATGTATGTATGTATATATGTATGTATGTATGTACTAGCTTTAAACCGCGGCTTCGCTCGGGTAAATTTCCTTAAAAAAAAGTATCCTATGTTCATGACTATACTCTTCAAAAATCGGTTGAATAGTTTAGGCGTGAAAGCGTAACAAACAAACAAACTCACTTATACGCACTTATAATATTACTAGTGACTCGTCCCGGCTTCGCACGGGTAGTTTCAGGATGAAAAAACAGTCCACTCCTCCTATCTCCCCCCCTGGTAGCCTATGTCACTCAGGCTGAATGTAGCTTTCCAATGGTGAAAGAACTTTTGAAATCGGCACAGCTTATTTTGAGTTTATTCATTACAAACATACACACACACAAAAATACAAAACTTTCCTCTTTATAATATTAAGTGTAGAAAAGTTGGGGTTACGATAATGATTAAGATAGATGATAGAAGATTTTTGGAATATAGTAATGCATGTACCTAATAACTTTTAAATTGATAACTTAGCTATTTTTGTTAATATTTGGACATGGGAAATTTGAGCCACCCAAATTAACTATAAGAAATAAGCACTTTTTACCTCATTTTAGCAAATAAGGAAATTAAATTCATAGATTATTTTCACAAACAGTTATACAGCTTTTTCAATTATCTTTTCTGATTTCAGAGGCTTAAGTAGCAGGAACTTAATGGAAAATTGGCCACATTACGTGACCTCCACGTAACGCTGCCGTTGCCGTTACGGAAGCAATTTTCATTCGCGCGAATGTAATGAATTCAATTTTAATTTCGTTTTTGGCAATATTTTGCTATTACCAACGTTTGCTGTAGCTAACTAGGGATGTGCAGTGCCGGGAAATCGATATGGCCGGATAAATATGTCATTAAACTGGGCGGTACAAAGCATGTTGCATGCCAGTGCTGTAATAGTCATTAAACTGGGCGGTACAAAGCATGTTGCATGCCAGTGCTGTAATAGTCATTAAACTGGGCGGTACAAAGCATGTTGCATGCCAGTGCTGTAATAGTCATTAAACTGGGCGGTACAAAGCATGTTGCATGCCAGTGCTGTAATAGTCATTAAACTGGCGGTACAAAGCATGTTGCATGCCAGTGCTGTAATAGTCATTAAAATGCCGGTACAAAGCATGTTGCATGCCAGTGCTGTAATAGTCATTAAACTGGGCGGTACAAAGCATGTTGCATGCCAGTGCTGTAATAGTCATTAAACTGGGCGGTACAAAGCATGTTGCATGCCAGTGCTGTAATAGTCATTAAACTGGCGGTACAAAGCATGTTGCATGCCAGTGCTGTAATAGTCATTAAAATGCCGGTACAAAGCATGTTGCATGCCAGTGCTGTAATAGTCATTAAACTGGGCGGTACAAAGCATGTTGCATGCCAGTGCTGTAATAGTCATTAAACTGGGCGGTACAAAGCATGTTGCATGCCAGTGCTGTAATAGTCATTAAACTGGGCGGTACAAAGCATGTTGCATGCCAGTGCTGTAATAGTCATTAAACTGAGCGGTACAAAGCATGTTGCATGCCAGTGCTGTAATAGGGATTATTCCTCAATGCATGAAAGTGATACAAAAGTGCACGCGAAACTAAAGGTGAGAAAAAATCACGAAAAACCGCAACTGATTCAGGTAAATTATTATTTTCCGAAATCTAAATATATATTTATAAACTTATAAATTTCATAAATATTGGGAAAGAGTCATTATTTTATTTCTAATTTTCTTATTTATTTATATCCAACAAGTCAGGATCTGATGATAGAATCTCAGAGAAATAGAAAGAAATCCTCAAAAACAAATGGCACGTACAGTGTGTATTTGTTTATTTATTCATAAAAAGGAACGCCAACAGCATATTATATAAACACTTTTACAGTATGTATGTTAATTTGTAATATCTTATTCAGGTTTTTGCGTCTGGCAGTCATCATCGCATGCTCGTGAGCTGATGATGAAAGCCACAGCACTCCTTATCGATTAGTAGTCATGAGGTTTTTTATTTCTTTATAAAAAAAATACCTTCTTTAATCAACCTTAATGGATTTTTGTTCTATTCTCAGTTGTCCAAACAGTACAATTGGTTGAACTACTGAGACTTTAACTCTCATTAATATTGCCGGACAAATAAGCAAAAAGCTAAACGCATGGGGCAACCCTATCCTAATTCTTAATAATTCCTTTTGACGGCGTCAAAGCCTCTTAAGTCCATCGTAACGTAAAAACGTAAAACCAAAATAACATACCGTAAAATTAATCATTGTTTTTCGAGGGACGGCCATTAAAAGATGAAATTTAATGGTATTTAATGCCTTTCTACAGCTTTAGATTGTGTGGCAACTGTGCCGAAATATCGGGAACAAACAAAACTCAAAAATCATGGTAAATATCCTGTTTTTAGTGAAAAATATAAACATACAAAGACTGCTAAAAACATAACTCTTCCTCATGACTTAGCCTTTCATTAGGGCTCCGTCCGTACAAAGAGTTCTCCAACCAAGAAATAAAACCGTAAACTTTTTTACATGTTTCTATCCGAAATGACGCTCTTGCTATTAACTAATTAAGCCCCGACGCAAAAACGATGGGGAGTTATAAGTTTGACGTGTCTGTGTGTGTGTGTGTGTGTGTGTCTGTCGCATCGTAGCTCCCGAACGGATGAACCGATTTCGTTTTTTTTTGAAAGGTGTATTTGTCGGGAGTGTTCTTAGCTATGTTTGATCAATATCGGTTCAGCCGTTTCGGGTTAACGTTGAGGGTTTTTTAATTTTTACAAAATTAATTACTTGTTTACGCAATATGTAATCGCAAAAACAGAATTTCAAATTTTAATTGTTACAGAAATCTGAAACCAATTGAAACCAATGGCAACAGAATAACGTAATCTCACCCCGGCTACCAGATTACGTAACTCTTGACGCTATCGGTTTCAATGCTGTTTCTATCCGACAGGACGCTTATGCGATTACCCAATTTACGCAGTTGATTGCAACTAGACTGCATAAATTACGTTATCGCAAGAACGTCATTTAAATAGAAAGAGTATTGGAATCGATTGAAACTGATAGCAGCAGAGTTACCTAATCTCACCATTAGGTAGTCATTTGTTATATTTATTTTTAATTTCAGAGATTGTATTGCAGATTTTATCCCACCGTTCTATGTCGTGCAAATAATTCCAGTCCATCCCAAGGTTGTCTGGCAGAGATCGCTTATAGCGATAAGACCGCCCATTGTACTTCCATGTTTAATTTATTATTAATTTTTAAATAGCTTATTTTCTGTGTTGTGCAATAAAGTGTTTTCTATCTATCTATCTATCTCACTCGAGGTTATTTAATTCGTCACTTACTATTGAGTGGTATTATGTTAACATTCTGTAACTAGGTCACCATTAATTCACATTCAGCGAGTCTATACAAACAATACATGTTTATTAATTGGCGCAAATTCTATTCAATTGACAGCCATTTGCGAGAAGGTCAGTGTGAACGTGCCTGTTGACCTAATAGGAAATTTATTGAACCTTATATCTACGGCTATCTTTATCTATATTGATAAAAAGATAGCCGCTCTCATAACCATCATTAGATCATGAATATCGTCCTTCTGGAGTGGGTTGAGGAGTTCCAAAAACGGCATTCTGCAGTGTATGGCTGAATAGCCCCATGTACAGATTTTGGATCTCTGTGCACCAGAGCTACCGGAAATAATCCGTATTTTTTATTGTATTTATATTTTTTATTGTATATGTATTTTTTATTGTTTATGTGGTACCTATTTTAATTTTAATTTGACTGAATTGTTATTTAACTTTTTTTGTAATTTATGTTTTTTTTTGCCTGAATGAAAGCACATATTATTATATAATATTATAACACACCACTCCTTGTTCTGTTTCTAAAATAATTACGAATAAATAATTAAAATATTTAATGTATTTTATTGTCACGGTAATTTATTTATGTATATTATTATTATTTTGTGAAACTGTTTTTATTTTTGTTTATGTTTTTGTTTGGGTATTTGTATTTATTAGTATATTATATTTAGGTATCCTTTTATTTTAATATTTTAACTTGTTTTGTTATTATTATTTTCTTATTTGTAAGGCACGCCTCACCATCTTTCTGCACGTCCAGGATGACTGGCAGATAATGCTGTTAGCATTAAGTCCTCCTTGCACTATTGTCTTGTGTGAAAGTTTTTAAATAAATAAATAAATCAAATAATAATTATTTTCGGAAAAATAACCGACTTCGAAGCTATAATAGGAATTTTTCCCCAATACAATATTTTATAATATTCGTGATCAGAACCTTGTGCCGATCACAATGAGCCTAAACACGGTCAGTCTACTATCATCCATCTAGGAGTTCCGTTGTCCACCTTCCGTCTCCATAATCAGATCAGCTCGCTGTCACCATCATATTGTATTGTCATCGAAACTTGACAGGTGTGCCAAATTTCAGCTCAATCGGGTATCGGAAAATCACCCTTAAATAAGCACCCTGAAATACTTTTCATTGAGTAGTTCCAATGACCATCTCTGGTCTTCTTCATCAGTTTCACCGAATGGCACTTTCTGAATGCACATGCTTGACTTGTTGCTGAAAATACCGAAATCGCTATATGTGTGCCAATAATATTTAAGGAGTTCCCTCAATTCCTTATGGATCCCATCATCAGAATCAGATTTCGATTAAAATGGGACCAATTCGGAAGTATAATATCGTGCCAACTAAAAAAAAAAATCCAAGTCGGTTTATTAATGATGGAGATATGAGGTAACAGACATAAAAATCAAATAAAAAAAATACAGAAAAGTTAGGAACCTCCTCCATTTTTTTTGAAGTCGGTTAAAAACTGTTACGGCACTTACTGACAGCTAACGCACAGCTTCTGTAGCAACACATCTGCTGAAAGTACGGCGCCGAGAGTTCGGCTTATTTACGCTTGCAGTATTTTTGAACTAACCTATGACAATCTACCGAAATTAAGTGGCGTTCGGCGTAGTGCTTTTGAAAAAACTTTCGTACGTTTTCGATGACATGACGATAGCCAGCCTTCGAGCTTACGTTAACGAAAGGTTAACACAAATTATTTTAATACAAATGTCTTTACGTAACGATACGCATACGATACACAGGCAACACAATAGTATGCCAAATCGTTCGTGCTAGCAAATTAAGTTCGATTTACGGCCTGTAGGGGCGCTTGATCAAATCTCATACAAAATGCTTACATTAACCATGCGAACACTTTTTCGCAAGTTTTTCGTGAATTCCTGATCTTGATCTGATCCTTTCTTCTAGCGACTGTTTCCGTGAGAATGCATTCAATGTATTTTGCTTAGCAAGCGACACATCGATTACGCGATACGCTACTGAAATAAGAACGAACTCACGTAATTCCAACTGTTCAGCGCGTTTGGTTTATCATGCAAACTGAATACTACGACCGATAATTCAGTCGCCGAAATGTAGACGCCGTACCATCGGCAGGTGTGTTGCTACACTAAATAAGTCCTAGGGACTAGTGGGTAGCAGTTGTACTTTTATTTATTCTGTGGTACCACATAATACATGTTTAGATACATACATACAAACACCCACTCACCAACACAGAGAACTTAAACCTAAATACCTCCTTCTTTTATATCGTAATATACATCAATAAAGCTAAATCACAACTTTCCCAATTAAGCGTAGACTTCAATCGACAGCTCGAACCATGATTTCCATTAAACTACTTAATTAAATTGGTAATTTATTACGTAAACTGAAGTAACTTGAAAACATACAGAGTAAATGAAAATTATGTAGTAAGTAGAAGGGAGAAGTTTTGGCCTGGGGCGAAATCGTGAGATCGATCAAATCGGCGAGATGACGTCATAACTCGCTTATTAAACTTACTTTTTAACCCCCGACGCAAAAACGACGGGATGTAATAAGTTTGAAGTGTCTGTGTGTGTGTGTGTCTGTCTGTGGCATCGTAGCTCCCGAACGGATGAACCGATTTCGATTTTTGTTTTGTTTGAAAGGTGTGTTTGTCGGGAGTGTTCTTAGCTATGTTTGATCAAAATCGGTGCAGTCGTTTCATTGAGTTGAGGTTTTTCTTAATTTTTACAAAATTTATTTTTTGTTCTAACATTGAGTTTGATGAAACAACAAGCAGCAGCAGCAGAGCAGAGCTTTTTTGTGAAAGAGTTCGTCCGGGGAAGTACTACCTCCATACCTATTTCTGCCGCAAAGCAGTAGTGCTCGCATTGCTGTGTTCCGGTTTGAAGGGTAAGGGTACCGGTGAAATTACAGGCACATGAGACTTTTCATCTTTATGTCTCAGGGTGGCGGGCGCAGTGCAATGCCACATAGGTTGCGTCGTAGGTGGACGTGACCTATGAGGTAATGCACTGTTCATAGGCAGAGGTTACCGCTTAACATCAGGTGGGCCTCTTGCTTGATCTGTCATCCAAGTAGTATAACAAAAAAAAAAAAAAAAAAAGCTTTTAGACCGAATCAATTCCGAAAAAATGTTTTATGCTCCCTCCCTTCGACCAAAGTAAAATAAATGGACTGGCCTTACCCATACAAAACTTCCGTGAAAAATAAGACAATTCGGATTTAGGGTACGGTCAACAAATAAACTATCTATCTATCTATCTATCTATCCAGCCACTGCTGAGTAAAGGCCTCTTCTCTATAGCGCCACTCCTGGCGGTCTTTTAAATATACTAGGTGAAATTAAATTATTGAACTTCTTAAAAACTGTATTTTTTTAATACTTAATACTTTAACAGATGCAATGTGTTTTCTAAAGTTATTTCAGTAGATTTATAGTACAAAAAATCGCCGAAAAAAATTCAATTATTGAATGAAACTTTTACAAAAATACATGGTTCCCTTCTGTTTTATGTAGTTACGTATCTATTTTTCAGCTCTCAAACATACACAATATAAATCAATAGAAAAGCAAGTCCACCTAAGGTCTTCAACTCAATCAATTTGTGAAAAATATATTTTTCATCACTCAATAAACTAAGAAAATATCATAAAAATCGTACGGAAACATAAATGTATAAAAATTCCAGTATTTAAGAAACTGCAGATTGAAGTTTTAAGAATTTTGCACAATGAGTTTTTTTATACTACTTTTTTTTTTTTTTTTTTTTTTTAATTTATTTATCATTTAAACTTACTATTACAACATATTACATAGATATAGCACTTTAAAAACCACAAAGGTTTGCAAACAAATAATGCTATAAGCGAGTCTTACTGAACCGATACAATAAAACGAGTAAAGTAAACAACGTACGTACGTAGGTACGTTTAGATTAATAGAAACAATTATTTTAGTAAATAGGTACAAATATATATAATATACATTAAATACATCTTACTTCTGGAACTAGGTAAATGCAATATTTTTATTGTTAGTAGCTTTCCATGTTAGCTAGAAAAAAGGATTTTAATTTATGCTTAATGTTTTTTTGCGTTATGCTATCGCGTAAGTCAGTAGGTAGTTCATTAATGAGCCGTGGAATCATGTAGCCAGCTGTTCTTTCGCCGTACGCATTCTTAGCGCGCGACGTGCACAACCGGTTTTGAGCAACTGCCCTCGTGTATACAGGGTGTTCGACCACTTTCTTAAATGTTTCATTAAAAAAGTGTTCTTTTAATAACATATATTTAAACTGTATGTGAACGGGTAAAGTTTTACAATGCCTAAAAAGCGCAATGTCATCATTATTAAATTGAAGTTTAATTTTAGTAGAAACAATATTTTTTATAATTCTTAATTGTAGCTTGTAGATTTGTTTAATATACGTAGTGTAAGTACGACCATAACTGCTAAGACCATATTGAATGTAAGATTCAGCCAGCGAGTTGTATAACATTAACTTGACCTTAAAAGGAATACGATCTTTAAGAATAATAATATTAGCTAAAAACTGCCTTAACTTGTTGCAGACGTGCTCGATGTGACTAGACCAGTTTAATTTATTATCAATTGATAAACCGAGGTATTTCTGACTGCTTACGACTTCTATGATGGGACAGGAGCATAAACTTATATCGATAGTATGCAAGCAACTGTGTTCGTGGGCCACAATACTTTTCAATGGAGAATATTTGATATATGGGGATTTAATTACAAGAAGTTTAGTTTTGCTTGCATTTAGCACCAAGCCAGCATCGTGACACCATTTTGTCAAGACGTTCAAATCACACTGCAAAAGGTCACATGCTTTTTGTGGATCCTTATCAACTGCTACAAGACACGTATCATCCGCAAACTGATAACATTCACAGTAGTTTATGCAATTACTCATTTCATTGACATAAGATAGAAAATGAAGGGGACCTAAGACGGATCCTTGGGCCGTGCCCTCCGTTGCTGTAATGGGTTCACTGTACGCGTCATCAATTTTAACAGTAGAGGTTCTGTTTTTTAGGTAGTTTTCACACCATCTCAGCAAAGAACCCCGAACTCCACAGTTATCCAACTTATTTACCAGTTGCTTATGCTCTAAGGTATCAAATGCCCGAGAAAAGTCTATAAACAATGCAAGTACATGCTTTTTCTCATTTAAATATTCATTGACCTGATCAGTAAAACTTGTTAGAAGATCAGTTGTACCTTTACCCGATTGAAACCCAAATTGATTCCTGTATATTACTTCATGTTTCCTATAAAACTTGTGTATCTGTTCACATACATACTTTTCCACAATTTTGTCTATAGAAGAAAGCAGTGTAATTGGGCGATAATTAGAGTAGTTGTCACGCTTCCCCTTTTTATAAACTGGTCTAACACATCCAATCTTCAATTCATCCGGGTACAGTCCAGACTTGACGCTACAATTAATTAAGTTTGCAATAGCTGTAGATATATCATCACCAATCATTTTAACATCAGATACTTTTATGTTGTCAGGGCCTGGAGCTTTATTTGAATTCAGTTTTGTTATGATTTTGTGTATATTATCACTTGAAGCTTTTTGGAACAATATACTGGAGTCAATTGGTCTAGAGTAGGCATTAGGGTCTACTAGTTTAACACTACAGTTGGGAATAATATCCTTCACTGCTTTGTCGAACCCAGACGCAAAATTGTCGGCGATGACTTTAGTGGTGATTCCTTGTGCATCAAACGCTTTGAGTATCGCGGTATCGATTGATAGTGTTACACGACCTAGCATTTGGTTGACAATTCGATACACTTTCCTAGTGTTTTTAAAATTATTGTTTATTTGATTGATATAGTATGTGTTTCTTTTAATTTCTAATATTTTGTGTGTTTTATTTCGAATCTTGTTATATTCAAGTTTTAACTTAGGATCATTTAAACTGTTTTTCCAACAATTATATAATTTATCGCGTTTTTCACATAACCGAGTAACATTACCATCAATCCAAGGTACTTTTGGACGGTTATTAGCTTTTTTCCTTAAATGTTTGTAAGTTTCAGTAGACGTAGCCAGCTTGTTTGCGTTATGAAACGAGTTTCTAATAAAATTATAAATATCACCAGGGCAATCCATGTCGTTTGTGTCAAACCATTTCACATTATTTAATTCATTGTATAAAATGTCATAGTTAATTGTTTGCTTAGAGCCACCCTGTATACGTGCGGGAGCCGCGTCCTCAACGCATGCAAAGACAACGGCTCGGTGATCAGCCAATACGACGTCTATCACCGCCGAGTACGGATGTAATGTGGGGAAACGCGCAAAAATGTGATCAATGCACGACTTAGTGATAACATATTCGTTTGTTTTTTTATTTAGTTTTGATTCAATTCGGGTGAAATCAGAAATTCCACACATTAATCCGCGCTCGCTGAGTAATTCTAGGTATGTGTCTTTGCAAGACGAAATGCATTTTAGATCTATGTTCGTGTCACCGATCAAAATAAGGTTTTGTTTCAAATCAAACTTAGAAATGCAATTACCCAGCTCCATGACGAATATACTTTTATTCATTGACGGTGGTCTATAAATAGCACACACTACTACGTCTTGATTAGAGCTTAGCTTTAATGTTCCAATAAGGCTTTCAAATGTTGTTGTTTTGTGTTCAGACACGGTGAATTTTAAGTGATTTTTTATGTAAACAATGATACCGCCTCCCTTCCTGTTAGATCGTAGTTGCGAGTACATGTTATAGCCAGGTATATTAAACAAGTTAACAATACTAGCTGATATACCAGCTTCAGTAATAACTATCATATCCAGGGGGAAAATACAGTTATGAATTATTTGTAAGAGCTTAGTGAAGTTCCTTATCAATGATCTAATATTAATATGTATACATGAAATACTTAGATGGCATTTAGGTGGTAACTGTTGAAAGAAATTGTTAACAGTTTTACAATTGAAAAATTCTTCAACTTGTGTATCCATATGAAAAAAAGAGATACACCAAAGTAAAAAAATAAAAAATTACTATAATCCTAGAAAGTTCACAATGGGGTGGAGGACGCAATGGACCCCTTCTGTTGTTTTTCGATTTGGCTGATATCTAGCACGGAGCGAACATAATATATTTTACTATTACTAGATTTCCTAACACAAACTTTGCCATCCTTACACCAGATAAATTGAAAAGACTTACTTAGCTGGGCTTTTGTATTGTACAAAATAGTTTTAACATTTTTGGTTAGGGCTTCTCTAATGAAGACGCGGCTGTCAGCTTTTTCGATGGGGACGGTCGGTACCAGAAGTCCTACGGTGAGGCATTTCTCCTTGCTAGCACCAACCCACTGCCGACGCGCCACCTTCGTCTTCATCTCCACGAGGATCACACCCGGTTTTTCCTTTGTCCCTGGCAAGCGTTGCGAAGATAGTATGTCGCTCTCATCTACGTTCAGTTTAGACGCTACCGTTTGCAGCATTTTGCACACATCACTAGGGGGGATGTCAGGTAGACCAGCCACTTCCAGGGAGCTCGCGAGAGATTTTTGCTCGAAGTTGTTCATCCCTTGTTCCAAGACAGTCATTCTTAGTTCTAAATTTTTGTTTCTGTTTTGTAGATCTTCATTTTTATGTTCAAGATTTTTGATTACAGTGTCTTGTTTCTTTAGGGACTGCTCC
Source organism: Operophtera brumata (assembly GCA_932527175.1). Lineage (NCBI taxonomy): Eukaryota > Metazoa > Arthropoda > Insecta > Lepidoptera > Geometridae > Operophtera > Operophtera brumata. Next base: position 48,551,017 of record OW052227.1, read on the forward strand.
ATAGTAGTGATTTGATCACTTAAAAACTCGAGCGAAGACTCCAGATTGCCTAGCTCCGCCCGAAAGGTCTTCTTTAGTTCACGGCTGATGTCTTGTACCAGTTTTCGTGTGTCCATGTTTTGTGCATTCACGACGGTACCTGAATCGGATTCCTCGTCATCACCGTCGTCATCTGGAATCACAAATGACGACCTACGTGATAAATTTTGCAAGCATTCTTCACAGCTCCATTCAATGCCGGAATGACAGATCAAGAAGATGGCTCACCTGATGTTAAGTGGTACCTTCTGCCTATGAACAGTGCATTACCTCAGGTCACGTCCACCTAGGACGCGCCCTATGTGGCATTCCACTGCGCCCGCCACCCTGAAACATAAAGATGAAAAGTCCCATGTGGCCGTAATTTCATCGGCACCCTTACCCTTCAAACCGGAACACAGCAATGCGAGCACTACTGCTTTGCGGCAGAAACAGGTATGGTGGTAGTACTTCCCCGGACGAACTCTTTCACAAAAAAGCTCTACTACTACTAACCGTTTTTTGGCGTATAGAATTCATTGTGTAGAAAATGATCAGAGCAAATACGGGAAAATGTATTCCACTTTCAAAAGTCGGCCGTTCTTGCTCGTCTTATGACTTCTATCCATTTTTGTTTACCTTAGATTTTTTTTGGAAAGCTATAAGGTTAATTAACATGCCATTACATATTATATGCAATTACCTAAAGCGACGTGCTTAGCAATGTTTTGACGTAAATAATGCAAATTACAATTCTAAATCAATACGATACCCCTTAGGCATCAGATTTTTTTGCAGTCTGTACCGGACCATCCGTCATGCGTGAAGTCTTGTCAAATATTTCGTCGCTGTAGTTGGAAAACTAAATAAGTAATAACAACAACAAAACCAACATCGCGAGAAAAACGCGATTTACTGTTTTATTGCGTCAAAAATGGCAATAACTTTTTTATCGTAACTAATTTTTCAGTTCGTGTTTTGATATGTTATAGATTGGTACTGTATCTATTTTCGAATTTAATGATAATACATTTTAGTTCTTTTGATTAAGAGAAAAAAATAAAAAAACGACTATGTATTTTTCCCTCGCCAAAGATTTGAATAATTGAAATGATCTATTATTTACTTATTTGAATATGACAATCCTATCCATGGGTATAGATTTATATAATATTAAAATACATTTTAAAATAAAACCAACTTATAATCATTTCTTTTTATCAAGACTGAATATTAGAAAACTACTGAAACACCTACATTGTTTAAGCAGACTTATAAATTCAAAGTAAGTGACATAACAAACTTATCATACGACTAATGCTTATAAAATCAACAAAATGAAAAAATATTGTGGAACACAATAATTCTAAGTATCAAAAAGAAAAATGTATGTCGACTAAAATTAAAACTATCTACGAGTATAAACTTGTGTCTGTTAACTTTCATTCAGAGTGGGGAACATTGAGATAATGTCCTGGGGCGTAGTTCTCCTTGTCGCTCGTCCTCTAGAGCAAGACGTGTCCATCGACATGTATGGGCCATCATAACCATGCAATAAAGTCCATTTCGCAAAATGTGTTAGTTATGTAGTTTTCCTACCACTCGACGATTTATAAGTTTTTTATCAATTGATGAAAATTATATTACAAAACCTTTACTTAGGAATTAAATGCGATGCCTGAAGCTTTATTTGTATTTCTTGTGTTGTTTGCACTTGCAGAAAAGCACAGGAAGGCATTGTATTACCAAGGTATCTAATTTTGGTATTTTTCAGCATAGCTGTCACTCGTTGCCGTGACAAAGACTGACTGAAGCGAAGTATACTAGCTAGGTCTGTTTAGAAGCTTCAAAACTATCGTTCCCTAAGGCCCGTCCATTCATTTTATTTACGTCGATGCTCCCTCCTAAGTAAATTGCGCTTGAAATACGCCGCAATAAACATGCCACGCTTAAAAACTGTTAATGACGCCATTATCTATGGTTCTCTGAACCACCCCTTGCCTATAGCCAGCCACACTCTGCTCTGATATTGCAAAACCAAGTACGCGATTTGGTTTTGAGGGATATTTTGGAACGAACTGTTATCAGAGTCTCACGAAATCACTTTAAAAAAAAAAGGAATATATTTAATTTGATGAAAGTGTATATTTAGTTAGAAAAACCTTAATTTAAAACAGAATTAAATATTCTGAAAGAACAAGTAGTCAAGTTCGAAGCCGGCCGTAGACTGGCTTTCTTTGTACTGACTGCTAAAGTCTAGACATCAAAATGTGCTGTTATTGCATTACGCGTGCCATATTTCTATAGTAACTCAGGGATGTAACAGAACGAACGAACGAATACCTACGTACTTGTGATCATATGTATGATCATTTTGATTAGGTAGGTACATATTTTAAAACAAAACAATCCAACGAAAAAACAACACAAAAAAAAAAATGACTTTAACGACTGATATGATGATTTATAGTACGTAATAGTTTTTGGGTTAAATGTACCTAGGTTGTTTATTTTTATATTATAATTAGGTTTTAATTGATTTTGATCTGACTTTTGTATTTTTATTATTATTTATTTTGAGTAAGTAGCTATGTTGAAATATTAAACTTAAATTGAATTTTTCTACTTATACAGGGTGTAACATAATATCCCTATAAGCCCCGGGAGGGCGTATTCTACACATCAGTGCGAATAACTTTAATTCTACGACTTTTTAAATTTCGAAGTTTTTCATTCATGAAATGTCTCGTAAGAATCCTAAAATTCCTCCAAAAACGTACGTAAAACAGCATGAGGACGTTACGGTACGCTAGGCTACCTTGCGTGGGGCTGCCTCATGTTCTGTTAGGTACATTTTCTGGAGGAATTTCAGGAATACATAAAGGAATTTCAGGATTTTTACGAAAGTAGTACTTCGAAATTTAAAAAGTCGTAGTACTAAAGTTATTCGCCATGATGTGTAGATGACGACCCACTCCTCGGGCTTATAGGGATATTATTTTACATTCTGTATATTAGATTTTAAATTTAAATTTGTAAAACTTTGAAATTTTATTAATATGTTTATGTGACTTGCCTGTGTGACAAACTATGTCATAAGGTGAAATAAATGAAATGAAAAGAAAAAATATAATTTTGACTTTGACTTTGTGGGCGACCGGTGCATCTCTGAGCGCGGGGGGAAGTAGGTCTTTATCTCGGCGGCATAAAAGAGCTCACGTCAGTTTCAATTCTATCTCGGTTAGGTATTATCTATTGTATGCTCGTTTGTTGTATTGTAAGATAATCTAGTATTTAGACAACCCTAACATATTAAAAGATAAACGGCTAATTACCACTATTATTCGTCACTTTGCTGACGTTTCGAGACTGAGTTCAGAAGCCTCTTCATCATGAGCACCGCCCGCGACCGCGTTCGACGGCGTTCCCAACCACGATAGTTTCAATTCTATAACCCTAACATAGGTTTTAAGCAGACAAATTTTTTTTATTCTCTAAGTTTTTAAGATTCTACTTACGAAATTGTATGATAAATAAAAAATAAAAATAAACATATCTAGGGATGCATGTTTTGGGATAGTGTTTACAAAAATATTTGCATGGATACTGCTTACTTAGGTGCATACTGTGACGCAGTAGGTTGCGGGTTTGATTTCCGTCTCGGAACAAATATTTGCACGATCTGCAGATATTTGTTGGGGGTGTTTTGGGTATTTTCTATGTATAATAAACAAGTAACTACTTTTGTAAAAAATCAAAAAACCCTCAACGCAATGAAACGGCTGAACCGATTTTTATCAAACATAGCTAAGAACACACCCGACAATTTCACCTTTCAAATAAAATAAAAAAACAAATCTGTTCATCCGTTCGGGAGCTACGATGCCACAGACAGACACACACAGAGAGACATACACACACAAACACACACAGATACGTCAAACTATAATACCCCGTCGTTTTTGCGTCGGGGGTTAAAAAATATCTATCTCTGTAATGTTTTGTATTAAGTATATCACTTATCTAGTACCCATAACACAAGCTCTGCTTAGCTTGGGGCTAGATAATGTTGTGTGAACTGTCCAGTTTTTTATTATGTGATAAAAAATAGTGCCTAAGTTCATAAGATAAAATAAAAATAAAATAAAGTGTTTTCAATTTAAGCGAAATACGTTCCATTATTTCATACAATCATCATATACATTAAGTTCACGACTGGCAAATTGAGGCTCGTCTACCTAACGAGCATGAGGCAAATGAACGAAATGAAAATACAAGCGGTCAAGTGTGAGTCTGGATCCCAATCAGAGTTCCGTCTTAGGCACAGAGAGAAAAAAACACCCGGCACTACTCGAAGGAGGCATTTAAGAAAATAATAGAATAGAAAATAATTTATTGTACACCTTATTCAATCAAAAAGAAACTAAACTTAACTTCGTAATTATAAGAAAAATGGGCAGTCTTATCGCTTAGAATCGATGTCTACCAGACAACCTTTAATTAAATATCAATGCGTGACTGTCTGACTGACTGACTAACAACGCATAACCTAAAGTTGAGTTTGTTAGAAGGAGAGCTTTTTCGTGAAAAAGTTCGTGCGGGGAAGTTCTACCATCTTACTTATTTCTGCCGCAAAGCAGTAGTGCTCGCATCACTGTGTTCCGGTTTGAAGGGTATTTCATATTTATGTCTCAGGGTGACGGGCGCAGTGCAATGCCACATAGGGCGCGTACTTGGTGGACGTGACTTATGAGATAATGCACTGTTCATAGGCAGAGGGTACCACTTAACCACTTAGGTGGGCTATCTGCTTGTTCCGTCATCTAAAGTTGTATAAAAAAAAGCACTTACCCCTAACGCTACCTCCATTGGAATCCTAGTGAATCAGGACTAAGTCTATATGACTGTTGGGATGATGTTATCCTGCAGGGTTTAGATTAATATCTCACAGGTACGGAACCCTAGCACAAATAATGGAAGTAACAACCTGGAATACTAAATGATGACCAGGGTAAGATGGAACACTTCACAGCCTTACTTATTCCACGTTGCTCTGACTTTGATAAAATAATCTAAATTAATAATTTCCTGCGTCTTACAAAATTTGATCAGTCCATCAAGAGTCTATATGTCAGGCCTTCCTTTGGACGATTGGAGATACAAATGGCAGGTAGATAGTAAATAAAAAAATTACTTTAGTTGAACTGGATCGTTTATTTTCAACATTGTAGATCTTTGTTTGACCACGATCTCACCTGTTGGTAAGTGACGATGTGACTGAAGATGGAACAAAAAGGTCTAGAAGGCACCTCATCACTCTAGCCTTGAAGAGACCCAGATTATGGTCTTCAGGAAAGACAGACGACGGTAGTGTATTCCACTCCTTAGCAGTTCGCATTATAAAGGTAGAACTGAATCGTTTAGTACAAATAGAGGGTATACTAATGAGGTAAAGATGGTACCGAATTAAAAGGAGATGGTGGGATCAGGTCGTGACGTGAAGTTCCTGGGAGCATTCCCTGAAATGTAACCTATAGATTATAGAAGAACGAAAGGCATGCAAATTATTTCACTGTTGGGAAGCTACACTATCCCCAGGTGCTATAGGCTATTTAAAAAAAAAATAGGATCCTTACTAAAACTCCAATAATGTACCTAACCCAAGGTGTAAAAAAATTTAACATAGGGGGAATAACTTTAGCAGGTTTATGTATCTGGTGTATGGATAGCTGGGGGGTTGGGAAGGGGGGAGGGTTAGGGGGACGGGAGGAAGGGGGATCCCGAAACTACCCGTGCGAAGCCGGGGCGAGTTTCTAGTATCATATATAGTGCAATTAATGTAATTCTATTAGCGGGTCCGCAACATGTTGCAGCCTATCATGTTCAGTGCTTGCTCATTTAGTCCAGTCAAGATGTACATCCTTGCTTGCCAATCAGGTTATAACAGTTTTTATTTATCTTGATCTTGTATTACCTATATACTTAGTAGATTTTTGTTTTTGTCTTCTTGTTTTATGTGTGTGTGTTGTGCGTGTGGTAAAATAAATAAATTTTCTTTCTTTCTTTCTTTCTTGCAAAACTTCGGATATTTCACAAAATAAGTGAACATTTCGAAAAAAAACACTTTTAGGAAAAAAAAATCTATTTTTAAAGAACTGTATCTTGGGAACCAAGGGCTTTATAGAGCTGGCGCTAGTGTTAAATTTGTATCAAATTTAGTCTACTTTAAAAGTATTCGCAGTGACTATCACGGTCAGACCCTTCCTTCACTAAAATATTGAGCAAAAACTGAAAAAAATACCGAAAATTTCACCGCCTAACGCTCAGCACTTGGAAAATTGCAAATCTGTTTTTTTAATATTGGTTAATGTCCTAAAAACATATAAAAAAATCAGCGTGACCCGAACATTTGCAAGCACAACCGCCTTTTCTAATTGCTGTCTTTGAATTGCGTTCAGGCTCCGAGATTCGGTATTCATGACTTTATCCAAGATTTATGCATAACATGGCACTAATCTCACCAGGCAACTCTCACTATCTCTTGATCAAATTACTCCCCACAATTTGGGAGATTAAATATTATGCAATACAGAATACAACTGCCATCGTAACTCAAGTTAACTAAGTCAATTACCTAGCATAATCAAAGTAAGGCCAAATGGTCTGATTAATAGTTTAAACTACCCTCGTCTTGGAAACGGAAACGGAAGTAGGTTTATTGATAGTGTGACCTTGAAAGGTTCCTATAATTTTATTACGAGGGAATCCAATCAAAACTTAGTTGATCGTGTTGAGGCAACGTGTTTGTTAAAGTTATCGAAATTTCCGATTGATAGGGAGATATGAGATTGGGTTTTGGTTTTGTTTGTAACGGATTTGGTCAGATATATGAGTTGTTTTTTTAATTTTACAACATTCATTTATTTACGGAAAGAACTACTACTAATACAAGGTATGTACAAAATACATATGAAACAGTTGTGCTAGCTGAAGACCGCTGCTAGCGATCTAAAGGTAGCTCAACTAATCCAAATCACTACCAGACGGAAGCGTCCCTAAGATGCTGGCTGCATTGCCACGCTGAATGGCAATGCTGCTGTTGTGTTAGTATTTCAATAAGAAGCTATATTATACTTATTGGGCTATAAATATTGTGTGTGAAGGGTATGGGCCGGTGAAATTACAGGCACATGAGACTTTTCATCTTTATGTCTCAGGTTGACGGGCGCAGTGCAATGCCATATAGGGTGGGTTCTAGGTGGACGTGAACTATGAGATATATGTGGATATTCAATATAATAAATAAATAAATAATGCTGGACAGTTCACACAACATTATCTAGCCCCAAGCTAAGCAGAGCTTGTGTTATGGGTACTTGATAGCTAATATACTAAATACAATATATTAATACTAAATACAAAATACAACACAGATAGATATTTTTTTATTATAGATAGAAAATACACAGAACACCCTGAACAAATATCTGCGATGGCACAAATATTTGTTCCGAGGCGGGAATCGAACCCGCAACCTCCTGCGTCGCAGGCCAACCTTCGCCCGCCACGCCACAGAGGTCGAATATAAATTGTTAAAGGTAGATGTTTCCGGCTTGTTCTGTTATTAACGCAGTAAAAAGAAAAAGCCCTCGAGATATGAATGAACGTCTCGCTAGGGGGTGTTCAAAGTCGCACGATATCATATTCCGAACACACGATAAGAATATTTTTTTCTAAAACAAGCAAATTAAATATATTCCTATCATCTCATTTTGCAAGATGTTTACGAGTTTTTATTATTCCTCTGTTTACTCATTGAAAGAAAGAAAGAAAGAAAGAAAGAAACGTTTATTTATGACTAAACAATCAAAGACACACACATGCAACACGCAAAAGCAAACATCAATAACACATTCGTAGCATTTCTGCGAGTTATTTTTGTCTTTGACATCCAGCAAAGCGTGTCGACTTCTGAGTTCAAGTTTCAAAGTTATATAATAATGTGCGATCGCTTTATACGTAGAACACACTGCATTATAACTTTTGAAACTATCACGGTTATGTACATAATTTTAACTAGAACCAGGATATTTACCATGATTTTGAGTTTTAAATGTTCCCGATATTTCGGCACAGTTGCATGCGCCATGATCACGGGAGAACTAACTAAAGTCTTTGCGAGTAGATGTTATTGGCAGATATATCGATCTACCCTCTTTCTCACTCTTTTATTAAGAATGATACCACTACCATCGGTTTATTGTCACAATTCACACCAACTCGACACACAACACTAACGGTGTCCAGACGCGTAGCAGGTACCACACTTTTTTGATTCTTACACATTCTCACCACAGGCTTCCATACTCCAGATAATTGAAAACCATCTTCTCTATTGAAATTTCTGTACTTAGTAATCTCAATTGCCTCTTGTACCATTCTTGGTATGTAATGTCGCTCTGTCGAGATAACCTGCGGACTGTGTAGCTCGATCCAATGATTTGAGCCAGATTCCAAAAGGAGTTCTGCTATAGCTGACTTATGTATGTCCCTGTTCTTGACCGCTCGTATGTGCTCCTTAACCCGACACGCTATCGTACGTTTCGATTGGCCAATGTACGAACTCCCACACAATCAATTTTATACACTCCTGGCTTTTCAAGTGGAAAACTGTCTTTTGGTGAACGCAAGTAGTGCGATATCTTCTTTAAGGGAGTGAAGATGGAAACCAATGAAACCGATGGTAGTGGTATCGTTCGTAATAAAAGAGTGAGAAAGGGTAGATCGATATATCTGCCAATATCATCTACTCGCAAAGACTTTAGTTAGTTCTCCCGTGATCATGGCGCATGCAACTGTGCCAAAATATCGGGAACATCTAAAACTCAAAAATCATGGTAAATATCCCGTTTCTAGTGAAAATTATAAACTGCATTATGTGAATTTCAGGTAAAAAAAAAAAAAAAACTGTTGTTTAGCTCAAGTTAAAGTTTTAAATACATTTAACGTTATATATGGTCATAAGAAAGTAGACGTCCACGGATGGACGAGGCTACCTCATTAACTAGAAGTTTTTTGTGTAAGTCCTTTTTCTTCAATACAAGCTTTTATAAAATTAGTGATCGGAACCGTGTATACCGGACCGGAACATACAGTCAGACAAACGTTTGTCCTCGAAAGGGTAGGCAAAGCCTCAAATGGGCCTCTTTACACAGTGGGTTGCACCACCGTGGGAAATAGACGTGACAAGAGGTGAGCTGATCGCCGCCATTGCTTCCCACAACTGACTCTGCTAACGCTGTCTTCCAGCAATAACACATTCCATAATAAGCTAGCAGCCAGGACAAAACTTATACCAACGACTCTTACAAAAAAGTCCATATAATCCCTTAGTTGGCTTTAAGGACATCCACGGGAGGAGATGGTCGGGTCTATTCTTGGACCGGACACACCACGGCCCTAAAATGAGCTTAAACACGGCCAGTCTGCTATTATCCATCGAGGAGTTCCATTGTCTACCTTCCGCCTCCATCAGCGATCAGCTCGCTGTCACCATAATATTGTATTGTCATCGGAACTTGACATGTATGCAGAATTTCAGCTCAAACGGTCAAGGTTAACTGGTTCAAAATTTGTTCAGTTTAAAATTTGTCCCACACTAACTAACATACTAACAAGTTAAATAAGAGCTTTTAATAAAATTGTGGTATTTGCCATAACCAACACGCTTGGCAGGCGGATTGGTGAGCGCAGTATTGGTGTTGAGTATTCAGGTGGATTCTGCTGTCAATCCCCTGGTGTAATCCCGTGGCTTTTACGCCAGCCACGGGAGGAGACGGAGGGGTCTATTCTTAGGCTGGTTATACCACGGCTATTTATTGTTATGATAACACTAAATGTGCTTGAAATGGCACAATAAATCATATTTATCAGTTGATTTATCACTGCTTTAGATTTGGCCTATTCGCTCTATATTTGACGACCTCTGTGGCGCGGCTGGCGATGGTTCGCCTGCGACGCAGGAGGTTGCGGGTTCGATTCCCGCCTCGGAACAAATAATTTGTGCGTTCTGCAGATATTTGTTCAGGGTGTTCTGGGTGTTTTCTATGCATAATAAAAATATCTATCTATGTAATGTATTATATTAAGTATATCAGTTATCCATAACACAAGCTCTGGCTTAGCTTGGGGCTAGATAATGTTGTGTGAACTGTCCAGCATTATTTATTTTTATTTTATTTATTTATATGGTCGTCTTGGTCGCTCTATTCTATATAGATTTAAGAACTGTGGTTTTCTATAGGTAGCCGTCCGATTTTGGCGACCGCAACCTACAACAGTGACCAACAATCGCGACCGGGTAGTACGACCAATTGCCTAGTATGAATTTATATGAAGCGCTTACAGACGCAAGCGACCAAGTCGCGCGTCTTATGGTCGAGTCTAGCAAGCAACCGCGGACGTGAAAAACCACTACAATGGCAGCAGTGACGTCACGTGATCTAACTGTAACGGATCAATACCCTACCCCGTTACTGAATCGATACAATTGAGACACAATATAATTCTAAACGCATTACCCATCCCTTTCGCTTCGTGTGTCGGTTAAGACATGGAATGACGTATTTATTTTATGCTTTTATGGCTGAAGGGTTTTAGTGCCTTACGAGTGGGTACGGCTTGACGAACAGCAAAAAACTAAGATACGCAGCGTGGAGTGCGCGCTGGGTCTAATTTTTTGTGACCATTGGCGAGACAATGAGTCCCACAGTTTATCTTACTATAATTTTGTTTCAGTGTGACATTTTGAGCAACTAACACGGCTTGCAACGAATGGTTTTAAATATTTTTTGTTACTAATATTTTTTGCTATGAGACCCTTGCGTGTAAGTTGTTTTGCTATTTTAGAGATGCGAGTCGACAAAGGAATTGACATTAGTATAACGCGAGCTTTCGTGGCGGCTACATTATCGGTTCTCTTGTAATTAACTTTTGTGAATATATTCCGAGATTGGCGTAGTGATTTTTGAACACCGCTAAAGCTCATTTCAGTCATTGTGTTAAGTACAATCGTTTAGTGAGTGAGACAAAAGCTGGCTGCTGACTCCTGCAGAGACCCTGAAAAAGCTAAGTACCTATGTATAGAGATGGCTGAGTCACAAACCTAAGTACCTAGATGTTTACGCTAATTAAGTGTACCTATAGAGATGGCTGGCTCACAAACTAAGTACCTAGGTGTATTTGCAAATCTAAGTACCTATTTATAGAGATGACGGAGTCCTAAACCTATGTTTTATGCTAATTAAATCTAGGGATGGCAGAATCATGAACTTGATAAACCTAGACTTCAACATGAATATGTAGAAGTATTTACACCTTTAATAAATGTCTTTAGGAAGAACCAGCACTGCTAGAGTCTGCACCATGAAGCCGTGGCCTACGTTGGATAAACATTTTACACTGTCGCACGTTTTATATTTAATCTTTATTGTGTAATTTTGTTGATCATAAACTGTTTACCTAGGATCTGACTATTATATATTTATCGACGGAACGACTTATAGTCCATATTATAAATATGGTCCCTTTTAATTAGTCTCATGTGAGGGAACTATAATACAGCTTTTATCAAACATGACTGTGTCGCATGAGAGTAAACTGCTTAGCGCAAACACACACACAAACAAACACACTCTCGTCCCCGTATTCACGTGTAGTGACAAGGTGGGAAATTACATGACATATCAGTATTTACGTATTCTCGCGAAGTGATGTTGGAGTGTGGTATTTTTGGACGCAAGAAGCTAAGCAACGACAACCCTAAGCGAATTATTCTATAGTATGTACTATTTTCAACTGAAGCTCTCGAGAGTGAGCTACCGGAAAAGCCAACTTAAATGGCGGGAAATCTTTCTGAATTGAATAATGCACGCGTTTCTACAGACACATACATTACACTATCATTATAGTGAAACGAGTCACCAGCACAGAGAAATCGTTTGCGCCGGCTTGGAATCGGATTACAACACTTACGAGGTCGTTATAACTGACCATCGCTGGATCTAAATGCGATCACAACCACTCAATCAAAACCTAATCTAAAGCCGCCTACGGTACCTCTAGTTGGTACTTGTGACACGTTGAAGAACAGAACACTAAAGTCGACGTACAAGTAAATACGGTATCTATATTTTGAAACTTAGCCTCATATGATTAGGGCTACACCGCTAAGGAGTCTGGGTGGTCAGCATATGATAGGATTCACCCCCCGCGCTTCGTTAGGGCGAACGGCATACGTTCACGCACACCGCGCTGTCACATAGTACATACAAGCAATGATGCGCACCGATGGAGTATGGGATCTCTTCGTATTTCCCACAACGTGGGAACAATAGGGGGCGAATGATACCCTTGAGCGGCCCATAATTCTCAGATTCCAAGGCGACACTAGAAACAGACATAAACCTGCACTACACTATGCACGAACGGGCTTATGAACGAAAGCTTAGAACAATGCAATCAATCAAACGAACCTACACAGTTATAAGGTGGTGGCACTAATTGCATAAGGACTTATCTGACATTCGATGACGACCATTAATATACCGACACATTACCTATGTTTGACTGAATCACGACGTTAGTTTAGGAACCTAGGATGTGAGACAAAGTCATCATTTTTACATAAACATTACAGGATCCTGAAGACGACACACGAGGCCCCTCCAGAGTGAATTGCAGAAACGGGGTAAGTGATTTCTGAATTACGAACAACATTTCCTTTCTGTAATTAGGTAAATAAACGCAGGCAGGATGCTACTTTAATTCTCTACAGCTTATTAAGACGATCACGGGACACATTCAATAAACTGTCAGGCCAAGACATTAACATCTACCGAATCATACTACGAAAAGTAACATATAATTCATCACATTAAAATATTGTAAAAGCTTTTGTAGACGCCTGTTGGGTGGGGGGGCGGAACTTCACATAACCACATAGTACTATAAAAATGGAGGCATTTTTAAAAGAAATAAAAAAAAAAAATTGGCAGTCGCATGTTGCTGGCTACAGTAACTGGTCGACAGGCAACCAGAGTCACGGTCGTCTGTCACCATGATCCGAATGTTACCTTAATACTGCGCCAACACCAGGCAGAAATCTTAATAAAAAAAAAACGCCACGCGCCGCTTGAAAAAGCGGTTTTTATTGAATATCTCGTGAAATATAGATAATTTAAAAAAAACCCTAGGGTGATCTCTCCGTTTTATTGTATTGATCTTATTTATTAAATTTTTGACCCAATAATCTGCACCATATTGACAAACAATCGAATCTTGCCAAAAGTTAGAGGTAACTTTGTGTTTTTTTTTATCGAGAAAATTTGCTCCTATTGTTTTTTTGTCTGGTGATCCCTCGGTATTATAATTTAGTATTTGTGCATATTTTTAATTTGAATATTGTACTTGATTTACTCAGTTAAAAATCTAATCTAAGATTGATAATTTTACGTTATAACCCACCTTAAGAAGGCCGTATTTTAAAATTGAGTTATTATAGTCTAGACTACGTTAATTAAATATTTTTCTTCTCCGAACCATAAGACGGGAAAGTAATATCACAAAGTGTACCCCGATATCGAAAGAATTCATCCCTTGTGAATTGTTGGGGCGATTTTCTGAACCACTAATAAAATATAGAAGATTTGAGATTGGGCAAGCTACGGTCACCCATGATATTAAGTAGGGTTCTTTATCTTCATGGAATATGTTTTTTTTTTTTTTTTTTTACCTAAAATAGGCTTGCGTTTGGCTACATCTCACCTGATGGGAAGTGAATGAAGTGAAGTGATGTGAAGTGTCGGTGTATTGATGTAAGTGTGTTTTAGATTAAAAAAAACAGTAAGGTATAGAAAATAAGGTATAATCTAATATCATGCTTTAGAGTTATCTTGTTCGGCGTTTATAGAAAATCAATGATACTTTTATTTAGGGCCGTACTAAGTTTCTTAGAACTAATAGAAATGTAGTTATTTTGGTAAAAGTATGGATTATATAAGCACTAGCGACTCGTCGACGAAGTCACGTGCGTTCCACTAGTAAGGTATACAATTTGATATCGTGAGCAAGTTAAATAAATAATGCTGGACAAGTTTACACAACATTATCTAGCCCCAAGCTAAGCCAGAGCTTGTGTTATGGGTACTAGTTAACTGATATACTTAATACAATATATTACTTAAATAGATATTTTTTATTATACATAGAAAACACCCAGAACACCCTGAACAAATATCTGCAGATCGCACAAATATTTGTTCCGAGGCGGGAATCGAAGCCGCAACCTCCTGCGTCGCAGGCGAACCATCGCCAGCCGCGCCACAGAGGTCGTCAGAGGTTGCTAAAACTGCTCTAATTTCACACAAAAGGGTCCCAAAATTGCTTGCAATTTATAGCTTCCTAGCCTCAAATTACGGAACCCGAAAATAGAATAATGCTCTCACTGACATATCGCTGAATGTAAGAGCCTTTCAAACCCTAAGGTCGACCAGAAGTACATTAGGATCGATTTATTATGTGTGACGTCATACGCGGAGATGACGTCAACTGACAGGAAGTGCTAATTACCTATGAGATAAAACTAAACGGAGAAAAATAGGGCAGTGCATTTTTTTTTGTTGATTGGTGAAGATATTATTTGCCTATAGTACAAATCCACTATAGGTCTGGCGCTTAACTGAGTCAGTCCCTGAGGTATGGGAGCGGTACGGGATGAAATAAATAATAAATAAATAAATAATGCTGGACAGTTCACACAACATTATCTAACCCCAAGCTAAGCAGAGCTTGTGTTATGGGTACTAGATAACTTATATACTTAATACAATATATTACATAGATAGATATTATTTATTATACATAGAAAATACCCAGAACACCCTGAACAAATATTTGTTCCGAGGCGGGAATCGAACCCGCAACCTCCTGCGTCGCAGCCCAAGCTTCGCCCGCCGCGCCACAGAGGTCGTCATGACGAAATTGTCGTCGAAATTGATTCATGAAATATCATACACATGATCAGGTCACTAATACACGTGGTGCCTCAGTTTCAGATAATATCTACAAAATTTCATTGAGTTTAATTAAATAATAGCCAACATGGAGCAAATGGGCGTAAGGTGGAACGTTCCGTTTCTGGCGCAAAATCAAATTTTAGTGTGTTTTTTGCTTATCACAGCTCATCAACACATCTGGCGATAGCGAAACCTGATTTTGCGAAAACTAGGAAATCTAAGGTGCATATTTTGATTGAAATTGTCTCATAAATATCATTAGATTAGCTGCGAATGTCATTCAATGATTTTTTGTGTTTCTTTTGTTCAACGACATTTGTTACTAAACTAATTATATTTATGAGACACTTTCAATCAAAATATGCGCCTTAGATCTCCTAGTTTTCGCAAAATTAGGTTTCGCTATCTCAAAATGTGTTGATTAGCTGTGATTAGCAAAAAACTATAAAATTTGAATTTTGCGTCTCAAGCGAAACGTTGGACCTAAGTGGACGACCAATAGTTAGCGACCACATCATCACTGGTAACACGCACAATTTTAGTAGTAGTAGAGCTTTTTTGTGAAAGAGTTCGTCCGGGGAAGTACTACCACCATGCCTATTTCTGCCGCAAAGCATTAGTGCTCGCATTGCTGTGTTACGGTTTGAAGGGTATGGGTGCCGGTGAAATTACAGGCACATGAGACTTTTCATCTTTATATCTCAGGGTGGCGGGCGCAGTGCAATGCCACATAGGGCGCGTCCTAGGTGGACGTGACCTATGAGGTAATGCACTGTTCATAGGTATAGGTTACCGCTTAACATCAGGTGGGCCATCTGCTTGTTCCGTCATTCAAGTAGTATAAAATTACAGACTTCTTCCGTATGTAGTCTCTGCGTTATACGAAAAATAAAATTGATTTATAGTCATTTATAGTAATTTATAGTCATGTATAGTCATTTATAGTCATTAATAGTCATTAAAGATTACGCTTCTCAACCAAATTTAGTGGTTAGTAGGTGTAAAAATAGAGAATATTTTCTGTCTTGATTTTCTCTCACCTGTTGTGTACATAGTGTGCATAAATAGCTAACCACGTAACCAAACTATGCACAAACAGGTTGCCAAGTTCATTATGTTTTCCCCACTACTCTCGGACTCAACTGAGTGCTTCAACTTTAGTAATAAGCGCGTAACTTAGGTGATTCATTCTGCCGTAAATACGCCATAAGTTGCTACACTCTGTATAGAAATATGCCTCTGAATATATCTGTATAGTTAAGCTAATAAAAATAAAATAAATAATGCTGGACAGTTCACACAACATTATCTAGCCCCAAGCTAAGCAGAGCTTGTGTTATGGGTACCAGATAACTGATATAGTTAATACAATATATTACATAGATAGATATTTTTTATCATACATAGTAAATACCCAGAACACCCTGAGCAAATATCTGCGATCGCACAAATATTTGTTCCGAAGCCGGAATCGAACCCGCAACCTCCTGCGTTGCAGGCCAAGCTTCGCCCGCCGTGCCACAGAGGTCGTCAAAAACACTGTGAAAATCATTTAAGGATATTTGTAGCTAAACTAATTGTTTATTTATTTAATAATGGGATACTATCAATTACAACATGTGTGTTAAGTGTTCCAGTTTTCGTGAACTCAACTTTCGCTATCTGAAGAAGTGTTGACAATCTGTAATGAGTAAAAACCGGCCAAGTGCGAGTCGGACTCGCCCATGAAGGGTTCCGTAGCAGCAAGTAACACAATATAAAAGTTCTTGGATGGTTTACGATTTATGACGTATTCAAAAAAAACTACTTACTAGATATCGTTCAAACCAATTTTACGTGGAAGTTTACATGGTAATGTACATCATATTTTTTTTATCATTTTCTTATTTTAGAAGTTACGGGGGGGGGGGGGGGGGACATCTTACCATTTTGGAAGTGTCTCTTGCGCAAACTGTTCAGTTTAGAAAAAAACTGATATAAGAAACATGAATATTATTTTTGAAGACCTACCCATAGATACCACACACGGGTAATGGATTAATGGGTTTGATGTTTTTTTTTTTTTGTATAATTTCTAAGTATGGGGAACCCCAAAAATGTATTGTTTTTTTTTCTATTTTTGTGTGAAAATCTTAGTGCGGTTTACAGAATACATCTACTTACCAAGTTTCAACAGCATAGCTCATATAGTTTCGGAAAAAAGTGTCTTGACATACACGGATAGACAGACAGACAGACAGACAGACGTGACGAATCCATAAGGGTTCCGTTTTTTGCCATTTGGCTACGGAACCCTAAAACCCACCAAAAAAAATTGCATTTCGCCTCACTATCGAGAGCATCCACCTTAAATAAGTTATTTCACTCTATTTATGAAATAATGTGGAGTCAGTAGAGTTTAGAGGCATCTATTGGGTATGTTAATAACTTTTTCGGAAGGTCTACAGTTTTCTAAAATATGCCCAAAACTGTACTTATTTACTTCTAACTGTAAATAATTATTTGTTTGTTTTTTCTTACATTTGAAAGGGAACAGGAATTCGATGGATGGAGGCGGTTTACGACATTTTGTCATAACATTCTATGATTTACAGCGAGATGAGTAACATGTAACCTTCTCATTTTGACTTATAGTATGAATCGGCTGCCAAGACTTTTATTCAATTCAATTCAATTCATTTATTTATTTCAGGCAACAGTGAAAAATGTACATTGTACCTAGACAAAGGCCCATAGTAATATATACCTTACAACTAACATACATATAGAGATTAAGATATACTTAAAACTATCACTTAACGTCAAGGGTTTCGAAAATGCTTCCCTATAGCGTCGGTAAACAATGCCAGCTGGCCAGAACTCCGGATCTAGGAGCACATCCCTGTACTTCCTTTTATGAATGTTTTACTCAAATTCGAATTAAAATAGTGATTTATTTATTCAAATCATACGGATCATTTTGAATCGCCGTATAAACAAAAATTCATCATCATCAGCCTGTATCAGTCCACTGCTGGACATAGGCCTCTCCCAATGCTCGCCATTTAGACCGATTTCCAGCTCTTCCCATCCACTTTCTACCAGCCGCCTCACGCAGATCGTCGCTCCACCTAGCTAAGGGGCGCCCCATACTACGTTTACCAAGACGTGGTCTCCACTCTAGAACACGTTTACCCCAGCGGTTGTCGGTTCTTCGGCATATATGCCCAGCCCATAGCCATTTCAGCCTGCTAATTCTCTGAGCTATGTCGATCACCTTAGTTCTCTGTCGGATAACTTCGTAGCGGATTTTATCCCTCAGAGAACAAAAATTACTCCTGTTTTAACGCGACTAAACCTAGAAGAATCAGGCAAAAAACGGCGCGTGCTTTATTACAATTACTAGGTGGGATATACGATACGGGTGAAACATTCAGATAACAGGTTAGCTTACTGATATCAGCATAGGTCGAGTCTTGTTCAGCCGAAAAATAAATATCTTAGCTTATTGTACTGTGAACATTTCAATGTCGCGGCAGACATTTGTGATTTCTACAAAAATAGACGAAACCATTTTTATACAATGCCTCGGCGGAGATGTCTAGCATATACACGAAATGAGTAAGTACCTATAATAATCTTTTATTTATTTTTCAGGTACGAATCCTGGTTTCCTGCCAGACTCAAGTAAGTAATATTACACCTAGTAGTAGTAGAGCATTTTTGTGAAAGAGTTCTTCCGGGGAAGTACTACCACCATACCTATTTCTGCCGCAAAGCAGTAGTGCTCGCATTGCTGTGTTCCAGTTTGAAGGGTAAGGGTGCCGGTGAAATTACAGGCACATGAGACTTTTCATCTTTATGTCTCAGGGTGGCGGGCGCATTGCAATGCCACATAGGGTGCGTCCTAGGTGAACGTGCCCTATGAGGTAATGCACTGTTCATAGGCCGAGGTTACCGCTTAACGTCGGGTGGGCCATCTGCTTGTTCCGTCATTCAGTAGTATAAAAAAAAAACCTGAATTTACGAACCAATCTTAGGGCAATGCGGCCTCCGAAAACGAGCGGTTACCACAACCGTAATACCTTATTGCACTTTTCCTATTTGGCTTTTTTTTATATCTGTGTAAATTGTTTTTGTTTTGTTTTTTTTTAGTTCATATCTTGTTTGCTTTTTTGTTGGTGTGTGTGTTTGTTTGTCATAAATAAACGTTTATTTCTTTCTTTCTTTAATTAATGATATTAGATTTTCTATGCCCTATCAAATCATCAAAGTTACACATAATGTATGCAAACATGTGTCAAAAAGAGATGATTAAGCAAAACAGCCGTTTAAAAGCCCGCTAATGTGTATGTGAACAGTGGCTTAAGGCGATATGTTAAAATATAGAATGGGCCGAGTCTATCCAGAAAACAATAGCGGCAAGACAGTGACAGCGTTATTACTCAATTTAACCCGGGAAGAGATGAGGTATAGAATTCTTCAGCTAGCAAGTAACTGACGTAAGCGACAAATGATAAAACTTCGTTTTGCTTCTAAAGTAGCGAATGTAAAAATAAATTATCTTTAATTAATCTAAGTACTTAATGTGATTACCTACTGAATAGTATAAAACTTACGCTTAATATTTTCCCTAGGAGGGACCTAAAACCGGTTTTAGTTGGGCCAATTTCAAAAATAAAGCTAGCCTAAAAAGTTTCACCAATCGTGTTTCTACTATGACTTATTTAAATTACATCCTCTCCTTTTTTTTTTAACTATAATAGACCTTCGTTTGACCACGATCTCACCTGTTGGTAAGTCACGATGTGGCCGAAGATGGAGCACAAAGGTCTAGAAGGCACCTATTCACTCTAGCCTTAAAGAGACCCAGATTATAGTTTTCAGGAAAGATAGACGACGGTAGTGTATTCCACTCCTTAGCAGTTCTCATTATAAAGGTATAGAACAAATTAATAATTACTGTATTAACATCAAGTTTGACTGTTACTGAGAGAGCATGTAACGTAACGACTCCAAAATTTTAACATATCGTCTTAAAAAACCCTAGATCTTTTACATTCCAATAGTTAGCGCCCCATAGCGACGGGAAAGCTTTGTTTTTTTATACTAGTGAATGATGGAACAAGCAGATGGCACCTCTGCCTATGAACAGTGCATTACCTCATAGGTCACGTCAACCTAGGGCGAACCCTATGTTGCATTGCACTGCGCCCGCCACCCTGAGACATAAAGATGAAGTCTCATGTGTCTGTAATTTCACCGGCACTCTTACCCTTCAAACCGGAATACAGCAATGCGAGCACTACTGCTTTGCGGCAGAAATAGGTATGGTGGTAATACTTCCCCGGACGAACTCTTTCACAAAAAAGCTCTACTACTACTAAAGCTTTCCATGAACGTGCTCTTCACGCGTGTATTCGACACGTTTCGAAGTAGCGGGGGGATTTTCCACTCTTCTCTCTCGTCTCTTCTTATAATAATGGCTTCTGAGGAGAGCTAAATTTCAAAACAATTTAGCCAATGTCAAGTGATATAATTATATTTTTATAGTCAAGTCGTCAAGAGTCTCCGTCAAGTCACACTAGTTTAAATGGTGGCAGAAAAACGGAGTTTTTACAGGGTAAATCCACCATTTCGTAAAGACACGTAACACATAAATTTAACTACATTACACATGTCATGTGTTATTTATCCAAGTTATACCAGTTAAAATGCCACCAAATTTACACGAAATAACACGAAAAAAGACAAAAATGTAACTAAATTAAAATGACGACGTTTCTTTCAAAAACGTCAGATTTCTATCAAGTTCTGATAGTGGCTATCAATTGATATTGATAGCCACTGACACATGTCAAAATGACAATCATTGCAATGAAAGCCAAGCTTTGCCCTTATCAAAATATAATTAAATAAACTAAACATACTACTACATACTAGTTTGCGCGAGAGACACTTCCAAAGTGGTAAAATGTGTGTCCACCGCCTGTAACTCCTAAAATAAGAGAATGATAATACTAAAAAAAGTATATGTACATTACCATGATAACTTCCACCGAAAATTGGTTTGAACGTCATTGCAAGTATTTGTTTTTAATACGTCATAAATCGTAAACCATCCAAGAACTTTTATAGTATTATGTTACTTGCTGCTACGGAACCCTTCATGGGCGAGTCCGACTCGCGCTTGGCCACTTTTTGGTTAGTTAAGTCACTAGAATATATAATAGTAGTTAGGTACTCATAAACCCGGTTAGGGCGCTGCAATATTATAAGATTAGATTATTACATTGTATGCATGCATTAATATCTAAAAACATCAAGCTAGTAAATAAAATTAAGACACTAATAATTCAACTACATAATATATTTAAGAAAACAACATTTCTAAAATTAAATATTTTGAGAAAAGAACATGGTTTTGGCTTGAATCAGTCTTTCGGGTAGGCTTATCAATTCCTCGACAACTCGAAGAAGTTAATATTACCTACCAGAAATCGGCAAAACTAATACTCTTTGAGGAAAATGTATCGTTAGAAAAAGCCTTTTATTTTCTCGCAAAAAGTATTCCCGCAAAGTGAAACTGGAGGGAAAACTTGATGATATCTGAGGTAGACACAGAATATATAATAGTTCTATAGTCCATAATTTCCACTATCCACCGATCGGGGGTTAAAAATAAAGTTCGACTCATTTACCGATCTAGTGTCGATGTCAAAAAACCCACTGAGCATGTAATAGGCAAAGAATTGGTTAATAATCACTACGTTTTAAACAATTAATTAATTATGTAAAAATTCAAAAACCCTCAACGCAATGAAACGGCTGAACCGATTTTGATCAAACATAGCTAAGAACACTCCCGATAACTTCAACTTTCAAACAAAAAAATAAATAAATCGTTTCATCCGTTCGGGAGCTACGATGGGACAGACACACACACTCACACACCCACATACACACACACCACACACACACACACACACAGACACGTCAAACTTATAACACCCCGTCGTTTTTTGTCGGGGGTTAAAAATACCACAAATGGTATTCTACTCAACTGGTAATACAACGCAGAAATGTGAAATAAGACCCGAAATACGCCTCAAAGATTAGCCCCTGAGGTATGGCAGCGGTACGAGAGAGCTTTTTTTTCTTAATACTAAGAATTATGTAATAAGTAGCTGGCCAACCTAATGATAAGCGGTAACCTCTGCCTATGAACGGTGCATTATCACGGGTGTTTTCGTCTCTTAAATTATCAGATGACAGAAGCCACGCTTCATTTTGACGTAAGGAAAACACCCCTCCCGTACCGGTAGCATACCTCAGGGACGCTAGACTTGTAGGTAGGTTACCAACGTTCCAACTTGAGTCCGTCAAGTTGGAACGTTGGGCAAGCGTCTGGAGCTACAGTACTACCCAAGTAACCATCAGGCGGGCCGTAAGCCAGTTTGTCGAGCTATTACATAAAAAAAAATGGCTTACCGATGTACCTGCGCAGAAGATGAATTTTTAAAGCGCGGGAATTTTCCTGTACCACTATTGGTCGGCAGCTCACCGACGCGATGTGTAATTGTGCGGAGGGGCGTGACTTGCGAGTGAGACGGAACTAACAGCTGCAGTGTATTATGAACCTTATAATAGTGACCTAAGGTTGATTGTAAGTTTTGAGAATTCTTTCGTTAATCTTCGGAGCCATACTTTCTTTTCTGCGCAAACGAAGATCCACGACGCGCCATATGAGTTGGGTACACCACCGGCGCCACATTATATGAAGTGACACAAGATTCGCTCGCGTTTCTCACGTGCCGTGAAGACGAACTTACTCCAATGAACGGATAAGTTTTCGGTCAGGTCCTCAGTAAACAACTCTGAAGGTTTCTGTTCCGGATTGCTATGCAGCTTTTAGGGTTCCGTACCAGACTCAGGCAAATTGTTAGTCTGTTCGTATGTCTGTTACAACCTTCTAGAGCCCCAGTTATTAGTAGGTACTATTTACTACTACTATTATTATTAATATACTATTTTATTCTTTATTCTTTATTGCACATAAGAAAATACAAAATAAACAGTAGGAGTTAGCGAACATGTACAGAAGCGAGCAAAGAGTTTTAGTAGTAGTAGAGCTTTTTTCGTCCTAGGTGGATGAGACCTATGTTTTTTTTTTTTTTTTTTATACTACTTTAATGATGGAACAAGCATATGACCCACCTGATGTTAAGCGGTAACCTCTGTATATGATCAGTGCATACCTCATAGGTCACCACGTCCGCCTAGGACGCGCTCTATGTGGCATTGCACTGCGCCCGCCACCCTGAGACATAAAGATGAAAAGACTCATGTGCCTGTAATTTCACCGGCACCCTTACCCTTCAAACCGGAACACAGCAATGCGAGCACTACTGCTTTGCGGCAGAAATAGGTATAGTGGTAGTACTTCCCCGGACGAACTCTTTCTCTTTCTTTCTTTCTATGTGCATTGTTAAAGGCAGAGGTTACCGCTTCACATCAGGTGGGCCATCTGCTTGCTCCATCATTCAAGCAGTTAAAAAAAAGCAGAAAAAAATCCACAGTTAAAAAATTTCAATATTTTTATGCAAGGACTGAATTACATGATGATAAACATACATACGTAGACACACGCCTTTTTCCCCGATAGGGTAGGCAGAGCCTCAATGTGTCTCTTTTCACCGTGGGTTGCGCCATCATGGGAATATAGACGTGACAAGTGGTGAGCTCATCGCCGCCATTTCTTCACATGACTCTTTATAATCTTTATAATCATCTATAATCATTTCATCCCACTGAGTCGGCTACCACTTACTTCCAGTAAGAACACATTCCTAAGCTAGCAGCCAGGACAAATCTTATACTAACGAATCTTTCTAACAAAATGCCATTACAAGATGCTTAATAAACTATACATACATAGACACACGCCTTTTTCCCCAAAGGGGTAGGCAGAGCCACAATAGGCCTCTTTTCATTGTGGGTTGCACCATCGTGGAATATAGACGTGACAAGTGGTGAGCTCATCGCCGCTATTGCTTCCCACGACTGACTCAGCTAACGCTTTCTTCCAGTAATAACACATTCCATAATAAGCTACCAGCCAGGACAAATCTTATACCAACGAATCTTATCAACAAGTCCGGGTAATCTCTTAGTCGACTTTTACGACATCCACGGGAGGAGATGGAGGGGTCTATTCTTAGGCCGGACAATATTCTTAGTCTATTCTTATTCTTAGATTTAATAAACTATACATAAAGTAATAAAACACCGTATAACTGTATTATTCAGTAGAGCAACTCCTTATTCGATGACACAGGTCAAGTACATTATCAACAGTTTAATAACTCACGATGTAGACTCGGACGGAACTTGGACTCACAGAAAATATTGCGCAGTAGGTTATGTTGAGGAATGGGTAATGTTTATAGGCAGGGAAATGTGGAATAAAAGGGGGAGATATTGAAATAAGTGCAGTCTAGGCTACTTCCTCGATTTGGGCTTACTTCCTTCGAGATTTTTCTTTCAAGATTTTTCATTCGAGATTTTTCGTTCGAGATTGTTATTCTAGATATTTCTTTCGGGATTTATAGTATGAGATTTTTGTTAAGGCGCGATAGGTTCTCAAATGTCTCTAGAATTTTAAAGTTTTTGATAAGAATTTTCATAGTTTTCTATGAAGAAAAAAATATATGATATTCTTGAGCTTTTTATCTAGTGAAATCAATAATTCAATACAATATTTGAATTACTTCACTCGATAAAAAAAATAACAAAGATACCTCCTTTTTAAAATTGTAATGCTATTTTTCACTCACTTCTCTCACGTTTTCATTTTTGAAACATTTGGTTACACGTTAGTTATTATTTGAGTTAGTGAATTCATCAACAAAATTAAACAAAACTTTGAACGACATTTTTATATCATTTTTTTATACATAAAAACACGGTATCAGATCGTGCGCTCGCCTTCTTCGCCTCATACAAAAATGTTCGTTGAACCTATAGCGCCTTAATAATTTTATCGTATTTTGTACATACCTTGTATTATTATTTCTGTAAATAAATGTATTAATTGTAATAAGTAATCAGTTATCTAGTACCCGTATCACAAGCTCTGCTTAGCTTGGGGCTAGATAATGTTGTATGAAATGTCAACAAAAAAAATGGAACACAGACACATGAGCATATTTAAAACTAGCAGCGCCCCGCGGTTTCACCCGCGTAAGTCTCGATTCCGTGGGAATATCGGGATAAAAATATGCCTATATGTTATTCCGGGAGTTCAGTTATCTCCATTCCAAATTTCATCCAAATCCGTCAAGCCGTTTTAGCGTGAAGAAGTAACAAACTCACACACACACTTTCGCATTTATATTATTAGTGGGATGCAAACTTTGTAGGTACTAGATTTAAGGTGATTTTTTATTTTAATTTGTGTTACCTATTTTTGTATTATCGGCCTTGCATGGTGTAGTTATTTGTGTCAAATAAACGTTTTTCTATTCTATTGTATTCTTACCAATTAAAATATTCTTGATTCTTGATATGGCATAGTTACTCACATAGCCCTATAAGGCTCGAAGCCCAGGCCATAAAGGCGGGCTTCGACAATATTATGTAGAATTTAATCGGCTTTCAAGCATCTGATTGAATATAAATTCCAATTAATGCTTGCAATGGATCTTATAATACAATTAGTTGTTGGTTATTGCTATAGCTTTATAGATACAATAAAGTTTTTTAAATTTTATTTTTCCAATGGTGCTTTTATAAAATAATTAGTTTTTAAAACCGTGGCTAATCAATATAAGCCCAAACACTGCTAGGGGTTCCGTTGTCCACCTTCCGTCTCCATCATCTGATCAGCTCGCTGTCACCATCATATTGTATTGTCATCGAACTTGACAGGTATGCCAAATTTCAGTTCAATCGGATATCGGGCAGGGGTTGAAATTTCAATCGCCAGATTTTCCCTCCACAGGCTTACAGATCCATTTTCTATCTTTCACCTGCATCATCAGATCAGATTACTGTAACCATAATATTATATTGCCATCGAAAGGGCTCATATGAGCCCAAACTCGAGGGGTTTACTAGCAGTCACTGAAGAGTTCCACTATCCACCTCCTGGCTCCATCATCATCAGCTCCAAGATACTAAATTATAGTATTGTCATACGAACTACATATACGTACAAAGTTTCATTTCGATACGACAATTAGAAGTAGCTTAAAAATAACTTCCATGATTAGATTACATTGTTTGTTAGTTAAAAGCAATGACCTCAAAGTAAAGTTATTAGAAAGTCTTTTGTTACAAGCTTAGAGCAGCACGGCCTCCGCTCAGTGGTTACAAGTAAAGCTAATATAAAAGCGTGTTATGTCCATCTATATCTATATCTATACTCTATACTAATTATAAAGAGGAAAAATTTGACTGTTTGTTTGTTTGCATTGAATAGGCTCCAAAACTACTGGACCGATTTAAAAGTTATTTCACTGTTTGAAGCTACACTATCCCCGGATGACATAGGCTATATTATATTTTCAAAAAATTAGGAATCCTTACTAAAACTCCAATAATGTAACCAAAGGTGTAAAAAAATGTAACATAGGGGGAATAACTTTAGCAGGTTTTTGTATCTGGTGTATGGATATATGGGGAGTTGGGAAGAGGGGAGGCTTAGGGGGGACGCGAGGGAGGGGGAATCCCGACACTACCTGGGCAAGGCCGGGGCGAGTTTCTAGTAGCCATTAAAGCGTTGAATGATGGCAGAATGTCAGTGGTATTCATTTTATCTTTAATTATAATATGACCATATCAAAAAACTGCATACTACGAGATTTTTATTAAAAAATACTGTCAGAACTAGCCGATGACTCGTTTGACATTAAGCGGTAACCTCTGTCACAGATAAAATAATACTATACGATCTGTCAATAACAATGCATTAACTCATAGGTCACGTCCACCTAGGACGCGCCCTATGTGGCATTGCAATACGCCCGCCACCCTGAGACATAAAAATGTAGTCTCATGTGCCTGTTATTTCATCGGCACACATAACCTTTAAACTGGAACACAGCAATGCGAGTACTACTGCTTTACGGTAGAAATAGTAGTATGGAGGTAGTACTTCCCCAGACGAAGTTTTTCACGCAGAAAAGCTCTACTACTACTTAACTATACTACTTCCTGGTGCATTTCATTTCATTCATTTCATTTCATTTATTCACAAACAATTAAAAATCGTGTCGGAAATTAGGAACAATGGCATTCATGCTATAGACCGTCCAAAGCCGTCTTGATTTGGTCAGTGCATCTCATGAGCGATCTGCCCCGTGCTCGTGTGCCCTTAATTCTACCATGAACTGTGGGTTCCCAAACTTGTTTTGTCTGCTGCCCACTTTGAGAATAATTTATTTTTTAGCGCCCCATAATTGGTTAATTAATTAATGCCCCCAATTTTTCACCTACTTAAAAACCACTATAACTGCAAATTAAATTAATTATTGGGAGCTAAAACATGCACAAATCGGGTTATTTAACAAAAACTTGTTAAAACATGATTGCCCGCGGTCTATTATCTACGAAAATGAATACTAATAACTATTAAAATGCGAAAGTGTGTCTGATTTGACGCCCCCATTTTTTTTCTGGGTCTGTTACCGCCCCCTTTATGCCTGCAGCGCCCACAAGGGGGTGTTATCGCCCACTTTGGGATCCCCTGATGTACCATAAGGTATTCAATGGGCACTTCTCGGTATTACTTAATTGGCCCAAAATAATAAAAATAACCTGCCAATCCCCACTGAACTGTGCAAACCACACTCAGCAGTGTCAAATATAACAGATTTAATTTATTTTCTCATCTGATTCGGCACTTGACTGCAAGATTGGATTAGAAGCCACATCCACCGTGATAACCAAGGCTCCAGCACACGAAGCGGAATAACGTCGCAAGTTTAATCACCGCTTTAAAATCTCTTGTCACTTTACCCTTGGTATCCGACAGTCACATACATAGTCCTGCCCCCCTATTCCCTAACTGAAAGTCACTCGGTGACTAACGTTTGAAAAGTAGAATGATCATCAATTAAAAAAAAATACTATTAAGAATTGTCAATTGATGGTAATTTTACTTGTCAAACGTTGGTCACTGAGTGACTTTCAAGATAGGGAATAGGGGGGCTGATGCCACACGAGGACCCCTATGACGTGGTTATTAGGAACTATGAGTCTTCTTCGTCGTCGTATTCTTCATTACTGAAGGACGCGCCCGTCTTGAAAAGATTTAGTAGAGATGCTGACGAGCTTACTCCCACGCTGCTCTATCTTCGGCTTGTCTTAGGGCAGCGGTGATAGGGAGGCCAGTAAGTGCCTTGACTTGATTAGACCAGCGTTTAGGTGATCGGCCGCGCGGTCTTTTTCCATCCACTTTTCCCACTACAACCAGTTTCTTAAGGTTATCTGGCTGTCTTCGGGCTATGTGTCCAAAATAACTAAGAACTCGCTGGTAGCAGATGGTGGAGAGTCTGGTCTTGATGGCCAGTTGGTCAAGTATAGACTGTTGGTTCTTTTTGCCGTCCACGGGATGCGCAACATTCTCCTCCAGCACCACATCTCAAAAGCGTCTATGAGAACGTGAGTAGTAATAACAAAACCATGGTACCACCACACACAGCTCCGGTACTAATAACATAACATAACACCCAACAGTCACATACAAAGTCCTGATCCCACACTAGGATTCCCAGTGTCGTGGTCATTAGGAACTACGAGTACCATTGGTACACACAACCCCGGTACTAATAACAATCATAGCATTACACCCAACAGTCACATACATAATCCTGATGTGGGATTAGGATTCCCTGTGTCGTAGGTATCAGAAACTACGAGTACCATGGTACCATAACACCCAGGCCCGGAACAAATATTTACAGATCATAAAAACATTTGCCCCGCAGCGGGAATCGAACCCCCAACCTTTCGCGTATCTCAACCGGATACTCGCCTGACGCGCTACAGAGGTTGTCAAAATAATGTTTGAATATCATGCAAACATTTGTCTCGCAGAGGGAACCAAAGCCACACCTTTCGCATCAGCTGGTTACGCGCCCACCACGCCATAGAGGACATCAAGGTCACGAGGTCTCTCTCTCCGAAGCTCGCATGAAGCTTGAGAAGACGTCAGACTCTGACAGATAACTGACGTGCTACCTTATCAGTCAGTTAGTAAGGGTCAAGAAGAAGAGAGTGAGAAGAAGCCCATACATCAAAGTTCATCCGGCCCGAATGGTGAATAATGGAGGGTTTGTATGGGTTCAAGCACAGGGTCCACTCCGTGCTGCCATCAACCTAAAGCTAGTAGGGTTTTTTTTTAACATTGATAGACCTTTGTTTGACCACGATCTCACCTTTTGGTAAGTGACGATGTGGCCGAAGATGGAGCACAAAGGTCTAGAAGGCACCTTTTCACTCTAGCCTTGAAGAGACCCAGATTATAGTTTTCAGGAAAGGCAGACGACGGTAGTGCCTGGACGGTTCCACTCCTTAGCAGTTCGCATAATAAAGGTAGAACTGAAACGTTTAGTACGAGTAGAGTACTCTACTCTCTAACAACAAAACTAACAGTACAATTTTTTTTTTTTTTTTATGCTACTTTTATGACGGAACAAGCAAGATGGCCCACCTGATGTTAAGCGGTAACCTCTGCCAATGATCAGCGCATTACCTCATAGGTCACGTCCCCCTAGGACGTACCCTATGTGGCATTGCACTGCGCCCGCCACCCTGAGACATAAAGATGAAAAGTCTCATGTGCCTGTAATTTCACCGGCACCCTTACCCTTCCAACCGGAACACAGCAATGCGAGCACTACTGCTTTGCGGCAGAAATAGGTATGGTGGTAGTACTTCCCCGGACGAACTCTTTCACAAAAAAGCTCTACTACTACTGAAACGGCGGCTGACTCTACTATTACGGTGACAACGAGCTGATCTGTTGATGGACACTACTCCTCGATGGATAATAGTAGCCGGCATTGTTTCAGCTCATTTCGCAATTCTTGACTCACTGAAATGACTCGAAAAGTCCATAGGTAGAGTCCGCGCCACGACAGAAGCCCATCGGGCAACGCACGTGTTGCTCGATGCTGAAGTCCGACGGCCTTTTGAGGAACTAACGGATAACAGAGGTAGATTTTCGCTTTTGCACTTTTGCGCATAGAAACTAGCGCTCCAGTCACCGGACTTCAGTCGTGGCGCGGACTCTATATTGGTTTCTCTTTGATTAGGTATCTAGTAGTAATAATAATGTTTAAGTATAATAGTACTTGATGTTTATTAATGCTCAAATATGTAGTTGGCGCTACAAATAGCTTAAAAGTAAGTACCTAGCTTTACATTTTATGCAGCGTTACTAACGAAAATTAAGTGTCTACCAATTTAAGCTCTATTCCCCACACTAGGTAATCTTAGTAACTGAGCCTGTAATCTATAGTTCGCTTTACAGTTTTATCGATCTCAATAAACTCTCATCGACACGTCCCTAGAGCGCCAATGTTGGCTTTTCATTAATACCTATTACTGCGAACGCTCCCGCGGGAGCATCTGAATCCTCATTAGTAGTGAACATAACCTTAACAAGGTTTCATAGAGATGTTTGCCTATAGTAGAACTGATGGTATCCACGCCTTTAACTGATGAGCGAGGACGTGACAATCAAAATACCTAGCATCAAAACAAGTACAGTGCAATCTCACTAATCCGGCACTATTAAAAACCGGAGGGTGCCGGATTATTGGAATGTTCGGATTACTGGATTATAGTGAAAAAGTCATAGGTAATTATTAAAATAAAAAGTCATTTCATAGAGGGAATAAATGTATGTATGTAATGTATAAATTGAGAAGAAAGAGACAAACAAGATAGATAGATAGATAGATAGATAGATTAACTCTTTATTGTACACAAATAACACACAGAAACACAAAACACACCTCAATAACAAAAAATAACAGAAATGTACAACAACAAGGTACCGCTATTGTGCGCATTTTCTGTTAGGAAGTCGGCATGGACTGGCACAGGTATGGAGGGGTGAGGGAGGCGTGGGCGGAGGGTGCCGGATTATTGGACGTGCCGATCTATCGAAGTGCCGGATTAGTGAGATTATACTGTATATTAATTATATTAAAAAAAAAACCTCAACGCAATTAAAGTGCTGAACCGATTTTGATCAAACATAGCTAAGTACGATCCCGACAAACTCATCTTTCAAACAAAAGAAAACTGTTTATCCGTTCGGGAGCTACGATGCCACACACACACACACACACACACAGACACGTCAAACTTATAACACCCCGTCGTTTTTGCGTCGGGGGTTAAAAAAAGTGGCAGATAATTACCTTTCCTTCTGGGTACGGTGTTCTCAGAGAATCTCTGAACATGGTTTGTTGGGAGGATGATTTCTGAACATATTGTTTTTAAACCCCGACGCAAAAATGACGGGGTGTTATAAGTTTGACGTGTCTGTGTGTCTGTCTGTCCCATCGTAGCTCCCGAACGGATGAACCGATTTAGTTTTTTTTTGTTTGAAACGCGAATTTGTCGGGTATGTTCTTAGCTATGTTTGATCAAAATCGGTTCAGCCGTCATTGCGTTGAGGGTTACAAAATTAATTACTTGTTTTCTATACAATTTTATGCGAAACTCACAAACCACAGGTTTAGATTAGTCTCTAGATTGTGCCTAAACAAGTAATTAGTTTTATAAAAATTTAAAAAAACCCTAACTCTGAATGGCTGAACCGATTTTGATCAAACAAAGCTAAGAACACTCCCAACAAATACACCTTTCAAACAAAAAACCACCAACACTTTACATCAGGTGGGCCGTAAGCTAGTTTGCCTAATAGTTTCATTAAAAAAAAAAAAAGGTTGATCCTTTCGGGAGCTACGATGGGACAGACAGACACACACACACACACACACACACAGACACGTCAAACTTATAACACTCCTTCGTTTTTCATGGGGGGTTAAAAATGTGATTGACTAGAATCCAATGAGGACCAGACTTCGGTTTGTGAGGAGCGCGCTACCGATGAACATAATCCCGCTATATTATGTTTACACGTATATTACTATATACTTGATATATTGTTTTATATTTCTTTTAATTTTTTTCTTTTTTTTGTATTATTTAACTGAGGTTTTGTTATTGTTGGATAGAAGTATCCAGTATTTAGTACTTATGTATATATTTTCATGTTTTTTGGATATATTTTATTGTTTTTTTTTTTATATAATGCCACATCGTTATACTCCGAGTGCGGTGCGAGGTTCTGGCGTAGGTGACGTCACTGCTTGGCATCAGCTGAAAATCAGCGCTGAGTAGGTAGGATAATCTGCCTACTCCGCATTATGCTGAGCTGATGCCATTTTGGCGCAACTTTTTGTTTTATTTGTTAATTTGTTACGGACAGATTGGATGCGTGGGACATTTATTTATTTATTTTCAACTAATAAACATTGTTTTTCATTATTTTTTTTTTATATTTAATTTTTGATTTTATTTTATTTATAACTTAAGTGTCTAAATTATGTTTTTGTATCTGTTTTTGTATGTTTTTGGTTGTTATTTTTTATTTATTTTTCTGTTTTTTGTCCTACTTTTTCCTAGCATTCTGTTTGTTCTGTTTGTTTTTTTTGTTTGTGCCAAATAAATGTTTTTCATTTCATTTCATTTCATTCATTTCATTTCATTTCACACGTCTAAAAGTATGTTGATAAAGATTGGTTCGCCCCACTCGACCCAAATAGCCACATCGACACATACAATAACAAGTCAATCATATTACTACAAGCTTATTATAGATCCTTTGAACCTTTCTATACAGCCATTTTCTAAAGCTAGGTAATCCTGATCCGTTCGACTAACAACGCAACGGGACGGAATCGGTACGTAATAATTTTTTCAACACGCTTGCTCATAAATTGGCTCTAATATCACTGCAATTAGGCACATAATGACACCTGTAATCAAACTGTGACTTTTTCATTGCTATTATTCACTAGTGAGTTATAGAGACAGTTGAACATTTACACAGAGTGTGTATTTCTGTTTAATTTTACTTCGAAAGTGGTAAAATGTGTGTCCCTGTAACTTCTAAAAAAAGAAAAAAAGAAAACGATAAAACTAAAAAAAAAAAGATGTCCATTACCATGTAAACTTCCACTGAAAATTGGTTTGAACGGGATTTAGTAAGTAGTTTTTTTAATATACTATTATTAAAACATCGATCAAAGTTACAACGAACTACAAGAACTTTTATATTATGTTACTTGCTGCTACGGAACCCTTCATGGGCGAGTCTGACTCGCACTTGGCCGTTTTTTTACTTTTTGTACTTAATAGAATGACTATTAAAACTTCCGTGAGTAATATTCATAATTGAAAAAACCGGTAATAACTCACGTAGGTACTTGTTCCGAGTAAAACACCCGACTCGAGTTTCTGGGACTTAATACCCCCTTCCTCAAGGAGTAATACGCGACGGCTTCCCGGCGATAACTACGTGAGTTATTACCGGTTTTTTCAATTAATTCACGCCCCGTTGGAGTGTGAATGGATCTCCAGTGAACCTAGTCTTTAGTATAAGTACTGTTTTATTACTTGTAGTAGTATCAAAGTTTGTTTGAGCCTGCTGTCGGAATGTAAATGGTTTTCTAGTAAGCCCAGCTAATTCCATAAGAAGAGATTTCACAAAGCGCTCTAACAAGTAGGGCAGGCGACTAGAGGCAAACTATCTGTGACAATCGATAAGCACAAGTCACAAGAGGAACGATATTATTAAACACTACAGATGAGCGGAGAGGAATTGTAAGAGAAAAGAAAGGGCAGGATGGTATAAATATACAAACTGTTCACTACAAAACATACCATATACACAACGTTTAGCACAAAAAAACAGGCGTTATATATTCTTGGGGTAATTACGACTCAATTTTAGACTTTCATTTTTATTTGTGTCATAAAGCCTCTTAGAATTCCGAATTTCAAGATTGTGAGGTTACTAGAAATAGGTATACAAAAGGTTTTTAAAACAAAAATTAGACATCTCTGCAATATTTTTAGTTATCTAAAAATATTGCAGAGATGTCTAATTTTTGTAAAATTATATAATGTAATGAATATATGATAATGTAATGCAATAATAATGAATATATAACGACTGTTTTTTTGTTTTTTAAGTTTGTTTTTTCAAGGAACTAAAAGATGACAGACTTTTATTCTTAAAAAAAAAAGTTTAGTTACGTTCCAGAGAAAAAGGGATCTTGAGAGACGGACAGATGGACATCAAAGTGATAAATATAAGGATATTGTGTCCCGTTTTTTCCTGACGAAACAAAACAAGGAGTTAAAAGTAATAGAATGAGGGGTTTTCCAAGTGTCATTGTTAGTTTAGATCATGGACGTAAAAAAAAAGGGCATTTACTCTTACATTTGGTATTTGTATACACTACGTCCATGGTTTAGTAACTCGCGTAACTATTGGTACTTAATTACATTAAAAAATGTATCATGGCAGGGTAACTTCGTTTAGCCAATATAAATAGTTATAAAAAATACAAAATCCTGTAAAATTATTTAATAATTATTATTTTTGTGATAGTTACGTATTTTAAAATAATTTTATGTCACCAAAACTGTCGCCAACGCTATCTAGCGAGAGAAAAATAATTATAAAATTACACTGGGAAAACTCCTCATTGTATCGAAAACACAATCATAAATGACGAAACTCTGTGGTCTGATACTAGAATGTAGAAAGGCTTGGGGCACCTTTCGCGTTGTCTCTTTTGCACTCGGTTGCACAATGCTCTCTCGTGAGTGCGTATTGGTTTGTACACTCATAGTCGTATGTCTTATAACTTGTACTACACATACTAGGTGCCAGTAAACTTAAACCAGCTTTTCTTAATTGTCTTGAAGCGGTGCCAAAGGAAAATATAATGAAAATGACTTTATTTTAACTCTATATTTCCCGACATAAGCTGTGTAGTATGAAGATTGAAGATCGTCGTCTGTCTTTCCTGAAAACTATAGTATGGATCTCTCTAAGGCAAGAGTGAATAGGTGCCTTCTAGACCTTCGTGCTCCAACGTCGGCCGCATCGTCACTTACCAACAGGTGAGATCGTCGTTAAGACTGAGCCAAGCCCTGGCAGAAACCATCAAACAAATAAGTTTTCTTGTAAAAATATATTTTTCAATACAAGCTTTTATAAAATTAGTGATCGTAACCGTGTGCTGATCAAAATGAGCCTAAACACGGCCAGTCTACTATTATCCCTCGAGGAGTTCCGTTGCCCACCTTCCGTCTCCATCATCAAATCTCCTCGCTGTCACCATAATATTGCATTGTCATCGGAACTTGACAGGTTTGCAAAATATAATCTCAATCAGTTGAGGATAACTGCTTTAAAATTCAGTTCCAAGATTCCACCCGGACACATACATAAACATTGCAAGTTAAATAAAAGCTTGTAATTTATTAAATTAGTGATAGTAACCGTGTGCTGATCAAAATGAGCCTAAAGACGGCCAGTCTACTATTATCCATAGAGAAGTTCCGTTGTCCACCTTCCGTCTCCAATTCAGCTCACTGTTACCATCTTATTGTATTGTCATTGCAACTTGACAGGTATGCCAAATTTCAGCTCAATCTGTTGAGGATAACCGCTTTAAAATTCAGTTGCAAGATTCCACCCGGACATACATTGCAAGTTAGATATATAGATAGATAGATTAAACGTTTATTTGTATGTCCAATCACACACGTACATTCTAAACAAATAAAAGACAGTGCACTAAAAACTAGACAATAAAACCATCGTTACACAAAAACAAAGCGATGCAGTAAAATAAACATTGAAACCATATAAAACTATAACTAAAAGTACGTGTGTGTTGCAGCATCACAAATGGGCCATAGCTCAGCGAATTAACTTGCTCAAAGAGCAAACACTGATTTTCAGCTAGTACCTTAGAAGTAAAAGCTTGTAAAGAAATAATATTTTAAAAAAATTAAAAATCACTCTTTAATAGCTAACCGAACTAAAAAATAGAAAATAATTTTCAATTTCAAAGAGTTATCAGTTTTTTTTTTAATTTTTTAAAAGCGTGTTATTTTTAATTTTTTTATTTTTTCGTTCGATTTATCTCTGTCTCTCTGTCTCTGTCTCTGTCTCTCTCTCTCTCTCTCTCTCTCTCTCTCTCTCTCTCTCTCTCTCTAACTCTAACTCTAACTATAACTCTAACTCTCTCTCTCTCTCTCTCTCTCTCTCTATGCAAAGTTTCAAATTAATCAGACTTCTGGAAATTGGTGAAAATTATGCTCAAAGATTCAGTTACATACATACATACATACATACATACAACCCAAGCTAATTAAAGCGTGTTAAAAAGTGCCTCGCGCAGCTATTTTTTTTTTTAATGAATGTCTCCTGAGGTATAGTTAATTTTACAAAACCCCTGCAGTGAACCCTCGGTTTTTTTGTATTGTTTTTTTTATCGAATTTTTTACCCAATAATATGGACCATTTTAATACACAATCGAATCTAGCCAAAAGCTAGAGGTATATTTGTTTTTTTTTCTATCGAGAAAATATATTCCTATAGTGTTTCTCGTGCAGTGATCCTTTCGAATTATAATTGTGTATCCATGCATATTTATAATTTGAATATTGTACTTGATTTAGTCAGTTAAAAATGTTAAATTTATTTACAGAAAGAATACGAGGTATATGTACAAAATACATATGAAACAGTTGTGCTACCTGAAGACCACTGCAAGCGATCTAAAGGTAGCTCAACTGATCCGAATCACTACCAGACGGAAGCGTCCCTAAGATGCTGGCTGCATTGCCACGCTGTATGGCAATACTGCTAAAATTAAATCTTAAATTAGGAATTTTGCGGCATCCCTGCGAGTAGTTCCTGCTTGATCCATTGAGATTGATCCATTGGGCTTTGATCGTGCTGTTTGATCCATTAACATTTTTAGGCAACTTTCAAATTCCTGTTGGATCCTGATGTTGATTCTGTCGATTGTGTTAGTGAAGTACAGTCGGCGTAAAAATAATCAATATCTATAGGTATTTAGGCCAATAAAAACTTTGATGAAATTATTTTGATGAAAAATCGCGAGCAAAAATTCAAGAATGAAAACTCGATTGAAAAATCTCGAATGAAAAATTGCGAATGAAATATCTCGATTGAAAAATCTTTAATGAAATGAAAAATCTCTGCACCACAAAGGTCTATCAATGTTTAAATTAAGGGATCTGTTAGAGAATTTTGTAATTTATCATTAATATATATTTTCTTAGTTAATTAATTATAAAGTCTATCTATTTTACCAATGTAAAGGCACTAAATTTGTTTCAATGTTGAAACCAGTTTACAATACAAACCTTTTTACTTAAAATTACTTAGAAATACTTGTACTTTTATTTTATCTGTGGTAATACAAAACTGTCCACTGTCATCTCGTACCAGATACCTGAATCAGAAAATCCTTTATAATGTAAATAATTCTATGGTCTGCGACAGACAGACAGAGCTATCTGCTAAAATGCTTTGTACTGTGTTTATTTCAGTACAAATTCAGAATACTCAAAAATTAGTGTTGAATTCAACTTTGTTAGTAGTAGAGCTTTTTTGTGAGAGTTCGTCCGGGGAAGTAATACCACCATACCATACCATTTTAGTTAGTTTAGTTTTTAATCTAATTTTAATTTTAGTTTTGTTCTTATTTTCATTTTTCTTTTTAGAGTTAGAATTGCCATGTCCACACATTGCATGTTGTGTTCAGTAATATTAGAATTCACACCGAGTATGCCTGTAAAACAAAATACCGTGAAAATTGTTACGTGAATTGTGAATTATGTGAATTATTAATTATTAATGTGAATTCCAAATAATAATAATAAAAAAAAAAACTTATTTTCAAAGCA
Source organism: Operophtera brumata (assembly GCA_932527175.1). Taxonomy (NCBI): domain Eukaryota; kingdom Metazoa; phylum Arthropoda; class Insecta; order Lepidoptera; family Geometridae; genus Operophtera; species Operophtera brumata. The sequence continues at coordinate 48,589,138 of OW052227.1, forward strand.
GTAGCGCTCGCATTACTGTGTTCCGGTTTGAAGGGTATGGGTGCCGGTAAAATTACAGGCACATGAGACTTTCCATCTTTATGTCTCAGGTTGACGGGCGCTGTGCAATGCCACATAGGGTGCGTCCTAGGAGGACGTGACCTAATAGATAATGCACTATTCATAGGCAAAGGGTACCACTTAACATCAGGTGGGCCATCTGCTTGATCCGTCATCTAAAGTGGTATAATAAAAAAAACACTGGGGTTTGAAAAGAGATTTCAAAAAGATTTCATTACTTTCCTTGAACGATCGAGCTTACTTATTTGAGCCTTTCTGGGTCGAGACTCTGGGGGTAACGGGGCAGATCGCGTTTTCACAAAAAAAACAGGGCGTCTGGTGCGACGCTTTACCTGAGAGCCGGCTCTTATCTGGCTCAACGCATTAGTATTGCCATTCAGTGTGGCAATGCAGCCAGAATCTTAGGGACGCTTCTTGTTTTCATCATATAACATTAGACTCTTCTATCACAGATTACTTAATAGTTACTTCGTAACAGATAAATTACTCCATAGAATACCATACTCATACATAGAATACATACTCCTACTCTTTCGAGTCGCTAGACGCTGCAAGCAAAAATGAACCAAAGTTTACGAGCATAAAGTTAGTTTTGCACTGTAGATGCGCGCCGCCACGTGATTAGCGTGGATTGCCAGGGCTGCCTCTTTCGATACCTAGATATGTCAGTAGGTATTTGCAGTACCTACATTGCACTTTATAAAGGAAACAAAGAACAAAATATTTTTCTGTTTATTATTACTGTTTTGTGTTTTTAACCCCCGACGAAAAACGAAGGGCTGTTATAAGTTTGACGTGTCTGTGTGTGTGTGTGTGTTTGTGTGTCTGTCTGTCCCATCGTAGCTCCCGAACGAATGAACCGATTTAGTTTTTTTTTGTTTGGAAGGTGTATTTGTCGAGATTGTTCTTAGCTTTGTTTGATCAAAATTGGTTCAGCCGTTCAGCGTTGGGGTTTCTTTTTATTTTTACAAAATTAATTACTTGTGTTTAGTTTGTTTTAAGTAGAGCTTGCGTAGGTTCCTACTTTTAACTGTCGTATCGATATGAAACCTTTTAGGTGTGTGTAATTCTGATTCAAATACAATATTTGCCATCGTCGCTGATATAGTACCTACCTACCTGCTGCATAGATATAAGTACGGCTATAGGTACTAAGTAGGTACATAGGAATCAAGGGAACTCTTCCTCTTAGATAGAGTAATGTCTTTAGGTACCTACCTACCTATGTCTATCTCAGCCATCGAAGTAGGTATTCGCAATATTTCTCAAAACCATTCGAATTTTTACGAATATTAATATTGAATATTTCGATAACTTTCCCGCGAGCAACTGTAGACACGACACGACGCGACAAAAATAATTAGGTACGTCAGATAACTCAAAATATTCGCGTACGAACGGACGCTCAACGCGGCTCGGCAACCAACTGAGAAATGGGAAGCTAGCTGCCCGGCGGCCGGTAGGTAATTATCGCGCGCAAGTACATGGAGTGAAAGAGGCCTGCTTCTATGAGGAGAAAGCCTCCAAATTTGACCAATCAGCTGCAGTGTATACGCCTTAAGGCGATACGTTAAATTACCGAATGGGCGGAGTCTAGCAAGAAAACAATAGCTGCAAGAAAGTGACAGCGCTATTGCTCACTTGAACCCGGGAAGAGATGAGGTATAGAATTCTTCAGCTAGCAAGTAACTGACGTAAGCGACAAATGATAAAACTTCGTTTTGCTTCTAAAGTAGCAAATATAAAAAATAAGTTCTGTTATATTAATCTAAGTAATCTGATAACATACTGAATAGTATACAAATTTACGCCTAATATTATCTTTAATGGAAGGTGGGACCTAAAAGGGTATGGGAAGGGCCAATTTCAAAAAATAAAGCTATTGAGTAAAGTTTCACTAATCGAGGTTCTTCTAACTCTATGATTTATTTAGATTACATCCTCAAGTAATTACTGTATTTACCAGGCGCGGTCGCAGCTCAAGATTTTGGGGGGGGGGGGGGGGGGGGGGTCCATATTGGCTCTAGTACAAAAGTCAAAAATACTTTATTCATTGAAATCCAAAGGATCATTTTGAATCGTCATAAAAACTTAATTTACTCCTGTTCCAAAGAGACCTTGATCGATAGCGATCTAAAAATTCATTATTTTTAGCTCGGCGAGAGTACATTAATTTAATCTGTGGCATTACTAAAGATATACAGTAATGGAACATATAACGGCGAGCGGAGCCAGCCGCGAAAAATTCTGTTTTTTTAGTTCGAGAGTGCAGTAATAAAGATAGGTGTTACTAGAAAATAACGGCCACCGGAGCGAGCCGCGAAAAATTCTGTATATTTAGCTCAAAGAGAGTGCACTACTAGAGATAATCAGTATCAGAAGATATAACGGCAAGCGGAGCGAGCCGCGAATTTTTTTTTGACTGACTTATGGTATGCAGAGATTAATTTGTTTGAAATGTTCGTAACCGTCAAGTTGTAGGAGATCTTTTTCGTGTATGCTTTTGGGTTTTGGGGGGAGTCATGACCCCCGTGACCCCCCCCCCCCTCGGACCGCCACTGGTATTAACATAAAGCTTTACTGTTACTGAGTGAACATAAAACGCAAAAACTCCAAAAAAATTACATATTGTCCTAATTTGGAAGTTATTAGGTACGCTCGTTAAGGCGCTATAGGGCCAACGAAAATTTTTATGTCAGGGTGTGAAGCACGCGGGGTCGCCCCGCCCACTGAGCGGGACGCAGGATGCGCCGAGTTCAATGACCCGAATTATATAGGCGGGTAAGAGCGTTTTCACACTTTCCGATCCGATATCCTTATCGGAACACATTTCCATACATTTTGTCGGTATCTGATATTGGAGACCGATAAAATGTATGAAAATTACGGCCGATAACGGTATCGCATCGGATAGTGTGGAAACGCTCTAAGGCGTCTTGCTATTATTTTCGCACATACGGTCATAAAGTAGTACAATATGCGAACAGAAAATAATAAGTTTTAGTGCTAGTAATAAATAAATAATAAAGAATTTTTACGTAAGTTTTTTTATTATTTCTGTTGGATATTTGGATAATTACATTACCTATAAAAATGGATCGTTAGGAAGGTATCTAATTGTGGCAGAAAATCAGATGTTCCATAAACAAAATAAGTACCTCATGATTCAATCCTAATAAATTAACTCTCCGTCTCCTCCAGTGGATGTGTGCAGTGGTCTGTCCGACCTAAGAGTAGGCCCTCCGTCTCTTTCTGAGGAAGAGTGCAGAGGTGTGTGTCCGGCCTAAGAAATTACCTCTCCGTCTACTCCAGTGGATGTGTGCAGTGGTCTGTCCGACCTAAGAGTAGGCCCTCCGTCTCTTTCTGAGGAAGAGTGCAGAGGTGTGTGTCCAGCCTAAAAAAATAACTCTCCGTCTCCTCCAGTGGATGTTTACAGTGGTCTGTCCGAACAAAGAGTAGCACCTACGTCTCTTCTTGTGAAAGAATGCCGTGATGTGTTTCTGGCCTCAGAAAATACTTCTCCGTCTCCTCACGTGGATGTGTGAAGTGGTATGTCCGGCCTAAGAGTTACCCTCCGGTTTTTCCTATGGAAGAGTGCTGTGGTGTTTATCGGGCCTAAGAAGATACCTGTGCGTCACCTCACGTGGATGTGTGCAGTGGTCTGTCTGGCCTAAGAGTAGACCCTCCATTAGTTCCCGTGGAAGAGTGCCGTGATGTGTGTCCGCTCTAAGAAAATACCTGTCCGTCTCCTCAAGTGGATGTGTGAAGTGGTATGTCCGGCCTAAGAATAACCCTCCGTTTTTTCCTATGAAAGAGTGCTGTGGTGTTTGTCCGGCCTAAAAAAATACCTATGCGTCACCTCACGTGGATGTGTACAGTGGTCTGTCTGGCCTAAGGGAAGACTCTCCGTGTCTTTCCATGAAAGTGTGCCGAGGTGTGTGTCCGACCTAAGAAATTCCTGTGCGTCACCTCACGTGGATGTGTGCAGTGGTCTGTCTTGCCTAAGAGTAGACCCTCCGTCTGTTCCCGTGGAATAGTGCCGTGATGTGTGTCCGGCCTAAGAAAATACCAGTCCGTCTCCTTCCGTGGATGCATTGAGCATCACATCAATCTACGAATTCTACCTATATCATTCTACAATTTTCAATGTAATAACTACTCATTTTGATTTCTAGCACAGATAATGTATGGTAGTAAATGTGTTACTACCATATATAACATACATACCATACCACCATCCAAAGGGCGTCGACGATTTTGGCATAGTCGTCAGCCGCCATTTAGTTTTATTTTTAAGTTAGAGGCGCACTTTAAAAAAAAATACATTTGGCTAGAGGGTACGGGTCATTCGCAAAACATCCACTTCTCATAATGTACACCGCACTTTTGGAACTATTTTTTTTTTTCAAAAATGCTGGTTATGGGTTACTGGCTCACTGACTCATTGACATCGTTATTCTCCTAGAAGGAGTCGTTTTAGTGATGGGTCATGTTCTAGGAAAGTGTTTAGTTTTTTAATCAGACTCGGGAAAAATCTGTCATTTCAAAAATCCAAGCTGACCAAAACCGTTCTTCGAAATGGTGACCGATCGGATCCGTTCAAACGACGCATCCTACTGTTTATTGGGATAGATTAAAGAAAAAAAAAAAAAAAGATTGCTGCTCTAAAACGGGTTTTTTAAACAGACTTGTCCGACTAGACTTTGGTGAATTAAAGTTTTTTACCAAAGTTAACACTCGAAAATGTGGTTTATATAGAAATGTTGTAAGCATCTTGGTGTATATAGGGTGCAAAATCACAACTTTTTTTAAAACCATGGTGGCGCATGGCGGATTGTTTGGTGGTCATTTTGTAGAATCGTAAAGTTTTCAATTTTCAAATTGAAAAAAAAAGACTGCGGGCAGCACCGGAGCTTGATGACTAGTAAAGGGCTATCGTGTGGGAGAACAAGTGGTGGTGCCTGGTGGAAATTGCAACTTTTTTACTTTTCGTTACATTTTACTTGTATTTATATTTTACTTTTAAAACCAAGAAGTAAAAATGTAATCATATGAAAAAAGTAAAAATAATGAAATATAAAAAGTCAAAAAGTCAAAAAAAAAATTAAGTCATTTTATGAAAACTCCTGTGTACATATTGCGAATAAAGGAGATGTCCAGAAGTGGTATAATATTCTGAGAAAATTCCAGAAGTTATGAAATATATCTAAAAAAAGCTTATTTATTGGGCTACTCGATTATATAAATTTTATATATTATAAAACCTCCATTTCCGAGAAAATAATAAAATTGTTCTTGAAGGGAAAACATAATGAACCAAACATACCAAATCCACACGTGTGTAATAAATAAATAAATAAATAATGCTGGACAGTTCACATTACACATTTCACATTTTTTATCTAGCCCCAAGCTAAGCAGACCTTGTGTTATGTGTACTAGATAACTGATATACTTAATACAATAAATTACATAGATAGATATTTTTATTATACATAAAAATACCCAGAACACCCTAAACAAATATCTGCGATCGCACATAAAAGAAATTATTCTATTTCGTCTTCTTCTGCCTGTGCCCAAAGATATGATGACTAAAATATTCTCTAACACGAATATATGCTATTTCGTCTTCTTCTGTCTGTGCCCAAAGATATGATGACTAAAATATTCTTCTTGAATGGAATACGTGCTAACACACAATTTACAATAAATTTATCTGTGCCCTGAGCTACCTGAAAAATACATATGTTTATAAGGAGGCGAGGAATGTAGGTACCTATGCATATTGCTAAAGGTACTATTATCATTACAGGCAGCTCCTATCTATTAGTGAACTCTCCAACAGTGTAGGTAGGTATCTACTTAGAATGTATCCTGAACCTACACAGAACGGATAAACTAATAAGTGAAGTATTAGTAATAACGCGACAACATGGAACGAAGGTAGGATAGTTGTATGAAAAGTTCTTTGTGGTTGTCTGTCTGCGGCCTGTCTCGCTAGCTAGAGAGTATCAAAATTCCATAGTCTGCCTGCCAAAGAGCGTCAAGTTCACCTTTTGGGAGTGTTACAAGTTCTAACTCTATTTTGAAAAACACAACATTTGAATCAAGTTTAAAAAAATTGAGGTACATTTATTATTTTTCAGTAGCTGAAAAATAGCCAAATAAATGCCCTTTCTCCGTAAATAACTATTATGTTGCTTAGAATTTCTAGTTATTTTTATACCGGCCTTCATATATTTTTTGAACATCTCCTTTAGTCTATTTGAGCAAAAAAATTGAGTGTATATTTTGCGAAGTGGAGGTTATGCGAAGTGGTCATATTGAGAATAAGTGCGGTGTACATTACAAGAAGTCGACGTTTTGCGAATGAGTTGTATCCTCTAGCCATAGCACAATAACTAGTGGGTCGGTGGTGCGTGAGGTGCGAGCAGCTGGCGTACAGTTTTCCTTTGCCGATTACTCGCGTGTATGCACAAACCTCTACAAACCCCTGCAAACCCTACCAACACTACAAACCCCAACAAAATCCTACAAACCCTACAAACTCCTTCCAACGCCTACGAACCTCTATAAATCTACTTTGATTTTGACCCGTAATTTTGACCTTGACCTGTACCTGTACCTGTGTTCCTGTACCTCTAATTATACCTGTACCTGTATATGCTCCTGCACTAATTAATACGAATGTCGCCTCTTCGTGTATCTCACTCACTCGACAATCGTTCCACTCAGTGGAATCGTTCCACTTCGTGTCATGCTGGTCTCGTTAGCTCGATAAGCTACAGCAAAGTTAATTTGAAGAGAGAAAACTAACGTAATATTCGTAATCAGCACCCACAAATTACTTGCAAACGACACCCATATTAGTTTTTTTCTGATCTTACCATTTTATAGGGTTACCAGCTTACCTACTAACTTACCCACCTAACCGAAAAATTTAAGTAATATTCGTAATCTGCAACTACAAATTACTCAAAAACGACACCCATATTTTTTTTTTCTTATATTACCTTTACGCAGGGTTGCCAGGTTACCTTCCTACTCACTTACATACGTACCTGACTGCAAATTTGATGATGTATTCGCAATCAGCACCTCCAAATTTCTCGAAAACGCCACCCATATCGTTTTTTTCAGAAAAATAAAAATAAAAAATAAAAAAATAATAATTTATTATTATTATTATCTCACTTATTTATTCTAAATCTCGTAAAAAAATATATATTTTTCACTATAAAGGAATACTATCTACAAAAAATAAATAGTATAAAAAACATTATAGTAAAAAATATAAATCTAAACGGGGAACCACCGACCGCGGAGCGAGGCCCAAACGGTCGGGGGCTAGGGCTGCAGAGAGAGGAACCTCCTGACTATGCGTGCCGAGTCCAGGAGTACCGCCTTCTGGATCTGACCCTTGATCCAACCATTTAGCGAGAGCTTCTTAAGATATTGGTCGAAGCTCTTCGCTATCAGTCCATTTACTGAAACGACTATCGGGACGATAATTGTTGAATCCACATCCCACATGGCGGTAATCTCGTAAGCCAAGTCAAGGTACTTGCTTAACTTGTCTTTCTCGGCCTTCACGAGATTAGCATCATGCGGGATAGTGACATCAACAAGTATTGCCTGGCGTTCCGACCGATCTACCACCACGATATCAGGCTTATTGGCAACAATAGTCCTGTCCGTGATGATAGACCGGTCCCAGTAGAGAATGGCACGGCCATTTTCAAGAACCGGTTGAGGCACGTACTTATAGTACGGCACCTCAGGTCCGAAGAGGCCATATCGGAGAGCAAGTTGCTGGTGGATGATCCTGGCTACTTGGTTGTGTCTGTGCAGATACTCTGAGTTAGCAAGATGCGAACAACCCGAAAGTACATGTCTGAGGGACTCTCCGGGACGGTGACATGCTCTACAGATATCAACCGTCCCATCCTTCATGATGTACTTTCGATAGTTGTTCGTCTTGATAACCTCATCCATAATCGCACAGACAAAACCCTCGGTTTCCCCAAAGAGGTCACCGAAACGTAGCCAGTTCACTGAAGCGAGCAGATCTACATCGGGCCCTGTGAGGACCTTGTAAAACCGCCCATGCAGTTCCTTGCTCTCCCATACGGTCTTGCGGTCCTGAGTGCTCAGGGCTAATGGTTTACGCCAGTTCTCGTTTGCTAAGGAGAGCGGGGTAAAGTTCTTGTCAACTGCAACTACATCGTGATGCATCCCGTACTCAGCGTCGAGGAAGTATTCCCTGAGACTGCACACCTCGCGGTTGTGTAGAGTCTTAGCATTTAAAAAGCCTCGACCTCCACACTTCCGCGGGATGTACATTCTCATTACTGACGAACGCGGGTGTCGCATGCGATGGGTCGTTAACAGTTGACGAACTCTACAATCCACGGCATCTAACTCTGTCTGGGTCCACCTTAATATGCCGAAGGTGTATATGAGCAGGGGCATAACCCAGCCGTTAAAGGCGCGAACCTTGTTGCCACCCGACAAAAGACTGTTAAGTACTTTTGTCAAGCGGCAAAAGAAACGCTCCTTCACCGACTGCTTTATGTCCCTATCTACCATACCTAACGACTCCGACATACCAAGGTATTTGTAGGTTTCGACTTCGGAGAGAGATCTGAGTGACATTGTCTCAGAAAGCTGCAAGTTCGTGGAATTTACAGCTTTCCCCCGCTGTACTTGCATGACCGCACACTTATCTACACCAAACTCCATACTGATAGCGTTGCTGAATACCTGTGTGATATTCAATAAAGCTACCAATTCTGTTTTTTTTGGTGCAAAAAGCTTGAGGTCATCCATGTGCAGCAGGTGGGAAATGATCTCACCCTCTCTTCGGAGTCGGTAGCCTAGACCTGAATCCTTCAGTAGAGTGCTGAGAGGATTCAGTGCTAGGCAAAACCACAAAGGACTCAGACTATCGCCCTGGAATATACCCCGCTCAATCCTTATTAGGTCTTGCGGAGCAGAAGGATCCCATCGGCTACCTGGATGACTAAGGACTGTTGTCCACTGCCTCATACACGATCCAAGGAAGAATCTTAACGTTGCATCAACTTTATACAACTCCAAGACCCTCTCTAGCCATGTATGAGGCACCGAATCGTAGGCCTTCTTATAGTCAATCCAGGCAGCCGAAAGGTTCCCCCTGTTCCTTCTGACCTGCTGGCTAATGGGCATGTCAATGAGGAGGAGTTCCTTAGTACCGCGGGACCCAACCCTACATCCATTCTGAGCAGGAGCCAAAATATTATTCGCAACAATATGCGAGTTAATTTTAACAGTCAGAATGGATGTAAGGAGCTTGTAGATGGTAGGCAAGCATGTGATGGGTCTATGGTTTATTATTATTATATCACTCATTTATTAAAAATCTCGTAAAAAAATATATTTTTCACTTTAAAGCAATACTATCTACAAAAAAATAAATAGTAAAAAACATTATAGTAAAAAATATAAATCAAAACGGGGAACCACCGACCGCGGAGCGAGGCCCAAACGGTCGGGGGCTAGGGCTGCAGAGAGAGGAACCTCCTGACTATACGTGCCGAGTCCAGGAGTACCGCCTTCTGAATCTGACCCTTGATCCAACTATTTAGCGAGAGCTTCTTAAGGTACTGGTCGAAGCTCTTCGCAATCAGTCCATTCACTGAAACGACTATCGGGACGATAATCGTTGAATCCACATCCCACATGGCGGTAATCTCGTGAGCCAAGTCAAGGTACTTGCTTAACTTGTCTTTCTCGGCCTTCACGAGATTAGCATCATGCGGGATAGTGACATCAACAAGTATCGCCCGGCGTTCCGACCGGTCTACCAGCACGATATCAGGCTTATTGGCAACAATAGTCCTATCCGTGATGATAGACCGGTCCCAGTAGAGCGTGGCACGGCCATTTTCAAGAACCGGCTGAGGCACGTACTTATAGTACGGCGCCTCAGGTCCCACAAGGTCGTATCGGAGGGCAAGTTGCTGGTGAATGATCCTGGCTACTTGGTTGTGTCTGTGCAGATACTCTGAGTTAGCAAGATGCGAACAACCCGAAAGCACATGCCTGAGGGATTCTCCGGGACGGTGACATGCTCTACAGATATCAACCGTCCCATCCTTCATGATGTACTTTCGATAGTTGTTCGTCTTGATAACCTCATCCATAATCGCACAGACAAAACCCTCGGTTTCCCCAAAGAGGTCACCGAAACGTAACCAGTTTACTGAAGCGAGCAGATCTACATCGGGCCCTGTGAGGGCCTTGTAAAACCGCCCGTGCAGTTCTTTGCTCTCCCATACGGTCTTGCGTTCCTGAGTGCTCAGGGCTGATGGTTTACGCCAGTTCTCTTTTGCTAAGGAGAGCGGGGTAAAGTTCTTATCCACTGCAACGACATCGTGATGCATCCCGTACTCGGCATGGAGGAAGTACTCCCTGAGATTGCACACCTCGCGGTTGTGGAGAGTCTTGGCATTTAAAAAGCCATTATTATTATTATTATTATTATTATTATTATTATTATTTTTTTCGATTATTTCTAATTCAGGAATTATTTTTAGAACTATATTTTTTTTATAGAAGGTTTTAAGTTAAATTAAACTAATAATCTTCAAAATTATTTATTAAGAATTATTCCCTCCCAGGGTTACCAACAATATACAAATTTATATAGTCAAAGGTTATTTTTAAGGGCTTCCTTCATAATACCACAAGAAGAATTGCGCGATATGTAATGGTGGCACTTCACTTGGCGCATTGGTGAAAAATCAACCATATGTCCAATAACACATGGTACTATTTAGCTTCACAAAATAAATCAAAGGTTTGCGCAAATATACCAAGCGAAGTGCTAGCATATGAGTTGCATGGAAAAATACGCGTGAACTTTGAAATGGTCGCGTATTCACGTTAAATTAAGAGCGGTCAATTCCAGTACTTTCGATAATAACGCTGGTGCTCAGCTCGTACGTGATTATGAAGTTGTAACAATTTTTTCGTCAGATGTTTTGTACAAATATGTATCTTGAAGAATATATTTACGTACGTGATCTTTTTTTGTTTTTTTTTGTTTACCTCTAAATTCTGTATAAGCCTTCAAATATCAGCTTATTTGCACAATTTTACCTGAACTTTGTATGTTCATAATGTACTTACAAACTGTAAAAGTGAAAAAAAAGACTGATCAGGTATCTAGCCCATGTTGTGTAGAATCTAAATTACAAACATTTTTTTCACAAACTTGAAAGACTTTTTCAAAAAAACGTACGTGCTGGAACTTGTTTTATGATATTTCGGCGCACTCAATTTCATTCGATATTATCGCTTTCTCACCTACTTGTTTGTCTACGGGCGGTGAGGTACGCGGGGGACGAGTCGTGCGGTGGGGTTGGGGCGGGGTGAGACGGTGGTGAATGGAGCTCCCGCGCCTAAGCTGTGGGCCTCTCGAATCGGACGAAACACGAAAGGTTAGGTAGTGTTGAATTTGTTGGCTGCGCCTCAGAATATATATACCTACCTAGCTGCGCGTGCGTACCTACTATCCGAAACTTGAGAAGAACAACTGAATTAGTCAGCTCGTGCGTTTTACAAAATGGGTAAAATGTACCTATGTTTATTTCACATAAATAATGAGATGCCTCATCTAGACTTTCTACTAGGTACCTTTATAATTTCTTCGGTCGATTGAGAGGCGGCCTTCCTGCATTGTGTTGCGTGATGCGTCGTACAGTTCGCGGTCGCCACTCAAGAAATTTTATTCGACAATGATTATCAGTTCTGAGCTTTATGGCGTGCTCATTGCCACTTGCACAACTTGCTAATTCTGAGAGGTATGTCGGTGATACTAGTTCTACTACGATCTCCTCATTTCGGATTATATCACGATACGCAATAAAGTAAATAAGTAAGAACCTACTAATTTCAAAGATAAGTAAGTACGAGTAGGTAAAGTACCTAGATATCTGGGTAGGTAGGTACATAAATGTTTTGTTTGGAATGAAAAGATTGGACAGTTAGCATAGGGTTTCTTTGCGGAGTATTACTAGGTACGTTACTATTGTTTTTATTATAATATAAATACTAACGACTCACTCGCGATTTCATTCGCGTGGTCCCGGTTTTTTTCCAAAAAACTTTTAGGAACAACTCGCCAAAGTTGCATCGCTATAATGATTTAGAATTGTATATCGAACATAGAAATAAATAAATAAGTATAGGTACTTACCAACATTTTATCATGAAGCCTATATAGATCGATCAAAGTTTTTTTTAAATTGTATATGAATAAATAACAACCAGGTTTTCTATGCGTAGAAAACCTGGTTATTATTTATACAGGAGGGATAAAGTCGTAGGTTCAAATGCCGGTTTTGTAATGGATTTTCCACTCGAAAAATATCTGAGCTCTAGGTATACATATAAGTAGACATACTATGTAGTAGCTAAACTTTTCACTTTGCCTCACTATGGTGGCTATGCTTGTTTTGTTGTCATCAAAAATAAATATTATAAAATATTTGCTAATGGAAACTAACGTAATTTTACGAATTGATTGAGTAGGTACCTAACTACTAAAAAAATATATTATGTTTCTTAGTCGAGATTAGTTGATAGTTACTATGGCCTGTAATTTCGGTGAGTTGCTGTCCACAAGCCGGGGATGAGACCGAGACCGCACCGCCCTGAGCAGCCGGCGCGGCGTGGCGAGCTGGGACCGCACCGCTCCGAGCGGCGCGCGGCCGAGCGGTGCGGTCCCAACTCACCACGCCGCGCTGGCTGCTCCGAGCGGTGCGGTCCCGGGCCCCCGCGCGCCGCTCGAAGCGGTGCGGTCTGAACTCGCCACGCCGCGCCGTCATAGTCATAGTCATAGTCATAGTTATAGTCATAATCCTAGTCATAGTCAAAGTCATAGTCATAGTGTCATAGTGTCACTATGACTATGGCTTTGACTGTGAATCTATGAAACTGTGACACTATGACACTATGATTCTATGATTCTATGACACTATGACACAATGATTCTATGATTCTATGACACTATGACACTAGGGCACTATAGGACACTCTGACACTACCAGTGTCATAGTGTCATAGAGTCATAGTCATAGTCATAGTCATAGTCATTGTCATAGTTTCATTGTGTCATAGTGTCATAGTGTCATAGTGTCATAGTGTCAAAGTGTCATAGTTTCATAGAGTCATGGACATAGTCATAGTCATAGTCCTAGTCGAAGTCATAGTCATATTCATAGTCATATTCATAGTCCCACTCATAGTCATAGTCATAGTCATAGTCATAGTCATAGTCATGGTCATGATCATAGTCATAGTCATAGTCATAGTGTCATAGTGTCAAAGTGTCATAGTGTCAAAGTGTCATAGTGTAATAGTGTCACTATGACTATGACTATGAATCTATGAAACTATGACACTGTGACACTATGATTCTATGACACTAGGACACTATGACACTACCAGTGTCGCAGTCATGGTCATAGTGTCATAGTGTCATAGTGTCAGTTTCATAGTGTCATAGAATCATAGAAACATAGTGTCAAAGTGTCATAGTTTCATAGTCATAGCCATAGTCATAGTGACACTATGACACTATGACTATTACTATGACTTCGACTATGACTAGGACTATGACGATGTCTATGACTATGACTATGACTATGACTATGACTATGACTATGACTATGACTATGACTATGACTATGACTATGACTATGACTATGACTATGACTATGACTATGACCATGACTCTATGAAACTATGACACTATGACACTATGACACTATGACACTATGACACTATGATTCTATGATTCTATGACACTATGACACTAGGGCACTAGGACACTCTGACACTACCAGTGTCATAGTGTCATAGAGTCATAGTCATAGTCATAGTCATAGTCATAGTCATAGTCATAGTCATAGTCATAGTCATAGTGTCATAGTGTCATAGTGTCATAGTGTCATAGTGTCATAGTGTCATAGTGTCATAGTGTCATAGTGTCATAGTGTCATAGTGTCATAGTGTCATAGTGTCATAGTGTCATAGTGTCATAGTGTCATAGTGTCATAGTGTCATAGCGTCATAGCGTCATAGTGTCACAGTGTCATAGTGGCATAGTGTCATAGTGTCATAGTTTCATAGTGTCATAGTGTCACAGTGTCATAGTGGCATAGTGTCATAGTTTCATAGTGTCATAGTTTCATAGTTTCATGGTCATAGTCATAGTACTAGTCATAGTAGTCATAGTCGTAGTTATATTCATAGTACTAGTCATAGTAGAAGTCATAGTCGTAGTCATAGTCATAGTCATAGACATAGTCATAGTCATGGTCATAGTCATAGTCATAGTCATAGTCATAGTCATAGTCATAAGTAGTCATAGTCATAGTCATATGTACCTATATAGATGTATATACGTTTGTAAGTAGGTACTCGCGAACAGCTCGTATATTTTTTCATCTGTCCGGATGTATATACGTGTGTAATAGGTACCTACTCGCGAACAGCTGTATTTTTTTTCATCTGTCCGGATGGATATACTGCCAAGTGTGCTGTGTGACTAAATAGGTACAGACAGAGAGATAGACAGACGGACGGAGTAGGCTTAGTAATAGGGTCCCGCTCGATGATACTTTGAGTACGGAACCCTAAGACTATCGGCGCGTAGGTATGTCGGTAGGTTCTAAGATATTTCACCGCCGCGGCGCGCGGGGCGTAGCTACTTACCTACCACAAGTATACTAATATATAAGATTTAGGTGGATAGTGAATTCACAATTACTTTGTGAAAGTTTGAAATGTACTATATACCTACATACATAGATAGACACACGCCTTTTTCCCCGAAGGGGTAGGCAGAGCCTCAATGGGCCTCTTTTTACTGTTGGGTTGCACCATCGTAGATTATAGACGTGACACGTGGTGAGCTCATTGCCGCTATTGCTTCCAACGACTGACTCCGCTAACGCTTTCTTCCAGTAATAACACATTCTAATTATAATAAGCTAGCAGCCAGGACAAATCTTACACCAACAAATCTTATCAAAAATCCGGGTAATCCCTTAGTCAGGGACATCCACAGGAGGAGACGGAGGGCTCTATTCTTAGGCCGGACACACTACAAAATCCCTCTAATATTATAAATGACAAAGTTATGATGTTTGGATGTTTGTTACTCAATCTCGCCGAATCAGCTGGACCCATTTCAGTGAAATTTTGTGCAAAAATTGTAGTTTCATAAGAAACTATGACATTTTGACACTATGACACTATGACTATGACTACGACACTGGTAGTGTCATAGTGTCCTAGTGTCATAGTGTCATAGTTTCATAGATTCATAGTCATAGCCATATTGACACTATGACACTATGACACTATGACTATGATACCATGACTATGACTATGACTATGACTATGACTATGAATATGACTAAGACTATGACTATGATTATGACTAGGACTATGATTATGACCATGACTCTATGAAACTACGAAATTTTGCAACTATGACACAATGAAACTATGACAATGACTATGACTATGACTATGACTATGACTTTATGACACTATGACACTATGACACTGGTAATGTCATAGTGTCATAGTTTCAAAGTGTCATAGTGTCACTATGTCCTAGTGTCCTAGTGTCATAGTGTCGTAGTGTCGTAGTGTCGTAGTGTCGTAGTGCCAAAGTGTCGTAGTGTCATAGTGTCATAGTGTCATAGAGTCATGGTCATAGTCATAGTCATAGTCATAGTCATAGTCATAGTCATAGTCATAGTCATAGTCATAGTCATAGTCATAGTCATAGTCATAGTCATAGTCATAGTCATAGTCATAGTCATAGTCCAATGCATAGTCATAGTCATAGTCATAGTCCAATGCATAGTCATAGTCATAGTCATAGTCATAGTGTCACTATGACTATGGCTTTGGCTATGAATCTATGAAACTATGACACTATGACACTATGACACTATGACACTATGACACTATGACACTATGACACTATGACACTATGACACTATGACACCATGACACCATGACACCATGACACTATGACACTATGACACTATGACACTATGACACTATGACACTATGACACTATGACACTATGACACTATGACACTATGACACTATGACACTATGACACTATGACACTATGACACTATGACACTATGACACTATGGCACTATGACACTATGACACTATGACACTATGACACTATGACACTATGACACTATGACACTATGACATTATGACTATGACTATATGACTCTATGACACTATGACACTATGAATATGACTCTATGACACTATGACACTATGACTAGTTTCATAGTCATAGTCATGGTGTCATAGTGTCAAAATGTCATAGTTTCATAGAGTCATAGTCATAGTCCTAGTCATAGTCGAAGTCATATTTTCATTGTGTCATTGAATCTTAGAATCATAGTGTCAAAGTGTCATATTTTCATAGATTCATAGTCATAGCCATAGTCATAGTGGCACTATGACACTATGATTCTATGACACGATGACACTATGACTATGACTTCGACTATGACTAGTACTAGGATTCAGACTATGACTATGACTAGGACTATGACGATGACTATGACTATGACTATGACTATTACTATGACTACGACCATGACACTATGACACTATGACACTATGACACTATGACACTATGACACTATGTGACACTATGACACTATGACACTATGACACTATGACACTATGACACTATGACACTATGACACTATGACACTATGACACTATGACACTATGACACTATGACACCATGACACTATGACACTATGACACTATGACACTATGACGCTATGACACTATGACACTATGACACCATGACTATGACTATGAAACTAGTCATAGTGTCATAGAGTCATAGTCATAGTGTCATAGCGTCATAGTGTCATAGTGTCATAGTGACACTATGACACCATGACTATGACTATGAAACTAGTCATAGTGTCATAGAGTCATAGTCATAGTGTCATAGAGTTTTAGTCATAGTGTCACAGTGTCATAGTGTCATAGTGACATAGTGTCATAGTGTCATAGTGTCATAGTTTCATAGATTCATAGTCATAGCCATAGTCATAGTGGCACTATGACACTATGATTCTATGAAACGATGACACTATGACACTATGACACTATGACGCTATGACACTATGACACCATGACTATGAATATGAAACTAGTCATAGTGTCATAGAGTCATAGTCATAGTGTCATAGAGTCATAGTCATAGTGTCATAGTGTCAAAGAGTCATAGTCATAGTGCCATAGTGTCATAGTGTCATAGTGTCATAGTGTCATAGTGTCATAGTGTCATAGTGTCATAGTGTCATAGTGTCATAGTGTCATAGTGTCATAGTGTCATAGTGTCATAGTGTCATAGTGTCATAGTGTCATAGTGTCATAGTGTCATAGTGTCATAGTGTCATAGTGTCATAGTGTCATAGTGTCATAGTGTCATAGTGTCATAGTGTCATAGTGTCATAGTGTCATAGTGTCATAGCGTCATAGTGTCATAGTGTCACAGTGTCATAGTGGCATAGTGTCATAGTGTCATAGTTTCATAGTGTCATAGTGTCATAGTGTCATAGTTTCATAGTTTCATGGTCATAGTCATAGTACTAGTCATAGTAGTCATAGTCGTAGTTATATTCATAGTACTAGTCATAGTAGAAGTCATAGTCGTAGTCATAGTCATAGTCATAGACATAGTCATAGTCATGGTCATAGTCATAGTCATAGTCATAGTCATAGTCATAAGTAGTCATAGTCATAGTCATATGTACCTATATAGATGTATATACGTTTGTAAGTAGGTACTCGCGAACAGCTCGTATATTTTTTCATCTGTCCGGATGTATATACGTGTGTAATAGGTACCTACTCGCGAACAGCTCGTATTTTTTTTCATCTGTCCGGATGGATATACTGCCAAGTGTGCTGTGTGACTAAATAGGTACAGACAGAGAGATAGACAGACGGACGGAGTAGGCTTAGTAACAGGGTCCCGCTCGATGATACTTTGAGTACGGAACCCTAAGACTATCGGCGCGTAGGTATGTCGGTAGGTTCTAAGATATTTCACCGCCGCGGCGCGCGGGGCGTAGCTACTTACCTACCACAAGTATACAAATATATAAGATTTAGGTGGATAGTGAATTCACAATTACTTTGTGAAAGTTTGAAATGTACTATATACCTACATACATAGATAGACACACGCCTTTTTCCCCGAAGGGGTAGGCAGAGCCTCAATGGGCCTCTTTTTACTGTTGGGTTGCACCATCGTAGATTATAGACGTGACACGTGGTGAGCTCATTGCCGCTATTGCTTCCAACGACTGACTCCGCTAACGCTTTCTTCCAGTAATAACACATTCTAATTATAATAAGCTAGCAGCCAGGACAAATCTTACACCAACAAATCTTATCAAAAATCCGGGTAATCCCTTAGTCAGGGACATCCACAGGAGGAGACGGAGGGCTCTATTCTTAGGCCGGACACACTACAAAATCCCTCTAATATTATAAATGACAAAGTTATGATGTTTGGATGTTTGTTACTCAATCACGCCGAATCAGCTGGACCCATTTCGGTGAAATTTTGTGCGAAAATAGAATATGATCTGGATTGAGCTATATTTATACTACTTTTTATCTTGGTGAAACCCGAGCGAAGCCGCGGGCGCACACTAGTAAAATATATATTGCAAGTGAGCAGACTAATATAATCTGCTCTGATTATAATACGACAAAATAACAACACAAAAACAGGTAGGTAGGTAGGTTTGTATACGTATTACGGCGTGACTACCTACCTACAATCAACTTTGACTGTCTTGTTTGAATCTACCCAGGTAGGTACCTACTTATGTGTGTTCGGAATTTACTCAACAATCGGGGTTTATAAAATAAACCTACCTACCTAGGTATATACCTATTTTCGAACTCCTTGTATTATATGATAACCATTTTCCTGTCCAATGTGCTTCAGAGGAAGTTTTTTGATCACTCGTCGTTCCCCTTCATATCACCTACCTAGGATTAGTGTAATTTTTTTGTAATCATACGCCTACTTAGTTTTGATCCCATGCTAGAATCCCCGGTGTCGTGGTTATCAGGAACTACGAGTAGGTACTATCGTGTAAGTATGTACGAGTAGTGAAGTGGTGTGGTACCATGGTACCTACCACAACACCCAAACCCACATTTTTTTTTTGCAAGTCATACAAACATTTGTCCCGCAGCGGAAATCGACTCGCATGCCGTGTGTGAGTGCGAATGAGCCGCGGATTTTGCGCTAACCGAGGGCTCTCACTTACTTCCACGGACCTATATTGTTACCTACTTCATAAACCATAGGTACTTGGTAAACTACGTATTACTTACTTTTTTTTTTACATTGATTTCACCTTTGTTTTGCCACGATCTCACCTGTTGATAAGTGACGGACGACGTGGCCGACAAAATAGCACAAAATTCTAGAAGGCACCTATTGTACTCTATCTAATGTATAGTACCTATTATATTATCTGTACTCTAGCCTTGGAGAGACCCAGATTATAGTTTTCAGGAAAGACAGATGAAGGTACTGTGTTTCACTCCTACCTATTTTTGAACTCCTTATCATATAACATAACATAATATTACATAACATAATATTACATAACATGACGCCCAACAGTCACATAGGTACCTACATAATCCTGATCCCACACTGGGATTCCCTATGTCATGGGTATCAGAAACTACGAATACCTACCATGGAAATATAACACGCAGAACCAAATATTTGCAGATCGTTCGAACAGTTCTCCGGCAGCGGGATGCCAATCCGCAACCTTTCGCATCTCAGCCGGCTACTCGCCCGATGCGCTACAGAGGTCGTCAAATAAGTACCTACCATACCTATATTATGTATGTAAATATCCACTGTCCTGTACTCCTGTTACTGCGAAATATACTAACGCACCTACCTATAAAATAGATACCCATTAGGCAAGTACCTATAATACATTAGTAGGTACTTACTTATCTTCTATTACTTACATATAATATACCTACATACAGGTAAGTAGGTTGCACGAACAAACATATATGTTATAATTATGTTTGTAGGTTGCCTACAAACATATAGGTAATTATGTCTATGCCTACAAACAAATCTAATTCTTTGCCAACTTTCACAATACATATAGACAGGATAGGTATGCAGGTACCTACCTCCCTATGATGTAATTTATTCTTTCATAGTCATAAGTTCGGAAATGTGCACGGTACTTGTGGAGTAGCGATAGGTACCTACGAGTATAATCTTTTGAACATCAGCAAGCGGCGCGCGGCACGTGTATATAGTACTTAGGTACATACTACTATCTACCTATATATAAGTAATGCGTGCGTGAGACTCCAATTCATGAATGAGTCCGAGCGGCCATGAGTACTGTATATATTCTGTGCCACGAGTGAGCTGCGGAATTTTCCGAATGCCAACCGATGCCAACCGACGGCTCTGGCGCGGTCTCTCTCTTTTCGCAGTGCCTCTTTTTCAAACATTGAGTTTGATGAAACAACAAGCTTTTAGACCACGCCTGCGATGTACTTCGGTCAGTCAAAATGGGGCACCTTAAGACGAAGCCTCGCACCACATTCCGACCCGTGGGATATTATGTTATCTGGGTTGCCAACGCTTCCTATTAAAATAGGATTTAAAAAAAAACTGGCTAGTTCCAAGATTTTGTTGGTATTATTGTGTTTCCACATTTTGATACTTGATAGAAAATTATTTTGAGGATATATTTCTATGTATATTGTAGTAGGGTCGCGCAACGAGTTATGAGCTCTCGGCGAAAGTTGTGGGGTTGATTGCGCATGTGTAGATTCGCGAA
The DNA here is from genome assembly GCA_932527175.1 of Operophtera brumata. NCBI lineage: Eukaryota > Metazoa > Arthropoda > Insecta > Lepidoptera > Geometridae > Operophtera > Operophtera brumata. The sequence continues at coordinate 48,610,176 of OW052227.1, forward strand.
TTCACTAAAGATACCCAAAAAATTACTACTGCGCATTGAAGGTCAGCGCTCATAACTCGATGCGCGACGTATACTTATAATTTTTTATGCAATGGTTCCATCGCTCTGTGCTTCGGAGGGCACGTTAAGCTGTCGGTCCCGGCTGTTATTGAGTAATAGCAGTCGATAAGCCATGTCAGAGGCCCTCGGGCGGCTTGACAAACTCTGACACCAGAGGCCAGCACTACCTCATATGAAACGACGACGATAATACCACATACATTTTATTATCAAAAATTTATTTTTTTATATATATATTTGGGGAAAATCTAAGAAATTGCCCTAAAAACGGGGAAAATATTTCCACCTGGCAACACCACTTGTCCTCCCACACAACAGCCCTATACAAGTCATCAAGCTCAGTGTTGCACGCAGTCTCTTTTTTTCAATTTGTAAATTTTATATTCCACCATTTAACAAAATGGCCGCCACACCATCCGCCATCTTGGTTTTGAAAAAAGTTAGGATTTTCGTATATTCACCGAGATGCTGGCAACATTTCTGCATAAACAAAATTTTCGAGTGTTAACTTTAGTAAAAGTTCACCAAAGTCTAGTCGGACAAGTCTGTTTAAAAAAGCCATTATAGAGCAGCCTTCTATTTTTTTGTGTTTGTAACATTTTTCTTTAATCTTTCCCATAAAACAGTAGGATGCGTCGTTTGAACGGATCCGATCGGTCACCGTTTCAAAGAACTGTTTTGGTCAGGACCAAAAGTGCGGTGTACATTATGAAAAGTGGACGTTTTGCGAATAAGCCGTATTCTCTAGCCATTTATGTACAGTTTTCAAAGTGCGCCACTAACTTGAAAATAAAACTAAATGGTGGCTGACGACTATGCCAAAATCGTCGACGCCCTTTGGATGGTGGTAGCCGGTAACACATTTACTACCATACATTTTCTGTCCTAGTAATCAAAATGTAGTTAACATTGAAAATCGTATCCTAATGCAATAGGTAGAATTGGTACATTGATGTGATGCTCATTGCATCCATGGGAGGAGACGTAGAGGTTTTTTTTTTGGCTGGACACACACCACAGCCCTCTTTCATGGGAAAAAACGGAGGGTTACTCTTAGGCCGGACATACCACGTTACATATCCACGTGAGGTGACGGACAGGTATTTTCTTAGGCCGGACAAACACCACAGCACTCTTCCATAGGAAAACACGGAGAGTTACTCTTAGGCCGGACATACCACTTCACACATCCACTTGAGGAGACGGAGAGGTATTTTCTTAGGTCAGACAAACACCACAACACTCTTCCATAGGAAAAAAACGGAGGGTTACTCTTAGGCCGGACATACCACTTCACACATCCACTTGAGGAGACGGAGAGGTATTTTCTTTGGCCATACAAACACCACAGCACTCTTTCATAGGAAAAAACGGAGGGTTACTCTTAGGCCGGACATACCACTTCACACATCCACTTGAGGAGACGGAGAGGTATTTTCTTAGGCCAGACAAACACCACAGCACTCTTTCATAGGAAAAAACGGAGGGTTACTCTTAGGCCGAACATACCACTTCACACATCCACTTGAGGAGACGGAGAGGTATTTTCTTAGGCCAGACAAACACCACAACACTCTTCCATAGGAAAAAACGGAGGGTTACTCTTAGGCCGAACATACCACTTCACACATCCACTTGAGGAGACGGAGAGGTATTTTCTTAGGCCAGACAAACACCACAGCTCTCTTCCACGGGAAGAAACGGAGGGTCAATTCTTTGGTCAGACAGACCACAGCACATCCCACATCCACTGGAGGGGACGGAGAGGTAATTTCTTAGGCCAGATCTCTACTCCTACTAGGTATGTAGTTATCTAAAGTAACAATATGAAGTCAGAGTTTATTCGCAAAACAAATCGGATAATGTATTTGTTACCTAGGTTTACTTTTACTTACCTTTGTCATAGAATAAATAATAGTACAAGTACCTATGTTGGCTCTTTTCATAATTATGATTTGCGAGTAGCCTGTCTTGATAGTTTCCATTTCATCCGTAGTCACGTGACCGATGGCGGGAAAATTGACACAGATCCTGCCTCGATGCGGTCTGCGACCGGTCTGAGCAAGCCGAGCGCACGCTCTGGTACTTATATTTTTGTTTAAAAAATTATATAAAAAAAATACTCTTAGTTTTGCTAAATTTTTTTAATGACTTCACTAATTTAAATAAAAATGAACATGACACCAAGTGTTTCATAAGTTAAAACGTAAAAGAAGTAAGTCAAAAATATGATTTCAATTTTAAAAAGGTGGTATCTTTGTGTTTTTTTTTTATTGAGTGAAGTGATTCAAATAGTGTATTGAATTAATGATTTCACTAGATAAAATGATCAAGAATATCATATATTTTTTTCTTCATAGAAAACTATAAGAATTCTTATCAAAAACTTTAAAATTCTAGAGACATTTGAGAACCTATGGCGTCTTAAGAAAGTATAACCAAATTCAAAGAATAAATAATTCTAGAGTCAATTAAGATTACCTGAAAAACCTTTTCTCCTTAATTTGATTATATAACAAAGCTTTTTTGTCCTATAGAAAGTCCTAGTCTTTGACAATTAATTAGGTACCTACGTAATAAGTTCAAAGTGAAAAGATATAGAAGTTGTTTTTACTAGTTATTCTATTTCTTTTCACTTTGACCTTTTTTTACGAGTGGCTAACGAAAAATGGCCTGTGTATTTATTTTTATACAACTTTATTTTGAAAGAAAAGAAAGAAAGAAAAAATATTTATTTGGAGCGGCACACAAGGACACACTCGACCAATAAAAGTAAAAAAGATAAAAAATAATATGTATTACATATGGCAAAAACTAAGTATATCTAACTTAACTAAAATTAATTAAGTGTCTGTTGTGATGTGTCTTTGTCTCTAGTACTTATATGAGTGTATTTTGTGATAAACAATGCTGCTACGTCAATGTTTTTTTTTTCTTTATAATTGGCGCCGCACGTCTTGTGCATTTGCCATTTTCACACACACACAAACACAAACACAATAGGCACATGCCTTTTTACCCGAAGGGGTAGACAGAGACTCGATGGGCCTCTGTTCACCAGTGGGTTGCACCATCGTGGAATATAGACGTGACAAGTGGTGAGCTCATCGCCGCCATTGCTTCCCACGACTGACTCGGCTAACGCGTTCTTCCAGAACTAATACACATTCCTAATAAGCTAGCAACCACGACAAATCTTATCAACAAGTCCGGGTAAAAGTTATAATTATTGTAATTTCGATATATTTTACTAGGTACATCTACGGTAAGAGACGGAAGGTATTCTTAAGCCGGACACACCACGGCTAATTTTACACAATAAGGGCGGATGTCTATGTATGTATGTACGAAAAGCAACGTAAAGGCAATTTCTTAAAACAACAAAGCTTTGGATGGTAACGGAGTAAGAAAATATTATTTCACGTTTCTCGAGTATTCGCTAAGTGAGGGTTTTTAAACTAGGGACGGGACGGAAATAGGATTTCCGGTACTTGTTTACGGAATAATTTATTGAGAGTCGTTTAGAGGAAATTGAGAGGCTGGGGTTGCTATATTCTCAAGACAAAGCTTAAAGGAATATATTTGTGTAGTCTGGAGTACTACTGAAGCTGAATCTTCAAGTTTGAGTCATAGACATAAAAGTACCTGATTCGACCAAGCCATATTTTTTTTTTGACAAATCGATTTTTCCAAGTGTATCTCTACCCTTATCGTGTTTAGTAAGTGTCTACCCTTACAATCTCTAAAGCCTTTCTTCAGCCAGTACTGAAATTTAAATTTTCAAAATTCGAATTCGTTCGCACCTCCTTGGAATAGCCAACTCCATGGAATGGAATTTTCGCTACGCTCTAGATCTATGGCATCGAGCAACGCAGGCCTCCGTTCCGTGTTGCTCGATGATCTATGGGAATAGCAAACTATTGTGACTGACACAGATTATCGAACAGATACATATATACAACCATGAAGTTATAGATTTACCTATAACTTCATGCATACAACGCCCTTCTCGCCGAAAGCCTCTTATCACTGTGGGTTGCACTGGTTGATAATTCAAAAACTATTTTTTGTGGAAAAATGAATTTTCCCAGATATGAGTCCTAGCTCGATCGATTTTTCGCCATCAAAAACACCCATATAGCACAACGAAATCGTTAGAGCTGTTTTCGAGAACGTGATTATAAACATATAACTATATCAAAATATACAAATATTGTTCGTTTAACGGTATCTATCAGACAGTATAGTCTATGACATAATGTTTGTATATTTTGCTAAAAAACTTCATAGTGAAGCCTTGTCTCTTATACCAACCGTGGTACTAAAAAAAATGGACGATTCAGCAAGAAAGTGTTCCCATCTCTAAACGCAACCGTTTTCCGAAACCCTCTTCCAGCTGACTTCAATGATACCCTGACGCAGCATCTTTATACCAAATATTCACTAAAGACAAAGGTTTTTCGATTGATGCCTATCAGCGAATGTGTGAATTGGTGATTTTCTCAAAAAGTTTTAGAGCTAACACACGCCATTTTCCCGTATAGCTCAGATCCTCAATGGGCCTCTTTTCACCGTGTATTGCACCAACGTGGAGTATAGACGTGACAAGGAGTGAGCTTATCGCCGCCATTGCTTCCCACGACTGACTCAGCTGACGCTTTCTTCCATTATGACGACCTCTGTGGCGCGGCGGGCGACGGTTCCCCTGCGACGCAGGAGGTTGCGGGTTCGATTCCCGCCTTGCAAATATTTGTGCAATCTTCAGGGTGTTCTGGGTATTCTATGTACTCGTATAATAAAAATATCTATCTATGTAATATATTGTATTAAGTATATCAGTTATCTAGTACCCATAACACAAGCTCTGCTTAGCTTGTGGGGCTTAGCACCGTAAGTTGGCACCTGCCATGGAGTGTTTAGAGGTGCCATCTTACGGTGAACGATCCGGCTCGTTCACCGTAAGTTGGCACCTGCCATGGAGTATTTAGAGGTGCCATCTTACGGTGAACGAGCCGGACCGTTCACCGTAAGTTGGCACCTGCCATGGAGTATTTAGAGGTGCCATCTTACGGTCAACGAGCCGGAACGTTCACGGTAAGTTGGCACCTGCCATTGAGTATTTAGAGGTGCCATCTTACGGTGAACGAGCCGGACCGTTCACCGTAAGTTGGCACCTGCCATAGAGTATTTACAGGTGCCATCTTATGGTGAACGAGCTGTAGGTAAACTGTGTTATTTCGACAGTAATACTAAATAAGTGACAGTGACACCTCCCAGACACTGTTAGTACTTTGAAACAAGATTACAAAACAGAATTAATCTTTACCTAGACAGACGGTGACTTTTGATAAAGTTTGCGACTAAAGTAGATTATAGTTTGTAAGAAAGCTTTTTTTTCTTTTTCATCTTTCCTCTCGCTTTTCTGCAATCTGTGGAAGTGATTTCGTAAAATGGGACGTAGGTGTGTAACGGAAACTCGCGTTTTTCCGAGAGGTTGGTACTATCAGCCATGTTGCTTATTACCAAGGAGGTGAGATGTCAGATGTTACACATCATATGCGACTACTGTGTGGCTCGCTCGTATTTTTTTAATAATTGCCGTTGCAAGGCTATATTTTCTATTTTCAAGTATTTATTGTAGTAATTTGCAACGTTACACTCCTTCCAAGACGTCAAAGTCTCAATCAAGTCATGTTTTAGTAAAACGGTGGCAGCTTTACTAAAACTTTGGTATATAATTTCCACCAATTTGAAAAGTCTCGCATTTCACTGTCATTTTATTTCACTACATGTGTGCTCTTGTCAATGAACAAAAAAAAACACTGTAAAAATCATTGAATTAAATTCCTCGCTAAACTAATGGTATTTATGAGATACTATCAATCAAAACATTACGCCTCATAGTTTCAGCAGAATCAGGTTTCGCTATCTCAAGATGTGGTGATGAGCTGTGATGAGCGAAAAATACAATGAAATTGGCGAGCTGCATTGGTTAAAATGCCACCAAAATTACACGACATAACTCTAAAAACACAATTTAATGAAATTAGATAAAAATAAAGACGATTATTTAAAAAATGGCGGATTGAAGTCCCCAGTCCCAGTCCAGTCCAGTCATTACAAAATACAGAACTTGATATATGTGATTTCGATGACAGCTGTCACTAGAATCAAGCTATTTTGCGAACTAGCAACCAAACTGTTTAAGAGCGCCAAACCTCTTAGCACAAACCGCAAAATAGCTTTACTAGTAAAATTTAAATATACTTTGGTTGCAAACATCTAAAAAGCAACATCTGGCAACAGCGATGCTAAATAACGATACACTTTAAAAGTCGTAAACGCCAGACACCACATAGACCAAGAGCTACCATAACACAAGACACAACAGTCACATACAGAGTACAGCGGGGCTACCCTTGACAACAGTTTCAATCCCAATCCCAATCCAGTTTTCACAAAATTTGGCACTCTTCAATCAAAATCGAGATTGAAATTTAAATCGTGTACGCGACCGACTTCTTTTGATGATTCCTGAAAGAACAACATGACGTAGGTGTGGCTACACACAACGCAATAAAACTACCATTCATTACATTTGAAAATAACTTGCATAATCCTTATAATTTCACCTAATTATTACTTATTTTCCCATATATCTTGGATTCGAGTATAGTCGATTTTGTTTAGTTCCTTAAAATTCCACCAGGTTCGCATCCAATCGTGTGGCAGGATTGGATTCAAGAGTACCAAATGGCACGATTTGACGGCAAATCCCAAATTAGGATTGCGATCGAGTGTCAAGGGTAGCCACTCTGATCTTACACAAGGATGTTACCCCTGTTGCCCCTGTGTCGTAGTTACCAGGAACTTCAAGTACCAATGTACAACAACACAGACCCGATTTTTTGCAGATTATGTGAAGAAAGAAAGGAATAAAGAAAGAAAAAAACATTTATTTGTGTCTACGAACGCAGATACAAAATGACACACACACACACACACACACACACAGAAACAAAGATAAACTAAGAATAATAAAACTTATTTGTGCCTCTCAGTACCAGTCACTACAAGCAATTTCTCCCGAAGCGGGAATTAAACCCGCAAGAATCGCGTGTCAGCCAGTTACTCGCGGACTGCGTCACAGAGGTCGACAATTATCATTCCTTCATTATGTATTGGATACAAAAATTATTATCGTATTTTTCCAGGATCGGGATTGTATAATCACACTGAACTCCGGTTTAACCAATATTACACTTGTTAAAAAACACTAATTCACTTTTCACTATAAGTCTGTACGTCACACTACACTGTTCACTAATTACTCTCGAGAAACTTGATTTATTCGCACAAAAAGCCAACTGATGACTGACTGCTCTTGGAGCGAGCTTCGCTTAATCTGTTTGGCAAAGAACTCTTGAAAATAATAGGGAAGTCACCTTATATGCATTTTCGATGCTCACTCACACGCCCGTTCAGTTATCAAAGTCAAAGTCAAAGTCAAAGTCAAAGTCAAAGTCTAGTCAAGTGTCTAAACAAGGTTTTACTAGTTGAGTGTCACTAGCTCTCGGACTAAAAATTTTACTCAACCAAGTGGCATGATAAACACCAGGACCTTTCGCTTTTCCAGCTCATTGAATTTTGTATGTTATTGAACTGGAATAAGGTTTAGTTGTAAAATATCTATGCCCAAATACCACCAGGCTATTCATCATATGGTCTCATTCATCAGAGCCCTTCTTCTTCTCTTCTTATAATGGCTTCCGAGGAGTGCTCCTTACAATTTCGCCAATCAAGTGATAAAATTATATTTTTTATAGTCAAGTCGTCAAGAGTCTCCGTCAAGTCATAGCCCAGTTTAAATGGTGGCAAAAAAACAGAGTTTTTACCTTCGACCAAAGTAAAGTAAACTAGTGTAGTAGTAGTAGTAGTACTTTGGTCGAAGGAAAATTCCATCATATCTAAAAGCCACGCAATGCATTTAAATTCCACTACATCACACGTGCAGTTTATCCAAGTTACACTTGTTAAAATGCCACCCAAATTACAAGAAATAACTCGAAAAAACACAATAAAATGTAATTTAATAAAAATAATAATGAGTACTTGAAAGGTACGCAAAGTATCATAATTTTTTTGGAAGATTTGAGGTATTGACTACCTACTAACAAACAGGTGAAGATAAATAAAAGCTTTTAAAGTTAAGAGGCACGGGACCGTGAGGAATGGCACAGGCAAAGAGAGGCCTGTACTCAGCAGTGGGTGAAGTCAGGCTGTGGATGATGATGATGAAAATTAAGTAAAATCAAATAAAAACAAAGCTAAAAACAAATCTTTTATAAACATAAGACCCACATATATTTTATAATAACGACCTCTGTGGCGCGGCTGGCGATGGTTCGCCTGCGACGCAGGAGGTTGCGGGTTCAATTCCCGCCTCGGAACAAATATTTGTGCGATCGCAGATATTTGTTCAGGGTGTTCTGGGTGTTTTCTATGCATAATAAAAATATCTATCTATGTAATGTATTATATTAAGTATATCAGTTATCTAGTACCCATAACACAAGCTCTGGCTTAGCTTGGGGCTAGATAATGTTGTGTGAACTGTCCAGCATTATTTATTTATTATTATATTATTATTTATTTATAATGCAGAAATAATGATTGGAAAGAGCCACATGAGTTTTATAAACATAGGAAAATTATTTCCCTTTCAGAAATTATTTTAGTTTGTGTACTATAATAACACTTTGGTACAGTCGTCATCATTAGTAGCTAAGCAATATATAATTATACACCTAGGTTCACAATGAAAGTAGGGGAAAGGTGTACGAAATGATCCTCCATGTGAACGTTACATACCATCGTAAAAGATTGAACTAAAAAATCACGTTTCTTGTATGGTTGTATTTTATTTTAATTGTTTGTTATAGGCCCTCGACATTTCAACTGTCTACCTATTACGATTCATGACGTACAGCTGACAGACACACAGACGGACGGACAGCGGAGGCTTAGTCATAGGATCCTATTGGATCCTAGAAAAAAATATCGGCCCATAATATGGACCCCAAGTAGAGGATCATCTTGCCACACTACATTTTTGTTCACTATATCCACAAAATCTACTAAAAATTTTAAATATGACAAAAATCAAAGTTACATATATTATTTATAATATGATTTAAATGAAGCAGCTGTAGAATTGTTGGTTAACTGTTTATGTATGCATCTGAATCAGCACAAAATACATAGGTACTTAACTTTTTAGATCAACAAAACAAAATTCAACAAGTATTGCATAAAAAAATATATAAGTAACAAGTATTTTTGTCTTGTGATGCTTTGATGGACTTGGTCTCAGGGCAGATTAATTACTTAGGTACTATTGTTTAGTCCCACCAGGAAAAGATTTCCCCTGGCGCACGTGAAAATCGCTTAACTGACTTCGGACACAAGTGGGCCGCTGCAGGCTCAATATGAGTAAATGGGGCTACTTAGAAGAGACAGCAACAACTTGTCCTTGTGGAACAGATCCTCAAACAATAGCACACTTAATGACTTGCCCAATGTGCCCCAATACCTGTACCTTGAGTGGCACATAAACTGCATCTGACAACGCCATAGAAGTGGCAAAATGCTGGCAAAAAAAAATATACAAATTTAAAAAAAAAACAAGCCAAGCGCGAGTTGGACTCGCACACCGAGGGTTCCATACAAACCTGTAGGTATATAAGTAAAAGTTATAGTATTTTTATTACTAAATGAAATCATCATTGGGAAAGGGGTAGTAAGTTAAAAATTATTAAAATATTTTTTTTTATGATATAACTAAAAATGTATACTTTTCGCAATTTATCCTTTATCTGTGCTATAAGACGTTGCTTTTTTACCAAATTTCAAGATTCTGGGTTCACGGGAAGTACTCTGTAGGTTTTGATTCCCTTGCGAGTGTCGAAAATTTGCAGCATAAACGGCTGTATCTTTTGATTGCGTTAGCTTAGAAGTTTGATTTTTTCACAGCTCTAAGGGACAGTAGATCTGAGTATTTGATATGAATTTCAGCTTGATATCTCAACGTGTTCCTGAGAAAAAGGGTCTTGACAGACAGACATACGGACAATAAAGTGATCCTATAATGGTTCCGTTTTACTTTTTGAGGTACGGAACCCTAAAAGATTCTATGATTGACCATCGACACGATGAAGAAGAAGACTAAATATTGAGGGGATCAACTTACCCAATGGGATCATCTTATCGACACGACGAAGAAGAAGGCTAAATATTGAGTGGATCAAGTAACCCTCCGGTAGACTCTTCCCGCCATTTTCGAAAAGAGACGTTGTCTACTTTTATTTTATTTCTTTTCCTAGTGTTTTCTTGAGTTATTTTGTGTTATTTTGGTGGCATTTTAACTAATGTAGCTCGTTTAATAAGCACAAGTGCAGTGAAATGAAATGGAAGTGAATTGCGTGACTTTTGAAATTGGTGGAAATTGTCTACCAAAGTTTTAATAAAATTGGCCACCGTTTTACTAAAACATGACTTGACTGTGACTTTGACGACTTGGAAGGAGTGTAACATTGCAAAATAGATTGAAAATACAATATAGTGAAAATACAGATACTTGAAAATGGCAAAAGCACAAGCCGTGCAGCGCCAATTATAAAGAAAAAAAAAACCCTCCGGTACGGGGGCATGCAATGCTCTAAGAACGTACCCTATGAGATCATCTTGTACACCTTTCCCCTACTTACTCACTTACTCGTGACACCGTTACGACGAGTGTTCACAGGGTTTTTTATCAATTAAGATAAGGGTTGCGTGCTTCGAACACTTTGGCTGGTAACGGTCACTTTACATACATTAAATACACGCCTTTTTCCCGAAAGGGTTGCCAGAGGGGTTCTTTTCACTGTGGATTTTTCTTGAGCCCTACTAGGCTTTTTTTTCGTTGGATCGTTTTTTTTTGTGGTTTTTGAGTAGTAGTTTTTGGTGAAAGTTTTTTTTTTTTACTACTTGAATGACGGTTTAAGCAGATGGCCCAACTGATGTTGAGCGGTAACCTCTGCCTATGAACAGTGCATTACCTCATAGGTCACGTCTACCTAGGACGCGCCCTATGTGGCATTGCACTGCGCCCGCCACCCTGAGACATAAAGATGAAAGTCTCATGTCCCTGTAATTTCACCGGCAACCTTACCCTTCAAACCGGAACACAGCAATGCGAGCACTACTGCTTTGCGGCAGTAGGTATGGTTTTCAGTATATACCAGAGTACTCTGTGGGTATGGTGGTAGTACTTCCCCGGACGAACTCTTTCACAAAAAAGCTCTACTCACTATAAATTAACTAGTTATAGATTAACAGATACATAAGATAATTTTATTTTTATTTTATTTTATTTATTAAGGAAAAACAAACAACTACATTATATATCTAGGTACAATCAGTATTAATACATAAATTTAATTATGTAAGACTTATTAATAATGTAGTCCACAACGTTCTCCACATGTTAGTTTTATACATGATTACAAAAAGATGCAGCTAGAGGGTCTGTCAGATGATTAATAATTATATAAATCTCAGTAGGTAAGTAAACCAAAGAGAAATGACAAAACCCCACTCAAAGAAAAATTACATTAAAAGTAAATAGCAAATAAGAGCAGGTACAGACCAATTCCCGCAAGATGGCGCCTGCTGTGGTTGGCACGCCAACCAAGGCAAGCGCCATCCTACGGTGAACGGGCTGTAAGTTAATGATACATATTAGGACAAAAAAGATTACAACAAAGAAACTAAGAATGATATTATATGTAAATCTACTCAGGAAAGCGCAGTAATTAACTGATTTTTATATTTATAAGAAGAACAAGAGAATAAATCAATTTCAGTAAAGTAAAGATTATGGGACTCAACCATTCGGCGAATAGGGGCACGATGTCCCGAGTTGGTGCGGCAGATGTTTAAAGCAAACAGTGGACGAGAGCGAGTTGCTCGCGGAGTGCACGTCCTCGGGACGACGTAACACAGTCTACACACTAAGTCTATACAATCTATGTTATTGTGCACAATATTATATAGGGTAACTGCTTCGAGGTATTTACGTCTGGACTCAAGAGGAATGAGTTTATATTTGGAGAGTAAAACAGAGTACGAATATTTGCGGTAGCTGCGCAAACATTTGTACGTCATGGAACGTAAGTACTTTCGCTGGACCCTCTCAATCGCAACGATATATTTGTTATAAAATGGGTTCCAAACCGGCACTGCATACTCAAGCTGAGAGCGAACCAATGCTTTATAAAGATAAAGAAAAGTGGAAGCACGTCTGAAATCAGCGGACGACCTCATGATAAAACCGAACATTTTAAAAGCCTTATTAATGACATTCTCTACGTGTAGATCCAAACAGAGATGGCTATCAAGCAGGATACCAAGATCCCTCAACGCCATTACTCTCTTAAGGGACGCATCGCAAAGGTTATATGTGAAAGAGATTATATTAATATTTTTGGTAAAGTTAATGAAGTTACATTTTGGCAAGCTAAGGTGTAGTTTATTGACATTACAGTAATAAGTAAGTCTGTTTAAGTCTTGTTGTAGTAGAATACAATCATCAATAGTTTTAATAGGTTTGTATACTTTAAGGTCATCCGCGTATAGCAGAAACTTGGAGTTCAGAAAACATTGATCAATATCATTGATGAAAAGAACAAAGAGAAGCGGGCCAAGGATGGAGCCCTGTGGTACACCAGAAGTTACAAGCACGCTGTTAGATTGAAAGCCATTAATTACGACTCTTTGTGTTCTATTTGTGACGTAAGATGAAAACCAACGGAGAAGGTTACCACGGATACCATTGTACGCAATCTTTTTGAGTAAGATATCATGATCCACCTTGTCGAATGCCTTCTTGAAATCCGTATAAACAGCGTCCACCTGTATACGCTTGTCGAGGTTTTCAAAAAGAGTACTTGTGAAGACTACTAAATTAGACGTGGTAGATCGGCGCTTAACAAAACCATGCTGCTCTTGTATTATTATATTATGAAGGGTCGGGTAAATCTCATTATGCACTAGCCTTTCAAAGAGCTTCGACATGGCGGACAATATAGATATTGGTCGATATTGCTCAATGTCGTGCTTAGGGCCTGCTTTGTGTACAGGAGTTATATAAGCACGTTTCCAAACGTCTGGAAAGACACCATGGGTAAGGCATTTATTATAGATAATAGTAAGGGGCATGCAAATACTATTAGCTGAGTTTTTAAGAAAACTGGACGGTATTCCATCTGGTCCAGGGCCTTTGGATGGATCTAGAAGTTTCAGTTCCCTCAAGACACTATTCTCCTCGAACTTAAGACTAGCTAGTGGAACACTACAGTCAGATGAATTGAGTGAATGTTTCCAATGACCTACCGTTGAAGAAGCCGGTTCAAAAACGGATTTGAAGAAGTCAGAGAACATATTGCAAATGGTTTCAGGGTTAGAAGATTTAATATTTTGATATATCATCGAGGATGGGATATTAGATTTAGTTTTCCGGTTAGCAATATATGTCCAAAAGTATTTGATATTAGTAGTAATATTATCTTCAACGCCGCCCATGTAATCCTTAAAACATTTATTACACTTTTCCTTAAAGATGGCCCTATACTCTGAAAACCTTAAATAATCCGAATTATTGTTAAACTTCTTCCATTTAACCCATGCCTTCTGTTTTTTCTTAAAAATGCCGATTAGTGAGTGAGAAAACCAGATAGGAAAATTAGTTGATCTAGGACCTAGTAGGGGTATGTTTTCTTTAATTATTTCATTAATGGTATTATAGAAGGAATCAAGAGCCTCCTCGGCAGTGAGATTACACAGTTGTTCGGCCCAATTTATTTCAGATATTTTAGTGTTAATTGTATTGTAGTCAGCTTTACGGAAGTTGTGTTTGGCTATGGGGGTTTTCCTTAAAGAATGCATAGGCAAATAGAGAGACAGGCATGCAATGAAAGGAGGGTGATGTGGAACGGCATTAACCAAGGGATTAAGCTGAGGCTCAAGTGTGCAAGGCACGTTAGTTATAAGTAAATCAAGTATATTACCAGCATCATTCTTTATATAATTATATTGCAAGGAGTTGAGAGTGGACATACAGCTATTTAATTGAAGACCGCGAGGTGACGAGTCAGTGCAAAAAAGGCCAACAGAGTTAGAAAGATTGCTACTTGGTATTGAGTCAGCCCAACGAATGCCAGGTAGATTATAGTCACCCAAAATATAAACATTTTCCACACATGGGTTTATCAGGATATCTTGAAGGTGGTCGAAATGACTCTCATAGGTATCCGCCTTTGTCCATGGAGGTAAATATGCAGCACTAATGACGTGCATTTTATGCCTATCCCTACTAGGAAACTCAACAAGGAGATGTTCTATACTAATTGACGGGTTTACTCCGGAATAAGTATTTGAAGGGCAAAACATGGCCGGTTGCAGGCCCCGTAAGACCGCAACCAAAACCCCACCCCCGTCTTTCTTATCCGTAGCCAATCTGTCACGATAAGATAAGATAAGATAAGATCATTTATTTGTCCGAAACACAGGTTTTCAAACAGATGTTATAAAAGAGAAAGTATCACCACGTTTCGCCTTTTCAAGGCATACAAATAATAAAATAAAAAAAAATTATAAATAGAGAGATAGAATAAATATTTATTGTACACTAGTGTCCGCCTACGGCTCCGCTTTTTTTTACAAAGATAAAGTAGTATATAGATTAATACAGGTCAAAATCTATGTGTGTATCAAATTTCATTGAAATCAGTTCAGCCGTTTCGGCGTGATTGAGTAACAAACATACAAACCTTGTGTTTTATAATATGAGTGGAATAAAAGTATAACACAAAGAATTACAAAATTTTAACTAAATAACATAAATCTAAAGAAATACACAATGGACAGTCATATCGCTTACAGCGATTTCTTCCAGACATCCTTAGGATGGAGAAGAGTTTATGAAAGAATGGGACAGTGGTGTTATAACATTTTGTAACGAATCAATAACACATTTTTTTCTATTTGACCACGATCTCACCTGTTGGTAAGTGACGCTGTGGCCGAAGATGGAGCACAAAGGTCTAGAATGCACCTATTCACTCTAGCCTTGACGAGACCCAGATTATAGTTTTCAGGAAATACAGACGACGGTGGTGTGTTCCACTCCTTAGCAGTTCGCATTATAAAGGTAGAACTGAAAAGCTTGAATTGATCTGTAAGACAAAGACCTGCGCGAAGTCGCGGGTGGATATTTTTTTTCCATATTTCCATTGAATATAGCGTAAAGCCTCGAAATCTCAGCCATTCTCAGCCTTCGCAGAATTCATTTCCTCTGAGCAGCAAAACCACGAACGCATACTAATCGCCGGTGCTCTAGTCTAGGGCTCATCTTAGCTAACTCTTGACCTAGTTAGGGCTTGAGCAGACTAGACTTTTAGCGTTGTTGATGACTTGCGTTTGAGTGTGGTACAGAAATCTGAGGATTTTATCGATGTGTATCGAATGGCAGAGAAGTGAAGCGAAGGGTTAATCCCTGGATGAAGATACCAAAACAGTAGCCAAATGCATGTCGGGCCACACGCATTGGGTTCCGTAGTTGCCCGTCACTATGCGGACTTAGAAGGTTCCTGTTTTTAACCCCCGACGTAAAAATGAAGGGGTGTTATAAGTTTGACGTGTCTGTGTGTGTGTGTGTGAGTGTGTTGACCTTAAGTACCAAGCGAGGACTTGCTATTGAATACACAAGGCACACCCGAGGACATTTTCAAAGCGAGGTCTTTTTCATGGGTCCTCGTATCGATCGGACCATTGCATCGTATTTTACGCGCGATTTTGAGTCTTATTGTATATTTGAAACGGAAATATTGGCCTAACCTCGTTTTGTTCACGATAAGTCATGCTCACACCCCGACAGTGTGTGACCACCAGGCGGCGCCACTATCGCCTTCTATACACTCCATTTCACACTCTGTCATGTTCTTTGTACCTTCCGAGGCCTTATGTGTGAATTTAACACACAAGACCTCGTAATGGTAGCTTTTCCGAACAATGTGTATTAACGACCTCGCTTCGATCAGTAATATTACAACAGTGAATTTTCCAAGTGTGTGATATAAATTTTCTGTCCTCGTTTGGCTAACGCACACTTTGTGTATTTTACCTAGGTTAAAGTAGGTATATAAACTTTGTGAGTTTGAATGTAGGTAACCTCCGGCTCTATTGATACGTTTCTGAAAATATATGGTTTTAAGATTAAAATTAAAACTTTAAAACAAATTACTATTTCACTAAATAAATAAAAAGTTATATAAATAAGTTTCCCATACCTTCGTGCTGAAACTTCGCATTGCACGCTTCCTACCTTGGCTTGAGAGGTGATCGAATACCGCCTTCCAGGTCGATTATCTTGCCCCATTTAGACAAATTTGATAAGCACAAAGTAGGCATTCAAGGGTTCCGTAATCTACCGTCCAGGTCAATCATCAGATCCTCATTCGCTCTTTTATTATATTACTAGCTGACCCGCTCTCGGCTTCGTCTATATTTACATAGATTACCTGGTGTGTCCGGCCTAAGAATAGACCCCCCCGTCTCCCCCCGTGGATGTCGTAAAAGCAGACTAAGGGATTACCCGGACTTGTGGATAAGATTCGTTGGTATAAGATTTGTCCTGGCTGGTAGCTTATTATAGAATGTGTTATTACTGGAAGAAAGCGTTAGCTGAGTCAGTCGTGGGAAGCAATGGCGGCGATGAGCTCACCACTTGTCACGTCTATATTCCACGATGGTGCAACCCACTGTGAAAAGAGGCCTATTGTGGCTCTGCCTACCCCTTCGGGGAAAAAGGCGTGTGTCTATGTATGTATGTCTATGTATGTACCTACCTACTCGTAATACGCATTCTAAATGGATGGTGGTATAAATATCAGACTATTGGCTATTCAAATAAGAATACCTCAATGAAAGTCCTGAGTTGCCTGCATGCAACGACTTCATGAGACTTTTAAAATATCGTTGGCCAATTGAAAAGGGATAGGCTTTCTACTGTGCGTATTCCGGTTCGAGGTTGGCCATTCGAGAACCATTATTCCCCAGTGGTTGACGACCACTTTAGCGCGTCGGGCGAGTAGCCGGCTGAGATGCGAGAGGTTGCAGGTTCGATTCCCGCTGCGGGACAAATGTTTGTATGATCTGCAAATGTTTGTTCTGAGTGCTAAGGTACCATGGTACTCGTAGTTCCTGATACCAACAACACTAGGAATCCTAGTTTGGGATCACGACTATGTATGCGACTGTTGGGTGTTATGTTATGTTATAGTTGTTGGTTCTGCGAGCTATATATATGACCTGCCCATTACAATTTAAACTTGCTAATTTTGAGACCTATGTCAGGGATCTCGGTTCTTTTTTTTTTTTTTTTTTAACACTGATAGACCTTTGTTTGACGGATCGTGTACGGTACGGATACAGAATCTGCGTGCATAGCTCTCTCCAAAGCCCGTTGCGCGTATTTTGGCTTGAAGGGTTGCCGGTGAAATTACAGGCAAATGAGACTTTTCATCTACATGTCCCATTGTGCGCGGGCGCAGTGCAATGACCACATAGGGCGCGTCCCAGATGGACGTGACCTATATAAAAATGCACTGTTCATAGGCAAAGGGTACCCCTTATCATCAGGTTGGCCATCTGCTTGCTCCATCATTTTAAGTATCCAGTATGAAAAAAAAAAGTTTTAGTCCCGTGAGTTATCACTTCCAACATTCAAACTTTAATGTTATGGCTCTGCAGTATCTGTGACGTGAAGATATAAACATAAACACACACCCAACAGTCACATACATAGTCCTGCCCTGGTATTCGGGGCTCGGTGAACTTGCTGAGCGAGTCACGGGGTGAAGTCACGCGTTGCGCAGTAAGATAATATTTGACTTCGGTAATGTTAGGTGTGTCAAAAATTAATGGCTGTCTCGATGACAGCCATAGATCTAGTATGTACAAGATACACAATGAGAGATCGAAGATGAAACAAAAAAAAATATGTGCACGTGTTTGTGAAACTCTATGTGTAAGTTATAAATAGTGTTGTCCTCGATCAACACTTTTACATTGTCGATAGAATTTATCATCCGTCCGTGATGTGTATGGTAGATAAATACATCTTAATGCAGATTAAGTCTTTCATGAATAACACAGTTTGGCAGATTTGACGTCATAAAGAGAATAAGTTTCTTATTCCAATTTTGAATAAATTAATTTTTATTCTTATTTTTAAGGGATCGTTTGGAGAAATAAAACAGTTAATAAATAAACCTTCATTATTTATTGACCCCTAAATATTATGGTTTTATTTAGGTGGGATCTAAGAATTTCCCTATTGAATTTAAACTCAAAATCTTTGCTGCAGATACCTAGTGGAGTTCCTTTTTGAGTCCATCCCACTCTTCTTATAACCGATAACCACTTTTTTCGAGGGTGCAGGTTCGAGCCCCGCTGGAATGGAATTTTTGGGGTATATTTAAATTTAATTTGTTACCTATTACTTTATCAAGCAGAAAGAAACAATATTTTTTGTTATAAAAAAACCCTTTCGGGGAAAAAGGCGTGTGTAATAATCTACAACGTAAATATTTACTCCAAAATATCTACTACACAAACTGCAATAAAAACACCCGTGGTGCTTCAATACAAAAACACACACCTCAATGTCCACCTGGTTATTTTAGATTACAAAAAAAACGGTAAAATGTTAACAGAGCACACATATTTACTCCAAACAAAATTAAACCTCCATTCGAGGATGGACAAAAATTTAATTTATAGGCAGGTACTAAGATAAAGACTGCAACAGGACTATCGATATTTCTGACGTTATCACTTGGCCAAGCCCTATCGTAATCAAACATTTTTATATTTTACTTATAATATTGTTTATTTATAGGTGCCAGCAACGAAATATTATTAAAAAATATAAGGGAAAGTCCTAATCTACGAATGAAACTAGTTTTTAGGTCATTCACTAAAGCAGAATTGATAAAATAAGCAATACAACCGAACTACCAATAATCTCTTATTTACCTGTGAAACGTGTATTTTCCCGGATCATTACGTCTTGTATTTTCAGTCACAAACTGAACACGACACCATTGTCATACAAAGTAATATTTGTTATTGAATAGTAAGATTACTAAAAAAATTACAAAATTAGTTAAACTGCACAAGAGACCGGGCGCTATGGGCATCTTCTCAAGCAAAAACATGTCACATTCATTACAATTGTTGCTGTATCATTTATTCTTGCACGGGGTACATTTAAAAATGACTTCTCTCTCCCATGCTTCGTTTGTCTATTCAGCGTAGCAAAAATTATACGTCTATGATGACAGCATTATCTATATGGATGATTTGATCTGTTTGTCAAAAGCTGTGAATTTTATTGTAGGAATTTTAAATTCATTTTTTTTCACCTGCGCTAACATTCGCGATAAAAAAAGCGTAAGCCGAGTCAGCTCACGTCTATATTCCTACGCTTGTGTGATCCACAGTAAATAAACACGGTCAAGAAACGAAAGCTAAAAGTAAGTATTTCTCTTTGGCTTCATTCTTATATGCAACTACTATTTCTGGTATTCTTATCCCGATGATGACCGGCCTTTGGCATCGACGCGCGCAAGTTGACACTTCACTTAACCGCCTCACTGTACCCCGAATACCTAGGCTGATCCCACACTAGGATTCCCTGTGTCGTGTGTAGGTATCAGGAACTACGAGTATCACCATAACACCCAGACCTGGAGCAAATATTTGTAGATCATACATACATTTGTACCGCAGCGGGAATCGAACCCGCAACCTCTCGCAAATCAGCCAGCTACTCGCCCGACGCACTACAGAGTTCGTCAATATGGGGTTGTTTCCTGAACGCTGCCCATCCTATACAAATAAATGAGCTTAAAATAAAAATCTAAAATAATTAAATTAAATTCTGCCTCTGGAGCCGGTAGAAGGTAAATTACATATACAGTGGTGGCCATATAATTAAGAACGCTGATATAAAGGGAAGATTTTTTCCAACTAAGATGCAAAACTAATTGTATGCATTTGTTTTTATTTCTCTCGGTATCGTAAAACATTTCCACATTACCACTGTATTCATTGATACACATGATTGACTAAAAATCAATAGGCAAACTTTTTACACTACTTTTAAACAAAGTATTCCTTATTACTGGCTGGTCACGTAATTAACAACGCTAAGTAGTTTATACCTTTATTCAAATTTAAATAGAGAACACTCAGTCGATTTGTTACTGTTTGTATAATTTTGGCGCCATTACGTGCTGTAAAAGATTAAAGGTGATTGCTTCTTTAGAAAAAACAATGGGAAAAAATAAAAGTTGTGATAAATCTACAAGGGAAGTAATAATAAAACTTCGCCGGAAGAATTGGTCTTATAAAAAGATAGCCGAACATCTGCAATGTTCAAAAACGATGGTTTTCCACGCTGTAAAGCATTTTGCTACGTATCAAACTACTTCGAATGTTCCACGTGTACCTAAACAGAGAAAAAAACTCCTCGAGATGACCGAAGCATCGTTCGTATGGCAAAACAAAATCCTTTTAAAGGGTCCAATGAGCTTAGAAAAGAATATTTTGGTGAAAACAACCCTTCAGCAATCTCAGCACGCACTATTCGAAGACGTTTGGTAGAAGAAAAATTGCACGGTAGGATAGCAAGAAAGGTACCCATGTTAAAACTTTGCCACAGGCAAGCCCGGCTTGCATTTGCGAGAAAGTATGAAAACTGGACTGTGCAACAGTGGAAAAATGAACTTTTTTCTGACGAGACGAAAATAAATAGAGTATGTTCTGATGGAAAACGATATGTACGACGTCCCCCGAATACAGCATTCGACCCAAAGTACACGAAAGTTACATTAAAGCATGGTGGTGGAAATGTGAAAATTTTGGGGTTGCTTTTCTGGACATGGTGTAGGACCTGTAAAGTTGATAGAAGGTAACATGGATCAGTTCCAATACAAAAATATACTGGAAGAAACAATGTAACCATACGCTGAAGACGTTCTACCGGTCATTTGGACATTCCAGCATGACAATGATCCAAAGCACACTGCACGCACCGTAAAGGAATTTCTTACAGCGCAATTAGTTTCTGTCTTAGACTGGCCTGCTAACAGTCCAGATCTAAACCCAATAGAGAATCTGTGGTTTGAAGTAAAGAAAAAGGTTTCAAATACAAAGTGTGGAAATTTAAGAGAGCTGTATGACGTTTTTTTAGAAGAATGGAACTCTATTTCTCTTTCGAAATGTCAAAAATTAATAGAGTCAATGCCTCGCCGGTGCAAAGCTGTAATTAAAAGCCGTGGATATGCTATTAACTATTAATTTTAGTTAAATATTTATTAAATTTATTTTTATGTTTCCTGTGCTACATAATATTGTGATTTTTTTAATCTAAGTGTCATACAAAACAATTCCCGAGCAGTTAAATAAATCGTTCTTAATTATTTGTCCAGTTTCAGTACTATTTGAATGTGTTACTTTGATAAAATCAATAAAATGTGCAAAAAATAGTTAGCGATTTCATACTTTATTCTTAAGTCAGGTTGCTCTATTAATGTGACTATTATATAACATAACTAGTTGCTTCTCAGAAGGTACACATCTCTGTGTATGATACGATTTAAATAAAAAACTTCTAGAACTTCAAATCGTTCTTAATTATATGACCACAACCATATTATACATGGGTATCCAGACCCACATTATAATGTGCGTACGTGATTTCTTAACATAGATTTGTCTGTTGTAGGGCAATATTAAAATGTCCTCGCTTGTATTCACGTAACTTGAACTGTGTATGAAGAAAATATAACGTTTTGGCACAGAATAAATAATAGTACAGAGTTTTGGTTCAACTATTTATTCTGGTTCTGTATATCAACTCCAAAAAGTCTAATGTCCTCACTTCGGACAAGCCTGCTGTAGGGTGATGTATACCGTGTTCAAAAAAGTCCACGCTTAGTTCCTACATAACTTGACATAGGTATGAAGAAAATATAAGGTCCTCGGTTAGTACAACTAATTGAAAAAGTCTGACACACGTTCTCTCGGTTTATTCCCGTTGTTCACGTTCAGCTTGTCCACGTTAACGTTGACAACGGGAATAAAATAAAATAATTAAAAAACTTTCCCGATGTCCACGTTATCATATATTATGATAACATAGACCGAATCATTTGTATACAAAATGTTAATCCAAACCACCTATGCCTATGTATACCTCCTCCTATAATATACTATTTCACGTAAAAATGTAATTTTAAAAAATTACAAGCGATGTCCCCTGCTTTCCGACAGTCTTTAATGCAACATTCTCGCAAATAAAGGACTTTGGGCTGGATAATGTATGAGAAGACCCGATGGCCATGATTGGGGGTTCGGGAGTCCCTGCAGTCTCCAATCTAGTCCCCTACTGGCACAGCAGCCTGCCGTATGTCTTTTGGCTCGCTGTCCAGTGCCACGCTCAACTTTCGTCTTCCCACAAACCACTCAAATCACTCAAATCTCAAAACTAAACGAACATGAAATATATGAATTTAACTGTGATTGTTTTTGTTTAACTGTGATAGACCCTCGATTGACCGCGATCTCACCTGTTGGTAAGTGACGATGCGGCCTACGTTGTAGCACGAAGGTCTAGAAGGCACCTATTTACCATAATATACCCATATTATAGTTTTCAGGAAAGACAGACGACGGCAACTTGTTCTATCTGTTCCTTAGCTGTACGCATTACAAAGGTGGAACCGAAACGCTTAGTGCGAATTGCGGCTATAATGATGTAACTAAGCCGGGCGCCTGCTTGTCGTATGATGAAAACGAGATGGCGGGATCAGATCATGTAGCTCGTGGCCACATTCCCCGAAATGTAACCTATAATAGAAGATCGAAAGGTATGCTACTTTACGGCGGTGCTCGAAACTCTGGATCCTAGTCTCCGCCATATGTTGCTCTCCTATAAGCCTGAAAGCTCTGCGTTAGATCGAGTCTAAGGCAGCGAGCTGGTGTTTGGCCGAGCCATCCCAAACATGGCCGCAGTACTCCATACCATACCGGACTTGCGCTTTGTACAAACTGAGCAGCTGTCCTTGTGTGAAGTAAAGCTTTACCTTAGTGCTGTGTGAAGTAACGCGTTGGATTTAACTAGATTAGCATCGTCCCAGTCGAGCAGCCGCCAACGACTGCTCGAATCTAGAGCCCACCAAGCCATACTTTAATAAGTGACGCTCACGGAGACGGAGATTCAATATCCTCCCGATACAGCATACCTGACATACCCAGGCTATCCTCTGGAGCACAATTTGAAACAAAAAGCTGGTATCTGTATTTATGCCTGGGACGACATTTGTTTTGTGCGCCTGCATGATCTTGAAGATCCCGATTCATTATCTTCGTGGATTTTGGTGGATAAAGTCTCAGATAACATCATCTATGCCAGTCTATATCGTTCACACTCTAGAGATCACGTGACAACCAGGTTATTTAACTACATGCGGCGGATGTGACCCAACAGCGGTACCCTGATGCCCAACTAGCGCTTTTGGAAGACTTTAACGCCCACGAAAAGTGGCTGTTCCATACCAGATCACGGACCATGATCGGAGAGAGCTGTGCAAACTTGCAATTTTGCTTAATCAACAAGAATTCCAAACGTAGAGAACCACACAGTCAACTTTGGAACTTCTGCTGGCAACGCACCGGACCGCCACTCAGTATCAGTGCTGCCTCCCCAGATCACTGTAGTTTGCATCGTCATACTCGCCACCCGATTCCTTCCACAAAGGAAGTAGGTGAGTGTGGCGTTACGTGTAGGCAGATTGGAATGAGATGTGACACTTCTTCGCTTCTTATCAATGGCGCCAAACCAGCTTTTCTTCTTGTGACCCAACGGTCTGTGCTGATGCCATTACAGAGGTGATCAAAAGAACAATGGAATACTTTATTCCATTCTCCGATGATTCACCTTCAGGTTATGCTTGCCCATGGTTCAGTCCCACGTGTGCCAGTGCAGAAGCGCAAAAACATGTGGCATATCTAGCCTAGGTTGACGCAAGAAACAGAAAAGCTTCGGATGCATGGGATTAGAAGAAGGCCTAACATAGCCGCCAAGTCCTGCAAGAAGGTGAAACAAAAGGGTCGCTTCGATCGGATTGGCCGTTTGGGGGCTAAGCTTGCCGCATATCCTCTGGGAAGTAAAGCATTGTGGACTCTGGCTAAATCGGTTGAAGCTAATTTCAGCCGTACTTCACTCCCGCACTGCTGAAACCAAATGGAACCCTAGCTCACGCCGCCGTTGATAAAGCAAATTTGCAACTCAATTTGCGGAAACCTCGCGTCTGAACACCTCTGGCGAAACTCCATCCAGCTGTCCTCGTTGCGAAGTTTCAATGCAGGAAAGGAGATGTCCAAAAAATATATGGAGGCCGGTATAAAAATAACTAGAAATTCTTAGCAATATAATAGTTATTTACGGAGAAAGGGCATATTATTTTAAATATACATTTTTAAGCTAATGGAAAATAATAAATGTACCTCCGTTTTTTTTAAAACTTGATTCAAATGTCGTATTTTTCAAAATAAAGTATAGAACTTGCAACACTCCCAAAAGGTGAACTTGATGCCCTTTGGCAGGCAGACTAAGGAATTTTGATACTCTCTAGCTAGCGAGACAGACGGCAGACAGACAACCACAGACAATTTTTCATAGCAGTTTCCTACCTTCGTTCCGTGTTGTCACGTTATTACTTCATTTATTAGTTTATCCGTTCTGTATAGGTTCAGGATACATTCTGTGTAGGTACCTACCTACACTATTGGAGAGTTCACTAATAGATAGGAGCTGCCTATAATGATAATAGTGCCTATAGCAATACGCATAGGTACCTACATTCCTCGCCTCCTTATTAACATTTGTATTTTTCAGGTAGCTCAGGGCACAAATAAATTGATTGTAAATTGTGTATTAGCACGTATTCCATTCAAGGACAATATTTTAGTCATCATATCTTTGGGCACAGGCAGAAGAAGACAAAATGGCATATTTGCGTGTTGAATAATAGATAGGGATAGCACTATCAACTTGTTTCCGTGCACAAGAGATGGCGATGTATGTCCTCCTCTACATTTTACATATTTCCAATCATGTTATAAATAACATTTTATATCAGGTATAAATAATAATTTTAAGTTCAGTTCATATCATTTCTTGAACAAGTTTACAAGACACATTATTAAATAGCAATAGAACATTACTGACAGTGACACATGGAGGATAGTTATGTTTTGTTTGAGTTTGTAAAGGATTTGCGTGCTTTTTCCGTAGTTCGTTTTAGTAAAAACACATTATTATTATTTTTTAATACTACTTGGAATTGCGGATCAAGCAGATGGCCCACCTGATGTTAAGTTGGTACCCTCTGCCTATGAACAGTGCATTACCTCATAGGTCACGTCCACCTAAGACGCACCCTATGAGGCATTGCACTGCGCCCGCCGCCACCCTGAGACATAAAGGTGAAAGTCTCATGTGCCTATAATTTCACCGGCACCCTTACCCTTCAAACCGGAACACAGCAGAGCGAGCACTACTGCTTTGCGGCAGAAAAATGTAGTACAAATAGGTAGTAATGGTGGTAGTACTTCCCCGGACGAACTCTTTCACAAAAAAGCTCTACTACTACAACCACAAAAAAGCTCTACTACTATTGTATTGCATAGACTACACAATTACGACCAGTGGCACACACAATTTCACGACCTCTGTGGCGCGGCGGGCGAAGGTTGGCCTGCGACGCAGGAGAGTGCGGGTTCAATTCCCGCCTCGGAACAAATATTTGTGCGATCACAGATATTTGTTCAGGGTGTTCTGGGTATTTTCTATGTATAATAAAAAAAAAGAAATATATTGTATATCAGTTATCTAGTACCCATAACACAAGCTCTGCTTAGCTTGGGGCTAGATAATGTTGTGTTAACTGTCCAACATTATTTATTTATTTATTTATTAAACACGTGTGGTGGCGGCGCATGTTTGTTTCATTATGTTTTCCCTTCAAGAACTTTTTTATTATTTTCTCGGAAACGGAGGTTTTATAAAATATAAAATTTATATAATCTTTAAAACTGTAAGAATTTTCTCGGAATATTATACCACTTCTGAACATCTCCTTTGCATACAGCAAAAAGTATGTAGCGTATGTAGTTGTATGTTCTATGTAGCGGCTACATAGCCTGGATGTGGATAAAATAGCGGGCCAGACGGTATCTCAGCTGTAGTATTAAAATCATGTGCTCCTGTGTTGTCTGAACTTTAGACTGCTTACAATATTGAAACATTACATTATTACAATTAGATTGACAGCTGATAATGTAATACTATGAGACTAAAGAACTTACTCCTTGCAAGATGATTCTGTGATACGTGCAATTTTGTAACATAATTATGAGAGAAAATAACTTTAATACTGCAATTAACGTATTTTTTTCACTTTTTACCGTACTAATCTGCCTACATTTAATGTTATTGAATTTGATTCAGTAATTGATTTGTATGTTTTGTATGTCTTATTTAAGTTTTGTGTAGTTGAAACCTATGGAGATAGCGCTTTAGATAAGGTGGACAACGGGAAGGGATTTAGTGACTTCCCGCTGTCCACGTTAGCGGGGACAGCTAACGTGGACAACGGGAAAGGATATTTTGACTTCCCGCTGTCCACGTTGACGTGGGCAAGATAACGTGGACATCTGGAATAAACCGTTCTCTCTTTGGACAAGGGATTTACTTGTTGTAGAGGTATTATGTTAAAGTGTCTTTTGCTTCTCTCTACATAACTTGAAATGTGTATGAAGTAAAAATAAGGTCCTGGTTATGTCTACTCCGATTTTTAACGATACTGCGAGGCAAAAAATACAAACAAACTGCGCTCAGTGGAAAAAAGCCTATTTAATATCAAGTTGAAAAATAATAACAGAAGAAGTGAGGCAATAATAAGAAAGACAAAGAGACCTATACCCGAAAGGGGCCTTAGCTATATTAAAAAAAGTCTACTATATAGTTGTAATATAAACATTTATGTAAATAGTTAGTTAAGGAAATAAAAAGGCTATATTAATATTATCTCACTCATTTATACAAATACTCGTAAATAATATTTTTCACTATAAAGGAATACTATCTACAAAAAAAAATTAGTGTAAAAACATTATAGTAAAAATATAAATCTAAACGGGGAACCACCGACCGCAGAGCGAGGCCCAAAACGGTCGGGGGCTAGGGCTGCAGAGAAAGGAACCTCCTGACTATGCGTACCGAAAGCACATGCCTGAGGGACTCTCCGGGACGGTGACATGCTCTACAGATATCAACCGTCCCATCCTTCATGATGTACTTTCGATAGTTGTTCGTCTTGATAACCTCATCCATAATCACACAGACAAAACCCTCGGTTGCCCCAAAGAGTTCACCGAAACGTAGCTGTTCACTGAAGCGAGCAGATCAACATCGGGCAAAATGAAATAATTTTAAATTAGATTAGATTTAATCAAATCTAAGGTAATTGCTACTTAGTATATTTAATTTTAACATGACATCTGCAATGAGTAATAATTTATTAGTTTATGTTTACAATTTGAATTATTGACTACATTTTTAGTTATTTTTTTCATAATTTTTCGCATGAAATGTTATTTGTCTGCCCTTTAAATTATTATTTACAAAAAAATTGATTATTCCTTGATTATTCCCTGTGAATAAATGGTAAATGTACAAGACGTGCTACGCCAAATATAAAGAAAAAAAAACGATTTTTGGTTTCTTGTGACAATATTGAAAGTGAGGAAATAGTGCCTCATATTTGTGAATAACTTTGGTAAATAAATATATTGTAAATATTTTGTATGCAACTTATTTGTATTATTGTTTAGTTTTACTAATAGACCCCACTCGATGAATCTTTGACACTGATAATTTTGCGGGAATTCAGTGGATGGGGGCGGCACAAGACCATCAATCGTGGAATTCTATGGGGAAGGCCTATGTCGTCAAGTGGCTGAAAGTATAATAAAGATGCCCTACCTAAAATGATGTGTATTAGGTAACACATCATTTTAGGTAGGGCATCTATAAACAATAATTAAGATGATATAATAAAGCTTAATTTTACCTCGTAACCTATACGAGGTATTGTATATTATGTGTATTGGGTTAATATATAATATAATATAGTATAAGCTTTAATTACTCTTACACTCTAATATTTAAATATAACCATTTATTGACTTATCTTAATATGTTGTACATAATTAGTTAATCCGTTTTTCGGGTATCTCAACCAGTGCAAATATCACTTTGAGCGGTAAAAGCCTCCACCATCTGCCCCCATCTCTCTCTATCTCTAGCTGCTCTGCTCCAGGTAATGCCTGCCACTTTAGCGATGTCATCGCTCCAACGTTTATGCGGTCTTCCAGGCCGTCTCTTTTTGTCCATGGGGTACCAGTTAGTTATAGTTCTCGACCACCTATCGTCTGTCGCTCGCTGTACATATCCAGCCCATTTCCACTTTAGCTGAAGATCTTTTTTCACAGCGTCAGAAAAAAGATAAAGGCAAACTTTATCTTTTTTCTAATTACGATATTTTTGTTTTTTTTCCTTCAGCTTATGACCAGGTGTAGCTTCTCTCGAGTCTTTGACATTCTCTTATTTTTCCAGTGTCTTCTTCGTGTGTGGCCATGTCTGACACGCATACGTGAGGCACGGGAACAAACACATTTCCATAACCTTTGTTTTTAGTTCAACCGGTAAATTGTTTTTGAAAAAATTGGTTAATTGATTATTGGGTTAATAGTGAAAACAAACTTAAATTGGACGTTGGAATTTAAAAAAGAAACGTCCTCGCAAAGTTCATTGTTTATGAACAGTGTAGGAAGAAAAACTAAAATAAAATTACAAGGTCCTCGTTTTGTACACGCCCTACCCGGAAAAACGTCCTCAGTTTGTTCATGTAAAATCTAGCACAACGTCCTCACTTTGTACAAGGATCAAGAAAAAACGTGTTAAACTGAGTCCTCATATGGTCATCCCTGGTCAAATGATATGGTCCTCGCTTGGCTCACACAAAAGTCCTCAAAAGGATGTCGCTATAAACGTTTTCGCGTGTAATTAAGACCCCACGTTGTTCACAGAAATTCAAACGAAAAAATGTTGAGATAGAGCTATAAGACTTGGCTCATCAGTCATGTTTTTTTTTTCTTTCTCTTTCTGGCGCACTCACAATTCCCTAAGAGGTCGCTAACCTAGTTTTTCAGAGGGTCCTCGGTTGGTGACATACCACTATAGTCCTCTTAAGGACGTCAGGACACGTATAGGTGTGTGTGTGTGTGTGTGAGTGTGTGTGTGTGTGTTTTTTTTTATACTACTTGGATGACGGAACAAGCAAGAGGCCCACCTGATTTTAAGCGGTAACCTCTGCCTCGTAGCTCCCGACCGGATGAAACGGTTTAGTTTTTTTTTTGTTTGAATGGTGAATTTGTCGGGAGCTATGTTTGATCAAAATCGGTTAAGCCGTTTCATTGTGTTTGGGGTTTTTTTAATTTTTACAAAATTAATTACTTGTTCACAAGTTTGTTTTCCTAACAACTTCATCTACGAAATTTTCCATTCTACTTCTCCGAATAAATTTTCTAAGTTGTTCGACTATTACTCGTTAACTTGTAAACTAACTAACTAGCACTAACCACCAGTTACTAACCCATATATCACAATAAATTAATTTGAATTTGAATTTGAATTTGAAACTCGTTAAATAATAGTTTTTCTTTTAATTTCGATATATATACTACCGCCGTGAATTTTTTCACTCGTCTTCAACAATGCAACAATGTTCAAAAACAACTTTTTAGCTGGCACGCGGACGCACAACAAAAACTACACCCGCAATATTTTTGCACGACATACCAACTACTACTTTTTAGTAGTAGTAGAGCTTTTTTGTGAAAGAGTTCGTCCGGGGAAGTACTACCTATTTCTACCGATATTACCTATTTCTATTTTTATTTCGGTTTGTTACCGCTTCACATCAGATTGCCCATCTGCTATTCCGTTGTTCCGCTATTCACGAAGTTACAAAAAAATAGCTTATTTTCCGTGTTGTACGAGTACCTACAGTAAAGTTTTTTCTATCTATCTATTTAGTGTAGATAGTAGAGGTAGTTTTTTAGGGTCCCGTAGTCAAAGACAAGGAACCCTTATGGATTCGTCATGTCTGTCTGTCTGTCTGTCTGTCTGTCTGTCTGCCTGTCTGTCTGTCCGTGTATGTCACAGCCTTTTTTTCCCGAAACTATAAGAGCTATACTGTTAAAACTTGGTAGGTAGATGTATTCTGTGAACCGCATTAAGTTTTTTACACAAAAATTAAAAAAAAACAATTAATTTTGGGGTTCCCCATACTTAGAACTGAAACTCAATTTTTTTTTTCATCAAACCTATACGTGTGGGGTGTCTATGGATAGGTCTTCAAAAATGATGTTGAGGTTTCTAATATCATTTTTTTCTAAACTGAATAATTTGCGCGAGAGACACTTCCAAAGTGGTAAAAAGTGTCCCCCCCCCCCCCCCCCCCCGTAACTTCTAAAATAAGAGAATGATAAAACTAAAAAAAAAATATGATGTAAATTACCATATAAACTTTCACTCAAAATTGGTTTGAACGAGATCTAGTAAGTAGTTTTTTTTGATACGTCATTAATCGTAATCCATCCAAGAACTTTTATGTTACTTGCTGCTACGGAACCCTTCATGGGCGAGTCCGACACGCACTTGGCCGCTTTTTTTTAAAACAAGCTATCACCATGACATTGTATTGTCATTAGAACTTACAGGTATGCAAAATTTCAGCTCAATCGGATTCACGAAGTGGTTCCAAGTTCTAATTCAGCTTGCAAGTTTAAACCAATGACAGTTTCAAAAGAGGAAGACAAGTGACAAACTTTCTGGGCTGGTCCTACTCAACTGAGTCTGCTGACACACCCGTACTTTAGTCGCTGTTGGAACAATGAGGAGAACGCTTGTTTTTTTTTTTTATATTTTTTTATATTACTTGAATGATGGAACAAGCAGATGGCCCACCTGATGTTAAGCGGTAACCTCTGCCTATGAACAGTGCATTACCTCACAGGTCACGTCCACCTAGGACGCACCCTATGTGGCATTGCACTGCGTCCGCCACCGTGAGACATGAAGATGAAAAGTCTCATGTGCCTGTAATTTCACCGGCACCCTTACCCTTCAAACCGGAACACAGCAATGCGAGCACTACTGCTTTGCGGCAGAAATAGGTATGGTGGTAGTACTTCCCCGGACGAACTCTTTCACAAAAAAGCTCTACTACTATACTTGTGTTCTAGTATAGACCTAAAACTCGAATCAAAATACCTTCTTGCGTATTTAAAAAGTTCTTCAATCACTCCGCGAAGAAAAATAAATCTCATGGAGTTACTTTCCACTCGTAAGTATGGTTAAAACGTTATTTAGCTGAAAAATATAGACTCTGTTGATTAAATACCGACCACATCGCCATATTTGAGAAAGCGAGATAGACAATACGTGGACTACAGTCGACTACTACCTAGGAAGAATGTACCTACTACTACATTCATGACTACTACAGTCGGGGAGTTCCGAACCAGACATTCGTGCGACGCCGAGCCGGCCGAGTGAACCGGAGCCCAAGTATAATGACTGCTATGTTAGAGCGTCGTCTTCCTCTTTTGAAACTGGCATTGGTTTTGACCCAAATATTTGATACAAACATTACATGCTAAATAAAAGCTTCTTTGAATCAGCTTCCACTTGTTCTCGAGGCACCACACAGGCGCTCCCCAACTAGTAGTAAGAAGGATCATCAAAAAAAAAACAGACCGTGTTTGTTGTCTGATTCTTCTAGGTCTAGGTGGGTGGTCTGCTGCCATGTTTGGGATGGTTCGGCCAAATACCAGCTTGCTGCCTTGGACTACTTGGACTACTTAAAATACTTTTTGACTTGACTTGACTTGTAAGTAGTAACTTTTTGTTTTATACAGGTGGCTTCAAAAATGTTTTATTTGAAGTGAACAAACAACCTGTGTAAACATGACTGCCATTAAAAGTCATGCACTTACTTAAGCCCATGCATACACGTGCCAATTTGGTTTGTCAGTCGACCAAGCTCATTATCGTTATTGTAAATCCTATTAAATCCATAGCCTTTGTTGACATAGATTAGCTATAACAAAGCTAATCTCATCACAAAGGTTAGCTGGAAGAGAATGCTGTCTAGCATTAAATTCGCCTATTTACCTATGCCTATGTACAAGTAGTGTTTTGTATTTACGCCTTTTTAAGTTGTGCAATAAAGAATTTTCTAACTATCTATCTATAGACCACTTGATATAACTTTTGAAACCATCATGATTATGTACATACTTTTCACTAAAAACGGGATATTTACCATGTCAAGGAGCACATACGAGCGGTCAAAGACATCGACACAAATAAGTCAGCATTATCAGAACACCCTATGGAATCTGGCTCAAATCATTGGATCGAGCTACACAATTCGCAGGTAATCTCAACTGAGCGACATTACATACCTTGAATGGTACAAGAGGCAATTGAGATTACCAAGCATAGAAATT
This sequence comes from Operophtera brumata, assembly GCA_932527175.1. NCBI lineage: Eukaryota > Metazoa > Arthropoda > Insecta > Lepidoptera > Geometridae > Operophtera > Operophtera brumata. Next base: position 48,643,047 of record OW052227.1, read on the forward strand.
TCAATAGAGAAGATGGTTTTAACTTATCTGGAGTATGGAAGCCGTGGTGAGAGTGTAAGAATCAAAAAAGTGTTATACCAGCTACGCGTCCAGACACCGTTAGTGTTGACCTGGAGTGAAGTATGACCATGAAACCGATGGTAGAGGCATCGTTTTTTTTTTTCTTTATAATTGGCGCCGCACTGCTTGTGCATTTGCCATTTTCAAGTAAGTACCTGTATTTTCACTGTATTGTATTTTCAATATATTTTGCAACGTTACACTCCTTCCAAGTCGTCAAAGTCACAGTCAAATAATGATTTAGTAAAACGGTGGCCAATTTTACTAAAACTTTGGTAGACAATTTCCACCAATTTCAAAAGTCACGCAATTCACTTCCATTTCATTTCACTATACTTGTGCTTTTCAAACGAGCTACATTAGTTAAAATGCCACCAAAATAACACAAAATAACTGAAGAAAACATTAGGAAAAGAAATAAAATAAAAGTAAGCAACGTCTCTTTTCGAAAATGGCGGGAAGAGTCAGAGGTATCGTTTGTAATAAAAGAGTGAGAAAGAGGGTAGATCGATATATCAGTCAATAACATCTACTCGCAAAGAATTTAGCTAGTTCTCCCGTGATCATGGCGCATGCAACTGTGCCGAAATATTGGGAACAAACAAAACTCAATAATCATGATAAATATCCCGTTTTTAGCTAAAAGTATAGATCACTTGATCAATCAACAGGTCGCAATTGAATCAAAATTAATTAAAACTAGTAGTTTTGAAAGAAAGAAAGAAAGAAAGAAAAACATTTATTTGTGTCAACAACATGGATGTAGTAGTGACAGTCAACGAACAGGAGACTCCAACGCAACTAAAAGGAACTCGTCCAACATTGGCCTTCTCCATATTTCTGTACGGCTTTGAATCATGGACGATCCGAGCGGTGATAGGAAAAAGATAGACGCTTACGAGATGTGGCGCTGGAAAAGAATGTTGCACATCCCGTGGACGGCGAAAAGAACCAATAAGTCCATACACAACCAACTGTCCATCAAGTCCAGACTCTCCACCGTCTGCTACCAGTGAGTTCTCAGTTATTTTGGACACATAGCCCGAAGACAGCTAGTTAACCTTGAAAAACTGGTTGTATTGGGAAAATGGATGGAAAAAGACCGCGCGGCCGATCATCTAGTCACTGGTCTGATCAAGTCAAGGCAGTCACTGGCCCCCTGTTACCACTGCCCTGAGACAAGCCGAGGATAGAACAGTGTGGAAAAAACTCGTCAGCATCTAACTAAATCCTTTCAGGATGGCCACGACCTTCAGTAATGAAGACTACGACAAAGAATAAATAAATAAATAAATAAATAATACTGGACAGTTTACACAACAATAACTAGCCTTAAGCTAAGCAGAGCTTGTGTTATAGGTACTAGATAAATGGTATACTTAATACATAGTTATATAACATAGTTTTTTTTTATTATACCAGTAATACCCAGAACACCCTGAACAATTATCTGCAGATCATACAAATATTTGTTCCGGGGCGGTAATCAAACCCGCAACCTCCTGCGTTGTAGGCGAACCTTTCCCCGCCGCGCCACAGAGGTCATCAAAGAAAAACATAACCTCAAACTTATAACATCCTCTTTTTTATCGGGCGTTCAATATAAGCAATGGTGGCATAGAAGTACGCCACCCATCAGCTGCAAATGTGAAACGAAGTTATCTTCTCCATAATTTTCCCGAAGACGTTGGGAAAATAACGCAGAATTTCCGTCGAAGCCTTATCTTTTGCATATAATTTGTACAACACCTCGGCATAAGCCCAAAATAATATCTTCTTCTGAGAGCTTTAAATAATATCTTGTTAGGTGGGGCTATACGACAAATTTATGTTCTAACTTGTAATGATTTGTTGTTTTTGGATGGATAATTATATGCTTTAAAATATGTATAGATAAATAGCAGCAATCGCTGTGTAATTAAATAGGAAGGGCTCAGTTTAAAATCGCATTTATCTCAAAATAAGTAGGTTTAAAGTAGCAAATTCCGGTGTGAATTTAGGTAATGTTATGTATGTGGTGACGTACCTGATATTGTTTCGCACTTGTCTATTCCATAAATTCTAATTAATTAATGTATGACTGTAATGATAATCGTAATAAACGTAATATAATTTAACATTTTAAAACAAATGTTAAGCTATTAAATTTGTTATTTGTGATGTATTTCATAAACGGAAGGGAATGCTGGTGGCGCCAATCACGTCAAGCGGAAATAGAAGGAACTAAGACTGGGGAACGAAGAGAGGTGGTTGGCAACAGCGGACATTCCCTTGCGAGGGAGAGGGATTATTAGTCGGTGGCGGCCATTGTAAACAAAGGATAACAAAAGTTAATAAGTGATTAAAGTTTGAAGTGCCTAGTAGCAAGTATTTTATTTCACTATAAACTGTCTGTAAACTAATGCCATTGAGCATCGTTCGAGCACGTGGTCTACTGAAAACACATATGCTTTTGTTTTTCTTTTTTGAGCGAGTGGTCGTCGTTTCGTTTGAGGTAGTGCTGGTGTCTGGTGTCAGAGTTTGTCAAGCCGCCTGAGGGCCTCTGACATGGCTTATCGACTGCTATTAATCAATAACAGCCGGCGCCGACAGCTTAAGGTGGTGGTACCTGCCAACGGCTTTGACGATCTGGGCGGAGTCAGATATTTACCCCGCACCAGCCACATTTCCTCGTAACATAATTACGCGCGCAGAGCTCGGCCCGCGCTCACTCAACGCAGCCCGCCGCGTCGCGCCGCGACGCAAAACTTGATTCACAAAATTTAGATTTTTATTTTAGAGGAGTAGCGCTGGTTTCCCCTCGTATGAACTAAGTTGCCTACAAAAATATACTTCTTTATTAGTATGATTGCAGTGATAGGTAGGTATCTGTGGTACCTACATCACTAAACATATCTATCATATGTTTGTAAACTGTATGTAAAAATAACTATGTGTATGGTGTATCAAAATAAACTTTTTACTAACTTACTTACTTACTTACTTACTTACTTACTTACTACATAGTATAAAACAAAGTCGCTTTCCGCTGTCTATCTGTCCCTATGTATGCTTAGATCTAACTGATTTTGATGCGGGTTTTTATAGATAGAGTGATTCAAGAGGAAGTTTTATATGTATAACTAGCGACCCGCCCCGGCTTCGCACGGGTAGTAACATCACATCCCGTGCCAAGCCAGGCCGGTTCGCTAGTCATAAATAAAACTGTTTTATGAGTATAGGATATGTAGTATAGTAATTATAGTATAGGATTTTTAGTAGACTGTACACCAAGTGCATAAAACAAGACCATTTATCCAAGACATATCTGCCCTAGCCGAAGGCGAGGATATTGAATTCGAGGATAAAATGGGTTTTATGAACAAGATATACACTCTGCCTTTCACTTCGATTGCGCGGAAATGGTGATATCAACAGAGATATCATTATTATCTATCGTTAGAATTTTTTACCTAGGTACCTAGTGTAAAAAAGTCACATAGGTCCTCCTGAGCACACCTACCGTTACTAAACAAATAAATACGACACACCTAGGTACCAAGTCTAAAAATGTCACATTGGTCCTCTTGACCACACCTACCTTTACTAAACAAATAAATACGAGACGCCTAGGAACCTAGAAAAAAAAGGCACATGGTCCTCCTGACCACACCCATCTTTACCAAATAAATAAATACTACACACCTAGGTACCTAGTGTAAAATAGTCACATTAGTCCTTCTGACCACACCTATCTTTACTAAACAAATATATAATATTATTATGCACCTAGGTACATAGTGTAAAAAAGTCACAATGTTTTCCTGACCACACCTACCTTTACTAAACAAATAAATACCACACACCTAGGTACCCAGTGTAAGAAAGTAGCATTGTTCCTCCTGACCACACCTACCTTTACTAAACAAATAAATACGAGACGCCTAGGAACCTAGAGAAAAAAGGCACATGGTCCTCCTGACCACACCCATCTTTACCAAATAAATAAATACTACACACCTAGGTACCTAGTGTAAAATAGTCACATTAGTCATTCTGACCACAACTATATTTACTAAACAAATAAATACCACACACATAGGCACCTAGTGTAAAATAGTCATATTAGTCCTTTTGACCACACTTATATTTACTAAACAAATAAATACCACACACATACCTACCTAGTCTAGAAAAGTCACATTGGTCTGCCTGACCACACCCATCTTTACCAAATAAATAATATCTGTTATTGTTTTTAACCCCCGACGCAAAAACGTCCGAAGCACAGAGCGATGGAAATCCACACATAACTTAGAAAAGTCATTGGTGCGGAGCCTAGGATCGAACCCGATATCGTTGGATTCTGAGTTGCACTATTGAACCGTTAGGCTACCATCGCATCAGCGAGTGGTGTCCGCACATGACAGGCGTGCGAACGCTCATCATCATTATTATCAGCAGCATGTCCATTGATGGGCGAGGCCTGAATGAATGCACTGGAAGGATTTCCCGTAATCAACACACTCGGCAGCCGATTGATGATCGCAGTAATGGTGTTGAGTATTTATTTATTAACCCCCGACGCAAAAACGACGGGTTGTTATAAGTTTGAAGTGTCTCTATCTGTCGCCTCGTAGCTCCCGAACGTATGAAGTGATTTTGTTTGTTTTTGTTTCAAAGGTGAATTTGTCGGGATTGTTCTTAGCTATGTTTGTTCAAAATCGGTTCAGCCGTTTCATTGCGTTGAGGGTTTTTTTTAATTTTTACAAAATTAATTACTTGTTTATTTATTTATTAAAAGATACAACAACAACACACTTGTACTTGTAGAGCAGACTCTTCTCCGCAACTAGGCCACCAACGGGCCCTTTTTGCGTCAACAACAACAACAACACACTTACGATACGATCGATTATGTTGTAAGTACGATACATTAGCAATGATGGCGAGTTAATTCCAAGATTTTTAATCAATTTTACCAGTAAAAATCCTAGAAATGTTATGTCTTGGATAATGATAAGGAATATTCAAAGATACCTTCTCGAGAATAACTGGACAATTCAGAAGCTCCATTGACAACCTTGTTGAAAGAAACCTTGGAGAAAAGTGACATCTTGGACTTTCCTTCTTTCGCGTAATGTAAACATTTTGAAGAAAAATAGTCTATTTTCGTAAGGACTTCTATGTGAGATTCCTGTGCAGGAAAAAGCCAAAGCTCTTGAGAAGGAGTGCTGGATACTCTCGATGCGTTGGGCATGGATTGCATAGAAGGGGTTCCAAGCAACGCTCCCGTATTCTACCCCTCTACGAACCATAGCGTTATACAGCGTAACTTTTCAGCAATTTGTGAGCGTACCGTCGTCTGTCTTTCCTGAAAACTATAATCTGGGTCTCTTCAAGGCTAGAGTGAATAGGTGCCTTCTAGACCTTTGTGCTTCATCTTCGGCCACATCGTCACTTACCAACAGGTGATATCGTGGTCAAACAATGGTCTATCATAGTTAAAATAAAAGAAAAAAAAGTGTTAGCATGTTGATGCTGTTTACACTGACGTAACCTCTTAGGCTTTTACGACACCCACGGGAGGAAACGGTAGTCTATATTCTTAGGCCAAACACACAAAATATATTATCCATCAGTATTGCGGTGATACACAGATGGTACGGTATTTTTGAAACTTATCTTCTTTAAATTAGAATTAGGCTCAATGCATAACAATAACGATCCCAAACAATCAACTTACTAACAGTTGAAACCAACCGTTTAATCATTCATCTAGTCACGCTTCAACCTGGTCCCTTTGAATATTTGAGAGAATTTGTCGGGGACCAGGACAGCTCTTATCAAAGTTTATAGGGGCCTAGGACAAAGGAAATCTATGAGTTATAGGTAATTCAGGTTTAAGGGCGGTGACACGCTCGGCGAATGGAATATAAGGCCGGGTTTCACTAACGCGAACACGAGCCTACTTCATGAAAGATAGCTTGATCTCTGCGACAGCTGTCAAACTCACAGTCCTAGGGTTGTCAGGATATAAAAAATTTACAATAGAAATTATCGACGTTTCTTACTATTATCGATGCTTATGTAACTATAATTGGTTGGTGGTTATAGTTGGCTCAAAACATTAACGTAAGCGAATCACAAGCTCACGACTTTGACTATTCAAAACAGTTTTTTTCGTTCTCTTTGCCATTATGCCAACAAGAAAATTACAATAATAACAAAACTATAATCTGGGTCTCTTCAAGGCTAGAGTGAATAGGTGCCTTCTAGACCTTTGTGCTACATCTTCGGCCGCATCGTCACTTACCAACAGGTGAGACCGTGGTCAAACAAAGGTCTATCAAAAAAAAGAAAGAGCGGTAACTATTTAGCAGCAATAGTAACAAAAACAAAATAATGAGAACGGAAAACAAGTAGCGTATACAAAGCGTCGGCACTTTGTACTGAGGAGAATGGTAAAATATCGATATTTTATAGTCTGTGGTCACGATGATTCATCGTCCATCACTCCATCACTATTCAAATTAGGTCGGCATGCCCATAAAGTATGACATTGACAGGTACTGTCTGTACTATTATGAAATTTAGGACTTCATGGGCGTTATTTTACTGACAGCTGTAATCATCAAGCTATATTTTATGAAGTATAGTTCACCAATAGAAACGTGACAATCATAGATAGCACTACTACCATGGAGGTATAATAGTATGGATTGAGTGCTAAAATAGCATAGAGTGTTCCTTCTTACTCCTATCCTAGAAGATAGCTTGCTATCCTATGTTAGAGAGAAACAAATATATTGTCACACGACAGTCGTTTTTCCGTTCCGTACCCTGAATATTGGCACCATGCATATACATCTTCCTAGATTGTTACCATGAATGTAGTAGTAGTTTGACATTTGGCCTGGTACGACTTACACAATAACAGATAGATATATGCTTGTCTCATTCCAACACATGAATACATTCATATAAAAGAATGAGACTGGTATAATCGATACCGTTTCGTTTTTAACCTTAGATAGATAGATAGATTAGATAGATTAACTCTTTATTGTACACAAATAACACACAGAAATACAAAACATAACTCAATAACAAAAAAATAACAGAAATGTACAATGGGCGGTCTTATCGCTTATAGCGATTTCTTCCAGACAACCTTAGGATGGAGAGGACTATATGGAAGAATGGGACAGTGGTGTTATCACCTTGACAAATACACATATCATTAAATATATACAAACCTACATTATAATACATAAAAATAAATACATAATAATATAAACACAACATAAAAACAGACAAGAACAATGAAACTCAACAGGACGAAGAAGACGATTGGAGATAAAATAGTTTGACACGATCTTTAAAAGAATGCAATGACGGAGCAAGCCGAATCGACAACGGTAATGAGTTCCACAGCCGAACAGCTTGCACCGTAAAAGAGTCAGTGTAGAAAGAGCTGTGATGAATGGGGAACTTTAGAGCTAGATTTTCTGATGAACGAAGAGAATGAGGGTTGGAACAATGGAGAAACTCAAAGCGCTCCTTCAGATACGGTGGAGCAGAAGGATTAAACAATATATTATGGAGGAGCGAGAGGATATGAGTATTCCGGCGAAGGCGAATGGCAAGCCACTTGAGCTTAGCGCGGAACTGGGAAACATGGTCATATTTACGAAGACCGAATATGAACCTTATTGCAAAATTTTGAAGGCGCTCAAGCTTGTTAAATTGATCTTCTGTGAGATCAAGGTAACATATATCGGCATAGTCGAGAATGGCAAGCAAGAGAGACTGTGCCAGAGCAACTTTAGTGGCAGTCGGTAAGAAGTTGCGAAGCCTTCTAAGGGAAGCCGCAGACGCAAATATTTTATTACTCACCGATTGCAGTTGAGGACCCCATGACAAATTTTGATCAAATATTACACCTAAATTTCTCACATAAAATTCTCACACCTAAAGTTCCATGCCTTTAGTCCATCTTCCTAGACTACTTACTACCTTTGCACCGCCCTCACTGGGCAGGTCGACGAACCTTCTAAGTACCTTCTGTACCTCACGCCTAAACCAGTACAAGCATGTTCCGGGGCGTTTTGACCGTTCCTCCCTAACCTAGCAACAGCACAAGCCGAGGTCCGTACCTAAGTGGTGCCGTTGTGCTAGTTGCCCCAACCTAACTTTACAGGTTGGGCGCCATCTGCGCTCACCAAAAGCCCGGTAACGCAGTCATGATTCCAGGAGGTCAACTGTATTTAAATCCTTTCGAAAAGTGAAAGAAACGTGTCAATATGCTTTACTAGCGACTCGCCCCGGCTTCGCACTAGTAGCCCCCGGTGACCCCCCCCCCCCTCTCCTACCCCTCTCCCCTATGTCAATCTCCTGGTTCTGAGCTACCTCCCCACCAATTTTCAGCGAAATCAGTTCACCCGTTCTTGAGTTATAAGTGGTGTAACTAACACGACTTTGTTTTATATATATAGACTGAATTAAGGTGGAATGCTAACGCTTTTGGCGCAAAAATCCTTTTTTTTTGTGTTTTTTGCTCTTAACAACTCATCAACACTTAAATTCAGATAGCGAAAGTTGATTACGCGAAAACTAGAAGACTTAACACACAAGTTTTATAAATATCATCAGTTTAGCTACGAATACCCTAAATAAATTTTTACAGTGGCTTTTTTGGCTAGATTTTATTGTTCTAAAATGGAGCATATTATTGGGTAAAAAATTAAATAAATAAAATCAATATAACAAACCCGAGGTTATATTATGGGGGTTTTGTAAAATTTTCTATATTTTACGAGATGTTCAATAAAAACGGCTTTCCACGTGGCGCAAGACGTTTTTTTTTGTATGAAAATTTCTGCCTGGGGTTGGTTTAGCCGCAGATGGATTAGTGTAGGTACTCAAGTGGATGCTACCCATCCCTTGGTATTATTCCTTCGTTGTATTTACGACATCCATGGGAGACTGCGTCCTATTCTAAAGCTGGGACAATCGTGGCAGCAGTCGTAAAATTTGGGTATTAAATTCGAACAAAATATTCCAAGAATTTCAATTTGATTTCGATATTTTACGGGAACCCATTGAAAAGTAATAAAATGCACGATTTCTAACCACAAGTATATCTGTAAATCGGACCGGTGCGGACACAGGGCAATAAATCTGACTCTAATGCCGACAAGAGTTAGAGTTATCGTAAGCAAGGCATGGGGAGCTGTACGAACTACGCGCATACATTTTGTAACTAACTTCAGAGCATTTAATAGCACTACCAATTCTTAAAAAACTTATGGGCAAAACTGTTTCCTAGTTTTAAAAAAACGGCCAAGTGCATGTCGGACTCGCCCATGAAGGGTTCCGTAGCAGCAAGTAACATAATATAAAAGTTCTTGGATGGAATACGATTAATGACGTATTAAAAAAAAACTACTTACTAGATCTCGTTCAAACCAATTTTGAGTGAAAGTTTACATGGTACATTATATATTTTTTTTAGTTTTATCATTCTCTTATTTTAGATGTTACGGGGGGGGGGGGGTGGGGGACACATTTTTTACCACTTTGGAAGTGTCTTTCGCGCAAACTATTCAGTTTAGAAAAAAATTATATTAGAAACCTCAACATCAGTTTTGAAGACCTATCCATAGATACACCACACGTATAGGTTTGATGAAAAAAAATAATTGAGTTTCAGTTCTAAGTATGGGGAACCCCAAAAATAATTGTTTTTTTTTCAATTTTTGTGTAAAAATCTTAATGCGGTTCACAGAATACATCTACCTATTAAGTTTCAACAGTATAGCTCTTATAGTTTCGGAAAAAAAAGGCTGTGACATACACGGACAGACAGACAGACAGACAGACATGACGAATCCATAAGGGTTCCTTGTCTTTGACTACGGAACCCTTAAAACAGTTATGGTAATAATAATATTATAATGTTTTTTTTTTCAATTCAATTCCATTTATTTCAATAGGCACATATTAATTTTGCACTTAGAAAAGTCATTTAGGTACAAAAACTCCGAAACCGAACTTGTTGGGATTTTTCGCTAGTCTGTTGTTTGTAGTTCCGTTGTTTGTTTATCTAACCAACTTCTGATGTCGGAAGTAGTATATACAGACAAATGTCCAAGACAGTCGTCGGAACTGCTCCAACCAGAAATCGGCCGATTAATCGGGTTTGATTAACGCGTACCGTAAAGAATGAACCAATGATAGGACGAGCGAACGCTACACCTTGCTCTATGTCCTCTCAGCAGACTCCTGTCGACGGAAGGACCTTTCAGCATTGGTTTTGTGGAAATAACATTTTTATATCCTTATAGAAGTTACGACTTTGGACGGAATGGAAATCGTGTAGAGGTTGTGATATCAACAGCAATTTAGAGTCAAGTGAGAAAGTGTCACGAGAAACTTGATTATCTGAATAAATCAAAGACTTCTATTAAGGTTGTTGCTTATTCATACAAATGTTTTTTTTTTTAATGTTTGTTATACTACTTGCAATGACGGATCAAGCAGATGGGCCACCTGATGATAAGCGGTTACCTCTGCCTATGAACAGTGCATGAACTCATAGGTCACGTCCACCTAGGACGCACCCTATGTGGCATTGCCCTGCGCCCGCCACCCTGAGACATAAAGATGAAAAGTCTCATGTGCCTGTAATTTCACCGGCACCCTTACCCTTCGAACCGGAACACAGCAATTAGCTATTTGTATTTGCACAAATATGGTCGAACAGAGTATAATTTAACTCTGAAATGACTGTTGTTGGCTTTTATATTGGTCATTATTTGCGGCAAATCTTATTTGGATGAAGAAAACAGTGGATTAATAGCGAAAATGACATCAACATTTTAGTCCATACAAGTAATTTTGATGTTATTTTTGCTATTAATCCACTGTTTTCTTCATCCACATATGATTTGCCGCAAATAATGAGTGATATAACAGCCAACAACAGTCATTTCAGTGTAAAATTATACTCTGTATAATTTTTTCTGTCATATTTGTGTAAATACGTTTGTATGAAAAAGCAACCACTGATGGCTTGGGAATAAATACACGTTTTTATTAGCTTGGTCTGTATGTAACGGAATTTTTGAACGTGATTTTCACCCACTCCAAAACGTCGTATTAAACGCAATAATTTTTTTAAAAATTAAAAAAACCCTCAACGCAATTAAACGGCTGTACCGATTTTGATCAAACATAGCTAAGAACACCTCCGACTAATTCACCTTTCAAACAAAAAAAAAACTAAATCGGTTCATCCGTTCGGGAGCTACGATGCCACAGCAGACACACACACACACACACAGACACATACAGACACGTCAAACTTATAACATCCCGTCGCTTTTGCGTCGGGGGTTAAAAATGAGACTTTGCACACTCATCAAGGACCGATGACAATACAATATCATGGTGACAGAGAGCTGATCTGATGATGGAGAGAGCAGGTGGACAACGGAACTCCTCGATGAGCGCTCATTTTGATCAGCTCACGGTTCCGTCTTTTAATTTTATAAAAGCGTGATTTGAAATTACCCGGAGTAGTTGATAAGATTCGTTGATATAAAAGTTGTCCTGGCTGCTAGCTTATTATGGAATGTGTTATTACTGGAAGAAAGCGTTAGCAGAGTCATTCGAGGGAAGAAATGGCGGCGATGAACTCACCACTTATCACGTCTATATTCCACGATGGTGCAATCCACTGTGAAAAGCGGCCCATTGAGGCTCTGCCTACCCCTTCGGGGAAAAAGGCGTGAGTCTATGTACCTATGTACTTTGTTTTGAAAAACATCGGGGGTTAAAAGCCAGGTCCGAGGACAATGACCCTCGGATTCAATGAATTTCCACAAAGGAGATGGCAATGACTCCTAAGTATTTATCCAGTTAAGGTTATTTCTGTCCGGGTATTTCCTCGCCTCGGCAGCTTTTACTCCACAAAGCTACTTAGTCTGCGATAATGTGTACGTGAGCTGGAAACCAGCGTTACCACCAGCCTAGCTTGGCCTCGGGAACTTCATTAACTTTGCTGTTTGTGAACCTTATTTCGTGGAATTGTACGCTCTTGGTAAATTGGTCATATTGATTCCTTTTTTGCTGAAATTGTTAAGGCGGATTAAATTAATGTGATATTAACATTATATAACAGTTATAGTTTTTAATGTTTACAGTATTAGGCCTAGCGCGCACAACGATTTTTTGTCGCACGATATTTTTATCGCAAAAATGCAACGTATGAGTTAGTATGACAGAGCGCGCACATGCGACTGAAAAACCGCAGTGTTTTTAAAAATGTAATTTGTCACATTTTGCTGCGACCGCTCGCGACGCAGCGCATGAATTTGTTTGGTGCCGCGCGCAATGCGGTAATAAAATTACGTACTCGGCCAGCGCTTCATTCGTGTTTCGTCCGTTCAAGAGTAAACATGTCGGTGCCTGCATCTCCAATGGAGTCTCCATCTACGTTGATAGACATGGAACATTTTGGTTCATCGCAGTACAAGAAAGACCACCTTTGTGGAAGAAATATTCCAAAAAACATTCCAAAGATAAAAGAAACCATTGATAATTCTTTCCGCTGTAAAAGGATGTGCCCAGTATTGACGGATTTTCTTCTTTTTTCTTCTGATCCTCCGAAGTAGGAAATAAACACAAGCAACTTGAACGAAATCCATGGTGCAACTGAGCAAAGATCACAGTTTTTTTTATCGCAGTGCGCGCACCGAAGTCTGCGATTTTTTACAGCGTGATTTTAAAATCGTGTCGCAAAAACATAAATCGTAGTGCGCGCTAGGCCTTAGAAGAGGTTTTCAGGTAATATACTCTCTTGTAGGTAAATATTCCTGTCAAGGCGTGATTGTTACCCAGCTATGAAACTTTTTACCCATTCATATCTACTAATAAGTATCGCGGTTTTCACTACGTAAAAATAATACTACTACTAATATTAGCCCATATTGTCCCATTGTTGGGCAAAGGCCTTCTCCCATTTCCGCCAGTCACTACGGTTTTGTGCAACAGTTTCCCATTCCCTCTCACAGGCGTCCAGTTGGTGGCGCGATGAACTGGTTAATAAAAAGACAGCTAGGTTTCTAGGGTTCCCTACCCAAAGGGTGCCTACGGGACCGTATTATTATGTCTCCACAGTCCGTCCGCTCGTCCGTCTGTCGGCGGGTATCTCATGAAAATGTCAACAGTCTATAGTTTTTTTTACAGAGTGTGTATTTCTATTAACGCTATAACAACAAATAACGAAAATAAAATAAAAAACGTTAAATAAGTGTCTTAGTGGAGCTATGACTAGGCTATGGATAGGTGGTTGACCTACGAAAGGCGGCGGCAGAAAGTGGATGAGAAGAGCCGAACACCGGCTCAGTGGCACGTATTGGGAGAGACCTATGTCCAGCAGTGGACCAGTGTGGGTTGATGATGAAATGTGTCTTCAAAAATGTTACTCAATTAAAAAATAATTAACTACGCACTTCACACTCTGAATCAAAAAATAATTAACTACGCACTTCACACTCTGAATCAAAAAATAATTACGTACGCACTTCACACACTGAATCAAAAAATAATTACCTACGCACTTCACACTCTGAATCAAAAAATAATTACCTACGCACTTCACACTCTGAATCAAAAAATAATTAACTACGCACTTCACACTCTGAATCAAAAAATAATTAACTACGCACTTCACACTCTGAATCAAAAAATAATTACCAACGCACTTCACACTCTAAATCAAAAAATAATTACCTACGCACTTCACACTCTGAATCAAAAAATAATTACCTACGCACTTCACACTCTGAATCAAAAAATAATTACCTACGCACTTCACACTCTGAATCAAAAAATAATTACCTACGCACTTCACACTCTGAATCAAAAAATAATTACCTACGCACTTCACACTCTGAATCAAAAAATAATTACCTACGCACTTCACACTCTGAATCAAAAAATTATATACCTATGGTAGCACGAGTGAAGGCGAGTGCTGGCGAGGGAGGGTGTGAAGAGGGTCCAGTAGCCTCGTTCTACGCTCGCATTCCTGTCATTATTTTGTAAGATCAAAGCATCGAGAGGCGGAAGGCCCTCCACGCGCTCACGTACGTTGTACAGACTGAGTTCACAGAGTGCACGTGGTTTATATTTTCGTTCATTTTTAACCCCTGACGCAAAAACGACGGGGTGTTATAAGTTTGACGTGTCTGTGTGTGAGTGTGTGTCTGTGGCATCGTAGCTCTCGAACGGATGAAACTTTTTTTTTTATACTACTGAATTACGGAACAAGCAGATGGCCCACCTGATATTAAGCGGTAACCCCTGCCTATGAACAGTGCATTACCTCATAGGTCACGTCCACCTAGGACGCGCCCGATGTGGCATTGCACTGCACCCGCCACCCTGAGACAAAGGTGAAAAGTCTCATGTGCCTGTAATTTCACCGGCACTCTTACCCTTCAAACCGGAACACAGCAATGCGAGCACTACTGCTTTGCAGCAGAAATAGGTATGGTGGTTGTACTTCCCCGGACGAACTCTTTCACAAAAAAGCTCTACTACTACTAAAACGTGATTTAAATTTCCGTTCTCTTTACCATATTGTCATGGATCAAATGGGTCTTGTAGCATCTACGAAAGATGATTCAAGCAGCGGCCGCTAAGCATTTGTCCTCTCCACTGACGCCACATCGACTGGGACACATTTTTTAACCCCCGACGCAAAAACGACGGGGTGTTATAAGTTTGACGTGTATGTGTGTGTGTGTGTGTGTGTGTGTGTGTGTGTGAGTGAGTGTGTGTGAGTCTGTCTGCGGCAGCGTAGCTCCCGAAAGGATGAACCGTTTTTTTTTGTTTGAAAGGTGAATTAGTCGGGATTGTTCTTAGCTATGTTTGATCAAAATCGGTTCAGCCATTTCGTTGCGTTGAGAGTTTATATAATTTTTATAAAATTAATTACTTGTACATATTGACATCGATCAAAAGGGCCTTGTAGCATCTACGGAAGATGATCCAAGCAGCGTCAGCTAAGCATTTGCCCTCTCCACTGACGCCACATTGCCTGGGACACATTCCTGATACCGTAGGCCTTCCCACTCCAGGAACCTACGCTACCCTCTCGACCTTGCCGACAGGACCGACGGGAATGACGAGCCAATACGACGAGATGGTTTAGTTACAGGTGCTTGACGACTTAGATCAAATAAAAAATCTCAGTGGTCACACGACACCACTATGTACTTCCGTTTCGTTATCTTGTGTTGGTCAACCCATTGTACATTTAGTTTTTTTTTGTTTAATTGTTATGTCTTGTTTTTAACTACTTTGTAAGGTGTGCAATAAAGTATTTTCATTCATTCATTCATTCATTCATTCATTCATTCATTCATTCATTCATTCATTCAACCGTTGTCGTAGATGCTTTTGTTGTTTCCTTATTAACCCCGAACCTAAAAACGAAGGGGTGTTATAAGTTTGACGTGTCTCTATGTTTGTGTGTGTGTGTGAATATATATGAGTGTGTGTGTGTGTGTGTGTTCCTATCGTAGCTCCCGAACGGATGGACCGATTTAGTTTTTTTTTTTGTTTGAAAGGTGTATTTGTCGGGAGTGTTCTTAGCTTTATTTGATAAAAATCGGTTCAGCCGTTTTCCATTGGGGGTTTTTTTATTTTGTACAAAATTAATTACTTGTTATTTGTTATATTTTTTAGAGCGATGGTAGCCTAACGGTTCAATAGTGCAACTCAGAATCCAACGATACCGGGTTCGATCCTAGGCTCCGCACCAATGACTTTTCTAAGTTATGTGTGGATTTCTATCGCTCTGTGCTTCGGAGGGCACGTTAAGCTGTCGGTCCCGGCTGTTATTGATTAATAGCAGTCGATAAGCCATGTCAGTGGCCCTCGGGCGGCTTGACAAACTCTGACACCAGAGGCCAGCACTACCTCATACGAAACGACGACGACGATATTTTTGATTGTTTTGTGTCAAGTCTAGTATAGTATTCTTTTATCTGTGGTCAAGTGTTATTTTCCGTGACGTTACCAAATGGGTCTGTTGGAAGACCTGCGTTGGTTGTAACGTGCTTAAAACTGGCTCATGCTGAGACAGAAACCATTTTGTGACACAATGCAAAAATTTGTTACTTTTTCTTTTATTTTTAATTATGTTTTTGATTGAGTTACAAATAATTTTTTTTTTCTTCTTTCTTACTTACTTTACTTTTTTTTCTTTTTTTTTTTAACTATGATAGACCTTTGTTTGACCACGCTCTCACCTGTTGGTAAGTGACGATGTGGCCGAAGATGAAGCACAAAGGTCTAGAAGGCACCTATTCACTCTACCCTTGAAGAAACCCAGACTATAGTTTTCAGTTTTTTTATTAGTATACTTTTTTACTTTTAGAATGTTACAGCAATTAGTCAATGTTAACCGGACTTGTTTGTGATTCGTTTGTATAAAAATTTTCCTGGCTGCTAGCTTAATGTATTATTACTGGAAAAAAGCGTAAGCAGAGTCAGTCGTTGGAAGCAATGGCGGCGATGAGCTCAACACTTGTCACGTCTAATCATTATTGTTATTATTTTTACTCTGTGCACCGCCGTTCGTTATTGCTTCGCTCATTACGGTTCATCTAAAGGTTGCCTGGAAGAAATAGCTTTCAGCGATAAGGTCCACTCATCGTATTGTATATTTTATTAAGTTAATCATATGGTGTACAATAAAGAACCTATCTAATCTATCTAATCTTACCCCATTTACAATGCTAAGATATCTTCTTAGAACAGACCTATAATATTTACATAGTTTATTATTTTTCAAGTGTAAACCACACTTTACGGATAACATTAAATATAAATGTAACCCAAAAATTCCGTTCCAGCGGGACTCGAACCCGCAACCTTGCCTGTGATCGGCAATGCCTTTACCAGTTCGGCCATAGAACACTTTGACGCTGAAGACGAAATTTGTGGGCACTGTCAACTCGGCTATAGCGCCGATGGGAGCCATCTACAGGTGTTTCATTAGAAACCTTCTGTTCAAAGTCCGAAATTAGTTCGAAACATTGACAAGAGATGACACCACTGCTATATCTTCAAAATTTAATGTTATCTATAATATTTAATTATATTTGAGCTCCGAATTATTTAAGGTTGAACAACTCGCTCATAAATATCACAAGATTGAATATAATATTAATGCTTTAGCAAATCTTGGAGATATTGCTTTTAGACCTACTAGTAAATTATTTTGATAGTAGTTTTAAACATTTTTAGAGACGCTGCAGGAGATTTATAATGTAGCTCTTACAAAAACTAGTTTATTATTTATTAAGTACTCAAGTTACAGGACTCCCGAGGTTTCAATTAGTAGAATTTTAATATTTTTTTTTTACCTACAAATTCTTGAGATCTTCGACCTTTTTGGCGTACTACTAGCGACCTGCCCCGGCTTCGCACGGGTAACCCCCGGTGAAAAACAGCCCCCTCCTACCACCCCTCCCCCCCTCCCCCCCTCCCCCCTATGTGCTTTTCCTGGTTTTAAGCTACCTCCCCACCAATTTTCAGCCAAATCGGTTCAGCCGTTCTTGAGTTATAGATTTACCGTGATTTTACTTGCTGGAATGGTCTGGCTCAAGAAAAGACACCTCCATCTCCTCCCGTGGATGTCGTAAAAGCCGACTAAGGGATTACCCGGACTAGTTTCTAAAATTTGGGTGTAAGATTTGTACTAGCTTATTTATGGAATGTGTTATTACTGAAAGAAAGCGTTAGCTGAGTCAGTCGTGGGTGGCAATAACGGTGATAAGCTCACCACTTGTCACGTTTATTTCCCACGATGGTGCAACCCACGGTAAAAAGAGGCCCATTTGAGGCTCTGCCTAACCGGGGAAAAAGGCATGTTTTTTTTTTTTTACATTGATCGACCTTTGTTTGACCACGATCTCACCTGTTGGTAAGTGACAATGTGGCCGAAGATGGAGCACAAAGGTCTAGAAGGCACCTATTCACTCTAGCCTTGAAGAGACCCAGATTATAGTTTTCAGGAAAGACAGACGACGGTAGTGTGTTCCACTCCTTAGCATATGTATGTATGATTCTACATTACTATTACTACGAGTACCGTGGTACCATAACACACAGTCACGAAACAAATATTTGCAGATCATACAAACATTTGTCTCGCAGCGGGAATCGATCCTGCAACTTCTCGCATCTCAACCGACTCGCCCGACACGCTACAGAGGTCGTTGTCAGCTGGTAACAATTTATTTAAAGGGTTAATTTTTGACGGCATCAGTCTCCAAGGTCTGATGATGACCAGCATAGGATGAACAGGATCTAGGGTACTGCCGAAGCTGAATCTTCAAGTGTGAGCTCAAACTTGTTTAGTTCTTTATGTCCAGATAAAAGGTTATTGCGTGAGCATGTTGCCCTCGATTCAACTGTATTAGCCTTAAGGTGGGGTATGCCGCTTAAATTCTAATCTTAGATTAAATCAACAGACTAAATCAAGAATAATATTCAAATTAAAAATATAAATGGATACTACATTAAAATTCCGAGGAATTTTTTACCGTAACTTTGGGTTCTTTCTATCGAGAAAAATAAAATAAAAAAAAAATAGTGCTGGACAGTCACACAACATTATCTAGCCCTAAGCTAAGCAGAGATTGTGTTATGGGTACTGACTGATAAACTTAAAATAATACATTACATAGATAGATATTTTTATTATACATAGAAAATACCCAGAACATCCTGTATAAATATCTGCAGATCGTACAAATATTTGTTCCGAGCCGGGAATCGAACCCGCAATCTCATTCGTTACACAGGCAACCCTTCGCCCGCCGGCGCCGCGCCACAGAGGTCGTCAAAAACATTGAAAAAACATTGAGAAAATATTGTCATATCGTGTATCTGGTACAGTGATCCCTCGGAATTATAATTTAGTATCCATGCATATTTATAATTTGAGTATTGTACATGATTCAGTTAGTTAAAAATCAAATCTAAGATTGGTAGTTTTGCTTTATACACCACCTTAAATGGGCTTAGTTAAGGTGGTTGCTTTTTCATACAAACGTATTTGCACAAATACGGGCGAACAGAGTATAATTTTACACTGAAATGACTTTTGTTGGCTTTTATATTGGTCATTATTTGCGGCTTATTAGTCCACTGTTTTTTTTTACCAAATACGATTTGCCGCAAATAATGACCAATATAAAAGCCAACAACAGTCATTGCAGTATAAAATTATACTCTGTTCACCCATATTTGTGCAAATACGTTAGTATAAAAAAAAAAACTACAGATCCTATTTCAAAAATTCTTTCATTTGCAGTGTGTTAACCTATCTCAGAGTACTAGGTATAGGCCGTCCCAAGACTATGCGACATGAAGGGAAAGTACCTTAAATATTGTAGATAGGATATTTTGCTGAAAGGAGACTTTATTTTATTTTTAAAACTTAGTATTACTGCAATCAAAGAATTTCTAAAAAAACTACATGATTCGTTTGCGAACCGAGCCGTCTTAAAATTAAAATGATTAATTTTACGGTATTCTTTTGTTTTAAGATACTATGTTTGCTAAGAGGAATTATTATTTTTTGTCCATTCTTTTGATTGGCATCATAAAAATACGGCTTGTTTTTTTTACATTAAAGTTGGTTCAATTCCCAGACGAAGCAAGTTATTTTTAAAAAATCCTTGAATGCAGTATTACTAACTTTAAAAAATAAAATAAAGTCTTCATTCCGTAAAATATCCTATCTACAATATTTAAGGTACTTTCCCTTCATGTCGCATAGTCTTGGGACGCCCTAGAAGAAGAACGACGACGAAGACGTTTTGTTATCTTCCGCCCGCCGCTATACGATTGTGTTGCAACACTCAACTCCGTAACGGTTTAGTGTATTTTGATGGTGTTTTGAGTGTGAATAGATGCTGGGTGGTTGCTTTTAATTCCGACACAACGAGTACAAAGCCGCGCGTAAAAGGTTTTATTTAAAGGCAATTTAAATAAACCTGCTTAATCGAGCGGAGCACGTTTCTTTTGTATCGAGGTTCTGATACGCCCCCTTAAGGCGCAATAGGTTCACAACATGTCCTAATAGTAGAGGATCCGCACTAGAGACGACCTTCACCCATCTTTTTAATGGATGAAAAGTATTTCAGATGAAATTTAAAATATTAGAAAACATATCTCGAGTGGGTTGTCAAAAAAATCCAGTTCAGACTATGATTCGTTAAAAATTGCAAAACCAGCCAAGTGCGAGTCAGACTCACGCACGAAGGGTTCCTTACCATTATCTATAAAAACGGCAAAAAAAACACTTTTGTTGTCCCTTAAATATTTATTTTATTCTGTGTATTTGTTGTTATAGCGGCAACAGAATTACATCATCTGTGATAATTTCAACAGTCTAACTATCACGGTTATTAAAAAAAATAAAAAGTTTTTTTTTTGTTAATCATTGTCTGGACAGGAATTTTTTAGACAACCCACTCGAGATATGTTTTCTAATATATTAAATTTCATTTAAAATACTTTTCATCCCTTAAACAGATGGGTGAAGGTAGTTTCTATTGCGGATCTTAGACTATAATGAGCTCTAGAATTTTTAAGTTTTTGGTAAGAGTTCTTACAGTTTTCAAGAAGAAAAAAATATATGGTATTCTTAAGCTTTTTATCTTTTGAAATCATAAATTCAATACACTATTTTAAGTAATTCACTCGAAGCGGATAAGAAATAGAATTAGGTACCTATAACATTTAGGTAAATACGAAAAATCCTCCATTTTCGTGACCTTTGAAGTATATTTTTCTTTTCTTTGCGCCTCCATCAAATGCTTTGATCTATAGACATTAAGTCCAATCCTCGAAATACCTTCATAAATCCTAGAAACTACATTATACTCTGTGGTCACATCCCGGCTATTTTAAGTCTAACAAATGACAGAAAGATTATGATTTACGGATTCGTCCCTAATGGACCACTTTCAGCAGAAAAAGATGTGTACTTTGCTAAACCTTGTTTGCAAAAAAATATATCTTAACTACGCAAAAATAACTGTTACTATCCACATCATCATCACCATTATTATTATCATCACCATCATCGTGAACATCATCATGAACATTATTATTAACAACATCATCATCACCAGCATAATCAACAACGAAACCATCTTCATCATCATTATCAACATCATCATCATCATCATCATCATTATAATCATCATCATCATCATCCATCATCTTCTACTTCTATCATCATCATCTACTACTTTAGTAGTAGTGGTGCTTTTTTGAGAAAGAGTTTGTCCGGGGATGACTACGGTCCTATCTAAAATGAATTAAAATGATGTGCATAAAAGCTAGTCTGACAACTATGAGAATCACGGTCAGACCCTTCCTTCACTAAGATATTGAGCAAAAACTGAAAAAACACCGAAAATTTCATGGTTTTTTGGGCACACCGCCGAACGCACAGCAGTTGGAAAATTGCAAATCTGGTTTTTTAAATATTGGTTAAAGTCCTAACAACATATAAAAAAAACAACGTGAGCCGAACTTTTGCAAGCACAGATGTACATCTTGACTGAACTAAATTGCCTCTTATAGGTAACAGAGTCCCCTTATTCTGACGTCAAACTATGGTCTGTGTTCGGCACACTTTACTACTAGGTTCGGCACACATTATTTACACTTTATGGATTTATAGCTCGCTGGAGGCCGTGGAGAGTGTATCTGTACAGACACTAGTGCCGTCACAACGGACTAAAAATAAGACCGAAACCGAAACTGAGATTTGCCTATAATGATATTCCTGGTAAAGCGTCGAATTATGTCGAGCATATATTTTCGGGTTTTCTTTCACTCCCACACATATCACAAAACAATCATTTTAGGTATTTATACATCTACTGCATAAACGGAGTATAAAATACTTTTGTCCGTATAAGACGATTGATACTCTTTATGAATATTTTACCTTGGCTTCTTTTTTTTTTAATCCTTTAAATACCTGTAGTTTAAAAACTGAAGTTCAGTTTTGGCTTTTCAACACATAAGTCCAATTCTCGTAATAAAAAGGTATGTGAGTCAGCTCCGACGTGTGTCTGGAGTTTACTTCAGTCCAGTTCATGTGTAAATATATATTGTGCAGAGGGAAAACATAACGTACTTCACTTTTTGTTAACTTTTGATTTTACCTCTCATATTTTTGCGTACCGTTGGCCTTTTAAGAAAATCGATTCTTAAGGAGTAAACTCCAAAAATAGTCAAAATAATATTATTTTATAACAACGGGAAATTTTCACGCACCGTTAAATTGATGTAAGCACCGATATCGTTTCGACCCGTTTCCCGAAATTTCCCGTTTTTATAAAATAATTGATATGATTCACGAAAGTTTTTATAGCAATATAAAATTCTTTATTGTTATTGATTCCATGGGTACCCTACGGAATCAATAACAATACGCAACATTTATATTGATATCATGTTTTTTTTTATTACAACAAATATGCCGGAAAGACCAAACATCGTAAATTTTTACACTTAACGGTATAGACACGCGTATATTCGACAGCAGGATTCCCATACCAGCTTGTTCGCCGCACATTTATTTAGCCGAAACGAAACCTAATAACAGGTCAAATTTTCAAAGCCGAATATTTTGCCGAAAGATTAACACCACACTAGATCATAGTACACTTGGGTACGATATTACACGCGGCCGTTCAAAATAAACTAGAATCTATTTTTAATATTTACGATACGTTTGTTTGGTTTTTCCGGCATATTTTTCGACTAACTGTTGTTTGTAAATGTGTTAGTTATGATATGAGATCTGTTTCTGTGATGATATCAGAGTTTAGTTAACTGTTTGACCGTGTAGTATTATAACAAGTAATTAATTTTGTAAAAATTAAAAAACCCTCAACGCAATGAAACGGCTGAACCGATTTTGATCAAACATAGCTAAGCACACTCCCGACAAGATAACCTTTCAAAAAAAAAAAAAAAATCGGTTCATCCGTTCGGGAGCTACGATGGGACAGCCAGACACACACACACAAACCACACAAACACACACACACACACACAGACACGTGAAACTTATAACACCCCGTCGTTTTTGCGTCGGGGTTTAAAAAGCGAATCATCACTCAAATAGTTGTTTTTTTAGGATTGTGTACCCAAAGGGTAAAACGGGGCCCTATTACTAAGGCTCGGCTGTCCGTCTGTCTGTCTGTCTGTCTGTCTGTCCGTCTATCACCAGACTGTATCTCATGAACCGTGATAGTTAGACAGTTGAAATTTTCATAGGTGATGTATTTCTGTTGCCGATATATTTTAAAAAGCAGCCAAGTGCTAGTCGGACTCGCCCATGAAGAGTTCCGTAGCGGCAAGTGACATAATATAAAAGTTCTTGGATGGATTACGATTAATGACGTATAAAAAAAAACTACTTACTAGATCTCGTTCAAACCAATTTTGAGTGAAACATGGTAATGTACATCATATATTTATTGTAGTTTTATCATTCTCTTATTTTAGAAGTTATGGGGGGGGGGGGACACTTTTTACCACTTTGGAAGTGTCTCTCGCGCAAACTATTCAGTTTAGAAAAAAATTATATTAGTAACCTCAATATCATTTTTGAAGACCTGTCCATGGATACACCCACACGTATGGGTATGATGAAAAAAAATTTTTATAGTTTCATTTCTAAGTATGGGGAACCCCAAAAATAAAAAAGCGGCCAAGTGCGAGTCGGACTCTCCCATGAAGGGTTCCGTAGCAGCAAGTAACATAATATAAAAGTTCTTGGATGGATTACGATATATGACGTATTAAAAAAAAACTACTTCTTAGATCTCGTTCAAACCAATTTTGGTTGGAAGTTTACATGGTAATGTACATCATATTTTTTGTTTTGTTTAATAATTCTCTTATTTTAGAAGTTATGGGGGGGGAAACACTTTTTACCACTTTGGAAGTGTCTCTCGCGCAAACTATTCAGTTTAGAAAAAATTGATATTAGAAACCTCAATATCATTTTTGACGACCATTTTACACAACACGTAAGGCATTAAAGAAAAAAAAAATTTGAGTTTCAGTTCTAAGTATTACCCCAAAATTAATTGTTTTTTTTTCAATATTTGTGTAAAAATCTTAATGTGGTTCACAGAATACATCTACCTACCAAGTTTCAACAGTATAGCTCCTATAGTTTCGGAAAAAAAGGCTGTGACATACACGGACAGACAGACAGACAGACAGACAGACATGACGAATCCATAAGGGTTCCTTGTCTTTGACTACGGAACCCTAAAAACATCTATCTAAGATATACTAGTACGTATTACATGTAGTAGGTAGGTATCTAGGTAGGTATCTTTAAGCCTATAATCCAGGTTCAAGATTCAATGTCATTTCCGGTCAAAATCCTATCCATAAAAAACTATAGAGTGATACAAAAACGAAGCAGACAACAAAGCCCGACTAAGCTGGACGTGTGCCAGTCAACTGTACCACGAAATTTATGAACTGCCTTTATTTATGTGAAGACTCGGTTAGTTGAGGCATGAATTTCGCAGGCGATATTCTAGATATTTTATGGTGTAGAGAAATAGGTAGTTAAATAGCTAGAACAAATTAAGGCGCTATAGGTTCAACGAACATTTTTGTATGAGGCGAAGAAGGCGAGCGCACGCTCTGATACCGTGTTTTTATGTATAAAAAATTATATAAAAATGTCGTTCAAAGTTTTGTTTAATTTTGTTGATGAATTCACTAACTAAAATAATAACTAACATGTAACCAAATGTTTCAAAAATTAAAACGTGAGAGAAGTGCGTGAAAAATAGCATATAAATTTTAAAAAGGAGTTATCTTTGTTATTTTTTTTTATCGAGTGACGTAATTCAAATAATGTATTTAATTATTGATTTCACTAGATAAAAAGCTCAAAAGTATCATATATATTTTTCTTCATAGAAAACTATGAAAATTCTTATAAAAAACTTTAAAATTCTAGAGACATTTGAGAACCTATCGCGCCTTAAAAAGAGGTTGTTCATTGTGTTATTTACATATGTTCCCAGCATTTGCACGGTCCAATAAGGGAAACCAGTACTTTTCCAGCGAAAACCTCTCATTAACAGATGTCTGGTACTTTTGCCTAAAACTTTTTCCTACTTTTTCCTTGGTACTTCTATAAATTAATATAAATTTCATGTTTTTTTTTCATTATAATTGGCTTGTGCATTTGCCATTTTCAAGTTTTTTAGTATTTTCAATATAATTTTATTGTTTACAAGCAGTGCCCCGCGGTTTCACCCGCGTAAGTCTCGATCCCGTGGGAATATCGGGATAAAAATGTGCCTATGTGTTATTCCGGGAGTCCAGTTATCTCCATTCCAAATTTCATCCAAATCCATTTAGTAGTAGTAGAGCTTTTTTGTGAAAGAGTTCGTCCGGGGAAGTACTACCACCATACCTATTTCTGCCGCAAAGCAGTAGTGCTCGCATTGTTGTGTTCCGGTTTGAAGGGTAAGGGTGCCGGTGAAATTACAGGCACATGAGACTTTTCATCTCTATATCTCAGGGTGGCGGGCGCAGTGCAATGCCACATAGGTTGTGTCCTAGGTGGATGTGATCTATGAGGTAATGCACTGTTCATAGGCAGAGGTTACCGCTTAACATCAGGTGGGCCTCTTGCTTGATCCGCCATCCAAGTAGTATAAAAAAATAAAAAATAAAAAAAATTGTTTTTACGTGAAAGAGTAACAAAGATACATCCATCCATCCTTACAAACTTTCGCGTTTATAATATTAAAAGGATTCAATAATATAATTTGCAACGTTACAATCCTACAACTTGACTATAAAAATATAATTATAATATCACTTGACATTGGCGATATTGTTTGAAGCATTCCTCAGAAGCCAATAAAAGAAGAAGAAGAAGATGTGTCAATATCTGGTGCAACCGGAATTCGCCCGGCGTTTTCTTGAAATCGTGTTTACTAAGGCCCATAAGCCCTTGATTTTAGTAGTAGTAGAGCTTTTTTGTGAAGGAGTTCGTCCGGGGAAGTACTACCACCATAATTATTTCTGCCGCGAAGCAGTAGTGCTCGCATTGCTGTGTTCCGGTTTGAAGGGTAATGGTGCCGGTGAAATTACAGGCACATGAGACTTTTCATCTTTATGTCTCAGGGTGGCGGACGCAGTGCAATGCCACATAGGGTGCGTCCTAGGTGGACGTGACCTATGAGGTAATGCACTGTTCATAGGCAGAGGTTACCGCTTAACATCAGGTGGGCCATCTGCTAGTTCCGTCATTCAAGTAGTATAAAAAAAAACAATAGTAGTTTAATCTGCAATTGTCAGTTTAAATCGTTTTCGTCCATTGACAGAAATAGTTTAAACTTAGAATCATGGGTTAAGCTGCTATTGATATTACGGGCCTAGTGTATCTAATCCTCGTCAGCCAGTATTGTCTATTTGAATTCAGAATAAGCTTGTTCGAAATTCAAATTCAGGCGCTCGGCTGAGGATTACCAAACGGTGACTGACACAGATTAACGAATTGTAATACTTTGCATTTTCCCATTCTTGAGACCAAGGATGCTAGATGTTTTTCTTGGGCTAGATATATTTTGCGCCCCTGAAAAGCCCCATAATTCGATATAATAAAAATAATTGGATCCGTTTCCGAAATCACAAAATATTATATGTTATAGGGGTTCCTTAGTCATCAAGACAAGGAACCCTTATGGATTCGTCATGTCTGTCAGTCTGTTTGTCTGTCCGTGTATGTCACAGCTACTTTTTTCTGAAACTATAAGAGTTATGCTGTTGAAACTTGGTAAGTAGATGTATTCTTTGAACCTAATTAAGATTTTTCACACAAAAATAGAAAAAAAAACAATAAATTACTGGGGTTCCCCATACTTAGAGATGAAACTCAATATTATTTTCATCAAACCCGTACGTTTGGGTTATCTATGGGTAGGTCTTCCAAAATTATATTGAGGTTTCTAATATATATTTTTTCTAAACTGCATAGATTTCGCGAGACACTTTCAAAGTGGTAAAATGTGTGCCATGTGGTACATAGATAGATTATGACCTGGATTGATCTATAGACTACTTTTACCCTGACAAAATGCAAGCGAAGCCGTTGGCGGACACTAGTATTTTATATAAACAACGTCCAAATATTTATCGTTTATTATTATAGGATTTGATGACCTAAGTAGAGCTCTTTTTAACCCCCGTCGCAAAAACTACATAAGTTAGAAGTGTCTGTGTGTGTGCCTGTGTGTGCATGTGTGTGTGTATGTGTGTGTGTCTGTCTGTGGCAGCGTAGCTACCGAACGGATGAACAGTTTTTTTTAAAGGTGAGTTAGTCGTTGTTGAGCTATGTTTAATCAAAATCGGTTCAGCCGTTTAATTGCGTTGAGGGTTTTTTTTTATTTTTACAAAATTAGTTACTTGTTACAACTAAAATGGCATCAAAAATCCTCAAATTAAAGACTATGATTGCTCCATGCCATGTGTACTATGGCAACAGAATTCGCTGGTGGGAAAATCGACTTGCAAAGTTGAGTTTAAATCTGCAAGTCAGATTCCCTGCAAGATTTTACGCGGATATTTTGGTATGCAAGCGGAATTAAATATTATGGTGATTAAATAGGTACCATTATACAGATGTCCCACGGCCATGCTACATGGTGGTCAAGTACTTTATTTAAGAAGTTAGGAAATTTTACATAATTTTCATAGTACGCGTGGCACTTGACTGTATAACGTAAAGTATTATTTTATTATTTTATTTATTTTATTTTGTTCTTTTAGTTAAAATTACGGCTAGGTACACAAATAAACAAGTAAATTTAAAATAGAAAGCCAATTAAAAGTTTCCACACATATTAAAATCTGTGGTATTACGAAGTTTTGAATGTCGTTAGTTATCCCAAATTCAAAACAATAAGAAAAAAAAAAAAAACATGTTAATGTTGTTTTGCAGTAGAAATAGTTCTATTATTTAATAGAAAATACATTTTGTCCATTCGATATTTTTTTGACAATAAGGACTATTTGTACAAGCTTTTAATTAACTTGCAAATTATGTCCGGGTGGAATCTTGCAACTGAATTTTAAAGCAGTTATCCTCAACCGAGTGAGATGATATTTTGCATACCTGTCAAGTTCCGATGACAATCTAATATGATGGTGACAGCGAGCTGATCTGATGATGGAGAGGTGGACAACGGAAGTCCTCGATGGATAATAGTAGACTGGCCGTGTTTAGGCCTTATTTTGATCAGCACACGGTTACGATTACAAATTTTATAAAAGCTTCTATGGAAAAAAAAAACACAAAACACGTACCTAGTTAATTTTAAATTTTATGTTTGGTTTATACTTACCTAATAATATTAAATATTTAGTTAAATACCACAAAGTTTGTACACATAGCGCAGATCATTGTGCACTAAAACATATTGTAAGAATTTTTATAACCTGTATTTCACAAATAAAGATATTGAAATTGAAATTAGTTAATTTAACTTTTCACGCATCAAAATACAACATTCGTTAAATTATCTTTGATACGGTTATCAAGCATGTGGTTGTTTTGAGACAATATAACTCATATTACCAAAGGATAAAACATTTTCTAAGAAGCTTGTATCAACACGTCGTGCACACGTAATTAAGGCGCTATAGGTTCAACGAACATTTTTGTATGAGGCGAAGAAGGCGAGCGCACGCTCTGATACCGTGTTTTTATGTATAAAAAAATTATATAAAAATGTCGTTCAAAGTTTTGTTTAATTTTGTTGATGAATTCACTAACTCAAATAATAACTAACATGTAACCAAATGTTTCAAAAATTAAAACGAGAGAAGTGAGTGAAAAATAGCATTTACATTTTAAAAAGGAGGTATCTTTGTTATTTTTTTTTATCAAGTGAAGTCATTTAAATATTGTATTGAATTATTGATTTCACTAGATAAAAAGCTCAAGAATGTCATATATTTTTTTCTTCTTAGAAAACTATGAAAATTCTTTTCAAAAATTTTAAAATTCTAGGGACATTTGAGAACCTATCGCGCCTTAAACACGCTTGTTACTTTCAGTCGCAGGTTTACTTTCAATTAAAATATCTCGGCCTTCATTTGACACAAAGGCTCCTTCGAGGTATTTCTGTTATTCCAATTTTGGATCTGATGTATATTTAATTATTAAAATAAGAGCTTTTCTTTTGTGTACGCGAAACTAATATATATGTTATTTAATTTAAATTTGTTTAAAGGAGTTATTCCACAATGTATGCCCTTGTGGGTACACTTGTATAAACATAGCTAAATATATGTAAACAAAAAACACATTGTCATATTTGACCGAGCGAGAAAAGCGTCTCGGCATCAGCTTGGGCAAAAATTATTTCGTGTGTATGTCCGTCTGTCCAGTTGTCCGGTTGTCCGACTGTTCCCCTGTACATGTCACATTTCTCAACCAATC
The DNA here is from genome assembly GCA_932527175.1 of Operophtera brumata. NCBI lineage: Eukaryota > Metazoa > Arthropoda > Insecta > Lepidoptera > Geometridae > Operophtera > Operophtera brumata. The sequence continues at coordinate 48,672,697 of OW052227.1, forward strand.
TTGACGAAGCTTGGTACAAGGATATAACTTTTGAAACTATCATGGTTATGTACAATATCGGGAACATATAAAACTCAAAAATCATGGTAAATATCCCGTTTCTAGTGAAAATTCTTGGTACAAGGGTCTTAAAATTTCATAGTTTCTTTAAACATCGGGGATTTTTAGGGTTCCGTAACCAAAAATTATGGAACCCTTATAGATTCGTCATGTCTGTCTGTCTGTCCGTGTATGTCACAGCCACTTTTTTCCGAAACTATAAGAGCTAGGCTGTTGAAACTTGGTAAGTAGATGTATTCTGTGAACCGCATTAAGAATTTCACAAAAAAATAGAAAAAAAACAGTAAATTTTTGGGGTTCCATACTTAGAACTGAAACAAAAAAAAACATCAAACCCATACGTTTGGGGTATCTATGGATAGGTCTTCAAAAATGATATTGAAGTTTCTAATATGATTTTTTTCTAAACTGAATAGTTTGCGCGAGAGACACTTCCAAAGTGGTAAAATGTGTCGTCCCCCCACCCCCCCGTAACTTCTAAAATAAGAGAATGATAATAAAAAAAAATAAAAAAATTATGTACATTACCATGTAAACTTCCACTGAAAATTAGTTTGAACGAGATCTAGTAAGTAGTTTTTTTTTAATACACTATTATTAAAACATCGATCAAAGTTACAACAAACTACAAGAACTTTTATATTATGTTACTTGCTGTTACGGAACCCTTCATGGGCGATTCCGACTCGCACTTGGCCGCTTTTTTTGATTGTAGAGATATTTCCCCCATATAGGAAGAAAGTTTGCTGCAGTGCTATTTACCGACCGATTTTGATGATATTTCGCAGAAACGGTAGTCAATTCTAAACAATAATTTTAGAATATGAGCAGAATCGGTCAAGAGGCTATCTAGAAATATAAGTTTTTTTATTATAATCAAGTTGTTAGTCGCCGAGGACTCGCCACGGCATATTTCCTTGAAACTCGTGCTATTCGTTTCGTTTCGTTTCGTATGAGGTAGTGCTGGCCTCTGGTGTCAGAGTTTGTCAAGCCGCCCGAGGGCCTCTGACATGGCTTATCGACTGCTATTAATCAATAACAGCCGGGACTGACAGCTTAACGTGCCCTCCGAAGCACACTCGTGCTATTAATTTGTACGTAATTGAATATTCTTGATAACTTTCATGTATCCGGCATTTTCAGCAGAAATACAATTAAAACCTGTCACCCTTTAAAGTCGAGGGCGTTGGAACCCGGCCTGTCGTGTACTGGTCAAGTCAACAGCTGCAGCGATTAATAACGCTTAAATTACACGGTGACGGTGAAATTACAGGCACATTTTTTTATTTTTTTTTATTCTACTGGAATGGCGGAGCAAGCAGATGGCCCACCTGATGTTAAGCGGTAACCTCTGCCTATGAACAGTGCATTACCTCATAGGTCACGTCCACCAACGACGCGCCCTATGTGCCCATTGCACTGCGCCCGCCACCCTGAGACATAAAGATGAAAAGTCTCATGTGCCTGTAATTTCACCGGCACCCTTACCCTTCAAACCGGAACACAGCAATGCGAGCACTACTGCTTTGCGGCAGAAATAGGCACATGAGACTTTTCATCTTTATGTCTCAGGGTGACGGGCGCAGTGCAATGTCACATAGGGTGCGTCCTAGGTGGACGTGATCTATGAGGTAATGCACTGTTCATAGGCAGAGGTTACCGCTTAACATCAGATTGGCCATTTGCTTGTTCCGTCATTCAAGTAGTATAAAAAAAATAAAAAAAATAAAAAATAATAACAAAAAGTGCTGTGTTCTCTGTTCTTGATCTTTTTAGGGTCCTGATACCCAAAGGGTGCCAAACGGGGCCCTATTAAGGATAATCGTCTTGATTACTAAAAGCTCGGTTCACGGTAGATGGCGTGGAAAATTATTGTATTACTTTTTTATTTTTTGTGCTAAATTCGGGCGTCTTTCGTGTTTTATTTTATCGTTCGCGGCTAAGTTGTAGTTGTAAGAATTTAATTCAGTATGAATTTCCTTTAAACAGTCATTTGAAAGTTCAAATTACCTAGAAATAAGATCGTTCACTTTTCTGATGTAATTACACGCACGCACACATACATATTCACTGTTTTGGTTTTCATTAGATGGCGTTGTTATTGTCCAAGAGCATTGGCATGGACGTTAGATAGATGGCGTTAAATAAATAGCTTGGTATCTGTTTATAGATCGCGTTGAATAAAATTGTTAGAATGATAAAAGGTATTTCAGGGAAAAACTCGGAAAATTATTGTTTACAAGAATAAAACTTATTTTTCTAATGTCCAAAATGTACACGAATGTAAGTAACTGACCTTCATCATTGCAGTAGGTAGGTAGGTACCCATAATTATCATAGTTTGCCCCGTGAACCCATGACGGTTTTTCATTATCATCAGCCTACAGAAGTCCACTGCTGGACATGGACCTCCCCATAGAATGTCAAGACAAACGGTCTTGAGCAGCCTCCATCTACCGCCTTTCCGCAACCCCTTCTGTGGCGTGTCCGGCAAGATAGGATGTTGCATAAGAATGTTTCGTTTTACAGAAATGAACAAAAAAAATAAAAAAAGATTATAAATTGTTTTATATTACAACTTCTGCTTACACTAGAAATATTAGGTATACAGTAAAAAAACATCATCAATAACTAAATACATTTTGCCTTCGTTTTTTGTATTCATTGCTAGAAGATTCTGTACCCGTACCTAAATCCGAAACATCCGTAAAAGAACCAGGATCATATAGCTTTATGTCTAGCCCATTGCCACTTCAACTTGCTAATTTAGAGACCTATGTCAGTGAGCCGGTGGACTTGGATCTACAGGCTGATGTTTGTACCACCATCCATTTAGAATGCGTAGTACGAATAGATAGGTACCTACTCTAGGTAGGTACCTACTACCTATTCTACGCACGGACATTGTTCAGCTAGTCTAATATAAAACCATTTTACTGACTTCAAGCCAATGTAGACGGTTGATCATCATCATCATCAGTCTACAGAAGTCCACTGCTGGACAACGGTTTCCTCTCTAAAATGCCACGACGAACTCTCTTGAGCCTGCATCTACCAACTTTCTGCTGATTATAATATCTTTGGTGCATGGAAAGAGGGGTCTTCCTCTACCTTCATCAGGTTTGTAGGTACCACTCGAGAACCTTTATTCACATAATATGGTTGTTAGTTCTGCGAACTATAAAGCCATTTTTTTTATTTATTTTTTAACTTTGATAGACTTTTGTTTGACCACGATCTCACCTGTTGGTAAGTGACGATGTGGCCGAAGATGGAGCACAAAGGTCTAGAAGGAACCTATTCACTCTAGTCTTGAAGATACCCAGATTATAGTTTTCAGGAAAGACAGACGACGGTAGTTTATTCCACTCCTTAGCAGTTCGCATTATAAAGGTAGAATTGAAACGTTTAGTACGAAAAGAGGGTATACTAATGAGGTAAGGGTGGTACCAAGCCGTGCGCCTGCTCGTCCATGATGAAAAGGAGATAGTGGGATCAGATCATGAAGTTCCTGGGAGCATTCCCCAAAATGTAACCTATATATAGAAGATCGAAAGGCACGCAACCTTACGGCGGTGCTCGAGAGACTCTAGTCTCCGCCATATGTTGCCCACCTATAAGCCTGAACTCTCTGCTCTCTGAACGTTCGATCGAGTCCAAGGCAGCAAGCTGGTGTTTGGCCGAGCCAGCCATCCCAAACGTGGTAGGAGTACTTCATACCAGCCCGGACTTGTGCTTTGTACAGACTTAGAAGGCTTCATGGAGGCAGTTTTTGCCTTAGACTCGATGTAGGAGCCAAGTTGAGAGTAGGCGTGAGTGAAACGCCTAAGAGCTCGAGGTGATCTCCTATAGCTACAGGTATATCTCGGAAGACAAATAAAGAGAAACTTACTTTTTTCGCGGAGAAGAGACAAGCCTGCGTTTTAGAGGCGTTGAACTTGACTAGATTGGCATCACCCCAATCGGAAACAGCCTTGAGAATCAAATTCAGACGCTGCAGCATCTCATCTCTTAACTCCAGAATTTAATTCTGCCTAGCACGCGCATTGGAAACGTATCTCTCCACAACTGTGCTGTCGTCTGCATACCCAATGATACTGGGCATTAGCAGATCATTTATATGCAGCAGAAACAGTGTGGCAGGTAGCACTGACCCCTGAGGTACCCCGGCGTTTATAGCCATTTGATCCGACGAGCACCCGTCAACAACTTACTCGAATGGATCTTTCCCTCAGAAAGTCTGCGAGGCAGGCGCAGAATTGAACTGGCAGTCCGTAAGCAGGAAGCTTGTCAATAAGGCTAGCGTGCCAAACCTGTCAAAGGCCTTCGAGACGTCTAATGAAACAGCCAGTGCTTCACCATGATCTCGATGGCCTCTCTCCAAATGTGCGTGGCATACACAAGAAGGTCCCCAGTAGACCGATTTCGGCGAAATATCCTCGATCCGTCGAGGTATGCAAGGACCTTCCTATTCTGTACACGCTCCATACATTTACATAGTAGGGAGGTGACCTAGATAGGGCGGTAGTTCAAAGGGTCAGCACGACTGCCTTTCTTGGGCACAGGTTGCACGTTAGCGAGCTTCCAAGACTTGGGGACTTCACCAGTATTCAAAGAGAGGCGGAAAAGTTGCGTTAATATTGAAGACAACTCAGGTTCACAGGTTTTTAATACTACGGCCGAGATACCATCCGGACCGCTAGCTTTATTCACGTCGAGACTACGTAGCGTTTTGAGCACTTCCTTTTGCTGGATGCGAATTCTTGCATTGAAGCTTCGCACCGAGGAAGGCTGGGTGGAGTTTCGCCAGAGGCGTCAAGACGCGAAGCCTCCGCAAATTGAGTGGCAAATAAATTTGCTTTCTCAACCGCAGCGTGAGTTTGGGACCCGTCCGGTTTCAGTAGTTGGGTTTAGTGAAGGGCGGCTGAAGTTCGCTTCCACCGACTTAGCCAGAGACCAGAATGCTTTACTTCCCGCAGGGTATGCGGCAAACTTAGCCCCCAGATAGCCAATCCGATTGAAGCGAGCCTTCTGTAACACCTTCTTGCAGGACTTGGTGGCTTTGTTATAGGCTTTCTTCATAATCCGTGCATCCGAGGTTTAACCGTTTCTTGCGTCAACGCAAGCTAGGTATGCAACACGTTTTTGCGCTTCCGCGCTAGCACACGCGGGACTAAACCATGGGCGAGCATTGCTTGCAGGTGAAGCATCGGAGAATGGAAAAAAATACTCCATTGCTCTATTTATCACCTCCGTAACGGCATCAGCACTGACCGTTGGATCACATGAAGAAAAGCAAGTTTGCCGCCAAGGATAAGAAGCGAAGAAGTGTCGCATCTCATCCCAATCTGCCGACTTGTAACACCACACTCGCCTACTACCTCTGGGCGAGGGATCGGGTGGCGAGTATGAAGATACAGACCTCACCACACAGTGATCTGATGTTCCCAAAGGAAGCATCACTGATACCGAGTGGCGATCCGGCTCGTTCGTCAGCAGAAGGTCCAGGCAGTTGGCTGTGTGGTCCTCAACGTCCAGAATTCTGGTTGCCGCATTGACGAGCTGAGTGAGATTAAAGTGAGTGCAAGTTTGCACGCCTCTCTCCCAGCATAGTAGGACAACTGGTAAGGGAACAGCCACTGTTGGTGGTGGGCGTTAAAGTCCCCCAGAATCACCAGTTGGGCATCAGGATAACGTTGCTGGGCCACATCCGCCGCTTCACTGATATAGTTGAACAACCTGGTTGTCTCGTGGTCTTCAGAGTGACAATGATATAAACCAGCATAGATAATTTTATCTAAGCCGGTGTCCACCAAAGTACATAAAACTGAGAAATCGGGTTCATTGAATCTGCGTCTCCGTGAGGATTAAATAATAAGTGTGGCTTAGCTGTCCCGAGGTGGTGGTGGACCGGATCGAGATTGGAGTGCAGTCCTCTAATGTTTCAGAGGTGCGCTTGAAGCGAGAGGAAAGAAAGAAAGAAAGAAAGAAAGAAAATTTATTTATTTTACCACACGCACAACACTCACATAAAACAAGAAGACAAAAACAAAAATCTACTAAGTATAGGTATAGGTACTACAAGATCTTAGAGAATTGAAAACAAAAATAAATAAAACTGTTATAACCGTTGGTAAGATGATAGGTTGTGTAGGAAGTGCTTCCGCTGTGAGCGCAACTTATTATATGTTGACTTTTTCATGGTTTGGTTTTTGGAGTGATTAGGTTTGTGGGAAAAACGGCTGTTGAGTGAGGCACTGGTCAGTGAAAACCTAGAGACAAACAGCAGGCTCCTGCGCCAGTGGGAGACTAGACTGGAGACTGAGACCTCCCTCCAGGAATGGCCATCGGGTCCTCTAACCCGGTCGCCAACCGGCACGACGGAGCATTCTGGGATTTTTCGCAAGGCGGCGGGCTAGCTTACTAGTTGGGCCCCCTACAACCTGCAGTCAGCCAGCGGAGAACCGTGCTTCGGATCCCGCTACCTTCCAAGCCTAGCCAACCGGCACACTTGCACTGCTGCGGTCTCTAAAACGCACATGCTGAATCCAGTGCACGAACTGCCGTGGTATTCGGGGCCGCATGAAGCCTCACGTGAATATTCACGATTTGCGCAGTAAGAAATCTGCACTCTGTAAAGTTCGGCGTGTAACGCGTATCGCGCAACGCGTGAATTAGATGACACAAATAGGAAGTGAATTGGCTCAAATCACGGTACACAGTGGAACGATTTTGAAAAAAGGTGGACGTAGGAACAAGTTTCGTAATTTCTGTCTAAAAAAAAATGCAACTGATAGGAAATTGTATGGTGATTAAAAGATATTCTATTAAATTTTCAAAAAAAGACACTCCTTTATAGGTTAAAATAATAGTTCAGAAAAAATGTATGGAAAGATTTATATTATATTGTTTTTCTCAGAAATAAGAAGTTTGTTCAAGAAAAAACCTATAATAGCTTAAAGTAGCTACCGTCTTCTACAAATGGGCATATAGGGTTCTGGACGGTTTAACCCTGCAGCATTGGCAGTTAAGGGGAATTAAACTTTTAAAAAATATTGTTTATTTTGATACGAGCATCTGATAGGAAATGTAGTGCTTGTTAAAAGTTATTCTATACAATTTTCCATAAAAATGAGTCTGTGATATTATAAAAATGTATTTCTGAAAAAATGCAATGAAATATAAATCAACATATTTTTTCTCGGAATTTTAAATCATAAGAAACTTACACTACTTAAGTTCTATACAGCAACGAAATATTCGTTTTTGGCTAAACGCTGTTGCAGTGGTGTTTAAATGGGATCAAACTTTACAAATATATGATTTAATGTTAAATGTTAATGGAAAATGGTTCAATTTCTGTCATTCGCTCAGTCTTATCTAAGTAAAATGAATAAATCATAATAAAATCTAGTGTAAAAAACTTCTAAGTCTAACTATTGGCTTCGTAATTATCTCCAAATAATTTGCCAATTTTTCCGATACTCGACATTTCTGACCTTATAGGTAGGTACCCGATACTTTTCATTGCTAAAGTTCTTCCACTGAGCATAACATTCATAAAAGTAATAAATCAATATACAATCTAGTGTCAAAAAGTACAAAGATCTAAGAGATTAAGAGATTGTCTTATTAATTATCTCCAAATAACTTAAATAACTTGCCAATTGTGTTGTTATATCCAAAAGGACTTGTAACTTAATCTTTGCCTCCGTTATTTCAACACCTTCTGTAGGGTAGTATCTTTTTTTGGCTTCTAATATCTTGTAGTAGAAGGGCAATACAGATATGCTGGAATCTGATAACATTGTCCTCCGGGATAAGTATTTTCATTTCGTTAGATTCAGCGAAGTTGAAAGAGCAAGAGCACTATCTTCATCAGAGAAATCATCGCATCCAATGAATAAAATCAGAGCATCACAACAAAACTTTACAGATCTGTTAATATGATTTACCCTCTTACCATTTTAAAATAGTCCGGAATTCCCAGCAGCCATTTTTCATAAAACATATGATAGATATTTTAGTATCGATGTAACTAAAATATTTCCCAAATAAAGTTAATAATGACAAAAATCCCCTTAAAACTAGAAGCAACCTTCGTAAAACTAGTAATCACTTACTGGAAAGATCCACCAAATTATCAGTAGAACCATTTACTTACCTACATTTTTCTATCATCTACATACATTAAATTCTACAGATAAGTTGGTGGGTCTCCAACAATGAAAGGAATCTAGTACCTTCCTACAAGGTCAGTCATTAGGCTCAAGTATCGGGACCATTATTAATAATACGTGGCAAATTATTTCAAGATAAGTAATAGGGGGCGTTCAAGTATTATGTAAGCGCTTGAGGGGGGCGGGGGGGTCTTTGTTTTGCTTACTTTTGATGACATGGTCGATATCGTGATAACGTCAGCAGTTATTATTTACTTATTTTACACAAATGGCAACCCACAAATTGTCTATGCTTGAAAATAAAACTCACATGTCGGGGATTCCCACAAATAAAGAATACGTTATAGGTACTCACCTAGAAGCGAGTGGGGATTACCGCGCGCACTTGTCACGTCTAAATTTCTTCCGTCAATCTATTGTTTCGTTTCGATTCGAATGACGATTTGACGTATTGTAAGCAAATCAAAGCAAGTTAATGTTTGTTTTAACCGGTGATCCTTTTTCGCCCAAGCTTAACTGTTTAACATGTCGTTTCAAATAAACAAATCCAAGTAATATCAAAAATTATTCGAAAGTTTTAAAAAATCTCATACAAATACAAAAGTACAAAATGTACAGAAGTTAGTTAAGCCTATTTGCTAACTACTGCTCACGAATCAATAAAAAAACAGAATACATTAAAAGAAAAATGCATATAGGTACCAATGATTAAGTAAGCATGGGAGGGGGGGAAGAGGTTTGCTTACATTTGCTAACACAGCTTACACAGAAGGGGTGGGCATAGTGCGCGTCATGTAAAAAGAACGCTGGCGGTCAAGCTTCTACAGGCGTTCCAGCGTTCTTTTGTAGTAAACTAGGCAGGCACTCATTCAATGTATAGGTATACATCTCTTAAATAAGTAGAAAAGTAAGTAATCTCTTAAAAAGAACGCTGGAACGCCTGAAGAAGCTTGACCGCCAGCGTTCTTTTTACATGACGCGCATTATAAATAGTTGTAAAAAATCTGCTTACGTAATACTTGAATGGCCCCATACGACAATCGCTAACTTTGTAGTTTTTGTCTCTAGTGACTCTAGAGTCTAGATGATATGGTGATTTACTTTTATGAAAGTAATACTCAGTGGAAGTACTGTAACAATGAAAGGTATCTGGTACTTAACCTACAAGGTCAGTCATTAGGCTCAGGTATCGGAAAAATTGGCAAGTTATTTGGAGATAATTATTAAGACTATAGCGATCTTTGTACTTTTTGACACTAGATTTTATTATGATTTATTACTATTATGAACGTAATACTCAGTGAAAGTACTGTAGCAATGAAAAATATCTGGTACCTACCTACAAGGTCAGAAATGTCGAGTATCGGAAAAATTGGCAAGTTATTTGGAGATAATTACTAAGCCAGTAGTTAGACTTAGAAGTTTTTTACACTAGATTTTATTATGATTTATTAATTTTACTTAGATAAGACTGAGCGAATGACAGAAATTGAACCATTTTCCATTAACATTTAACATTAAATCATATATTTTTAAAGTTTGATCCCATTTAAATACCGCTGCAACAGCGTTAAGCCAAAAACGATTATTTATTTTTTGTAAAGAACTTAAGTAGTGTAAGTTTCTTATGAAAACCTTTTAAAATTCCGAGAAAAAATATGTTGATTTATATTTCATCGCATTTTTCAGAAATATGTTTTTATAATATCACAGACTCATTGTTATGGAAAATTGTATTGAATAACTTTTAACAAGCACTACATTTCCTATCAGATGCTCGTATCAAAATAATTTTTTTTTTCAAGAGTTTAACCCCCTTAACTGCCAATGCTGCAGGGTTAACAGAACCCTATATGACCCATTTGTAGAAGACGGCAGCTACTTTAAGCTGTTGTTTTTTTTTTTTTAACAAACTTCTTATTTTTGAGAAAAACAATATAATATAAATCTTTCCATACATTTTTTTCTAAACTATTTTTTTAACCCATGAAGAAGTGCCTTTTTTTGCAAATTGAATAGAATATATTTTAATCACCATACAATTTCCTATCAGTTGCAATTTTTTCAGACCGAAATTACGAAATTTGTTCCTACGTCCACCTTTTTTCAAAATCGCCCCACTGTGCGGTACCCCGAATACCATAGCTGCTCAAACCCGTCACTTCCACGATGGCTACACTGGACATCAGTCCGAAACACGCCAATGTCGCTTCACGGACTGGCTATGTCCATGGGGTGGTGATAAGCCACGGCCGAAGCCTACCACCAGAAATGTTGTTACCCGTTTGACACCACCCAGAGATCACGTGTAGGGACGCGAGGGTATTTTCCTATGGACGCGAGCAACTCCAATCTCCAAATTTCCGAGCGTACTCTTAGATGATCTATATACCTGCACACCAGTACCTTAGATGATGATGATAATGACTACGTCGTTGTTAATGTTCATCACCACCGCCATCATCATCATCATCACCACCACCATCATCATCATCATCATCTAAAGTATTGTCGTGCATGTGATGATGATGATGATTATGATGATGATGATGATGATGATGGTTGTGGTGGTGATGATGATGGTGGTGACCATCACCGCCATCATCATCATCATAATCACCTGCACGCTAATATCCTAGATGATGATGATGATGATGATGATGGTGGTGAAAGTTTAAAGAACGTAGTTGTAAAATAAATTAGAATACATTATTATAAGTACAGTTGGCAACCCTATCAGAACTAGCTCGCTATAGTAGAAATTACGGCCAACTTATAAAAAGTATTGTGTGTTCACACTAGTAACGGTTTGGCAACGTCGCTTTTAAACTTTTGCTGACGGAGCGGCAACATATGAAAGTAAAAGTCAAAAAGTATTTTATTCATTGAAATCACAAGGATCATTTTGAATCGTCTTAAAAAATAAATTTACATTTACTCCTGTTCCAACGCAACCAGACCTAGAAGAATCAGGCAACAAACACGGTCTGTTTTTCTTTTGATGATCCTGCTTACTATTAGGTGGGGAGCCCCTGTGTAGAGCCTCGAGAACAAGTGGAAGCTGATTCAAAGAAAAAAAGGAAAATCAACTTAAAAGCCTTCCTTAGGTAGGCAGTCAAAAGTAAGATGATAGAGAAAATCAGCAAAAGTTCATAAGGCAGCACACTCTACGCTTGATATACTCATAAATAACACATATTACAGTCCAGTCGGCAGGTGGTTTCAGATGGAAAAAGGTCAAAAGCTAATGAAACTTTGGGAGGTTGTTCAGGGATAGTTAATTAACATTTTCCCAAGTTTTGGACCTCGAGGACCATGTGCGAAAAGTGGAGGGGGGGGGGGGGGGGGGGAGGGGAACTGCACCTTCCTCCGGTTTTTTCTCAATAACTTTTTTCTCTTACATCCCACGGCAAAAGTACCAGCTACTTTTTTGTAGAACGTTAAATTTACTATAATTTGGACTAATAAAACATGTTTCTATGTCAATAGATTATCGAGATATGGCGATGTGTGTTTTTTTCTAAGTACATCAACTACGTGCAGAGACACTTTGGTAGCAATGTGATTGTTGTCTTTGATGGATACCCCACTAAATCCGGCTATCAAAGCACCAAAGCAGCAGAACGAGCTCGCCAGTCTGCATTACAAGCACCAACCAAAGTCGTGTTCTCCTCATCTACTATGGTCACAATAGCACAAGAAAAGTTCTGGCAAAAGATCACAATATGGGAGCATTCATTTCGATGTTGATGACACAAATGGTGGATGCTAGCATCGAAGTGAAGCAGGCATTTGAGGACGCCGTGATCATGGTGGTGGGGATGGGGTTGAGAAGAGAAGACTGAGTCCCTGCAGAAGACTGCTTCCACCCCCAATTAGTGGGATACAAGTTGACTTCCCGCCAGTTCAGCAATTGCTTGGAGGTAGCATATTGACGACCTCTGTGGCGCGGCGGGCGAAGGTTGGCCTGCGACGCAGGAGGTTGCGGGTGCGATTCCCGGAACATTTGTTCATTTTGTTCATCGGAACAAATATTTGTGCGATCGCAGATATTTGTTCAGGGTATTCTGGGTATTTTCTATGCATAATAAAAAATATCTATCTATGTAATATATTGTATTAAGTATATCAGTTATCTAGTATCCATAACACAAGCTCTGCTTAGCTTGGGGCTACATAATGTTGTGTGAACTGTCCAGCATTATTTATTTATTTATTTATCTTGCTGCATGGTGGCCTGTGGCATCTTCTTTATGACTGGTTTTGATTATCTGTCGTTTTTGAGAGAACCGCCGGGCCTTAAGGATAATCGTCTTGATTACTAAAAGCTCGGTTCACGGTAGATGGCGTGGAAAATTATTGTATTACTTTTTTATTTTTTGTGCTAAATTCGGGCGTCTTTCGTGTTTTATTTTATCGTTCGCGGCTAAGTTGTAGTTGTAAGAATTTAATTCAGTATGAATTTCCTTTAAACAGTCATTTGAAAGTTCAAATTACCTAGAAATAAGATCGTTCACTTTTCTGATGTAATTACACGCACGCACACATACATATTCACTGTTTTGGTTTTCATTAGATGGCGTTGTTATTGTCCAAGAGCATTGGCATGGACGTTAGATAGATGGCGTTAAATAAATAGCTTGGTATCTGTTTATAGATCGCGTTGAATAAAATTGTTAGAATGATAAAAGGTATTTCAGGGAAAAACTCGGAAAATTATTGTTTACAAGAATAAAACTTATTTTTCTAATGTCCAAAATGTACACGAATGTAAGTAACTGACCTTCATCATTGCAGTAGGTAGGTAGGTACCCATAATTATCATAGTTTGCCCCGTGAACCCATGACGGTTTTTCATTATCATCAGCCTACAGAAGTCCACTGCTGGACATGGACCTCCCCATAGAATGTCAAGACAAACGGTCTTGAGCAGCCTCCATCTACCGCCTTTCCGCAACCCCTTCTGTGGCGTGTCCGGCAAGATAGGATGTTGCATAAGAATGTTTCGTTTTACAGAAATGAACAAAAAAAATAAAAAAAGATTATAAATTGTTTTATATTACAACTTCTGCTTACACTAGAAATATTAGGTATACAGTAAAAAAACATCATCAATAACTAAATACATTTTGCCTTCGTTTTTTGTATTCATTGCTAGAAGATTCTGTACCCGTACCTAAATCCGAAACATCCGTAAAAGAACCAGGATCATATAGCTTTATGTCTAGCCCATTGCCACTTCAACTTGCTAATTTAGAGACCTATGTCAGTGAGCCGGTGGACTTGGATCTACAGGCTGATGTTTGTACCACCATCCATTTAGAATGCGTAGTACGAATAGATAGGTACCTACTCTAGGTAGGTACCTACTACCTATTCTACGCACGGACATTGTTCAGCTAGTCTAATATAAAACCATTTTACTGACTTCAAGCCAATGTAGACGGTTGATCATCATCATCATCAGTCTACAGAAGTCCACTGCTGGACAACGGTTTCCTCTCTAAAATGCCACGACGAACTCTCTTGAGCCTGCATCTACCAACTTTCTGCTGATTATAATATCTTTGGTGCATGGAAAGAGGGGTCTTCCTCTACCTTCATCAGGTTTGTAGGTACCACTCGAGAACCTTTATTCACATAATATGGTTGTTAGTTCTGCGAACTATAAAGCCATTTTTTTTATTTATTTTTTAACTTTGATAGACTTTTGTTTGACCACGATCTCACCTGTTGGTAAGTGACGATGTGGCCGAAGATGGAGCACAAAGGTCTAGAAGGAACCTATTCACTCTAGTCTTGAAGATACCCAGATTATAGTTTTCAGGAAAGACAGACGACGGTAGTTTATTCCACTCCTTAGCAGTTCGCATTATAAAGGTAGAATTGAAACGTTTAGTACGAAAAGAGGGTATACTAATGAGGTAAGGGTGGTACCAAGCCGTGCGCCTGCTCGTCCATGATGAAAAGGAGATAGTGGGATCAGATCATGAAGTTCCTGGGAGCATTCCCCAAAATGTAACCTATATATAGAAGATCGAAAGGCACGCAACCTTACGGCGGTGCTCGAGAGACTCTAGTCTCCGCCATATGTTGCCCACCTATAAGCCTGAACTCTCTGCTCTCTGAACGTTCGATCGAGTCCAAGGCAGCAAGCTGGTGTTTGGCCGAGCCAGCCATCCCAAACGTGGTAGGAGTACTTCATACCAGCCCGGACTTGTGCTTTGTACAGACTTAGAAGGCTTCATGGAGGCAGTTTTTGCCTTAGACTCGATGTAGGAGCCAAGTTGAGAGTAGGCGTGAGTGAAACGCCTAAGAGCTCGAGGTGATCTCCTATAGCTACAGGTATATCTCGGAAGACAAATAAAGAGAAACTTACTTTTTTCGCGGAGAAGAGACAAGCCTGCGTTTTAGAGGCGTTGAACTTGACTAGATTGGCATCACCCCAATCGGAAACAGCCTTGAGAATCAAATTCAGACGCTGCAGCATCTCATCTCTTAACTCCAGAATTTAATTCTGCCTAGCACGCGCATTGGAAACGTATCTCTCCACAACTGTGCTGTCGTCTGCATACCCAATGATACTGGGCATTAGCAGATCATTTATATGCAGCAGAAACAGTGTGGCAGGTAGCACTGACCCCTGAGGTACCCCGGCGTTTATAGCCATTTGATCCGACGAGCACCCGTCAACAACTTACTCGAATGGATCTTTCCCTCAGAAAGTCTGCGAGGCAGGCGCAGAATTGAACTGGCAGTCCGTAAGCAGGAAGCTTGTCAATAAGGCTAGCGTGCCAAACCTGTCAAAGGCCTTCGAGACGTCTAATGAAACAGCCAGTGCTTCACCATGATCTCGATGGCCTCTCTCCAAATGTGCGTGGCATACACAAGAAGGTCCCCAGTAGACCGATTTCGGCGAAATATCCTCGATCCGTCGAGGTATGCAAGGACCTTCCTATTCTGTACACGCTCCATACATTTACATAGTAGGGAGGTGACCTAGATAGGGCGGTAGTTCAAAGGGTCAGCACGACTGCCTTTCTTGGGCACAGGTTGCACGTTAGCGAGCTTCCAAGACTTGGGGACTTCACCAGTATTCAAAGAGAGGCGGAAAAGTTGCGTTAATATTGAAGACAACTCAGGTTCACAGGTTTTTAATACTACGGCCGAGATACCATCCGGACCGCTAGCTTTATTCACGTCGAGACTACGTAGCGTTTTGAGCACTTCCTTTTGCTGGATGCGAATTCTTGCATTGAAGCTTCGCACCGAGGAAGGCTGGGTGGAGTTTCGCCAGAGGCGTCAAGACGCGAAGCCTCCGCAAATTGAGTGGCAAATAAATTTGCTTTCTCAACCGCAGCGTGAGTTTGGGACCCGTCCGGTTTCAGTAGTTGGGTTTAGTGAAGGGCGGCTGAAGTTCGCTTCCACCGACTTAGCCAGAGACCAGAAAGCTTTACTTCCCGCAGGGTATGCGGCAAACTTAGCCCCCAGATAGCCAATCCGATTGAAGCGAGCCTTCTGTAACACCTTCTTGCAGGACTTGGTGGCTTTGTTATAGGCTTTCTTCATAATCCGTGCATCCGAGGTTTAACCGTTTCTTGCGTCAACGCAAGCTAGGTATGCAACACGTTTTTGCGCTTCCGCGCTAGCACACGCGGGACTAAACCATGGGCGAGCATTGCTTGCAGGTGAAGCATCGGAGAATGGAAAAAAATACTCCATTGCTCTATTTATCACCTCCGTAACGGCATCAGCACTGACCGTTGGATCACATGAAGAAAAGCAAGTTTGCCGCCAAGGATAAGAAGCGAAGAAGTGTCGCATCTCATCCCAATCTGCCGACTTGTAACACCACACTCGCCTACTACCTCTGGGCGAGGGATCGGGTGGCGAGTATGAAGATACAGACCTCACCACACAGTGATCTGATGTTCCCAAAGGAAGCATCACTGATACCGAGTGGCGATCCGGCTCGTTCGTCAGCAGAAGGTCCAGGCAGTTGGCTGTGTGGTCCTCAACGTCCAGAATTCTGGTTGCCGCATTGACGAGCTGAGTGAGATTAAAGTGAGTGCAAGTTTGCACGCCTCTCTCCCAGCATAGTAGGACAACTGGTAAGGGAACAGCCACTGTTGGTGGTGGGCGTTAAAGTCCCCCAGAATCACCAGTTGGGCATCAGGATAACGTTGCTGGGCCACATCCGCCGCTTCACTGATATAGTTGAACAACCTGGTTGTCTCGTGGTCTTCAGAGTGACAATGATATAAACCAGCATAGATAATTTTATCTAAGCCGGTGTCCACCAAAGTACATAAAACTGAGAAATCGGGTTCATTGAATCTGCGTCTCCGTGAGGATTAAATAATAAGTGTGGCTTAGCTGTCCCGAGGTGGTGGTGGACCGGATCGAGATTGGAGTGCAGTCCTCTAATGTTTCAGAGGTGCGCTTGAAGCGAGAGGAAAGAAAGAAAGAAAGAAAGAAAGAAAATTTATTTATTTTACCACACGCACAACACTCACATAAAACAAGAAGACAAAAACAAAAATCTACTAAGTATAGGTATAGGTACTACAAGATCTTAGAGAATTGAAAACAAAAATAAATAAAACTGTTATAACCGTTGGTAAGATGATAGGTTGTGTAGGAAGTGCTTCCGCTGTGAGCGCAACTTATTATATGTTGACTTTTTCATGGTTTGGTTTTTGGAGTGATTAGGTTTGTGGGAAAAACGGCTGTTGAGTGAGGCACTGGTCAGTGAAAACCTAGAGACAAACAGCAGGCTCCTGCGCCAGTGGGAGACTAGACTGGAGACTGAGACCTCCCTCCAGGAATGGCCATCGGGTCCTCTAACCCGGTCGCCAACCGGCACGACGGAGCATTCTGGGATTTTTCGCAAGGCGGCGGGCTAGCTTACTAGTTGGGCCCCCTACAACCTGCAGTCAGCCAGCGGAGAACCGTGCTTCGGATCCCGCTACCTTCCAAGCCTAGCCAACCGGCACACTTGCACTGCTGCGGTCTCTAAAACGCACATGCTGAATCCAGTGCACGAACTGCCGTGGTATTCGGGGCCGCATGAAGCCTCACGTGAATATTCACGATTTGCGCAGTAAGAAATCTGCACTCTGTAAAGTTCGGCGTGTAACGCGTATCGCGCAACGCGTGAATTAGATGACACAAATAGGAAGTGAATTGGCTCAAATCACGGTACACAGTGGAACGATTTTGAAAAAAGGTGGACGTAGGAACAAGTTTCGTAATTTCTGTCTAAAAAAAAATGCAACTGATAGGAAATTGTATGGTGATTAAAAGATATTCTATTAAATTTTCAAAAAAAGACACTCCTTTATAGGTTAAAATAATAGTTCAGAAAAAATGTATGGAAAGATTTATATTATATTGTTTTTCTCAGAAATAAGAAGTTTGTTCAAGAAAAAACCTATAATAGCTTAAAGTAGCTACCGTCTTCTACAAATGGGCATATAGGGTTCTGGACGGTTTAACCCTGCAGCATTGGCAGTTAAGGGGAATTAAACTTTTAAAAAATATTGTTTATTTTGATACGAGCATCTGATAGGAAATGTAGTGCTTGTTAAAAGTTATTCTATACAATTTTCCATAAAAATGAGTCTGTGATATTATAAAAATGTATTTCTGAAAAAATGCAATGAAATATAAATCAACATATTTTTTCTCGGAATTTTAAATCATAAGAAACTTACACTACTTAAGTTCTATACAGCAACGAAATATTCGTTTTTGGCTAAACGCTGTTGCAGTGGTGTTTAAATGGGATCAAACTTTACAAATATATGATTTAATGTTAAATGTTAATGGAAAATGGTTCAATTTCTGTCATTCGCTCAGTCTTATCTAAGTAAAATGAATAAATCATAATAAAATCTAGTGTAAAAAACTTCTAAGTCTAACTATTGGCTTCGTAATTATCTCCAAATAATTTGCCAATTTTTCCGATACTCGACATTTCTGACCTTATAGGTAGGTACCCGATACTTTTCATTGCTAAAGTTCTTCCACTGAGCATAACATTCATAAAAGTAATAAATCAATATACAATCTAGTGTCAAAAAGTACAAAGATCTAAGAGATTAAGAGATTGTCTTATTAATTATCTCCAAATAACTTAAATAACTTGCCAATTGTGTTGTTATATCCAAAAGGACTTGTAACTTAATCTTTGCCTCCGTTATTTCAACACCTTCTGTAGGGTAGTATCTTTTTTTGGCTTCTAATATCTTGTAGTAGAAGGGCAATACAGATATGCTGGAATCTGATAACATTGTCCTCCGGGATAAGTATTTTCATTTCGTTAGATTCAGCGAAGTTGAAAGAGCAAGAGCACTATCTTCATCAGAGAAATCATCGCATCCAATGAATAAAATCAGAGCATCACAACAAAACTTTACAGATCTGTTAATATGATTTACCCTCTTACCATTTTAAAATAGTCCGGAATTCCCAGCAGCCATTTTTCATAAAACATATGATAGATATTTTAGTATCGATGTAACTAAAATATTTCCCAAATAAAGTTAATAATGACAAAAATCCCCTTAAAACTAGAAGCAACCTTCGTAAAACTAGTAATCACTTACTGGAAAGATCCACCAAATTATCAGTAGAACCATTTACTTACCTACATTTTTCTATCATCTACATACATTAAATTCTACAGATAAGTTGGTGGGTCTCCAACAATGAAAGGAATCTAGTACCTTCCTACAAGGTCAGTCATTAGGCTCAAGTATCGGGACCATTATTAATAATACGTGGCAAATTATTTCAAGATAAGTAATAGGGGGCGTTCAAGTATTATGTAAGCGCTTGAGGGGGGCGGGGGGGTCTTTGTTTTGCTTATTTTTGATGACATGGTCGATATCGTGATAACGTCAGCAGTTATTATTTACTTATTTTACACAAATGGCAACCCACAAATTGTCTATGCTTGAAAATAAAACTCACATGTCGGGGATTCCCACAAATAAAGAATACGTTATAGGTACTCACCTAGAAGCGAGTGGGGATTACCGCGCGCACTTGTCACGTCTAAATTTCTTCCGTCAATCTATTGTTTCGTTTCGATTCGAATGACGATTTGACGTATTGTAAGCAAATCAAAGCAAGTTAATGTTTGTTTTAACCGGTGATCCTTTTTCGCCCAAGCTTAACTGTTTAACATGTCGTTTCAAATAAACAAATCCAAGTAATATCAAAAATTATTCGAAAGTTTTAAAAAATCTCATACAAATACAAAAGTACAAAATGTACAGAAGTTAGTTAAGCCTATTTGCTAACTACTGCTCACGAATCAATAAAAAAACAGAATACATTAAAAGAAAAATGCATATAGGTACCAATGATTAAGTAAGCATGGGAGGGGGGGAAGAGGTTTGCTTACATTTGCTAACACAGCTTACACAGAAGGGGTGGGCATAGTGCGCGTCATGTAAAAAGAACGCTGGCGGTCAAGCTTCTACAGGCGTTCCAGCGTTCTTTTGTAGTAAACTAGGCAGGCACTCATTCAATGTATAGGTATACATCTCTTAAATAAGTAGAAAAGTAAGTAATCTCTTAAAAAGAACGCTGGAACGCCTGAAGAAGCTTGACCGCCAGCGTTCTTTTTACATGACGCGCATTATAAATAGTTGTAAAAAATCTGCTTACGTAATACTTGAATGGCCCCATACGACAATCGCTAACTTTGTAGTTTTTGTCTCTAGTGACTCTAGAGTCTAGATGATATGGTGATTTACTTTTATGAAAGTAATACTCAGTGGAAGTACTGTAACAATGAAAGGTATCTGGTACTTAACCTACAAGGTCAGTCATTAGGCTCAGGTATCGGAAAAATTGGCAAGTTATTTGGAGATAATTATTAAGACTATAGCGATCTTTGTACTTTTTGACACTAGATTTTATTATGATTTATTACTATTATGAACGTAATACTCAGTGAAAGTACTGTAGCAATGAAAAATATCTGGTACCTACCTACAAGGTCAGAAATGTCGAGTATCGGAAAAATTGGCAAGTTATTTGGAGATAATTACTAAGCCAGTAGTTAGACTTAGAAGTTTTTTACACTAGATTTTATTATGATTTATTAATTTTACTTAGATAAGACTGAGCGAATGACAGAAATTGAACCATTTTCCATTAACATTTAACATTAAATCATATATTTTTAAAGTTTGATCCCATTTAAATACCGCTGCAACAGCGTTAAGCCAAAAACGATTATTTATTTTTTGTAAAGAACTTAAGTAGTGTAAGTTTCTTATGAAAACCTTTTAAAATTCCGAGAAAAAATATGTTGATTTATATTTCATCGCATTTTTCAGAAATATGTTTTTATAATATCACAGACTCATTGTTATGGAAAATTGTATTGAATAACTTTTAACAAGCACTACATTTCCTATCAGATGCTCGTATCAAAATAATTTTTTTTTTCAAGAGTTTAACCCCCTTAACTGCCAATGCTGCAGGGTTAACAGAACCCTATATGACCCATTTGTAGAAGACGGCAGCTACTTTAAGCTGTTGTTTTTTTTTTTTTAACAAACTTCTTATTTTTGAGAAAAACAATATAATATAAATCTTTCCATACATTTTTTTCTAAACTATTTTTTTAACCCATGAAGAAGTGCCTTTTTTTGCAAATTGAATAGAATATATTTTAATCACCATACAATTTCCTATCAGTTGCAATTTTTTCAGACCGAAATTACGAAATTTGTTCCTACGGCCACCTTTTTTCAAAATCGCCCCACTGTGCGGTACCCCGAATACCATAGCTGCTCAAACCCGTCACTTCCACGAT
Organism: Operophtera brumata; assembly: GCA_932527175.1. NCBI lineage: Eukaryota > Metazoa > Arthropoda > Insecta > Lepidoptera > Geometridae > Operophtera > Operophtera brumata. Next base: position 48,693,775 of record OW052227.1, read on the forward strand.
GGCTACACTGGACATCAGTCCGAAACACGCCAATGTCGCTTCACGGACTGGCTATGTCCATGGGGTGGTGATAAGCCACGGCCGAAGCCTACCACCAGAAATGTTGTTACCCGTTTGACACCACCCAGAGATCACGTGTAGGGACGCGAGGGTATTTTCCTATGGACGCGAGCAACTCCAATCTCCAAATTTCCGAGCGTACTCTTAGATGATCTATATACCTGCACACCAGTACCTTAGATGATGATGATAATGACTACGTCGTTGTTAATGTTCATCACCACCGCCATCATCATCATCATCACCACCACCATCATCATCATCATCATCTAAAGTATTGTCGTGCATGTGATGATGATGATGATTATGATGATGATGATGATGATGATGGTTGTGGTGGTGATGATGATGGTGGTGACCATCACCGCCATCATCATCATCATAATCACCTGCACGCTAATATCCTAGATGATGATGATGATGATGATGATGGTGGTGAAAGTTTAAAGAACGTAGTTGTAAAATAAATTAGAATACATTATTATAAGTACAGTTGGCAACCCTATCAGAACTAGCTCGCTATAGTAGAAATTACGGCCAACTTATAAAAAGTATTGTGTGTTCACACTAGTAACGGTTTGGCAACGTCGCTTTTAAACTTTTGCTGACGGAGCGGCAACATATGAAAGTAAAAGTCAAAAAGTATTTTATTCATTGAAATCACAAGGATCATTTTGAATCGTCTTAAAAAATAAATTTACATTTACTCCTGTTCCAACGCAACCAGACCTAGAAGAATCAGGCAACAAACACGGTCTGTTTTTCTTTTGATGATCCTGCTTACTATTAGGTGGGGAGCCCCTGTGTAGAGCCTCGAGAACAAGTGGAAGCTGATTCAAAGAAAAAAAGGAAAATCAACTTAAAAGCCTTCCTTAGGTAGGCAGTCAAAAGTAAGATGATAGAGAAAATCAGCAAAAGTTCATAAGGCAGCACACTCTACGCTTGATATACTCATAAATAACACATATTACAGTCCAGTCGGCAGGTGGTTTCAGATGGAAAAAGGTCAAAAGCTAATGAAACTTTGGGAGGTTGTTCAGGGATAGTTAATTAACATTTTCCCAAGTTTTGGACCTCGAGGACCATGTGCGAAAAGTGGAGGGGGGGGGGGGGGGGGAGGGGAACTGCACCTTCCTCCGGTTTTTTCTCAATAACTTTTTTCTCTTACATCCCACGGCAAAAGTACCAGCTACTTTTTTGTAGAACGTTAAATTTACTATAATTTGGACTAATAAAACATGTTTCTATGTCAATAGATTATCGAGATATGGCGATGTGTGTTTTTTTCTAAGTACATCAACTACGTGCAGAGACACTTTGGTAGCAATGTGATTGTTGTCTTTGATGGATACCCCACTAAATCCGGCTATCAAAGCACCAAAGCAGCAGAACGAGCTCGCCAGTCTGCATTACAAGCACCAACCAAAGTCGTGTTCTCCTCATCTACTATGGTCACAATAGCACAAGAAAAGTTCTGGCAAAAGATCACAATATGGGAGCATTCATTTCGATGTTGATGACACAAATGGTGGATGCTAGCATCGAAGTGAAGCAGGCATTTGAGGACGCCGTGATCATGGTGGTGGGGATGGGGTTGAGAAGAGAAGACTGAGTCCCTGCAGAAGACTGCTTCCACCCCCAATTAGTGGGATACAAGTTGACTTCCCGCCAGTTCAGCAATTGCTTGGAGGTAGCATATTGACGACCTCTGTGGCGCGGCGGGCGAAGGTTGGCCTGCGACGCAGGAGGTTGCGGGTGCGATTCCCGGAACATTTGTTCATTTTGTTCATCGGAACAAATATTTGTGCGATCGCAGATATTTGTTCAGGGTATTCTGGGTATTTTCTATGCATAATAAAAAATATCTATCTATGTAATATATTGTATTAAGTATATCAGTTATCTAGTATCCATAACACAAGCTCTGCTTAGCTTGGGGCTACATAATGTTGTGTGAACTGTCCAGCATTATTTATTTATTTATTTATCTTGCTGCATGGTGGCCTGTGGCATCTTCTTTATGACTGGTTTTGATTATCTGTCGTTTTTGAGAGAACCGCCGGGCCTTAAGGTACCAGTTTGGTTTCAAATGAAAGCTACAATAATTTACTACAACTTTATTAAAATAATTTTTGACGTGGGATGCTTATTTTAGAATATATTTCACAAAATAAGTAAAAATTTCTTAAAAAAACACTTAGGAGAAAAATTGACTATTTTCGAAGAACTTTATCTTGGAAACCAATGGCTGTATAGATCTCGCCTTAGTGTCAAATTGTAGAAAATTTAGTCTACTTTAAAAATATGCCTGTTGACTATACCGGTCAGACCCTTCCTTGACTAAGATATTGAGCAAAAACTGAAAAAATATATAAAATTTCATGATTTTTTGAGCCGCTCGCTCAGCACTTGGAAAATATGGTTTTTTAATAGTGGTTAAGGTATTAACAACATATAAAAAATCAGCGTGACCGGAACTTTTGTAAGCACGACCCCTTTTTCATGTTTAACTTGACTGCACTATAATATGAATACCAACATGATGATGTGAATGTTTGGTTTTCATCAGAGAAGAAAATCAGCTTTTGAGATCTGGTTTGGGTGGAGGGGTTTCCAAAGTAGGTGATTGTAACCAGGAACCATAATTATAATAACATTCCATCATTATTTGGGTATAACCATGGTATAACAGAAGAAATAAGGCAGAATTTAGCATTTTTCGGCACATTTTAGCAAATTCTAAAAAAATATTTTTTCGAAGCGCGGTAACTTATCAACATACAATCAAGTTTGAATAATCAAAATTATAGTAAATTTAACGGTCTCCAAAAAATAATTAGTACTTTTGCCGTAGGATGTAAGGGAAAAAAGTTATTGAGAAAAAACCGGCGGAAGGTGCAGTTTCCCGCCCCCTCCTCTTTTCGCACAGGGTCCTCGAGGTCCAAAACTTGTTTTTTTTATTTAACCATCCCTGAACAACATCCTGAAGTTTCATTAACTTTTGACCTTTTTCCACTACTTTACCCCACTTTTTACGACCTGCCGACTAAAACATCACTTTTATTATTTAGCGCCATCTCTATCATGTTTACTTACTATCTTACACAAAACTCTTATGTTTGAAGGTCAATTTAGCGCCATCACTGTCATCTTTAATTAAACTGGGTGCTCTGCTGCGTAAAAGTATCTCGCTACGATAATAGATGTCCGTGCAAAATAAACTCACACATTTGTAAAAATTGTCGTATTTCAAACCTGTTTTAAAAATTCCCTATTGTATATTTTTGTTTGGAACGACCATTCGCGATAACTATTATCATTAGGAATCCTACAAAATAAGTCAATTTATAAAATGACAATCTGTGGTTTGAGTAACGGCCTAAAGTATTTTGTATGGGCAAGGAAACTTGAACATTCACCTTAAGCAGTCTGTTGGTCCGTTCGCCTGATTCTGTGAACAGCTATATCTTGGCAGCCGATTGGTAAGTCTGTGGACATTTTGACAGATAATGTGTTGTTTGGGCATGAACCAAGTGCAAATAATTAAAAAAAATCCTTGAAGGATCCTCATTCAAGGAATGATAGTGATAGCTTTCTAATATTTCCGTAATTCGTGGTTCGCTAACGCATGTGTGGTTTATTTATTTATTACTAGCAGCGCCCCGCGGTTTCACCCGCGTAAGTCTCGATCCCGGGGGAATATCGAGATAAAAATGTGCCTAAGTATTATTCCGGTAGTCCAGTTATCTCCAATCCAAATTTCATCCAAATCCGTCCAGCTGTTTCAGCGTGAAGAAGTAACAAACACACTAACACACAAACTTTCGCATTTATAATATTAGTGTGACTAGTGTCCGCCTGCGGTTTCGCTCGCGTCTTACCAGGATAAAAAGCAGCCTATAGCTCAATCTAGGTCATAATCTATCTGTGTACTAAATTTCATTGAAATCGATTTAGCCGTTTTGGCGTGATTGAGTAACAAACATACAAACATCGTAACTTTGACATTATATTAGTGGGATTGAGTACAAAATAGAGTTTTGAAGGTGAGCAATCACATCACCAAATAAAAAACATAATTATCAACAACTAACGGAATCATAATCATCAGCCGTTAGACGTCCACTGCTGGACGAGAATTTGCCATAATTCCAACGCTTAGCAGGCGAATTGCTGAGCTCAGATGCTGCTGCCTATCCTGTTGTGTAAAATCCTAACACATTTTTGACCTTTCTTTGACCACGATCTCACCTGTTGGTAAGCGACGATGTGGCCGAAGATGGAGCACAAAGGTCTAGAAAGTATCTTATTCGCTCTAGCCTTGAAGATACCCAGATTATAGTTTTCAGGAAAGATAGACGACGGTAGTGTATTTCACTCCTTAGCAGTTCGCTTTATAAAGGTAGAACTGAAACGTTTAGTACGAATAGAAGGTATACTAGTGAGGTAAGGATGGTAACGAGCCATGTGTCTGCTTGTCCTATGATGAAAAGGAGATGGTGGGATCAGATCGTGAAGTTCCTATGGGAGCATTCCCCGAAATGTAAACTATAGAAGATCGAATAGCATGCAACCTTACGGTGGTGCTTTAAGACTCTGGATCTTAGTCAACATCAACACATAAATAAATAAATAAATAATGCTGGACAATTCACACAACATTATCTAGTCCCAAGCTAAGCAGAGCTTGTGTTATGGGTACTAGATAACTGATATACTTAATACAATATATTACATAGATAGATATTTTTATTATACATAGAAAATACCCAGAACACCCTAAACAAATATCTGCGATCGCACAAATATTTGATCCGAGGCGGGAATCGAACCCGCAACCTCCTGCGTCGCCGGCAAAGCTTCGCCCGCCGCGCCACAGAGGTCGTCAAACAAGGTGTCCAAGGTTTCCACTACAAAGGTCACTCCCGCTATCTCCTATCATTCACATCGCTGCTACCGCTCACTTGCGCGGGAAATCACGGCACTCTTAAAGTTGCTTAAGTAAATGTTAGTCTTCAATTTACAGTGTTTTCTTAGTCTCTAGTTACGGGTGGGTCCAACTTGGCCCGGTTTGGCCCATTATGACCCATGTCCTGCGCCTAATAAATGTATACTGTAACACGAAACTTTTTGAAACGATGGCCGAATTCACATCAGTTCGACTCTGTTTGTTTAGGGCCTATATAGGAAATGCTTTTATAGAAAATTGGGTTTCAAACTAGGGAGTCGACAAACTGGCATACGGCCCGCCTGATTGTAAGCGGTTACCGTCGCCTATTGACATGTGCAACACCAGAGGCATTGTCAATGCGTTGACTGCATTGAAGGACTTTTTTTTTTTAAGCGGCTCATGTTTTTGTTTTGCTGAAACTTCAGGATGGAGCTCATTCCACAACTTGCACGTATGTGGGAGAGAAGATCTCGTAAAGCGAGCAGTACGAGATACCCACGTGTCGATGATGTGTTGATGAGCTCCCTTGCGTTGTCGAGAAGTGCGGTGGTAGAAACTGGATGCGGGGCGGCTATGAGGTTGAACACTCATAGACACTCAGAGCACTCCCCATTATAGAGTCGATAGAACACAGAGCGAGGCGATGTCTCGGCGCAGGCTCAGTGACTCTAGTATAATTACACTGAACCCGGAGTTCAGTGTGCTATTTTTATATATTTGTAGCCAAAAAGTTGAATCTTATTACCTATCTATGCCTTTGGGTCTCACCCTATTAGGGACCTACTCAACACTCCAGCTTTTATTCATCCATCGCAACTCAATTTGGGGTAAATTAATTTGACCTATTTCGGAAGAATATTAAGTTTTTTATACCACTTTTTTTTTTTTTTTTTTTTTACTTTGATAGACCTTTGTTTGACCATGATCTCACCTGTTGGTAAGTGACGATGTGGCCGAAGATGAAGCACAAAGGTCTAGAAGGCACCTATTCACTCTTGACTTGAAGAGACCCAGATTATAGTTTTCAGGAAAGACAGACGACGGTAGTGTATTCCACTCCTTAGCAGTTCGCATTATAAAGGTAGAACTGAAACGTTTTGTGCGAATAGAAGGTATACCAATGAGGTAAGGATGGTACTGAGCCGTACGCCTGCTCGTCCTATGATGAAAAGGAGATGGTGGGATCAGATCGTGCATTTCCTTGGAGCATTCACCGAAATGTAACCTATAGAAGATCGCAAGGCATGCAACCTTACGGCGGTGCTCGAGACTCTGGATCTTAGAATGACGGAGATTGTCGTCTGTCTTTCCAAACTACAATCTGGGTATCTTTAAGGTAAGAGTGAATAGAGGTGCCTTCTAGACCTTCGTGCTCCATCGTCGGCCGCATCTTCACTTATAGTACGCGTCATGTAAAAAGAACACTGGAACGTATGAAGAAGTATGAGCCAGCGTTCTTTTTACATGACGCGCAGTATACCAACAGGTGTGATCGCGGTCAAAGGATAAAAAAACATCTCTGATAAAAAAAGTACCTATTTGTAAAATGTAATTTACTTATACTACCAGTATATTTTATCTGTGCTTATACTACACCTTATTTTTTTTTTTTTTTTTTTTATTTGTTGAACATGATTTACAACATGTGTTTCTTACATTTAGTGTTTAAAAACCTATATATTTTTTTTTTTTTTTTTTTTTTTTTTTTATACTACTTGGATGACGAATCAAGCAAGAGGCCCACCTGATGTTAAGCGGTAACCTCTGCCTATGAACAGTGCATTACCTCATAGATCACGTCCACCTAGGACACAACCTATGTGGCATTGCACTGCGCCCGCCACCCTGAGACATAAAGATGAAAAGTCTCATGTGCCTGTAATTTCACCGGCACTCTTACCCTTCAAACCGGAACACAGCAATGCGAGCACTACTGCTTTGCGGCAGAAATAGGTATCGTGGTAGTACTTCCCCGGACGAACTCTTTCACAAAAAAGCTCTACTATATTAGGTTTATCGTAACACTAGGTTCTCGATGATAAGTACATAAAAAATTACATTCGAGTTATAACTAGTAGGTAGTTAGATAAACAAATGATGCACGTTCACGTGTGATGTAATTTACTTAGACTAAACTTTATTTGATTTTTTTTAAATACTTAATTTTTTCATAGTTGAAACCTACCTCTTATTTTGAGCAAGTTTTTCATAGTGTCAATGGAGAAGTGATCCAATCTTCACCATATTAGTCGTCGATACCAATCAGAAGGTTAGATTGACCCCAATAAAGTATTATATTACGTCCCGATTGGGTATCGATGTACGCCATAAAAAGTGTCCGCTCGATCTGACGTTATTATGTGAGGTGGCCATGCTCTATGTGATCTCAGCGGAGTTCTACTAGGACTAGTGGTTCTGAGACCTCGCGTGTACACGCTATTTAGAAGGTTACATTATTTATTTCGATAAAATATCTATATACGTGAGTACATCCACATAAAATGAACGTTCTTGTGGGTTCGAAAAGTTAGACCTACAACGTTTTTCAAATTCCTAGGAGGTAACTAACTGGAAAAACTGGATATTGTTTTATAGAGTACAAGTTTCGAAATTCTCAATTTTAGACTTTTCCCAGTATTTGTGTCATAAAAGCTACAAACATACCAAGTTTCAGCGTTGTAGGATTAGTGGAAGTACCCTAGAGGTTTTGGTTTTATACATTTTCGATTTAACCTAATATCTCAAAAACTACATAAGATAAAAAATTATAAAAACTAGTTTTGAAATGTCGAAGCGGCTTTCATATGCCACCCCATTTGATATTATATTTTCACTTTTTTTTTACCCCCTCTTGGGCCCCAATATCTCAACAACCCCCACCGATATAGCTCATAACCTTACCAACAAATTGTACCAATACTATCTACACCCCAATCAAATTTTATGAAGATTGGATTAACGGTTCGGAAGTTATGCTCGGACAAACATACATACATACATACAAACGCTGATTCTTCCAAGTTGACACAAAGAACTCGCTTTGCTCGTTCAATAATAATGGACCTCGGCAATCGTCGTTTGTGTTTGTCACTTGCAATCAAATAGCTGTGGTGTGTCCGGCTTAAGAATATACCCTTCTGTCTCCTCCCGTGGATGTCGTTAAAGCCGACTAAGGGATGGGGATGGCAGCAGTTTCCACCTGAGGACTCAACACCAGATGAACTCGAAAAACTTTGTAAACGAACCGAATACAAAATGTGGATTCAAATTGGTTTCAGAATAGCATATAGTGTATATAGCTTATAACTAACTATAAGATAACTGTGAATCCTAGATTAATAAAATAAAATAAAATAAATGTGGGGCATATCTTTCTACAAAGATATTAAATCTTAAAGTCAAGACCCCTTAGAGTCTTTCCTGAAAACTACAATATGGGTATCTTTAAGGCAAGAGTGAATAGGTGCCATCCAGACCTTAGTTCTCCATCGTCGGCCGCATCGTCACTTACCAATAGGTAAAATCGAGGCCAAAGGATAAGAAAAATCTATATAAGACTGAAAAAAAACCTGTAATTTTCATAGACTAAACTTTATTTGTAAAATGTATTTTAAGTGAATATTTTATTTATATAAACAAAATTAAAAAAATTGTTACAGGTCCCAGCAAAATCTGGATAAAGGAGATTTAGGTAAGTGTACCCTTTAGTTTGTAATATTTTTGTTTAAATAGCCTATGTGTTAATCCAGGAGTCCAGCTATCTCTATTCCAAATTTCATCCAAATCCGTTAAGCCGTTTCAGCGTGAAGAAGTAACAAACACACTCAGAAAGGCGAATGCTACACACTCGATATGTATCGCGATATTTAACGTGATATTTATCTAAAAATGATATTAGAAACCTCAATATCATTTTTGAAGATCAACAGATACCCAACACGTACGGGTTTGATGTTTTTTTGTTTTGAGTTTCAGTTCTTTGTATGGGGAACCCCAAAAATTTATTGTTTTTTTTTCTATTTTTGTGTGAAAATCTTAATGCGGTTCACAGAATACATCTACTTAACCAAGTTTCAACAGCATAGCACTTATAGTTACGGAAAAAAGTGGCTGTGACATACATGGACAGACAGACAGACAGAAAGACAGACATGACGAATCCATAAGGGTTACGTTTTTTGCCATTTGGCTACGGAACCCTAAAAACTCTACTACTACCACAGATTACTTAATAGTTACTTCGCTACTACTACTACTACTAAAATGATTTGGGATTACGGACTAGGCCTTCAAAAAGGTCAACGAACGATAACATGGTCCCGTAATGTCCTTGCAATACCACTGAGCGTGGTCACCGGGCGTCCTTGCAGGAGTGAGGGGTTGATTAATACCCAGGGAATCGAAGCGAACCTTGGGATAGTGCTCTCAGGGATGAGGGAAACAAAGAGTTTGGAGAAGGCATCTTCTTCATCAGGCGGTAGACGTCCACTGCTAGACAAGGCCTCCCCTCAGGATAGAGGGGGTTTGCCATCATCACCTGAGGGCCTAGTCTGCAAATTTTACAAGCAACTTACACGGCCGTGTGGTGTTCACTAGGATTTTAGTATGGAGAAATCGAAGAGCGCCCCCTAGCGGGCACCTTGAGAACCTCAAATCCCGTACAAAAATCCGTGTAGTGTACACCACACTTCCGTGTAAGTTGCTTGTCAAATTTGCAGAGTAGCTCCTCTGATGATGATGATGATGAGCTGATGATGGCAAGCTGAGTGAGGATCACAGTAGTAATGTTAAGTACTCAGATGGATGCTAGCCCATCCAGCAATGCAAACGAATAATCCCGTCACGAATGTTTGCTGTGGTGTATCCGGCCTAAGAATATACCCCTCTGTCTCCTCCCGTGGATGTCGTAAAAGCCAACTAAGGGATTAACCCGCTGTGAAAAAAGGCCCATTGAGGCTCTGCCTACCCTTTAGGGGATTAGGTGTGTGTCTATTTATGCATGTATTCAATAAAAACTGCTGTTTCCTGCGGCGCCAGAAGTTTTTTTTGTATGACGATTTCTGCCTTGGGTTGGTGCAATCTTAAGGCGCAATAGGTTCACAGCATGACTATAAAAAGCTCTAGAATTTTTAAGTTTTTGATTGGAGTTCTAACAGTTTTCAAGAAGAAAAAAATAAGTGGTATTTTTAACCTTTTTATCTAGAGAAATCATTAATGCAATACGAGTACACAATATGAATAACTTCACTTGATATTTTTTTTATCAAAAATACCACCTTTTTAAAATTGAATTACCATTTTAGACTTACTTCTTACACGTTTTGATTTTGAAGCATTTGGTAACTTATTAATTATTATTTGAGTTAGTGAAATCAACAAAATTTAACAAAACTCACAAAGGGCATTTTTATATTATTTTGTTATACACAAAAACACGGTATCAGAGCGTGCGCTCGCCTTCTTCGCCTCATACAAAAATGTTCGTTGAAACTGGTTGAACCTATAGCGCCTTAAAGAGGCCTAATACCCAACAGTGGATGCAGATGAGCTGAAATGATGATCAATGATGATGCCTCATCCAAATATTCGTGTTTGCAAGTTGCTATATCTTCGTTCGTCAAGTTGCAGCGAAGTTTATCGGGTAGCGTCCAGTGTTATAAGTCATATAAATTTTATTTGCACCTTGAGACTTGAGCTCGGAGAGCTGAGTGAAAATAATGCATCCCTTCAGAGATACCTACAACAGTTATAGAGTTAAAAGTAGATAGATACGTACGTATAGGATATTTACATAATCTACTCTGTACTAGAGAATACTGGTGAGTAACCCATTTTACATTCGTAATTTCGTGCGTCTAGCCCGCCGTGCATGGGTTTTTCCACTCGAATAACTCAGGTTTTAGTACCTACTAGCTGAATGTGCTTTGCTATGCATTACATTATAATAAAGTAAAACGTTTTCACCCCTTTTTACCCCTTTTTAAGGGTTATTTTGAAAAATCCTGAAATGGTTGTTCAGTTATTTTGTATTTTAAGTACCCATACCAAGTTTCAAGCAAAAGGCACCACGCGATAAAAAGTTCACATACAAATTTGAACACCCCATTGAATTACCCGCTTTTGGGGGTGATTCGGGGAAAAAATATCGTTTTACGATTTGTATTGAAGCAGTCAGTCAGTCAGTCAGTCAGTCAGTGAGTCTGTCAGTCAGTCAGCCAGACAGTCAGTCAGTCAGTCAGTCAGTCAGTCAGTCAGTCAGTCAGTCAGTCAGTCAGTCAGTCAGTCAGTCAGTCAGTCAGTCAGTCAGTCAGTCAGTCAGTCAGTCAGTCAGTCAGTCAGTCAGTCAGTCAGTCAGCCAGCCAGTCAGCCAGTCAGTCAGTCAGTCAGGTAAAGGTTACATAGAGCACTTGTAACAGAACATCGAGCCGCTCTTATGTGTCACCCTTTCACGAAACGAACATTTCGACACATTGTTACAACTTGATGTTACAAACCAAATTGCGAATTTGTGTAACATTTCATCGAGCAAAGACAACGTGCTACACGGTATGATTTGCGCGAGCGAGATGTAAAATTGAAAGGAATGTTACAGGTAAATGCTCAGTCACCTTGAGCATTACGTTGAACACAGCGTCGAGCATTCGCAGGAACGTTACATTATATGGAAATGCTCGGGAAAATGCTCTAGTGTATACTCACCTTAAGAATCAAGAAAGTGTGGTACCTGCTACGCGTCCGTATACCGTTAGTGTTGTGTGTCGAGGTGGAGTGAAGTGTGACGATTAAACCGATGGTATCGTTCGTAATAAAAGTGTGAGAAAGAGGGTAGATCGATATATTGCCACAGAATAGATAATAGTACTAGGCCAATAACATCTACCCGCAAAGACTTTAGTCAGTTCTCCCGTGATCATGGCGCATGCAACTGTGCCGAAATATAGGGAGCAATTAAAACTCAAAAATCATAGTTTATTATGTTTCAAGTGTAAACCACACTTTATGGATAACATTAAATTTAAATGTAACCCAAAAATTCCGTTCGAGCGGGACTCGAACCCGCAACCAACGTCCACTTGTGTTTGAACAGAAGGTTTCTAATGAAACACCTATAGATGGCTCCCATCGGCGCTATAGCCGAATTGATAGTGCCCACAAATTTCGTCTTCAGCGTCATAGCTCGTTCTATGGCCGAATTGGTAAAGGCATCGCCAATCACAGGCGAGGTTGCGGGTTCGAGTCCCGCTGGAACGAAAGTTTTGGGTTACATTTAAATTCAAAAATCATGGCCAATATCCCGTTTCTAGTGAACAGTTCATAAAAGAACTGCTATCAAAATCTCGTCAAAAGAGCATTTCTTTTAGCGAGTTCTAAAAAGTTTAACCAAGCAAATAGGCTGTATAACCGTAAACCTATTTACCACACTACATTTGGTTTCGTCGTATACTTGGTACATTTGGTATCGCCGTAAAATACAGCTAATAAACCAAATGAAGCGTCGACGAGGCTAGACGCTGATAACTAGGGCGTCAAAGTTAGGGAGATGACTAAATTAATCGATTTGCAAGCGCGACAAACGATTTTACTAACGGTATAAAAAAAAACTCTTGAAGATGGATATCTTCTTATAGTAAATTATGCACTTAGGGAATAAAGCAGTGTCTTACGTCGCGGGCGGCATATTGAACCATGAGCTTAACGAGGAACTCTGTAGTTATATTGAGAAACGAGGGGTTCAAGCTGCTTAAGACGAAGACAGGCTTTATTCCAGAGGAGCATACTCTACTTTTCACACCTTCTGTGAGACAATAAAAAAATACTGAAAATCACAGCACCAAACACCGTCTTTTGTTACATATTATTTTTAAACGCACCTTTTTTATGAGTTTTTATGGTGGCCAGTTTTATTTTCGAACAAACCTCTTAACAATGCATTTTTTTACTTAGGTTTTTCCAGGAGTCTCCACACGAATTTGACGTTCCAAATTCAAATCACTTTATTCCCTAGGGAGTTCCATACAACTTTATATCCCTATATGAGATCATGTTTTACTTTACGTTGAGGTTGCATGATATTATGTTTTTTTTTTTTTTTATATACTACCAAGGTAGCAAACAAGCTTACGGCCGACCTGCTGGTAAGCGGTTACCGTAGCCTATGAACGCCTGCAATACCAGAGGCATCACCGCGCGTTGACGACCCTTTAAAAATTTCCAAACACCCCTTTTGAAGAACCCCATACTGTAGTCGCTCGGGAAAACCTCAGCAGGGAGATCATTCCACAACCTGAGCGTTCGCGGGAGGAAGATTCTCTGAAACCTCACAGTCCGGGACCACCCTGGCTCTAAGGTGTGCGAATGAATCCTCTGCCGATGGCGAGCGGTGCTGTGAAAAAAGGTTGCTGTTGGTGGTTGCTGGTAATTGCCAGACATTGTCGAGCAAGAGGTGTGTGAATATCATTAGTATAGCATTGAATGATGTTCGTAGATGATATTTATGTGATATTTATTTTTTCTGATGATATTTATGTGATACTACCAATTGAGATGAAATTGATTTTCATAAAGTGCCCAGGAGGGTACTCAAACAGATGGGAGTAAAATCTTAAAATCGAGCGTTAACAAATAGTGAAGTCCGTTATGTTTTCCCTTTGCGCAACATATTGGCGCATCTAATACTGCACTGGACTGGATTAAACTCCAGTCACGCGACGGTGCTGACACACACCTTTTTGATGTGTAACATCTTTCCTCTCGCATTCGTCTGTGGTAGTGATTTCGTGTTAAGGGAAACACACACTTCCGGTGTGACAGGAAGCGCGCATTTTCCGAGAGGTTGGTACTGGTTATTGCTAATTACCAAGGAGGTGAGATGTCAGATGTTACACATCATATGCGACAACTGTAAGCACAGATAATTTAAAAAAAATGTATAATCAAAGTACTGTGAGGATCGCTCGTTATTTTTTTGTTTTACCTTTTTCAACTTGATTCTTTGACTCTTTCCCGCCATTTTCGAAAAGAGAAGTCTTCTACTTTTATGTTATTTCTTTTCCTAGTGCTTTTTTTGAGTTTTTTTTTGTGTTATTTGGTGGCATTTTAACCAATGTAGCTCGTTTAAAGAGCACAAGTGTAGTGAAATGAAATGGAAGTGAATAGCGTGACTTTTCAAATTGGTGGAACTAGTCTACCTTGACTGTGACTTTGACGACTTGGAAGGATTGTAACGTTGCAAAATACATAAAATTATACTTGAATATGTCAAATACACAAGCCATGTGACCCAATTACGAAGAAAAGAAAATGATTCCTTTAAATGTTATTGTATCCTGAAAAAAACATTTTTGTTTCAAGCATCACTAAACGTTTTTTTTTTTTTTTTTTTAACAATGATAGACCTTTGTTTGACCACGATCTCACCTGTTGGAAAGTGACGATGCGGCCGAAGATGGAGCACAAAGGTCTAGAAGGCACCTATTCACTCTAGCCTTGAAGAGACCCAGATTATAGTTTTCAGGAAAGACAGACGACGGTAGTGTATTCCACTCCTTAGCAGTTCTCATTATAAAGGTAGAACTGAAACGTTTAGTACGAATAGAGGGTATACTAATGAGGTAAGGGTGGTACCGAGCCGTGCGCCTGCTCGTCCTATGATGAAAAGGAGATGGTGGGATCAGATCATGAAGTTCCTGGGAGCATTCCCCGAAATGTAACCTATAGAAGATCGAAAGGCACGCTACCTTACGGTGGTGCTCGACACTTTGGATCTTAGTCTCCGCCATATGTTGCACACGTTTCGATGTTGGCAAACGATTCTCGATGTTGTTTAAATCGAGTTAGTTACATCCCTATCAAGCACAGACCAAGTTCTGTGGTTAGTTTTGATAGCACAGTTTCCAGACTCAGTGGACTTAGTGGTTACTTACTTGTTAGGGGATGTACCGTCTCCTTGGATTGGACAGCTCGTTGTCTGTAGTAGAATGTTGGTTAGCAGTCTTGTTTGAAGTACCTAGGTTATCGTCATCATCATCAGCCTTCAGAAGTCCACTGCTAGCCTCCCCATAGATTGCCACGACGAACGGGCTTGGGCCACTTCCATCCACCGACTTCCTGCGACCTCTGTCTTTTTACCATCGAGAAGGGGCGTTCCTTTTCTGAGTCGGAGTGGTTCTGTGATGAGTCTGGCACTAGAAAGAAAAAAAATGAATTTAATTTTCCAGAATCTCACACACACACACACACACACACACACCTACACACACACCCTGATATCCGTAAGCACCTACATAAAAGAGAAAATATAAAAAATAAGCAATAACAAGTTAATTTGGAAAATTTAAAAATTTCCCAACGCAATTAAACGGCTAAACCGATTTTGATAAAACATATCTTGGAACGCCCGAGAAAACCTGCTTTCATATAAAGAAAACATCATTTAAATCGGTTCACCCATTTAAGAGCTATGGTGCGTCAGACACACATAGCGGTCAAACATATAACAACCCGCTCTTTGTCTAAGTTTATTATGTGTTTCTGTGTAGCACCATAAATGTGTGTATACACAAATAAATATATGTTCTTTCTTTCTTTCTTTGTTCTTTCAGTGAAATAGGGCCTTTAGAGCAACACGGCCACCGGGCGAGCGAGCCGGAGAGCACCGCAATCTATATTTCAACACGGCCCGATAAATCATACGTAACTATTCTGGTAACGTTACCAAAACTTTGTAGTATAAATAAACGTTATTTATGATCGTAATCAAAGTAGGGTAACCTTCAAGGGATAGGTGTGCGGTTTGTTTGGAGAGTTAGATTTCATCATCATCATCATCAGCCTGTATGATTTCATCATCATCATTGGCAGCTTAAATAATAGCCCACTGTTGGGGTATAAGCATCCTCCCTCAAACGCCACTCCAATCGGTTCTGTGCGATTCGCATCCATGTCTTTCCCTCTACGGCCTCTATAATATCATCCGCCCTCCTGGCTGATTGTCTGCCACGGCCTAGTGCTCCCTCCCCTGTGTATGATTCATTTAATACATACATACATAGACACACGCCTTTTTCCCCGAAGGGGTAGGCAGAGCCACAATAGGCCTCTTTTCACTGTGGGTTGCACCATCGTGGAATATAGACGTGACAAGTGGTGAGCTCATCGCCGCCATTGCTTCCCACGACTGACTCAGCTAACGCTTTCTTCCAGTAATAACGCATTCCATAATAAGCTACCAGCCAGGACAAATCTTATACCAACGAATCTTATCTACAAGTCCGGGTTATTCATTTAATATAATTCTTTATTGCACAAAAAACACAAGGAAATTTTACACAGCCCGTAGGACGAACCTGTCAATACTCAAGGAACTCAAGATAACTACTAGGCTTTCCTCCATCTGCCTCCAGCGAGTCCTTGAGTATTTTGGTCACAAAGCACGGAAAGGAACAACTTAGAGAAGCTGATTATCACTAACAAATTTGAGGGAAAGAGACCACGAGGCCGTAGCCCGCTACGTTGGTCAGAACAGATCCGCACCACACTCGATTCAAAACTCAACGAAGCTGTGCAGCTCGCTGGCAACAGATCTCATTGGCACAACATCGTCCGTCAGGAAGTGATCCATGGAGGGGGTCACGACCCTCAGCATTGAGGAATACGACGCGAGGAGGAGGAATGCCCGCGACTTCGTACGCGTGTATTTTTCCATACAAACTTCAACACTCCGCTGCACCCCTTTAGGGGTTGAATTTCTGGAATTCCTTTCTTAGTTGTTATTTTTTTGAGAATTCCGGACCTTATATATTGCGGTCACCGCAAACTGTATTTAAGAACCGATAAATCATACGCAGTTGCGTGTGATTTATCGGTTAGAATAGTTATTCTAGCAACGTTAACAAAACGTTGGTGTTAAAAAGGTTATTTACGAGGAGTGTTAACGGGGCTGGATTCATAACTGACGTTTTGCGGCATCAATGGCTTTTAAACAACCACATCAGATTTTTTCGTGTTCATCTTTCCTCTCGCTTTCCTGCAATCTGTGGGAGTGATTTCGTGAAAAGGGACGTAAGTGTATAACAGGAAGTGCGCATTTTGCCGAGATGTTGGTACTACCAGCCTTTTTACTTTGGTCGAAGCTACTAGCCATGTTTCTTACTACCAAGGAGGTGAGATGTCAGAAAGCGCGCACTTTTCCGAGAGTTAGGTGTACTATCAGCATGGAGGTATAAGTCCATCTTCCTAGACTATCAACCATATTTATACCAAAGAGGTCAAATCGCGCATTTGAGAGGTTGCTTCTAACAGCTATGTTGCTTTATTACCAAGGAGGTGACATATCAGATGTCACACATCATATACGACCATCGAGCACGGTACGGAGGCCTGCGTTGCTCGATGTATACGACCATCAAGCAACACTCCGGTACGGAGGCCTGAAATGAAGTATACGACTATACTGTAAGGTTGCTCGTCAAAGACAAGGAACCCTTATGGATTCGTCATGACTGTCTGTCTGTCTGTCTGTCTGTCTGTCCGTGTATGTCACAGCCTTTTTTTTCCGAAACTATAAGACCTATACTGATGAAACTTGGTAGGTAGATGTATTCTGTGAACCGCATTAAGATTTTTACTTAAAAATAAAAAATAAAAACAATTATTTTTGGGGTTCCCCATACTTAGAACTGAAACTCAATTTTTTTTTTTCATCAAACCTTTACGTGTGGGGTATCTATAGATAGGTCTTCAAAAATGATGTTGAAGTTTCTATTTTTTTTTTTTCTAAACTGAATAGTTTGCGCGAGAGACACTTCCAAAGTGGTAAAAAATGTGTCCCCCCCCCCCCTTCGTAACTTCTAAAATAAAAGAATGATAAAACTAAAAAAAAAAATGATGTACATTACCATATAAACTTTCACTCAAAATTGGTTTGAACGAGATCTAGTAAATAGTTTTTTTATTTTTGGGGTTCCCCATACTTAGAACTGAAACTCAAAAAAAAAACATCAAACCTATACGTGTGGGGTATCTATGGATAGGTCTTCAAAAATGATATTGAGGTTTCTAATACGATTTTTTTCTAAACTGAATAGTTTGCGCGAGAGACACTTTCAAAGTGGTAAAAAGTGTGCCCCCCCCCCCCATAACTTCTAAAATAAGAGAATAATAACTAAAAAAAATATATAATGTACATTACCATGTAAACTTTCACTCAAAATTGGTTTGAACGAGATCAAACCAATAGTAGTGTTATTTGAATACGTCATTAATCGTAATCCATCCAAGAACTTTTATATTATGTTACTTGCTGCTACGGAACCCTTCATGGGCGAGTCCGACACGCACTTGGCCGCTTTTTTGTAACTATGATAGACCTTTGTTAGACCACTATCTCACCTGTTGGTAAGTGACGATGCGGCTGACGGTGGAGCCAGACAAAGACAGACGACGGCAGCGAGTTCCACTCCTTAGCAGTTCACATTAACTGATTCAATAGATTCAAATTCTAATTTAAATTCTAGTAAAAGAGCAATATCAGCTTGTTAGAAAACAAAAAGTTTGCCATGAGCGAAAATTATTAGCATTCTCCCACGACTTCAGTTTGTACTAAATAATCCTCCAAATGATCATCTTCATTAAATCCACTGCTGGAAATAGCTTTCCCCTTAGAATTCCATGACGCGAACGGTCCTAACTGACGGCTGGACATTAAAATAAACGCTTGTATTTGCTTTGGGATTTTTTAATGAATTGTTTAAGACAAACTTAGAGACACTGGCAACACCAGGGGAATTGTCGAACCTTTATTTAAAGAGCTTTTGTTTAACATACTTCGTTCGTATTGTCTGTCTTTCCGTTTCTAAATTTTTAATCCATTTTTCAAGCATTTTACATAGGACAGAGATATTTATTTTTTCATTCTGAGACATCCGTTTTCGCTGCAGTTTTTTGCCAAAAAAATAATTAAAATGTCACCACAAATGTATACTAAATCATATTAATCATCTTTTAAGAAACCTTGATAAAATACTAATTAAATTATACCGTAATTTAAGGCGGTAATAGACCCCAAACTGCAATAAAGACTCATTGAAAGCCTACTTCTCACACTCGGATTATTAAAATACTATAAAAAATATAATATAGAATATACGTCACATATATTCAGGTATCCACGATACAGACTTGTCCTAGTGCGGTACCCATTGTAAATTATCAATAGCCACTATTATTTGTAAATAAAACATTTGTATTTGTATATAGTCAAAAAGATTTTTAATTTAACTATTTGGCAAAAAGACCAAAGTTCCCTATGATTACGCAAAAAATTCTAATGCTTCCAAACACCAGACGCGATTTTAATGATTCATTAAAATCACAAAAAAAAAAGTTGTTTGATAAATCTATTTATTTACATTTTTGGAAATATTCATTTACTTGAGGCAGTTGCGGTTTATAGTGATTTTCGCTCATTTTTTGTTTCACGTGCTCTATTCTTAAGATACCTAACTTTAGATCTAACTTCACTGAGTTATATAGTCACAGAACTTGGGGTGACTAATCACCTTAAGCTATGCCCCTAATTATCTCATTTTAATCTGACACCGGTGCTATATTTAGGCGGTCGATAGTCTAGTTTCACTGGTCTAGACTTTCTGGTAAATATTGTATGATAGGTAAGTAGTAATTTGTGTAACAAAAAATGATGAATTCATTTTGAACATGGGCATTCTAGTTGACTAGACTACTTACTAAAACATAGGTATATCATCAAAATATCTAGGTCTTATAGTAAGTAGTCTAATCTACTAGAGTGTGAATAGTAAGTGTAAGTAGTATTTTAATAAATATCTGAGCAAGTTCGGTGTAAGATTTGTTCTGGTTGCTAGCTTATTTATGAATGTGTTAGAGGAAGAAGCGCTAGTAGACTGGCGTTGGCAATGGTGGTGATGAGCTCACCATTGGTCACATCTATGGTCCTGTAGTTGTGTGAGCCGCGTTGAAATTAGGCTTTTTGACCAATCGGGGACAAAGGCGTGTGTCTATGTCAGTCTGTCCGAGTAGTACGTAATGGCGAGGAATTTTTAGATTCTTGGGTATGAAATAGATTCAGTTTGTGTACAGTATATTAACTTAATATGATTAGTATATTATATTATAGTCACAATACATAAAAGAATTTCACATGCATTTACGATCCGAACTGAAGAGTCTGTGATGAATATAATGAATAATAAAAGTAGGTACTACTAGTGACAAACGTCAGAAGTGACAGCAAATGACAAAATTAAGAGCTTGTCCAGACGAGGCGATTTACGCGCTATTTGACTCGCGCGATTCGAGTCGCGTGATTGTGAGATACTAGAGGTTCATACATTCCGTCCACATGCAGTCGCGCGTTTTGCCAATCGCGCGTTAATCGCGTGCAATACGCGAGACTCTACTCGCGCGTCTAGTGCGTTTGACGCTCGAGTCGAGATACTAGGGACCCCATTGCTCCGTCCAGTACGCGGCACGCGCGCGATAGTTGCCGCGAGTGGACGTACGTAGTGTGTAGAAAACTCGCGCGTAACACGCGTCAAAAACGCGTCATCTGTGCACGAGTCAAATCGCGCGTTAATTGCCTCGCTGGACCAGAACTACAAAAAAATACAAAAAATCGTTCTCTGTAAGGGAAAAGAGGCTACATTCATGTTTCCTGCCCTATTCCACTATATCTTTCGCAATATCTTCCACAATAATACGTGTGTGCCAGGAATGGTTGCTTTATGGCAATATTTTATCTGTGCAATATCTTCGAGATAAGTTCCTGTTATTGGCAGATTGACTGATATTGCTGCGGATATTAGTTTAGAAGTCTTTGTGCAAACAGATAATGTTTGCCCAAATATTTTGGATGAAATAATATATTTGCATGCAAGCATCGTTAAATAATGGTGTGTCAATATAACTACGTAATCCGTGATCTGGCATACGGCGGCCCGTAAACACTTAGGCTGGTTTTAGTCTCACGCCGACGGCACGCGCACCATCAGCGCTGATAGCCGAGATATATGAACTTCTAGGAAGCGTTTTTGAATGACGCGTAGCTATCAGCGCGCACGGTGGTCAGCACTGATAGCTACGCGGCCGTACGCGTCGCGCGTCGGCCCCGCGTAGCTGTCGGCGCTGACGATCGCACGAGCGCCTCTGCTTTCAGTGAGCGTTCTAGTGTCGAGCGGAGCGGACGTTGTCAGCGCGCATCTGTACAGTAGGCGGTGAGTACGATACTAAAACGAGCCACGCTGAGCCTCAGCGCTGACGAACTACGCGCTGAGCTATGAGCGCTGACGGTGAGCGTGCCGTCGGCGTGAGACTAAAACCAGCCTTACATTGTGCTGTCAGTTTTGACAGTCACTTTTATAACTGACGGATAGCCTACTATCTAATGTGATGACTGATGGTACAAATTGCCATTTTTGAAAGAAACGTCGTCATTTTTATTCAGAGTTTTTCAGAGTTATTTCGAGTAATTTTGGTGGCCAGTGTTATTTGGATAAACGGCACATGTGTGATGTAGTGAAATAAATAATTTAAAACTCTGTTTTTCTGCCACCATTTAAACTGGGTTATGACTTGACGGAGACACTTGACGACTTGACTATTGCTAATATAATTATACCACTTGACATTGATGAAATTGTTTGGAACACTCCCTCGCTCAGAAGCCATTATTATAAGAAGGGAGAGAGAGATATGAAGGAATGTTGACAGCCTGGCCCATGGCACGCGGCCCAATGACAGCGCGTCCCATTTATCATTATGCAGTGCGGTGCTTCCTCTAGTACATATATATTAACTCATTGGTATAGGCTATTATTTTATCTGTGGTATAGGCACAGATAAAATAATAATGGTATAGGTATGTTTTTTTCTAGCAACTTAATACCTATTTTTTGATATTCTCCAAATTGGACTGCTCAAAAATGTAGAGGTGGAGGAATTAATGCTGGGGTCGATACCATTATTTTTATGGTCTCGACCTCAACATTATAATACCATTATTACACTTTATGTTACCAGATACCCCTGAATTAAGAGAGATCGCGGATGCTGCCCCTCTACATAAATTTCAGGATCATATTCCCTTATTTACTTCCTAGATTTTGGTTCAAGGTTTTGGAAGATTCTTGATACACGCCCGTACGTTTCACCATCATCAGATAAGTCCACGGCTGGACATAGGCCTCCCCCGAAGAATACCACGACGAATAGTCTTGAGCCGCCTCCATACATTGACTTTTTGCAACCTCAATATTGCCTTTGGTCCATCGATAGCCTCTCTCTACTGCGTTGTCCGGTTTGAAATTGCCACTCAAGAATCTTAATTCCCCAATGGTTGTCAGTTCTACAAGCTATACCTACCGGGTATATAATAATATCAATATAAGCCTGGGCAGGGCGTATCCAAACACATCATGGCGAGTTTTTATTTTTTTTATTTTTTTTATTTTTATACTACTTGGATGACGGAACAAGCAAGAGGCCAACCTGATGTTAAGCGGTAACCTCTGCCTATGAACAGTGCATTACCTGCAGTAGTGCTCGCATTGCTGTGTTCCAGTTTGAAGGGTAAGGGTGCCGGTGAAATTACAAACACATGAGACTTTTCATCTTTATGTCTCACGGCGGCGGACGCAGTGCAATGCCACATAGGGTGCGTCCTAGGTGGACGTGACCTATGAGGTAATGCACTGTTCATAGGCAGAGGTTACCGCTTAACATCAGGTGGGCCATCTGCTTATTCCGTCATTTAAGTAATATAAAAAAAACATCATGGCGAGTTAGTTCTAAAAATTTTTAAATTTCAAAGATTTTCATACATGAAATGCCTCGTAAAAATCCTGAAATTCCTCCAGAAATGTACCTAACACAACATGAAGACGCTAAGGCACGTGACGCAAGTGCAAGACGCAAGTGTAACCGGTGGGAAATGCTAGTTATGTACAACATGTTACGGTGTCCTACATTTACTGGACCTAGTAGTAGTACCTGGACATTTAGTAGTAGTAGAGCTTTTTTGTGAAAGAGTTCGTCCGGGGAAGTACTACCACCATACCTATTTCTGCCGCAAAGCAGTAGTGCTCGCATTGCTGTGTTCCGGTTTGAAGGGTAAGGGTGCCGGTGAAATTACAGGCACATGAGACTTTTCATCTTTATGTCTCAGGGTGGCGGGCGCAGTGCAATGCCACATAGGGTGCGTCCTTGGTGGACATGACCTATGAGGTAATGCACTGTTCATAGGCAGAGGTTACCGCTTAACATCAGGTGGGCCTCTTGCTTGTTCCGTCATCCAAGTAGAATAAAAAAAAAAAAAAAAAAAAAAAAACCTACTAGTTTGATAGGTCGTATGATAACTTGATTACCCCGTAGATTAGACCAATATAATCCATAAACAAGGCCCCAACAGCGCCTCAAATTATTATGGCGGGCGCGCCGCGTGTGATCGGGACACAGAACAAACATATAGAACCTATACTGTGGTGACAATAAATGGATCTGTGGCAAGCAAAGAAAATTGTGACGTTAAAGCACTATTTACATGACACTCTCTATATAATATATATGTCGACCTCTGTGGTGCGTCGGGTGAAGGTTCGCCTGCGACGCAGGAGGTTGCGGGTTCGATTCCCGCCTCAGAACAAATATTTGTGCGATCGCAGATATTTGTTCAGGGTGTTCTGGGTATTTTCTATGTATAATAAAAAATATCTATCTATGTAATATATTGTATTAAGTATATCAGTTATCTAGTACCCATAACACAAGCTCTGCTTAGCTTGGGGCTAGATAATGCTGTATGAACTGTCCAGCATTATTTATTTATTTATTTTATAATGACAACCCATTTGATCTGATTGTCTCACTTTCCCCCCACCCCCCTCTTGGTCCCTAATATCTCAACAACCCCCTCCCCCCTCCTATCAAAGAACATGGGCAGTTGCCCATGCTATGTATGGGGAGTTCTTCCCCATACATTTTAGTAGTAGGAGAGCTTTTTTGTGAAAGAGTTCGTCCGGGGAAGTACTACCACCATACCACCATACCACTCTGCCGCAAAGCAGTAGTGCTTGCATTGCTGTGTTCCGGTTTGAAGAGTAAGGGTGCCGGTGAAATTACAGGCACATGAGACTTTTCATCTTTATGTCTCAGGGTGGCGGGCGCAGTGCAAAACCACATAGGTTACGTCCTAGGTGGACGTGACCTATATGGTAATGCACTGTTCATAGGCAGAGGTTACCGCTTAACATCAGGTGGGCCTATTGCTTGTTCCGTAATCCAAGTAGTATAAAAAAATACAAAAAATAAAAATTTACTATACTTTTTAGACTAACGTAGCGTACAGTTTTTTTTTTATACTAATGAATAACGGAACAAGCAGATGGCCCACCTGATGTTAAGCGGTAACCTCTGCCTATGAACAGTGCATTACCTCATAGGACACGTTCACCTAGGACGCACCCTATGTGGCATTGCAATGCGCCCGCCACCCTGAGACATAAAGATGAAAAGTCTTATGTGCCTGTAATTTCACCGGCACCCTTAGATACGGCAGTTGAGATACTTTTGCTTATTGATAAATATTATTATGTTAAGATAATGAAAAAGCTACTTTATTTTTATGCGTAGAAGTTGTGAGAAATTAAAGAAGCTTGTTGCGTTTTGTTTCACGCAATGAGTTGATTTAAATAATTATTTAAAACTACAACTTTTCTAAAAATATACAAGTTCTTTAGAAAAATTGGACAAAAAACAGCAACCGTATTACTTCCATGAAGGATCCGTGATTCATTTATTTTTGACCTGGATCAGCAGTTGCCCTCCCAGTGTCGAAAATCGGTGTTTGCAAGTTACAGTCGGACAAACATACATAAATACAAACGCCGATTCGCTCAAGTTGACTCAGAGCACTCACTCCGCTCGTTCAATTAGTATAAACTGGGTGAATGTCGATCTTTGAGTAACACATGCGGCAGGCGCGCGGTGTGTGATCGTGACGTCACTGATCTGTGATGTCATTGATTAAATTGAATAGAAGCCTGAACGATGTATTATTAATGGCTGGTGTGGATATAGGTCGTTTGAATTGTTCGTAAAGGGTTCTCTTTCATATTCATTAGCTAGCGACTCGCCATGGCTTCGCACGGGTAGCCCCCGGTGAACCCACCCCCCTCCTGCCCCTCCCCTTATGTCAATCTCCTGGTTCTAAGCTACCTCCCCACCAATTTTCAGCCAAATCGGCTCACCCGTTCTTGAGTTATAAGTGGTTTAACCAACACGACTTTGTTTTATATATATATATATATAGATATGGGCAGACATTAATTACATTCATACAAGGGTAGGCAGAGCCTCAATGGGCCTCTTTAAACAAAGAGTTGCACCACATAAACGTTGGAATGTATGAGTTGGAATATAGACGTGACAAGTGGTGAGCTCATCGCCGCAATTAATTCCCACGACTGACTCGGCTAACGCTTTCTTCCAGTAATAACACATTCCATAATAAGCAGCCAGGACAAATCTTATACCAACGAATCTTATCAACAAGTCCGGTTAATCCCTTCGTTGGCTTTTACGACATCCACGGGAGGTGACGGAGGGGTATATTCTTAAGCAGGACACACCGCAGCAAAAAATATAAAAAATTCAACAACATGAGGGTTTATCATCACAAAATTCATGTACAGAGTAGTAGCACCTTTTCAACAAGAACTCCTTGTTGTTATAATTGTACTTGGTCTAATAGCGGCCGTAATAAAGCGAAAACCACCAGGCAAAGGGAATCCTAGTGAGGCTTTTACGACATCCACGGGAGGCGACGGAGGGGTCTATTCTTAGGCCGAACACACCACAGCATAATCATAATGAAATAGTAATAAGTTTGTTTGTTAAAGATTTGTTTATCGTTTCACTTTTTCTTTCTTGGTCATCCTGCTTCAAGTGAGCGATCAGCTTGAGGTGTGTCCTACCATGTCCCACAGACTGTACATACATTTAGCATGGCCATTACTTAGCTGAATAATGAAAATAAAATGCAAATTAAATATCACACCCGCCAACGTATGCCTTACCCAGTTTTACAATCTGTACAGTTGTTAAACGCCTTTCATGTCGGCGGCATCGCCGTACGTGCAGGAGGGCAATTCTCGTGCTTTAGAGATTAAGTCGAATTAGACATATGTCGAAAAAAGATGGCGAATGTCGAATAAAATCTTAATTTGCTATTCTCGTGATGTCACAGATAGACATAAGTCGACCAAAATCATTCAAATCTAATACGATTTCATGGTTATTGTGACATTTTCGTGACATTTTTTGTAGACATTCATGCTTCGACATTATCTCTAATTTAGAGATAATCTCTACAATCCGAGAATTGGCCTCCAGGTACTTACGCTGTCACACAAATTCCGGCTACCGCGGTGACTGCTACGCACACTGTTAATATTAACATTCAAAAAGTAGAGACACACATCATACTTATGTTAGTATTTTTTAATCTGTGCTTAAGTATAACCAGCCAAACAAAAATAAATAATAAATAGAGCCAATAGTTGGGCCAGCTAGCAAACAAACAACTTAAGGTGGTTGCTCTTTCATACTAACGTATTTGCACAAATATGGTCGAATAGAGTATAGTTTTACACTGAAATTACTGTTGTTGGCTTTTATATTGGTTATTATTTACGGCAAATTATATTTGGTTGAAGAAAACAGTGGACTTAATAATCGAAATTACTTGTATGGACTAAAATGTCAACGTTATTTTCGCTATTAATCCACTGTTTTCTTTAACCAAATATGATTTGCCGCAAATAATGACCAATATAAAAGCCAACAACAGTCATTTCAGTGTAAAATTATACTCTGTTCGCCCATATATATATTTATATTTGTGCAAATACGTTTGTATGAAAAAGCAACCACCTTAATATCCAAAAATTCACATTTATAAATCAAGCAGAAATTGTTTGAAATAAAGACAATTTATATGCTAATAAGCAAAGATATTTGAAGTATGAAACATTACAAAGTTGGTAACCATCCAAAAAAAGATTATCTTCGTGAGTAAAATGTGTATCCTATTTTACTGTTTCGTGATTTTATTGCTATCTCTACCGGTCACGGTTTTATGTTCCGACCGTACCATTCGTTTTATTTGTTTTACATTGTTTCCTCGTGGAATGTTATTTGGAATAGCGTTCAATTGAGGTTTGGTGTAGTTTGGAAACAATAGGAAAGAAGATAATTAATTTAGCGGAGGAGATCTGTAGAAGAACCCAGATCACCGACATAGCTCTCATCTCTGTCGAGACTTGCATATTTGCGCCTTTTCAGATCCTCAGTACCTGCAGGGTTATTCACTATGACCATAGGAGATTACTTGACACTAACGTGTGACGTCACAATGTATTCTGAACGATGATTCCACGCAGATATCGTAAAGAGCCCGCGTTCTCTCGTTATCTCGTGTTTGTCAACCGTTGTCGTAGACGTTTTTTTGTTTCTTTTTTTCTGTTTTTGTTATATTTTTGATTGTTTTGTGTCATGTGTTATTTTCCGTGACCTCACCAAATGGCTCTGTCGGAAGACCAGCGTTGGTTGTAACGTGTATACAACTGGCTCATACTGAGACAGAGACAATTTTGTGACTCAATGCAAATTTTTTTTAGCTTTTTCTTCTATTTTATTATGTTTTTGATTGAGTTACAAATAAAATATTTTCTTCTTCTTCTTCTTCTTCTTCTTCTTCTTCTTCTTCTCAGCGGTCTCTGCCGCCGTACCGGCCCTAACTTATATCCGACAGATGAGATGGCGCAAGGGTATCAACGCATGTAGTGTTCCACACCAAAGGCCTACTCATCTCCCACGGAACAAGAGTCATGCCGTCAGGCCGCTTACCATCGTCACGCTATAATAATGGATTAGAAATTATAGATCGTTGTTGAACAATTATCTTAATAGTTGATGGCCTTGCTCATTTATAACTAGTATGTGTTTTACAATAGATTGTAAAACTGTGACACAGGTGTGTGTGTCTTTCGTTTTTTGAATATCAATATTCATAGTGTGCGTAGCAGTCACCGCGTTGAAGTGGCAATTGGCATATATCTCACAGAACCGACAACTGTTGAGGAATAAATATACTTGGGTGGCGACCACAATCCAGACAACGCAGCGTGGGAAGGTCTCGTTGGCCGTTGGACCATCGACATCACGAAAATTAATATATGAGGTAAAGAAGGCGTGTTTTGTGTATACAAAAATAATATAAAAATGCCCTTTACCGTTCAATAATATGAGAGAGACACATACATATACATAAATACCTACATAACCACATTACATTAAAGTGCAACAATTTTGTGTATCCACAAAAGGTTGTAGAAAATGCTTCTTAGCATTAATTTCGCCATTGTACATTGTTTGTTTTGTGCAATAAAGAATATTATATGGAACTTTTGAAACTATCATGGTTATGTACATAATTTTCACTAGAAACGGGATATTTACCATGATTTTTGAGTTTTATATGTTCCCGATATTTCGGCACAGTTGCATGCGCCATGATCACGGGAGAACTGACTAAAGTCTTTGCGAGTAGATGTTATTGGCAGATATATCGATCTACCCTCTTTCTCACTCTTTTATTACGAACGATACCACTACCATCGGTTTCATTGTCACAATTCACACCAACTCGACACACAACACTAACGGTGTCCGGACGCGTAGCAGGTACCACACTTTTTTGATTCTTACACATTCTTACCACAGGCTTCCATACTCCAGATAATTGAAAACCATCTTCTCTATTGAAGTTTCTGTACTTAGTAATCTCAATTGCCTCTTGTACCATTCTCGGTATGTAATGTACATTGGCCAAACGAAACGTACGATAGCGTGTCGGGTTAAGGAGCACATACGAGCGGTCAAGAACAGGGACATACATAAGTCAGCCATAGCAGAACACCTTTTGGAATCTGGCTCAAATCATTGGATCGAGCTACACAGTCCGCAGGTAATCTCGACAGAGCGACATTACATACCGAGAATGGTACAAGAGGCAATTGAGATTACTAAGTACAGAAACTTCAATAGAGAAGATAGTTTTCAATTATCTGGAGTATGGAAGCCTGTGGTAAGAATGTGTAAGAATCAAAAAAGTGTGGTACCTGCTACGCGTCCGGACACCGTTAGTGTTGTGTGTCGAGTTGGTGTGAATTGTGACAATGAAACCGATGGTAGTGGTATCGTTCGTAATAAAAGAGTGAGAAAGAGGGTAGATCGATATATCTGCCAATAACATCTACTCGCAAAGACTTTAGTCAGTTCTCCCGTGATCATGGCGCATGCAACTGTGCCGAAATATCGGGAACATATAAAACTCAAAAATCATGGTAAATATCCCGTTTCTAGTGAAAATTATATTATATGGAGTTTTATTTTAATATAGTTTTTCTATGAAACGCACGCCCGCGGCATCTCTCGCGTTTTACCGCGATAAAAAAGCCTATAGCTCAATCTAGGTGTACACTTAAGGCAGCTTACTGATGAAGCTACAGCTAGGCTAGTTTATTTTGGCTACTTCCATAGTGTTATGTCATATGGCATCATTCTGTGGGGGAAAGCAGCAGACATCCAAGCAATATTTGTTATACAAAAACGGGAAATACGTGCCATTTATAAAATGAAGCCACGTGACTCCTTGAGGGAGCGTTTTAAGGAAATTAACATTCTCACGTTAATATCGCAATACATCTACGAAACCTTATTATATACACATAAACACTTAGATAGATTTATGAAAAAAAGTGACGTGGATTGTTTTAACACGAGAAATAAAAATAAACTGAGTATTCCCAAATTTAGATTAAAAAAAGTAAGTGGGTCTTTTATGGGGAATTGTGTTCGGTTCTATAATAAACTTCCAGAAAGTGCTTCTAAACTTTCGATTCGAAGATTTAAATCTTACATAAAGAATAATTTAATTAAGAAAGCGTATTACACACTACATGACTATGTTAATGATAAAGCCGCGTAGCCTGATGTCGCTCTGCCCCTCGACACCTAATTTATTTGTCAATTTGCAATGTCTGTACCTGCATATAATTTATTACTGATGTGTTATTTATGAGTATATCAAGCGTAGTGTGTGCTGCCTTATGAACTTTTGCTGATTCTCTCTATCATCTTACTTTTGACTGCCTACCTAAGTAAGGCTTTTAATTTGGTTTTCCTTTTTTCCTTGAATCAGCTTCCACTTGTTCTCGAGGCACCACGCAGGCGCTCCCCACCTAGTAGTAAGAAGGATCATCAAAAGAAAAACAGACCGTGTTTGTTGCCTGATTCTACTAGGTCTGGTTGCGTTGGAACAGGAGTAAATGTAAATTTATTTTTTAAGACGATTCAAAATGATCCTTGTGATTTCAATGAATAAAATACTTTTGACTTTTGACTTTGACTTTGACACTAAACCTATGAGTATATCGAATTTGAGCGAAATTGGTTCAGCCGTTTCGGTATGATTGAGTAACAAACATCCAAACATCCAAACATCTTTGACATTTACAATGTTAGTGGGATATCACAAAGTCGGTTCAAAACGTTACTTAATATAGATTTCGTTCACTTTCATTAATTATTCGAACGTTAGGTAATTATTAAGTAATACCAGTTCAGCTGAAACCTTTTGAAATAGATAAATAAATTCAGAGAGAGCTGAATTTCGTTAATATTAATTCGTTTATTAATAACGGACATTCAACTATAGGCCTTTATCAGATATTTTCTCGTAACTTTACGTATAGTCAGCGCGGAAAGGTTTCGCTTGAGGCGCGAAATTCAAATTTTATTGTGTTTTTTGCTTATCACAGCCCATCAACACATTTTGAGATAGCGAAACCGGCTTTTAGGAAAACTAAGACAATTTCAATCAAAATATGCGTGCTAGGGCTCTTAGTTTTCGCAAAATCAGGTTTTTCTATCTCAAAATGTGTTGATGGGCTGTGATGAGCAAAAAACACAATGAAATTTGAATTTCGCAAAATTTCGCAAAATTCCAGATCTAAGATTTGGTTTTTAACAGACTAAATCAAGTACAATATTCCAACTAAATATGCATGGATACTACGTTATAATTCCGAGGGATCACGTACTAGAAAAAAGGCAGGACAATATATTCTCGATAGAAAAAAAAACGAAGTTACGTCTATTTTTTCCTAGATTCGAGTGTTTATTAAATTGGTGCATATTATTGGGTAAAAATTAAGATAAATAAAATCAATGCAACAAAGCTAAGGGTTTACTGTAGAAGGTTTGTAACATTATCTATATTTTACGAGATATTTAATAAAAACTGCTTTTCCGTGCGGAACGAGGCGTTTTTTACGGTTCCGTAGTCACAGACAAGGAATCCTTATGGATTCGTCATGTCTGTCTGTCTGTCTGTCCGTGTATGTCACAGCCTTTTTTTCCGAAACTATAAGAGCTATACTCTAGAAACTTGGTAGGTAGATGTATTCTGTGAACCGCATTAAGATTTTTAAACAAAAATTTTAAAAAAACAATTATTTTTGGGGTTCCCCATACTTAGAACTGAAACTCAATTTTTTTTTTCATCAAACCTATACGTGTGGTGTATATATGGATAGGTCTTCAAAAATGATGTTGAGGTTTGTAATATCATTTTTTTCTAAACTGAATAGTTTGCGCGAGAGACACTTCCAAAGTGGTAAAAAGTGTCCCCCCCCCCCCCATAACTTCTAAAATAAAAGAATGATAAAACAAAAAAATATATATGATGTACATTATCATGTAAACTTTCACTCAAAATTGGTTTGAACGAGATCTAGTAAGTAGTTTTTTTTTAATACGTCATTAATCGTAATCCATCCAAGAACTTTTATATTATGTTACTTGCTGCTACGGAACCCTTCATGGGCGAGTCCGACTCGCACTTGGCCGCTTTTTTATTTGTATGAAGATTTCTGCTTGGCGTTGGCGCAGTCTTAATAAAATAAAAATAAATAAATAAATAATGCTGGACAAATTCACACAACATTATCTAGCCCCAAGCTAAGCCAGAGCTTGTATTATGGGTACTAGATAACTGATATACTTAATATAATACATTACATAGATAGATATTTTTTATTATGCATAGAAAACACCCAGAACACCCTGAACAAATATCTGCAGAACGCACAAATATTTGTTCCGAGGCGGGAATCGAACCCGCAACCTCCTGCGTCGCAGGCGAACCATCGCCAGCCGCGCCACAGAGGTCGTCATAGCAAGTTATACCGTTTATGTCGCTGACTGTACAATCTGAGCCGAATATTCGTTAAAAGGCCAGCAGGCACAAATTAATTTAATCTTAAGATAATAGACAGATAACAGCTTATTTTGATATAATGCTCCTTTATGCTTCGATACGATAGAATTTACGAGTATTATTAGTAAAGTATTTAAAATGATAAGACAAGATTTCTATGGCCAAATTAAAGCTTCGTTTCTTCGTTCATCGTGTCACTGGTTGTTTCTTGGTTAAGACTGTGGCCAGCTTAAAGGACTTCAATCAATCAATCAATCAAATTGTTTATTTGCTACAAATAGTATTACAAAGATGTTATACATTTTTAAAAAAGTACCAACTATTTCTACCACTATAGGCATGCAAAAATTATATTTACTTCGTGCCTTATGGTGAAAGACCAAGTGTGGTGAATGGACTCAGTGCGCCTTACAGAGACTCCAAATCAGTATTCGCATGTAATTTGTCAGACATGTCATGTTTCAATTGCAAACATACAGTTCTTTGGGAAAATTCCACTATTGTACTTTTTTACAAGCTTTTATTTAACTATTTGTGGCTCTGCCTACCCTTTCGGGGAAAAAGGCGTGTGTCTATGCAATGTATGTCCGGGTGGAATCTTGAAACTGAATTTTGGAGCAGTTATCCTCAACCGATTGAGATGATATTTTGCATACCTGTCAAGTTCCGATGACAATACAATATTATAGTGACAGCGAGATGATCTGATGATGGAGACGCAAGGTGGACAACGGAACTCCTCGAGGGATAATAGTAGACTCGTTGTGTTTAGGCACATTTTGATCAGCACACGGTTACGATCACTAATTTTATAAAAACTTGTTTGGTATTAGTAGAGCTTTTTTCTGAGAGAGTTTGTCCGGGGAAGTACCACCATACCTATTTCTGCCACAAAGCAGTAGTGCTCGCATTGCTGTGTTCCGGTTTGAAGGGTATATGGGTGCCAGGGAAATTACAGGCACATGAGACTTTTCATCTTTATGTCTCAGGATGGCGGGCGCAGTGCAATGCCACATAGGGTGCGTCCTAGGTGGGGCGACCTATGAGGTAATGTATTCGTAAAGGCAGGTGGGTCATCTGCATGTTACGTCATTCATGAAATTTAAAAAACTTTAACAGTTTTTTATTTGAAAAATATATTCTAGCTTATAACCTTTTTAGGGTTCCGTAAGAAAATTATGGAACCCTTATGGATTCGTCATGTCTGTCTGTCTGTCTGTCTGTTTGTCTGTCCGTGTATGTCACAGCCACTTTTTTCCGAAACTATACGAGCTATGCTGTTGAAACTTGGTAAGTAGACGTGTTCTGTGAACTTCATTAAGATTAAACTTTTGAAACTATCATGGTTATGTACATAATTTTCACTAGAAACGGGATATTTACCATGATTTTTGAGTTTTATATGTTTATATGTTTTCATTAAGATTTTCACACAAAAATAGAAAAAAACAATAAATTGTTGTGGTACCCCATAATTAGAACTGAAACTCAAAAGTTTTTTTTTTCATCAAATCCGTAATATCTATGGATAGGGCTTCAAAAATGATATTGAGGTTTCTAATATTATTATTTTTCTAAACTGAATAGTTTGCGCGAGGGACACTTCCAAAGTGGTAAAATGTGTCCCCCCCCCCCCCCCCCCCCCCTTCTCCCCGTAACTTCTAACATAAGAGAATGATAAAACTAAACAATATATGATGTACATTACCATGTATAAACTTCCACCGCAAATTGGTTTGAACGAGATCTAGTAAGTATTTTTTTTTAATACGTTATAAATCGTAAACCATCCAAGAACTTTTATATTATGTTACTTGCTGCTACGCAACCCTTCATGGGCGAGTCCAACTCTCACTTGGCCGCTTTTATTTTTTATTTTTTGAAAGGTGAATTTTTCGGGAGTGTTCTTAGCTATGTTTGATCAAAATCGGTTCAGCCGTTTCATTACGTTGAGGTTTTTTTAATTTTTACAAAATTAATAACTTGTTTAAAATAAATGATTGTAACCGTGTGCTGATCAAAGTGAGCCTAAACACGGTTGATAATGTAGTGATGCCTGGCCATGCTTAGGCTCATTTTGATCAGCTTACTGTACCTAATTAATTTCATTAGGTATCGGTTTAATTTCATAAAAGCTTGTATTTTTTGGCAAAAAAACAAATTTTCTGTATTCAAATCCAAATTAAACCAACCGGACGTTTTCAGGAACCGGATATTGAAAGTAGAAATTTACTACCGACTTTAGAACCGATAAAATGCTAAGTTACTGTTATTACAAGTTGCAACTTCAAAGTTTCCGCAATAAAGTTTTTTTTAGAATGGTGTCTAGATATTTATTTATTTATTTTATTTTAGGAAGGCTATAGTATTGTATATAGTAGTAGTAGAGCTTTTTTGTGAAAGCGTTCGTCCGGGGAAGTACTACCACCATACCTATTTCTGCCGCAAAGCAGTAGTGCTCGCATTGCTGTGTTCCGGTTTGAAGGGTATGGTGCCGGTGAAATTACAGGCACATGAGACTTTTTATCTATGTCTCAGGGTGGCGGGTGCAGTGCAATGCCACATAGGGTGCGTCCTAGGAGGACGTGACCTATGAGATAATGCACTGTTCATAGGCAGGGGTTACCGCTTAACATCAGGTGGGCCTCTTGCTAGTTCCGTCATCCAAGTAGAAAAAAAAAAAAAGCCTCAACCTCGGTATACTACAGTTGAACAAATCAACAGTAGTACAATGCTGTTTTTTTTTTTTTTTTTTTTGTAATTGTTTGTTTGTTTTTTTTTTGTTGGATAATAATCGCACGCACGCCATAGATAAGAATTACAACGATAATTAGTGAACACAAATTCTAAACTGAATGTGGGAATAAACCTACGAGACCTGCCAGAAACGTAGAGTTGCAACTTGCTTAGCAACTCAGGACAATCAACATGACCAGATACCAACTGACCCAGATAAAGAACATCATCAATTTCACGTTGATTAGTCAATGGTAAGAGGTGACAAGCTCTTACAATATAAATGAAATGAATGAAATGAAAATGAAATGAAAAACATTTATTTGGCACAAACAAAAAAAACAAACAGAACAAACAGAATGCTAGGAAAAAGTAGGACAAAAAACAGAAAAATAAATAAAAAAATAACAACCAAAAACATACAAAAACAGATACAAAAACATAATTTAGACACTTAAGTTATAAATAAAATAAAATCAAAAATTAAATTTAAAAAAAAATAATGAAAAACAATGTTTATTAGTTGAAAATAAATAAATAAATGTCCCACGCATCCAATCTGTCCGTAACAAATTAACAAATAAAACAAAAAGTTGCGCGAAAATGGCATCAGCTCAGCATAATGCGGAGTAGGCAGATTATCCTACCTACTCAGCGCTGATTTTCAGCTGATGCCAAGCAGTGACGTCACCTACGCCAGAACCTCGCACCGCACTCGGAGTATAACGATGTGGCATTATATAA
Organism: Operophtera brumata; assembly: GCA_932527175.1. Lineage (NCBI taxonomy): Eukaryota > Metazoa > Arthropoda > Insecta > Lepidoptera > Geometridae > Operophtera > Operophtera brumata. The sequence continues at coordinate 48,729,639 of OW052227.1, forward strand.
AAAAAAAACAAGAAAATATATCCAAAAAACATGAAAATATATACATAAGTACTAAATACTGGATACTTCTATCCAACAATAACAAAACCTCAGTTAAATAAAACAAAAAAAAGAAAAAATTAAAAGAAATATAAAACAATATATCAAGCCAGTGAATAATTATTAGGAGTGAAAAAAGTGAAATCAACAAATAATAAAATAAAAAGTAAAGTATCTACTTACTCTTACCTTCAATATCGTACCCTCAAAATAGTTAACTAAATATAAGGAATTTAGTAGAGAATAGGCATCATATTATAGATGCGTCACTAATGAAGCCCTCTCGCTTCCTTTGTTCATCGAGTAGAAAACGCTTGAGTTTTGTTCTAAAACCATTTATGTTTTTTATGGATCTAATCGGTGGAGGAATATTATTCCAACACTTTGTGGCTGCGTATCTGAAACTACCTCGGAAGGCTGCAGTTTTGTGACTTGGAGTGGACAACAGCGCGGCACAATGCCTACCCTTATGCGTTCCTTGGTTCGTCACCCAAGCGAGCTTGTCATATAAGTAAACTGGAGATTTGCTATTAATAACTCCAAAGAGGAGACATGCAAGATGCAACTTGCGACGAGACTTCATTTTTATTACTAAGTGCTTATTTAAAAAAGGTGTAACGTGACCCCTAGGCGGTATCACAAAACAAAACCAACAAACAACAATAAACAAATATGGATGTCAATGTCACAGCCGGTTGGTTGAATTCAGCCGTTTAATTGGACGGCTAGCCATTTCATTAAACAAAGCCATTCACTACAAAAAAATCCTAAGATCTCAAGATGTCAGCTATAGCATTATAATCGTGAGATTGTAGTGTAATTGTAGATTAGGTTTTTTTTAACTATTTTATTAGCTTTTATACATCAAAAATCTTGGGACTCAAATGGCGTTTTTTTTTTTTTATACTACTTGGATGACGCATCAATCAAGACGCCCACCTGATGTTAAGCGATAACCTCTGCCTATGAACAGTGCATTACCTCATAGGTCACGTCAACTCACGTCCACCTACGACGCAACCTATGTGGCATTGCACTGCGCCCGCCACCCTGAGACATAAAGATGAAAAGTCTGATGTGCCTGTAATTTCACCGGCAATTGTTAAATGGCTAATTCAACCAGTTAGCTGTAACATCTATAATAAGTGCAGATATCAAATTATAAAGTTTTCCTCCTTTACTGATATCCGTTTTAGACATAAAAGGTAACGGGAAAAAATACACATCCTCTTACGTCAAGAGCAAATACCATTTTCATTCCGTCGGCGTCGTGGGTAAAAATATCTACCCACGTCTTTAGTATTTTTAGAAACTACTTTTTTTGTCTAGTTCATCATTATAACCAGCCTATAGAAGCCCACTGTTTGGCATAAGCCTCCCCCATTGAATGACATGATGGACGATAAGCGGGTGTACTATATTAGGGGGGGGGGGGGGGGGGGTTGGCCATAATCTGCTTTTACATTGACACATTTAACTTTGACATCCATGGAAGGAGAGTTAGGGGCTAACATCACGGCATAGTCTAGTGAGACTAAAAAACATTGTCTACGAACTTGCTACGCCAACGTGCTACGAATGCCTACGAAAGCCTACATACGTGCATAAAGTCACACGACTATTAAAAAGGTATGCAGAGCCACAATTGACATCTTTTCGCTGTAAGTTACAAAAATCACAGGATTATTATAGACGTGACTTATGGTAACACCATACTGGGGATTGCAATCCGGTCAGATTTTCAATCGGCCCAGCTCAATCGAACAAGGTTAACTGGTTCAAAAGTAATTAATTTTCTAAAAATTAAAAAAACAATCAACACAATGAAACGGCTGAACCAATTTTGATCAAACATAGCTAAGAACACACCCGAAAAATTCACATTTCAAACAAAAAAAAAACGAAATTGGTTCATCCGTTCGGGAGCTACGAGGCGACAGACAGACACACACAGACACGTCAAACTTATAACACCCCGTCCAATTCAGTTGCAAGATTTGACGGACTGTGTGTCCGTCAAATCTTGCAACTGAATCTTTACATTACAAGTTAAATAACAGCTTTTAAAATAAAACACGGAGTAGGTCAGTACGAGGCGATTGGGTCATTTGCGAGTCTATGGGATAGGCTATATAACAAAGAAAGAAAGAAAGAAAGAAAGAAAGAAACGTTTATTTATGACTAAACAATCAAAGACACACACACGCAACACGCAAAAGCAAACATCATAAAAAAAAAAAAAAAAAAAAAAAATTACACAGATATAAAAAATAAGGCAATTTGTGTGTGTGCCTGACGCAAGCCACAAAAGGGTCCTTAACTCAGCGTTTGGTAGGCCGCGTAGGCAACCCAGCGCTGATCTTCCGTTGAGGCCCAGAGTGAACCATGGATATCCGCTTCGGTTCCGATTCCGATTGAGTGCCGTGCGTGCAGATACAGGCAATTCAAAAGGCAAGGGTAAGGGCTAAAACAGCCTTATCCGATAACTAACTTCAACATCATCCACAGCTGGAAGACCAATTTCATTAAAGCTTGCCTTTCAACGAAAACCTTGTTTACTGAAAACCGTAGTCCCTGAAAGTTAAAACTTCCTAAAGTTGAGTATACACTAGAGCATTTACTTGTAACAGAACATCGAGCCGCTCTAATGTGTCACCCTTTCACGAAACGAACATTTCGACGCTTTGTTACAACTTGATTTTACAAACCAAAGACCGAAGTCAAAGTCAAAAAGTATTTTATTCATTGAAATCACAATGATCATTCTGAATTCGAATTTTGATTTCGAATTTGAGTAACATTTCATCGAGCAAAGACAACGCGCGTGTTAGATTGTGATTGCATTTCAACATGATTAAATGTGAAATGTCATATTTAAAAGTACCACCACGTTGGATGTCTGTCAAGTAAGATACTCTTACATTAAATTATACCTACCAATAAATGTATTTTGAAGTTGTAAGAATCATCTCTGAAATGTACATGTTGGTATGTACATTTCAATCATGTTTTATAATTGAAAACAGTTTGATTACAAGTAACACGTGGTCGGGCGTCTGCTCGTTTACTTGTAGGTATAAATAATTGAAGACCGGTTTAGATATTATGATAATAATTGATGATTTAATTTATAATTTATACCTACAATATTAGATCGTATAGTTTTCATTGCAATTAAGCAGAGGACGTGATTTGACTATTGTTTACACTTGAACTTGAATAATCTTAATCTCTAAAATCATACGTAAATTCACTAGTAATTATTTGAAACGAATATCACTATAGTAATTAGTTTTCCAATGATCGATTACCAGAATTGTATATGATTAAAGACGGAACATTGATTCCCGTACTTGTCCGACTGTGGGCTTTATAAAGAGCTGCTATTCGTTGCAATGCGGCAGTCTTGTATCGACAGCGCTGGCCGTAACACGTGAAACTGGTATGTTGTTATTTCATATTATTTGTGTAACTATGTAGGTAACTTGATGTGTGTACCAACCTATGTATATTATATTGACCAGTAAATACGAACTAAGCAGTGTTTCTATTTAAATATGATCAATGTTAAGTAAAATGGAAAATACAAAGCCAAAACGAATTCTTATCTTTTATTTGATTTGACAAACCCATTAATTGATTGGATCCGGCACCGTGATACTCTTGCCAAGAGTCTCTTGGTCATTTACCTGGTGCTTATGCTGTTATCAGAAGTGGGATACAACTCATGTACCTGTTCTAATACATTTTTGTTTTTCATGATGAATCTGGATACACGTGGAGCGTTTCATCGAAATAAAATGTGCTGATGACCCGATTCAACGCCACTACGTCAACAATCTACAACGGAGCATCTTATCGAAGCGATCCCCACTGAAAACTCTGTTCACCGTCGTTGAAACAACAACGTGGTACCTAACCTACAAATGCCCTTCAATACAGCGACGAGTGACCACAAACGAAAACAAAGTTAAGTAATATTTATTTTATTTAATGAGTAATGAAATATGTTTTAATAGATGTTTTATCCTCTCAAAGAACAAAGTTCACATCTAAATATAAAGAGACCTGACTGACCTGAGAGAGTAGAGACTTGGGATCTGGAGGTTCTGTCGTCTCAATGCGAGGGGTTGTACTGGGAAGTCAATTATGAGGTGGTTTTCCAAACTGGTTCAAAATGGGGTACTAGTAAAAATTGTCTGAAGCCGTTGGTAGTGGATACCTGACATTTTAAATGGGGATTCCTCAATAAATTTGACACTTACCCTGTAAAATTATTTAAAAATTAATTCCTTTGACAGTTAGGTATTCTGAAATATTTACGTACATTCAAGAAACAATGTACCTAGTATATTTATTCACAGTTTGTGTAATCAATAGATAAACAAACCTCGAATCAACAACACCTGACATCATTAGTATAATGAGCGCCGAGTCACCCGACTCGCCTTTCGATCAACAACAGGTGACACTGCTGTATAAATAGCGTCGAGCCGACCGACTCAGACACTCCTCGTTTGTCCGACGGACGGGATGGAGCTCCGACCTTGTTGCTAAAGACGGCTGATTGTTTTATGTGAAAACTAAGTCACATGCCTGGTTTATGTACCGCTGTTATAAACTTATTTATTTCAGTGCATTTACTGGATGTACATATATTTGGTGTATACAAAAATTAAGCATTGGTCATGAAGTCCTTTTTTTTTCTCTCATTACTTGCCCATCTCATGTATCTAATGACAAATAAATAGTTATAGCACTATGTGGCTATAACCTGTTATATACCAACCAAATGTCACAAGCCACTTCTCTTATTTTGAATAACGTACAACTATAGTTTAATTTATAGTCATAAATTATAAATAGTTTGCTACCTGGTAGTAAGAGGGATCATCGAATAAGTAAGCCATGTTTGTTGCCTATTCTTCTAGGCTTGGTCGCGAGTCGCGTTGGAACCGGAGTAGATTTGGTTTATGGGAATATCCAAAATGATTCTTGCGACTTCCATGGATAAAATACTTTAGACCTTGACTTTAACAAGCTTGACATAATATTCTTACTTACTCCTTGTAAAATGGATTAATTATACATATTCTAATGCATATTTTGTTTCTAGTTTTCATATTGATCCTGATGTTGTGGAGCTCCGTGTTAAGGTCTTGTCTTTGTGACCGCTCTAGTCGACAACGTGGCATTAACGGTCTTCGATCCTATGAAACATAGGTCTTCTCATACAATCATGACGTCAAAACGTACCTTCCCATGGCTACGCAGAGACGAGGGAGAAAACTGCCTACCCATGGCTACGCAGAGACGAGGGAGAAAACTGCCACAAACAACGTGGATGACAAATGTCCAAAAGTATATGAAGAACCCAGGGCTTTCAACAGACGCAGCTAAATAGTGGAACGTATGGCGCCTCAATATTATGAAAGCACACCCTGCACAACGGGAAATGGCGAGGATCAGGAAGACACAGGAAGTTGGTGTATAAGCAAGACGCAGGAAGTTCGTGACAAAGCAAAAAGGTACTCGCAAAGACTGTTTTCTAAAATTAGTGCTGTAATAAGGACAACTTACTGAAAATTATTATATCAAAAGATTATTTGTTCGACAATGTGGGTAAACACAAAAAAAAAATAGACGTTTCTTGCTTGTTGTTTTACTAGAGATAGGCCGGATAGGGTCGGATAGGAACAAGCCATAAAATTTTACTAAAAATTGAGATATTTTATCAAAAGTATACAAATACCTATAAATAAAACCTGGGATCAGCTATCCACTTTCGATAAATAATATTTTTCAAAGGAAAATAACTATTTTAAAAAATAACAATATGTTTGAAGAAATAAAATAAAAAAAAACAACCACGTTACAAAAATTAAATGAATACCTACTATTGTTCAATGTTAAACGTTGTCAATATCTTTTGGGTCAGTATGACCGAAGCAGATTATGATAATAGCCCAAGTCGGATATTTTATTGGAAACAAATTAATAAATCAGTCCTTTAAATTGGTATGAAAATATACACATATGAATTTCCGCTAGTTGGCTTCTGAATCTGATATTTGTTTGAATGTTACTAGCAGCGGGTAACAGAAATAATATTTCACGGTTAAAAAAAAAAAACTATTACGTCTATGTATTTATCTGCTACTCTGTCCTGATCCTTCACTGAGACTCACGTGTAGCAGGTGATAGGTGTTTGGATTAGTAAGGAACAGAGGTACTTTTATGTCTATGTATTTATCTGCTAGTCGGTCTCTGTCCTGATCCTTCACTGAGACTTACGAGTAGCAGGTGAATAGGTGTTGGATAGGTAGAGGACAGAGAAACTTTAAAAAAAAAAACTATTATGTCTATGTATTTATCTGCTAGTCGGTCTCTGTCCTGATCCTTCACTGAGACTCACGAGTAGCAGGTGATAGGTGTTTGGATTGGTAAGGGACAGAGAAACTTTATCTGCTGGTCGATCTCCGTCCTGATCCTTCACTGAGACTCACGTGTAGCAGGTGATAGGTGTTTGGATTGGTAAGGGACGGAGATACTTTAAAAAAACTATTATTTCTATGTATTTATCTGCTAGTCGGTCTCTGTCCTGATCCTTCACTGAGACTCACGAGTAGCAGGTGATAGGTGTTGGATTGGTAGAGGACAGAGAAACTTTAAAAAACTATTATGTCTATGTATTTATCTGCTAGTCGGTCTCTGTCCTGATCCTTCACTGAGACTCACGAGTAGCAGGTGATAGGTGTTGGATTGGTAGAGGACAGAGAAACTTTAAAAAACTATTATGTCTATGTATTTATCTGCTAGTCGGTCTCTGTCCTGATCCTTCACTGAGACTCACGAGTAGCAGGTGATAGGTGTTGGATTGGTAGAGGACAGAGAAACTTTAAAAAAAACTATTATTCCTATGTATTTAAAAAAAAAAATGTGAGAGTATTTCGAGAACGAATTACTGGTCAGTTTGGCCGTGAAAGATAAAAAAAGAAAAAAAGAAAAAGAAAGTGAAATATAATTTTGAAGAAAAGAAAAAGAGAAAACAGAAAGTGAAAGATAATTTTGAAGAAAAGAAAACGGGGAATATATGTGTATGGTTTCATTGCGGAACGATTCTATTCCATTAAACAAAAACAGAAAGAAAAAGAAAAAGAAAAAAAAAACCAGCAAAATGATGGAAGATGAAAATTAAGAACGAAATTCAACAATTAAAATAAAACACATCGGTAGGCAACTATACCAACAATAATAATAATGAATAGATAAATAGATAAACACTTTATTGTACACCAATCAGAAAAGTAAAAAGATAAAAGAACAAAACACAATAACAGTGACGTACAATGGCCTTATCGCTAAAAACGATGTCTTCCAGACAACCTTTGGAAAGTCATGATAAAACAAAATTAAAAGACAGCGGTGCTCGAGTAAAGCATACCTACATAAATATATATTAATCTTGTTTATTAATAAAATATAACAGTATTATTTTTTTTAAAAAGGCTTAGGAGAAATCTTTATATTTCGATATTGGTATATACAGAATAAAATATTTTGTTAACAACAAAGTACACTTGCTAGTTGTTTTCGAAATTATCTAAAATGAAAATTTAAGCTGTAAGCTATACTGTTCAACAGAAATACAGGTAATTGTAAATTTAAATTTACATAAAGTTTTATTTAAATCAATATAATATCAATATTATAGTGTTTGAAATGTATAGAGCAAAATGTATTATTGTACTGATGATTATCAACGAAAACTCAATTTTATGAAAGTCAGAAAAGATCAATGAGAAAGATTCAATACGAAGCTCACTTTGAGATTATTTTGATTTGTGTACTTCGAGAGCGAAGTCCTGTCAGTATGGCCGTGTTAGATTGTGATTGCATTTCAACATGATTAAATGTGAAATGTCATATTTAAAAGTACCACCACGTTGGATGTCTGTCAAGTAAGATACTCTTACATTAAATTATACCTACCAATAAATGTATTTTGAAGTTGTAAGAATCATCTCTGAAATGTACATGTTGGTATGTACATTTCAATCATGTTTTATAATTGAAAACAGTTTGATTACAAGTAACACGTGGTCGGGCGTCTGCTCGTTTACTTGTAGGTATAAATAATTGAAGACCGGTTTAGATATTATGATAATAATTGATGATTTAATTTATAATTTATACCTACAATATTAGATCGTATAGTTTTCATTGCAATTAAGCAGAGGACGTGATTTGACTATTGTTTACACTTGAACTTGAATAATCTTAATCTCTAAAATCATACGTAAATTCACTAGTAATTATTTGAAACGAATATCACTATAGTAATTAGTTTTCCAATGATCGATTACCAGAATTGTATATGATTAAAGACGGAACATTGATTCTCGTACTTGTCCGACTGTGGGCTTTATAAAGAGCTGCTATTCGTTGCAATGCGGCAGTCTTGTATCGACAGCGCTGGCCGTAACACGTGAAACTGGTATGTTGTTATTTCATATTATTTGTGTAACTATGTAGGTAACTTGATGTGTGTACCAACCTATGTATATTATATTGACCAGTAAATACGAACTAAGCAGTGTTTCTATTTAAATATGATCAATGGTAAGTAAAATGGAAAATACAAAGCCAAAACGATTTCTTATCTTTTATTTGATTTGACAAACCCATTAATTGATTGGATCCGGCACCGTGATACTCTTGCCAAGAGTCTCTTGGTCATTTACCTGGTGCTTATGCTGTTACGCGCTACGCGGTATGAATGTTTCAAGGAATGTTGAAATTTGAAATTTATTTATTTGAAAAAGATTGTTACACGAGAACAGTATACAAAAAGGCGGCCAAGTGCGAGTCGGACTCGCCCATAAAGGGTTCCGTAAATGCAAGTAACATAATATAAAAGTTCTTGGATGGTTTACGATTTATGACGTATAAAAAAAAACTACTTATTAGATCTCGTTCAAACCAATTTTCGGTGGAAGTTTACAAGGTAATGTTCATCATATATTTTTTTAGTTTTATCATTCTCTTATATTAGAAGTTACGGGGGGAGGGGGGGCGACACATATTTTACTACTTTGGAAATGTCTCCCGCGCAAACTATTCAGTTTAGAAAAAATATATATTAGAAACCTCGATATCATTTTTGAAGACCTATCCATAGAACATAACCACACGTATGGGTTCAACAATTTTTTTTTTGAGTTTCTGTTCTAAGTATTTATTGAACCCCAAAAATTTATTGTTTATTTTTTATTTTTGTGTGAAAATCTTAATGCGTTTCACAGAATACATCTACTAACCAAGTTCCAACAGCATAGCTCTAATAAATTCGAAAAAAAGTGCCTGTGACATACACGGACAGACAGACAGACAGACATGACGAATCCATAAGGGTTCCGTATTTTGCCATTTGGCTACGGAACCCTAAAAATGAACGCTTAAAACTGCAAAAGTATAACTGTGTCGCAATTTCCAGTTCCCGACCTTAGGACTAGGAGCACTAAACATCATACCAAAAAGTTACTTAAAGTAGAAAACATAAAAAATCAAAATGTATCCTATGATAAAATTATGAAACAGGTCCCGTACTTAATTTGTGTGCGGATGTGTGAGAGTGTGTGTGGGTGTATGAGTGTTTGTATACGAGGCTCTCCTGCTCCTGTATCACAGGAGTAGCCATTGTGTGTATGTGGGTGGGTATGTGTGCGTGTGTGTGTATGTTTTATGCGTGTTGTGGGTGGGTTAGTGTATTTGTATATTATATAAATATATATATATATATATATAATATTACAGGTAAATGCTCACTTGCCTTGAGCATTACCTCGAACACAGCGTCGAGCATTCGCAGGAACGTTACATTACAAGGAAATGCTCGGGAAAATGCTCTAGTGTATACTCACCTTTATAATTCGTCGCGAACAAGCACCTACCACCTGACAATAATGGCGTATAATGCCATTCGTCCGGAGTTCCCAACTTGTAGTACTACCTATTCTGTGGTCACAGCCTCTGACTTGTGATGAAGTTTCCTGAGATTTAGGGCAAGAAATTGTAGGTGTGTTAGCTAGCGATTTAATTGGAATCTTAAGAAACTTTACAATAACTTTAATTTTGTTAGTGGTAGAGTTTTTAGGATTCCGTAGTAAAATGGCAAAATACGGAACCCTTATGGATTTGTCATGTCTGTCTGTCTGTCTGTCTGTCCGTCCGTATGTCACAGCCACTTTTTTTCGAAACTATAATAACTATAAACTTGGTAAGTAGATGTATTCTGTTAACCGCATCAAGATTTTCATATAAAAATAGAAAAAAAAAATGGGTTTCCCATACATAGAACTGAAACATATTTTTTTTCATCAAACCCATACTTTTGAGGTATCTATGGATAGGTCTTCAAAAATGATATTGAGGTTTTTTTCTAAACTTAATAGTTTGCGCGAGAGACACTTCCAAAGTGGTAAAATGTCCCCCCCCCCCCCCCCCCCCCGTAACTTCTAAAATAAGAGAATGATAAAACTAAAAATATATACAGGGCGCAGTGCAATGCCACATAGGGCGCGTCTTAGGTGGGTTTGACCTATGAGGTGATGCACTGTTCATAGGCAGAGGTTACCGCTTAACATCAGGTGGGCCATCTGCTTGTTCCGTCATTCAGTAGTATACAAAAAAAATATATGATGTATTATTGTGATTACCATGTAAACTTCTACCGAAAATTATGTTGAACGAGATCTAGTAAGTAGTTTTTGTTTTATACGTCATAAATCGTAAACCATCCAAGAATTTCTATATTATGTTACTTGCTGCTACGGATGGTCGAGTCCGACTCGCACTTGGTCGATATTTTATGAAAGAGTGGTATGGTGGTAGTACTTTCCCGGACGAACTCTTTCACAAAAAAGCTCTACTACTACTAAAATCTAGTATTTATTATATATAGAAGTACTAGTTTCTATTATATATAGAAAATACCCAGAACACCCTTAACAAATATCTGCGGACCGCACAAATATTTGTTCCGGGGCGGGAATCGAACCCGCAACCTCCTGCGTCGCAGGCGAACGTTCGCCCGCCGCGCCACAGAGGTCGTCAAAATGTAACAGGCAAAGGGAATTCTAGTGAGGCATTTCACTTGAGCACCAATTTCGAGAGCATCTTTCTGAATAACAACAATGCTATCCACGATTATGTGGTTAGCACACTTTTTGAGCGCTGACCGAAGTCCATTTACATCGGGGTCTTTGCGTAAGGTTGCATATCGCGGTAACTAGGTACTTCACGGCCGGATCGTAAAGGTCGTCGGTTCTTGGAAACCAGAGTTTAAGTACCCCACATCTTTGTGGTTGAATTGTTTCAAAGCATTGCTTTAAAGGACCAAAGTTTGACGACTTGTAAGAGAAGTTGTGTCTTTGTGAGATCGGGACTATATAGGCCAGATGTTTTTCTTTCAGACTTTTGTTGCTGATATTAGGTAAGGAAGATACTTAAGCACCTCAAAAGGACTGCACCCATTTGCAAAAACATTCACATTGGCATAAATAAGACAGATATCGAACAGGTATAATATATTTTCAATAAGATGCGGAATTAATATACATCATTTCTTTGAAGAAAGCAAAATACCTGCAAAGAACTGAAAAAGTAATCTGTTCCCAATAAATAATATATGGGACATGTCGCCAGCAGAAGTACATGAACAACTCAAGTAATTATAACGATCTTCACACTCAAAAATAGTAACATGCCATTGCCATTGAGGTATTCAAAAACATTCACATTGGCATAAATAAGATAGATATGGAACAGGTAAAATATATTTTCAATAAGATGCGGAATAATAAACATAATTTCTTTGAAGAAAGCAAAATACCTGCAAAGAACTGAAAAAGTAATCTGTTCCCAATAAATAATATACGTAATATACGTAACGGGATATGTCACCAGCAGAAGTAGATGAACAACTCAAGTAAATATATCGATCTTCATACACAAATATAGAATACCAACCACATTGCAATTGAGGTATTCAAAGAATTTTTAAATAGGTTCTCAATTTTTTTTTAAATGTACCAGAGTAGGTATCTGGTACATTTAAAAAAAAAATGAGAATTTGAATCTCTAAAGATTCAAATGCATCTAGTAACATGTTAGCAACATATGGCGGAGACTAAGATCCAGAGTCTCGAGCACCGCCGTAAGGTTGCATGCCTTTCGATCTTCTACAGGTTACATTTCGGGGAATGCTCCCAGGAACTACACGATCTGATCCCACCATCTCCTTTTCATCATAGGACGAGTAGGCGAACGGCTCAGTACCATCCTTACCTCATTGGTATACCTTCTATTCGCACAAAACGTTTCGGTTAGAAAACTATAATCTGGGTCTCTTCAAGTCTAGAGTGAATAGATGCCTTCTAGACTTTGTGCTTCATCTTCGGCCACATTGTCACTTACCAACAGGTGAGATCGTGGTCTATCAATGTTTAAAGTACACTTAACATTTTAGCATCCGATGTAATAATAATAATAATAAGATTGTTTTCAACGATCTTCAGGTAGGCCAAATGTTTTTTATTTTTTTATTTTGTTTATACTTACTTTTATTACTTCTTTCTGTAAATAAATGTATAATATTATCACTGGCTTATTTTGACCGTAATTATTATTAAAGTTGGATGTAGCTTCAGATAAAGCCACGCTAAATGCTTTGAACAAGTAAAGTTAGGTAGTAAATTATGAGTGTAAGCTACTTTGATCACTTGCTTTATAAAAAATATTTTGTTGTTTAGCAAATTATGAGTGTCAAGCTACTTTTAATTACTTGGATGTAAAGCTACTTATGCCGAATTTAGGGGAGATATTTTTTCAATTTCGCTGATGTTAGAAAATTAGAAGGGTGGAAAACTCGTGTACTTTAGACTCGTATTTTCTTTAGAAGCCACATAGGGTGCTCTCATTGATATGATTTGTTTTATTAAGGTCACGATTCTCTAGAAAAGGTTTTTGCTGAAAAAAACATTCGTTTATTATTTACGAGCGACTCGCCCCGGCTTCGCACGGGTAGCCCCCGGTGAACCCCCCTCCCTCCTACCCCTCCCTTCTATGTTAATCTCCTGGTTCTAAGCTACCTCCCCACAAATTTTCAGCCAAATCGGTTCATCCGTTCTTGAGTTATAAGTGGTGTAACTAACACAACTTTGTTTTATATAGTATATATAGATTTATTATAAGAAATAAGTACAACACCATAATTGAAAACCCAAAGCGATTTTTGTTGTATGCACATGATTATATAACAATAAAAAAAAACAAAAAAAACTTAGAATAAATAGGTAATACCTACTGAGGATAGACCTACAATAATACTATCACTACCTACATTCAATACTCTCTAAAATAAGCAGTGCTATCTCCATGAGCTACAACATGCTTTCTTTGCCTCAAACCGAGTTACCTACCGTTACCTATAGAAACTGGTTGTTATTTCGAAGTAAGAAAAATTAATGAAAATATATTGCGGGAATTAATGAAAAAAAGATGATTTAAGTGATTTTTATTAGATTTTTATTCGGGGGGAAATGCGTGTGTTAATGTAGAATGTGCATGAAAATTATTCAATTTCAAACTTCGACCATATTTTGGACGAAGATTTCGAAGGCATTTTATTAATTGACATTGCTCTTTCAGGGTCATTTTGAAACCAATTGGTAACTAACAATATTTTTTGTTTTTTCAGATGATTTGACCAGAAAAAACATCATTATTTGGTAAGTACCCACATAGTTTCAGTAGGTGTTCATTAAAGTCATTAGATATCGATTTTGAAAACAACCGTTAGAAAAACAAAACAGTTCAAAATGGCGGCCACTTTTAAAAAGTATTAAAGTAGTTCCAACTGGCTCGATAGATGTCGCTGACTCAAAATCCACTGTCAAAAATTCTTAGCTGGTTTATTTTTGTTGTTTGTCAAAGTCAACATTACACAAAGTTAAAATTTCTGCTGTCAGTTTACCCACAGTGCAGCGCCATCTATTTTCAACATTTAAATCATGTTTCGAGACGGCCGTGAAAACCCCTCATTCTGTCTCATTGTGAATTGAATTCAGTGAGAGGGAGCCTCGGAATTCGAATTTGAAAACAATCGGTTGCGAAACAAAAACATTCAAAATGGCGTCCACTTTTTTCAATTTTTACAACATATTTATGATCAGTGATCACAGATCTGAGGGTTCAGATATCGAATTTGAAATCAATCGGTCAAGAAACCTAAAAATTCTAAATATCGTCAAATTTTTCAATTCTGACCACAGAATCGTGTACACACATGAACATACAGACAAAAAACTCATTGGAGCCGAATCTGGTGGGGGACAACGGGAATGAATGATAGTGAAATGAACGAGTTACGACACCTAATCTCAGAATAGGGAAACGACTAGAATAAGGACGCTGCGTGCGACGAGCAGCTCCGACACAGAATAACGAATAGGTACTAAGTGCAACTAATATTTACGCTAGGCTACGCCACCTATTCTTGATGTGATCAACTCTCTCGCCACCTATGTCTTGATATGATCAACTCTCTCGCCACCTATGTCTTGATATGATCATCTCTCTCGCCACCTATGTCTTGATATGATCATCTCTTGTCTTGTTTTTATTTGATAATTGTTATTATAGGGTAAATGAATTTACGATCGATAATTTTTTAGACAAGTGATGACATTTCTTAGAATTTAGTTTTAATTTTTTTAATTTTTGTGACATGTTAAATTAATTTATGTTTCTACTATTATTATTAATTAAAATTATTGTAAATTAAATTGACATTGCACGCCCTTAAAGGGTAGATTACATTGAATCCATCATTTTATCTATAATATCTTTTTGACATGTAATTCAGCAATAAATATACTTTGACTTGGCTTTGACTTTGATATGATCATCTCTCTCGCCACCTATGATCAACTCTCTAGGCTATTTATATCTTGATTTTGGATTCATACCACGCCCTAACCAGTTATTTTTTTTATTTTTTTATTTTTGTTTATTGAAAAGACCAACAGCTACAATAATAAAACAAAATCACATAATTATATAGGTTATACAGCCAATTATAGGTCTCTCTATATATTAAACTAAAACTATGATAATTTCCTATAATAATTATAATAAAATACATATATAGATAAGTACATAAAAACAACAAATTAAGGTTCACTACATTAAATTATTATATAAGAATATCTAATAAGTACATAAAAACAAATAGTTAAAGTTCACTACATTCAATTATTATATAAAATATTAAATTTACCTCACCCTTTTAATAGCCGCGATCTAACTTTTAATTATTAGAGATGCAACTAATAGTGATTTGGCCGAATACCGAATATTCGGCGGCGATATAGGCCGAAACGCCAAATATTCGGGGTTCGAATATTTGGCGAGAGATCTGTGCATTTCATGCGTACTCTCGTACTAGAGGTTACGACCTGTCCCGGTGCGGGGGCAAGCGGGGGCGACGAGTCGACGAAAGAAAACTCATTTTCGAGCACATCGTACGTGTCACGAGCGCGCTATATAGCAGACTGCAGTGAATAAGTGAATAAAAACAAGTTTTTCTGCCATTTACCACATAATATATACTTTCTGATTCAAAAGTTTTATTCTTTTCATTATTAGGTATTCGGTATTCGGCCGAATACCGTCTACTATTCGGTAGAATACCGAATATTTATATATGACTGAATAGGTCGAATACCGAATAGTTGCCGTATATTCGTTGCATCTCTAGTTTTAATCCACAAAGTGTCAAAGTTAATTAAAATTTTGCTTTTATGTAACATGAAATAATAAAAAACTAGTATAGAAGTGTCATCACCTAGGCCCTGTCTGAAAACGGGCTGCAATGTACCAAGCCCTCATACCTAACGAACCAGTAATCGTGTTATAATACGATTTTACAGTACATTGCGCTGTATGTTTCAAATATTCCTGCTCTTGGAAAAGAAGCTAAAACATGCGTTGAAATGTACTGTTAAATCGTATTCAAAAGGATTGCCAGTTTCTTAGATAATAAGAGGCTCTGATCCAGCGTATGCTGAGACAGGGACCTATTTGACACACAACACATTTAGCAGATGGCCCACCTGATATTCAGCGGTAACCTCTGTCTTTAACAATGCATTACCTCATAGGTCACGCCACCTAGGACGCACCATATGCGGCATTGCAGTGCGCCCGCCACCCTGAGACATAAAGATGAAAAGTCTCATGTGCCTGTAATTTCAGCACCCGTACCGTTCAAACCGGAACACAACAATGCGAGCACGACTGCTTTGCGGCAGAAATAGGTATGGAGGTAGTACTTCCCCTGTTCCTCACAAAAAAGCTCTACCACTACTTAAACAATTTATACTTTACTGATAATTTATTTTAAATATTGATGCCTACATACTATATAAACTTATTTTATATATTTTCTCTTCGAAAGTATATTCAAATGGTAATTTGTTCCATGTTTCTACTTCCGTGTTGTGTTCTTTGGGGAAAACTAAATATATTTGCTTTCTTCCTTATGCGTATAAAAACTATAATTGATTGAGAGAATCGAGGTATAAATGTAAATTTGAGGAGTCAGCTTTCGTATGTACTATTATTTATGTTTGATGGGAGTTCGTTGGACGCCATTTAACTTAGAGGTAGGTTGGGATACTAATACGATTGCCATGTAGCAATTGTTTAATTTGTATAATGAGTAATTATATATATATTTGTTTTAGTTTAATGTGTACAATTTGCATAGCTTAGTAATGTATTGCATCTTTTTGACTCATTTTTTTTTTTTTGCTGACTACTCTGTTGTATTAGGTTATACCTGTAAGAATGGATGTAAGGTTTTAAAATAAATACAAATACAAATACAAATACAAATGTTTGTAGATAAACTTTTTGGTAAAGGCTTCGTTCAGTTAGGTTA
Source organism: Operophtera brumata (assembly GCA_932527175.1). Taxonomy (NCBI): domain Eukaryota; kingdom Metazoa; phylum Arthropoda; class Insecta; order Lepidoptera; family Geometridae; genus Operophtera; species Operophtera brumata. Next base: position 48,746,683 of record OW052227.1, read on the forward strand.
GGTCTCAGTTCAGAACTACTAACTAGTACATGAATTCTCCCATGGTGGATGCTCTCACTTGAGGCGTAAAATGCATTTTTTTTGGTGTTTTTTGCCCATTGCAGCTCATTAACACTTCTTCAGATATCGAAAGTTGATTTCGCGAGAACTAGGAGACTTAACACACATGTTTTAATTGATAGTATCTCATAAATATCATCAGATAAGCTACGATCCCTACACATTTTTTTTGTTTTTTTTGTTTAGGGGGTCGTAGCGAAACTGGTATAGCTACCGAAGAAGTGTTCATTAGCTCATTGAGCTGTATTGAGCAAAATACAAAAAAATAAAACGCGCCACAATTGAGAACATCCTCCTTAAATGTTGCCCAACCCAACAAAAGGCACGTGACCGTCGGACCTGCGGATCGGAGTTTCACTTCTATACCCATAGTATACTTAATGCTCGTAGTTCATGAAAACTTTTCCGTTAAGTTGGTTAATCCGTCCCGGGTAGACTTTTCTGATCGATTTATTATTAATACGTGACATGGTTATTTTCGTATTAATATGACTAGCTTCTATCCGCTGGATGCTTTGAGCATTGAAGTTGTATAGTGTTTATGGTATTAGTAGTGTGTAGGTATTTGGTCACATAAGTTATTATAGAAACCTGGACTCTCAGCGACCCCAAAAAAAAAATTGGACACTTTAAGCGAAAGATCGCAGACGTGTATACGCTTTCGAGATGTGGTGTTGGAGACGGATGCTGCGAATCCCCTGGACAGCCCGTAGGACGAACGTGTCAATACTCAAGGAACTCAAGATAACTACTTGGCTTTCCTCCATCTGCCTCCAGCGAGTCGTTGAGTATTTTGTTCATATAGCACGGAAAGGCAGTGACAACTTAGAGAAGCTGATTATCACTGGCAAAATTCTAGGGAAAGAGGCCACGAGGCCGTAGCCCGTTACGTTGGTCAGAACAGATCCGCACCGCTGTTGATTCAAAACTCCACGAAGCCGTGCAGCTCGCTGGCAACAGATTTCACTGGCGCATCATCGTCCAGCTGAAGGTGATCCATGGAGGGGGTCACGACCCTCGGCATTGAGGAATACGACGCGAGGAGGAAATTATTTTTACACTTCTGTAATACGACGTTGTATAGTGTTTATGGTATTAGTATTAGTGTGTAGGTATTTGGTCACATAAGTTATTATAGAAACCTGGACTCTCAGCGACCCCAAAAAAAAATTGGACACTTTAAGCGAAAGATCGCAGACGTGTATACGCTTTCGAGATGTGGTGTTGGAGACGGATGCTGCGAATCCCCTGGACAGCCCGTAGGACGAACGTGTCAATACTCAAGGAACTCAAGATAACTACTTGGCTTTCCTCCATCTGCCTCCAGCGAGTCGTTGAGTATTTTGTTCATATAGCACGGAAAGGCAGTGACAACTTAGAGAAGCTGATTATCACTGGCAAAATTCTAGGGAAAGAGGCAACGAGGCCGTAGCCCGTTACGTTGGTCAGAACAGATCCGCACCGCTGTTGATTCAAAACTCCACGAAGCCGTGCAGCTCGCTGGGAACAGATCTCACTGGCGCATCATCGTCCAGCTGAAGGTGATCCATGGAGGGGGTCACGACCCTCAGCATTGAGGAATACGACGCGAGGAGGAAATTATTTTTACACTTCTGTAATACGACGGGTAATTTTAAGTTCTTTAACATTATAAACATCTGGGTCAACCGAGATTCTATCGTTTTTGGAAAAAAAATATAAGATTAAAATCGGTCACCCCTCCAAAAATAGACATTGCAGATCATTGTTTAACCTAAATTTGGAAAAACACGCTTTCCTCGGAAAAACGCTTATTCCCCGAGATGAGACCTAGCTAGATAAATTTTCCGCCCCCAAAAAACCCCATATAGCAAATTTCATCATCAATTACAAATATTGCTTGTTATATGATATCTATTTAAGGTGGATGCGCACGCTTGCGGCGCGAAATTCAAATTTTTTGGTGTTTTTTGCCCATTACAGCTCATCAACACTTCTTCAGATGACGAAAGTTGAGTTCGCGACAACTAGGAGACCTAACACACATGTTTTAATTGATTGTATCTCATAAATATCATCAGTTTAGCTACGATACCCCTAAACAAACAAAAACACTGTAAAAATTTGAATCTCGCGCCGCAAACGTGAGCATTCACCTTAATTTGAATATTGCACTTGATTTTGTCACTTAAAAATCAAATCATGCCCCACCTTAACCTTCATCTACTAGCAAATACCTATATGTGTAATAGTTACACCAGTCAGTAAGTATCTATTACAGACACTTCTACATGATCTGATTTCCAATTCCCGGGAACTGAATAGATTGGTATATAACATAACTAAATTCTAGTGTATTCTATGTACTATACACTAATATTATAAAGAGGAAAGATTTGTACCTATTTTTGTATGTTTGTATGGTTGTAATGAATAGGCTCAAAAAGTACTGGGCCGATTTAAAAAAATTCTTTCACCATTGGAAACCTACGTTCACCCTGAGTGACATAGGCTACCAGGGGGGGGGGGGGGGGATACGAGGGAGGGGCTGTTTTTCATCTGAAAACCCGTGCAAAGCAGGGACGAGTCGCTAGTGTTCTATATGTTGGATATGCTCTAGTGTACTAAGTGTATTCTGTATGGCTCCCATAATATATAATAAGCTGCCTAGAGTCATTAAAGAACAAGTGAGTTTTCAAATGAAGTTTTTCTTGACTTCTAAGGCTTATTACTCAATTAACGAATATTTGGCAGACAAATTCTAATAATATAATCAAACTAATGTTTAATTTACTACTTTATAATGATATTGCATGAATTTAATTAATTACTTCCCATAAAAACTTTCATGAATCATATCAATACGTATAAATACGTGAAAATTTCCCGTTTTTATAAAATAATTACTTCCTAATCTACTCATTGTGCTAAATTAATAGTTGTATTTTTTTTAAATTTGTATTCCTTGACTAGGCGAAACATGGTGATACTTTATCTTCTATTTATAACATCTATATGTAACCTGTGTTTCGGACAAATAAATTATATTATATTATCTTATCTTATATTATCTTATCTTATCTTATCTTATCTTATTCCTTGTTCATATGTAACTCCACAAATGAGAGCAACGTACTGAGAAATTCTATATAAACTATAACTGCTAGTACATAATTGGAAGTACCTGTGATTGATTAAACCCTCTGCGAGTGACATGCCCTAATTTCCACAATTCCACTGACATGGTAATCTAGCGGACACCACTTTGGTACCCTAGGGGTTTCAGCTGCCGTTGAAGTCATCAAATTGACTGAAAAATTCGTGTCAAACTCACGAATCGAGGATAGTACACATCAATTTGATGTCAATAAAACTTAGTATAAATTATGATGACGTAGATTATTTAGATATAGAGAGCGCAGGGTGGTGGCCGTAAGATGTAACATGTTGGTTCGGAGGTTTACAAGGTGTACGAGAAATGTAAAGGTAACCCTTTTGAACTGGACACTGAAATCTATGGATGGTAGCCTAGAGTATGTATAGAGTAGCACAGAGCGATGGTAGCCTAACGGTTCAATAGTGCAATTCAGAATCCAACGATACCGGGTTCGATCCTAGGCTCCGCACCAATGACTTTTCTAAGTTATGTGTGGATTTCCATCGCTCTGTGCTTCGGAGGGCACGTTAAGCTGTCGGTCCCGGCTGTTATTGATTAATAGCAGTCGATAAGCCATGTCAGAGGCCCTCGGGCGGCTTGACAAACTCTGACACCAGAGGCCAGCACTACCTCATACGAAACGACGACGACGACTGAAATCTATCAATGCCCTGCGCGTCCATTATAATAATGGCTTGAGGATGCGTTTGGGGCTACCTCGTTTCTGGTAGCGCGTCAGGAATGTGTGTAGAATCCAGTTTAGATGGATTCCACGCAATCTTGCGGAAACGAGTTGTCTCCTTGATGAGCCGCGTGCAAGGTAGTACCAATAGCCTCATCGTCACCATCCTGGACAAGGTTGACTGATTTCCCGTCGTGAGGCACTGGAATGCTATACATATGGCTTCCAGAGCCGCTATATTTAATGTGAGTTTGGTGTGTGGTTTAGTTTTGGCTCTTTTAAAATTGTGTTTTCTGTATGGACTTGATCTAAAATAAATGAATTTATATTATATATATAACAACATTTAAGCGATGCACCGTTTTTCCTTTCAACTACTCGTACTTAAGTATCTACCTATGCAAAATGATCGTCGAAGCTTATAGACACAAAATTGTAGCAATTCCCATAAAATGTTACTACATCCTACACAATAAAGTTATAAAGGGTTTACCGCCCATTCTACAGGTAAATCCCTGTCGTTAAGGCAGTTAAGGTTCAAAATTCTTTGTCAAACGGTGTAGACGTCTAGACTAGTTTATGACACTTCAAAAACAGTTGAGAATATACATTAGTCTATTAAAAGTTTTCAGGCAAAAAGGTTGTTTGACGACAGTGTATTTTAGAGTAGTAACTTCACGCCCAATCTTCTCTTAGGTCTTGTGATTTCGTGTTAGCGCGATTCGTAGTTTAGTGGGTCGTGATGGCGTTACTGGCTGTGGTGATCAGCCAACAGATACGATTTGAATGAATAAAGTCTCTAAAACGGGCTTCTTCCACGATTTTCTAAAATACATACATACATAGACTCACGCCTTTTTCCCCGAAAGGTAGGCAGAGCCTCAAATGGGCCTCTTTTCACTGCGGGTTGCACCACCGTGGGAAATAAACGTGACAAGTGGTGAGCTCATCGCCGCCATTCTTCCAGTAGGTAATAATACATTCCTTAGATAAGCTAGCAGCCAGGACAAATTGTATGCCAACGAATCTTACAAACAAGTCCGGGTAATACCTTAGTCGGCTTTTACGACATCCACGGGAGGAGATGGAGGGTTCTTTCATTGGGCTTTCCAGCTCCTATAATTGTGTTTTATTCCATATACTGGTAGCCTATGTCACTCAGGGTGAATGTAGCTTTCCATGGTGAAATAATTTTTGAAATCGGCACAGTAGTTTTTGAGTTTATTAATTACAAACATACACACTCACAAAAATACAAATCTTTCCTCTTTATAATATTGGTGTAGATATAGACGTAGATAGTGTAGATGGGCCTATTCTATATGGGGTGGGAAGCGTTACTTTGCCGTAACACAGTTTTTTAACTAGCACGGAAGGCAGTTCTCTTAATTTCATATACTTACGAACATCTTTGAAATTAATGCTAATGTTAATTATGATTTGTTGTATCTATTCTAAGTGAAATAAAATTATCTTATCTTATCTTATTTACTCCTGCAAGCGGCACTGGCGTTACTAGTTCAGTACTCTGGTTCTAGTTCCATACATATCTATAATATATAGATATGTATGGAATATGATCAAATATTTCATGAATATTACGCCCTTCTTAAAGTCGTTTTACGGTGTTGTTTGCATTTGGTGACGAGAAGAATAGTACATCATGGTTGGTGATTACCGTTGAGGCCTTAAGAGAGCCGAGGACGGTAATCATCAATACACACGTGTATTATACGACGTTTTCCAACATACTTGTGAAGAAAATAATAATAAAACAGAAATACACACTCTGTGTAAATGTTCAACTGTCTCTATAACTCACTAGTGAATAATAGCAATGAAAAAGTCACAGTTTGATTACAGGTGTAAAACAGAAATACGCACACTCTGTGTAAATGTTCAACTGTCACTATAACTCACTTGTGAATAATAGCAATGAAAAAGTCACAGTTTGATTACAGGTGTAAAACAGAAATACACACTCTGTGTAAATGGTCAACTGTCACTATAACTCACTAGTGAATAATAGCAATGAAAAAGTCATAGTTTGATTACAGGTGTAAAACAGAAATACACACTCTGTGTAAATGTTCAACTGTCTCTAAAACTCACTTGTGAATAATAGCAATGAAAAAGTCACAGTTTGATTACAAGTGTCATTATGTACCTAATTGCGGTGAATTTAGAGCCAAATTACGAGCAAGTGTGTTGAAAAAATTATTGTTTGATAAGCCAATAGCAAAGGTTTATCCATGCCAACGAAAACTATGTAGTTTATAGTTTAGTTTATTTATTTAGAACAGATCATTGTTACATGTCAAGTAGGTTTATAAAGCATTTAGTGTCATAGGTATAGGTGTATACTGACAAATTAGTTTTATTTATCTTTGTTTCTGTGTGCGTGTGTGTCTTTTTGTGTGGAATATTGTTTGTTGACTGTTACTACTACATCCATGTTGTTGACACAAATAAATGTTTTTCTTTCTTTCTTTCTTATATTAATACAAATAAAAACAGAAATTAAGTACTTTGCTCACAAGTTCGTCAATTATAAAATTCAATAAAATTAAATAAATTCATACAAATTATTATATAAAACGCAAGTCACAATTTTTTTTTATTTTAAGAATCACTAATTTCATTATGTTGGTATTATTGTATTTGGTTTACGTAACCAGCCATGGTTTTACCAAGAGTGAGAAAATTCTATGCGAAATATCTCCATTCATAATTTCATTAGTTTAAATTATTCGTGACTCGAATGCCTTATCTCAGGAAATCACAATTTTAAAACACAATGTAAATTTCTCGCATTCAAATAGAGCATAATGTATTCTTGTGGAATTGAATCTTGGAAAGGAATTGTATAGAGAATAAATTAAAAAGCTTGTCGTCAAATTTGTTGAGATAATGGTAATACACTCCTGAATCTTTGGCGACCTCTGCGGCGCGGCGGGCGAATGTTCGCCTGCGACGCAGGAGGTTGCGGTTTCCATTCCCGCCTCGGAAAAAATATTTGTGCGATCCGCAGATATTAGTTCAGGGTGTTCTGGGTATTTTCTGTACATAATAAAAAATATCTATCTATGTAATATACATTGTATTAAGTAGGTATATGCAGTTGTCTAGTACAAGCTCTGCTTAGCTTGGGGCTAGACAATGTTGTGTGAACTGTCCAGCAATATTTATTTATTTATTTATTTAATCTCTTGACTGTTAAAAGATTACATTAGAAGTCTGCATAGGTTACATTTCGGGGAATGTGCCCAGGAGCTTCACGATCTGATCCCACCATCTCATTTTCATCATAGGATAAACAGGCGCAGCGGGTCAGTAGACTCAGTGGTATCATTACCTCAGTCTCGTCAAGTGAAGAGTGAATAGATTCCTTTTAGACCTCTAAGGTCCATCGTCAGTCACATCGTAACTTACCAACAGGTGTGATCGCGGTCAAAGAAAAAAAATAAGGGAAAAAAAAAATACAAAAATATAAGTAGTTTAAATATGTATAGGTACTTAGATAAAAATATAAGTTATAAAATTAAAATATAATAAATATCACTGTACTAGAAACACGATAGGGCAATATTTTCTCCATAGAACAAAAAACAAAGTTAGGTACGTCTATTTTTTGCCTAGATTCGATTGTTTATTAAAATGGTGCATATTATTGGGTATAATATAAGTAAAAATATAGATAAATAAAATCAATACAACAAAGCCGAGGGTTTATTGTAGAGGTTTTGTAAAATTATCTATATTTTACAAGATATTCAATAAAAAATGCTTTTAGGTGCCAGGTGTTTTTTTTTTAATGAAGATTTCTGCCTGGTGTTGGCGCAGTCTTAAAATAAACAATGCTAATACTTTAAAACGAGGGTAGACGAAAGCTATTCGCACTCGTAAGGTGCACAATAAAGAGACATCATCCTTTCGAGGATAACTATCTGCACTTTATTTGATAGCAGGATATTAAGAAAACTCCCTTTTTATGGCGCATGAATAAAACATGGCGACTTACATAAATGTTATGTGATTTTTATTACATCAATAGGCATGACTTTTAGGGTTATGTTAATTCTTATGACTGCTTTCTGAAGGATTTCCCTCGTAAATTAACAAATTTATTGTGTAGGCACTTAAGGTGCATACAAGAGCCAAATTTCGTCACTTTCTTACTTTTTTTTTTCTTTTATACTACTGAATGACGGATCAAGCAGATGGCCCACCTGATGTTAAGCGGTAACCTCTGCCTATGAACAGTGCATTACCTCATAGGTCACGTCCACCTAGGACGCGCCCTATGTGGCATTGCACTGCGCCCGCCACCCTGAGACATAAGGATGAAAAGTCTCATGTGCCTGTAATTTCACCGGCACCCTTACCCTTCAAACCGGAACACAGCAATGCGAGCACTACTGCTTTGCGGCAAAAATAGGTATGGTGGTAGTACTTCCCCGGACTAACTCTTTCACAAAAAAGCTCTGCTACTACAAAAAGCTCTACTACTACAAAAAGCTCTACTACTACATTTAAATTCAGGTAAGTTAGAAAGTGACAGAATAGTGCTCGCAGAACGAAAAGTAACTGAAAATCACGAAAAACAATTATTTGCCACGTGAAAAACCATCGCATCATAGAATCATACGTTCAACTTGAAGATATAGTAGATTGTATCATAAGGGAGCAACATAATATTTTTACGGCGAGGGCGCTTTTTTGAATCCAGAGCGAAGTGAGAGATTCTAGAGTAGAATCCCGAACGTAGCGAGGGATTCAAAGTACGTCGCCCGAGCCAAAAATATATGTTGCGCCCGTGTGATACACTCTGCTTTTCATCACCCACTATGAGAAAATAAAAGGCGCCTCATATGTTATTGTAATATTATTATTTAATAAAACAAATGGTTCTTTTTTTGTGTTTTTTTTGTTGTTTGTTTTTGTGTTTTTTTTAAGTGTTTTTTTGTGTTTTGTGTTTTTTGTGCTTTTTTGTGTTTTTTTGTGTTTTTTTGTGTTTTGTGTGTGTATTGTGCTTTTTTGTGTTTTTTTTGTATTGTGTTTTTTGTGTGGTGTTTTTTAGTGTGTTTTATGTTTATTGTGTTTTTTTTTTGTGTTTTGTGTTTTTTGTGTGTTTTGTATTTTTTGTGTTTTTGTGTTTTTTTTTTTGTGTTTTGTGTTTTGTGTTTTTTGTGTGTATTGTGTTTTTTTTTGTGTTTTTGTGTTTTGTGTTTTTTTGTGTTTTTGTGTTTTTTTTTGTGTTTTGTGTTTTTTGTGTGTTTTGGGTTTTTTTGTTTTGGGTTTTGGGCCGTCGTACCAGCCAGTATTTATTCAAACTCATTACTGCCCGCTAAAAGTTTCTCATAGAAAACACCACTTAAAGGCGAACCCAGTCGTCCTTTTCGAATAGATGGGATGAAAAAGTTCTTGCCGACATTTAGGCGAAATAAAAAGTATAAAAATCGTTTAGACGTTAAATCAAATTTTCAGACGAAAACAGCAGCAGTTTGTTATTTTTCAGACGAAAACAACAGCTGTTTGTTATTTTTCAGACGAAAACAGCAGCAGTTTGTTATTTTTCAGACGAAAACAGCAGCAGTTTGTTATTTTTCAGACGAAAACAGCGGCAGTTTGTTATTTTTCAGACGAAAACAGCAGCAGTTTGTTATTTTTCAGACGAAAACAGCGGCAGTTTGTTATTTTTCAGACGAAAACAGCAGCAGTTTGTTATTTTTCAGACGAAAACAGCAGAAGTTTGTTATTTTTTCACATGGTTGATGGCTAATACAATAGACACGCCTTTTTTTTTTATTTGACTATAGTTGATTTTATTCGTATTCTGTTTATTTTGTTTAAACTTGGGTTAGCAGTACTTTTCACTAGAAACGGGATATTTACAATGATTTTTGAAATTAGATTGTTCCCGATATTTCGGCACAGTTGCATGCGCCATGATCACGCGAGAACTAACTAAAGTCTTTCCGAGTAGATGTTCTTGGCAGATATATCGATCTATACCCTCTTTCTCACTCTAAAAATCATGATAAATATCCCGTTTCTAGTGAAAAGTATGTGCATGACCAATAACCATGATCAGTTGAGCTACCTTTAGATCGCTTGCAGCGGTCTTCAGGTAGCACAACTGTTTCATATGTATTTTGTACATACCTTGTATTATTCTTTCTGTAAATAAATGTATTATATTACAAAAAAAAATAACCATGATAGTTCCAAAAGTTGGATTAGCAGTTTTTTTTTTTTTATAATTCTACAGATTAGATACCTTGAGCTATTTTAATTGTGACTGTTGTCGCCGCGAAACGGTACGACAGCGTTGACTCAGCCAAGCGTGTCGTACACGACGATAGACGCTCGGTCGGTATCGGTACCGAGCCGACGAGCTGGGTGGAGCTCTGGCCGGCAGCCGAGTGACGGCACTTCGTTTCTACACTCGATCGGAGCAACACCTATTTTGTGATCAGTTTTTAAGGCCACCTTTGTCAAGCTATAGGGGCGCCTAAATAAGTGATGTATATATGGTATCTTTTAGAATTTTCATTTCTTTTGCAATTGTTGTACAAACTATACTGATTAAAATATGTGCTGGTATTAATCTGGTATTAATGGGTTCTGAGGACGGACACTGCCCCCCGAGATACAGTTTACACTAGTTCGGGGGACGGTAAATGTCTACAGCATGCACCAAGTACTGTGCTCAAAGGCATAACTTTTGTCTTCCCTTAGGATAGTCAGGTCGTCTGGAAGAAATAATTTCATCGATAAGACCGCCTTTTGTAACATATTATATTGTAATTGTTTTTACATTACAGTATGTAATTTTTCAGTTTAATTTTAGTACGACGTATAACTTCTGTGAAAACTTCTTGAAAATCGGGTAAAAACTAAGATATAAGACCAATTTCAAATCACTCTCCTAACCTTGCATAACCTAATAATTGTAGTTTGTGACGGCACTGGATGTATTCAAGTCACGTCGGCGTCCTTTCAAGTCCTATCTACTCTGCTACTAGCTTCTTTGAGAGGACTCCACGTAATGCATAATGAATACCTACTCAGAGCAGTACACAGGTTGATGATCTGTACTCTCGTGGTTTATTCTACTATTTTAAGACACTGATAACAGTAAAATTTTAAAGACGCTGATAAAATTTTATCACTATCTAAATTATTAAAGACTAGAAACTCGCCCCGGCTTCGCATTGATAGTGTCGGGATCCCTCCCTCCTCCCCCCTAACCCCCCCCCCCCCCCCCCCCCATCTACCCAGACATCAGATACAAAAACCTGCTAAAGTTATTCCCCCTATGTTACTCGCTGATAATTTTGCTGAAATATTTTTTAAAATCGGTTTAGCATTTTTTAATCTATACCATTACAAAAAACAATCAATCAAGCAAACAAATTTGACCTCTTTATAATTTATTTTATTCTATAATCAATACTTTTCGCAGCGCACGCGATGTAAAGAATATTTTAGGTATTTTTTTTGCACCTTGGATTACATTATTGGAGTATTACTAAGGATCCCATTTTTTTTGGAAAATACTATATAGCCTATTTCACCCGGAGATAGTGTAGCTTCCCAGCAGTGACAGAATTTTTCAAATTGGTTAAGTAGTTTCAGAGCCTATTCAATGCAAACAAACAACCAAATCTTTCCAATAATTTTTAGTTAGAAAGTGTCAGGAAGCGCTCACGAAACGAGTAGTGAGCTAAAACCAAGAACCAGGCAGAAATATTCATACAAAAAAAAAAAACGCCTTGCGCCGCACGAAAAAGCAGTTTTTGCTGAATATCTCTTAAAATATAGATATTTATACAAAACCCTCGGCTTTGTTATATTGATTTTATTTATATAATTTTTAACCCAATAATATGCTCCATGTTAATAAACAATCGAATCTAGACAAAAGTTAGAGGTAACTTTGGTTTACATATATATATTTGGGTTTAAATGGTTTCATTCAATAAGTGCACTACCGATGAAGTTCAACGAAGAATAGCCATTGCATGGAAAAAGTATTGGAGTGAAGGAAGTAATGAAAAACAAGCAGATAATTATAAGTATTAGAAAGAAGAAAGAAAGAAGAAAGAATATATATTTATTTGTATACAAGAGCTACACAGAAACACAGAACACACTAAGAAGAAACAGATATGAAGGTACTAGGTGTAACTCAAGTAACAAAATGGTTCTGCCTCAGCATGAGTTGGTTGACAGCAAGCTAGCAACCAACGCTGGTCTTCCGGCAGAACCACTTGTTGTTTGTTATTAAGAAAAACTCTACGAAATATCAGTACTTCAAACCCTAACATACGGCTGTCAAAGCTTGAAGAAGGAGGACGCAAACAAGTTAGCCAAAGAAAAATGGAGAGAAGCGGATAAAACAAAAAGATAGAGTCAAATATAAAACAATCAGGAAAATAACTAAAATAAAAGACGTAATAAAAATTATAAGATCCTATAAATGGAAATGGACAGGACATGCATGTAGGATGGATAGCAGTCGATGGGCTAAACGAATATCAGAGTGGATACCAAGGGACGAAACAAGAGGTAGAGGTAGACCGGAAAAGAGATGGGAGGATATTTTCATAGAGATAGCTGGATCAGGCTGGATGTCAAAGGCCAGAAACAGAATTGTGGAAGGAAATGGGGGAGGCCTACGCCAAGGAGGCGACTATTACTGAAGAAAGTATAAAAGGAGATTAGTATTAAGAGCGATGGTAGCCTAATGGTTCAATAGTGCAACTCAGAATCCAACGATACCGGGTTCGATCCTAGGCTCAGCACCAATGACTTTTCTAAGTTATGTGTGGATTTCCATCGCTCTGTGCTTCGGAGGGCACGTTAAGGTGGTCGCTTTTCCATACAAACGTATTAGCACAAATATGGGCAAACAGAGTATAATTTTACACTGAAATGACTGTTGTTGGCTTTTATATTGGTCATTATTTGCGTCAACACATATTTGGTTGAAGAAAACAGTGGATTAATAGCGAAAATAACATCGAAATTTTAGTTCATTTATGTCAGTGTGTGAGTGTACACTGACAGTGTCACACACATAGCCGCAGATTAGATAACAGTAACATGTCACTTACACGCGACGTTGTCAGCTCGTGACTTACGCCGGCTAAGCGCTGTTGCCGCTTCGATCTGTCATATCATAATTAGCTCGGATAGAAAATATTAGAAAAACAAACATTTAGGATTGGACATGTGTATGCGAATCAGCCAGACAGCCGGAGGCCGCAATGCATTGCAAGGTCTCTACATATGAACTTTGTATAAATAATGGGAGAAAATTAAATTACAAACAACTAGACAGAAATTACAGACAAATATAATATTATCTTAATTACGTAAAAATTAAATTAAATACTACTAGCTGATCATAATTACCTATATATTTACGCACAAGGTTTTTTGAACTGAGACCTCACGAATACACACGGTTTAGGTAGGTTACCTTATTTATTTCGAAAAAATATCTATGTACATCCACATGTGGTTCGAAAAGTTAGACCTTCAACGTCGTTAAAATTCCTAGAAACGGTAGGTCAACAAAGAATGTTATACACTGGTTGTTATTTTATAGAGTAGGTACCTACAAGTTTCAAGATTCATAAATTTTAGACTTTTCCCAGTATTTGTATCATAAAAGCTACAAACGTAAAAAAAACAGCGTTGTAGGATTAGTGGAAGTACCCTAGAGGTTTTGTTTTTTTACATTTTTGATTTACCCTAACATCTCAGAAACTAAAATAGTTTTGAAATGTCGAAGCGAGGAACTTTCATATGACACCACATTTGATCTGATATTCTCACTTTTTTTTACCTCCTCTTGGACCCCAATATCTCAACAACCCCCCGACCGATATAGCTCATAACCTTACCAACAAATTGTACCAATACTATCACCTCCCAATCAAATTTCATGAAGATCGGATTAACGGTTCGGAAGTTATGCTCGGACACATACATACATACATACATACATACAAATGCCAATTCTTCCAAGTTGAATCAGAGAACTCGCTTCGCTCATTCAATATTTAAAAAAAAAAACATAGTATTGCCTTGTTTCAGTCGAAGTCAGTTCTGTGTAGGTAGGTGAAACTACAATCTTCAAACAAATTCGTTGAAATGATTCCTAGGGGTCTTATTCATTATAATTGCGAGTTAGGGTCTTCGGAAGGTTCAGATATGCAGGCCCAGGGTGGGTATTGAACATTTTGCCTCCTGCTTAGAAGACAAGAGTTCATCTTACTATGACATGTTATGTCTGTTCGTGTATGTCACAGCCACTTTTTTCCGAAACTATAGGATCTATGCTGTTGAAACTTGGTAAGTAGGTGTATTCTGTGAACCGCATTCAGATTTTCACAAAAAAATAGAAAAAAACAAAAAAAAAATGGGGGTTCAGTTCTAAGTATTAGTACTTAGAACTGAAACTCAATTTTTTTTTTCATCAAACCCGTTGGTGTGGGGTATCTATGTATAGGTCTTCAAAAATGATATTGAGGTTTATAATATAACTTTTTTCTAAACTGAATAGTTTGCACGACAGACACTTCCAAAGTGGTAAAAAGTCCCCCCCCCCCCCCCCCCCCCAACCCCGTAACTTCTAAAATAAGAGAATGATAAAACTAAAAAAAAAATGTACATTACCATGTAAACTTCCAACGAAAATTGGTTTGAACGAGATCTAGTTAGTAGTTTTTTTTTAATACGTCATAAATCGTAAACCATCCAAGAACTTTGATATTATGTTACTTGCTGCTACGGAACCCTTCATGGGCGACTCCGACTCGCACTTGGCCACTTTTTTTTTTAATTTCCATAATATTATTTGCATGCAATGCATATCAGCCGGCCTAGCCAAAAGACATTCGCTTCGAAGCGATTCCATTCCTTTCTAGGCGCTAGTCCAGATGGTACGTTCCTAAGCACTAATTTATTACTAGTAGGTAATTGTGTTTATACTGTACTAGCCATTTCACCGCAGCTTGGCAAACAAACAAACAAACAAAACAACAAAGTTTACATATTTACAGGGAATTAATTTTGTAAAACTTAAAAAAAAACCGAACGAAATAAAACGGCTGAACCGATTTTGATCCAACAAAGCTAAGAACACTCCCGACAAATACACCTATCAAACAAAAACAAAAAACGATTTCGGTTCATCCGTTCGGGAGCCACGTTGGGACATACAGACACACACACACACACACAGACACGTCAAACTTATAACACCCCTTCGTTTTTCGTCGGGGGTTAAAAAATACAAAATAATAGTGAAGATAAATAAAAAAGCATAAAAAAGATAAATATTTTATACATAGTGTAATACAAATTAACAATCTTTTTTTTTAAGGAGAATTAGCCTTTTTGAAATGCAATCCTTTCCCTCATTGTCTCGCAAGTCGCAAAGGCCTCGAAATTAAAAATAATATAATTAATTTTTATTGAATGGGTTATCCTCTCTTTTAACCCCCGACGAAAAACGAAGGGGTATTATAAGTTTGACGTGTCTGTGTGTGTGTGTGTCTGTCTGTCCCATCGTAGCTCCCAAACGGATGAACCGAAATCGTTTTTTTTTGTTTGAAAGGTTTATTTTTCGGGAGTGTTCTTAGCTTTGTTTGATCAAAATCGGTTTAGCCGTTCAGCGTTGGGGTTTTTTTTTGCAAAATTAATTACTAACTCAACTATAATCTGGACCTCTTCAAGGCTAGAGTGAATAGGTGCCTTCTAGACCTTTGTGCTCCATCTTCGGCCGCATCGTCACTTACCAACAGGTGAGATCGTGCACAAACAAAGGTCTATCAATGTTAAAAAAAAAAAAAAAAAAAACTTGTTGAAAATAGGGTCAACTGCGGATTTCCTCAATGAAGAATTGTTACTTCGTCGGCTTTATTTCTCAAACTCAAGACATCACAATAATGGAAATGGAGCGCGACGAATTATTCCCATTTGTCACACTGATCTGTCCCCCCTAAGGTGACAGTTAGAACAAAAAAGTTGGATCTGTCCCCCTGTTGCGTGATTGGGTGATGGCTGGTACATTTGCGTGTAATTTTAATTTTAATTTTAGATTATTGTATGGAACCCTTCGTGCTAGAGTCCGACTAGCACTTGGCAGTTTATTTTTTATTTTTTATGATACAAATTGGCAAACTAGCATACGGCCTGATGTGAAGTGGTCACCGTCGCTTATAGACACCGGCAACACCGGGGGTAATTGTCGATGCGCTGCCTACCCTGAAGGAATTTATGACCATTTTTCATGAAATAAAACATGGTTACGTACGACATGTACGACACGGGAAAACCTCAGATGGAAGCTCATTCCATAGTTTATAGGCACAGAATAAATAATAGTACTTTATGGGGAAGAAATGATCTCGAGAAACGAGTCGTTCGAGAAACCCAGGGTTCTATGATGTGCGGATGAGCTTTGTCACGGTGCCGGGAAGAGCGATGGTAAAATCTCGATGCGAGGATGAGATCGGAAAGCTCGTCAGAACATTCCCCGTTGTAGAGGCGGTAGATCACGCAAAGAGATCCGATAGCTCTGCGTTGGCTAAGCGGTTCTAGAGTATCGGAGAGCTTGGGGTCACCGATGATGCTAATGGCTCTTCTCTGTAAGGAGTCAAAACGAAGCAGCTGGTACTTGGGTGCCCCGTGCCATAGATGGGAACAGTTTCTACGTGCGGCCTTACTTGTGCTTTGTAAAGCAATAGCCATTTATGGGGCGTAAAATAAAGTTTCTATGTGCATTATATTATGGGGGAGGCCTATGCCCAGCCGTGGACTTCAGTTGATCTAAACTGAATGATCTATCAATAAAAGCTGAAAGTAAATAAATCTTTAGAAAAAAAAGCGGCCAAGTGCGAGTCGGACTCGCCCATGAAGAGTTCCGTAGCAGCAAGTAACATAACATAAAAGTTCTTGGATGGTTTACAACTTATGATATATTAAAAAAAACTACGTACTAGATCTCTTTCAAAACAATTTTCGTTGGAAGTTTACATGGTAATGTTCACCATTTTTTTTTGTTTAGTTTTATCATTCTCTCTCTCGCAAACTATTCAGTTTAGAAAAAAATGATATTAGAAACCTCAATATCATTTTCGAAGACCTATCCATTGATACCCCACACAGGTTTGATGAAAAAAAAATGTGTTTCAGTTTTAAGTATGGGGAACCCCAAAAACTTATTGTTTTTTTCTATTTTTGTGTGAAAATTAGTTTCGGAAAAAAGTGGCTGTGACATACACGGACAGACAGACATACATGACGAATCCATAAGGGTTCCGTATTTTTTTTTTTCGGAACCCTGAAAAACTACTTCATAGCTAGGAATTTATACCCAATACAACATAAATACATACATAGACACACGCCTTTTTCCCCGAAAGAGTAAGCAGAGCCTCTCATGTGCCTCTTTTCACTGTGGGTTGCACCATCGTGGGAAATACACGTGACAAGTGTTGAGCTCATCGCCGCCATTGCTTCCCACGACTGACTCTGCTAATGCTTTCTTCCAGTATAATACATTCCTGAAATAAGCTAGCAGTCAGGAACTACAAGCTAACTACAAGTCCAGGTATAAGACTTAATAAAATTAGTGTGCTGATGAAAATGAGCCTAAGCACGGCCAGTTTACTATTATCCATCGAGGAGTTCCGCTGTCCACGTTCCGTCTCCATCATCAGATCAGCTCGCTTTCACCATAGTATTGTACTGTCATCGGAACTAGATAGGTACGAGTATGCCAAATTTCAGCTCAATCGGATATCGCAGGAGACACCATTGTTGCCACCCGTGAAATATAGTAGTAGTAGAGCTTTTTTGTGTAAGAGTTCGTCCGGGGAAGTACTACCACCATACCTATTTCTGCCGCAAAGCAGTAGTCCTCGCATTGCTGTGTTCCGGTTTGAAGGGTAAGGGTGCCGGTGAAATTACAGGCACATGAGACGTTTCACCTTTATGTCTCAGGGTGGCGGGCGCAGTGCAATGCCACATAGGGCGCGTCCTAGGTGGACGTGACCTATGAGGTAATGCACTGTTCATAGGCAGAGGTTACCGCTTAACATCAGGTGGGCCATCAGCATGTTCCGTCATTCTAGTAGTATAAAAAACAAAAAACATTCTGAATGCAATGCTTGACTTGTTGCTGAAAATACCGAAATTGATATATGTGTGCCTATAATATTTGAGGAGTTCCCTCAATCTTCATGGATTCCATCATCAGAAAAACATTTTAATGAAAATGGCACCAATCTGGAAGTATATCATGTAATTTTTTTTCCTAATCGTTACGTAAATGGTATGAGGTAACAAACATAATAAAAAACTCTGGAATTGATAACCTCCTCCATTTTTTGAGGTCGGTTAAGAATCGAGTACCTACTTTTTGATTTGAAATAAGGACACACCACAACACTCACTTCACAAACATAATATTGGCTGAAGCAGAATCAGTGTATTTTGTAGATCATTACAAAAACATTTATAAAAAAAAATAGTCTGGTATCGAACCCAGTACTGTGGGTTTAGTGTCGAGAGATCTAGTCACTGGTTCACAAAAAAAAAGTAAAAAAAAAATACAAAAAATATAGGCAGTATAGAATCGAACGCAGTAACGTGGGTTCAGAAGTTCTGAGTCGACAGTCCAAGCCGCTAGTCCAACTATTTTGAAATTCGCGCGCCGAAATTAGCTTATAGTTCTAATACAATAATATCCTTGACTGTGTGCGTGAGTAGGCTTTCATATTGCTCGGAATTTGCTCGGCACAAGTATGTTAAAACTAGAGACTAAAATAACCTGAAATATAGCTAGGTACATAGCAAATAAACCACCATTTGCGTGAACGTTAGTGTTATGACATAATATGCACATTTTAATTCATAAATACATAAAATACTTCAAAATTTGGCAACAGCGCCATCTATTGACGCTGTCGTGCCTAGCTGACCACGAGGAACAACCTTAACTAACTTCTGTACATTTTGTACTTTTGTATTTGTATGAGATTTTTTAAAACTTTCGAATAATTTTTGATATTACTTGGATTTGTTTATTTGAAACGACATGTTAAACAGTTAAGCTTGGGCGAAAAAGGATCACCGGTTAAAACAAACATTAACTTGCTTTGATTTGCTTACAATACGTCAAATCGTCATTCGAATCGAAACGAAACAATAGATTGACGGAAGAAATTTAGACGTGACAAGTGCGCGCGGTAATCCCCACTCGCTTCTAGGTGAGTACCTATAACGTATTCTTTATTTGTGGGAATCCCCGACATGTGAGTTTTATTTTCAAGCATAGACAATTGGTGGGTTGCCATTTGTGTAAAATAAGTAAATAATAACTGCTGACGTAATCACGATATCGACCATGTCATCAAAAATAAGCAAAACAAAGACCCCCCCGCCCCCCTCAAGCGCTTACATAATACTTGAACGCCCCCTATTACTTATCTTGAAATAATTTGCCACGTATTATTAATAATGGTCCCGATACTTGAGCCTAATGACTGACCTTGTAGTACTAGATTCCTTTCATTGTTAGAGACCCACCAACTTATCTGTAGAATTTAATGTATGT